>OX336388.2:1026084489-1028548660 GCA_946902985.2 Meconema thalassinum
AGTGATGATGTAAAACAACAGAAAAAACCAGCACCCAGAACACCAGTACAAGACAACGTGAATAAAACAGAAAGAAACACGGTACACAATAATCCGGGGTCAGGAACGTACGTTGCTGAGGAAGAGTCAGAAACACTGATGTCCGAAAAACCGGAGGAAGGAGATTGGACATACCACACTTCAAGGAGAAGAAAAAGTCAACGACAAGACATTATCATCGGTACCAAACAAGGAATTAACATAGACTTACAAGCGGCAGACAAGACAGCCTGGTTGTACGTGGGCAAGGTGAAACATAGGACTACCGAAGAAGCAATTAGAACCTTCTTGCTAAGAAACAATATAACCGAGGGAGTAGTTTGCGAAAAGCTCCCCACAATAGGAACTAAGGAAGCTTTTAAGGTCGGCTTTCCCTTCAATCATCTCACTGAAACAGAGAAACCGGAGTTTTGGCCTGAAGGAATTCTTGTCAGAAGATACCGTTTTCGAGGCCTCAGAAGCAACAACGGAGCATCCTTCGACTAACCAAACACTAAGCCTTCTTTTATGGAATGCGGAAGGACTCAGAAACGCGCTGCAATTCACCCCTCAAGATCTAACAATACATTATGACGTAGTGATCATGACAGAGACTTTTCTACAGGAACCAGTAGACCTACCAGGTTTCTACGGAATACATGCATACGCAAGTGCCACAGGAGGCAGACCAGCGGGCGGAGTGTCTTGTTTCCTCAAACCATCAGTAGGAAGCATCCTGTCGTACAGGAAAGAGACAAACGCCACAATAATCAAGACCACAAGGCTCACAATAATAGGAGTATATATCTCTCCAGATGCGGCACCGGAAGACGTTATAGACACTCTTTTAAGGTTATTAAGCCACGCCGCACATCAAGCGAATGTAATATTAGCAGGCGATATCAACTGCAGAACTGATAAGACAAGTACTAAAACTGACCTGGTTTTGGAAGCACTAGAAGAAGAAGGGTTCACGCTAGTTAATGACAAAACTTTCCAAACCTATTTCGCTCCCAACGGGGCAAGCGCCATCGATCAAGTGTTTTACAGGGGAACAGATATACGAATATTGAAACAAGAGGGTTTATGGGCTTCAGGAGCTGCCCCAATTAGAAAACACATCCTCGTGTCCACAGTGATAAAAATAGCACCCCAGACAAAATTAGTGAAATCATCTCCAGAGCAAAAACCTTCCAGGAATCTCGATCTGACAAAATTGCAGAACACAACAGGTATAGAAAAAGCAAGTGTCCTCATCGCTCAGGACCAACTAGATGACGCGGTACAGTGTGTTAACAATCTGATCAGTAAAGCATTCGTCCTGAGAAGAAAGAGATACGCACAAAAATGGTTCGATACAGAGTGCTACCATACTCGGAAGGAAACCCTGCGTGCACTATACAGAGCAAAGTGTACAAACGACAGAGAAGACTTTGAAAAATATGCTACGATGAGGAAACAGTATAAACTGCTACTGAAAACTAAAAGAACTGAGTTCGTTGAGGCCGAAGCAATGGGAACAGCAGAAGCAGCGAGGACAGATCCTTTCTTAGCCCTAAGGAAGAATCAAACTCCCAAGGCGAGGGAGATACCGATAGAGACTTGGGAGAAACATTTCTCCGAGACCCTCAATAAGAATGGAACTGCAACAGCCTACCAAGTCACAGATACAAATAGTATTGATACAGTAGTCACTCAAATTACTTCAGAGGAAATACAGGGCACTATCATAACGGCTAAGAAGGGCAAGGCAGCAGGGCTGGACAAGATATTCATGGAACATATAAAAGAGACACACGAACTACTATTACCAATATGGACAGAACTGTTTAATAGGTGCTTGAGAACAGGAGCGATTCCAGTCAGCTGGAGAACAGCCCAAATGACAACACTATATAAAGGGAAAGGGCACACTGCAGACCCGAACTCTTACAGGGGTATAGCTCTAGAATCTACGATATTCAAACTTTTCTCCAAAATTTTGACGAAAAGACTAATCACGGAAGTGGATAAGTTCATACCAGATTGTCAATTCGGCTTCCGAGAAGGAAGGAGTACTTTACAAGCAGTAAAAGTACTACAAGAAGAAGCGGAACAGGCACTAAGGCACAAGAAGGGTAAATACCATGTGGTCTTCATTGACTATAGAAAAGCTTTTGACTTAATCAATCGGAATATCCTCATAAATAAACTAAAAGGGATGCTGGGATACGTCCATCCACTAGCAAGAATAGTTGAGGCAATTCTAACATACAATTATATCGTTATTAATGACGGTGTAGTCCTGTCAAAGAAGATCATACAGACAAACGGCGTACTTCAGGGCGACCCCATGAGTCCTCTATTGTTTAATGTCCTAACAGCTGACATTTTCAACATCGTTCAGGACCACCCAACGGTGAAACTAATAATGTACGCTGATGATATGGCACTAGGATCGCACAGCAAAAGAGACCTGCAAATCGCACTCCAGAAGCTCGCACTGTGGGCTGGTGAAAATAGCCTCGAGATCAACGAAGAAAAAACCTTCTACATGATTCTCAGAAAAGGAGGTAAACTGGCAACAGATGATCATTTAACCCTGCAAGGTGTTAAGCTAACAACAGTGAATAAATTTCAATACCTAGGAGTGTATTTACAAACAACCATGTCTTCATACAGGATCCACATTCAAGAGAGAGTCTCAGCAGCTATAAAAGCCATTCACAGAATAAAGAATATCAGCAAACTATCATTGTCTACCGCAATGACCTTATTTAAGGCAGTCGTTTCACCAATAGCCTCATATGGAATAGAATTAATATGGCCGCATTTAACAAACAGCGATCTCACAAGATTGGAAAGTGTGAAAGCAAGATACCTGAAGAGAGTTCTCGGAGTTGGGATTTATGCACCCTCAAGGATAGTATATGAATTGGCAAGGGAAAGTTTCTTCGTGGAGGACTTAAGACTTCAGTTCATGCTACCATCTACAGGCCCATTCCAAGCGCTACTCGAATCACGATGGATGAAGAGGAAGGATATTGATCCCGATTTCTATGGCACAAGCGCAATGATAGACCGACAATGGACAACGTCTGGGCAAGACCAAAGGCATGTGGTAACCAGACTTGCTACCCATGGCTTCCACCATAAAATCTGCCGAACTCAAAGGTTTCACCAACCTGGTGAAGACTGTATATGCTCATTGTGCAACAGGAAGTGCGACCGTTACCATATAATACTCTGTGGCAAAAGAACAAAGACAATAAGAGAATATAGTGAAAACTAAATATCAATGTATTAGATTTAGGTTTAATGCTCTTTCGAGCGCGTCTTAATAAATTAATAAAACCTTACTAATACTCCTTGATTAAACAATATTTCAATGGTAAAAAAAAAAAACAACAACATATATCGGTGAGGGCTGGTATCGAACCGGCGAACCTAGAAACCACAGTCTGTCGCCTTAACCACATAGCTACTTGCGCAATCTTGCTCTGCAGCAGACGCAGCCATTCATTATCTTCAAAAGCTGCTGTCTGAAGGAAATAATCCATTTCATTATCCAAATAAATCAATGTTGCACATTCGTATACGATCATACTGTTATTATATTTTATTGCCAGAACTTGGTTAATGTATGTTTTCAATTACATGGAAGCTTATTAAATAACTTACATTTTAGTGGAATTCTCACCGCCATTTTGTCATGACCTCAGGCGGATTGTGCGCATGCGTGAGGGACAAGAATTCTGCTATTTTCTATATTAATTCAAAAATATACCGAGAGGGAATGTAGAAATATGTATCTTTAACAGACATAAAACCTTACTAATACTCCTTGATTAAACAATATTTCAGTGGTAAAAAAAAAAAAAAAATTGGCGAGGGCTGGGATCAAACCGGAGAACCTTGGAACCACAGTCTGTCGCCTTAACCACATAGCCACTCGCGCACTCTTGGTCAGCAGCAGACGCAGCCGTTCTTTATCATTAAAAGCCGCTGTCTGAAGGAAATAATCCATTTCATTATCCAAATAAATCAATGTTGCACATTCGTATCCGTTCATACTGTTATTATATTTTATTGTCAGAACTTGGTTAATGTATGTTTTCAATTACATGCAAGCTTGTTAAATAACTTACATTTTAATGGACTTCTCACCGCCATTTTGTCATGACCCCAGGCGGATTGTGCGCATGCGTGAGGGGCAAGAATTCTACTATTTTCTATATTAATTCAAAAATATACCGTAATATATTTGTTTATTTTATAGACACTCTGAAAATCTAGAGGCCAAGAGCTTTCGTTAGAGTGCTCTACGAAGTAAATCGCTTCTGTCGTTCTCTCAATCTCGTGGTAACAAAAATCACCTTACTGTTTTAAATATGAGAGGACCAGAGAATTAATGAAGGAGGAACCATTACAGGATGGTATAGAGAAATCTAGACTTAGATGGTATGGACATGTAAAACGAATGGAGGAGAAGAGAATACCCAGGAGGATACACGAGACGAAGTGGGAAGGAAAGAGTCCAAGAGGGAGACCGAGAGACAGGTGAATGAAGGGGGTGGAAGAAAGCGTGAAGAAGAGAGGAGAAGACTGGACAAGGGTGGAGGCTGAGAGATGGTGGGAAGACAGAAGACGTTGGAGAGGCTTGTGTTCCAAACAGACCCGGCCAGTGGCTGGAAACAGTGCAAGATGATGATGACCTCATCACGTTTTCAGTCATGACCAGCAATATGTTGCAATGCTGAGAGTGCTATCTTTTGACGCCCTTAAAGTTGCAATAGTGCTAAAAAGTAATCGTACAAAGAATGTAACTTATATAAGAAGCTTCTTCAGTAAATTTGTTTTCCATTGTCCGTCATGTTTTGACGAGTTTCATCTAGTATATATTTAAAACACTCAGGCGATATTTGTTACATCGAGAATGAGATAACGTCTTAACCGATTGACTTCGTAATGCATTCTAACGAGAGCTCTTGGCATGTAGATTTGCAGAGTGTCCTTAAAATAAACAAATATGTTACAGAATATTTTTAAATTAATAAACAAAAATTCAGAAATCTTGCCTTTCACGCATGCGCACAATCGCCTTGCCTCATGACAGTCATGGCGGTTACAAGTCCACCGCGTTTTAATTTCATAGTTAAGTATAAGAATTATAACGGAAGGGAACATTGTTTATGATATTTCCATATTATACACTGGAATATAATTATACCAGACAGAAAATGTTGAAAAACGTAAACCGACATCAAATTTTGAGTGTGCATGATGTTTAACTAACTGAATATTGCGCGCCATTTCGAGTGGTTCGATAGCTCAGGTGGTAGCGCCGTAATCTCTTAATTTATGCATCGCCCAATGTGAGGGGTTCGAATCCCCCTTCCGGCATGTTTTTTTTATTTCCGTATTTTCCTTTCTTGCAATTGCTATTATATTGTCAAAACAAATTTAACTTTTGGCATTCCCGTAAACTAAGGAATTCTGCGTTCCCATCTATATATTATTATCTATATATTTAAAACACTAAGGCGATTTTTGTTACATCGAGAATGAGATAACGTCTTAACCGATTGACTTCGTAATGCATGGAAGGGAACATTGTTTATGATATTTCCATAATATACACTGTTTTTTTTTGTGTCGTTTACCCTCCAGGTTGGTGGAACCCATGGACTCAGCGAGGGAACTCACCACTACCGCCTCTACGGGCAGTGGCCTAGAGCTGGGAACATCTGGTCGGAGTGGATACAACTGGTGAAGTGTGATTGGCACCCCGCCCAGGTGGCCTCACCTGCAAAGCGAACAGGGGCCTCATGAGGGAAGGTAAGGGATGGTTAGGATGGATAGACAAGGAAGAGGGAAGGAGGCGGCCGTGGCCTTGAAGAAGGTACCATCCCGGCATTTGCCCGAAGACGAAGTGGGAAACCACTTCGAGGATGGCTGAGGTGGGAATCGAACCCCCTCTACTCATTTGGGCCACCCGAGGCTGAGTAGACCCCGTTCCAGTCCTCGTACCACTTTTCAAATTTCGTGGCAGAGCCGGGAATCGAGCCCAGGACCTCCGGGGCGGCAGCTAACCATGCTGACATCTACGCTACGGAGGCAACTTGGAATGTAATTATACCAGACAAAAAAAAATGTTGAAAAACGTAAACCGACATCAAATGTTGAGTGTGCATGATGTTGAACTACCTTAATATTGCGCTCTAATATCAGTGGTTCGGTAGCTCAGGTGGCAGCCCCGTAGTCACTTAATTTATGCATCGCCCAATGTGGGGTTCGAATCCCCCCTCCGGTATGGTTTTTTATTTCCGTATTTTCCTTTCTTGCAATTGCTATTATGTCGTCAAAACATATTTATCTTTTGGCATTCCCGTAAACTAAGGAATTCTGCGTTCCCATCTCAATTTAAAACGCTATGGCAATTTCATTGAAACGCTTTATAAGTTCCAACATTCGACAGATTACATTTGCAATACCGGTAGGCTATTTATCTTTATTGCTACAGAAGTTTTGGCATATTGTTGCACATGGGATAACTGTTAAGCCGACTGTGAAACAAGGATTGTACGGATTCCAACACATTAGAATACAGCCGCCTGGGCGACTTACTTCCGAGTGTCTTCAAATCGCGCCATGTGCTACGGTACTCATTTGTTTTCCTCAGTTCTTTCTTTGCCTTATAAACATACAAGGAATGTCCAAAATTTTGTTACATGAAATTCCACTAACGAACTGTACCTTTTCCAGTTATTTCTTCTTTTCTTAGTCGTTTACCCTCCAGGTTGGTGGAACCCACGGACTCAGCGAGGGAACTCACCACTACCGCCTCTACGGGCAGTGTTCTAGAGCTGGGAACATCTAATCGTAGTGGATACAACTGGTGAGGTGTGATTGGCACCTCGCCCAGGCGGCCTCACTTGCGAAGCGAACAGGGGCCTCATGAGGGAAGGTAATGGATGGTCAGGATGGATAGGCAAGGAAGAGGGAAGGAGGCGGCCGTGGCCTTGAAGAAGGTACTGACCCCGTAAATTGAATTATGTTGAGACCACGGTGGCTATTTTGGAAAATTATGAAGAAAGTTATGGCTGTCATAGTTATGACGTGGGTGGTCATGACGTAAGCACGGATGACGCAGACGTTATGCCAGCAGGCTACTTGAGCTGAGATTCTCAATGACGTCAGCATTTATTCGAGAAAGATCCGAGATTTACGACGCAGTCGCAGGAAACGTGGAATTGTGCTGAGGAAGAAATTATGCTATTGGAGGGGAGGCTTGAACCAATGAACGGTTGTTTGAAGGAAGACGGAGATTGCTGAAACTATGGTATATTTATTACTTTTTGGAATGCAGAATTGTGGAAATCCATTTGCAGTAGAGGCATTGTTCTGGAATTTTGGTGAAATTTATTTCCTGTTTTTGAATTTTGAAAATCCGTCATGTATTGACGAAGTTGGAACTTCTAGCTATGACGCAGTAACACGCTATGGAAGGGATGGATACGCCCCTTATGAAGTTTATAAAAGGCCTTGCGCAGAAGAGAGGAGTCTCAATCGTCTCATATCGCATATCTCAAATCGTCAGATCTTCAGTGATTATATAGTCGTTTTGGTGAAACGTCGAGTGACATTAGTAGAAAGAGTCGTCTTTATAACGCGTGGTGAAGCCACCGCAGTGAACGAGATTCGAGCAGGCAAGCAGTGCAAGTTTACTGTGAGTAAAACTAGGTGAAGTTAAAACGCACATTATAACGCGTCTACAAGATTAGCTATGAACAGTTAGCGGTTGCCTATAAGCTAATTCTATTGTGCAGTGCTACATTAAGCAGTGTAGTAAATTTGAACAATTTCGAGGAGGTATTTTAGAAGATATTAGCACTTTTAGACGAATGACAAAAGTGATTTTCTCGCCACCTGAGAAGCACGTTATAGCGTCAGATCCTACGCTACGGCTGACACTGCTAGTATAACAGGGAGACTTCTGATTGCTTTTGTGACACAACGCTACAGTATTATGGAGCAGTTTAATAAGGCAGTTTGTTCGTCTATTACCATAACCGAAGAGAAGATGGAAGGCTAAAGGACTTTAATGCGATTGGGACATACATCGTTGGAGTAAGATAGCAACATGGAACTTCGCTAATTGCCATTCCATACAAGCGAACATGGGGTGAACAACCATCTACACCCATGTTTCGTGGCTCAACGCTGAATACTATCAAACAGCAATGGAAACGATTTCATACTCTCTGAATATGAATATTTCTATGGAAATTACTACAAAAACTTCATGGCGATTTTATACAAGATCTTCAGGGATTTTTCAAGAGAGGTCAGGGTAGTCCCGACTCACAAAGAAGAATTTTGCCGGAAGGATGTCTGTCATCATCAAGAAGGAAGCAGTTCGATTCTCTGAGGGTACTGTTTCCTGTTTCGAGGATGGAGCTCAGCTTTAACTTGGTGAAATGGATCCATCAGCAGTCTTCTTTGGGGAATTTTCCTCTGGAACGTCATTCGGCAGATAAGGTAGTCGTGAACGTTTATTGTATTTGAGTTTCTTAGCAATATCTGAGCAGCCATTTTCCCATATTTTTGTCCTCATGTATTTTGCCCTATATTCTTGTTTGAGATTCCTATTCTCAGTACACCTTGATGAGTTATGCCTTTTTCGACGATTTATTAAGACATGGTTATGTCATGGGCATAGTTAAATGATTTTGGATCAGTTGAGACTGATATTTAGATTTTTCAGTAATTTGCTTATTTTTTTGGTAGTCACGATTTGACTATAAGTTAATGATTTTCATGGCAGATTTAACTTCAGACAGCGTGTCTCTTTATTAAAGTAATTTCTACCCCAGTTTAATTACTTTGACCAATTTTCTGTCATCATCAAGAAGGAAGAACATTTAAATGATTTTAGAGCGTTAAAATCTCTTGCGTTGTCGACGATCTTGGAAATACTAGTCGTTATTTGAAATTGATTGCAACACAGACATTTATCGTCAGTTATGAACGACCATTGCATCATAGACAATTTTGTGAAAGATGAACTTTAATTATGAATTATTGAATGCATTAAAGTCGTGGACTTTTGTTAGGAGTTTTTTTTTTCTAAATTAGAGAGTTAAATAATAATGTTTGCATTCCACAGTCTAATTGGATTCTATTCGACTATTTTGCAGTTTAGTCGCACTTTGTTTGATGATAGTATTTTTATACTACAATACTTTGAAGATGATAATCTTAAATTTTGATAGACCAGAGAGGCGTATATAAGCGTATTCACTATTAAATTTGTTTGTGATTGGCAAATTTTTACTTCATTTCGATTCATGAATGAAATCCACGAAGGATAAATGACAACAGTTTTGAAACAATTAATGATTATAAGAATTTTTGAAGTGGAACTATGAATGTATAATCGCCAGTGCAGCGAACGTGTTGAAAGTCGCTGATGTATAATGCCCTTGAAGTAAATGAAGGAGGTTCCCACAGTAATTAATGATGTTAAAGAATTTGTTAGTGGAGGTTTTTGTAAATTCTGTGGAAGATTTTGATGCCGTATATATTAATATATGATGAATTTTGGGCCTATCTTTAATGCAGTTTTGTGTATTTTTTTGTAAGCGACGTATTTACCGCTGGAGTGTATTGTATTTGTCCTTTGAAAATTAATCAAGTGAATTTACTGTTATAATTAACAAGAGTATTGAAAGAATTTGAGATAAGATTTTGAATGAAGATTACCGTCACAAATAATTATAATAATTATTAAACCTTTATTAAACCAGATTGTGACATTAACATGTATAACTAACCTTCATTGGTCGATTATATTGACACGATTATGAAATTACCAACCGGATGAACATGTGGTTAATGTATTTCTTCAAATTAATAATTTGAATAATTTAAATTTTAATATTGTAAATAAATGATGTAAATATCTTTAACAATAATGTGGAACGGAAGTAATGTTAGAGGCGTGTTTAAAATTCTTTTTGTCTTTAACTATATTATAAACAATTTCTAATTGTTATAAACATTTATGAGTTTTGTTATAGACATTTAAGAGTTTGTTTTATACTCTAAACAATGCTTATTAAACATTTGGATGATAATTAAACAAGTTTAGGGATTGTCAGAATAATCCAGTGGTATGTGAGTAAAGCATTTGAAAGATTTGCGTAACAATATTTGTGATGTCTTGCGGACATTTAAAGCTTTTGAGAGTGCTGGATTCTTACGCAACGTGGCTTGACAAGTGAGCCCATTTGACAGGTGTACGTCAGGTTGAAGGGTAGATGGCAGCTGGCCAGACAACTGGTTATCAGCGGACGAGGTCGTCTACAGTGTGGCCTTGCGCCTATAAATACAAGTGTCATGTTTATTAAAAGAAAACAAATGCTCTATAAATGTGTCTCATCCTGACTTCCTTATCCAGTCCAAATGTGTTCTAAATATTACGTTATTTTGAGCTCGGGGGAGCTAACATGTTGTATGCTAACTTTGCAAGTCCTATAGGAGGACATAGTCAGATTGACATGGGCTACTGATAGCCACATTTATTTTGTTGAGTTGTTAAAGTCATACCCTTTATTTGAAATAAAGCTTTTGTACAGTTCAAAGTTCTTGCCTTCGTTCTGGTTCATTTTTAAATGTCATGGTGGAGATTATTGTGGGAGCATACTTTAGAGATCCTGTTGTCAACCCAATCCCCGAGATATTTATAAGAGGTAAGTAGAGGTAAGTATGAACCCCCGTCTATTTTGGTGTGTTCCACAATAATTTCTTGTTAACTTCTGTGCTCAAATCTCGGTAGTATCTGTCAGTGCCATTTTCATTGGTGTAGCTGAGCCGGTGCGGTGGATTATTGGCAATCCGATTGAGGGAGCGGATATCTGACAGCCTACTATCCGGGTAAACGGGGACAGAAGGATTGGCGACCCTAAAACGTGGGGCTGATTCAACATAAGTGGATCACCAGGTTGAACGCCAGTAGGATTGGCAAACCTAAAACGTGTGGATCGTTAGACTCAAATAAAGAGGGTGATTCTTTGTTAGATGTCTAGACCAATTGTAGAATTTGAGAGTGTGATTATATAGGAATTAAATGTGGTATTGTAGTAGGAAAATTACACTCAGAAAAGATCAGATCTTATACAACTTGAGAAAGGTTAAATGGGCTGGAAACTTAGAAAAATCGCCTATGATCTGGAATCTTATTTTATTTGACCGGCTTATGACATTTTAGTCATATTAGAAATAAAATTAAATTATTTGGACTGTAAATGTAAATTATTTGTGTTAGGATATTTTAAAATGGACCAGGGAAATTCGAGCTTGTGCTTGAGTTTGTTTCAACATGAAGTGTCTTCGAAGGTTAATTATAAGGTAGTTATAAGTTAGATTTAAGACAGAAAATTGATCAAAATTTATATATGGTGAAAAGTGTTGCTCAGATGTTGTTATTTTGCTCTTTTGATGTATGTCCCTACAGCAGTTTATATTTTGAATTAATATTGTAATGGCAGACGAAAGTATGAGGATGATGTTAGAAGAGGTGAAAGCAAGTATGAAGCAGATGATGGAGGAAAATGCTAGTAATATGTCTGCTAGCATGAATAGTAGTATGAAGGAGAATACTAGTCGAATGGAGGAGAATATGAAAGTTCTCCAGACCAGTTCTGCTAACTTAGAGGATAATATGTCGCGTTTACAGATTAATACCCAAGGAATCGAGAATGCTGTAACTGACATGCGCTCAGACGTGTCCAATGTCCAAAAAGATTTATCCAATGTGCATAAAAATGTTTCAGAGGTTAAAATAGATGTGTCTAATGTGCATAAAGATCTTACAATGTTGAATTTAGATGTTGCTAATGTCCGAAGTGATATTTCTTGTGCTAGGGCTGAGGTAGTTGTTGTTAAAAATGATTTTGCGACTGTCCAAGACAAGGTTGAGGAAGTCCAAAGAGGAATCCAAAATGTTAGAACTGATGTGTCCAATGTTCAGGTTGATATTAATAACATTCATTCGGATGTAAATGAGATGCAAAGTGACATAAATAAAATTCAAGTAGAAGTCAACACAGTTTTCGTAGATATTGCTAAAGTCCAAACTGATGTAAATAAAGTCAGGGAAGAAATAGAAATTTCGAAAACACTTTGTACACGTAATATGAGTGCATTAACGACTAGGCTAGTTGATGAGTCAGTTAGAACGACAGCGTCTTTAGCAGGTTTAAAGTTTGATGTAGAGGTCATGAGAACCCAGGTATTAGACCATAATAGATTACTGAAAGAAGATATCGAAGTAGACATAGCAGAAATGTTAACGGAAAATGTAGCAGTATGGAAAGACGAGTGGAATAGGTCAAGTGGGGAACATGTAACCCAAATTCAAGAACGTATTGAAAGAAAACTTGCCAGTACTCAAATAGATATTAACAATGAAGTAGTACAGATTAGGAAAGATTTAAGCGTCAGGATGGATTCGCTATCCGAGAGACAAGTAGAAGATAGAACACAATTAGGTCAGGATGTGCAAGCATTAAAATCTGCATTAGAGGAACAGATTCATAAAGTTGTCTCTGATGTGAATGAAACGACGAGTAAAATGCAAAATTTGAAGCTAGGAGAAGCTAGTTTGATTTAGACCTACAAAGAAGAGTTAATCAAGAAAGTCTTAACGGAAATTACTGACAAGGATACAGTAGGCTTGGCTTGCGAAACCAATAGGAATTATGCCAGAAGATATAACCTAGATCCAGAAGAGAGAGACGTGACGCCTGAAGAACGTATATCCAGATTCAGGGAGGAAGATGACGAGAGGAATATGGAACCTGAGTGGAACTACCGAGATAGTGGGAAAAACTACCCGGATTCATATCCGAGGAATGTCACGGTCATCAGGAATTTTGAAGATAAACCGCAAAATTCAGCAACACTGACAGTTTAACGCCTATAGAATATGTCAGGAACCTCAAAGATTATTTCATCGAAGCTCACATTCCCAGAGAGAGAGAGATGAAGATAGTGGAAAGATTTTTGATTGGAGGACCCCTCGAATGGTTTTGCGCATTTAGATACACATTCAGTAACTTTGACGAGTTTTCAGAGGCGCTAAACAAACGATTTTGGTCCATCGAAGCGCAAAATTCGTTAAGAGCGGAGGTTTATTCAAGAAAATACTCAGGTACTCTTCCAACGCGGTACGCTGATTTCTTTACGAGTCAATTGTCCCGCTTGAGATTTTTGCAACCCCCTTTGTCAACGGAGCAATTAATTGATGCGATTTCTCGTATGCTGCCTGTGGAGGTGAGGAGACTAATCATTTCGTCAAACATAGGGGATTTGACCAGCATGGATGAATTACTGAGGAGGTTAGACTACACCAGTCCAATGCCTAACGTGGTACAGAAAGGTCAAAGGCATGACTTTAAAGAAATAAATACGGTATATATGGACCAAGTCCAACAAACTGACAAGCCAGATGAAGAGAAAACTGACAATGTAGGTCCTCACAGGAATAATCAGTTTAGAAATAACAGATCGCAAGGTTACCGTCCGTATCAACAGAGAAGAGGCTGGAACTATAATCGAGGCAATTACAACAATGGAAGAGGCAGATATTACAACAATCATGGTTATAACAGAAATTATAATAGAAATAACCAGAACCAAAATAGAAATCAGGATTCTCAAGGTCAGGTTATGACACCCGATCAGTATCAGGAAGGAGAGAGGGAAAGCCAGCAATACCTAAAGGAGTTACGGGAAAAAGAAGCCGAAAATCAAAAGAAAAGGCAGGATGTAGTAATCGATCCTGGGCCTTCTACGAGCCAGCACAATTTTGAGGTCGGTAACACAAAAAAAACGCCGATTTCTCAACGACAGTGAGAACTTGTAAATACATTGCCACACCACACCTAATTACAATTAATGAGATATATGAAGTTACTGATGAAGATTTACTAGAAGAGAGGGGAATCGTCAGAGAGGAAAGACCATGTGCCTTACCTATTATTTCTGTATTGATAGATGGCCAACAGTACAAAGCCCTGATGGATACTGGTGCAATTATTTCCATCATTTCAGAAGATTGTTATCAAAGTCTGCTAAGAGGAGAGAATATGACAGTTCTACCTGTTTCTACCGTCAAAGTGAGAGGGATATTCCAAGATAAGGCAGTGAAATGCAAGATTCAAGTGTTATTGAACTTTGAGATCAATGGAAGGAATTATGAACAGATCTTCATTGGGGTGAGCAAGATCAATTTTGATATGGTGCTTGGAATCGATTTTATATCGAAGGTCGGAGCTGTTATTGACATGAAGAACAGAAGTATTAGCTTTAATGATGGGTACATGATCACAGAAGAGATAGAAAAACAGGACGTGAAAAAAAGTCTGGAAATAGACCTTAGGGAAGAAATTTTGAATACCATAATTAATGAAGTGGAAAATTTAGCAGAAATACCCAGTAGAAAAACTGAAGGATTTGAAGAAATTCAAGGGGAATTCGAGGATCTGATAAAGGAATTCCAAGATACTTTTGATGAAAAGCCTGGATTGATTAAGGATTATAAGTACAAGATAAGGCTGACAGATGAAACCCCTTACCAGAAGAGAATATACCCCATTCCTGAGAAATACTATCAAGAAGTACGAGGGTTAATCAGAAAAATGGAGGTAGACGGGATTATTAAAAAACAGGCGTCGTCTTATATAAACCCCATCACAGTAGTGAAGAAAAGTAATGGTCAGATACGTCTTTGTCTCGATGCCAGGACCATCAACTTGAAGATTCTTCCAGAAAATGACCGACCACCCAAGATTAGAGATCTGCTGCGAAAATTCAAAGGAAGAGCATGTTTCAGCGTTCTTGACTTGACGTCTTCATTTTATCAAGTTCAACTAGAAGAAGAGAGTATGCAGTACACTGGATTCCTATTTGACCAGACGTCATGGGTCTTTGTCAGAATGCCTTTTGGTATGGTTAACAGTGGACCAGCACTTATTCGAGCACTTGATAGTAAGCTCACTGATGAAGTGAAAGAAAATGTAATCTGCTACATTGACGATTTAATCGTATCTTCACCCAGCGCCGCAGAACATTTAGTGCACTTGAGAAAGTTGTTCGAGAATTTAAGGGAGGCCAATATCAAGGTGAATTTTGGGAAATGTCAATTCTTGAAGAAGGAGATAAATTACTTGGGGCATACAATTGATAAAGATGGATATCATCCAAACATGCAAAAAGTAGAGGCGATCACGAGATTTCCAAAGCCAACTAAGGTGAAACAAGTCAGAGAATTTGTAGGCGCATGCCAATTTATTAGCAGCCACTGTCCGAGATACTCTGAAATTATGGCTCCTCTGTACGACTTACTCAAAAAGAATAATAGATGGAAATGGAGTACAGCAGCAGATGAGGCTTTTGAGAAAGCAAAAGAGATGCTCAGAAATAACGTGAAACTGGAGTACCCAGACTTTGAGAAGGTGTTTTATATTGAGTCTGATGCATCAAGAATAGGCATTAGTGCAGTCTTATACCAGAAAGACGAGGCAGGCAACAAGCACTACATTGCATTCACTAGTCGGAAGTTGAAGAAACACGAGGAAAACTACTTCACGACTGAACTTGAAGCGTTAGCTTTTGTGACAGCTTTGCAAGCGTGGAAGAAAATCCTGCTGGGACATAAAGTCATCATTATTACTGACCATAAAGCACTACAGTTTATGCTGCAAACTGACATGTCAAGTGATAGACTGACACGTTGGGCTTTGTTCACCCAACAGTTTAACGCCACTATTGTCCACCAGCCTGGGAAAGATAACTTACTGGCTGATGCGTTATCACGTAACCCTATTAAAAATGTGCAGATACACCATGTACAATTGGAGCAAGAAGATCAAGAAACCGTTAGGAGGTTAGCCCGAATCGGTGTGTCACAGAAGAGACACGCTCCAATAAGGAAAATGTACAGGTTCCTCAAGGGTTACATGGACAATACTGATGTTGACTATGCAGCTACACGGAGAAATTCACGACACTTTGTCTTGAGTGGAGACATCGTATGCAGGTATGCTGACTCTGCGCATACAAAACTCCGAATAGTCGTGCCACCTAAACTTGTTGTCAATTTAGTGTGGGTAGCTCATCACGCAACTGGACATGCCGGTTTAGATAAAACTCTTGATACTCTTAAAGAGAGATTTATTTGGACTAACATGCGTTCCAGCATTGCCAAGGTCATTCGATCATGTGACAAATGTCAGAGAGCAAAGTATGCCTCTGCTTTATTAAAGGGAAAACCGAAGGCTATGATTCCTTCTAAACCTAACGAACTTATGGCGACGGACATATTTGGCCCCTGTCCGAAGGGATATCAGGGTAACCAGTACCTGTTGGTAACCGTGGATGTTTTCTCAAAATTTGTAACAATGAGTCCCATGCAGAAAGCTAACACGAGGAACGTTGTAAGCAGACTGGAAAATGCTGTATTTCCTAAAGCTGGTAAACCAGAATACCTACTGTCAGATCATGGAACGCAGTTTACATCCGTGGAATTTGCAGCGGATATGGAAAGGCTTGGCATTAAGCACTTATTTTCGAGCGTGCGTTACCCAGAATCGAATTCCTCAGAGAGATATATGGCTGAATTTTCGAAATTCTGTCGAATTTTCTGTCCAAATGATCATTCTGGTTGGGTGAGATTTGTACCCCTTATTGAGGAATGTCTGAATTCTACAGTGCAGGAGAGCACAGGAGAAGTGCCAATGCGACTTCATCTAGGAAGAAACCCAGAAAGGCCGTGGGATAATCTTTTCAACCACGTTCCTAGAGATCCCGACCTAGGAAGGCAGCAGAGGATTGACAAGGCGAAGGAACAACTCCAGAAAGCAGCAGAGAAACGATTGAAAAGAGTAGCTGGAAAACGCTTTGGTGCACCCTTACAAGTTGGAAATCTTGTATTACTACGCAGACCTGTCAAGGCTGATATGAGCAAGAAGATCTATCCCAAATTTGGAATTGTATTTATGGGTCCGTTTAGAATTACGAACGCCTATGGAAACAACTGCTATGAACTCTACGATGATGAGAATAATGTCATTTATGGCAAGTTCAATGCTGGAAATTTGAAAAGATACTATCCTAGAGTAAACCAGTAATAATTCAATTTCGTGTTCAAGAGAGTTGAGATACTTGTAACACTGAGTTTAAAAACAATTTGCAACTGTTTTTAAAACGTGGTGAGGGGAGAATCCCCCGTAAATTGAATTATGTTGAGACCACGGTGGCTATTTTGGAAAATTATGAAGAAAGTTATGGCTGTCATAGTTATGACGTGGGTGGTCATGACGTAAGCACGGATGACGCAGACGTTATGCCAGCAGGCTACTTGAGCTGAGATTCTCAATGACGTCAGCATTTATTCGAGAAAGATCCGAGATTTACGACGCAGTCGCAGGAAACGTGGAATTGTGCTGAGGAAGAAATTATGCTATTGGAGGGGAGGCTTGAACCAATGAACGGTTGATTGAAGGAAGACGGAGATTGCTGAAACTATGGTATATTTATTACTTTTTGGAATGCAGAATTGTGGAAATCCATTTGCAGTAGAGAAATTGTTCTGGAATTTTGGTGAAATTTATTTCCTGTTTTTGAATTTTGAAAATCCGTCATGTATTGACGAAGTTGGAACTTCTAGCTATGACGCAGTAACACGCTATGGAAGGGATGGATACGCCCCTTATGAAGTTTATAAAAGGCCTTGCGCAGAAGAGAGGAGTCTCAATCGTCTCATATCGCATATCTCAAATCGTCAGATCTTCAGTGATTATATAGTCGTTTTGGTGAAACGTCGAGTGACATTAGTAGAAAGAGTCATCTTTATAACGCGTGGTGAAGCCACCGCAGTGAACGAGATTCGAGCAGGCAAGCAGTGCAAGTTTACTGTGAGTAAAACTAGGTGAAGTTAAAACGCACATTATAACGCGTCTACAAGATTAGCTATGAACAGTTAGCGGTTGCCTATAAGCTAATTCTATTGTGCAGTGCTACATTAAGCAGTGTAGTAAATTTGAACAATTTCGAGGAGGTATTTTAGAAGATATTAGCACTTTTAGACGAATGACAAAAGTGATTTTCTCGCCACCTGAGAAGCACGTTATAGCGTCAGATCCTACGCTACGGCTGACACTGCTAGTATAACAGGGAGACTTCTGATTGCTTTTGTGACACAACGCTACAGTATTATGGAGCAGTTTAATAAGGCAGTTTGTTCGTCTATTACCATAACCGAAGAGAAGATGGAAGGCTAAAGGACTTTAATGCGATTGGGACATACATCGTTGGAGTAAGATAGCAACATGGAACTTCGCTAATTGCCATTCCATACAAGCGAACATGGGGTGAACAACCATCTACACCCATGTTTCGTGGCTCAACGCTGAATACTATCAAACAGCAATGGAAACGATTTCATACTCTCTGAATATGAATATTTCTATGGAAATTACTACAAAAACTTCATGGCGATTTTATACAAGATCTTCAGGGATTTTTCAAGAGAGGTCAGGGTAGTCCCGACTCACAAAGAAGAATTTTGCCGGAAGGATGTCTGTCATCATCAAGAAGGAAGCAGTTCGATTCTCTGAGGGTACTGTTTCCTGTTTCGAGGATGGAGCTCAGCTTTAACTTGGTGAAATGGATCCATCAGCAGTCTTCTTTGGGGAATTTTCCTCTGGAACGTCAATCGGCAGATAAGGTAGTCGTGAACGTTTATTATATTTGAGTTTCTTAGCAATATCTGAGCAGCCATTTTCCCATATTTTTGTCCTCATGTATTTTGCCCTATATTCTTGTTTGAGATTCCTATTCTCAGTACACCTTGATGAGTTATGCCTTTTTCGACGATTTATTAAGACATGGTTATGTCATGGGCATAGTTAAATGATTTTGGATCAGTTGAGACTGATATTTAGATTTTTCAGTAATTTGCTTATTTTTTTGGTAGTCACGATTTGACTATAAGTTAATGATTTTCATGGCAGATTTAACTTCAGACAGTGTGTCTCTTTATTAAAGTAATTTCTACCCCAGTTTAATTACTTTGACCAATTTTCTGTCATCATCAAGAAGGAAGAACATTTAAATGATTTTAGAGCGTTAAAATCTCTTGCGTTGTCGACGATCTTGGAAATACTAGTCGTTATTTGAAATTGATTGCAACACAGACATTTATCGTCAGTTATGAACGACCATTGCATCATAGACAATTTTGTGAAAGATGAACTTTAATTATGAATTATTGAATGCATTAAAGTCGTGGACTTTTGTTAGGAGTTTTTTTTTCTAAATTAGAGAGTTAAATAATAATGTTTGCATTCCACAGTCTAATTGGATTCTATTCGACTATTTTGCAGTTTAGTCGCACTTTGTTTGATGATAGTATTTTTATACTACAATACTTTGAAGATGATAATCTTAAATTTTGATAGACCAGAGAGGCGTATATAAGCGTATTCACTATTAAATTTGTTTGTGATTGGCAAATTTTTACTTCATTTCGATTCATGAATGAAATCCACGAAGGTTAAATGACAACAGTTTTGAAACAATTAATGATTATAAGAATTTTTGAAGTGGAACTATGAATGTATAATCGCCAGTGCAGCGAACGTGTTGAAAGTCGCTGATGTATAATGCCCTTGAAGTAAATGAAGGAGGTTCCCACAGTAATTAATGATGTTAAAGAATTTGTTAGTGGAGGTTTTTGTAAATTCTGTGGAAGATTTTGATGCCGTATATATTAATATATGATGAATTTTGGGCCTATCTTTAATGCAGTTTTGTGCATTTTTTTTGTAAGCGACGTATTTACCGCTGGAGTGTGTTGTATTTGTCCTTTGAAAATTAATCAAGTGAATTTACTGTTATAATTAACAAGAGTATTGAAAGAATTTGAGATAAGATTTTGAATGAAGATTACCGTCACAAATATTTATAATAATTATTAAACCTTTATTAAACCAGATTGTGACATTAACATGTATAACTAACCTTCATTGGTCGATTATATTGACACGATTATGAAATTACCAACCGGATGAACATGTGGTTAATGTATTTCTTCAAATTAATAATTTGAATAATTTAAATTTTAATATTGTAAATAAATGATGTAAATATCTTTAACAATAATGTGGAACGGAAGTAATGTTAGAGGCGTGTTTAAAATTCTTTTTGTCTTTAACTATATTATAAACAATTTCTAATTGTTATAAACATTTATGAGTTTTGTTATAGACATTTAAGAGTTTGTTTTATACTCTAAACAATGCTTATTAAACATTTGGATGATAATTAAACAAGTTTAGGGATTGTCAGAATAATCCAGTAGTATGTGAGTAAAGCATTTGAAAGATTTGCGTAACAATATTTGTGATGTCTTGCGGACATTTAAAGCTTTTGAGAGTGCTGGATTCTTACGCAACGTGGCTTGACAAGTGAGCCCATTTGACAGGTGTACGTCAGGTTGAAGGGTAGATGGCAGCTGGCCAGACAACTGGTTATCAGCGGACGAGGTCGTCTACAGTGTGGCCTTGCGCCTATAAATACAAGTGTCATGTTTATTAAAAGAAAACAAATGCTCTATAAATGTGTCTCATCCTGACTTCCTTATCCAGTCCAAATGTGTTCTAAATATTACGTTATTTTGAGCTCGGGGGAGCTAACATGTTGTATGCTAACTTTGCAAGTCCTATAGGAGGACATAGTCAGATTGACATGGGCTACTGATAGCCACATTTATTTTGTTGAGTTGTTAAAGTCATACCCTTTATTTGAAATAAAGCTTTTGTACAGTTCAAAGTTCTTGCCTTCGTTCTGGTTCATTTTTAAATGTCATGGTGGAGATTATTGTGGGAGCATACTTTAGAGATCCTGTTGTCAACCCAATCCCCGAGATATTTATAAGAGGTAAGTAGAGGTAAGTATGAACCCCCGTCTATTTTGGTGTGTTCCACAATAATTTCTTGTTAACTTCTGTGCTCAAATCTCGGTAGTATCTGTCAGTGCCATTTTCATTGGTGTAGCTGAGCCGGTGCGGTGGATTATTGGCAATCCGATTGAGGGAGCGGATATCTGACAGCCTACTATCCGGGTAAACGGGGACAGTACCATCCCGGCATTTGTCCGAAGTCGAAGTGGGAAACCACGGAAAACCACTTCGAGGATGGCTGAGGTGGGAATCGAACCCCCTCTACTCATTTGGAACACCCGAGGCTGAGTAAACCCCATTCCAGTCCTCAGACCACTTTTCTAATTTCGTGGCAGAGCCGGGAATCGAACCCAGGACCTCCGGGGCGGCAGCTAACTATGCTGACCGCTACGCTACGGAGGCGACACACCTTTTCCAGTTATACAGCAATAATATACAGTAGGCCTACGTTGAAATTCTGATATTACAAATGTAGGCCTATTTTTGATTCCATTGTTTTCCAAATTAACTTCTATGTTTCAGTAGCAGATGCCGCTGGAGTCGAATGTTGGAACCGCCATTTGTATTGTGTTTCCGATCTTTCTGTTATATAGTCTTTGGTGGTCTGTTATAGTCTTTGGTGGTCAGTCCAAGTCAGTCGTTGTCTGTCGAGAATACATATCGCTGCTTCTACGAATCGTTAAACCTTTCATTTTATATACCCTAACTATGGCATACTAGAAAGTGACTACGCGGAGTTACTGGGCCGGTTTGTCTCGATAATTTAAGAGTGGGCTTCCCTGTGTAAATAGGCTACGACCTTTGACACGCACAGGAACTATAATTATTATAAAACTGACTCCATTATTACGGTGACTGGCGAAGTGGTTCTATGCTCTTTTTCATAATTTACTGTCATGGATATCCGAAGAATTGTACCAATAACAGGTGACGGAAATTGCTTATTTAGAGCAGTTTCGTACTGTTTATATCGAAATGAAGAACGTCATAGTGAGTTGCGTTTGCAAACTGTTACAAAATTGTTGCTGGCTGGAATATTTATAAGGATTTTATTATTGGCAATGAGTCTTATCGCCTTCCCCTCAACAACCAACTTCAGTATGAAAATCTTATGTCTCTGAACGGTGAATAAGCTGGTCATGTTGAACTCCATTCTATAAGCCAATTGTTTAATGATTATTTGTTTAGAGTGCATAACAATGAGACTAACCACGTTGTAGATTATGGCAATGGAAGTGTTATTTGTCATTTATTGTTTAGCGGCTCCGTTGATGCAGGACACTATAGTGTGATCGAATATGACATTAATTTGGTGATAAATCCAACTGTAAATAGACGCATTCGACGAAAAAGAACATTAACCGGTCGTGTGGAAACTACAAATAGACGCAAAACAATGAGAAATCGGAGAAAAGGCGAAACCACTTTTAATATACAATATAAATCTGCCATTTCAGAAACAATGCCAGATATTATGCCGTACAGCGTTGGGTCCTTGACGAACGAATGTAAACATTGTTCTGCATTGTTCTTCTCTTGCGAAAAAACTGCGCTTGGTTACTTTGGCCTTTGCTGTTGCAATGGTAAAATTGATCTGCCGGAATATAAAATACTTGAGAGGCTTAAACCATTTTGCACTGGAAATGATACCGACAGTAGTGGCTACGCTGGCTGAAGCGCAGCGTTAGGCCATGGGGCCAAGCCCTCTGCTGACTCGGTAGACGCGTGGGTTCGAGCTCCACCGTCGGCCGTCCTTGAAATGGTTTTCCGTGGTTTCCCATTTTCAACACCAGGCAAATGCTGGGGCGGTACCTTCTGACAGACCACGGCCGCTTCCTTCCACATCCTTGCCCAGTTTCATTCATTCATCTTCATCCAATCCATCTCTCATCCCGACGGGCAGGTCGCCCACGGGCGTCGACTAGAAAGACCTGCATTCGGCCTCTCAGGAGGTCACACGACAAAAAAACTGGAAATGATGATACCTCAAGGAACTTCAGAGAGAATATTCGGCAGTACAACAATTCTATGTCCTTCGTTTCCTTTGGTGCCAATGTTACCGTACCACCTGAACACGGTCCATATTGTTTAAAATTTCAGGAATTGTACATCATTGCATTTCTTCCATATATTCCAAAAATATAAGCGACAGTTGTTACGGCCAGTTGTATATATTAGACTGCTCAGAAGCTAATCAAATCAGACTAGCAAATCGAGCGAATTCTTGCATCAGGGAGGGTACACTTCATATTCTAAATAATATTTTGCAAGAGAATAACCCTTACATTCAACTGTATAAGACAATGCATTCAAAAATATGCAAAGAAAATGTACTGGCTTTAAGAGAAAAACGTCAACCGTTAGATTTGGTCATGCTTTTTTATCATGAACCTCAAGAAGATCCTAGACGTTACAATAACCCAGCCTCCTTAGAGATTGCAGCTACTTTTGAAACACCAGACGGTGCTCCGGCTTCACACCGCCACATAGCCGTATTTTCCAATCAGGGAGTTTTAAAGGAAATTGATGTTGACAGTATGCATTGTGATCCATTAACTTACGTTTTAATCTGGCCTTGCGGAGAAACAGGGTGGCATATTTCACTGCCAACAGGAGGGAAACGTAAGACGAACGTTAGGCAAAATATGACAATGCGTGAATATATTTCGTATAGGCTGTCGATTCGAGGTTGTCCTGCCGCAGGAGGTTTCAACCCTTTACTTAATGCAGGTAAACTTACCCAACAATTAATAGTTGACTATTATTGTCGAATAGAAGGAGATAGACTAAAATATATTCGCAATCAACAAACGAAATTGCGTGTCGATACCTACGTTGGTCTTGCTGATGCTTTACACTTTAGAGCTGAAAATAAAAGTTTAAGAGCTGGTCGCATAGTTATTTTGCCTTCTACTTTTATTGGTAGTCCCCGAAATATGTTGCAAAATTACCAGGATGCAATGGCAATTTTCGAAAATTTGGCAAGCCAGACCTCTTCATAACTTTCACTTGCAACCCATCATGGCCTGAAAAAACTACTAGCCTCCAACCTTATGAAAATGCAAACAATAGACCTGATGTCGTTGTTCGCGTTTTTCATGCAAAAGTGAAGGAGCTCTTGCGTTTAATAAATCAAAAGCAAATTTTTGGCGAGGTACAAACTTTCTTATACACGGTTGAGATCCAGAAGCGAGGTTTACCTCATATACACTTACTGGTTTGTCTACGAGACAGTTGTAAATTACGAGAAATCTCTGATATTAATATGACAGTTTCTGCAGAAATACCCGATCCTTCCAATACAACAATGTACAACTTAGTAAAGACACACATGGTACATGGACCTTGCGGCCTTCTGAATCCCAATTCAATTTGCATGAAGGATGGAAGATGTAAGAAGGGTTTTCAAAAAGACTTTGTGCCAGAAACTAAAGAGAATATGGACGGCTATCCACTTTACCGTAGGCGACAGAATGGAAGATCATATACTAATCGAGTACAAGGCACCAATGTTGAAATCGACAATCGCTTCATTGTTCCATACAATCGATATCTATTGATGTACTTTCAGGCCCATATTAACGTCGAAATCTGTGCAAGTGTACACAGCATCAAATACATACATAGATATGTTTATAAGGGGCATGATTGCCCTAACTTGAAAATCACGGCAAACGATGGAATTTTACATCATGACGAAGTTTCTACGTATTTGAATGCTAGATATGTTGGGTCAAGTGAGGCTGCATACAGGATTTTTGGTTACAACATGCACGAACAGTCCCACATTGTTGCCCGGTTACCTGTCCATTTACCAGACCAACAAGATGTATTTTTTCATGCCGATGATGCTCCCAAACCATTAATACGGGCCCAGTTAAAAAGTACACAACTCACTGCATGGTTTCAGCTGAACCAAAATCCAACAACCAGGAGTGCATATATTTATCCTGAAACACCCGTTCATTATGTATGGGATAAATGCAAATGCATTTGGAAACAAGATGTTCAGTAAAGAACATATAGCCTACTTTCTCCTAAATGTATGAGTATAGTTATAACTCGTTGTTATTATCAAAGAGTATAATAGAATCATTTCTTGGTTGAAGACCTTAGAAACTATTTACCTCTACCAAACGCCACAACCTAGAAAAAAACTACTACCATCATTGAAGAAAGATAGATAAGAAGTATCTCAAGAATGTTATGGATCTGGAGACATAATCGACCGGACTGGCTGCGTGGCTCAGCGGTAACGTTCTCGCTTTCTGGGCCCTAGGTTGCAGGTTCGTATCCTGGCGCAGTCATCTGGCATTTGAGGGTGCACAAATGCGAGGGAGCCGTGTCAGTAGATTTACTGGCACGTTAAAGATCCCCTTCGGGCCAAAATTCCGGCACCCCAGCGTAACTAAAAGCAACAGTAGTTAAAAGGGTCGTAAAACAAATAACATTATTATTATTGTCATTGTTACATATACGACCTGCCGTGGGCAACATCCAACTTTGAGTTGAGCCATGTCTTTACACGTCAGGTTGTGCATGGCTTTCACAACCCTAATTGAATTAACAAATCTTTCCATGTCCCTACAGAGACGTGTGTATACAAACTATGTGGATATTTTCGATTGCTATTTGCCTGAAATAAAAGTATTAATAACCTGAACTAGCACCAGCGGCTAGAATTCAGTTACTATGTTAAATCGTTTTGTTCTTTACTTCAAATAACATTTTCAAATAACGCACAATAGGCTGTTACTAACCCTTTAAAATACGAAGTAAAAATGTATCATAGTATCGTCTTGTCATTCTTCAAATTCGATGCGCATAGAATACCAATGGTATACTATCAATGTAGACCAGTCGTGAAATCTAGTGGAGAAATATCGAA
Organism: Meconema thalassinum; assembly: GCA_946902985.2. Classification (NCBI taxonomy): domain Eukaryota; kingdom Metazoa; phylum Arthropoda; class Insecta; order Orthoptera; family Tettigoniidae; genus Meconema; species Meconema thalassinum. The sequence goes on from OX336388.2 coordinate 1,026,110,403, forward strand.
CAATATAATCCTAACAGGGCGAGTGCATTCTAGCGGCCATAAGAAGAAACTTTTCAATAAAATCTGAAAGTTAATAAGTAGGCCGGCGTGCAGTTACCTTTTTGGCTGCTAGATGTCTTGAGCAAATCTGCTGGCGAATTATGTTTTAATTAAATATATGTTTTGCACCGTAATTTGCACAATATAACGCTTAATTTTAAAACGTCTGAGTCATTACAAAGCAACAAATATGTAAAATGTCAAGCAAAAAACTTAACTCTGATGGGGTTTGAACCATAGGCATATGAATGACAGACTAACGCTTTAGCACGGAGCCATTTGTGCCAACGAACATTGATCTATATAAAATGACTTACATAGAACTTGTTAGCAAATAATGATTTAGACCTAACGATTTCATCAGTGGAGTATATTATTTATATATAAAGCATTTCATACAAAGTTTATTTATTTTGTATCAGTACGCTATATTGCATGCAATACTCAAATTAGTGAAATATAAGTCAGGCACAAGATATCCGCTGCCATCTTGTCTTCTTACCGAGACGGCTCAGCTTTTTAAAATCACGTCTGCACTATAGTATTACAAAATAAACTTTTAATTTCGAACGTGCCTCTTCCTTTAGAACAGTTAAATCGATTCTCGGCTCGATAATCGGAACTTGTAGGTCCCATGATATGGATTATAAAGTTTGCATAATTCGCACGTCCGCCATCCTTAAATGGTACGGCTAATGACCTTGTAGTTTGGTCACAAGACGCATTCTATATGAAGGTATGTTATTACCAAATTTGGTAGAGATCGGATAATTTGGTTAGTCGCTATTTCATTTTACGTTTTGAACGTTTGAGTGGCCGCCATTCAGTTTTAGAAAAGATGGCTGCGATATAAAACATGACACTGAGGTGCCCTTTGCTTGTTCTACCTCTGTACCAAATTTCGTTCAATTCGGTTTCACCGTGTTCGAATTGATAGGGGGGGACCGACATTCAGAGTACACACACTCACACACACACACACACACACAGACTCACACACACACAGACAGACACACAATTTTTGGCCCTGTAGTGATCTCATAAGTCTACTTTCATTTTTTGCAAAAATCGAAAGTAGGCTAAATACGACTTAGATTCGAAAAGGTAATAGGTCGGATGTACAATGTTTCTCCATCTGAATCAGAAAGATACCATCTGCGCTTACTTTTACTTCATATAGTAGGTGCCACAAGCTTTGAGGATCTCCGAACATACCAAATTGTTACCTGCCCAACATATAAGGATATGGCAATTAAGCTTGGTTTGCTTATCGATGATTCAGAACGGCAACGCTGTTTGATGGAAGCTTCGGTTTTCCAAATCTCCTTTCAACTGAGACAGTTATTCGCCTACATATGCAAATTTCATCAACCTTGCAATGCCAGTCACTTATGGGACATGCACAAAAACTCTCTCTGTGAAGATTATTTAAAGTGTGAAGACGAAAATACAGTTTATCAACTATCTCTCAGAGATATTAATAAAGCTCTGCAATTGCATGGTTTCTCTCTCCCAAAATCCTGTTGGTACTGACACACACTCCAACGATCAAACTACTAATGAGCCAGTGTTCCCTTTTGATTTGGCTGACCTGATGTCCTTAGCAAACCAGGAACAACTTTCAATTATTAATGAAATCACTAGCGTTCTTCAAAATAACAACACAACTGTCACGAACGCATTCTTTATTGACGGTGCTGGGGGCACAGGGAAAACATTTATTTACCGATGCTTAATACAAAAGTTCTGCAGTATAGGGCTTCATGTTATATCAGTAGCATGGACTGGAATAGCCGCTGTTTTGCGACCCAACGGTCGAACAGTACACAGTACATTCAAAATTCCTCTAAATTTAAATGAGAGTTCAGTATCTGGATTAAAATTAAATTCCAAAGCAGCTGACGATATTCGATTAGCACGGCTCATAATATGGGATGAAGCCCCAATGGCAAATATTCATTCATTAATGTGTGTGAATCGTCTTCTAAAAGATATTATGGGTAATGACATTCCATTTGGTGGGAAAATTACTCTTCTTGGAGGAGACTTTAGGCGGGTTTTGCCTGTTGTGCCGCACGCATCTCGCCAAACAATTATTCAAAACTGTATTAAATACTCTCCTCTCTGGCCCTTCTTCAAAATACGCTGCTTACATAAAAGCATGCGGTTGAAACCAGAAGAAATTGAACTTTCTGATTTTTTGTTACAAATTGGTAACGGTGACTACCCCTCTATAGATGCTGAGGAATCAAATATCATTGAACTACCACCCAGAATTTTAGCGCATGATGACATCGTGACTGAGATTTACGGCGAAACATTCACTTCTACGAAAGTTATAATCAATTTCTCGAAAGTATGCATTCTAACACCAAAAAAATGAACACTGTAATGAAATTAATTTGAAACTCATCGAACTTATACCCGGTAGTTCAAAAAAATACACCAGCGTTAAGAGATTAATTACTGAAGATGAAAGATGAAGATGAATTCCATGGAATTAAGTGGTTTGCCTCCACATATTCTTACTCTAAAAGTTGGAGCCATAGTTAGGCTTCTCAGAAATCTGAACTTTTCCCAAGGGCTCCTGAACGGAATCAGATTATTTGTAAAGAATATGTATGAAAATTGCTTGGATTTGGAAATAATCAGTGGAGATAAAATTGGGCAGAGAGCTCTAATCCCTCGAGTTGATTTAACACCATCCGACAAAACCCTTCCATTTTCTTTTAAGAGACGTCAGTAGGGTAGTGAGACCGATTCTAAGCCACCCATTTTATTTGTACCCGACTGTACATGCTAAAATAATTAATATCTCACGAACGCATGGTCCGATTTTGACAAATGAGGTTTCGTTGGACTCGAGCTGACGTCCTCTTTCCTATGGACCACTCGTTATATTTTAGTTTTTTTTTTGAATTTTTTTGTTTTCGAAAATAGGCGATAGTTTGAATACCAAACAGGATAGAACGTTGTGCCATGGCTCAAACGAATGGTCTTTATGACCTTTATTTTCTATAATAAAACCTTTTTACTTTTTATGTTTTTTTGAAAAAACTCGAATTTTGAAAATCCTATATTTTGGAAATTAGGAACTCTACAAAAAAATTGTTTGACGTAAATCAATGGTCCCTATCCCCTCTACCCCCAAAATAAATTTCAAGTCTCTAGAATGAAAACCTGTAGTAGTGTGATGGGGAGAGAGCTGCTACACTTAGCAAGTGGTGAGCCCCTGCGACCTTGGAATGGAAGGAGTCATGCTAGGAGGGCGTGCTTGGATTCGTTTTTTTCGTCTCGTTGCGCTCTTTACGGGAATGTCGGTGCCGAAAAGGTGAAATGCTGGAAACATGGGGTTTTCGGGGCAAAAACGTGATTTTAGACGTTTTGCTATATCTCGCGAACCAATCATGCTAGAGGCGTGTACGAGGGGTCCAAGGACTCGGGCTGACGTCCTCTTTGCTATGGACACTGTATAATATTTTTTTAAAAAAAATGTTTGTTTTTGAACGTAGGCGATGGTTTGAAAACGAAACCTGATAGAACGTTGTGCCATAGTTGAAACGAATGGCCTTTATTTTCTTTATATTTTTATAATAAAAAAAATATTTTTTTACATTGTTTTGAAAACACTGAAATTTTGAAAATCCTATATTTTGGAAACTAGGAATTATACAAAAAAGTTTGTTTGACATCATTGATAGATCCCTACCCCCTCTACCAAGAAAATAGATTTCAAGTCTCTAGGGCAAAAAAACTAGGCATATTATTTTTTTTTATAAAGAGTGTAGACAGAGAGCCGGTAGCGCTTGGCGCGTGTTTCAACGAGGCTATGACTGACCATGGTGAATACAGGAAATGGCTATTTCGAGGGGACGATGTATGGCCAAACGAGGGGTCGCTTTTCGATATTTTCTTATGACGAACCAATGAAGGTGAATATTTCGAAAAACCATTATGGTGATCTTTAAAATAGGTTAGTAAACACTGACCAGTAACCAAATAAAATTCATAATGCTATGAGACGAATGAGACTAGCAGCCAGAATATCTGCTCGAGAGGCCTGCCCGAAGCTTGGCTGGCTGGGTGACAGGATGTGACATGTTATCGCGTTTCAGGAATGTGGCCAGAGCAGACAACAGGCCAATGGAAAAGTACAGTGACGTAGAGGTGAGTTGAAGGTCGAACAATATCACAATGACGTCAGAGAAATAATGCAGTAAGCGAGTATGACTCCTCCCCCTACCATTGCCATAGCCAATTGCAAGGCAAGAGCAATGTTAACAGCTATGGTAAGAGGGACACAGGGCGAGGGGCTGGGCGAGGAGAGGAGGGCAGGGGGGCAGTGTTGATCGTGTTATGACACACAGTCAGTCATTACTGTTCTAAGCTTTGCAGTGTAAACATAGGCTGCGTCGTCTGCGTATAAAAGTGATTGCATTCGTGTGCTCAATCGCAGTTGGTGACTATATTGGATACATTATATATTTGAGGTAAGTGCGAGATTAACACTGTTTAGTTTATTTTAATGCTAATGAATGTTTAAATGATTATTGGTTTACCATTTGATTTATGGACTGTTTTTTATTTTGTTTGTTTTAGATAACCTATATACCTGTTGTTGTGGACAAGAGAGAGACAGAGAGAGGCAAACCATTTCACAGAAACCTACAAGACAAGGCAGAAAAAACAAGTTTTTTCCAAAACCCACGTAAGATTTTTTTAAATTATATATATAACCAGTTTGATTTGATTTTATTTATTTTTGTTTATGATAAATGCTATTTGGAATGGATATACTCAAGGTGGTTTATTTTATTTCTTTTTAGTGTGTGTTGGAAAACGCTTGACCACTGCTGAAAAAACCGAGAACGTGTGTGTTTCGAGCTATTGCTTACCAGGCAGTCTACGGCTGAAAACTGTGGTGAGATTGTTTCTTTTATAAAAACCATGTCTTTTTCCACTGCTATTGATACATTAACTTGGGAGCCTCTCGAGTCTTGTTTCAAGTCACGCGTTTGCTCTGGCCACGTGGTCAATGTTAGGGTGAGTTTAATCCCAAGAGAATTTGTGGAATCATGTTTCGAAATTTTTAAAGAACAAATTTGTACAGCGCAAAGGTTGCATACGGCTTTAAAGGTCAATACACAACTCGTGTGCGATTTCGTCTATAATAACAAGGACGGTGAGCATAAAAAACATTTTATATTGGCAGTAAAATGCAAGAGCTTTTGATAGCCGATAATCTGAACGAGTGGTATCAATCCAACGTGATAAATGCCTTGCTATCAAAATTTGATAAACTGCAACAAGGACCCAGTGGTTTAGCGTTAAACAAAATTCATCATTTGCAAATCAACATTTGTCAATTCAACCCGTTGAATGCTGGGTCTAGCTTTATTGAAACACCACTAGCAATAGCTTTGAAAAAGGCAGTGGTAAATATTGAGAACCATGACAATGATTGCTTTCTGTGGGCTGTGGCTGCGTATATGCAACCAGTACAACAGCATTGTTACAGACCAGGAAAGTACAAGGCCAAGTTTGATGAATTGAAACAAACTTTAAATTTAACTCGAGTGTCGTTCCCTATGGACTTAAACGAAATCCATAGGTTTGAACAAGACAACCATGACTTTTCGTTCATGGTGTATGGTCTTGATGGTGATGAGATTGTGGGTCCTCTTTATGCTACAAAAGAACCGAAACGACACCACATTCATCTTTTATATTTATCTGTAGGAGAGGTGAATCACTATTGCCTGATTAAAAGCTTGAGTAGATTGATAAGCAGTCAAGCATACAAAGATCAACATAAGAAACATATTTGTGACCGTTGCTTGCAATATTTTAAAACCCCTACGCTTTTGGAACGTCATAGGGTAGATTGCGTTTCTCAGGAAGCGGTGAGACTGATCTTGCCACAAGGGGACAAGGCTGTGTTAAAGTTTAAGGACATTCATAAGCGTGACACTGTTCCCTATGTGGTATATGCAGATTTCGAAGCACTCACTACATCCATGGCGGGATGTGAACCAGATCCCACCATCAGCTCAACCACACCCATTCAAAAACATGAACCTTTTGCCATAGGATTTAATGTGGTGTGTGCCTATGACCCCACGCAATCTGTTTACAAATACCGTCAGGGGCCAGATTGTGCCAAATGGTTCTTGGATGAACTTGTCAAGTTGGCTCATGATGTACAGGAATTACTGGACCACCCAATACCCATGAGCCTATCTCCAGAACAGCAGCAGCAGTATGAGCATGCCACGACATGCCATATTTGCGAAAAGCCACTGATCAGTGCTGAAGACACCGTTCGTGATCACTCGCACTTTACAGGGGAGTTTCGTGGAGCTGCGCACAGCAAATGCAATTTGAACTTTCCAGCTCCTCGTTTCATTAGTGTCTTTTTCCACAATCTGGCGAATTATGACATTCAGTTTTTGATTCGTGAATTGGGCCATGTCAACAAGGGCTCGTTTACCATTATTCCCCAAAACCATGAGCGTTTTACAGCCCTGACATGGAGGTTGAGCGACTTTAGCATTCGATTTTTGGATTCCTTTAAGTTTATGGCATCCTCGCTAGACAGCCTTGTGAATGGTTTGAATGAAGAGGAATTAAAAAATACTAGAATGCATTTTAATGATCCTGAGCAATTTCAATTGTGCATTCGGAAAGGTATATTCCCGTATGATTTCTGCAACAGCTGGGACGTGTTAAAGCAAAGGAAACTCCCACCACAAGAGAAATTTTACTCGAAACTAACACGCAGTACCGTTTCCGATGAAGACTATGCACATGCATGTCAAGTTTGGCGAGTGTTTGGCATGAAGACGCTAAGTGAATATGCTTTGCATTACCTGAAACTGGATGTATTGCTGCTCACTGATGTGTTTGAAAAATTTCGTGAGTTGTGTCAACACATTTACGGTCTTGACCCGGCTCACTATTATACGAGTTCTGGGCTCTCGTTTGATGCCGCTTTAAAATACACTCAAGTGGACTTGGATTTACTCACTGACGTAGACATGGTTCTATTTTTTGAAAAGGGCATTCGTGGCGGCTTTGTATCACTTAACCAGCGCCATGCCGAAGCGAACAATGTCTACATGCCTGATTATTCACCAGACAAACCAGAATAGTACTTAATGTACTATGACGAGAATAATTTGTACGGTTACGCCATGAGTCAGCCTTTGCCCTATGGGAAGTTTGCTTGGCTGACAGACAAACAAGTGTCAGAATTTGATGTGAACATGGCTAGCCAAGAAACAGGCCGTGGATATGTGCTAGAAGTGGATATTGAATATCCATCATCCTTGTATGATGAACATGCCGATTTCCCATTCTGCCTTGAGCAAATGGTTCCCCCTGACAGTAAAGTGAAAATTGAAAAACTCATGGGCACACTTTACAACAAAAATCGGTATGTGCTACATATCCAAATGTTGGAGCAATGCCTCGCCCAAGGCTTGGTGTGGAAGAAAATCCACAGGGGTATTTCTTTTGCTCAAAAAGCATGGCTTGAGCCATACATGCGACTCAACACAGAGCACCGACAAATGGCAACACAGCAGTTTGAAATTAATTTTTTTAAATTAATGAACAACTGCATCTATGGCAAGTCTATGGAGAATGTCCGCAAATACCGTGACATTAAATTGGTGAATGTCTGGGAGGGGCAGTGGGGTGCCCGGCGGTACATTGCCAAGCCAAATTTCAAATCGATCAAAATTATCGATGAGGATTTGGCTACTATTGAAATGAGTAAGACCAGCGTGACCATGGATAAACCCATTTACTTGGGTCAAGTCATTTTAGACTTTTCTAAATCGGTCATGTATCGATTCCACTATGAGTTTGCGAAACGCCATTTTGAGGACGTCTCTCTTTTGTATATGAACACGGACTCATTCATTTACCACATTCGCCACTGCAACCCCTATGACGTCATGAGGCAACATAGTGACTGGTTCGACACCTCTTGCTATAACGTTGACAACGTGTTTCAGCTACCCATAAAAAACAAGAAGGAAATGGGCGTTTTAAAAGATGAATGCGGTGATTCCATTATGATGGAATTCGTAGGTTTGGCTTTGAAAATGTATGCTTATCGCACACTCGACTATAAGGAAGCCAAAAGAGCAAAAGGTGTAGGTAGGGCAGTGGTAAAATCGCTACGTGTTGATGACTATCTAGCGGTTTTACGCACTGGCAAAGCTATGTCTCATACACAGTGCAGGATACAATCCAGCAACCATCATTTGTATCTTGTGCAACAGAGAAAACGCACCCTCGCCTACATGGATAACAGGCGTGTGTGGGCTGATGACCTGCTCACCAGCCTACCCTGGCGTTATGATCGCAAGGAGGAGGAGGTGTGATTTCATTGTTTAATCGTTTATGGGACATAGCTTTATGTAACTTGTAGATTTAGTATTTTGTAAATATTGGTTTCTGTCATTGTAAATAGTAGATTTTGTAAATAGTGGCAACCCACTTGGACATTTTGCTCTTTAAAAAACGTTCTATGCAACCTTATTTTTTTAAAATTTTTTGATTGGTAAATATTGTGATTCTTTTAAGCTGTACAAAGTTGTGTTTTTTGTAAATATGAAATAAGTAAGATTTTTAGTAACTTTAATAACTAGTATTTAATTATTTTTCGTAATGTAAATGATAAACTAAAAAAGTTCTTTTGGGATGAGTGTGCATGTCGAGAATGTGCTTTTTAGGAATAAATAAAAAGGTTGTGTTTGTTCCCAAAGACAGGTGTGAATGTATGAGTGGAGAGAGAAAGCTGATGTGTATGGTTGACCAGAGCAAACACGGTGAGGTAGGGTGGGTGGGTGGGGAGGGGGTAAATGGTCACTTATATACTCATTTTGTTTTCAATAGTTTCGTTTTTTCATTGGAATGTGGCAGTCAAAATACATTATTTTTTTAAAAACAGTCTTACCTACAGTAGTAGTAGACCTCGACGTTTCTCCAAACACCCATAAACACATTGCAGCATTGCCATGGTCATACACTTGCATCAACATCATTGTCAAATCTCAACTTTCGACATACACCAAATGGAAAAATGTCAAAACAGCAAAATGGAAAATCCATGTTTCCATATCACCAAAAAACGCAAAACTTGAAACGAACTTTTTTAAAATCTGGAAATGGCCATGTGTGAAATTTGAAAATTCAAAAACTTCAAACAGACATTGTTTAAAAAGTGTCATCAGCAAAATGGAAAAATCCATGTCATCAAAAACTTTAAACTTGAAACGAACATTTTTAAAAACTGTAAATTGCGAAATGACAAATGGCAGGGTGTGGAATTCATCATGTGTGAAATGTGTAAAATTAAAAATCAGCCATCAACATCACGATTTCTTAAAATTAAAAATAACAAAACATCGTGCTCTGGTAAACCTTTGTTTTTATTTCATAGTCATAGTGAATAGACAAAAGAAAAATAGAATACAAACCAATCCCAATTCCTCACTCCTCAATGTTTATGTCCATGCATCATCAACTTTCCTTTCATAGCACTCATGACAATCAGGGCTGCCATCCTTTCTCCCACTGAAGCATCCCTGGATGTGAAACGTTGTTTAGCTTTCTTCAATAACAATTTATCTGCCACATGACTTAAACCAGGATGACTATGGCGATAAGAAAGGTCATGTTCCTTGCATGCTTGATCCAAAAGATTAATGGGTATATCACCACGTTGTAAACGTTTTTCGAGACGAGTTCCAGGGCCACAAAAACGATAACCTGGAAGATGGATTTCGAAAGGTAAGTATTGAATCACTTTGTCAATGACGCCATTGCCAGTACAAGTCTGGCATATCCTTTTCCATCGATGGTAAAAAGGTTTGGTCTTCCTCCTCCTCTGTGGACGATGTTTGTGTTTGTTGTTGTTGTTGCTTTTTCTCGCCATGACACCCGTGGAATGATTCAACAAAGTCTTTACATGGACTTTTATGACCGTGATACAGTTTCACTAGCTGGCAAGTCGCACACTGACGCATAGACGGTATTTTTGCCATGGCCACTTGCTTATGGTGATCGTAATCCGTACAGGGTTGCAATTCACTCAACACAGGGTCTTGAGTCCATGATTTTGGTACATGTTGCCAGATTTCTTTGACCGCGTTGGCGGCCACATAATAAATGAATGACTTGGGGAGCGCCAAGAGTTCCTCTTTGGTAAAACTGTCTAGTTTCTTTTTGCACACAAAGAACTTGCCGATGGCTTTGTCCGTAGCATTCCCTTTCTCCATGGTATCACGTGCTGTAGATGTTTACACGTCGCTTGTAGAAATCTCACTGGCGTCATTCACAGGTAAATCTTGAGTTATAATTTTGTTCAACAAGTCCCAGCAGGCATGGGTGGTTAACCAATGAAAGAGATGCCACGCATGCGATAGGGCTGTATGGGTAATGTTGCCACAGGAACAAGTATCCATGAGCGTTTGCAGGGAGGGGCAGCCCAACTCCATGAGGTCGATACATTGGCAGAAATACGCCAAAAATGGTTGCAACCATTGACGTTTTTCATTACCTTTCACAAATACCACATTGGCCGAGGACAAATGTGCTTTCATGACCACGTCCAAATATTTATAGGAAATGGTTCCCTGATTCCAGTCTAGTTGCCTATGATTTTCAATCCACTGGGTTTGTTTACGGTCTTTTTCACACAACAAATCAAAAGCATGGGGTGGTTTAAAAGCAAATGCGTAGCTTGCGATATCCAAAACGTGGTACAATCGATCATGGCCACTTGTTTAAATATAAATTTGTTGTCACCAATTTTAAACCCTTGGCAATCCACAATGAGTGTGCGCAACATGTTGACGCTTGCCTGGACCAAGTTCAACTGACGACTGACTGACGATCAGGTGTGATCATGACATGGACTTACCTGCCATGCTAGTTTCAAATTAAGGTTAGGGTAGGACAGAGGGACATGCAAAAATAAGAATTTAAGAATTACATCATTTTATTTTCATAACACGTCTTACAGGCTTTTCTCATTTTAGGATAAGGACGATAGCAACTGATACAACAATATAGTCTCTTGTGTTTGTAACGTCCATTACACCGATGATGTCCCAATGTCTCTAAACTAGGCGTTTTTGATGGTGAGCTGCTCACCGATGCACCATGGATACCATACGGCCCACATGTATCGTAACATGTTTTTTTTTTCATTACCCAGGGACACAAGTGAGGGATAGCTTGAATGACAGGGTATATTTCCCACTTCCATTCTGAACACGTAGGGGCAGGTGGGTGACCATCGCTGATGTTCCTGCATGGGTTCATCGCCCTCCTGCCATTGGTCTATGATGATGGGACAAAAGGCACATTTCACTTCATCTCTTGTTTTTAAATAGTAGAATCCAGCGGCCGCCAAGGCTTGAGGGTTTATGAAAGGCACCGGCCACGTGGCAAAAGTCTTGAAACGTTGTTCCTCAGAGTTTAAATTCATGGATGTAACGTCTCTTGAGGCTTTAAAGCAAGACATGACTGAGCGACTTGACGTGGGATGACCTGTTATTTATACACTCGTCACTTGGTTGGACAGTGGATAATAGTTGACTTGTTTGTGATGAATAATCAAACAGTAGGCCGTGGTATTGGCTGGTACATTGTCATGCGTTTCAAAATCTAGTCGAATGTCGATATTGGATGGCTTGACAGACTCTTCCAGGTATGAACAGTCAAAGACAATCAGTGGTGCTCTTGCCTTAAACGCTTGGGGTAGTAGCATGGGGCCGTTCTCTTTTTGATAATACGACCATCGAAATTTAGAAAACAAGTCATACAGGGGGCCAAACTTATTTTTTGAAAAATCCAAATCCAGTCCTTCATAGGGAAAAACGGCTCCGTTGAGGAAAAGACGTGCATTTCTCAATTGCAGGTGATCAAATTGCGTGGCATCTTTGGTTTGTTGATACTTGCGATTCGTTTGAAAACCCACGATCAGGTAGAGAGGTCTCTCTGTATAGCGAGCTGTTTTTACAGACCAACTGTGTGTGTTGGTGGTGGGCAATAGCGGATACTCATGGAGTGCCCAGCTTCTAAATTCCATGGGGAGAGGCATATCTCTCTTTACCATTTTGAGTATGTTCAGGTTTTTGCTATCTTCAAGGGTCACATGAGGCACTTTCCATAGCAAGCGTTGTAGTTGAATTTTTGAATCGATGGGGGCATTGTCGGCTCCCTTGAGTGCATTATTATCACTCCTGTCTCTCACCAGATAAAGCACTTGCCTTGCGTTGACCACAATGCGTTGGTGATCTTCGGCAAAGCCTAAAATCAGTTTAAGAGGTAAATATCCAGTAAAGGTCCCATCGGTGTGTACCATCCAGTCATTGGTCGAGTCAGGACACCAACCTGCCATGCAAAGTGTTTTACCTTCTTCCTCACTATAAGAGGGGTATAGTTTCATGACACTGGAAATGCCCACATTACGAGTGCTATCCACCACGATATCGTTAATGACATACCGCACTTCAGAAAACAGAAAGGCCAAACCATGGTTGGCCAACTTGGATGTGGAAAGCCATCGGCTTTCGTGAGCCGACGTTCAATCTGAATGACACTTTCATGTGGTAGGGTGTAAATATCTTGGTTGTTGATAACAAATTGAATTTCATCATTGTTATTGAGACCAGGTGTTTGAGCTTGATAGGAATGGAGATCAATTCTTACCACTCCTGGTTGCTCCTCGATGCGGTTCGCTATCTCTAGGATAGAATTCATTATGAGGGTTGACGTGGTCACACAAATGCTGTAAAATCTGCTTGGCTTGAGATGTTAACGTGTATTCACGTGGCAAACAACTAACACCATTCCTAGACGGTGTTGTTGCTTTATACACAAACTTCATAGTGGCTTTAGCACCAACTTGTAAGTCACTGGTGTGGTAGAATCTAGATCAATGAGTTGTTGATCTCTATTGATCAGTCTTAATGTTATATTACTAATACTATCGACAGCCACAGAATGAAAAGCACCACTGGAGGGTTTTCACGAATAATATACCCATTGGGCGATGTCACAATAAAGCCATAAAGCGAATTCGATGGTTCTTAATTGGTGTACACTTAGCTAATAATATTACACGTCACCGACACATGATGGTCCTCAATGAATTTCACTTCATGGTCCGATTCATGTTTTTGTTGGGCTCCAACACACGTGGTTTAAATCCTAGTAATGGACCAATGGAATCGGGGTGTGTTTTAAAGTCAATGTTGAATGTGGAGAAAATACTGCAGCGATGAGTATTGGTATTTCCTACAAGTTCAAACTTGTGCGTTCCATCGAGAAATGACTTTAAACCATATTGATTGATCAACACCACATAAATGTGTTCATAAATGTCATCGATCGTGTATCCGCCAGAGTTCAAGGTGAGCACAGAATCATCATAGTAAAACTTGTTGTTCACATTTTCACGTATGTTGTATATTCGATTGTACGTTTCAAGAGAAACAAGTCCTAAACCATAGGGTTTTTCACTCAATTCGATAGGCGGGTAAAAGTCTAGGCTGACTTCAGGTCCACGTCCATGCAGTGTAAACGTTTTACTTTCTGCCGACATACTGGTGGCGTTTTTGCTTATGCTGCGTCTTATATAAAAAAATTAAACACAAACGTCCACACTGTTGGCTGTTAAACGTTTGCTCTCGTTTCACATTATAATATATCTTGATCCTATTTCCAAAATAGGTCACTAGTTCCATGGGCGGAGGCAAATTCCCAAAACTGTCAAAAGTACCATACCATGGATCCCTCTTTGACATAAGCTACATAATGCGTTCCTGGTCCTCGGTGATCATCCAAATTGACAACAGCACATTCCTGTTTCCAGGGTCGTGGGGGTAATTGGTTTCGCATAAACACACCTCGAAAATGAGAAAGCTTTAGTTGTTTAGCATAGCTTTCCACTTGTTGATGCGTCAGGGCATGTCTTGCAATGGCTGAGTTTTTTTTAATACTTCGAAATGGTGAAATCCCAAATCCTTGTTGATAAAAGGCTGGCTTTAAATTGGCATTTCTAGCCCCCATGGCAATCGCTTCCATCGTTTCATTGTGTCGCTGACTTTCTTTGAGTTGTTGCTTGCCCTGCTGCGCGGCTTTAATGGTTTTCCCCACAGCACTGGCACCGCCCAAAAGTGAACCCAGAGCAGCCAAACCGGCAAATAATGCAGGTAAAACTCCCGCTCGTTTGGGGACGGGAATCACTCGCCCTTGGTTTGAAACCTGTCGCCGACGTTTTGGAATAACATGTCTCTGTGCTGCTCGAAAGGCTTTCCTTATGGTCAATACATTATTTTTTCTTTTTTTCTTTCGCAAGGGCTTGCCCACGAATGTCTTAAGCCCAGGCTTTGCCAAGGACAAGGTCCTTTTTTTAGTCTTTCTCACCACATACCTTTGTTTCACCATGATGATAATGACCAACAACCTTTCACAAGAAAGTTTAAATCACAACTAACGTCAGATGGTTATTTCATGGCTGTATATTCCAATTCCACATAAAGTGGGAAATCGTTTATGGTTTTTCCCGCTTGCTTTTCATCCCATGTCAACATGAGATGAAAGGATAATTCGTCACCTGCATTGACCATTTCATGGTTATGGATTAACATGCTATGACCATTTATCTTTATTTGTAAATGGTTCTCATCAGGTATGGCATATTTGATGTGAATGGTTCCATCATAGTGTAATCGATAGTGGCTTAAACCCGAAGCAAGCACATAGGTCAAGTGCTGATCATGGACCAGCGGTAAATGGTTTCTGTCATTCACAGGTTTTTCATTTGTCAGATACACTAAAAATACAGATGGGATAAATTTATAAAGCCTTTTCATTTCATAGGTCATGTAACGCTAGGTACAAACATCGTCTTCGTCTTGTGGGTCTTCCACGTGAATAATCCGATGGTGATTAGCGCTATAGCCATTCACCGTAAGCTGGGGCACTTTGTCATAAAACTCATACACTTTGTTATCCACATACCTTTTCGTAGTAACGTCTGTAGGCACTTGAGGATGTTTTACATGGGTTAACCGCTTTCCCTTAAAGTCATAATCTCCCTGTTTTGTGCGTGGCACTACTGACCTATCCACATAGTGTTTATTAGCAGGATCTGTTTCTTGTTTAGGATCATGTATGGGGACAGACCTAGCTTTGGCCATCAACGCACGTCCAAAGACATCCATCATCAACCTGTAGTACCAGTCTACCGTTTCTATGACAAGGTTCGGTGTCCTGTATATAGACAGCCTGCTAGCCTGTCTAAGCCTTAGTTGAAATGAAGATTATTAAGCAGCAAGAGTCATTCCCCGTGGGGGACATGGTTTCCCATCTCTGTCCCACATCACGTGAACAACGCCATGGTTCACTGTTTCCATCTTCCATTCGCTGCATCATTGTGGGGCCTTCCGACTGTGGAAAGACTAATCTTTTGCTAACGCTCATTACAGCGCCCAATGGTTTGCGTATTCAAAATATTTATATTTTTGCAAAATCTCTCTACCAACCCCTCTACGTGTTTCTGGATCAAGTCATGTCTGGATTACAAAAAGAGAATATGGGTTATTTTACATTTTCCATGCAAGAAAATGTGATTTCACCGGATGAGGTAAAGCCTGATTCACTCATGATTTTCGATGATGTATCCACTGAACGTCAAGGCATCATTCAAAGCTATTTCAGCATGGGTCGTCACAAACATATCGATTGCTTCTATCTTGGACAAACGTATTCTAAAATGTCCAAACAGTTGATTCGTGACAATGCCAATGTCATTGTTTTATTTCGTCAGGACGAGAGGAACAGTCGTCACATTTATAATGAACATGTGAATCCGGATATGACCTTTCAAATGTTTACTGAATTGTGTGCCAAGTGCTGGAACACTCAACGTCATGCCTGTTTAGTGATTGACAAACAAAGTGAACTCAACCAAGGACGGTATCGCCTAGGGTTGATCATTTTATTGCTATTTAAGGCCCTGTCTCATTCTCCGTCAAGTCATTGGTCATGACACCATGGCGTTAGCAGAGAGTCAATTGAAAAAGCATATTATTACAGCAAAAAATACTATTCGCCAAAAGTTTCGTCAATTGAAACAATCACGTGCAAATCATGTTTTGTTTATTCAGCAACATTTAACACCTTCACTAAAAGCCATGTTGAAACCCTCTTTCAAGCCATCTGAAACGCTACCCACCGTTTCACAAGCCACGCAGATGCTGCACGAGGACCCTGAGGAAGAGGAAGAGGAACAGGAAGATTTGACTAGTGTTAGTGAAGTTGAGGATGAGGAGGAACATGTGTTTACGCCTCAAAAAAAGGCCGCACCCCTTGCAGAGTTTTTGAGAAAAAAGAAATCCTTGGCCAGGGTCGAAACACCTCCGTTTTCTCCGTTTTCACAACTCTTGGCCACCCCTCAACATAAAGCTCAACTGAAAAACATTTTAATAAAATATTATGGATCAACATTGGAACCCTATTTCACCGATCTATTTATTGGAAACACTGATACCACGTATGGTGTTCGCTATGAGGATGATAGTTTTAAAATTGGCGATTCATCCTTTAAATTTGCTCGTACTAAAGCTGTCATTAAAAACATCAACTATAAATTAACGCCAGGACAGTTAAAGCTGCTCTTTTCTCGGACCCCCTCTTTCCATGATTGTACACCAGAGGATCTTGACAAATATAAATCCATTTTATTGGATACCCATGCCCACAAAAGACAGTATGATCCCGCTCAACAAGTGAATGCCAATATATCTCAAAAATATAAAACCATCATTGCAAAAATGTTTCCCACCAGTCAAAGTACTCGTCGTAAAGCGTCCGCTTTGGGAGTGACATTTAAACCATTAAAACCCCTTGTGGATGTTACCTACTGGCACAATCCCAATAAGCTCGTCCAGCGGCTACAGTTGTTGCATGCCTCACGTCAAGCTGGCCATACCGGTCACGATTGGGAAATTCAAGAAATTGAACAAGAACTTCGAAATGCCAAAATTATTGTTTAAGCCCTCACCCATTAAAATGGGTATTGCTCACGAGTTGCATCGCCCAGCTAGGCGTTACTATCCGCGACTCAAGGTGATTTCACGAGGTGTGGATGAACTTTGGCAGGCTGACTTGGTTGAAATGATACCCTATGCTGGCGTTAACGACGGTGTACACTATATGTTGACCGTCATTTAGTCTATTCCAAAATGGCCTTTGTTGAACCTGTGCGTCGCAAGTCTGGTCCACTAGTTACCAAGGCCTTTCAACATATTATTCAACACTCCAAACGTCAACCTCAGCTGCTACAAACTGACCAGGGGAAAGAATTTTTCAACAAGGATTTCTCCAGTTTTCTCAAATGTAAGGATATTCACCATTACACCACGTACAGCAATCTCAAAGCCAGTGTGGTCGAGCGGTTCAACCGAACATTGAAAACCCATATGTGGAAAGCGTTTACCGCTCAGGGCACGTATCGCTGGTTGGACATGTTACCAGAGCTAGTATCACGTTACAATGACACCAAACATAGAACGATTGGAACCAAGCCACGCCTCGTGACCAAAAATATTCAGCGATTGGATAAACTGTTTAACCCCATAAAAACAGCCGATCCTAAACGTCACCGACTGAACATTGGGGATTTTGTTCGTGTGAGCAAATTTAAGTCTGCCTTCATTAAGGGCTACACGCCTCAGTGGGGGACTGAACTATTTCGAATTCGTCAAGTCAACTTGGACACTCCAGTCACCTATTTACTCGAGGACCTCAACCATCAACCCATAAAAGGAAGATTTTATCTCCATGAACTTCAGAAAACAGCATTTCCTCAGCATTATCTTGTGGAAAAAGTGTTGAAACAAAAAGGAAATAAACTCTATGTCAAATGGTTAGGGTTTAACTCTACGTTTAATTCTTGGATTAATAAATTACATGTTGTGTGAACCTGTGCACTTTTTTATTTATGTATTTATTTTATTGAATCGTGTGTACGAGAGCTCTGTGTACGGCGCTCCACGCTTCGTGCATGTCCATATATGTTTCTCTTTCTCTCTCCACACCCGCCTCTCACTCTTTTACTCTATGTTGACATACAACTCGTTCAGCTATTGGCTGTCATGGGTTCTCCACTCCACCCCTCACCTCTCCCCCGGCTCACTGGCCCCGCCCCCTCACCACTCTGCAGTGGTCACGTGATTTCCTGTTGTGTAGAGGTTTCCCTCCTTTCCCCTCACCCACTCCGAGGGGCCCTGCCCACCGCTGTCTGCTAATCTGGCTGGCCGTTATCACTTTTTACAGAGTTGTCAGATGGTTGCAACCTGTTATCATCTTACAGCAATGTTGTCTCATCTGGCCACCTTCCTGAAACGCGATAACATGTCACATCCTGTCACCCAGCCAGCCAAGCTTCTGGCAGGCCTCTCGAGCAGATATTCTGGCTGCTAGTCTCATTCGTCTCATAGCATTATGAATTTTATTTGGTTACTGGTCAGTGTTTACTAACCTATTTTAAAGATCACCATAATGGTTTTTCGAAATATTCACCTTCATTGGTTCGTCATAAGAAAATATCGAAAAGCGACCCCTCGTTTGGCCATACATCGTCCCCTCGAAATAGCCATTTCCTGTATTCACCATGGTCAGTCATAGCCTCGTTGAAACAAGCGCCAAGCGCTACCGGCTCTCTGTCTACACTCTATAAAAAAAATAACATGCCTAGTTTTTTGCCCTAGAGACTTGAAATCTATTTTCTTGGTAGAGGGGGGTAGGGATCTATCAATGATGTCAAACAAACTTTTTTGTATAATTCCTAGTTTCCAAAATATAGGATTTTCAAAATTTCAGTGTTTTCAAAACAATGTAAAAAAATATTTTTTTTATTATAAAAATATAAAGAAAATAAAGGCCATTCGTTTCAACTATGGCACAACGTTCTATCAGGTTTCGTTTTCAAACCATCGCCTACGTTCAAAAACAAACATTTTTTTAAAAAAAATATTATACAGTGTCCATAGCAAAGAGGACGTCAGCCCGAGTCCTTGGACCCCTCGTACAATCCTCTAGCATGATTGGTTCGCGAGATATAGCAAAAAGTCTAAAATCACGTTTTTGCCCCGAAAAACCCATGTTTCCAGCATTTCACCTTTTCGGCACCGACATTCCCGTAAAGAGCGCAACGAGACGAAAAAAACGATTCCAAGCACGCCCTCCTAGCATGACTCCTTCCATTCCAAGGTCGCAGGGGCTCACCACTTGCTAAGTGTAGCAGCTCTCTCCCCATCACACTACTACAAGTTTTCATTCTAGAGACTTGAAATTTATTTTGGAGGTAGAGGGGATAGGGACCATTGGTTTACGTCAAACAATTTTTTTGTAGAGTTCCTAATTTCCAAAATATAGGATTTTCAAAATTCGAGCGTTTTAAAAAAACGTAAGAAGTAAAAAAGTTTTATAATAGAAAATAAAGGTCATAAAGGCCATTCGTTTGAGCCATGGCACAACGTTCTATCCTGTTTGGTTTTCAAACTATCGCCTATTTTCGAAAACAAAAAATTCAAAAAAATTCAAAAATATAACGAGTGGTCTATAGGAAAGAGGACGTCAGCTCGAGTCCAACGACACCTCATTTGTCAAAATCGGACCATGCGTTCGAGAGATATTAATTATTTTAACATGTACAGTTGGGTATAAATAAAATGGGTGGCTTAGAA
Organism: Meconema thalassinum; assembly: GCA_946902985.2. Taxonomy (NCBI): domain Eukaryota; kingdom Metazoa; phylum Arthropoda; class Insecta; order Orthoptera; family Tettigoniidae; genus Meconema; species Meconema thalassinum. Next base: position 1,026,130,220 of record OX336388.2, read on the forward strand.
TCGGCCTCACTACCCTACTGACGTCAATTTCCAATTCGCTTGGCATTCTTTATCACAATCAATAAAGCACAAGGGGAAACTCTCGAACGTGTAGGTCTCTATTTACCTCAGCAAGTTTTCAGTCATGGCCAGTTATATGTTGCAATGTCAAGAGTGCGATCTTTCGACGCCCTTAAAGTTTCAATAGTGACAAAAAGTAGTCGTACAAAGAATGTCGTATATAAGGAAATCCTTCGGTAATTATTTTACCATTGACCATCATGTTTCGACTTCGTAAAGCACTCTGACAGAAGCTCTTGGCCTGTAGATTTGCAGAGTGTCTTTAAGAGAAAAAATATGTTACCGACCTGTGTTATTGTGATGGTTGTATTAATGTGTGTATCTGTAACTTAAGTGAGGATTGGGAAGGAGAACGCCGAGGGCTTAAGTAAGGAACCATCCCGGTATTTGCCTGGAGTGGAAGTGGGAAACCGAAGAGAAACACATCCAAGATAGTTGAGGTTGAAATCGATCCTACCTCTCCTCAGTTTTACCTCACGAGGCTGAGTGCGTCCCGTTCCAGCCCTCAGGCCAGAATTCAATTTCTTGGCAGAGCAGGGAAATGAATCCGGATCTCTGGGGCAATGGCCAAGAATATAGTTCTTAATAGTGGACTTCCCTATGTTAATGCGTATTTTGACATGCACGGGACATATAATTCTAAAACTGCTTCCATTACGGTGGCTGGCAAAGTGAGCCTGTGCTCATCCTGTAATTGGTGAAGTGATTCTATGCTCCCCTGCATAGTTTGCTGTCATAGAAACCCAAAGGATTGTACCTATAACAGGCGATAGAAATTGCTTATTTCGAGAAGTTTCGTGCTGTTTATATCAAAATGAAGAACATCGCCCTGAGCTGCATTTGCAAACTATTGCAAACATTGTTGCTGGCAAGGATAATTATAAGGATTTTATTATTGGCGATCAGCCTCATCGCATTCTCCTCAGCAACCAACTTAGTATGAAAGTATCTGGACGGTGAATACACTGGTCATGTTGAACTTCATTGTATAAGCCAGTTGTTTATTGATTTTATTTGATTAGAGTACATAACAATGAGTCTAACCACACTATTGTTTTTGCAATAGGAGTATTATTTGCCATTTTATATTTAGCGGCTCCATTGATGCTGGGCACTATAGTGTTATCGAATAAGACGTTAATTTTGGGAGAAATACTACTATAAAACCCCGTTCGACGAAAAGTAACATTGTCCGGTCGTATGTAAACTACAAATTGACGCAATAAAGTGAGAAATCGGACAAAATACGAAGCCACTTTAAAATCCAATATAAATATTCCATAAAAATACTCCCATTTTCTATTAAGAGCCACCAATTTCCAATCGCTTGGCATATTTTATCACAATCAATAAAGCTCAAGGGGAACTCTGGAACGTGTAGGTCACTATTTGCCTCAACAAGTTTTCAGTCATGGGCAGTTATATGTTGCAAAGTCGATCTTTCTCTGTAATCATACAAACAATGCATATAAGAAAATCCTTCTGTAAATATTTTCCCAATGACCGTCATGTTTTGACGGGTTTCAACTAGTACATATTTAAATCTCATCTGTAAATGATTATTATTAACATATCCTATTATTTTTATTTAATGCATTAATTATTTAATCACAATAAACAATTAACAATTAATTTAATTTAGTTCATAATGTTCGGTATTATCACTCCCTAATTAATTATAACTTTAAATAGCATCCTTATTATTTATAATATTATTAACTTATTCACTTCACACTTGATTACTATTATTATTATGTAAATCAAATTATTTAAATAATCCAAGCCTCAATTACTTCTGCTCTCAAAATAAGAATTAAAGAAAAATACTTCTATCCCTTGGAATAATCGAAATATTTCATGTCGGAACATGAACTAATGCCTGTCCTGACAAAAATCGTAGATCGAAAAATAAATTGTCAGAAAGCAGTTCCATTTGTCATCCAGACAAATACAATCGAAAATCAAGCTCCGGTGAAAAATGTGTGTTGATTTCTGATCGTGACTGTTCAAAAATATGGAATTCTCTAATACTACAGGTTGGTGGATAGTACATGAATAGTTGTCTTACTTCATTCTTGATGTAGAGGAAGAGCATGTCCTGCGGTGGACACTATTCAACAGTGTCTTCCCATGGCCATCTGCCGTATCCATATACCTCGTTCGTCTCCATGTCCTACCAATCCTACGAGTAGTTTTAGCGGCGCATGTTGATATTCGCAGTCACTCGTTCGAAATAACTCCCGCTATCACCAGTACCGTGTAACATGACGAAAAGTTGCTCAGTCATAGACTGGTACAGTACTCCTGTAGATTTGAGAATAAATCTCATATTCAAATAATGCGGTTTCGTTTGCACGCTAAGATAGGAACACCTATTAGCTGCATGAAAGAACTGATGAAATTAAACTTCTCCTGATGAAAATCGAAGTGCCTGATGTATAGTCACCACAAGAAATACATCGTTATGTAGGCTAACTTCTGTGAATGGTTTCGACACTACCATCACCTGACTGTAGAATATGTGACCTGAAAGTCAGTGAATATTCTAAGTCCATTCGCTGCCAAAAGTTAAGTTTGTTCACTCGAACAAAACCTAAGTCGTGCTGACCACTGGTACGGCGACTAAGTCCTCCGACCGTCAGAATCTCGGCGTGTATACTGTCACTTCACGTTACGTAGTTCCGCACATGAGCAAATTCTCCGTTGTAATGATGTGACTATGTTCAGAATCGTGGCCTTTATATAGTCCAGCGAGAAATTGTTCCAGAACATTCCATCTCGTATCTCAGCATTTACTGGACCGATTTTAACGCTTGATAGCTCAAATTCCTTCTCTTGTAATTGTCAGTAAAGTGTGCTAATTTCCTAGCGTCCATCTCTTCTCGTAAAGGTAATTCCAGAAAAATATTTCTCGTGACTTATGCGAGCTCTACATCATAAACTCACGTCACTCGCCCCTGCGATGCATGCTTCCGTCAGCACTCTTGAGTCTCCTCCGCGCGTTATTCAAACCATCCATTCCCTCAATCTCTTCAACTAATAACTCTTCATTCCAAAATAATAATGTCAACAATATCACGGACGTGTGAACGATCCAGGTATATCCACCCCTCACGCCAATAAAAAATATGTGACACATCATATATTTTTTCTCATTGTTGTCTGGCTCTTGAATGATTAATCTTCAAACTTGCCGCGTTGAATTTTCCCACGGTGTTACCAGATTCTTCTTCAACCAATGTATAACTTCCGTTATCAAAACTTTCTCCCACGATGTTTTCCTCTACTTTTTCCTCTAAATCTTGGTTCCCTTTTCGGTCCTGCGAAAAGTTTCGGGTTCTTCATCTTCATCAGAGAAATTATAATTTGTGAGTTGAAAGGTATTAACTTCTGCATATTGTGGATTATTCGACGCTTTCTTACCATCTTTTGCTTTCTGCAATCCTGATGTACTTGGTTTATTGTGTTGCTCATCTAGGTATTGCTTGCTATCCTGATACCTTCTGTCAATATCTTCTCTAGCCTGTTGCTTGAATTCCTCCTTCCCTCGTTGTTCCTCTCTTCTATTTTGTTGTTGATTATTCTGATAAAATATTTGTTGATTTTGATTTCCATACTGTTGCTGTGGCCTATTATATGGTTTTGATTGAAACCCTGGTTTTCTCCACTGATTCCATCTATTTTGGTATTGGTGTGGCCTCACATATGGTCTATTCTGATATGGAGTGTCTCTCGTGTTGCTCCATTCCTTATTTTCAATCTGGTTCTGAGGTTGTTCGATTGTGGCCTATTATATGGTTTTGATTGAAACCCTGGTTTTCTCCACTGATTCCATCTATTTTGGTATTGGTATGGCCTCAAATATGGTCTATTCTGATATGGAGTGTCTCTCGTGTTGCTCCATTCCTTATTTTCAATCTGGTTCTGAGGTTTGTTCGATTGTTGATTTGTTTGGCTGTGACGATCAGTCACTACAGTATTTATCATATGGTTTTCAGTTTTGTTATTACCTCTTAAGGTACTCATCGACACTACTGATGACATTTCATTACAAGTTATCTTATTTCCTTGAAATTGATATCACTGATTCCAGGAATATAAACTAGTGGATTTTTGCCAAAAAAGAAAAATTAAATAAATTTGGGGGGTCTTTTTCAAAGATTAATCACAAAAATAACGTGCATTTTTAGGACGTGATATCTTTGCTCTTTTTCAACTTAATTGAGTCATTGTTGTCGCAAATTGATCTGCTGTATGTTCAGAATGTTGCATAGCAGAATCGTTTTTGTATCATTGATTGAGGGAAATATATTAGGTTTGTTTTACAATTTACGTTATTTTCATTGAAAAATAAATTAATTGTGGGGGGCGCGACCCCTAATTTCAATTTAACAGCTTCATTCTGCTTTACAACATAGCTGCATTATTTGTCTATATTTTAGTTTTTAAATGAAACTAATAGCTGCATTCTAAGTGGACATTTTAACTGCCCAAGTCAAGACAAATATTGAAAAAAATGAAGTGAGAGAATTCGTAACTTAAAGTTGAGGTACACATTTAGAGTAAAGAGTCTTACTTTTCAACTCCTAAAAACTGCCTTCCTTTGGAGTTTAGGGCAATCTTCTGCATTCTCCGACCCGAGAGTATCTCCTATATTGGTTTAGTTCTGGAGTAGACTGTTTCAAATGCAGATTAATGTGTGCTTTATCTGCTGCACCTATGCGTCAAAGTGACAGCTGCTGAAAAGTGTGCTCACCGATCATTAAAGTGAATATAAATGAGCTAAACAACAATAAGACTAGTACAAACTATATATTTCTGGAAACTACGATATTATTATTATTATTATTACTTATTTAAACAAGTCTACTTGTTAATTGTCACTTTAACTCAGAGAGTCATATCGTGACATACAGACAATAAACACATAGATAACATAAATTTGCAGTATGGCGTTAGATAATTAAACCAAATGTCCATTCGGCATTTCATAGCTTCCTTGTTATTTCAAAACTTAATAATGTTTTGCAGTAGTTATCTTCATTCACAATATCACTGGGCAACTTTTCTGATGGAAACTGCACAAAGATCTTTCTTAATCATAAATGTGGACACAGTGATCTTCATTTTTTGACAGTTCTCCATGGGAGACACCTCACAGAAAGAATTACTTGTATTTCCCTATCGAGCCCTTACTGACTGTAAGAGTCTGATTAGTTGTGGTAAGGAAAAAAAACCATCAAACTCACAGGAAAAATCTACAGACAGCAATATGTGGCTGTACGGTAGTAATCGTATAGGCTACCTAGTTAATACAGATAGGCTCTCCTAGGCTTTAACAAGATTTATAGCTTAGGAAGCCATCTCCTGTACTTGAATGCTTAATTTACATGCATCTTTGTTCTGAATCTCATCCGACGCTTTCTTATTCCACATTGCCCTGACGGTATTAAAATATTTTGCTAATTGACCTGCTTTCCCCCATTCCCTTTTTAGTAATTTAATTAAAGTGTGATACTCATTTTCATTTTCTATTCTGTTTAGATCTGCTTTGTCTACAAACTTTGCTCTTATCATTTTAATTTCCTTGCATTCCCTGATCAGGTGCGCCGCAGCCATAACCTTCCCACAAAACAGGCAAATGTCCTCTTTTCCTACTTCTCTCAACGCTTTGTTCTTATACACCCCCATTAACCACCAAATTATCCCTCTCATTTCTCTTTTCATTAGGCATTGAGGCTTTATGCTCATAAAGTTCCTTATTTCGCAGAACTCCGTTAAGGTCCTCCTACTGGTGCACTCTTCCCTTAGCACCTGCAACTCTACGTCATTAACCCTTCTGCACACTTTTTTACACACCCTACCTTCCTATCTTTGTAAGTCCCTATCCCATAGATAACCCATTCCTAATCTTTCCAGTACACTTCTTACCCCGTCCACCCAGTAGCCCTCTTGCTGATGCTTCATTTGGTGCAGGTAGGCTACCTTAAGCATTTCCCCCCCCTCCACCTGCTTTTAAACGAATCCAAGACTTAATGACCCTTTTTATGATATGTTGTCTAATGCTTACATCCTCACACAACATTCTCGCTCCACAATTCGCCGTGCAACTAGGTAGCCCCAAAATTATCTTGGCAAACCTACTTACAATACTGTCCAGGGTTTTCGTTCCTTCCTCTAAACCCCATACTTCCACTCCATAGAGTGCTCTTGAAACGATGAGTGCGTTGAACCCATTCTTATACACTTTGTAGTCAAGATTCGGTAACCTACGCTCTAACACTTTAACATTCGCCAATGCCGCTAGCCCTTTCGATTTTGCCCTTTTAATTTGTTCGGTCCATTTACCATTACTCGCCATTATCGTCCCTAGATACTCAAGTTTTTTCACCGTCTCTAACTGAGACCCATACATGACCCACTTTTCATTCATAGCCAGTTTAACTCCCTTTTTGCAGACCATAACTTTGGTCTTACTCTGGTTAATTTTTAAGTTCCAGTCCTCACAGTATCTCACAATCTCGTCAATACTATATTGCATATTATAGGGTGTTAGAGCAAGCAGAAGGATGTCATCAGCGAAAGCTAGGCCCGGGATATCATAATTGTCCAAGCAAGGGTTGGACCGTTGCTCAAAGCCCTTTGACTCGAAAATATCGTTGATAAATAGCAAAAAAAGCACCGGGGATAATTTGCATCCCTGTTTTAGTCCTATATTAGACGTTATCTCTCCTACAATTACATCATCTTTAGTTTTAATTGCACATTTCACTTCGGAATACACATTCTCAATTGCTCGTGTCATTTTATGTGACACCCCGATTTTTCCCAGTTTAGCCATGACAGCTCCCCTGCTCACTGAATCAAACGCCTTCTCCAAATCAATAGCTGTGATATACAGCTTACCTCTTTTCCTTCTTATGTACTTGTCCATCACCGTTTTAACCACCATTATATTGTCACTGGTCCTCATTCCTTTTCTGAACCCTGTCTGGAGTCTCGAGAACACCGAACAGCCCTCTGCCCATGCTATTAAACGCTTGGATAAGACCCCGGTGTACATTTTGCTCAAATTATCAAGCAAAGTTATGCCTCTATAGTTGCCTGGGTCTAGTTTGTCCCCACGCTTCTTATATATTGGACAAATTATCCCCTCCTGCCACGCCCTTGGAAATCTACCTCCTTCAAAGATTTTGTTAAATATTTTTACCAAGCTGTCCATCATGAACCTATTGCTACTCAACTCTTGCCAAAATTCATTTGTTATCCCAGAAATAGCACCTGACTTCCCTCCTTTACTTTTTGTCATTACTTCCTTAATTTCCTCTATCGATATGACTTGGTCCAGCATAGGCAGAGCGGCCTCCAGCCCCCTCGGGACGCCAAACTCATCCCTCTTCCTCCAATTATCTTCAGCATTTAACAGATTCTCATAATATGCAATCCATATTTCATCACTAATAGAGCTCCCCCCACCACTTCTGCTCCCCCTACAGTAAGACTTTATCCTGCTCCACACTTTGCTACAGTCGTTAGCTTTAGAATCCTTATTTAGTGCTGTTGCTTCCTTACCCTGCCATTCATCTTTCATTTTACTGAGCAGTTCCCTATATTCTTTTCTTAGACGACAAAATTCTACTCTCATCGTATCATCCCCTCCTCTCTTGTATAACTTCAGTGCCCTAATAACTTCGGTTTTCTTCCTTCTACAAGATTCATCGTACCATCCTTTAATTCTCCCTAATTTTCCCCTAGCCTTCACACGCATTTTCCGCCCGGCCATCATAATTGCATTCTCAATCATACGTATTACCCCTTCAATTTCATCATTACTGATCATTAAACTTATTCCTACCTTTATCAGCTCAAAATTTTCTCCCTGGAAGTAGTTCTGGAACTCTCTGCAGTTTTCCTCCCTCCATCTGAATCTATTCACTTTTCTCTCTATAGCTTTAACTTGTGGGTTCCCTTTTGATTTTGTCACCGCTCCCTGCATGTTGACGACAATTGGTAGGTGGTGTGATTCCCCCCATTCTTCAACAGTGAACCTCTTAATTAGGGCTAGTGCTCCTCTGGAACATATTGCTAAATCTATTACACTTCCTCCAATCTCTGTTATATACGTCAGGTTACCTTCTTCATCCCCCACACAGACACCATTTAATATATATAGCTCTTCTGCACCACATAGTTCCAAAATCTTTTCTCCGTTCTTGTTACATTCCTTGTCTTTGCTGTGCCTATCCCCACATACGGCCTCGGCAACCCCCTTGCTGTAAAGGGGCTTTCTGTCTGCAACCCTCGCATTGAAGTCCCCTAACAGCACAATCTCTGCCTCTTCATATATATTTTGAATTCTGTTTATTTCAATAGCTAACTCATCGAAAAAGCTTTCTCTTGCATACGGGGAATTCTCCGGAGGGTTGTAGACAAAGCCGAAACATACCGTTCCTTTCCCCCTCCCCCTAATATCTGCTTTTACCCACACTACTTCTTCCAGTTCTGAACTAATAAATTCTGATAATTCCCTCACATCTTCTTTAATTAAAACAACAATTCCCCCTGGGAACCTACCGGTGCGAGCTTTCCTAACCTTAGGTTTTGTATATATATTGAAGCCATCTAATTTAACCTCGCTACCTACAGGGAGCCAACTCTCAACAAATCCTACAATCTGCATATCTTCTATTAGGGTCAAAACTACATCGTTGCCTCTCTTATTTAAAAAACCCTCTATATTTACGCTAGCAATATTCCAGTTTAGTTATTTTTTACCCCTACCCTCCTCGCTGGCGGTAGCTTTACTTCTAGTAACTCTAGCTTTCTCTAACTCTAGTATACTGCCACCTGGAGAAGAAATGACCTCCTTCTCCACATTAAACTGCTCTGTCAAGGTTTTCTTGCCCCAAAGTTCTTTTAGACTAGTAACTCGTTGTTTGCCAGTCTCACCTTTCTGCAAACCACGCACTTGTCCGGTGTTCCTGGCGCTGACGTTAGTCGTTCCTGCTCGCGCCACTTCCGTGTTGGACTTGGAGGTCGATGCTCTCTGTTGAATCATCACCGCACTTTCCTCTGAACCGACAACTGCTTCCACCTGGTTGCTAGGTCTAACTGTCTCCTGTTGTTGTTGCTTCTCCATATCCTGGAGTTGTGCCACTGTCCAAATCCGATCCCAGTTGTTGCCGCTAACCGCCAGTCTATTACCTTTTACATAAGCCTTGAGACCAGAGCTACTTGCCTTCCTTAAATGAAACTGCTAGGTCCGTTGCTCGCTTGCCTCTTCTTTACTCATTTCTCTCCTTACCCATATCCTCTCCCCTTTCAGGTTCTTTGTGTTCGCCAGAATTCTGTGAGCCATCAGCGAAGAATCTAATGACACTTTCACGGGCCTCGTGCCCCTTCCTCGCCCTATCCTGGTCACATTGTCAATCTCTGAGACTCCAATGTTTATCCACATGCCTTCACTAATCACTCGGAGCACCTTGGATGTTAGATCCTCGGTGCTTTCCTTGGCATCTTCCTTTATTCCGTAAATGAAGACGTTTTTCTTTCTCTCATCCAGCTTGGTCTTCCTTAATTCATTTACCTCCACCTCTAATATCTTCACCTTTTCTCTCAGGTCTTTTATCTCTCTACTATTCTCGGCCAGCCTTTCTGTCACTATTCCCATCTCTTCTCTTATACATGTCTTCACCTCCTTGAATTCCTTACATTCTCACGAAGAATGTCCCGGATCTGGTCATTTTGTAACACTTCCTTTACAACTTCCCTTAATTTTCCATTTCTTGCCATCCCAGCTGACCTGGCCCTGGGTTTGACTCCACTCCTCCAATTAATAGTAGCGTCGCCACAACCAGCGCTACCATCCCCATCGCCAAAACCCCCATCTGTTCAGTGACGTTGCCCACTATCACCTTCCCGACACCGAAATCGCACTTCACTCTAGCCTGCCAGCGGCCGATGACCGCCCGGTACTGCTGAATAGCGATTCCCATTCTTCCTTACACTTCACTGCACGTCTGTTCACCTTGCTTGCTTGGTATTTCTGGAAACTAGAGAGGACATACTATCGAATAAGACAATAAAAAAAATCGAAAATTTTCTTGAAAATGATTAACGGAAGGGTCGATGAGTACCTTAAGTGAAACAAGTAGTTCCGTGAAGAACTATACAGCCTATTTTCATATATCCTACTTATGTTAACTGCCACTATCAACATACAGAATTTCAGTTTGAGTGCTGTAATAGACTCGTAGACATTGAGAACCGACTAAATATTTCGGATGGTCGCCATGTTGGATTTTACATATGAAGATCCTAGAGTTATATACTGTTACATGCAGATTATTGTGTACGTGTAGTATTCAAACTTCAATCGCATAATTAGGACACAAGAAGTAACAAGGAGATTTTAAAATTTCGCACAGCTGCCATCTTGAGGTTATGGAAACAATTGAAATAAATTAGATGCCAGTGAATTACCATTCGTATGAGGATTTACTGTACCAAGTTTCACTGCACTCGGATGGTTAAATTGCGAGAAACGTCCATGTGAATATTTATACTTCGCGTCGCCGCCATGTTGGATTTGTGATCACTAGGTTATTTAAAGTCCTATAGGTGAACTTAAGTTCATAGCCCCTATGAACATTATAAAATTCAGTTTGATTGCTATAATAGATTCGTAGATATTCAGAACGGTCTAAATATTTCGGATGGTCGCCATGTTGGATTGTTAAATGTATAGGCCGTAGAGTCGTGTACCATTAAAGGAAAATTATTACGTAGGTTCATTATTCAAACTTTCACTTCGATCGCATGACTACATCACAAGAAATAAAAACTTAATTTTAAAATTCGCACAGCCGCCATCTTGAGGTTATGTAAACAATTGAACTAAATTAGATACCAGTGCATTATAATGTGTATAAATATTTCCTGTACCAGATTTCAGTGCGTTTGGAACATTAAATGGCGAGAAAGGACTATTTAAAATTTTTAAATTCGCTTGGCCGCCATGTTCGATTTGTAGTTAACCGGTTTTTGAAATTCTTATAGATGGACTTCCAGTAGTGCCCTTTATCTCCGTACAAAATTTCAGGGAGATACCAGTAATAGTTTCAGGGATATAGAATGCCGGTGAAATATTTCGCACATCCGCCATCTTGTGGTTATGTAACCAATTGAACGAAGTTAGATGTCGGTGCATTACAATGTATATGAACATATACTCTACCAAGTTTCATTGCGTTTGGTTGGTTAAATCGCGAGAAACGTCTATTTAAAAGTCGCAACTTCGCATGGCCGCCATGTTGGTTTTGTAGTTACCGGGTTTTCAAAGGTCACATAAGTGAACTTATAGTAGTTCCCTTTATCACCATACAAAATGTCAGGGTATTGTCGCTAATAGTTTCGGAGATATTGAATGCTGGTGAAATATTTCGCACAGCCGCCATGTTGGATTGGTGAGTCGTAACAAAATTTGAAGGGCACGGTCGGGGTCGCCCGGAATAGTGCTATGAACTTACCGAGTTTCATTGAAATTGCTCTAGCCGTTTAGATTTTATTAGGGGGGGGAAACACACACGAATCACACACACACACACACGCACACACACACGGACAAAAGGTGATCTCATAAGCCTATTTTTTCAAAATTGAAAATAGGCTAAAAATTGTGCATTTGCATGATCTAACCTTTGTAGCACCTCATGGAATTCCTCCATATTTCCGATGTTCGCTGCAATCAGTGTTCTTTGCACCTCGATTGGAAATTGACGTATGAGCGCAGATATCATTTCAAAATCTGGCATTGGTGGTTCGAGAAATTGCAATTTAGATAATTGTTGCCAGAAATAAGCCGAGTACTTTGTTGGCTGTGATGTTGAATATCTCTTTGCATACAATTCCGCCCTGATTTGTTTTTGAGTTTCCGGCGTCCAAAATTTTCTCATCAGCCCCCTGGAAAATGCATCGAAATTGTGGAAACTGGATCTAAAAGCCCTGAACCAAACCAGTGCAGGTCCATCCAAAAATCTGCTCACCACTCTTATCTCTCTCTCCTTTGAAATTTTTGAATCCCGGATGTAATCCCTGACTTCTCTCAAAATTCGGCCGGTGGGATACTTCCTGTTCCTGAAAACTTTCCTGGTTTATCATCCTTATCCATATATATAGCGATAGTAATAGATTTTGCCATAATTTTCTGATCCTCCAACTCTTTCAAAATTTCTCTCTTTTTATCCTGCTCAAAAATTGGTATTTCTTCCACATTTCTTTGCTTCCTTTGAGATTCATATAAAGCCATTTTCTCTTCTATTGTTTCCAATGTCTTCTTCAGTCCAGAATCATCTGTCTTCTTTTCTATCTCTCCTCTGATCTCTTCTATGGTCGTCTCAACAAATTCTTTAATTACAGGATCGATTCCTTTCTTTCTCAAGTTTTGATTCGTGTCCTGAATATCTTTTACTAATTTCTCAAATATCGTTTCATGAGTCTTCACTAAATTAGTCACCTTAGACACATCTCTCTGAATTTTCCCTATATCTTCCGATATTATTTTGATATGCGTAGAAAAAGAATTCCTTACTTCCTGAACGGCTTCTTTAGCCTCCTCTAGTACTGAACTTCTGACCTCAGTAAGAGCTATCTCCCTCACATTTTTACTAAGTTCCTGGATTAGCTTGTCCTCTTTCAGCTGTTCTAGAATAGTCCCCTGGAAATCTGTTGCCACTTTCTGCAACACCTGCCTTGCAGTAACATTACACTCTTCCGTAATTTTGATCTCCAAGTTTACCAAGTCTTCAGCCACTCTTCTAGAATGTTTATCAAAATTTTCTATCATGTCTTTCAATTCATCATGCGATTTTTCGATTTTGTTCTATGTTTTTCATCCTATCTCTAATTTTGGTTTCCAGTGAAACATTGTTTTCTTCTAGCCTAGTTTCTACGTTCTTGGATTTTTCAAATAATTCGCTAAGTTTTTCCCCAAAAAATTTGGACTTTTCCGCGAATTGTTACCCCAAACTTTCTGATAAGCGATGTTCTAACAGTTTAGAATTATCAGCTAAATCTAATCTTAGCGTTTCTGAATTTCCAATGATTTTTAAATCCATTATGCGGAAATTTTCAGTCAACCTATCAAGAGCTATAGAATGTTCAGCAATCTTCTCTTCCAAAGTTTCCCTTAAAGATTCTGTGCTAACACTTAATCTGTCCTCAAAAAGTTTAGAATTTTCGGATAGTTTACTGTCAATATCTGACTTAAGTGAATTAGAACTCTAACAACTGTTCAGATAGATTAGATTCTAATGATTGAGAATTTTCATTCATTTTAGATTCTAATGATTCTTAAAAGATTTAGAGTTTTCATATATTTTAGATTCTAATGATTTGGAATTTGCATTTATTTTAACTTCTAATGAGCTTTCCAAATATTGAGAATTTTCTTGTATCTGCTTTTCCAACCTTCTGGAATTTTCTGACAACATATTCTCTAATTGAGTAGCTCTCTCAATACTCTGTTTATTGTTTGACTCCAGCCGAGCCAACACCTCCAAAACCTGATCCATTGTTTTCCAATAGAATACAGGACTGGTATTCCATGGATAGAAGGAAGCCTTAATACTAAACATATACTAACCTATAGCATTTGAGAATTCCGAATAAATTGAGATACCCTACGTCGATGTCTAATGGAAAAGAAAAAATCTACTCATTTAAATTGACTTTCAAACAACAACAACAACAACATTTCAAAATTCAAAAAAAAAATCGTCCTTCTGGATACTATAAATGTGCTATTTCACCTAACCAAAACAAACTCCCAATTCTATTTTTTTTTTTTCAAAAAAATATTAATTTACTAAAACTCCCTTTAAAGTATTACTGTACTCCCTTACGAATCAAAGTCGTTACAACAAAACAAAATCAAAATACTTATTTCAAAATGCAAATTTTACTATGTCCTCAAATATGGACTCAACAATCTCCCTTAATTCCAAATTATCTAGCTTTTGTCAATTGTCGAAACAAGTGGCAAAATTCACAAGTCTACTCGAATGCCTTTTCGAAAACAAATCCGAAAGACCCATTCGGTAGCCCCTTAGTACGGGTGCCAAACTTCTCCTCACTACCTTATGTGCCCGTTTGGACCGAGATCCAACGACCACATTTTGTAAAATACCGACATCAGATTACCACGAGAAAATATATCTCAGGGTCTATCTAAGTGAATACTTGGGTCTAATCTGGCATCCCTGATCTCGGTAATTCACAAGTAAGGTAAGGTGAGAAATTATTTTTGAACTAGCACATTCCTTAAAATCTCAATTTATTTATAGATAAAAATATGATTTGAATGGCAAAAACCTCAACAAAGATAAAACAAATCACACATGAGAAATCAACAGTCCCTAAAATATTACTAGAATGTCGCAGATGTGATAATCAGAAAATTAATTAGTCCATTCTGATATCCAAAAAAAATATTCAAAAAGAGTATTTACACTGGTAATCACTGTTCAATAAAGAGTTCTGAGTGAATCCTACTATTTACATGTTCGTTGTTCACTTTTCGAAAGATTGCATTTGATTTTTCAAATATTCGTAGCAAAACATTTCTAAAAAAAAAAAGAAATAGTCATTTGATTCATTCGGTGTTATTCCAAAATTAGACTTATTTGGAAAAATTATCATGTCACTGATTCGTTGTTTCATAATAATATCAATACTCGACTGACATAAAGTCGAATGTTAATAATTGTTCATAAAGATTTTCAATTTCCAAAAAAAAGTATTGTTCACAAATTTTCATAATATTTTGAAAATTTAACTTTCTTCTTTCCTCACTTTCATTTGTTTAAATGTCACAAAAGTTTTAAATTATTTTCACATGTTATTAACATTACACAAAAATTGTTGTAAACAATATAAATTATTGCTATCCACCATCAGCGGATTAAATCATTAACTCTTCAACAAAATTTTATGTTATCAAAAATGTTCTATCACCAAAATTTTCATATAATCTCACAAAAAATTAATAAAAATAATTATTATTATTAATTAATTAATTTCAAAATTTCCCTTCACTTTATTTATAACAAGTTTTCTCAACCTCTCACATGATGAATATTTTATTTGCTCATTTCCACTGTTATTATTATTCCCAAATAAAAATTAATTAATTATTTATTTTAATCCATTTGCACTTTTCATCTTATCATTTCTTTTTCTCGGTCAGGTTCAACAAATCTAAATTCATGTTCTTCAATTATTTATCCAGGCATACCATCGGAACTTCGAGTTGATCCAGAAAAAAATAATTAATATTTGGATTAACAGAATAGTGAAGTCTGACAAGAATATGGGCGGTCCACATTGCCTAACCCTTCTTTTACAAATCTAGCCCACAGGCTCTTTCAAACATACGCACATCCTTGTGTGCCGACAACTACGGAAACAAAATCCACTTGGATGACCCCCAAGGTCTCCACAACTTTAAGTGTCGCCAAACGCACACTAAAATCATCACCAAAATATTCTGCACACAACATCATATTATTCTTTTTATATATTTTTTTCTTTTGTAATATTCTGTCAATTACTAGACTGTGTTCTTCAGTGTTATTTTACCAATTAAATAAATTCTGGTCAATATCTCTTTGCCTCCCATTTACATAAATTCTCCCTAACTTGATACATTAAATACCTGCCGTTCCTTCCTTTCATCTGAATACAATTTTATTTTAAGTGCTTTTGGAAACATAATTCTGAGCTCAAAAATCTTACTACTTCATTCTCTTCATCCATAAACTCATTTAATTTTATTTAAACTTCCAAACTTTTATTCAAAAATAAACAAAGTTAATTAATTTAAGTCCTTCCAACTAATTAAATTCATCCACAAATTATTATTATTATCACAAAAAATATTTAGGCATCATCAATGTCATAAATGATTGTTATCGCCCTATTCCTTTAATACATAAATATTTAAATCTCATCTGTAAATGATTATTATTAACATATCCTATTATTTTTATTTAATGCATTAATTATTTAATCACTATAAACAATTAACAATTAATTTAATTTAGTTCATAATGTTCGGTATTATCACTCCCTAATTATTTATAGCTTTAAATAGCACCGTTATTATTTATAATATTATTAACTTATTCACTTCACACTTGATTATTATTATTATTATGTAAATCAAATTATTTAAATAATCCAAGCCTCAATTACTTCTGCTCTCATAATAAGAATTAAAGAAAAAAACCTCTATCCCTTGGAATAATCGAAATATTTGATGTTGGAACATGAACTAATGCCTGTCCTGACAAAAATCGTAGATCGAAAAATAAATTGTCAGACAGCAGTTCCATTTGTCATCCAGACGAAAACAATCGAAAATCTAGCTACGGTCAAAAATGTGTGTTGATTTCTGATCGTGACTGTTCAAAAATATGGAATTCTCTAATACTACAGGTTAGTGGATAGTACATGAATAGTTGTCTTACTTCATTCTTGATGTAGAGGAAGGGCGTGTCCTGCGGTGGACACTATTCCAACAGTGTCTTCCCATGGCCATTTGCAGTATCCATATACCTCGTTCGTCTCCATGTCCGACCAATCCTACGAGTAGTTTTAGCGGCGCATGTTGATATTCGCAGTCACTCGTTCGAAATAACTCCCGCTATCACCAGTACCGTGTAACATGACGAAAAGTTGCTCAGTCATAGACTGGTACAGTACTCCTGTAGATTTGAGAACAAATCTCATATTCAAATAATGCGGTTTCGTTTGCACGCTAAGATAGGAACACCTATTATCTGCATGAACGAACTAATGAAATAAAACATCTCCTGATGAAATTCGAAGTGCCTGATGTATTGTCACCATAAGAAATTCATCGTTCTGTAGGCTAACTTCTGTGAATGGTTTCGACACTACTATCACCTGACTGTAGAATATTTGACCTGAAAGTCAGTGAATATTCTAAGTCCATTCGCTGCCAAAAGTTAAGTTTGTTCACTCGAACAAAACCTAAGTCGTGCT
This sequence comes from Meconema thalassinum, assembly GCA_946902985.2. Taxonomy (NCBI): domain Eukaryota; kingdom Metazoa; phylum Arthropoda; class Insecta; order Orthoptera; family Tettigoniidae; genus Meconema; species Meconema thalassinum. The sequence goes on from OX336388.2 coordinate 1,026,147,344, forward strand.
GACCACTGGTACGGCGACTAAGTCCTCCGACCGTTAGAATCTCGGCGTGTATACTGTCACTTCACGTTACGTAGTTCCGCACATGAGCAAATGCTCCGTTGTAATGATGTGACTATGTTCAGAATCGTGGCCTTTATATCTTCTGGCGAGAAATTGTTCCTGAACATTCCATCTCGTATCTCGGCTTTTACTGGACCGATTTTAACGCTTGATAGCTCAAATACCTTCTCTTGTAATTGCCAGTAAAGTGTGCTAATTTCCTAGCGTCCATCTCTTCTCCTAAAGGTAATTCCAGAAAAATATTTCTCGTGACGTATGCGGGCTCTACGTCATAAACTCACGTTACTCGCCCCTGCGATGCATGCTTCCCTCAGCACTCTTGAGTCTCCTCCGCGCGTTTTCAAACCATCCATTCCCTCAATCTCTTCAACTAATAACTCTTCTTTCCAAAATAATAATGTCAACAATGTCACAGACGTGTGAACGATCCGGGTATAGTACGATATTATTTACTTAGTAATTTGAAAGTACCCATGTTTAAGTACAAAAGGAGCCTGGTCATGGCTTCTAATGATTACTGCGACACCTGGAATGGAATGGGCAAAATTACCTTGTTTGAGAGGTCCACATCGCCAACTGCAAAATCACCGCCAGATGGCATGCCCCAACAGAAGAACACCTAAAGGGCGAAGGAAGGTGGAGAAGAGGGAAACGCACAGGCTCGTCCACAGACACAGTCCGATTACCCATAGAACTGCCACCGACGAAATGATGCCACAACAGTTGCTTAATATTTAAAAGAATATTTACTCAGCAAACAAAGGGGCAAGAAAAATATAATTTAACAAAATCATAAAAAGGAAACTCTATTGCCACAACAACCTCTCTCTGGTGATGCACATAGCTTAAGGCCAACATAATTAAATTACATAAGTAGGCAAGAGACTGCTTAACATGCTTGCTTGCAAAACAAACGAAAAGATTTAATTTACAATTAAAACAATAAAGCCCAAAAGATAGAAAACCAGAATACAGGTATTACCAAATGAGAAAGGGCTTGATAATTTACTAAGGTACGCAATACCGACCCGACATGCAGACATCAAGGCCACGAGGAAAAACGAAAAGTAAACAAAATTTAATAAAATAAAATTAATTTACAAAACTAAAACTTTCATGACGAAAGAAAACTCAGGAACACTCACACAAACACAAAGTTAAACCAATAAGATTAACAAAAAACATACTGATCTACCAGCACAACACGTTTGAGTGTCCCGCTCGACGCCTAGAGAATTACACTCCACAGACCAGAATGCACTCGGGCAAAACAAAAAACAAACATGGCCACCAAATAGACGACCGCATGTCCGGTCGAATTACGGCAAACATTTACCTTTTAAAATTTAAACGACACCAGAGAGAACAGAAAGGGAGGAAAGAATTACGCCTTAACACTATTAACACGAGGCAATTTAGGCTGCAACGGATCGTAAATCAAATTAATAATAGAGCAGGTACGATAACTAGGTACGTGTCTCCGGAAGGTACAGAAAAGGAAATATTTACATATCAGGTAACATTAACAAACAGAAATATTAGGCCAGGAACACGAAATAAAATACAGAATAAAAACAAAAATATATGGCCAATAACGGAGCTCCCATAACAATATATATATATATATATATATATATATATATATTAAATAATAACGTACCTTAAAATCCTTCCTCAATGGAGACACAAGGAAACAAAAACTAACACATTTTAAATAATGTAAAAGATATGAACTGCCTCAATATGGCTGCGTTAACACACATATCCCGCTTCGATCACCCACGAGGCTTTTCTTCTTGTAGCCCGTAAAATAAACAGATCACACGTCATCTTCAAGGCAAGTTAAGAAATTATAGCCTAGGAGCACAGGCATTTCCTTTTTTTTAATATATCCATATTTCGTAGAGGCTAGGGGCCAAGCCCCCAGCAGCGGCGATACCTTTCACGACCAAATAGCTTGTTGCTTTCTTGACGAGAGACTGTGAAGATGCCAAGATGGCGGAGACTCCAAAGTCAAAGGCCGCAGTGCATTAATGTTAATTGTAATTTTCCAATCACAGATTGACACATCAAGTAACAATGTGCAGATTATATAATTATTTTGGCGGCATGATGTATATATAGTCTTTTGTTCAATGACGTAGAATACAATATCCTTCAAATATGTTTCGATTAGACGAGATCAGAAGACACCACTCACACAGTCTAGCGGTCGAAGATACAACTCCGGCTAGAGGAGCCGATAGATGCTGCCACCTCGAGTTCATAAGCGGAACCAAGTCATCTAGGCGGGCGCTATAAAGGTCGGGAACACACATAGATGTAGGGGAGATACATTTTTAATAACGTTGGGACGGGCTTTACACGTAACAATTACTATGAGAATTATTGGTGACGTCAGTTACCTATAGGTTTGCTACGGTACTGTATCTGTTGAGGACAGTGAAGGAGGTAATGTTCTGTACAAATTATTTACTCTTATAGTCATGTCTTAAGTATAAAAGAGGGAGTGTTCACAGCGTGGTTAATCATTTTAGGTTACTGTTTCATTTTGGTTGCTAAAAATTATTCTGATTCTGTTAGTCTTAGTCAAGTCTTATCACAGTTACTGTGATTCCGGATTTTCATCACTATTTTAGAAGTTTACCTAACATTAGATATACCACATTTAACATACACCGACTGTTGCATTACCAACACTGCAACTAAATAATTGTACATATTGTATATATTTTTCACCTGTATTCTCAAACATAGATGTTATAGCCTAAGTGTAATGGATCTGATGATGATCGCTTGACGATCGAAACTGGTCATCCTAGTGTATTTATTAATCTTATGTAATTTATTTCAGGATCAGAGCATAACCCAGCTCTATTTGGGTACATTCGTGTTGACCGACTGAAAAGCACCAAACTTTTGTTTACTTAGGCAACACTGAAAAATGGCTTCAAACCTCAGAATGTTCACGGCTAGTCAGGCAAATCGTGAAGCCAAGAGATTCAAAACACTCAGGCTTAAACTCATAAACATAGACAAGTCAATTTGGTTCAACAAAAAATGTATGGAACTAAAGCTCACCCCTAAATATGTACCAATTAAAACCGTACCGATTACACCAGCCTCAATCGTTTCAACTAAACAAGCCAAAGCGCTTTGGATAAAAAACGAACTAAGATTTGCATACATAAGAAAGCAAAAAATCAACCAACAACTATACGATATTCAATTGCAACTAAGTAACTTCTGGCACGCATCCCAATGGGAGAGTTTTACCGAGCACCTGCATGACACCATCAAAATCAGAGCGACGAGGAAACACGAAACGCTAGAATATATACTAAGAAAACTAGGAAAAATACAGAATAATCAACCTAGTGAACAACACACGAATAACAATGAATTCAATTTCCACAGCAGGGTAAACAACAGAACGAACGTAACCTTCTCTCAAAATGAAATGGATATGCTAGACAAAGGTTTGAAATACAACTGCACAGACGCACACACGAACCATAATATAAAACAGTTAATCACAGGTATCGAGATAGCCAGTCACAAGCTCCCAGCAGAAGACAGGGAATTAACCAAAAATCTTGCCACCAACGAAGCCAAAAAAATCCTCAAACGAGAGGGCGAAAACAATTACACTCAAAACAACAAACAACTAAAAGAAATAAAGTCATTGAAACAAAAAATAAAAGAACATGACTTAATCATCACAAAAGCAGATAAGGGAAATACCACAGTAATTTTGAACAAAACAGAATACATTGAAAAAAACCAGTCGAATTCCTAAACAACAACGAAATCAAGGAATTAGCAAAAGACCCCACCAATAAATTCCAAAAACAAATAAAAAGTGTATTAAAAGAAACAGAATACATATTGACCAAAGCTGAAAAATCAAAACTAATAAACATGAACCCGAAAATACCGTCATTCAGGGGACAACCAAAAATACACAAAAATGAGTGCCCAATGAGACCAATAGTCAATTGTAGGAATGCGCCTAGTTACAAAATCAGCAAAGAGTTACTAAAAATCTTAAAACGCCGCCTTTCCAACGACAACAACAACAACTCTGTAAAGAACACAACGGAATTAGTAACAGCACTGAAAACCCTACAAATGAAACCTAGCATGAGGCTTGTATCTTTCGATGTAACTAACATGTACACCAATATTCCTAATAATGATGCAATCAACACTATCGAAAATAACTTAAAATCCAACAATTCGGAAAAAGAAACTGAAGAGATCGTGCGACTACTGAGGGTCGTCCTCGGCCAAAACGCGTTTCAATTCGACAATAAAATGTACACACAAACAGAAGAATTAGCGATGGGATCACCACTAAGCGGATTAATCGCTGACATCTTCATTAATGCACTAGAAAATGAGTTTTTAGAAAAGACTTCAATAAAGGGAATAGTAATATGGAAAAGATACGTAGATGATGTAATTTGCATCTACGATACTGAATTAACAAGCGAAGAAACAATTCTCCAATTCCATTAATAACCTACACCACTCAATCAAATTCACCAAGGATTCTGAAACAGATCAACAAATAAATTATCTCGACATAACTATTGAACGTAAGGACAACGAGCTTTCATACTCCATATTCCGAAAAGCCACACAAACCTCGCATGCAATCGACAATCAGTCTAATCACCCCAGTACGCATAAATTGGCGGGGTTCAATTCAATGGTGCACAGAGCTTTAAACATACCCATGTCAACAGACAATTATAATAAGGAAATAAGAACCATTAAACAAATAGCAAAGGAAAACAATTTCCCGCCAAGCAAAATAGACCAAATTGTAGCAAAACATAAAAATAAAGATAAAATGATTTCAAAACCGGACATTAATGAGAAAAAATTCGCGCGCTTCAACTATGTGAATGAGAACACATATAAAATCACAGATCTATTCAAAAAGCAAGGCATAAAAATAGCATTCACAACGAATAATACGACCGGGAGGCACCTGCAAAATAGCAATCTAAATAAACAAGACCCATATTCAAAGTCAGGGGTATATTCTATTACATGCCAAGACATTGGTTGTCAAGCTAATTACATTGGACAGAGCGGAAGAAGAGTAGATACACGTTATAATGAACATAGGAATGCGATAAGATACGGAACACATTCAGCCGTATGCGAACATATGTGTGACACGGGGCACAGCTTCACTAAAATCGAGACTGATCTAAAAATAATTCATCACGAATCGAAAGGCAGAGCTCTCGACATAAAAGAAGCAATCGAGATTCACCTAGCCAAACAAAACAATCCCAACAATCTAAATGAACACACTTTTATGGAGAGTTCACCCCTTTTCGCTCTACTAAAAAACGCACCCTGTCGAAAACAAGACACAACTTAGCGATACAGCCAAGCTAGATAAAAGGGGGGGGGGGGGGAAATAGCGGTGTTTATAGGTCAATGTTATTTGGATCAGGTGTACTATGTACATTTTTCTGCAATAAACCTAGGCCGATATGCGCGGCAGTATTAAAGGTGCCGGGACGTCTTCAATAGACCGTGTACCGCTTAGTATAAATGGCTTTTAAGCCCATGCGTGGCGAAGATAGTTCCACGGTCTTTAGTAGTTGCAGACTCCTGCATTCAATAGCATACACTTTTATCTAGATTTGGCAAAGTCAGACAAATATACATGGCACTGACCTCTGGAAGAACATAGCAACTAAAGGGGGAAGAAGGGGAAAACCAGCTCCGCCCAGCGAACACTCGGGGTTAGTCGACTACAACTGGTGTCTATGGAAACACGCAACTGCTTCAAGTTCCAGTTAAAGAGACAACTCGATAAGTATAAGCTTGCATTATTTCAGTATAACCATAGTTGATTTTGTAAAACCATATAATCACCCCTAACAGACAAATTCCGGATTTTCATCACTATTTTAGAAGCTTACCTAACATTAGATATACCACATTTAACATACACCGACTGTTGCATTACCAACACTGCAACTAAATAATTGTACTATTGTATATATTTTTCACCTGTATTCTCAAACATAGATGTTATAGCCTAAGTGTAATGGATCTGATGATGATCGCTTGACGATCGAAACTGGTCATCCTAGTGTATTTATTAATCTTATGTAATTTATTTCAGGATCAGGGCATAACCCAGCTCTATTTGGGTACATTCGTAGTGACCGACTGAAAAGCACCAAACTTTTGTTTACTTAGGCAACACTGAAAAATGGCTTCATACCTCATAATAAAGATAGCCGGTACAGGTTAACAATGCCAACAATGAAAACAATGTAGCATAAAAACATTAGGATTAATAAAACATAAACGTAAACTTCTTAGTAGTAGAACACACCTTAACGGAGAGTATAACACAACAATACAATATATTGCTTGTGATAACTATCGTCTTAAGGTAAAGATTCAAAATCTCCCGTAACAGCAGCGGCATCAAGAGTATCACATTAGACCCAAAATGTCACATGTAGACGACCATATGGATTAGTGGCTAACGTTCTCGACTGTCGCCTTGGTGGTCCGAGTTTGAATCCGGCTCTTTCAAGAAATTTTAATTCAGGTCTGAGAGCTGGAAGGGGGTATACTGCGCCTCCCGTGGCAAAACTTGGAAGATGTTTTCAGTGGTTTCCCACTTCTACTCGAAGCAAATACAGGGATAGTTTCTAACTGAAGGCAACATCAACCTCATTTTTAATCTTCACCTGAATTACAGATACACACACTACTACAGCCATCAAAGTAACACTGGTTATCAGAAAAAAATCATGCACGCCTAAGTTCATGGGGCTTCAAGGCCATGATGTCGCCAAGCCTGTAAATCAATCAACAATAACAGAATCATTTAAGCTCATTTAATCTTAATACTAAGTTTCGTGATGATATCTATAGCCGTTGTTACGTTAGGTCGCGTGCAGGGTTTAGCCGATGTATTTGTTTTTATTATTATTTTAATTCTCCCTGTTAATAAAATAAAAAAATTAGGTATTCAGATTTTTAAGGCGTTCAGATTCCTAATGTTCTTATCGTGGTTTGGATAGAAAATGGAGGCCCATGACCTGGTGTTTACGTCTTGACTGTAGTCATGGAGAAAATGGAGTAGCATGCCCCTTACAGTGACAGGTGGAAACCTGGTGATAACTTCTCGAGGTAGTGTTGCCGTTGAGAAAATTGAGTGGCATGGCCTCTTACCGAGATAGAATGAAACTTGGTGGACCCGTCTTGTGCTGCTTGCCATTGAGATGGCCGGCCTTGCCGTTCCTTCATAAGTTAATTTTCTGAATGTATTAGCATTTGCTCGAGTGCAAATAGGCCGATATCAGAAGAATGAGAAAGACTATCGAAAATACATGTAGCCAGCCGTTCCTTGTGGGTCCTAAACTATGTGTATGCACAATTTGTTTGAGATTTGTGGAACGGTGTAGATTTGTATACGGAACAAATATACATACCCACATACCCACATACCCACATACATACAGACTTTCACTTTTATATATAGGACTAGCTGAAGTACCCGTGCTTCGTTACTAGTCATAAATAAATTGAAATGTGAAGGTGACAGTTAAAACAGGGGATAGGCGAGGTGCTGCGCGGACGGAGAGTTAGGATGGAACAGTTTGTCCAGCTACACCGCTTGGCATTGACCTTGTTTTATAGCACACAATTAGGTTTTACTCGATAACAGTTGGCTATACACGAAAAGTGATAAGGACCATTCTGATAGAAATTTAAATTTTAAACCTAGTATATGCCATCAAAAGTTTGCTATTTCTTAGCGTTCTCCTTTTATTTGAAATTGAAATATGAATGTTTGAAACCAAATGGTGTAGGGACGTCACTTAAATGGTCGCCATCTTGAAATAGTGCAAAGTATTGAAATCAAAAGTAGCCTATATATGAACCAGGTAAATCAGCTACTTCCATGTAAAATTTCATGCAAATCGGACCAGTGGTTCTTTGGTGATCGAGTAATACACAGACACACAGCCACATACCATCTCACTTTTATATATTAGTAGCCTATGGATGTAGTTTTCTGATGTACGAAAAACGTACGATATTATTTACTTAGTAATTTGAAAGTACCCATGTTTAAGTACAAAAGGAGCCTGGTCATGGCTTTTAATGATTACTATGAGAATTATTGGTGACGTCAGTTACCTGTAGGTTTGCTACGGTACTGTATCTGTTGAGGGCAGTGAAGGAGGTAATGTTCTGTACAAATTATTTACTCTTATAGTCATGTCTTAAGTAGAAAAGAGAGAGTGTTCACAGCGTGGTTAATCATTTAAGTTACTGTTTCATTTTGGTTGCTACAAATTATTCAGGTTCTGTTAGTCTTAGTCAAGTCTTATCACAGTTACTGTATTCCTGATTTGTAATACTAAAGATAGCAGGTGCAGGTTAACAATGTCAACAATGAAAACAATGTAGCATAAAAACATTAGGATTAATAAAACATAAACGTAAACATATTAGTAGTAGAACACACCTTAACGGAGAGTATAACACAACAATACAATATATTGCGTGTGATAGCTATCGTCATAAGGTAAAGATTCAAAATCTCCCGTAACAGCAGCTGCATCAAGAGTATCACATTAGACCCAAAATGTCACATGTAGACGACCATATGGATTAGTGGCTAACATTCTCGACTGCCGCCTTGGTGGTCCGAGTTTGAATCCGGCTCTGCCACGAAATTTTAATTCTGGTCTGAGAGCTGGAAGGGGGTACACCGCGCCTCCCGTGGCAAAACTTGGAAGATGTTTTCCTACTGGAAGCAAATACAGGGATAGTTTCTAACTGAAGGCAACATCAACCTCATTTTTAATCTTCACCTGAATTACAGATACACACACTACTACAGCCATCACAATAACACTGGTTATCAGAATAAAATCATACACGCTTAAGTTCATGGGGCTTCATGGCCATGAAGTCGCCAAGCCTGTAAATCAATCAACAATAACATAATCATTTAAGCTCATTTAATCTTAATACTAAGTTTCGTGATGATATCTATAGCCGTTGTTACGTTAGGTCGCGTGCAGGGTTTAGCCGATGTATTTGTTTTTTTTATTATTATTTTAATTCTCCCTGTTAATAAAATAAAAAAAATTAGGTATTCAGATTTTTAAGGCGTTCAGATTCCTAATGTTCTTATCGTGGTTTGGATAGAAAATGGAGGCCCATGACCTGATGTTTACGTCTTGACTGTAGTCATGGAGACAATGGAGTAGCATGGCCCCTTACAGAGACAGGTGGAAACCTGGTGATCACTTCTTGAGTTAGTGTTGCCGTTGAGAAAATTGAGGGGCATGACCCCTTTCCGAGATTAGCATTTGCTCGAGTGCAAATAGGCCGATATCAGAAGAATGAGATAGACTATCGACGATCCATGTAGCCAGCCGTTCCTTCTGGGTCCTAAACTATATGTATGCACAATTTGTTTGTGATTGGTGGAACGGTGTAGATTTGTATACGGAACAAATATACATACCCACATAGATACAGACTTTTACTTTTATATATTAGATGTGTGTGTTAAACTCACTCGTCTGAGATGTTTGGAAGCTTTCATTTTATTAATTTTTGAATAAATTCTTATTTAGATTTCATCATGACGCCTAAAACACACAAGAACAGGTTTGGAGAAATTCCACGAAAGATCACTTGAGGAATCGATTATGAATTTGAGTAAGTAGCCTAGACCTTCATAATTATAAAGTACAAAGTTATTTAATCGTTGTTTTATTTATTTTTATATTCAGTTAGGACACAAATAACGTAACAAAAAATCTTAATGGTCTTTGGAAATTTTCAAAAGTATCCGGACTGCATTTTTCGTATAATTCAAGTCAAACATAACCTAAAATATAGCCTAACTAAATTTACTCTCAGGAACATATTCATATGTTCAATTCGGCTTCTAATATTGTAATTTATATTATTCTCCACTTCCAAGTGCCGTGGGTTGTTTTACATGGTGCAATTTACTCGTAAACTTGGAAGTATGATCCACACTCGGCTAGTGGTAGTTCATTTCATTCGTGTGAATGTATTGGTAGTTATTTATGTAACTTATATGTAGTAGGATACACACCTATACTTAGTAGTAGACAGATAAAATATTTGTATTATTTCTATTTGTTTCAGTCATGGTTGCGACATATTAGTGTGGTAGCTACCTCCTGATTGCCTATTGCAATGATGAAGGTTGAACTTCAAAGGTTGTGCAACGTGAATCAATCATCTGAAGAGGCATATACTCAACTGCACATGCGCACTTCGCTTGAGTCACAGATGGAACATATCAGATAATACCAACAATAGCCTATCTCATAGCTCTATTTTAGTTCTGGACATAAGTTACTGGACCACTGAATGTCTGGGTGAAAATTACTGATGTACTAAAGTTGGGTGAGGCAAAGCCATTGTTCGCTACTTGGTTGGATGACGCAGTTTGGGAGAAGCCACTGGTGCCCAATACGTTATAAATATGATGGTCTGGACGTAACTATTGGTCGCTACTATAGCCTAGTTGTACTATTAATTCTGAATGAAAGTAGAACGCGGTTTATACACTTGCATCGGACATGAATGTGACTTTTACATACCTCGTGTCCTTGTTTCATCATCTGGGCGATATTACGTATTGAAATTCGGAACCCTGCTCACTACTGCATCTAATATATGTGCTAAAGTATGTGAATATGCGTTTTTATTTATTGCACTTTTAAAAACGGCTGTCTTGTTCCGAAAGCACTTGCATCTCGTTCAACTGTCAACAAGGCACACTTTAGCGGCACCCACCGAGGCGCTTGCATTGTTGCCAACTTTTGGGATACAAAATTGGCCTCCTTTGGTCATAAATGAATATTTTTCTACAAAAACTCCCCGAGAATAGAGAAAACAGCATAATAATCCATCCAGTGGCTGTCGAGATTACCCGTTACATCCAAGTATCGGGGACTTTGTTTTATACTATGTAGAGATGTGCACCGAAATATGTAAGCGCTTTGATTTTTTAGAAACCATTTTAGTAACACTTTCATAATGATGTTATGAGTATTACAATCATGTAGAAATGAGCGGAAGTGTGGTGGACGTAAGTTCATAGTAGGCGTAGCCAGCAGCATTCGTGGCAACGCTGCCTTCAGTTCAATGTTTCTCCGCCGAACGGTCAGAACGCATCTCTGGAAAATACAACTTTAGGATAGGCGACTGTCTGGACGAAACCATTGGCCGCTACTAGGCCAAGTCTGGATGAAAATTACTGCTTGTAATACAAGTCTGGGATGTAAGCCCCAGGTTAGGGTTGTGTTTGTATTTAAGCCTTATTCCGAGTTCACCTCACTCGAACTAAGCTGCAGAACCAGTGCCAAACAATAATGTCGGCACTGCTGAAAAATGTATTAACACCCTTTAGTGATAAAATGTTCTACTCCTGATTCATAGTCACAGTACATATTACTGTAGAAAATTTTCCAGATTTTGATGGAGGTTGAATCGTATATTCCGCTATCGCAACTTAAATATCTCAACTTTCCACAGAAAATTGTTTTGTGTTGTTATCTTCTCGTCCCATATCCTAGAGAGGGTAACTTCCTAGCGCATGCGCATTGTCAAGGCTACGGACGTAGTCTAAATCCTGTGATCTGAGAATTTATTTCCTAGCTATTTTATCTCCTTAAGATATATGTTATTAAATTAGGAAACTTCCAAGCATTTGTCTGGAATAGAAGTGAGAAACCATGGAAAACCCCTTCTAGGTTATCTTATCGAACCCAGATCTTCCCAGTTCTGCCTCACAAGGCTAAGTGTACTCTATTCCAGTCCTTGACTAGATTCAATTTCTGTTGGATTATAAACTCTCGGAATGGATCTGCGACTGACAATCACAATTTAATAGACCGAAAAGTATGCCATTTTAATGTCTTAACTTTGCAATGTTGACAAGGACAAGAAGTACTGGTATTTACCTCTTAAGTCGTAGAAATATGTATTGTCTCTAAATGTTGTGTGAATTGTGTCATGAAACAAAAACTGTGAAGTACGGCGAATTACATTCATCTGTTTAATCCCAATAGGCTATGGGAATTAAAGGTTCGCACTTAGGCACCTCGTCACAAGATTCGCTGTCCATGGGTTTCAACCAGGGCTAGATAACTTAACCGTAACCATAACGTAACGTAATTAGGGAATGTACCGGAAAACTCCATGAGTGCATTTAGGTAAATGCGTTGCAGAACGAATTACTTCGTTTCCAAAAGAATACCGTATTTATCATATACTATCACAATAACGTTATATTCAATAACCGAATTGAAGAACGCTATTATTCCGGTCCCTACCAATAACGTTATTGGGAGGGTGGCTCACATAGTGAATAACTGAATAACGTTATTGGCATCATTTCGTTATTAGTTCAACCTGATGTCGAAGAACGAAATTGAACGAACTGCTGACAATAACGTTATTCGAAAGGCGGGTAAAGGAAGTTCCTCATAAAAACGTTATTCGCCGGTTTTCGTTATTTGTCTTACCCAATCTTTAAGGAACAAAATTGTGAGTACTACCGACGATAACGTTGTTTAAAAGACGGCTAAAATTGAGTTCTACAAATTAATGTTATTCCCATTTCTTGTTTATTATTAATCAAATCCAATCTTAATGACAAGAAATTATGTATATTCCGTCAAGAACGTTATTAAGGAAACAGCTCGAACAGAGGGCCATAACGTTGTTACTAAATGTGATGTAGAAAGAGCGACGTTGTGTGGGATTAGTCACATTATACAAAGAAGGGTCATATGAAATATTTGAGCACATTGCAATAATAAAGTAGGTGCCTTTTCCCATGACAAAATTTAATAGGTAATAGGCCTACTAACATTTCTAATTAGATTGGAATATACCTGAAATATTCTAATACAGCACTACAGTTGGTAGCCTAGGTGACTCTGAATATATCCTTAGTTCCATCTCTTAAGGTACATAATGCACATATAACATTCGGTTGAAGTCCAATGGATAGTATGGACGTTGCATGTTATGAAATATTGGATCTACCAGTGTATGTAGAATCATATTGGCAACAAAGTCATGCACGTGTGCTCAGAATTAATCTGAAATAATACTATATTTTATAGTGCCAATTTTGGATAACATCCATTTGTTGGTATAGAAGTTACATGCATTTTCAGCAGGCTTAGAATTATGTTGGCAGCACTGACGTACATTAGTTACTCGAAATTAATCTGAAATTTCAGGTATCATACGTGTGAAAAATTTAGAGCTGTTGGCTTGCATACTTTATTATATATATGTATTAGGATAAAGAAAGAGAATGAGCATTCATTAGAAGTTGGCAGCCCTGCTGGCTCTCAAGTATGAGCATAGTCATATCTGTTACAGTAACAATAGCGCATACGAAATTCGGATAAAATCCAATTGATAGTTAGAAGTTAGATGCACTTAAACATTGGACTTATCCGCTGGCTTAAATCATGTTTGCACCACTGTCATATATGCGCTACCTAAAATATATATCTGGAATGTTATTATCTCTATCTGTACTAATTTTGGAAGGGTTCGCATGCATAACGTCTGATAAATCCAACATAGAGCTCAAAAGTGAATTGTGAATTTTCAGCAGTTACTAGCACTAAAATAATTTTCAAAAATGCCCGTGAGATATTCAAATATAGGTCTTTACTTATACCAAATTGGGTTTCAATAACTGCAGCCGTCTAGGAGGGACAGACAGACATTTGCCTGGACCGATGCCATAAGTCTACTTTTCCCTCATTTTTACAAAATGTGAAAAGTAGGCTAAAATATTACGAAGAATATACGATAGCTACTGTATAACATCCAACCTTAGGTGTTTCGATACTGTGCTGATCAGTACCCTCTGCTTATGGACATATCACATGTGTTGTACCGCAATCATTGACCATCAGAATACAAATGGTACAGATTATAACGTTAAAGCTTGTATACAGGCACAATTCCGGTATAGGCTTGAATAACGTTATTCGCAGCAGCATTTCGTGTTCCGATTGGCTAAGCTGCAAGAAATCAAACATGGAGGAAAGTTGTGGATTGAGAGTAATATTTGCAGTTCATTGGCATTATTAATGCAAACCAGTCATTAAGATGCGTTACGTTGAATACATGAAGGGGCACTGACTGATTGAACGCAGTATTTACGATTTAACTGAAATAATTCGACATTTAGCTATACGCATGAAGTTACGTAACTATGAGCTAGGCTACAAAGTGAGAAGTGTACGGGTGCTATAGCTGCAACTTAGTGTCCAATGAGTCTCGGGTTCAAGACGCGCTAGGGCCAAATTTTTTATTCTTTTTGAATTATTATGTTGCATTCACACTACATTCCTTGTGAGTTTCCAACTACGATTTATTCGCATAATCTACGGAGATGATGTTAATAATGGATATTGGAAGGGAAAATTATTCTATTCTATCATTCAAATTTGTACTTCCCCATACAAAACCATGAATATTTGTACTATTCATGAAAGTATACTAATATTTTCATACCTCAATAATAGTCTATGTTTACTCCACAATAGATAATAATATTAAGAATAAGGAGAAATAGTTTCGTGACGATCTAAAGAGCATACTTTTCTTTATATTTAAGATTCACGCCAATTTTTATTTTATTTTTAGTCGTTTACCCTCCAGGTTGGTGGAATCCACGGACTCAGTGAGGGAACTCACCACTACCGCCTCTATGGGCAGTGTCCTAGAGCTAGGAACATCGAATCGGAAGGGATACAACTGGTGAGGTGGGATTGGCACCTCGCCCAGGCGGCCTCACCTGCAAAGCGAACAGGGGCCTCATGAGGGATGGTAAGGGATGGGTAGGATGGATAGGCAAGGAAGAGGGAAGGAGGCAGCCGTGGCCTTGAAGAAGGTACCATCCCGGCATTTTCCCGAAGACGAAGTGGGAAACCACGGAAAACCACTTCGAGGATGGCTGAAGGGGAATCGAACACCCTCTACTCATTTGGGCCACCCGAGGCTGAGTAGCTCCCGTTCCAGTCCTCGTACCACTTTTCAAATTTCGTGGCAGAGCCGGGAATCAAACCCAGGACCTCCGGGGCGGCAGCTAACCATGCTGACCGCTACGCTACTGAGGCGATATCTGAAATAATACTTTATCTAATAGTGCCAATTTTGGATAACATCCATTTGTTGGTATAGAAGTTACATGCATTTTCAGCAGGCTTAGAATTATGGTGGCAGCACTGATGTACATTAGTTACTCGAAGTTAATCTGAAATTTTAGGTACCATAGGTGTGCAACGTTCAGAGGTGTTGGCTAGCATACTTTCTGATATATTTATTGGTATTAGGATAAAGAAAGAGAATGAGCATTCATTAGCAGTTGGCAGCCCTGCTGGCTCTCAAGTATGAGCATAGTCATATCTGTTACAGTAACAATAGCGCATACGAAATTCGGATAAAATCCAATTGATAGTTAGAAGTTAGATGCACTTAAACATTGGACTTATCCGCTGGCTTAAAATCATGTTTGAACCACTGTCATATATGCGTTACCTAAAATATATATCTGGAATGTTATTATCTCTATCTGTACTAATTTTGGAAGGGTTCGCATGCATAACGTCTGATAAATCCAACATAGAGCTCAAAAGTGAATTGTGAATTTTCAGCAGTTACTAGCACTAAAATAATTTTCAAAAATGCCCGTGAGATATTCAAATATAGGTCTTTACTTATACCAAATTGGGTTTCAATAACTGCAGCCGTCTAGGAGGGACAGACATTTGCCTGGACCGATGCCATAAGTCTACTTTTCTCTCATTTTTACAAAATGTGAAAAGCAGGCTAAAATATTACGAAGAATATACGATAGCTACTGTATAACATCCAACCTTAGGTGTTTCGATACTGTGCTGATCAGTACCCTCTGCTTATGGACATATCACATGTGTTGTACCGCAATCATTGACCATCAGAATACAAATGGTACAGATTATAACGTTAAAGCTTGTATACAGGCACAATTCCGGTATAGGCTTGAATAACGTTATTCGCAGCAGCATTCCGTGTTCCGATTGGCTAAGCTGCAAGAAATCAAACATGGAGGAAAGTTGTGGATTGAGAGTAATATTTGCAGTTCATTGGCATTATTAATGCAAACCAGTCATTAAGATGCGTTACGTTGAATACATGAAGGGGCACTGACTGATTGAACGCAGTATTTACGATTTAACTGAAATAATTCGACATTTAGCTATACGCATGAAGTTACGTAACTATGAGCTAGGCTACAAAGTGAGAAGTGTACGGGTGCTATAGCTGCAACTTAGTGTCCAATGAGTCTCGGGTTCAAGACGCGCTAGGGCCAAATTTTTTATTCTTTTTGAATTATTATGTTGCATTCACACTACATTCCTTGTGAGTTTCCAACTACGATTTATTCGCATAATCTACGGAGATGATGTTAATAATGGATATTGGAAGGGAAAATTATTCTATTCTATCATTCAAATTTGTACTTCCCCATACAAAACCATGAATATTTGTACTATTCATGAAAGTATACTAATATTTTCATACCTCAATAATAGTCTATGTTTACTCCACAATAGATAATAATATTAAGAATAAGGAGAAATAGTTTCGTGACGATCTAAAGAGCATACTTTTCTTTATATTTAAGATTCACGCCAATTTTTATTTTATTTTTAGTCGTTTACCCTCCAGGTTGGTGGAATCCACGGACTCAGTGAGGGAACTCACCACTACCGCCTCTATGGGCAGTGTCCTAGAGCTAGGAACATCGAATCGGAAGGGATACAACTGGTGAGGTGGGATTGGCACCTCGCCCAGGCGGCCTCACCTGCAAAGCGAACAGGGGCCTCATGAGGGATGGTAAGGGATGGGTAGGATGGATAGGCAAGGAAGAGGGAAGGAGGCAGCCGTGGCCTTGAAGAAGGTACCATCCCGGCATTTTCCCGAAGACGAAGTGGGAAACCACGGAAAACCACTTCGAGGATGGCTGAAGGGGAATCGAACACCCTCTACTCATTTGGGCCACCCGAGGCTGAGTAGCTCCCGTTCCAGTCCTCGTACCACTTTTCAAATTTCGTGGCAGAGCCGGGAATCAAACCCAGGACCTCCGGGGCGGCAGCTAACCATGCTGACCGCTACGCTACTGAGGCGATATCTGAAATAATACTTTATCTAATAGTGCCAATTTTGGATAACATCCATTTGTTGGTATAGAAGTTACATGCATTTTCAGCAGGCTTAGAATTATGTTGGCAGCACTGATGTACATTAGTTACTCGAAGTTAATCTGAAATTTTAGGTACCATACGTGTGCAACATTCAGAGGTGTTGGCTAGCATACTTTCTGATATATTTATTGGTATTAGGATAAAGAAAGAGAATGAGCATTCATTAGCAGTTGGCAGCCCTGCTGACTATCAAGTATAAGCATAGTCATATCTGTTATAGTACACAAAGCACGTACGAAATTCGGTTAAAATCCAATTGATAGTATAGATGTTAGATGTACTTAAACATTGGACTTATCAGTAGGCTTAGAATCATCTTGGCAACACTGTCATATATGGGCTCCTTAAAATGTATCTGGAATGTTATTATCCCTGTGTGTGCTAATTTTGGAAAATTTCGCATGCATAACGTCTGAGATATCCAACGTAGAGCTTAAAAGTGAATTGTGATTTTTAGCAGTTGGTAACTCTGAAATCATTTACAATTATGTCCCTGAGATATTCAGATTTAGATATTTCCTTAAACCGAATTTGGTTTCGATAACTGCAGTCTTTTAGGGGTTGATAGGGGGAGACACACAAAGACAGACAGACTGACATTTGCCTGGATCGATGTCATTAGTCTAACTCAGCATCATTTAAACAAAAGTGAATAGTAAGCTAATATACCACGTAGAATATACGATAGCTAATGTAGGCTATAACATCCTACCTTAGGTGCTTCGATACTGTGCTGACCAGTACCCTCAGCTTATTGACATTACACATGTGTTGTACCGCAATCATTGGCCATCAGCGTACAGATGTTACAGATCGTAACGTAAAAGCTTGTATACAAGCACAATTCCGGTATAGGCTTCAATAACGTTATTCGTACTTGCATTACGAGTTCTTATTGGCTCAGCTGCAAGAAATCAAAGATGGAGGAAACTTGTGGATTGAGATTAATAGTTGCAGTTCATTGGCATTATTAATGCAAATCAGTCATTTAGTTCCGTTACGTTGAATACAGGAAAAGGCACTGACTGATTAAACGCATTTCTGACAGTATTTAAGATTTAACTGAAATCATTCGACATTTAGCCATATGGATGAAGCTGTGAACCTGCATAGTACGTGAAATGTGTACGAGTGCTAAGGAGTAAACTTGGTACCTACGGGGTCCTGGGTTCGAGACGCTCCATGGCCAGAATTTTTATTCTTTTTGAATTATTTCGTTGTGTCAACACTACTGTGTGATGCAACTTTTCAACTTCGATTTACTCGCATGTTCTAGGGGGGCGATGTTAATAATGGATATTGGTAGGGAAAAATCATTCTATTTTATCATTCGTATTTGTACTTTCCAAATCAAAACCATGAATATTTGTACTATTAGTGAAACTAATATAATTTTCACAGCACTGATTACTCCACAGTAAAATAATAATAATAATAATATTAACAATAATATGAAGTAGTTCCGTGACGATCTAAAGGACCTAATTTTCTTTATACTTAACATTCATGCCAATGATTAATCTACATAGACCTATCTAGAATAATTACGAGATTAAGTTGGTAATACTAACTTTTCTATTTAGATTGGAATATATCTGAAGTAATGTATTCCAATACAGATCTACAGTTGGCAGCCTTGGTGACTCTGAATATATTCTTAGTTCCATATCTTAAGGTAAAGAATGCTCATGCTAAATTTGGTAAAGTCCAATGGATAGTATGGACGTTGCATGCTGTGAAATATTGGATGTATCAGTGCGAGTAAAATCATATTGGCAACAACATCAAGAAGGCGTTTTCAGAATTAATCTGAATTATTCCTATATTTTATAGTGCCAATTTTGGATAAAATCCATTTCTTAGTATAGAAGTTACATGCATTTAAAAATTGGCCCTATAAACAGGCTTAGAATTATGTTGGCAGCACTGATGTGCATTAGTTGCTCCCAAATAATCTAAAATTTCAGGAACTATTCGTGCGCAAAATTTAGAGCTGTTGGCTTGCATACTTTCTGATATATTGGTATTAGGATAAAGAGAGTGAGCATTTATTAACAAATAATAATAATAATGCTAACTGCGCCAGGATACGAACCTGCAACCTTGGGTTCAGCAAGGGAGAACGTTACCCCTGAGCCACGCAGCCAGCCGCATTTATTGACAGCTGGCAGCGCTAATGGCTCTTAAGTATAAGCATAGTCATATCTGTTATAGTACACAAAGCACGTACGAAATTTGGTTAAAATCCAATTGATAGTATAGATGTTAGATGTACTTAAACATTGGACTTATCAGCAGGCTTAGAATCATCTTGGCAACACTGTCATACATGGGATCCTTAAAATGTATCTGGAATGTTATTATCCCTGTGTGTGCTAATTTTGGAAAATTTCGCATGCATAACGTCTGAGATATCCAACGTAGAGGTTAAAAGTGAATTGTGATTTTTAGCAGTTGGTAGCACTGACATCATTTTCAAATATGGGCGTGAGATATTCCGGTATACATCTTTACTCATACTAAATTTGGTTTCGATTTCTGCAGCCGTTTAGGAGTTGACAGAGGGGGGGGGGGGGCACACACACACAGCCTGACAGACAGAAGGACAGACAGACAGACTCACATTCTCCCGGATCGATCTCATAAGTGTACTTTTTCCTCATTTTTGCAGAATGTGAAAAGTAGGCTAATAAGGAGTGGTGAAGCAGCTGCCTTTAAAGCAGAATGGGAAAAAATATTTTTCTGTACAGCTTATAAAGGGCATGCCAAATGTTTAGTGTGCCACCGAGATTTAATGAGTAAAAAAAAACACAATTTGGAACGGCACTGCAGTGCCAACCACAGGGATGATTACGGTGACTTGACAGACGCCAGTCGGCAATCGAAGTTGGAAGAATTGAAAGAAAATTTCAAGCAGCACTTTCCTGTAAGTATTATTGCCTTAATTTTAAAATGCTTGCTTACAAATGGGAATGAACAAATGATTTAATTATCTGAAGAACACTAAAATTGTGACTTGCCGTATTTTTGTCTGACAGGAGATAGAGGAGAGTGAGGTTGGTGGACCGATTTTACGAGCAAGCTACAAATGTTCGATGCGAATTGCCGAAGCTGGGAAGCCCTTCGCGGAAGGGAATTTCATCAAGGAGTGCCTAATGGACGTGGCGGCATGTATTTGTCCTACGGAGGTAGTTGAGAAATTTGAAAACATCTCTCTTTCTCCTCAAACTGTGGCTCGCAGAATAGACGATATGTCCGTTGATATGGAACAGCAATTAATGGAGAAGGCAGCAAAATTTGTATAATTTTCCATCGCCCTCGACGAATCAACCGACATTGCGGACATAGCATAGCTCGTTATTTTTATTCGAGGGGTGGATGACGATCTTCGGGTCACCGAGAATTTCCTCGACTTGGTAACACTCAAAGTCACCACTACCGGTTTCGATATTTTCCAAGCTGTGGAGGGTGCTTTTGAATCAATGGGATTAAAATGGGAGCGGTTGACGAGTATAACGACGGATGGAGCTCCTGCTTTACGATGTGTACGCATGGGGTTCCTCAGATATGTAAAGTTAAAAATGGCTGAGAACGGTAATACCCTAATGGTGGCGATCCATTGCTTCATACACCAGGAGGCAATCTGTGCAAAAGTCGCCAAGCGCAAAGATGTAATGGGAACAGTTGTGCGAATGGTAAATTATCTTCACTCCCATGAACTCACGCACCGTCAATTCAAAGAGTTCTTGGATGACATCGAAGCGGAGTGTCCGGATATCCCGTACCATGCAGAAGTAAGATGGCTGAGCAAGGCGAAGGTGCTGAATCGTGTGTTTTTCTTGCGGAACGCAATACATACATTCTGTGACATGAAAGGGCGGCCCGAAGTTCTTTTGCGTGACCCTAAGTGGGTGGCGGACTTGGATTTTTATGTGACATTACTGCCCATCTGAATAATTTGAACACTTCGCTTCAGGGCGAAAAGCACAACATCTGCGATTTGGTGGAAAAAATTGAAGCGTTCACAAGAAAATTGATTTTGCGGGAAAACCAGTTACGTGCAAGGAACACAGGACATTTTCCATCGTTTGAAACAGTGAAAGGTGTCGACTTTGATGAGTACTTGGAGGTAATTCGCCAAATACAAGAAGAGTTTGACAAGCGATTTTCAGAATTATCAGAACTCCAAGCGGTGTTAGATGTATTTGTTCGACCATTTTCTATTAGTGCAGACAGTGTTCCACAGCTATTTCAATTAGAGCTGATTGAACTGCAATGCAATGTTCGTCTTAAATACCTCTTTCTAAATGTCACGAAGTTAAGAAAACTGCAATGCAATGTTCGTCTTAATGACCGCTTTCTAATGTCACGAAGTTTAGAAGAATTTTACAGTGGCTTTCCGCAAGGAGAATATCCCCTTTTGTAAAGACATGCAAGTGAAGTTCTGTCAATGTTCGACTCAACGTACATTTATGAGCGGTTCTCTTCAGTTCTTAAGCTTACCAAAAGTAAACATCGTGCAACGATGAGTGATAGAAACTTGCGCAATTGTTTACGAATAGCTGTGTCCAGAAATATTGTACCCAATTTGGAGAAGATTGTTTCCTCCAAAACTAGAAATTCGTAAAAACGACGGAGAAAGAGTCACTCAAGGCCTGTACTATCTGTTCATATTGGTAAAATGTTGTTGAATTTTCCTCTCTAATATGTTCTCATTTCATTTTGTAATAAAGCACAATATTCTTTACTTAACACTTGCGTTCGTTTCCTACACATTCCATGCATCGGAGTACCATTCGATTTGTATACATATATATTTTGGCAGTATATATCCTATTATGGTAAAACAGCCCTATCAATATGATGTCAACAATGCCACAAAAGCCGTCGCCTGCATCTTTGCGTTCGTATCTAGTTATTGCGGTACGAACATAGTCCGTGTGTCTCAGATCTCCTCGCTGCCACAGTGTAGTGGTGGTAGGGGAAGGAGCGCTAGTCTGACTGCCCAGTGCTCCCCGAGCGCGGCCGCGCTCTCGGAGCGCAATGACTGGATGGTCCTGATCTAGGCTTACAGGATAGAGCCACATCGGTGAAGTGGGATACATACTTGTTATTCCCCACCCCATTTAATTGCGCACGTTAATGTGCTGACCCACTGAAAAGCGATTCGTTTATCAGATGTGAAAAAAAAGGCAGCAGAAATCTTCACTCAGATAAAAGAAAGGGTTATACTGAGATTACAGTTTCAAACATGATATCTGATTACTTCATGTTATATTGGCATAACAAATGCCAAGTCTCACTTTTCTAAACAACATACTTCTTGAACCTTCCAACACAAAATTCTAATCACTAGTCTACATTCCCGATCTTTATCATAATGTTCAGACGTCACTGCCGTGGAACTCCCAATCGTCCTCTTTAATAAACATGAATGAATGTAGTGAATTATCCCCTGGAATAAGCTGTAAAATATAGTTATTAGAGAGTAAACCGCATTTGAAACAGTAAGTAGGCTAATGCAATGTGTCCGGTCCTAATCTTGAACACCTCCTGTTTAGTCTCTATCTTGCCATTTCAGCAATTTGTCTTCAACTTGGGTCGAGCTTCTACAGATATATTTTTGTATTTTTTTTAAATATTTAAAAATGTTTGGCCATATCTCAGAAATTCTTTCACACTTGCAATGGAGATGGATCGTATATCATGGACACATACCTCCACACTGATTTTACGATGATTTTGTCACACATACATCAATATAATTTCACCTTCTGGTCATGAACATCTGTGCCTAGTCATATACTACGTACTCTTCCTCTTGAAAATTAACTATTAACATTGAACACAATCAACAACCCATTTGCCTAATACAATATTAAAACGTATGTGTCACCCCTTCCATTTGCTATTTCTCTTATGAATGCTGTTCTCTATTTCCTCCTCCCTTTATTTAAAATTGAAATCCATTGGCAGATTAATCACTCCCGCACCTGGGCACAACACTACTGTGAGCGAGGCTCCGCTTGGACAGAACGTGCTCATGAGATGACTCAATTCAAGAAGTCTCGTCATAACAGGTGGGACACCTCAAGTCTCTCTATCGCTTTAACAGTAGAAAGTGCCGGGTGGGTTGTCGTATTCATTAACAGCAGTGTAATTCTGGTTTAAAAGTAAATAATGCCATTCATACCGTTGACGACAAATCGCAGCGTAAATTTAAACGTACCACCACATCAAACAACATGGAGTAGTGGGCTACGCGTTGGAGCAACTTAGCCATTTTCCGTCTTGTCTTTAAATGAATAATGGCATTTGCTCTTTGTTCCCTTTCATTTCACACAGTACATTTATTGTTACAAGAAAAATTATTTCGTATTGGAATGCTGTGAATGATACACAACCCGTTGCTGATATGATCTCTAAAGCCTAAACATACCGTACTGAAAAATCAATTATGTCGAAGAAGAAGTTAAAATATTGTTTACTAATTATCATATACTGTACTAACATACGCTCTACCAGTAGCATACCAGTAATCCTATCATAACCAACCAGAGGTTTCCTCTGAAATATCAAAAACTTTGATTGCGTCAAATATTATACATAATGTTGTATATACTATATACAGGATGAAGAACAAATCCCGTACTTGGAGGTCAGCATGCGGTTCCTCGTCGAAATTCATGGCAAAGGCTTATCTAGGAAGGCCTGGTCCTGCCAATACGTTTAATAGAAATGCGAGTTAAGAAACGAGGCTCTGGCAACGCTGTAACTGCGTGCAGCATGGCCAAGAGAACAGCACGCATGAAGTCTGCGCTGTGCCGGTGCTGTCCCACTTCTGTCTCGGGACAGTCGGATGAGGAGCCGCAAAGATGCGCGTGCACCCGGCAGCGAGGAGCATTTGAATAGCGCCGACTTGAAATGCTCCTCGCTGTCTCATTGTGTGATTGTTACCTACAACAACAAAAACAACAAATCAATGACAGTGAAAAAAGTGAACAAAGAAAATCAACAAACTATTTAGCGATAAAAAAAAAATAGATACATTCGTCGTTATCATTTCCACACCATTTATTGAAGTAGATAACTCGGTCGGGGTCCATGCACGGATGAGCCAGCTTGGTGTTCCTAGGCAACACCCCACACAAGACACCGCATAAACCTAGAAAAATTGCTGAGTTTTAAAATTCCCATTCCTTGTAATATATCCACATAGCAACATTTGTGCAAAGGACGGGATCAACGGCAGAGAGTTAGACGCAGCCTGGAGCAAATGAAATTCATGAGAAAACAGTCCAAGGAGATGAAATTGGGTGAAGAAGATGTCATAAGAGAAAAGGGAAACATATGGTTCTGGGGACTTTTAGACAGTGTGTGAAGAAGAAAAACATTCTAATGTTTTAAAATTGTTTTGCTGCACAATTCATTTTTTTTTACTTTACACCAACTATTCAGTAGCAAATATTAACCAATCTCAATAATATTTTTGTAGCATATGAAGATATCTATCTCCCATAATTCTGTGCATCCATATTAGTTAAAATAGTTATCGTTTATTTTTAAATAATTTTTTACTTTAATTTTAGGAAATAAAAATTAATTTTGTGAAACAATTTTTTATTTCAGGAACTATTTCATATTTCTCCAAACCCATGCACAGAATTATTAGTCTGAGCAATGAGTACATTGTGTAAAAAGATTGTAAAGTTTCAGTAATTTTTAGTGGTAAATAACTTAGTTGGTATCTATTTTTTAAGGAAAAGACTATCTTTTAGTAATTTCTGCCCATACTGATCAACTGAAAGGAATAATTTTTCACTTTTTGCGTTATGAAAGATGTTGGTTGTATTGAAATAAAATTTGGTGCAGTTTGGATCACTGGGAGCAAAACAATTTTTTTAGTAGCCTATAGTGTCCCCTTAAAGAACCTTCCACTAATTACACCTGTGTGAAGCTAAATTGTACAGGTTAGGAATGTAAACAACGCTCTTAGGTTTCTACGTTCGTTGCGGTGGCGTCTAGTAGCTAAGTTCTGAACTAGGCCTAGTAGTCGTTGACGGTGGCGTTTGGCGGCAAAAGTAGGAACTATTTGAAAAATTCAAAGTTGCAGTCCTTACTTGAGTTAAAAAACAGATACACACATTAATACAGCCATCACAATTAACACCGGTTATCAGACAGATTCTACACACACCCAAAGTAACTTACACGGGGCTACATGACCGCGTTGTCGCAGCCCCTAAACTGAGGAACCAACCAACCAAATACAGAACGTGTCATAGGCTAATATTATTATTCTGGGATAAATTTTGAACTATTTAAATAGTATCCGTCCATAGTTTTAAACAGTATTTAGGGAAAATAGAATTTTAAATGAGAGAAAACATGTTTACTATCGTCCTCGTAGATCATGTAGACAAAACTAAGTTGCAATATTGTTGTAAGACGTGAGGAGGATATAATAAAATAATTAAAAAGAAGTAAAAATTTTCGCCCTTGGATAGCCTTGAACCCGGGATCTTCAAAACAACAAGCGAGCGCGATACCTCTTGCACACTTTTCCAACTCATTTGGTGGCATTTTGTTACGCTTCTTAATAGTGCGTATGGTTAAATATCCAATTATTACAGTTTGATCTTAAATATTGATTGGAATGCATTCATTCTGTACCAGGCATATTTTGAAATGTACTTAGAGCAAGTTTCACGACCGCTTTGCATTAATAATGCAAATCGACTGTAAATGTTCCCGAAACGACAACTGTCCTCCATGTTTTATTTCTTACAATTTGGCGCACGAAATGCTAGCGTGTGATACACTTCAGTCATAAAAGCTGGTGTTCGACGAGGATGAACAGAATCATACAGGAATGAAAGACAAGCACACAGGTGGGATAATTCTTGTAGGTAACAATCACACAATGAGACAGCGAGGAGCATTTCAAGTCGGCGCTATTCAAATGCTCCTCGCTGCCGGGTGCGCGCGCATCTTTGCGGCTCCTCATCCGACTGTCCCGAGACAGAAGTGTGCTGTCTCATTAGCTCAGTGCGAAAAGGTATGCCGTGAAGGTCGGTTATGGTCCAATGGCGTTCGCGTCAAAGAGTTCTTCAGTTAAAGTCTCAAATTGTATCCAATGTACACCTCCACAATGCAATCAATACATTATGTTGTGTACTGTGTCTTACATTGCTGTTACTTCTCTACTTCTTTCTTATTTCGATGAGACCCGCTACGGACCACGCACCAATTTCAATTCTTCACTCTTTGTTGTTTTCTTCCCAATATTTCTTCGTTCTTAGACTATGTTGCTTCTTTCTGTCCTCAGACCACTACGCCCCAGGTTTCCTTTCCACTCTACCCTGGCGTACTTCCAAACATAACACCTTCTCTGTCCAAAGTGTCTTCATCTCTTATATTATTTCCTTCTGTTACCTTTATTTAAACATTAAAACATAACATGAGCCTCTTACATACGTAAACGACCACTTAGTTTCGTCCATGGCACAAATAAAGCCAGTAACATCGTCTGCATCCAATGATATACACTAGATTGCCCATTATGATACGCACAATAATTCCATTCCGTACGCTGCCACGAAATTTGAAAAGTGGTATGAGGACTGGAACGGGATCTACTCAGCCTCGGGTGGTCCAAATGAGTAGATGGGGTTCGATTCCCACCACATCCATCCTCGAAGTGGTTTTTCGTGGTTGCCCGCTTCATCTTCGGGCAAATGCCGGGATGGTCCCTACCGTCAGGTCACGGCCGCCTCCTTCCCTCTTCCTTGTCTATCCTTTCTATTCTTCCCATCCCGTCCCATCCCACATGAGGCCCCCTGTTCGCTTTGCAGGTGAGGCCGCATTGGGTGAGGTGCTAGTCCCGCCTCCCCAGTTGGATCCCCCGACTCACTCTCAAGCGCCAGGACACTGCCCGTAGAGGAGGTAAAGGTGGGATCTCTCGCTGAGTCCGTGGGAAAAGCCTACTTGGAGGGTAAACTGACTACGAAAGAAAAATCGTTTGAAGTCCAGTCTTATCTTCACAGAGCCACGAACTGACGTCACACAAAACGACGACCTGACGTAGATTCGAACCGTAGTTCGTTGGTGGTTGTGGTTTGGATAATACAGCAGCCTACTCAGTGAGCTACGACGGCTGGTACGGTGATATGATACACATTCCGCCGCAGGATGCGACAGTGTTGCCGGCTTCTCGTTTTCATACTCGTCTTTTCAAATAACACCCGCTCCGATTTTGCTATAGAAACTTTTGTCTTGCATTTGGATGAGAAGTCGCATGACGACCTCCAAGTACGGCATATTTCTTAACCCTGTATTACTTCTATAAGGGGCTTCGGTGGCGTGGTCGATAGCATGCTGAACTGCTAAGCCCAAGATGGCGTGTTCAAACCCGGCCGAAGTCGTCGGATTGGTTAAGAGCGTTAAAATTCTTCAGTATGCCTTTCTTCGAAGGGGAAATAAAGCAGGCGTGCCCATGTCATAGATTTATGGCAGGTAAAAGCACCTACCATTACAATTGGTAGTGTGTAGAAAAGTTTTTAGGTTATATTTGGCGAGTTAGAAACGCTCTATCAAGTTCCAACGTTCTCCGCCAGTGTTAGTGACAGAAGCATCTGGTAGCCACAGTTGGAAATAGTTGAAATTGAACTTCCATACTAAGAAATGGATTTTATCCAAAATTGCCACTGTAAAATATAGGAATAAATCAGATTAATTCTGAAAACGCCTTCTTGACATGTTGCCAATATGATTTTACTCGCACTGATACATCCAATATTTCACAGCATGCAACGTCCATACTATCCATTGGACTTCAACCAATTTTGTATGTGCATTCTGTACCTTAAAATATGGAACTAAGAATATATTCAGAGTCACCAAGGCTGCCAACTGTAGAGCTGTATTGGAATACATTACTTCAGATATATTCCAATCTAAATAGAAAAGTTAGTATTACCAACTTAATCTCGTCATTATTCTAGATAGGTCTATGTAGATTAATCATTGGCATGAATCTTAAATATAAAGAAAATTAGGCTCTTTAGATCGTCACGGAACTACTTTCATATTATTGTTAATATTATTATTATTATTATTTTACTGTGGAGTAATCAGTGCTGTGAAAATTATATTAGTTTCAAGAATAGTACAAATATTCATGGTTTTGATTGGGAAAGTACAAATTCGAATGATAAAATAGAAAGATGTTTCCCTACCAATATCCATTATTAACATCGCCCCCTAGATCATGCGAGTAAATCGAAGTTGAAAAGTTGCATCACACAGTAGTGTTGACACAACGAAATAATTCAAAAAGAATAAAAATTCTGGCCATGGAGCGTCTCGAACCCAGAACCCATTAAGTACCAAGTTAACGCCTTAGCACTCGTACACATTTCACGTACTGTGCAGAATCACAGCTTCATCCATATGGCTAAATGTCGAATGATTTCAGTTAAATCTTAAATACTGACAGAAATGCGTTTAATCAGTCAGTGCCTTTTCCTGTATTCAAAGTAACGGACCTAAATGACTGATTTGCATTAATAATGCCAATGAACTGCAACTATTAATCTCAATCAACAAGTTTCCTCCATCTTTGATTTCTTGCAGCTGAGCCAATAAGAACTCGTAATGCAGGTACGAATAACGTTATTGAAGCCTATACCGGAATTGTGCTTGTATACAAGCTTTTACGTTACGATCTGTAACATCTGAACGCTGATGGCAAATGATTGCGGTACAACACATGTGTAATGTCAATAAGCTGAGGGTACTGGTCAGCACAGTATCGAAGCACCTAAGGTAGGATGTTATACATTAGCTATCGTATATTCTACGTGGTATATTAGCTTACTATTCACTTTTGTTTAAATGATGCTGAGTTAGACTAATGACATCGATCCAGGCAAATGTCTGTCTGTCTGTCTTTGTGTGTCTCCCCCTATCAACCCCTAAAAGACTGCAGTTATCGAAACCAAATTCGGTTTAAGGAAATATCTAAATCTGAATATCTCAGGGACATAATTGTAAATGATTTCAGAGTTACCAACTGCTAAAAATCACAATTCACTTTTAAGCTCTACGTTGGATATCTCAGAGGTTATGCATGCGAAATTTTCCAAAATTAGCACACACAGGGATAATAACATTCCAGATACATTTTAAGGATCCCATATATGACAGTGTGCCAATATCATTCTAAGCCTGCTGATAAGTCCAATGTTTAAGTACATCTAACACCTATACTATTAATTGGATTTTAACCAAATTTCGTACGTGCTTTGTGTACTATAACAGATATGACTATGCTTATACTTGAGAGCCATTAGGGCTGCAACTGTTAATTAATGCGGCTGGCTGCGTGGCTCAGGGGTAACGTTCTCCCTTTCTGGGCCCAAGGTTGCAGGTTCGTATCCTGGCGCAGTCAGCTGGCATTTGAGTGTGCGCAAATGCGAGAGAGCCGTGTCAGTAGATTTACTGGCACGTTGAAGATCCCCTTCTGGACAAAATTACGGCACCCCGGAGTCTCTAAAAGCCAGAGTAGTTAAAAGGGACGTAAAACCAATAACATTATTATTATTTGTTATTAAATGCTCACTCTCTTTATCCTAATTCCAATATATAAGAAAGTATGCAAGCCACAGCTCTAAATTTTGCGCACGAATAGTTCCGGAAATTTTAGATTATTTGGGAGCAACTAATGCACATCAGTGCTGCCAACATAATTCTAAGCCTGTTTATAGGGCCAATTTTTTAATGCTTGTAACTTCTATACTAAGAAATGGATTTTATCCAAAATTGGCACTATAAAATATAGGAATAATTCAGATTAATTCTGAGCACGCCTTCTTGACGTTGTTGCCAATATGATTTTACTCGCACTGATACATCCAATATTCCACAGCATGCAACGTTCATACTATCCATTGGACTTCAACCAAATTTTGTATGTGCATTCTGTACCTTAAGATATGGAATTAAGAATATATTTAGGGTCACCAAGGCTGCCAACTGTAGAGCTGTACTGGAATACATTACTTCAGATATATTCCAATCTAAATAGAAAAGTTAGTATAACCAACTTAATCTCGTCATTATTCTAGATAGGTCTATGTAGATTAATCATTGGCATGAATCATAAATATAAAGAAAATTAGGTTCATTAGATCGTCACGGAACTACTTCATATTATTGTTAATATTATTATTATTATTATTATTTTACTGTGGAGTGATCAGTGCTGTGAAAATTATATTAGTTTCACGAATAATACAAATATTCATGGTTTTGATTGGGAAAGTACAAATTCGAATGATAAAATAGAAAGATTTTTCCCTACCAATATCCATTATTAACATCGCCCCCCTAGATCATTCGAGTAAATCGAAGTTGAAAAGTTGCATCGCACAGTAGTGTTGACACAACGAAATAATTCAAAAAGAATAAAAATTCTGACCATGGAGCGTCTCGAACCCAAGACCCATTAGGTACCAAGTTAACGCCTTAGCACTCGTACACATTTCATGTACTGTGCAGATTCACAGCTTCATCCATATGGCTAAATGTCGAATGATTTCAGTTAAATCTTAAATACTGACAGAAATGCGTTTAATCAGTCAGTGCCTTTTCCTGTATTCAACGTAACGGTACTAAATGACTGATTTGCATTAATAATGCCAATGAACTGCAACTATTAATCTCAATCCACAAGTTTCCTCCATCTTTGATTTCTTGCAGCTGAGCCAATAAGAACTCGTAATGCAGGTACTAATAACGTTATTGAAGCCTATACCGGAATTGTGCTTGTTTACAAGCTTTTACGTTACGATCTGTAACATCTGTACGCTGATGGCCAATGATTGCGGTACAACACATGTGAAATGTCCATAAGCAGAGGGTACTGGTCAGCACAGTATCGAAGCACCTAAGGTAGGATGTTATACATTAGCTATCGTATATTCTACTTGCTATTTTTAGCTTACTTTTCACTTTTTTTTAAATGATGATGAGATAGACTTATGGCATCGATCCAGGCAAATGTCTGTCTGTCTGTCTTTGTGTGTCTCCCCCTATAAACCCCTAAAGATTGCAGTTATCGAAACCAAATTCGGTTTAAGGAAATATATATCTGAATATCTCAGGGACATAATTGGAAATGATTTCAGAGTTACCAACTGCTGAAAATCACAATTCACTTTTAAGCTCTACGTTGGATATCTCAGACGTTATGCATGCGAAATTTTCCAAAATTAGCACACACAGGGATAATAACATTCCAGATACATTTTAAGGTGTCCATATATGACAGTGTTGCCAAGATGATTCTTAGCCTGCTGATAAGTCCAATGTTTAAGTACATCTAACATCTATACTATCAATTGGATTGTAACCAAATTTCGTACGTGCTTTGTGTACTATAACAGATATGACTATGCTTATGCTTGAGAGCCATTAGGGCTGCCAACTGTTTATAAAT
This sequence comes from Meconema thalassinum, assembly GCA_946902985.2. NCBI lineage: Eukaryota > Metazoa > Arthropoda > Insecta > Orthoptera > Tettigoniidae > Meconema > Meconema thalassinum. Next base: position 1,026,179,246 of record OX336388.2, read on the forward strand.
GCGGCTGGCTGCGTGGCTCAGGGGTAACGTTCTCGCTTGCTGGGCCCAAGGTTGCTCGTTCGTATCCTGGCGCAGTCAGCTGGCATTTGAGTGTGCGCAAATGCCAGAGAGCCGTGTCAGTAGATTTACTGGCACGTTGAAGATCCCCGTATGGACAAAATTACGGCACCCCAGAGTCTCTAAAAGCCAGAGTAGTTAAAAGGGACGTAAAACCAATAACATTATTATTATTTGTTATTAAATGCTCACTCTCTCTATCCTAATACCAATATATAAGAAAGTATGCAAGCCACAGCTCTAAATTTTGCGCACGAATAGTTCCGGAAATTTTAGATTATTTGGGAGCAACTAATGCACATCAGTGCTGCCAACATAATTCTAAGCCTGTTTATAGGGCCAATTTTTTAATGCATGTAACTTCTATACTAAGAAATGGATTTTATCCAAAATTGGCACTATAAAATATAGGAATAATTCAGATTAATTCTGAGCACGCCTTCTTGACGTTGTTGCCAATATGATTTTACTCGCACTGATACATCCAATATTTCACAGCATGCAACGTTCATACTATCCATTGGACTTCAACAAAATTTTGTATGTGCATTCTGTACCTTAAGATATGGAATTAAGAATATATTTAGAGTCACCAAGGCTGCCAACTGTAGAGCTGTACTGGCATACATTACTTCAGATATATTCCAATCTAAATAGAAAAGTTAGTATTACCAACTTAATCTCGTCATTATTCTAGATAGTTCTATGTAGATTAATCATTGGCATGAATCATAAATATAAAGAAAATTAGGTTCATTAGATCGTCACGGAACTACTTCATATTATTGTTAATATTATTATTATTATTATTTTACTGTGGAGTAATCAGTGCTGTGAAAATTATATTAGATTCACGAATAATACAAATATTCATGGTTTTGATTGGGAAAGTACAAATTCGAATGATAAAATAGAAAGATTTTTCCCTACCAATATCCATTATTAACATCGCCCCCCTAGATCATTCGAGTAAATCGAAGTTGAAAAGTTGCATCGCACAGTAGTGTTGACACAACGAAATAATTCAAAAAGAATAAAAATTCTGACCATGGAGCGTCTCGAACCCAAGACCCATTAGGTACCAAGTTAACGCCTTAGCACTCGTACACATTTCATGTACTGTGCAGATTCACAGCTTCATCCATATGGCTAAATGTCGAATGATTTCAGTTAAATCTTAAATACTGACAGAAATGCGTTTAATCAGTCAGTGCCTTTTCCTGTATTCAACGTAACGGTACTAAATGACTGATTTGCATTAATAATGCCAATGAACTGCAACTATTAATCTCAATCCACAAGTTTCCTCCATCTTTGATTTCTTGCAGCTGAGCCAATAAGAACTCGTAATGCAGGTACTAATAACGTTATTGAAGCCTATACCGGAATTGTGCTTGTTTACAAGCTTTTACGTTACGATCTGTAACATCTGTACGCTGATGGCCAATGATTGCGGTACAACACATGTGAAATGTCCATAAGCAGAGGGTACTGGTCAGCACAGTATCGAAGCACCTAAGGTAGGATGTTATACATTAGCTATCGTATATTCTACTTGCTATTTTTAGCTTACTTTTCACTTTTTTTTAAATGATGATGAGATAGACTTATGGCATCGATCCAGGCAAATGTCTGTCTGTCTGTCTTTGTGTGTCTCCCCCTATAAACCCCTAAAGATTGCAGTTATCGAAACCAAATTCGGTTTAAGGAAATATATATCTGAATATCTCAGGGACATAATTGGAAATGATTTCAGAGTTACCAACTGCTGAAAATCACAATTCACTTTTAAGCTCTACGTTGGATATCTCAGACGTTATGCATGCGAAATTTTCCAAAATTAGCACACACAGGGATAATAACATTCCAGATACATTTTAAGGATCCCATATATGACAGTGTGCCAAGATCATTCTAAGCCTGCTGATAAGTCCAATGTTTAAGTACATCTAACACCTATACTATTAATTGGATTTTAACCAAATTTCGTACGTGCTTTGTGTACTATAACAGATATGACTATGCTTATGCTTGAGAGCCATTAGGGCTGCCAACTGTTAATAAATGCGGCTGGCTGCGTGGCTCAGGGGTAACGTTCTCGCTTGCTGGGCCCAAGGTTGCTCGTTCGTATCCTGGCGCAGTCAGCTGGCATTTGAGTGTGCGCAAATGCCATAGAGCCGTGTCAGTAGATTTACTGGCACGTTGAAGATCCCCTTATGGACAAAATTACGGCACCCCGGAGTCTCTAAAAGCCAGAGTAGTTAAAAGGGACGCAAAACCATTAACATTATTATTATTTGTTAATAAATGCTCACTCTCTTTATCCTAATACCAATATATCAGAATGTATGTAAGCCAACAGCTCTAAATTTTGCGCACGAATAGTTCCGGAAATTTTAGATTATTTGGGAGCAACTAATGCACATCAGTGCTGCCAACATAATTCTAAGCCTGTTTATAGGGCCAATTTTTTAATGCATGTAACTTCTATACTAAGAAATGGATTTTATCCAAAATTGGCACTATAAAATATAGGAATAATTCAGATTAATTCTGAGCACGCCTTCTTGACGTTGTTGCCAATATGATTTTACTCGCACTGATACATCCAATATTTCACAGCATGCAACGTTCATACTATCCATTGGACTTCAACAAAATTTTGTATGTGGATTATGTACCTTAAGATATGGAACTAAGAATATATTCAGAGTCACCGTGGTTGCCAAATGTAGAGCTGTATTTGAATACATTACTTCAGATATATTCCAATCTAAATAGAAAAGTTATTATTGCCAACTTAATCTCGTCATTATTCTATATAGGTCTATGTAGATTAATCATTGGCATGAATCTTAAATATAAAGAAAATCAGGCTCTTTAGATCGTCACGGAACTACTTCATATTATTGTTATTATTATTATTATTATTATTATTATTATTATTATTATTTTACTGTGGAGTAATCAGTGCTGTGAAAATTATATTAGTTTCACGAATTGTACAAATATTCATGGTTTTGATTGGGAAAGTACAAATTCGAATGATAAAATAGAAAGATTTTTCCCTACCAATATCCATTATTAACATCGCCCCCCTAGATCATGCGAGTAAATCGAAGTTGAAAAGTTGCATCACACAGTAGTGTTGACACAACGAAATAATTCAAAAAGAATAAAAATTCTGGCCATGGAGCGTCTCGAACCCCGGACCCATTAGGTACCAAGTTAACGCCTTAGCACTCGTACACATTTCATGTTCTATGTAGATTCACAGCTTCATCCATATGGCTAAATGGCGAATGATTTCAGTTAAATCATAAATACTGACAGAAATGCGTTTAATCAGTCAGTGCCTTTTCCAGTATTCAACGTAACGGTACTAAATGACTGATTTGGATTAATAATGCCAATGAACTGCAACTATTAATCTCAATCCACAAGTTTCCTCCATCTTTGATTTCTTGCAGCTGAGCCAATAAGAACTCGTAATGCAGGTACGAATAACGTTATTGAAGCCTATACCGGAATTGTGCTTGTATACAAGCTTTTACGTTACGATCCTAGTACGAGGCTAAAAACGTTATTCAACCCGGGACCCATACAACAGAACACGACGTTAATAACGTTATTCGACCTGCGAGGCATGCAGCATAACACAATGCTATCCGGTCTTGTGAATAACGTTATTTGATGTTCGGAATTAGTGGTAGTTGTTCGCGACGTGTTAGAGCACGAATAACGTTATTCGACCTGCGAGGCATGCAGCATAACACAATGCTATCCGGTCTTGTCAATAACGTTATTTAAAACAACTGAGAGAATGGGGTACATTTGATTGTGTTACAACGCCAATAACGTTATTCGACTTGTGTCTCCTGCGATAACTAAAATGGTATCCGGTATGATAATAAAATATTTAAAATAACGGTATATATACAGTATCCGTTTATTCGTTCTTCGTATGAATAACGTTACAACAAACTTTCTGTTATACGTTACGCGATGTATACCGTAACGCCAAACAATTCGTTATTGAAGGCCATTATGTTAAGTTATCCAGCCCTGGTTTCAACACAAGCTGTGTAAATTCCAGGAATACTATGAGCCAAGCTTGAATTGTGTTTGTGAAAGATGTGAGAGGTTGTGTGGCCGATACCGTGTTACTTCCTCGGCGCTACAGCCCAGCATCTCTTGATTTGCATCGTCTTCAGATCGCCCTCTACATCTTTGATCCAGGTCCTTCTCAGCCTTCCACGTTTCCTTATTCCTACCATTTTCCCATGTAACAGTTTCTTCTGAATCCTTTCACTACCCGTCTGCTCTACATGACCCAACCATGCAATCCTCCTTGCCTTTACAAATTTCACAATATCTTCACCTTGAAGGATTGTGTCTAACTCTCGATTAGATCTCATTCCCCACACTTCTCCTTCTTTCACTGGGCCACAAATCCACCGTAAAACCTTTCTTTCATAGATACGGAGTGCATTTTCATCTAATGACGACATGGTCCAGGTTTCTGCGCCATACGTAACAACAGGTCTGATCAAAGTATTGTATAGTGTCATCTTTGTATTTCTTTACAGTAGAGATGATTTTAGTAGTATGCTCTGTTAACCATCATGATTCATTGATTTATTTCCTCTGTTACCAAGTTCTCGCTGTTTAACACTGTTCCAAGTTAGGTGAAGCATTTGACCTTTTCAAAAACATATTTCCCTTTATTGATGACATTTTCATATATTTTGTTTTCTATTCATTAATCTAGGATTTCACTCTTTTCTTCCAAAAGAGTTAGCATTTCCATTAGTGAATTCCAATTACGTGCAACTAATGCAATGTCATCTGCTTATGCACAAGCTTGTTTTGATTTGTAGATTATAGTTTCACCTAATTTCAATTATTTCATTGCCACATGTAAAGCCAGATGAAACAATACAGCAGAGAGCGAATCTCCCTGTCGTTCCCCTTTTGTCACATTAAAGGGTCGACTGCTCTTTCCACCAATACTCACCTTTGCTTTAGTTTCATGCATCGTCATCTGTACCAGTCTAATTAACTTTTGTGGGATAACAAATTCCCTAAGTTTTTTCAACAGTTCTTTCCTGTTAATACTGTCAAATGCTTGCTGGAAATCTATGAATATTATATGCAAATCAATACCATATTCAAAACATTTCTCCATGGTCTGCCTCATGACGAAGAACTGATCTGTTGTTCCTCTTCCGGGATGGAATCCACATTGATATTCTCCTATTAATTTTTCAGCTTAGGTGAAAGTCTCTTCTGCAATATAGTTGAAAATATTTTGTATGCATTATTAAGAGGTGTGATCCCTCTGTAATTACCAAAATTCAGTTTGTCTCCTTTCTTTAATATAGGGCATGTAAGGCCAGTCATTCATTCTGTAGGCATTTCTTCTCTTTTCCAAAACACATTTATTAATCTATGATTCTCCCTTACTATGCCAGGGCCTCCAAACTTTAAAAATTCAGCTGTTATCTGGTCTTCGCCTGGAGCTCTTCCACTCCTTTGCTGCTTTATAGCATCCTGCACCTCGTCCAAAGATGGCGGTGTTATTTCTAGACCTTCATCTTGAATCAGCTCTTCCAATTCGTCCAATTCACTTTGATCTTCTACCACCAACAGTTCTTCAAAATGTTCTGCCCATCCATCCATGACTTGTTCCTCTACTCCAAGTACATTCCCATGTTTGTCTTTGCACGAGTTTATTCTCGGTTGAAACTCCTTTGTCATCTTTTTTACTGCATTATACAATTTCTTATTATCACTCTGTATTTTTATGTTTTCTAGATCTTCCAACTGTTTCCTAAGATGTAATCTCTTCTTTCCACGCAAAACTCTGTTTGCTACTTTCCTACTTTCTCGATATCTCTCACAATTCGTTCTTGTCCTTCTTTGTGTCATCACAAATCTATCTACATTTTTCTTTCAATGGCTATTCTACATTCATCGTCAAGCCATTCTTCATTCCTCGTCCTACTCTGTTCACCTATCACCTCCTCAGCTGTCCCTCTTATTGATTCCTTCATTTCCGTCCATAATTGATCAAATGGATAGACACAAATCTAATCTAATCTAATCTACTGACTTCACATTTTGTTCGTATTGCTCAGTTAATATTTCGTTCATTTTGCCATTTAGTGTCTCCTGATACTCTATAGCAGTTTCTGGTTGTTGCAATTTTTCAATGTTCCAGACAGTGCATTTTTGTCCTCTGGTCTTCGCAACATTTGAAATTCTCTCTCTGAGTACTGCCTTCACAAGGTAATGATCCGAGTCACAGTTGGGACCTCGAGCTGTTCTTGTGTCAGTTATTGAGGATGCATGTCTACGTGACACCAAAATATGATCAATTTGATTGGTAACTTCAGTACCTGGTATAATCCAAGTGCCTTTATGGATATTCTTGTGTTCAATACACGTACTCTTAATTACAAGATGACTAGCTGAAGTACCCGTGCTTCGCTACGCGTCATAAATCAATTAAAATGTGAAGGTGACAGTTAAAACAGGGGATAGGCGAGGTGCTGCGCAGAGGGAGATTAAGGATGGAACATTTTGTCCAACTACACCGCTCGGCGTTGACCGTGTTTTATAGCACAAATTTATGTTTTACTCGCTAACCGTTGGAGATACCTTTCGGATAGAAAATGTAATTTTAAACCTCGTATATGAAATAAAAAGTTTGCTATTTCTTAGCGTTCTCTTTTTATTTGAAATGGAAATAAGAAAGTTTGAAACCAAAGGGTGTAGTGACGTCACTAAAATGGTCGCCATCTTTAAATAGTGCGAAGTATTGCAATCAAAAGTAGCTTATATGTTAACCAGGTAAATCAGCCACTTCCATGTACAATTCATGTAAATCGGACCAGTGGTACTTGCGTGATTGAATAATACACAGACACACACCATCTCATTTTTAGTCTCGCTTCGCTCGCGTCAGAGTCGTGTCATATTGTTATTCAATGAAATGCAGGTTTAACCCCGTTAACACCCCTTTGAACCTGAATATCCAAAAATCCCTCCTTAGTAGACGTTTTCGACATACAACAAACATATCCCCAAAATATCATTCTTCTAACTTGAATAGTTTTGGTTGGTCGATGAGAGTGAACATCCAAAAATCCTTCCTTAGTGGACGTTTTTCTTCCAGAATTTAACCCCTCACCATAGGACCCTTATATTGGATTTATGAGAAAACAGTCGAACACCTATTTATTTTAATTATTTATGTATTTATTTATTTATTTATTTATTTTTAAGCTGATTGATTTCCTCCGAGTTTCAAACTCCTCGCCTATGTCGTTTAAGAGATACACGCTCCGTTAGGAATCTTTCAACCCCCACTTTTCACCACTTTCACCTCATAATATAGACCATATCGATAAAACCTTGGACATATATCTACTTATTCTTAATGATGAGTTTATATGCCGAGTATCCCATCCCCAAGGAAACCACCGGGAGATATTGTTATTCAATTAAATGCAAGTCTACCCCCTTAATTCCCCTTTAGAATCTGAATATCCAAAAATCCTTCCATAGTGGACGTTTTCGACATACAATGAACATAGCCCTAAAATGTCATGTTTCTAACTTCAGTAATTTTGGCTGGGCGATGATGAGTGAGTGAGTAAGTCAGGACATTTCTTTCATTTATTTTTCAGAATTTCATCCGTCTCATGAACCCCTTAAATTGGATTTATGAAAAAAAAACGAACGGTCGAACACCTATTTACTCATTTTTGAGCTGTTCTTCCCTCCTGAGTTTGATGAGTGAGTTAGTTAGGACACTTTCTTTCCTGTTTCCCCCCCAGAATTTCACCCCTCTCCAAGGGCCCCTTAAATTGAATTTAAGAAAAAAACGGTCGAACAACTACTTACTTATATTTTAAGCTGTTTTCCCGCCGAATTTCAAACTTCTCGCCTATGTCGTTTAAGAGATACACGCTCCGTTAAGAATCCGTCAACCCCCAATTTTCACCGATAAACCCTTAGACATGTCTGATTATTTTTAATGATTAGTTTATATACCGAGTATCACATCCCCAAAGAAACAACTCATGAGATATCGTTATTCAATGAAATGCACGTTTACCCCCTTAACAACTCTTTAAAACCCGAATAAACAAAAATCATTCCTTAGATGACGTTTTCGACATACTGAACCCATATGCTAATTGGTTCAAGCGTCGAATCCATAATTATTTGCAAAAGAAGAGAGGAAATAATACAGTCTTTAGAATGACTTAGAAAGATTGCAAGAAGTAGGCTGTTATAATGTGGCGCAAGAATGGGTGACCACGAGTCATGCGGACGTGAGATCATGCTTGACGCATCGATAAGGAGCTGGCTCATGATTATTAATAGAACGATAAAAACTTTCCACAGCGTGTAAGAGAGAAGAGGTTTCGGAAATAGACCTTACGCAGCTATAAAATGACAACCTCGCAATTGCGCAAGGAGAGAAATAATTAGAATTAAGCCATTTGCGAGCATTTAATTAATGAAAGAAACACATCATTGGGGAACATTCTAGAATAGAGATTTTCGCGTGGGGAAAAAGTTTATAATATTTGCATAGGAAAGAACTGCAGACGTGGCATGACGTCGTTAGAAATTCCCCGAGACCAGAGTTGGTAGGGATGGAAAAATAAACCGCAACACCCACGTAGATGAGGAGCAAAATTATTTAATATCTTGGAATTGTGCGTTCGATTTTCATGATCAAAGAAACCAGTTTACGTTTAGAAGAGCTTTCCAGAGATATATTTTTCAAAATTATACGACAATTACTTCAAAAGATAGTGCTGGAGAAGACGCGGACTTTATCTTTTTGCCGCCGATTTGTATAAAAATCCTGGCAGAGCCAGGAGATGCATGCAGTTTACAACAGACCTCGTACGGAGGTGCTGCATCACAGCTAATGCAGTATCAGTCAGCCCAGGGGAGCGTGACGTTGGAGCATCACCATATGCAGTTTCAGACAGCCGAAGGGGCGTCGCTGTATCACAGAAATTCAGTTCCTTGAGCGCAGAGACGCTGCACGATGAAGCATCAACTACAAGACAAGCTACAAGTAAACTCCTAGTACAGGAGCGCTGCATCAAAGTATATTCAGTTATAAAAGACGCCAGAGAGCGTGATACTGTGTCGCAAAGTATAACAAGTTATTTTAGTGAGCGCGTAGACGCTGCACGCTGAAACAATTATCGTTAAAGTTCACCAGTATAGTCAAAGTTTAGGCTGTGGACTTGAAGAAATGACAAGCGATAGGTACTCGAATAATAGTTCAGTGAAGGAACCGATGCATCATAAGGTTTCGAAGTACCCAAGGAAAGTGAAATATACAGTTCTATCGACGTTAAGGAACCCGATCAGGGTAGAACGAAATAAGTAACCTCTAGTGTTCCGGAAATGTAGGGACTAGAGCGCAGGACGATAAACATTAGGAATTGTAGTTCCTGGCTTTGTCTAATGAACAGTAAACATTGGGGAGGACTCCAATAAGCTACGAATTAAAGTAATAGCAAGTAGTGCAAGGAAATTACTAGGTCACCAATAAACTATTCGAGCGGCCGTAATAGTAATACATTAAGGACAGACTTTATTTAGACGAACAAGTTAACGTCTAACAAGAAACGACATCGTGCAGTAAAGTTATAGAAGCCGATAGTCAAACCCCGGATTTGAAGATCAGCCGTTCCAGTGAGGTGTAGTTCGATCGAGACTTTCCATAATCTCGTCAGATTAGGGAGCCGGCGTTCTATAAGTGCCACCCTTGGAAACGGGAAAAGAAAAGAAATCACGTGTGTAAGGCGAATAATTAACGCCCAAGTGATAAAATTGTTATGTAATGTAAATATAGTGAAATTTTTTGAGTGTAATATTTTTGTGTAATTGTATTGTGTTAAGTGAAAACGAATACAAAATGGTATTCATTATATTCCAAGTGATTAAGGTAAATATTTTATATGCTGATAAAGAAGTGTCATTGAGTCTAAGTGTAACCATGTGAGTAACTATTTCATTATGATATGTGTTTGGGAGAATTTGCGTATAATCCTCATTAGAGAGAGAGAATAGGGATGTTGAATAACAGGTAAAAGAATGATAGCGCGATCTGAACGATTAATTTGAGATAAATATAATAAATATGTGAAATGTAAATGAATCCCTTGGGGAATGTATTCAGTAAAATATCAGTGTAAATGATGAATGATATAAATATGAGAAAGCAAGCGTAATAATAATAATAATAATAATAATTACATAAATGAATGAAGATTATGATGAATTTTAAATGAAAAGAGATAGCTTCCGAGCTCCTTTAAATGAATTAATGCATGTTATGAATACATGTTCTTATGGTAAAAATGATTATTGTCAAGGGAGAAGAGTAATATATTTGGAGATGTAGATCAAACGTTGATTTTGAATTTATTTAATTCTTTGAAGGCAACTTGGCTAATTAATGTATAAGTGCCATGTAGCGCATTGAAGTAATTTGTCACGCTAGGAATGCGTTGAAATGCTCGGTAAAACTAATTATGAGGGACAGTTGATCGTGGTAATTGAACTGTGTCAAGTCCTCAAAGTTGTGATAAGTGATCACGAGGCATTGTGTGTTGCATGTTAAAAAGGGTGCTATTTATGTTGTATTATGAGCGCTGGTACAAGGCGAGGCCTGCCCTAAGTCGCAAATGTTATAAGTCCTCCAAATTTGGGATACTGCTCCCGAGGCATTTAAAAGGATCGAACTCAGAGTCGTCCGTGTTGAAGCCCCTTAAATATTGGTTGTATTATTGAATTTTTCTTACCCGCCAATGAGGACACTTCATAATTATTATATACCGAAGCTAAGAGAATAGGTCTGTTGAGCCTAAAATGTTGTTTTAAGAATCTGTATTAGAAGCCTTGTTATTCAGGGAATTGCATTTGAAACAGCTGTATGTAGAAAGCTGATTTAGCCAGTCACTTGTGAAGCGAGACTGTGCACTCTCCTCTCTCCCTGCAATAAATCTCGCTGGGTAGTTTAGACTAGACCCTCACCCTCTGGAATTGCGGTAGGTCGGGGAACGGTCCGTCTGAGTCATAATACACAACAGTGTTTAAAAGTTGTTTGAACGACCCGGTCTTTGAACCGAGGTCCCTTTATAAATTATTATCGCTTGCAGAGTTCAATTCGTTGCTTTCTTATAATATAATGGTCTTTTGAGACAAAAATGATAAATCCCTAATTTTATTATTATATGATTCAGTGATTCACGAGTTCTATTGAAGACATTATATTCCGGGAGTAATCTTAATTTTGACTTGTTCAGTAGTCTTCTGTAGCTCGGGAGTACGCAAATTTTTCCCAATCACGGTAGTGAGTAGTTGACTTGAGAGAGAGGGATGGTAACATATGAGCATTGTGAAAGCCCAAAATTAAGTGATAATTAACCCTACTTTGGTAATTTTGATATTTAAGAGTGAACAAGATATACTCATGTAAATAGTAATTGATATGTATTAAATTGATAACACAATGTATGAAAAACATTACCGAGCCGTTTGGAGCTCTTTATTTTGAAGAATTTAAAAGGACTCTATATGGAAGTGAAACTTAGTGGAAGTTTGTTGGATTTTGGAAAACCAGTCATTATGAAATTGTGACTGTTGCAATTATTAGCATGAACCCCGTGTTCCGCTTTGGACCGGCATATTTTTATTTGTTTAATTTCCAACGTGGGGCTTGTATGATTACATCATACCCCCTAATAAAACTCTATCTTTTCGGCGCCCAGTACGTAGGGATGAGTTTTCCTAGGGAAAACCCGAGTTTTCTTGAAAAATCAAAATTTTCATTTTTTGAAAAATACGGTTTTTCATTTTTTTTTTGAAAAAAAAAATCACTTCCATAAAGGTGTTGATATTATAATGAGTATTATACCAGGTGGGTACGTTTTAGTAATCACCCGTGCTGGGGTTGAATTTTGAAAATTGGGTCACATGAGTTCAGAGTACCATCTCTCATGCATTAACCGACGATGGGACAGAATAGCCCACTGTATTCTCTCAGATAATAAGATGTCATTGTGTGAGGAAAGGCAGAGTTTCTTGGAGGCCGTGGAGGCGGATAGTAAAGATAGATATGAATCTATAGATAGTAAAGTGAACCTCCAACAAAATGAAAAAGGGTACCCAATCAAGGAAAATGTAGAGATTTCCTTAGAAAGCATGAGTGCATCTAGAGGCATAGTTGCACGAAGAGAAGGTAACATGTCTTCAGAAAACAGGGTAAAGGTTGAGCATATAGAGCCCCAAGCAGAGAAGGAAACATGTAAACCAGTTCCAAGGGAATGCGTACAGAGTAAAAGTAATAATTAGGATGATAAAGATGATTCAAAGTCTCATTTAGTAAGGCAAGTTCAAGTAGGCTCGAAAAGCGAAGGAGAAAAGAATGATAGTCTTAGCATTCAGGATCAGGAAAAAGTTGAAATGGCTACATGGAAAGAAGTGAAAGGGTTCTTGGATATAATTAATGAAAAAGATGATGAGTATCGCAAGATGGGGGATGAACTTTGGAAATTAAAAGATGCGAACTTAAGAATGAAAGAAGGAATTGAGGAACAAAGAGAAAGTATTCCCGAGGAAGTTAAGAAGATATCCGATCTTCGTGATAGGGCAAGTAAAAATTGGTATGAGATACCCAAACAAGAATTAGAAGAATCGTACATTGAAATCCCTAAGGTTAAAAAGTCATTAATAGAAACGAAAAAGAAATTTGCGAAACGTATGGTTAAAGAAGGGAAAATAGAATTAGCTTCGTGGAAACAGATTAGAATGTTCATTAATGAAGTAAGTGAAATAATGGATCAACTATGGGAAATATGGACGAATTGGAGGCATATTAAGTGTAATACCGATTACAAAGAGCACGACAGGAAAGAATACGTTCAGGAACAGATGGATTATATAAAAAAAGAAAATGATAAGATGCATTGCTTCAGAATGAACATGCATGCTGAACAAGATATAATAACTATTAAGGAGTTAGCCGAGATAAGGAAAGTTAAACTCCAGGAATTTCAAGAGAATCTAGAGGCCGCCCAGAAGATATATGATGAATATATATTAGCGCAGGACCTCGAATCAAAAGAAGCAGTTATCCAAGCTGAAAGTAAAACTGGAGCTGTAGAAGAAAAGGAAATAACGGTGCCGGAAGAGCCCGACAGTTGCCTTAAACAATCCGAAGAAGAACAAGAAGTGGAAATGGTTGTGACTTCTATGGAAACGGAGAAAAATATTGAGCTACTTCAAGAGAAAATAACAGACATTCAAGAGGAAACGATAATTCCATGTCAAGAAGAATGCCGAAATGAAAACGAGTTGCAAATTAAAGAAGACCATTCTTATGCCAAAACCGAGCATGAAGAGAAAGAGAAAAACCCAGATCAAGGGGTGATAACAGAAGAAGCGGAAGTTGGGGAGACTAAAATAATAATTCCTAGGGAAATGGATAGATCAACTGAAACCCTAATAGAGAGTGTCGTCGAGGCACGAATGGAAGTAGAGGTTCAGGATCCAATAGAAATTGAAAAGGAAAACCCAGAAGCAAGTCATAAGTCTGAGGAAGACAAAATGGAATTAGAAGAAGAACAACTGAAGGTACACATTTTTGAACTCATGATGAGATATCAGGAATGCCAACGAAAGAGGATCGAGAAAAGAAAAACGGAAACAGACTCCAATCTGAGTGAAGAAAACCTCAAAGAAAAGGATGAAATTATCGGAGAGAATGAAGAAAACAGAGGAAATGCCTTTGAAAAAAATGAGGAAAGAGGAAGAAAACCGCTAATTGTAATAGGTTTACAGAATGATGTAAACCCTATTGAAACTATGAGAGGGTTAGAGATAATGCAAATTCCCCTGGAGAAAGAAAACTCACAAGCGTTTTACAGCTGGAAGATTCGAAGGAAGAAAGGGAATAAAAGAAAGAAAAGAAAAGGAGAGAATCTTAAGGAAATCTGGAATTGGAAGAGTAGGAAAAATAAATTTTGGAAAAATGCCATCTCGATTTGAGATGAGGGAAAAAGGAAGAAAACAAAGAAGAGACGGGTAGGGATGGACCTTACTCGTAAGGAAAAATGAAATTCTGTAGACTTTGAGTCCAGAAAACAGAAATAAGGAAGGAGTAACGGGGTAAGGCCAGACCGCACCCGTGGGGCCTTTAAGTAAATATATAGGTTAACAGTGAATTACCTGAGAAGAGAGAGAGACAGACAGGCAGAACGCCAGTCCCATAGAAACAAGAAAAAGGAAACCGTCTGACACAAGTTTTGGAATGCACGCCAGACTGTGAGGAGACCGAGAAATACCCGAACGAGACAAGTGATTTATAACCATAAGTGTGGACATCCGCTTAAAGGAAATGAATGAAGGGGAACCCTGTTGAGACCATAACAAGCCAGAGAAGGGAAGTGCTTGTAAAGGAAGACCAGAAGGTACTGCGAAGTGTTATGATGGCTTCGACACTGAAAAAAATAAGATATTTTATGAAAAATGTTTGAATATATTTCCTCAAAATTTCGAAAATTTATTTATCTAAGTTGGGGAGATTTGAACCCATATGCTAATTGGTTCAAGCGTCGAATCCATAATTATTTGCAAAAGAAGAGAGGAAATAATACAGTCTGTAGAATGACTTAGAAAGATTGCAAGAAGTAGGCTGTTATAACGTGGCGCAAGAATGGGTGACCACGAGTCATGCGGACGTGAGATCATGCTTGACGCAAGGAGCTGGCTCATGATTATTAATAGAACGATAAAAACTTTCCACAGCGTGTAAGAGAGAAGAGGTTTCGGAAATAGACCTTACGCAGCTATAAAATGACAACCTCGCAATTGCGCAAGAAGAGAAATAATTAGAATTAAGCCATTTGCGAGCATTTAATTAATGAAAGAAACACATCATTGGGGATCATTCTAGAATAGAGATTTTCGTGTGGGGAAAAAGTGTATAATATTTGCATAGGAAAGAACTGCAGACGTGGCATGACGTCGTTAGAAATTCCCCGAGACCAGAGTTGGTAGGATGGAAAAATAAACCGCAACACCCACGTAGATGAGGAGCAAAATTATTTAATATCTTGGAATTGTGCGATCGATTTTCAAGATCAAAGAAACCAGTTTACGTTTAGAAGAGCTTTCCAGAGATATATTTTTCAAAATTATACGACAATTACTTCAAAAGATAGTGCTGGAGAAGACGCGGACTTTATCTTTTTGCCGCCGATTTGTATAAAAATCCTGGCAGAGCCAGGAGATGCATGCAGTTTACAACAGACCTCGTACGGAGGTGCTGCATCACAGCTAATGCAGTATCAGTCAGCCCAGGGGAGCGTGACGTTGGAGCATCACCATATGCAGTTTCAGACAGCCGAAGGGGCGTCGCTGTATCACAACAATTCAGTTCCGTGAGCGCAGAGACGCTGCACGATGAAGCATCAACTACAAGACAAGCTACAAGTAAACTCCTAGTACAGGAGCGCTGCATCAAAGTATATTCAGTTATAAAAGACGACAGAGAGCGTGATACTGTGTCGCAAAGTATAACAAGTTATTTTAGTGAGCGCGTAGACGCTGCACGCAGAAACAATTATCGTTAAAGTTCACCAGTATAGTCAAAGTTTAGGCTGTGGACTTGAAGAAATGACAAGCGATAGGTACTCGAATAATAGTTCAGTGAAGGAACCGACGCATCATAAGGTTTCGAAGTACCCAAGGAAAGTGAAACAGACAGTTCTATCGACGTTAAGGAACCCGATCAGGGTAGAACGAAATAAGTAATCCCTAGTGTTCCGGAAATGTAGGGACTAGAGCGCAGGACGATAAACATTAGGAATTGTAGTTCCAGGCTTTGTCTAATGAACAGTAAACATTGGGGAGGACTCCAATAAGCTACGAATTGAAGTAATAGCAAGTAGTGCAAGGAAATTACTAGGTCACCAATAAACTATTCGAGCGGCCGTAATAGTAATACATTAAGGACAGACTTTATTTAGACGAACAAGTTAACGTCTAACAAGAAACGACATCGTGCAGTAAAGTTATAGAAGCCGATAGTCAAACCCCGGATTTGAAGATCAGCCGTTCCAGTGAGGTGTAGTTCGATCGAGACTTTCCATCATCTCGTCAGATTAGGGAGCCGGCGTTCTATAAGTGCCACCCTTGGAAACGGGAAAAGAAAAGAAATCACGTGTGTAAGGCGAATAATTAACGCCCAAGTGATAAAATTGTTATGTAATGTAAATATAGTGAAATTTTTTGAGTGTAATATTTTTGTGAAATTGTATTGTGTTAAGTGAAAACGAATACAAAATGGTATTCATTATAATCCAAATGATTAAGGTAAATATTTTATATGCTGATGAAGAAGTGTCATTGAGTGTAAGTGTAACCATGTGAGTAACTATTTCATTATGATATGTGTTTGGGAGAATTTGCGTATAATCCTCATTAGAGAGAGAATAGGGATGTTGAATAACAGGTAAAAGAATGATAGCGCGATCTGAACGATTAATTTGAGATAAATATAATAAATATGTGAAATGTAAATGAATCCCTTGGGGAATGTATTCAGTAAAATATCAGTGTAAATGATGAATGATATAAATATGAGAAAGCAAGCGTAATAATAATAATAATAATAATAATTACATAAATGAATGAAGATTATGATGAATTTTAAATGAAAAGTGGTAGCTTCCGAGCTCCTTTAAATGAATTAATACATGTTATGAATACAGGTTCTTATGGTAAAAATGATTATTGTCAAGGGAGAAGAGTAATATATTTGGAGATGTAGATCAAACGTTGATTTTGAATTTATTTAATTCTTTGTAGGCAACTTGGCTAATTAATGTATAAGCGCCATGTAGCGCATTGAAGTAATTTGTCACGCTAGGAATGCGTTGAAATGCTCGGTAAAACTACAGGGTTATAACAAATGATTGAAGCGATTTCACAGCTCTACAATAACTTTATTATTTGAGATATTTTAACAATGCTTTGCACACACATACAAAAACACACAAAGAGTTTTTTTAGGCATTCACAAATGTTCGATATGTGCCCCTTTAGTGATTCGGCAGACATCAAGCCGATAATCAAGTTCCTCCCACACTCGGCCCAGCATGTCCCCATCAATGAGTTCGAAAGCATCGTTGAAGCGAGCTCGCAGTTCTGGCCAGTTTCTTGGTAGAGGAGGTTTAAACACTGAATCTTTCACATAACCCCACAGGAAGAAATCGCATGGGGTTAAGTCGGGAGAGCGTGGTGGCCATGACATGAATTGCTGATCATGATCTCCACCACGACCGATCCATCGGTTTTCCAATCTCCTGTTTAAAAAATGCCGAACATCATGATGGAAGTGCGGTGGAGCACTATCCTGTTGAAAGATGAAGTCGGCGCTGTCGGTCTCCAGTTGTGGCATGAGCCAATTTTCCAGCATGTCCAGATACACGTGTCCTGTAACGGTTTTTTCGCAGAAGAAAAAGGGGCCGTAAAATTTAAACCGTGAGATTGCACAAAACACGTTAACTTTTGGTGAATTGCGAATGTGCTGCACGAATGCGTGAGGATTCTCTACCGCCCAGATTCGTACATTGTGTCTGTTCACTTCACCATAAAGAAAAAATGTTGCTTCATCACTGAAAACAAGTTTCGCACAGAACGCATCCTCTTCCATGAGCTGTAGCAACCGCGCCGAAAATTCAAAGCGTTTGACTTTGTCATCGGGTGTCAGGGCTTGTAGCAATTGTAAACGGTAAGCCTTCTGCTTTAGCCTTTTCCGTAAGATATTCCAAACCGTCGGCTGTGGTATGTTTAGCTCCCTGCTTGCTTTATTCGTCAACTTCCGCGGGCTACGCGTGAAACTTGCCCGCACGCGGTCAACCGTTTCTTCGCTCACTGCAGGCCGACCCGTTGATTTCCCCTTACAGAGGCATGCAGAAGCTTTAAACAGAGCATACCATCGCCGAATGGAGTTAGCAGTTGGTGGATCTTTGTTGAACTTCGTCCTGAAGTGTCGTTGCACTGTTATGACTGACTGATGTGAGTGCATTTCAAGCACAACAAACGCTTTCTCGGCTCCTGTCGCCATTTTGTATCACTGCGCTCTCGAGCGCTCTGGCGGCAGAACCTTGAAGTGCGGCTTCAGCCAAACAAAACTTTATGAGTTTTTCTACGTATCTGTAGTGACTCGTGACCATATGTCAATGAATGGAGCTACAGTGAATTTATGAAATCGCTTCAATCATTTAAAATAGCCCTGTAATTATGAGGGACAGTTGGTCGTGGTAATTGAACTGTGATAAGTCCTCAAAGTTGTGATAAGTGATCACGAGGCATTGTGTGTTGTATGTTAAAAAGGGTGCTATTTATGTTGTATTATGAGCGCTGGTACAAGGCGAGGCCTGCCCTAAGTCGCAAATGTTATAAGTCCTCCAAATTTGGGATACTGCTCCCGAGGCATTTAAAAGGATCGAACTCAGAGTCGTCCATGTTGAAGCCCCTTAAATATTGGTTGTATTATTGAATTTTTCTTACCCGCCAATGAGGACACTTCATAATTATTATATACCGAAGCCAAGAGAATAGGTCTGTTGAGCCTAAAATGTTGTTTTAAGAATCTGTATTAGAAGCCTTGTTATTCAGGGAATTGCATTTGAAACAGCTGTATGTAGAAAGCTGATTTAGCCAGTCACTTGTGAAGCGAGACTGTGGACTCTCTTCTCTCCCTGCAATAAATCACGCTAGGTAGTTTAGACTAGACCCTCACCCTCTGGTATTGCGGTAGGTCGGGGAACGGTCCGTCTGAGTCATAATACACAACAGTGTTTAAAAGTTGTTTGAACGACCCGGTCTTTGAACCGAGGTCCCTTTATAAATTATTATCGCTTGCAGAGTTCAATTCGTTGCTTTCTTATAATATAATGGTCTTTTGAGACAAAAATGATAAATCCCTAATTTTATTATTATATGATTCAGTGATTCACGAGTTCTATTGAAGGCATTAGATTCCGGGAGTAATCTTAATTTTGACTTGTTCAGTAGTCTTCTGTAGCTCGGGAGTACGCAAATTTTTCCCAATCACGGTAGTGAGTAGTTGACTTGAGAGAGAGGGATGGTAACATATGAGCATTGCGAAAGCCCAAAATTAAGTGATAATTAACCCTACTTTGGTAATTTTGATATTTAAGAGTGAACAAGATATACTCATGTAAATAGTAATTGATATGTATTAAATTGATAACACAATGTATGTAAACATTACCGAGACGTTTGGAGCTCTTTATTTTGAAGAATTTAAAAGGACACTATATGGAAGTGAAACTTAGTGGAAGTTTGTTGGTTTTTGGAAAACCAGTCATTATGATTTTGTAATTGTTTAATATGAATTCCTTGGTCAACTTTGGACAAGTGTGAAGTGGAGTGTCAGTATTTTTATTTGTTTAATTGTTGTAGCGCCATATTTTTGGATAATTAAATGTTTTAATAGTAGGAGTTGATTTTGTTTATTTTTGGAAGTGTATCCTCTGCTTAATCCAAAGTTTGTAAGTCACAGAGTGGGAGAACAAACCATGAACCCCGATACTCCCGATTGAGCATTGCTGGCAAACTGTGATTTGCATATTTCATTGTTGAATGGGCACAATACAGCGAACAAATTCCCATAATTTCATGTTTCCAACTTGTTTTCGCTGGGCGTGATGAGTGAGTGAGTCAGACAGTACATTTTCTTTCAATTATTTTTACCAGAATTTCACTCCTCCCCATGGGCCCCTTAAATTGGATTGATAAAAAAACGCTTGAACACCTATTAACTTTTTTAGGCTCTATTTTTCCCCTGAGTTTGATGAGTGAGTGAGTTAGTCAGTCAGTTAGGACACTTTCTCTCCTTTCCCCCCCAGAATTTCACCACACCCCATTGGCCCCTTAAATTAATTTATGAAAAAAAAAAAAAACAACGGTTGAACACCGATTAACTTATTTTTAAGCTGATTTTTTTTCGCTGAGTTTCAAATTTCTCGCCTATGTCCTTTAAGAGATAGGCCTACACGCTCCCTTTGCAATCCTTCAACCCCCCACTTTTCACCCTTTTCACCTCATAATAATACACCACATCGAAAAACCCTTAGACACATGTGTGCTTATTTCTAATGATTAGTTTATATGCCGAGTATCACATCTACAAATGAAACCACTCGTGAGATATTGATCTTTTAATGAAATGCAGGTTTAACCCCCTTAAGACTCCTTTAGAACCTGAATATCCAAAAATCCTCCCTTAGTGTACGGTTTTGACCCCTTTTTGGCCCCTTAAATTGGATTTATGAAAAAAAAAACGCTCGAACACCTATTTACTTATTTTTAAGCTGATTTTTTTCCGCAGAGTTCCAAACTCCTCGCCTATGTCGTTAAAGAGATACACGCTCCGTAGGAATCCTTAAACCCCCAACTTTCACCCCTTTCACCTCATAATATACACCTCATCGAAAAACACTCAGACACGTGTCTTCTTACTTTTTAATGATGAGTTTATATACCGTGTATCATATCCTCCAATGAAACCAATCGGGAGATATTGTTATTCAATAAAATGCATGTTTAACTCCCTTAAGACCCCTTTAGAACCTGAATATTCGAAAATCCTCCCTTAGTAGACGGATTTGACATACAATGAACATTTCTCCAAACTGCCATGTTTCTAACTTCAATAATTTTGGCTGGGCGATGATTAGTGAGTGAGTGTGTGAGTCAAGCCATTTTCTTTCAATTTTCTTTTTTCAGAATTTCACCCCTCCCCTTGAACCCCTTAAATTTGATTTATGAAAAAAAAAACTGTTGAACAGGTATTTACTTACTTTAAAGCAGTTTTCCCCCCCTGAGTTTGATGAGTGAGTCAGTCAGTCAATCAGTTAGGACACTTTCTTTCCTGTTTGTTTTTCCCCCAGAATTTCACCCCTCCCCATGGGCCCCTTAAATTGTATTTATGAATAGAAAAACGGTCAACACCTATTTACTAATATTTTATGCTGTTTTTTTTTTCGCTGAGTTTCAAACTCCTCGCCTATGTCGTTTAAGAGATTCACGCTCCGTTAGGAATCTTTCAACCCCCACTTTTTACCCCTTTCACCTCATAATATACACCACATCAAAAAACCCTCAGACTTTGTCTTCTTATTTTTAATGATGAGTTTATATGCCGAATATCACATCCCCAATGAATCCAATCGGGATATATTGCTATTCAATGAAATGCAGGTCTACCCCCTTAACACCTCTTTAGAACATGAATATCCAAAAATCCTTTCTTAGTGGGCGTTTGCGGCCCTTGAGGAAGCTGCATACCAAATTTCATTCCAATCCGTTCAGTGGTTTCTGAGATTTCGTGATGAATGGATGAGTGAGTGAGTGAGTGAGTGGTCCTAGTAGATAGTGTCAAGTCTTTGTAATGCTTTACTCGATTGACAGTGCTATGTGAGCAGTTGAGTAACTAACGGGATTTCAAGTAAAGATCCTCATTTTCTTTACCGGTAGTGCAGAGCGCAACTCGCATCCAGTCGGCCGTGTCTCGACTTGAGCTATGTTGCCATGGAAATGATCTGCCTTGCCATTCCTTCATGAAATCAGACGAATGAGAAAGACTATCGAAAATTCATGTAGCCTGCGGTTCCTTCTGGGTCCTAAACTATGTGTATGCAAAATATGGTTGAGATTGGTGGAACGGTGTAGATTTGTATACGGAACCAACCCACATACATACATACATTCACTTTTATATATTAGATTACTTTCTGCAAATTGAACTAATAACCTTCCATTATCATTTGATTCATCATGCTAAGAATGCTTTCCAGCCACATATCTTAAATATTCCTCCTTCCCCACTTTTGCATTAAAATCTCCTAACACAATCAGCATATCATACTTCTGTACTTTTCTACATTCTTTATCCAACAAGTCATAAAATACATTTTTCTCATCTTCATCTGCCTCATCATTAGGAGCATATACAGAGAATACAGATACATTTCTAAATCTGCCTTTTAATCTCAACTTACACAATCTTTCATTCAAAGGTTCAAACTCAAGAACATTCCGTCTCAATCTTGATGTTATGACAAAACCCGTCCCGCACTGTCCAGTGCGTGGCTCAGGTCCACTATAAAATAATGAAAACCTCTTTTTATCAGTCTAATCTGCCATTTCCTTTCCATCTTATCTCCTGCAATGTCACTACATCTAGTTTAAACTTCAATACTTCGATGGCTATTTCTGCCCTTTTACCAGGTTGGAGCATAGTTCTTACATTCCATGTTGCCAGCTTCAATGTTTAGTTCCATTTTCGTGTCCGTTGTAGATTGCCAGATTCATCATTTGTAGATCCACATATCCGAGGCTCATCAGAGGGTTTCGTAACACTATTGTTTTCTAGGATGGGGTCGTTGGCCCCACGCCCAACCCCCAACCTAGAGGACCAGGGACTTTTCTGGCATGGTTACCATACCTTAGCCGAGTTGATCCAGTTTTAAGGCGCTGGAAACTCGCCCTCACCCATCCCCTTAAGGGGTAGGATTTGCTGGTTGCGTAAGTAGGGAACCTACCAACTTGAGCATTTCTCAGTATTTACCAGAAACACCTACTCGACATTGGTGCCCCCACCGAGACTCAATAACCAGCCATTGACCCTCACCATTTCTCCGGGCTTGGGACCGGCACCGAGTTGAGCTGGATTGCTCCCCCAGTGGCTGGTTTGACCGATACAGTGTTAGGTACTGTATACTCCGAAAAGAGTCATTGACAAGCTTATGTACTGCTGACTATTGTCTTTGTTTCCGTTGCTTTCTTTGCAATGATGGCCATTGGCTGAAATGCATTATTTATAATATGGGAATTAAGAAAGAAACACATTTAAATCAGTATAACATTAAACTTACTAAAGTTTGGTAATAATTCTTGCTGTTAGGTGGTTAGTTGAGAACCATTGTCAGAAAAATTTGCAGTGTGGTAGAGTAGGGTAGGACTGCGTTGTTCCGCATAGTGATAGGCTACCATCGTTACTTACGACTTGGTGTTCCATTTCTTACGCTACAGCTATCTGCCGGTCAGAAGTGAAATCACTTTAACTAGCCAATCATAGGCAGACATTCAACTGATATATCACGACCAATAGACTTTTATTCACGATGTTTCCCGTTAAGTCGCAATAATTAAACTCTCTTTGTCGTGAGTAGTGTAAATCAGTATTTTGTCCAGTTATTAATCCCCACATCTCGTTCGAAAGAAGGCAGTCTCAAGACGAGCGCAACCTGGTGTAACTTGTATGACTTTGATGCATGGGGCACAGACCATAAAATCTCTCTCCTTAAATAAGTATGCAATTCCAAAATCATCAAATATCAATGGATCAATAATAATTATAGTACCATACATTAAGAAATACAAGGTTAATTGACAAATTAATTTCTAGCTTACAAAGTTATGTTCGGTACCAGAAAGTGTAAGGCTATATATGGACATCAATAATAAAACTTAGAAAATTGTAATTTAATAATTATATATTATATTATATAATTACTGTATATCCTCCGTTGATGAATCTTGACTTCCGACCTATGTAATCAAATCATCAATTTGTCACTGAATTGCCTTTAGTTTTCTGCAAGTGACTTTTTATGTGATGAGAGGTCTGGAGAGTATTCTATCGACCATCTCGTGCTGTGCGGCTAGCATTCCTGTCAGTTGGTCCGGGGTCGATTCCCGGCTCTGCCAAGAAATTTTAATTTTGGTCTGAGAGCTGGAACAGTGCTACACTGAGCCTCGTGATGTAAACCTGAGAAGAGGAGGGTTGATTTCCATCTCAGCCATCTTGGAAGTGGTTTTCCGTGGTTTCCCCACTTCTACTCCAGGAAAATGCCGGGATGCTTTCTAACTTAAGGCCATGGCCGACTCATTCCTCATCCGAATTACAAATGCACATATGTACTAATACAGCCATCACAATAACACCGGTTATCATACAAATTCCACATACCCAAGTATCAGGGTCACTATGACCATGATGTCGCAAAGCCCCTAAATCAATCAGCAACAACTGTATTCTACCATTCCAAGAATGGTTGTCATTGCAGTATTATGCCCCTAAAATCCACGACTAGTTGAGTGGATTCAGGCCTAAGCATAGGAACAACCACCTTCGTACATCTCAATGGGGAATTGCCATGAAGCCTTCAGCAGCTTGTCTCAATTCTGCCCCCAAGTATGAAGGCATGTACATGCAAAAAATCAGTACTTTTCAGACTTTCAGCACCTTTTCTCCGTTCTGCCTCCATGTATGTAGGCCTATACCAGCAAGAAATCAGCAGTTTTCAAAAATAAAGAAATAATAAGCTAATATGCAACCTACTATTTTGTTTCTCTCCTACTCTTGAATCCTTCACTGAACATTCATATTAAAAATGGAGCGGTTTTGGGCCCATTATAAAAATAGAGCCTACTAGTTATTGTACCCGGCGTTGCTCGGGAGGTGAATTTACGTGTTATAGAAAGATACGTGCCAATATATTTCGCAAAGTACATTCACTTTGCTCCTAAGTGAGTTTAAAACACAGTTCTCCAGGGCTCGGAAGTAAATCAAGTGCAATATTAACTCATTGTAAATCTAGGCGAAAGGTACTGTGGAGTACAATAACGTAGTAGAGAATGTATCAATAACAAAAAAGGACTGTATATGCACATTTCTCAAGGACCTAGTCTCACAATTACAGTATTTTCCTGATATACATTCTTTGTTGTAATGGGTGTAATTTAGACGTCTTGTTCACATAGTTCTCTTTCATTTTTAAATTGTTGCATCTACCTTTTTGAAAGGAAACAATATTTAAATTATTCAATAATAATAATATTAATAATAATATCGTATGGCCTCGGGTGTCGGGTGCAAGCTTTGTTATTTGACACCCAAAGGGTAGCTTACATGTCTAATTTCGTTGTTCCTTTATGAAAGTCAAGGATATTAGATATCTAAGCTCCTTGAACACTCTAGCGCTTTCTAGTAGATGATGATGATAATTGTTGTTTTAAGGGGCTTAACATCTAGGTTATCGGCCCTTTCTAGTAGAGAAATAAGGAACTTTGTGTTGGCGAAAACTCCCGAGAAAATTTTGCCATTATGAACACGGCCTACTGAATTCAAATGGGTTCTTTAACATGCCAACATCGTATGACATTGTGTCGTAATTTTTGTCGCCTTTCAAAAATCACTTACCACGGCCTGGAGCGAACCTGCAAGCTTGGGATTAGTAGACCGACACGTTGACCACTCACCCACTGTGGCAATGTTTGGAATATAAAGTCATTATTATGGAGTCAAATATACTGACGATTTTTATCCCCGCACAAATGGTGTGATTAATGAGAAATGGCTTATTCATGTACATAGGTCAGTGTGTAGGCTACTATAGCTGCATATTCGGGAATAGTATTGCTGTATTTCCATGCCTATTATCTCATATTGGGCGGCTTTGGAGGCGTATTTGGTAGCATGCTGAGCTTTTATGCCCAAGGTCGCGGGTTCAAACCCGGCCGAAGACATCGGATTTTTGAAGAGCGTTAAAAATCACTCAGTATGCCTTCCTTAGGAGGGGAAGTAAAGCCGGTGGGCCCATGTCATAGATGTATGTGATGTAAAAGAACCTTCCATTAACTACACTCGTGAGAAGGTAAAATTTGTAGGTTAAATTTGATTAATGTTATTAATTTCCAACGTTAACCGTCAGGTTCTGGTTGCGGTGGTATCTATTAGCCAAGTTTGCAGCTAGGTGTCGTTGACGGTAGCATTTGGTAGCAAAAGAAGGAACTACTAAATACTGACTGTCTGTAGTCCTTACTTGATTTACATATAACACACAATAATACATCCATCACAATTAACACCGGTTATCAGGCAGATTCTACACACATACAAAGTACACGGGGCTGCATGACCCCGTTGTCGCAGCCCCTAAACAGAGGAACCAACCAACCTATCTCACCTAGTTAAAGTAAATGCAGCAACGTATAATCCCAGTATATTGTCAGATAAGATGCATTGATTGAGAACTCATTGGTCTTCTTTAGCCCCTAAAGTATTTCGTAATATAAGAAATATATTCTCTAAAAGCATACCGTAATGATCTCTAAAATGCTATAGCGGTGTTCAGAGTGTTTAGAATTCGTGATAGCTACACCATTATACAGTTCAATATAATACGTCAGTAAGCACTAAAATGGCTAATACAATGGAAATCAGCAAAATGTGGGATGAACACACTTTTTATTTGAAGAAATAGGAGATCAGATACATGTACCACAGTATAGTAACCATACAGTAAGGACACATCAGGCCTTTACCATGTAAATTTTTCGTCATGGTTTTGAATCGGCCGGTTCCGGAAGCACCGCACGCACGCACGCATGGCGGCGACGGTTCACCATGTATCCGCGAGAGAGCAGTCTACCCGTATTCATTGAGTGCGGCCTGTCGATTTTGTCTGAAGAAAACATTGTTTGTAATTATTAAAATCAACTCAGAAATATAATTTTGCATTTTAACCAATGGCAGAAATGTGGGAAACCAACATCTGTGCGGTAATTTATTGCGCAGTTCTTGTCACACTGGACATAACAGCATTCCGGTTTCTCGTGCATTGGAGCGGTAAATACAAATATCACACGTTTCATCGAATAATTCTGGTTTTAATATCCATGAGATGTCAGTCCCTCAAACACCTATCCATTAATTCACAAATTCCTCATTCCTAATCCAGATATAATGACTGGATAAAGGCCTGTAATCAGGAGGATTTACTGGCAAACGTGGCAAATCTACACGCCAATATATAGGGTATGTAGCCTTTATTTCTCAAAGGAAGTGTTTTAAACCACAAGGAGGGCAGTGCTAGGCTGAGATTAGGTAATATTGCCCAACAAACATTAAATCTCCACCCTAGAGAAGCTATTGTCTCCTTTAATGTGTCCGTTTTCTAACCCCACTTAGCCTAGGAGGTAAATGGTTTCCTGACTGAAGTTAGTTGATGTGTTTTATTAACTGTAATGTGTTAAGCTGCAGCCCTTTACAGTGAATTAAGAGCTTTAATTACAAGCTACAATGCAAATCGGATTTAACATTTGCTCCCTCACCTATGGGACTTTGTGCTATTCCTGAAGAGTTCTGGAGAAGTTTGGATTGTCGTGTACCCAAAGCTACAATCCCATGAAATGACAAGGTACTCCAGTCCATCAAAATTGTAAATAGTGTTGCTTTCAGAGACAAACTATTGAGGTTAGCAACCCATCACTACGCTCTGCATGGCATTAAGGCTGTGTGACTTAAAAACCAGGGCTGTTAACCTTGATGTTCCTAACTCATAGACATATCACAATGCCCTTAATTTTATTTAATTCTGTGAGACCACTAAAAGTTTGCCCACCCATGTAAATGATAAGCCCACCCAATTTCTTCTCAAGTGATACCTCCCTCTCATTCCACACACGCCCAAATACACGGGGATATATGACCACGATGTCTCAGCCCTTAAAATAAGCAACAACGACTGTATCTTCGATACACACTGATCAAATTCCTGGATACTTCTATACTTTCAGCAACAATCCTAGGGATGATTTTTCTTCACTATGTCACATGCAGAACATGGTACCACTAAAGCAATACTGTATAGGTCCATGTTATTTGAAAATGAATACCGGTACATAATAATCATACAAGAGTGGAGCCTTGCATAAGTGAGGAGATGTAACACCAAATTCTGGGTGTCAACAAGCCTTGCACTTATATCACTCGGGAATTGAGAAATTGGGTGGGCTTATTGTGTGATAATCTTTGTTACTGTGGTGGCTGTACTAGTGTGTGTATTTGTAAATAGGGATAGGATTGGGAAGGAGGTGGCTGTGCCCTTAAGTTAACAACCATCCCTGCATTTGCCTTGAGTAGGGAAACCACTTCCAGGATGGCCGAGGTGGGAATCGAACCCTCCTCTTCTCAGTTTTGCCTCACGAGGCTGACTGTAACCCATTCCAGCCCTAAGGCCAGAATCAAAATTTCTTGGCAAAGCCGGGAGTCAAACCCAGACCTACGGGGGTGACAGCCAAGAAAGCTATCTGCTGCACCACGAGGTGGTCTCGCGAAAATGTAATGTCTTGGTCATAAATATATTCTATATAAATCTACATGAAAATAGCCTACTGCCTATCCAAACATTTTCATAAATTTAAGTTTCATATACCATTTTAAAGCTCAATGGTTTTAAAATTTACAGTTATCTTAAGTCATAGCAACAGATTTCAATGTTTACATTAAGCCACATTGTTCAAACCTGTTCAGGGATGTCGGAAATTCCTCAGATAATGGCAAGCTGCAACTCACATCCTATTCTATTGTTGGGCAAGGACTTGATTCTCATCATTGCAGAAATAATCTGTTTAATACTAGCTGTAAACATGGCCAAGGTTTCATGTGATACAAGCTAAAGGTGTAGAATTTGGTATAAATGTTTATCTCAAGTATCCAGTACCAGTACCTCTATGTCAATGTTGCATAGGCATTGTGCTTGCTACAATTGTCATAGTATGTGGTACGGTATAAATTTCAGAATGTGCATCAATTTAATTTCTACCGTTTGATTATTCATATTTTTGTGGGGGTCAGGAATCGTATGGTTTGTGAAGTGATGCTTAGGAAAAGTTGTCTCCTTTCTTTTTAAGGATGTGTGAAGGACAGAGTGGTGTGTCTTTATAATGACATACTAAAATTGTAATGGCTGATGAAGGATGTAATTAATATCCAGAACATGTCCTACTATTTGCACATTATTTATTCATTTAAGGGTTGATTAGGCAGAAAGATTTACAGAAGATTACAATTCAAGAAATATTATACTCATCAGAGTTAATTAGAGATGAATGAAACTGGGCAAGGTACTGGAAAAGCCTGTGACCTATTAAAAGGAAAGGTCCCGGCAGATTTCCCCTATATTGTTCAACCAGCCACATCTGGTTACGACCACTATATTCTTCCTGAAGTAACTCCACAGAGAGAATGAAAAGTGTCAAGAACAAACTTCTGCTTGCAATCGCACATTTTTCTGCATTACAGTATTACTTACTTGTTTACATGGTTTATGTAGAATCAACTCGTACAAATATTACAGTGAATTCTATGTCTGTGCCCCATCATATCCATAGTACCGTACCTAGAAGAATTTGCAGTAATTTATTTTCTGGCCATGAAAGCCTAAACATTCCAACTCAAACAGGCATATTTTTCTGCAAATGTTTGGGTATTCTGATATATTTTCATGGAAACATTTGACTTTTTTTTTTAAGAAACATTATTTTTTCCTGTTTTCAATTTTCAGAGGTGAACCTCACCAATTTTGTGACTACATCCTGAAGTTGGTTGGCCTAGAAGCCTAGAGTATATAAAATATGGTAGCGAGTGTTTAATCGTAAAGAGGTTTTCTCAATAGTGATTTTTAATGCCCTGGCATTGTCATTGAGGAGCAAATTTAACTTCCTAAATACTGTAACATTTAAGTTGGTCTAACACGAAAGAAATTTAATAATACTATACCTGCAAGGTTTTAGCTACCTACTAAGAAAATTAATGTGCAATTTTTGAATGGAGCTACCTAGGCAAATCTTTACACCAAAAACCAACATATTGTTTATCGCTACCTTTTAGTGGAGAAACTAGAATTCATGTCAGATAATCTGCAGCTTCTGTGACTGATAACTATAGTTTTGTCTTGTTGTCAACAAATGTGATAGACAGGTCTGAAGCAGTTCATTATTTCAAAAACTGACTCTCTCTATCAGAAATCAAATCAGTGATTTGAGATCATGGCGATATCAGGAATGTTTGTTTATTGCATTACAACAAAGGATTTGGAAGTAATCTCATAAAGCAATAACTTCTAAATCAAAATAACTTACAATGTTATTGTTGGACAGCCAAAGGACTTAACATAATCCTCCATGGTTTTAGACAGGTGCAACGATCCATTAGTTCTGGGTTATCCCATCCCGTTAGAAAATGGAAGGATTGGGGTTTGAGGCCTAAGGATGTTGTACAACATTAACTGCAAATCACATCACCACACTGAAGACCTGGTTTGTGAAATAAGTTGGTTCATGTCCCTTCACCTGTCATTTCAAGTTAGCTTCCTTGTTTCTCATCTCAAAATGCTGAGATGGTGGCTTTCCCATAGACCACAGTCACTTCCCCATTCCTTTCTTAGCCTCTTCTACTTTCCATCTACGTTGAGGCTGCATGGATGATCCTTTTCTCTAGAATGAAAGGGCTCCATGACACTGTCAATTATGACGATAAAGACTTTGGGAGTGAAGTAAGGGGATAAAAGAAATATTCATATCCAAGAAATAAAAATAGCCAAACATATAAGCCCATTGTTTCCACAGCTACTGCCATGGTCTAGAAGTAAGCATAGCTGCCTTCTAACTGGTTGGCCCAGTTTTGAATCCTGGTTTTGCCAAGGAGAATTAAAATTTTGGCCTGTAGTCATGTGTACTTGGATGTGTGTATCATTTGTCTCATAAACTGCCTTATTGTGATGGCTGTATTAGTGTGTGCATTTATAATTTTAGGTGAGGATAGGGAAGGAGACGACTATGGCCTTACGTTAGGGGTAGCTTACCGTCTCGGCATTTACCTGCAGTAGAAGTGGAAAACCAAGGAAAACCACTTACAAGATGGCCGAGATGGGAATCAAATCACCTCTTCTCAGTTTTGCCTCACAAAGCTGAGTGTATCCCGTTCCAGCCCTCAGACCAGAATGCTAGTTGCTACACCACGAGGTGATCTAAGTGAAAAGGGATGGATTCTAATCCACCTCTTGGTCCTAATAGAAGTGAATTTCTATGGTTTCTAATTCCCCTTCCCCCCTCCCAGAATGCTCCATGCACCAAACATTCCATCTTCAAATTATTTTGCATGCCCAATTAAATGGAGTAATATAGCTCGGGTGGTGTTGGGGTAGCGCGCCTGCCTCGCATCAGGAGACCTCGGGTTCGATTCCAGGCTCCGTCAGGGATTTCAGAAACCGGCGTGAGGGCTGGAACTGGGTGTACACAGCCTCGCAAGGACAATTGAATAGCTGTCTGACAATGAGGCAGCGCCACGCTCATGGAGACCAAGATTAACGGCCGAGGGGACCCGAGGCGCTCACCACGCGTCACCACATAATCTGCAGGCCAAATGGCTGGGTGGCGATCGCTTAGTAGGCCTAGGCCCTTCATGGACTGTAGTGCCACGGGGTTTGTTTGTTTGTTTCGTTTTAATGGTAGTTCGGAGACTACGGTTTCAATAGTCTTCTTAGAATGTACAGTATATGGGTGTTAACTTTAAAAATACCCGCACGAGTCTCTCTGGAGGACTCACACATTATTACTATTACGTAAACATATCTTGCATAAGAATCATGCCCCTACTAATAATCTAGTTCATCGTATCTTGGTGAGAAAAATACCTTACCTGTATGTGCATTTGCTCAAAGAACTTTTTCTTTTCTGAATTTTTATTCCATACATATTATTATTATTTTTAAAATTAATATTAGGCATCCACCTATAAATTTTAACTCAACTAAAATTTGTATTATTTTGTGTTAAGAGGGACAGATGACCTTGCTGTTCCGCCCCATAAATAACAATAAATATCCATACTATGTGTGATGTTAATGAGCAATTCTGAGAATATTTACAGCAGATCTAGATTGCAGTCATGGACCACCTTGTGGCGTAATGACTACCATTCTTGGCTGTTGCCCCAGAGGTCTGGGTTTGATTCCCGGCTCTGCCAAGGAATGTAATTCTGGTCTAAGGGCTGCAACAGGGCACACTCAGTCTCGTGAGGCACAACTGAGAAGAGGAGGGTTTGATTCCCACCTCAGCCATCTTGGAAGTGGTCTTCCGAGATTTCCCACTTCTTCTGCAGGCAAATGCTGTGATGGTTCCTAAGTTAAAGCCAATGCCGCCTCCTTACCAATCCTCACCGGAATTGCAAATACACATACTCAGACAGGCATCACAATAACACAGGTTATCAATCAAAATTCCACACTCGTCCAAGTACACGGGGCTAAATGACCACGATGTCCAGGCCCCTGAAATGAAACAACAGATTGCAGTCGATGTACAGAAGTTGTCTAACATGGTGGCCAGATCGCTCCTTAGTGCCTCTTGGTCTATTGGAATGGCTGTAACATCCGGCGCATTATACCATAGTCGAACTGTTCCTCTATTGGAGCACGAAGATTGGGATTCTCTGCCGTCACTGTCTCATGAAGCCATAGCCAGGTGGCTATGCTAATGCTTGTTGTTTCATGTAGGAGGTTGTACATCATGGTCGTCAGCCCTGTGTACTTGGGCGTGAGAAGAAACCCATACAACAGGAGCAATCGAGTGTGGCAACGGGTGGGTGAGAGATTTCACAAGCTCTTCATCCAGGAACGCCTCCAACAGCAAGGAAATTGTCATGTTTTGTGGTGGGATCATGTTTGGTCGACGTACGCCTCTAATTCCTATCCACGGTAACATGACCGGTCTGGTATACAGAGACAACATCCTCAAACCTGTCGTTACAGGATTCGCTGCCACAATGGGTGAGGGCTTTACACTAGTGGACGATAATGCTCATCGAGCTAGGGTGGTCATCAGTTCCTTCAGATGCAAGGCATACTGAGAATGGAGTGGCCTGCATATTCTGCGGACATGAACAGTATCGAACATCCATGGGAAAAGATTAAGAGTGCAGTTTCGCACTGTCCCAATCCTCTAACAAACAAACAAACAAACATTCAGCAACTGATTGAAGCTGCTTTCAAAGAGTGGGATTATCTTCCCCAAACCCGGTTGGTTCGTAGTTCGGTATGCCTCTTAGTCGGCAAGCATGCCTTAGGGCTCGTGGTGGCCATACATGGTATTGATATGCCCCAACTAGAAAAAGATTGCCACTTTTGTTAAGCTTTTAGTGTTTGTCTCTTTTGCACAACATATTGTGTGTTGTTTTTCTTTGTATGCCATTACATACTACCTTACCAGGGAATTGTTACTGCTAGACGTGGAGCACGGCTGTTGTGTATACATTACGTCAGCTCGCCTCGCTATGGCTGCCGCGAGCGGTTGCTGGCCAAGAGGGGGAACGCATGCACAGTCGTACAATGAGAACACACCGCACAGCGCACGACCCAGCACGAATCATGCACACAAATGACATGCGATGAGGTTTCTCTGGCGACAACTGCACGTCTATCGCAGGAGTGTGGCTGGGCGGAGTGCATTAGTTCCGATTTCCGCCACCGGTAACAATTCGCTGGTAGGATAGTACACATAGCAAAACACTAAATCCCAATATGCAAAACCTTTTTTGGAGTACTGTTCAAGTTACAAACACTGCTAGTCACCATAACACTCTAGGGGCAGATGACCTCGAAGTTCCGCCCCTTAAAACAACAATTACATTACATTCACCACAACACTGATTATCAAATACCATGCACACACAAGTACACGGGTCATAGACCAAAGAGGTCCTAATTGGAACTATAATAATATATACAGTACCGGTATGTCAAAAAATATGTTTATATAAATGACTCCAGATTATAGCTTACCAAGAGGCATACATAGGCCTACTTTGAACCGGCCTTGGTGGCCGAGAGCGCTAATGTGCTATCTCGTGCCTCGCTGGCATCGGGAGAGCGTGAGTTCGAATCCCACCTCTACCGTCCTGAAAATGGTTTTCGTGGTTTACCATTTTCACTACCAGGCAAATGCCGGGACGGTTCCTTTCAATAAATCCACGGCCAATTTCCCTCCAATATCCCTTCCCTGACCCGTCCTGAAAAGAAAAGTACATGGCCATTGGATGCATTAATAAAATTATACATACTTTGAAACTTTAGTGTTTAAAATAAGACTGCTGTTACGACTTGAAACTGAATCCCAGCACTCTGCGCAGAGTGTGAACTGATAACACCACGATAGCCCTTTGTTAACTCTTGGGCCTAGTAACTGAAACTATGGCATGTAGTTAGGCCTCCTAATGACCAGTATTAATTCTGCTATGATGTACATGTCGCTTACAGGTACCAACTGGAAAGACCTGCCCCAGGCCTCTCCAAAAGCAACACAGCATTATGAGCCTAACATTTCTCTCATCCAGGTGTAAAAACCATCCATCGCATGGAAAACTCATCCTACATTATCTCCATTTCTGCAGAATGGGGAGAATAAGGAGTTGACATACCACTGACAAGTAAAAAGTGCGGTGCGGATAGATGGCAACTTATTAGTCGTGACGAGGTTAAAGTTAGGACTGATTGGTGTTAAGCTATGGTTAGAGCAAGTTTAGGACTGAGCGTTTTACTTGATTGATTGGCGACACCATTGCACATAGTGTTATTTACCAGTTATATTACTTTATTACATTCACTAGCGACAGAAAGCAAAGCAAACTTGTAGCTTCACGTGGCTCTCGTGATCATAAGCCACAGAACCTTTCTTTTTTATATTTGGAATTTGAACCACGGGATGCAACTCTGGAATTCTAATATGCATTAACCAAGAATCAAAACCCAGTCCAAAACTATAATATGACGACTTTAGGATCTCCGAATGGAGATCTGGGTGTGACCTTGGCTTCTAGGATTAAAGAAGCAGGCCTCTGTACGAAGGGTGGTTGGCCGGTTTACTTACTGTAAGCCCTGAGCTTGTATTTCAGCTTTACTTTACTTATTTTTAGGCCATCTGTAGGCTAAACAAAACAATCTACCAGTAAATGTATAGTCTATTTGTTGAATCTGAAAGCTACTTGTTGCTCCTATAATAGGCATACAAAGACGTGGAACTAATAAAGGTAATGAAAAGAGATTCCTTAGCACATGACTTACAGTACCGGTATTGAATTCTTCTTGGAACACAAGATAATGAACGGAAGTGTGAGTAGGCTAAGAAATAAGGAGTAAGAAGTAGCCTAGGCATATCATGAAATGTGAAAATAACACTGCATAATAAGGCTGTCCCCACCCATCAACATGACTTTTTATTGACTAAATAAATTCCCGGGTATTTACGTTAGGAAGCTAAGAACATTAAAAATTAACACTTATTTACAGTTTCTGTAGAAAACTTGAATTGCATTATCTCAGACTACAAAAGTTTAAGAAACAAAATCCACATTTCCCCCACACTTTTCAATATATCGTGTGTTAATTTAATCATTAAAAACATATCATAACCTTTCATCGTCACGATGCAATCACAATGCGACACCACAGGACTGGAGGAGGAATGTGGTGTTAAACATTAAATTCCACACTTCTTAGAATTAAAACACAGTAGTATTAACACTTTCTATTTTCTTGTTATTTATTTTCCTAAAATATCTGATTATAATGAGAGCTAGTGTGTTGAAATAGAGTTAAATAAATTACATAAAATATACATTCATCAATCAGCTGTTTATCATGTGGTTGTCCATAAGTGGTGCTACCTAGCGGCTTACAGGTGTATTGGTGCTCCCCCTTATCAATTGTTTTTTTGAAAATCCGTTCTTCCGGTTTTGCCGAAGTGTCCATACTGTATTGGTATCTATACTGTGCATGTACAAAGAACATCACTCGTTTGGCAATAACAAAACTGTAGTCATGGCTACCGCTAAACACTTTATTTATATCCTCTTTGGTCAACACTAATAACTTTGAATTGTCTCAGTCCGTTGCGGTACCTGATGTCATTCTGTGTTACTACCGCCACATCGGTCCCGTGGCAAATTGTGTTACTACCGCCGTAGCTACTGTTTGGTCATTATCATCTGAAATCTAATCACAAAGAAAATAATGCTACTTTAAGAACAATCTGTAATAGTATGTCGAATGCAGAGTTTGCGAATGTATTTCTTTTCTAATTTCATTTCCCTATTACGACCCCTCTTAATAAAAGAGATACGGTTTAAGATTTTTATTGCATTGAGATTTCTAATGTTTTATCGTGCTTTTGATAATAAATGGTGTGACCAATGCCTGCTGGATCGCATCCCTCCTGGTTGCTTTAAACTGCCTGCCTATTAAACGATTACAGTATTGATTTATGCGCACAACCTCGTTTCCAAATATAGACGCTAAGAGCAGCCCCAACCCACTGTGATCGCCGCTTTTTCAAGTCACTGTTACAGACATTTGTTTTGTATTGAAGTTAATGGTGAAGTTGTGTTTTGTGTTTTATGATGGCGTACTGCTGTTTTTGCTCTGTAAATCAGAACAGGGCAAGTTAGAATGGCGAGGAATCTCATTTCATGAGTCACCATCGGACAATTCACTTGACTTATAAATACACACACTCTAATGCAGCCATCACAATAAGATGGGTTATCAGACAAATTCAACACACCGCCAAGTGCACGGGGCTACATGAGCACGATGTTCCAAAGCCCCTAAATTAATCAACATCCCATTTTTCGGCGGCCGGAGGCATTTCTTTTCCCTGTCTTTTATTGCCCTTATTCTTTTGTTTTCATCTCGTCTAGTATGTAAGTTAGATTTAAATTAGTTGGAGGTAGTTACATTTTTATCCTCATCCATACCGTATAATTACGGGTAAATGAGCTAGACATTTCGCCCGCTGAAAACAATCACCTCCACCACCATGAATGTCTCGCCTTCCTTTAAATTGAAAATTGCCAGTAAGTATGTGTCTGAATTAATATCATATTCTTTATGTTGATTGAATAACAAAAGAACTAACTTAGTGCCATGCTTTCACGTTTTTTTCAATCTCGATATTAAGCCTCAAAACTTGACAACCCTTCGTTTTGTATTTTTCGCTTTCCTTTATACTGAAAATTTGCTCGTAAGTATGTGTCTGAATTAATATCATATATTTTATGCTGATTGAATAACAAAAGAACTAACTTAGTGCCATGTTTTCGCGTTTTTTCAATCTCGATATTAGGCCTCCAAAGTTAAAAACCCTTCGTTTCAGGTATCGTCCCCTTAAAAAGCCGCGGTAGGTTGGCGCTGCAACCTAACGGTGAATTAATATACAGTATATCCTGTACGCGTCTGAGTGTTGAATGGGCAGGCAGTTTAAAGCAGCCAGGAGGGATGCGATCCAGCTGGCAGTGAAAATGTCGCGGCGATCACAGTGGGTTGGTGCTGCAACCTATCTTGTGTTAAATGGACAGGCAGTTTAAAGCAGCTTGGAGGGATGCGATCTAGCTGTCAGTAGGTGTAGCATGGCCTGTTACCGAGATAGATGGAAATTTGGTGGTCAAGTCTTGAACTACTGTTGCCATGGAGATGGGCGGCCTTGAAATTACTTTATCAGTTTATTTTCTGTCTTTATTAGCCTTTGCTCGAGTGCAAAGAAGACTGAGAAAGCCTATCGAAAATTCATGTAGCCAGCCGTTCCTTCTGCGTCCTAAACTACGTGTATGCAAAATTTGGTTGTGATTGGTGAAACGGTGTGGATTTGTATACGGAACAAATCCACCCACATACATACATACATACATACATACATACAAACATACATACATACAGACTTTCACATTTATATATAAGAAGATGAGAAGGAAAGCACAGTCATGTTCATCTATAGCTCCCCGGCAAAACTGGAAAAAACCTTGAGTAAGTATTAATATTATTGCATTTTATATGTTGGTTTAAAAGGCAATCTAGAAGAGCTTACTTAAAAGTTAACTGTAACTTCACTATCATAATACTGCTTAAGGGTATGACTGTTGAGGACTGATGACCAAGATGTCCCTAACTTGAAAAGGACTGCCTCACAAATTTATGTAAACGTAAGGCGATAATGTAGTTTGGATCAATTGCGATATCGTGTTATAATACATGAATGTGAGTGGTGACGTTTTGGTGTTAAATGATGTAAGTTGGCAATATCGAATGTAGGGGCCATGTTGGTTTCTTGTTCATCACAAGAACATTCCATTATACTTCTTGATAAGGAGAAGGAGTTATCTAATTATATTCGTATATTAATCTAATGCATTCTATTACTTATTTGGCCAACGGTTAGTAGTGGTGAGCCAAGCGCAAAACTCATATATTGTAGTTAACTTTTCACTGCATCCAGAAAAGTCTATTCTCGTTTACCAAAAATTATTTATGCCAAGATGCAGAGTGCTGCTAACTGATGGCAGTTAAATCAGCCGTATCTCCCTATCTCATATTTCCATTTCATCAAACGTGACCAGAGCGGCATCTGTTGTGTATTAGTGAAATATGTAATCGTTCTGTTGCTTCTCACAGTGGCGTCTGAAGATATGGGCTACCACTGAGATTAATATTACACAAAACATGCTTTTGAACTGCCGTGCGAAAAGAGTTCATATTTGGAAACCCTTCATTTGATCATACATTAACTTCACGACTAAATAACAAACACGGCCAGCAATACAATTTAGACAGTTTAGAACTGCCTGATAACCTATTCCACCTAGCATACTGCACCCGTTCATCCGAGGTATCCGATGACCAATCTGTCATTACATCGCATACCTGGCATCCCAGGCCAGAGTGGAGTTAAATGAACATGAAATAAAATAAGGTATGTGTCGGAAATTCAGTTGAAATATCACATAAGCAGAGTGTAACACGAGATAAAGTATCTCTAGGGTCGTTACGGGCTTAAATTTAGTCATAATAGCAAATAGAAATGGGCGCCATCAACTGAACCCCTAGCAAACCACATCCTTTCTGGTTAAGCCTTAATTGAGACAAAGGAAAGGATTGGGAAACAGCATCATCATCAGGTCACAACTAAGATAAAAACAAAATTTATTTAAAATTGATCAGTCAGACAGAAAAAGAAACATAAACCCTGCCTAAGAGTATGGTCGAATGTAAATGTTATGATGTTATAGTCCTCACAAATCGAACCATCTCTGCACTATCTTAAATAATTTTCATCCACATGAAAAATAAAAATAACTAAAGTTCGCTTGAGTTCTCAGGGCCACCGTAGCACTATGTCTTTTCGTCACTGACATTTCGTGATCCCTGAGACCTAACTTTCGTTAACGTAACATCAGTAATGTGGATGTCAAGAAATGTTAATCTGTCTAACACAAAATATCATAAAAACACTTATATTTAATTACTTAATCATTTATGGCTTAAATGGCATTAATCAATGTTGGAAATCCCAATAATCACTCCTTAAAAATTATCAATTAATGTATACACCATATTTACATCATCGCTAACCACTACTCGGTTGTGAATCAAAGAAAACTTCACTACTCATCTGTCATCATCATCATTATCATGTAAAAAAAATTAAATGTTTCTCACATCAGTTCTCATTCCGTTATTCGTTATACTCAAATCAGAATTATTAATTCATTACCATCGGATCATTTAAATAAATATTATATTCATCAATTCATTAAATCATTTGTAACTCACCCACACACTCTCATTTCATTATCTCATTTAAATTAAATTATCTCAATCCATCCATTTAAATTATTTAATTCATTAATTTAAGTTGCAATTCATCAGTTTATTTAAATCATATCTCTTATTTAAATTTATTTAAATTTATTTAAATGTTATTGTTATCAGCTCCTTTAATTATTTATCACCATTTAATTCAGTTATTAATCAGCTGTTTAATCACCTACTAATTTATTTAATCCATTGGCTGTTTAATCAACTATTAGTTTATTTAATTCATTGGCTGTTTAATCAACTATTAATTTATTTAATCCATCGGGTCAGATCATTAATATGCTTAAACTTCAGATTGTAATTCCATAAATTATTATTATTATTATTATTATTATTATTAGAAAATCTTGGATTATCAAAAATTATTTATTTATTTAATTTCCTAAAAATTGTTTAATATTGGTTATAGAACGTTGTCTCAAAATTTTACCAGTTCCAGGCTATACCTAATCTTAATTATCATGCCAAAATAATACGTTGCCTTCACAAAATCACGTTGGATCTCACTATCCAAAACTTCACCATTTAATTCCATGTTGTCAAATATCACATTTGAACACCATAATTATTTCACATAACACCACAATTATTCAGCACACAGCATGAATTTCAAAAATACGCTAGACTGGGTTCAACGACCTCATGTCTGCCTCAAAACTATCTTTGGCTATATTGGAAACCTTCTACTGGCAACCTCAAAAACTCCTATCAAAAATACTTCACATCATCACGTAGCATGATCCGCAAAAAATATAACTGGCTTCAGATGGTTAACGCACATAATCTACAAGAATTGTAATTAATATTGTCATGTCTGGACAACTTCCTAAACAATAGGAAAATTACCTTAGTAATCGTAATCCAATTCAAGATTTGGTTTAATTCAGAGCATAAACTCTCTTAAGATCCTCAAGATTTACTTAAAAACACCAATGTGTTATTTTAACTCACATTAAAAATATCTGATAATGATCTGCCTCAAAATAAATTCTGACAATAAATAACTCGTCTTACAAGACTCAATTACTTGAAATCCTTCTCAAAGGTATCGAATCACTCACAAAGAGTATAAAAATATTAACTGTTAAATGAATATACTCTCATAAGAGTATTGCAACAAACTATTGGATTGGCAAAACAAGAATTACAAAGTGTAACCCTGCTGACATTTATTTTTAACTTATTTAACAAAAATCAACTAATATGTGACTGGTAGTTTATTGTTTAATCCTCTTACGATCATAATTACACTCAGATGATAATATGAGACCCTCAATTGGCAGGTTAGGTGAGTACTACCACACAGCTACGCAAGGTAACAGGCCCCGCCTCGTAGACTAAGATGAAAAATCCCTAAAATGACAGGTTAGGTGAGTGCCACCACACAGTTACTCAAGGTAACAGGCCCCGTCTCGTAGACTAGTGAATGAGTGTACATGATTGGAATCAACAAGATTCTAATTGTCACATAAAAGCAATATGCATTCACATGAGTGAATAAAATTTAATATCACCAAACAAACCAATAAAAGAAAAAATCCCTGCTGATGAACTCTACATACTCGCTAGTATGCAATGAACTGACGAAAAATTCTAACTATCCAATTGCAGATCACGAGTTCGAAACACTCGCTAAAATATCCATAATCAAGAAATACTATCATCGCAGAAAAATATAAAGATCAAATCCTTGCTTAAAGTCAATCAATAGTGAGAACGTAGGATAAATGTGCCTGCCATATCATATGGTAACACCATATTTTAGCAAACGGAGTGGTAAAACATTCAAGCCATGTCGAAAATGTAATAATAACACTCCTATCAAAAATACGAGTGTGCCCAGTGTTCATGTAAAATCATATCAGTAATGCCATAACTCTTACAATACCTTCATATTCCAGATGTTAATAAAATTCAAAGATCGTCGGTAATCCAAGTTTTTGCCACAGATTTCTCGCAAGATCGACGAAAAAACGCTGTATTAATCACTGAACTAACACCTGACTCCATCCAAGTGAACTTGATATCGTAGTAATCCTCTTCGTTAGGAACCGAATCCATCGCTCTGAGCTGCCATCACGTCTCCGTATCCGCCTAGCA
Organism: Meconema thalassinum; assembly: GCA_946902985.2. NCBI lineage: Eukaryota > Metazoa > Arthropoda > Insecta > Orthoptera > Tettigoniidae > Meconema > Meconema thalassinum. Next base: position 1,026,221,035 of record OX336388.2, read on the forward strand.
CGACATGATGAAATTAAGAGTATCCATCATGGATATTGTCCAAAATTCTCCACAAAAGTTCGAAAAAACTGAGTACCCCATTCTCTCTTCGGATGTGTTACGCCACTGTTCAGTAAAAAGTTCGATCGACATTCATTAATAATGTTCGTCTTCACTATGATCGAATTGCACTGGTAGAAAATTGTGACTTCAAAAAGTGTACTTATTTGTCAGACACCCTGTATCTGTGTTCTTTGTGAATACATTTTATAAATGTTCATGACGTGTAACTTTTATACTGCACGTGCCACTATTCACAAAGTGAATAAGATCACACATCTTAACTTGCCAAAAGCAGTAATGTTTGAACGGCCCCATGGTCGCCTTAAATATGTCCGGTTCAAATGCATTATAAAATATGCTGTAACACCGCTGAAATAAGTTAAGTCCATCTGACTATCCGTAGAAAAATGTGTAACTGTAACTGGACTGAACGACTGGACTGCTGAAATCCAAGTCCTAACATCTCAAACATGAAAAATGTCAGAGTATAATGTTCAACTCGTTGACTATCACATCGTAACAAAGTGTCGCCCACAGTACGACACGTTCCGCTTCACTGTCCATGTGTAACATGAGGTTAAACACTGGCCTCATTATACTGCTTCGCTACGCGGTTATTCATTGAGAATGTAGCCGAAATAATGTTTCTCATTCCTAGTGGAATACTTCGTGTTACTTCGGTAAGTTATAAGCTTGTAAAAGCGTTGCTGTTCCACATGTATGTGAATGCAATGTAGAAATTAACATGTGTCTAATCACCGGCTTCCTGGCTAAAGTTAACGGCTTGCTTGACTCGCCCTTCGGACAGCCTGTACTCCAATACCGAGCTCCTAAGATTACATTGCCGGCTTCGCTTAGCGACTCTCTCCTGCATGTAATTCGCCGTACTGCACTGCCTTATAAACTGTATCGCTCCACGACTTGTTGCGTGCACCTACTGTTACCGCACAACTTAATCAATTCAACTGTAATGCTTGGTTGATACTCCTTGCTCTTGTCACTGCGTGCGGCCACCTCACCTTGACCTAGCACGTGACTTCCTCATTCCTTCCGCTGTCTGACGTCACAGATCTAACCTCGACCCCTATCTTCTGCTATAAAGTCATAACATAACTTAAGGAGTTTTCCATCTTTCTTCAAGTTGTTGTCAATAATATTTCTCGTTATTTCCTTCTCTTCTGAGGTTAGATAAGACTATTTCTAATTAATCTTTATAAACATCCATTATTTCACCCGTGATTCCTTACGTTTGAGGGGTAGTGGCTCCTTCTCCCACAGCCTCCTACGTCATTTCCTGCAACTCTTCTGACTCGATCTGAGCGCTATCTTTTCTCCTTGACCACAAATCTCAACTATGGCTCTACCACAACTGGCGTAGCCGATAGCCTCAACTAGGTATCGGGTACAATACGTAGATGATGTGAAATGACGTGTATACATTGGCACACAATTGCAGTTCAGGTATAGGCCTTGTCATTTTGTATAATATGAACTTTCTCACTGTATGGACGACAGCTGAAATGAACTTCTAACAAACTCTCTATCTCAGTCATTGGCATTTAAAGCCCCCGCAGGTGTTTGTTCCATAATCGTCTTACAAAATCACAACTGGCACAATGAAAACAAAACACTACATGAAGATTCTTCAGCATACACACACTTAAATAAATCACACGTCGAAAATACTACAACCTTTAAAACACATTTACATCTATGCCCGCAATAATGTGCATTTATTGTAGTCTATTTGTTGCTTTACACGCTTTTAAAACTTCAAGAAACCGCTGGCTGTAGCGGCAACTCGCTTGCTATGAGCGCTGTGCCTGCACGGAACAAGGGTGGGTGCGGAGAGATGGGGAGAGCGGCGTAAGGCTACCGCTTTCTTAGTCGGTTTCTACTGCGTTGCCGCGTTGACTACCCACGAACTATTATTTCTTTCGACAAAGAAGAATGTGCATGAAAGTCACGATTGTTTGAAGGCTTTGTTAAAACTGTAATAAAGCGTTATTTATATTTAATGTAGCCCTAAGAATACGCCCCGGGCTTCTCAGGAATGTAAACGTTGTTAATTCATTTTAGGGGTTTTGACATCTTGGTCATCAGCCCCATGTATTTTGGTGGGTGTTGAATTTAGTCTGATAGCCCGTATTTATATGATGACTAGTAGTGTGTGTAGACCTGTCAAGAAACACCTGTTGTTATTGTTGCTGGTTGTTGTTCATATTAAGGACTTGGGAGGCTTGGCACATCCTTAGTCATCAGCCCCTTGTTCTTGAGTGCGTGTTGGATTTGCCTAATAACCTGTATTCCTGTGATGTTTATCAGTTTGTGCAACTGTATTAACCCTCGGGACGTCTTTTCGACCGCACGCATACTTCTTTTGTTACTCTATCTAGCCCGGTTGTAGGACAGGCCCCTCCCTCCTCCATATCTACCCCGCACCCCTCCTCTACGGTGGTTTAAAGCCAGGTAGCGCTACTCAGTTGCTGTAATCAGCCAGTTGTATGTTAAATCAGTGCTCCGTGCACAACCATTCCCAGTAATAAAAAAATACATTATTAAGCTGTTTATTTATTTATGTATTTATCGTATGGCTTTTAGTGCCGGGAATGTCCGAGGACATGTTCGGCTCGCCTGAGTCAGTAGCTGTTTCCAGTGGACACCCTTTGGGTAAGCTACAAGTTACGTTCAATTTCAAGTCGTTCCAACTTTCGCTACCAGATATCAATGATACCTAGTGATAAAAGTTGGAACTTTGATAGAGCGTTCCGACGAAATCTAACCTAACAATTTAGCTTCACATATGTTTAGTCTGTGGAAGGATCTTTTACATGCCATAAATCTATGACATGGGAATGCCGCCTTTACTTCCCCTCCGGAGGAAGGCATACTGAAGGATTTTTAACGCTCTTAAAAATTCCGACGGCTTCCGCTGGGTTTGAACCCGCTATATTGGGCACAGCATTTCAGCATGCTACCAACTACGCCACCGAAGCCGCTGTAACATTGTTTTATATATTTTTTTACTGATAGTTGTTGTTTGTGGTCACGGGACCTTACGGCTTTGGTTGGGAGTTTTTGGTTGGAACAACATCGCGACGGAATACAGTCCACTACGGTATATAAGTTATTTCGCGCCTTACTAGACAGCGGAAGTGAAGCTAACTTTGTCACTGAACAACTGGCTCAGACGCTCAAGCTTAAAAGACATAGGCTAGCGGTACCTATTCAGGGGATCAATAATGCAGCCGCTCAGGCAAGCCACAGTGTCACTGTACTTATACAAGCGGTTACCGGTAATTTTCAAGATGAAATTCAATGCTTAGTTCTTCCACGCATAACAGGCACCATGCCTCATTGTTACATTGAGCATAAACATTGGAACTTGCCCCATGATATTGATTTAGCAGATTCTACATTTTATCAGCCTGGACACATAGACATGCTGGTGGGAGCAGGGTTGTTCTTCAAGCTTTTGCGGAATGGGAGAATGACTCGTCCAGGAAACTACCCAATACTGCAAGAAACAGAACTAGGGTGGATCTTGTCAGGACAGGTCCAACAAGCAACAGAGAATGACACACTAGAAGTAAATGCCTGTTTCATGAAATATGAAGATGGACTGAATAAGCAGTTACTGAAGTTCTGGGAATTGGAAGACGTGACCACTCCTCCCAGGACGCGGGAAGAAATCGAATGCGAACAACACTTCAAAGAACATACCACCAGAGATGAACAAGGAAGATACGTTGTTCGACTGCCAATGAAGGAAGATTGTGAGTCCCTGGCAAGCTCGTATAGTCAAGCTACCACACGGTTACTACAATTGGAACGCCGACTACAACGCCAGACACAGCTTCGATCGGAATACACCAAGTTCATGGAAGAATATGAAGGATTAGGACATATGAAACTTGTCCATGATGAAGAGGGCGATCGTGAAGGCACGTATTATCTCCCTCATCACCCGGTTATAAAGGAATCGAGTACATCTACAAGAACGCGAGTAGTTTTTGATGCTTCGGCAAATACCACTAGCGGTATTTCACTGAATGATGGATTGATGGTAGGCCCTACAGTACAGCAGGATCTATATTCAATCGTTTTAAGATTCTGAACACATCCTGTCGCATTCACAGCTGATATAGCAAAAATGTACAGGCAAATTAGAGTTCAGTCATGTGACACGGGACTTCTGCGGATACTCTGGCGTAAGTCACCCGATGAAGCAATAAAGATTTATGAGCTTCAAACAGTTACTTATGGGACAGCAGCTGCACCCTTTCTAGCCACTAAATGTCTTCAACAGCTCGTCGAGGACGAAGGGTTTAGATATCCACTCGCAGCAACGGTCCTTCGAAGGGATTTCTATGTCGACGATGTTCTGTCTGGATGCGCTACAGTGGAGGAAGCGATAAGGCTTCAAACAGAGTTGATCCAGTTGCTAAACTGAGGTGGATTTCCATTACACAAATGGTGTGCAAATCACGGTGACTTACTAGAAGCAATTTCTGTCGAGCACCGTGAGACCCAGTTACCATTACAACTTGACAATGATGGTGGTGTTAAAACCATAGACTTCTTTGGCACCCAACTACAGATACATTTCTTGTAACAACCAAGGTAAATATAAACGAGTCATCAACGATGAAGGATAACGTATCTAAGCGCATTGTATCTTCCAGTGTTGCATCAATTTTTCATCCACTGGGTCTTATCAGCCCTGTTGTGATTGTTTACAAAATATATTTGCAGCAGATGTGGCTTCACAATGGGATGAACATCTTTCAGCAGATTTAACGAAGGAATGGCAAATCATATGCAATCACTTGCCTACAGTAAACTCCCTAATGATTGATAGATTGGTATTATGTCAGGGTGAGCGGGTAGACATTCAGGTGCATGAGTTTTGCGATGCTTGAGAGAAGGCATACGGCGCATGTCTGTACATCAGATCTATAAACAAACAAGGATAAACCTTGGTACGACTCCTGTGTTCAAAGTCAGGAGTAGCTCCAGTGAAAAGGGTAACCTTACCTCGTTTAGAATTGTGCGGAGCGGTCCTGCTCGCACAATTGATGCATAGAACATTGCCAATTTTAGAGATGGATGTTAGCAACTCATCGATAGTATTGTCCTGGATAGCATCACCTGCAACCAGATGGAAGACATTTGTTGCTAATAGGGTTGCAACAATTAAAGAGGCTATGCAGAATGCCACATGGAACCATGTTTCGTCCAGTCAGAATCCAGCGGATCTCGTATTGAGGGGAACCTCTCCATTGGAACTAATGAGTTCACCAATTCGGTGGATTGGTCCAGAGTGGTTACAAAAAGACATCAACTCGAGGCCATCGACTGGCCCAACATTAGAAGTTACTGAAGAACAGAGAGGAATCCAAGTAACTTTGGCAGTGCCAAACACTACAGGAGAATTCATGGAGCGCTATTCTACGCTGTCACGCTTAGTGAGAGTGACAGCATACTGCATCAGATTTATTCTCAACGCAAGAAATAAAAAAATTAAAACAGCAGGGGTGTTGACAAGTGACGAATTGCATGTAGCTCTACACAGATGCATCAGGATTGCACAACAAGTGGTCTACGCCCAGGAAATACACGAACTCAAAAGAGGCAAACAAGTGCAGAAGCAAAGCAAGTTGATGGATCTACATCCATTCTTGGATGATCAGGGAATGGTCCGGGTTGGTCGGAGACTCGGCAACTCAAACTTAACATATGATGCCAAGCATCAGATGATTCTTCCTCCAAAGCATCACCTGACAAAACTCATAGTATTGTCAAACCATCTGCAGTTATTGCATGCTGGGCCACAACTCTTAATGACAGCACTTCGAGAACGTTACTGGATCACTGCAGCCAAGTCAATGATCAGGTCCGTTTTGCATAAATGCCTTAAATGTTTTAGACTGAAGGCTAGAGTTTCCCAACAACTAATGGGAAATTTACCATCACCTAGAGTCCAACCATCTGGACCATTTCTCAATCTTGATCAAGGGTGGAAATACGCGGAGCAAAACAACACTGAAATGCTATATTGCAATTTTCATCTGCCTTTCTACAAGGGTAATTCATGTGGAAGTGGTTAGCAATCTCTCTTCAGAGGCCTTTATAGCTGCCCTCAAAAGGTTTACAGCAAGAAGAGGGAAGAGTGCCCATATATATAGCGACAATGGGACCAATTTTGTCGGAGCAAACCGGGAACTGCTGGAGCTGAGGAAAATGTTCCTGTCAGAACAATTCAATTTACGGCTTCATGAGCATGCAGCAGCTGAGCAGCTAAGCTGGCATTTCATACCCCCCAGTTCACCTCACTTCGGCGGTCTATGGGAAGCAGCGGTGAAATCAATCAAGTATCATTTTAAACGTGTAATAGGCAATAATATGCTGACATATGAGGAATTAAATACATTAACTGCTCAGATAGAAGCTTGCCTTAACTCCCGTCCTTTAACGGTCTTGTCAGATGATCCCATGGCCCCAAGTTATTTATCTCCTGGTCACTTTTTAATCGGCGCATCTCTCACCTGCCTACCCGAGCCTGATTTAACTGATCTTCCCTTGAGTAAGTTGTCCAGATGGCAGCGAGTGCAGGCCATGCAACAGCAGCTGTGGAGGAGGTGGTCATCCGACTACCTGAATTCGTTGCAGCAGAGGAGGAAGTGGGCCATTTCCAAGGACAACCTGCTACCTGGAGCAGTGGTCCTTGTTCGTGAGGACAATTTACCTCCCTTGCAGTGGCGGATGGGAGTCATCACTGAAGTTCACCCAGGAAAGGATGGAGTAGTGAGAATAGTAACTTTGCGAACAAAGGGAGGCACACTCAAGCGGTCCATCCAGAAGTTGGTGGTACTACCTACGCAATAGGAAGTTTATGCCATTTGAACCTGGAAACTTGATAGGATGGGTTACGAAGATGTTTGTCTAGTGTTTTGTATAATTGACTTCCTGTATTTTAACTGTGTTACTCATATAATTCATTGTTTGTGTTTTTGTTGAATTTCAGTAGATTCACGGGAGGGGAATATGTTTGTGGTCACGGGACCTTACGGCTTTGGTTGGGAGTTTTTGATTTATGGGTTGGCAACAAGGATGATTGTTGGAACAACATGGCGACGGAATACAGTCCTCTACGGTATATAAGTTATGGTAAAAACCCATGAATAAATAATATGTTTTAGTGTGTATCTTTGTCTGCATACTTATGTTAATAGGTAAAGTAGCTATTTTAATACACGTGTGTGTATTAAAACCAACATTTCGATAAGCCCAACAGTTGTAAATTACTCGTACATTATACTGTACTTTTTTATCAGTTTGCTTTTGTGAATGTTCTTCCCTTTCCACTGTATTTTTATGTGTGATTTAAAGTAAAGAGTAACATTGGTTGGTTGGTTCTTAAGTTTAGGGGCTGTGACAACGAGGTCATTTAGCCCCGTGTACTTTGGGTGTGTGTAGAATCAGTCTGATAACTGGTGTTAATTGTGATGACTGTATTAGTGTGTGTATCTGTTTTAATTCAAGTGGGGACTGCTAACGATCAATTTTCAAGTAGTTGCTACTTTTGCCGCCAAATGCCTCCGTCAACGACTTAAGTTCAGAACTTAGCTACCAGACGTCACCACAGTCGGCTCTTGGCAACGAACGTAAAAGTAACATTAGTAATTGTATTCTTTTAAAGCACTATTTGGATGTAAATAAATAAAATATATACTTTGAACGATGAAAATAGAGAGCACATAAGGAAAGCAACCTAACAATAATATACAGCAAATGGAAATAATCAAACGATTTGAATGCTTACGGTCTTTTCCACCACGCGCGACGACTGACGTTACACTGCCTCGCGCGACGTCCCGAGGATTAAGGCTAAATGTCCCGTTTTTTAGTTTGTAATTCTGACACCACGTAGCAGCACCAAAGTGAGCCAATTTCTTTTTTCAGTTTTCTCTTAAACGAAAGCTCATATTTTCGATCTGAAAACCACTATGTATACTAGACTGCAATTGAATTGATATTAATTGAATGCCTTTTCCAAAATGTGGAAAACAAAAAAGTTACTAGCAGATTTTTATATCTCTGCTTAAAATATGAGAAAAACCTGGTAATACGAAAATGGAGATTTATTTCCTGTTTTCAATGCATTTTTCAGAATTAAAATCGGGCGAGTGGAATCGACATCATTAGTTTGGGAATTGTTTTGAAAAGGGTGGTAGGCGGCGCGGCTCCCCAAGATCTCTTGCGCAAGGAAAATGATGAACACGCTGACAGGGCGGAGGAAGAAGGAAACAATTTGACGACAGGAAGAAGTTGTCATCCTCTTGTCACAAATATTATAGTTCGACGAGTTACGTGTACAAATGCCTAGGCGTGGAAAATATCTGATCAATAAAATTATGCTGCAGTAGTGTCACACTATGTAACGTTGACACAATGTGTTCGTACAGATGCCTTTCTTACTTCCTCTAACATTCTTGTTGATAATAATACATTGTAGGGGCTTGGGACATCTTGGTCATCAGTACCTTTGGCTGGCTGCGTGGCTCTGCGGTAACGTTCTCACTTGCTGTGCCCAAGGTTGCAGGATCGAATCCTGGTGCAGCCAGTTGGCATTTGAGGGTGCGCGAATGCGAGGGAGCCGTGTCATTAGATTTACTGGCATGTTAAAGATCCCCTTCGGGGCAAAATTCCGGCACCCTGGCGTCTCTAAAAGCCGCAGTATTTAAAAGGGACGTAAAACCAATAACGTTATTATTATTATTATTATTATTATTATTATTATCATCATCACCATCAGTCCCGTGTAGTTGATTATGTGTGTAACTGTATTAGAGTCAGGGATGGGACAGGTGCCCTGAAACTTCACGTACGGTACTATCTCGGCATTTACCTGGAGGGATTGTGGAAAAACCGGCGAAAACACACTCATGATAGATGGGGACATCGTTGGATTCCCTTCTAGGTAACTGTTTTAGAATGATTTGAGGATAAACTCCCGAACAAAAAACATATTGTTCCGACATTAGTAATACTTTGTAGGGCATAATTCTTACCGCACAGATCAGCGACTGGTTTCACTCGATGCGACATTGAATACTGTATAGAAATATATGACTGGTTTGTAGTTAGCACGCTCTTGATATTTTAGGAAAAAGATGGACAAGATATGTTCGTGTTCAGGTTTATTGGGAATATCTATTCTAAAAACCATCCGATGCGGATGTCCAACTCTAGGTATCGTCTTCTAGACAAAACAAACAAGACCACAAACCGTGAAATATTCTAATCAATGGAGCCAGCTATTATCGATTTATAAGAGGCCAAATGCGCACGCACAAAGACCTACATACATACATACATACATACATACATACATACATACATACATACATATATTTTGGTGATTCGTATGGTTCTTTGGTTCTCTAGGCTCTAATTCCTTTTTTTTTCGTGAGATCTGAAACGACTCCGTCTGGCCAATCACTATAACTTACTTCAATTTTCACGGAGGTAATAATAAAAGTTCATTTATGTAGGACATTTTATTACAATAAACAAATTATGAAAATGCATAACAAGAGCAAAATTATTATGTACATAATAGAATATAAGGTTCCTAAGATATTCTCATCTGCCTACTGTTAGCACAGGCACTAGTACTGCGTACTATAAACAAAAAAAAATATTATACCTAATTATTTTCTGTTCTTGAAATCAATGCTTCAATTTCTTCCATATCAAAGATAGCGTTTCATGATTTACACACACTCAGTATTTTACTTCATCTCAGGTTCTCTTATATCCATTGATCTGGTCATCCTGGGATCAGTGATCTTAGGCAACAAGATTTTCTCGCAGCAGCATGTCAGTTACATAAGCATTTTTTCTCTCCAGAACTTTTCGTCCCCCTTTATTGTTTCTATGTGAATGTCCTTAGGCGTCCATACCACAAAATAACATATTTCACGCTATGCTATTTCCAACTGGCCATGGTTGTGGAAATAAGAACCATGTGAGTGTTAGAGAGTTATCAATCTGTTCTCTTCTGAAAGGCACTGTTCTTGACATTCTCTGGCTTTCTTTGTCGCTTACTTTCTGCCAAACAAAATCCCTTTTGCTTTTTGCAGGCTTCCAGTATGGTCATATTTCGTGCAGAATAAGGGCACTTGACTTCTACTACAGCGTCGAATCCTATTAATCCATCTGGGGAGGCACCTAAAAACCCTTAAGTTTTATGTAAGAAAATACCACATTCTTCGACTTTTCTACCGATTTCTCCTCTAAATTTCGTTTTACAATTCGCTCATTATCACAGTCACTGCATTGCTTTTGAGTGAAATTCGCCTTACAGAATGTTTTTTTTTGCTAATGGAGCCCATTTCGAAGTAGAATTCCTTTTGCATACATATCCAAAATTGGATGCCGTAAGTCTGTCCTTTCTAGCTGTGTGCCACTTTTCATTTTCCCTTTGGCCCCTTGTTTCCTTTTCCAGTTTTTGTATATGGCCTTCACTAAGCGTTAGTTGCTTGATCTTCTCATAACTAAACTCTCTGAACAGTACCTCATCGAAATCCAACTGCATTGATCGGTTTCTATAATCACGTGAGACAATACGTTTCATTTCATTAGACTGTTGTCGGGACATTCTTTTCCCTTCTCGCGACGCAAATAAACTTTTTCGGAAAGCTGCTCTTCTTCTCTTTCTGCTGAGTGCAGTGTCCTTCACTATTGTGGCAGTTTTCTTTTCTAAACGGATGTCATTGTTTTATAGTGCCAGGATGGCCCAAACTGAAAGACCAGTCCGGCAGCTTTGGTTCTATGAGTGAAGGAACCTAGTTTCCCTCTATTGATCTGCTTATCTCCCGTGAATTTTGCAACAAGGGACATATAATTTTCGGCTGCCTTGCTGGTGGAGTTTGATACTAGCTGGGAACTCTTTGCAATTAGGGGCTGCTAGCAATAACGCATGAGTTTGGTTGCAGTTAGCTGTTTGTCTTCACCTTGCCCGCTGGTTGTTCAAAAGTACTGTTTGCAGTCTTTATGGATCCCAATCCAATCCAGTATTTCCGGAAACCAATTTTCCATTTTCATATTCGCTACGCCTTTATTTTTCCACACAACGCATTGTTTTCATTTGAAGTCGAACTTGCTTCTCTGATAAAAGTTGACACTGAATAGTTCGTGATTTTGTACTCCTACACTTATGCATTAGAAGTAAAAAAGAAACTACACCCGTGGCGCGACAGCCCATGAAGAGCCTAGGCTACCAAGCAACCGCTGCGCTGTTCAGCCACGATGTAGCCTGCAGATTGCGGGATGACGTTTAGTCATCCAACTTGTAGGCTAGAGGTAAAATATAAGTGAAATCATAACTGCTCAGTGCATTACATAATTCTTGCAAGCGTCAAGAATTATATAATTTCAAATATAAACTAACCTTACGGGTGTGAATAGGTTTTTTCTTTCTTGGTACTTAGTCGTGGCTCCATTTTTCAACAAAAACGAAAAATTAACTCCACGTGATGACCGTAATGCTCTCCACCAGTCGTAGCCTACCTATATTTACATGCATCTATTCAACCTCCGTATCGTAGCGGTCAGCATTGTTCGCTGCCACCCCGGAGGTCCTGGGTTCGATTCCCGGCTCTGCCACGAAATTTGAAAAGTGGTATGAGGACTGGAACGGGGTCTACTTAGCCTCGGGTGGTCCAAATGAGTAGAGGGGGTTGATTCCCACCTCAGCCATCCTCGAAGTGGATTCCCACTCGTCTTCGGGCAAATGCCGGGATGGTTCCTACTGTAAGGCAACGGCCGCCTCCTTCCCTCTTCCTTGCATATCCATCCCAATCTTCCTTTCCCATCCCATCCCTCATGAGGCCCCTGTTCGCTTTGCAGGAGAGACCGCCTGGGTGAAGTGCTGATCACATCTCCCCAGTAGTATGCAATCCGACCAGGGTTCCCAGCTCTAGGACACTGCCTGGAAAGGCAGTAGTGGTGAGTTCCCTCGCTGAGTCCGTGGGAACCACCAACCTGGAGGGTAAAATTGACTGAAAGAAATAAATCTATTCTACCAGAAATACTGTCCAAAAAAAAAGTGCCGAAAATAGAACACCTAACGGGCATTAAAAAATAATACTGTCGCAGGTAAAATAAATTAAATAAAAAGTAATTAATGAGATCGAAGAATTAAAAACTAGAAGTCGTAACTAGGAACTGGTAAAATATCAAAGTATCACTCAGAAATATCCAGACTTTGACAATAATTCAGAACTAACCAGCACAGTCAATCGCAATATTGGACAAGATGCTCGGGAATTCCATACCGTCTGGCAAGTTTATCGCTCTCTCAAATCACTCTAGCTCCAATCCCCTCCCCCAAACCCACCACCAACCCGCTCTCCATGACCTTGTTCTACTGTCGCGCCTTGTTGCAAATACAGTAACACTTTTATTCACAAACTTCCCAAAGTGATCCCGACGGTTCTATTGAACCGATTTAGGTTTTCGATGCGCCTTTGGAATGAGTGAGTAAAACTCTTTCGAATTTTAATCAGATATTTGAAAACAAACAGCAACTTTTCTGTTTTTTTAATTAAAAAGTAAGCAATGCATTACTATCATATCTGCTACTAGATAGAGTGCATAGCAGTTTTCAGATCGCTGATCGGAGCTCCCCTTCGATACAAAAATAAATAAATAAATTCAGCTTCGCTTGTGCTGCCATCTGTTGAAATATATTCTTACCATAGTGTCGGGACATTTAGCCTTAAGGACAGGTCGTGCCGGCCCCGTGGTATTGGTAGCGCGCCTGTCAAGCACGAGGTGGCCTGACGTACTCAAGTACATACGCAATAAAATGAATAACTTATTTGCTGTGCGATAGATATCAAATATTTTTATAGGCTTATAACATTTTTATGGAGTATTATCATTACGTTTCTGGCTGTTGCACTGTTACAAAAAATATTTTTAAGAACGTCAGCGATACGAATTTCAACTTCCATCTTGGAAAAACACAAGGGGCATACCAATTACGAAAATATACGATCACAAGCACGCTCGTCAGGAATAACAAATTTATTTGATTCCTGGCAGAGCATAGGAAAACTAATGTAGGCCTAAGCGTGAACTTTGAATGGCGAAGAGTGTGAACTCCGCCGACCAGCCACCATTTGTTCCAACTACCCTTCTACGAATTGTGATTCTACAATCAAGCTTGCCCAAGTGCGTGCCTCCATTTTGTTTGCCCAAACTATTTATGATACGTCCTGTGGTATTATCACTTATACGAAACCACGCCCCAGTTTGCATCACAAGTTTCCTTTAGCTGATCAAATCTGAGCTGTCCTAAACCGTTTGCGAGGCGACCTACTCTTGAAGGAGCTTCTTAATGGAGAATTTTGCTTCTGATGGCTCACTCAGCAGGAAGCCTTTATCTCATAATAAACTTAGCCCGGATGTAGCTTTACAGTTTCCAACAAGTGATGTCACAATGTACCATCAAAGACAGAAGCATAACATTTCTGAAGAAGACTTCTCGGAAGCAGCTCAGAAGCAAGAGGACTTTATTTCACAGTATCCTCATTCCTGGAAAAATTGCAAAGCAAACGTTTTGTATAACGTTGACAGCAAATCACACGATTTGTTCAATGTCACATTACAATAAATGAATTCATCGTAATATCAGTGGCTTCGGTGGCGTAGTTGGTAGCATGCTGAACTGCTGTGCCCAAGATAGCGGGTTCAAAACACGGCCGAAGTCGTCGGATTTTTTTAAGAGCGTTAAAATCCTTCAGTATGCCTTTCTTCGGAGGGGACTAAAGCCGGCGGGCACATGTCATAGATTTATGGCATGTAAAAGAACCTACCACTACAATTGGTAGTGTGTAACCAACAATTTTTAGGTTATATTTGGTTAGAAACGCTCTATCAAGTTCCAACGTTCACCGCTAGGTGTCAATGACAGTGGCTTCTGGTAGCCAAAGTTAGAATTAATTGAAATTGAACTTCCTGGGAGCCTACGGACGTTCAATGAAAATGCCCTGATATGGCCATTGGCTGCATTTCATATCGCGTATCATCAAATACAAATTAACACGCTATTTAAGGTCCCAAACACAGGTTATTAGACAAATTCCACTCAGACCTAAGTACATGGGGCTAAAATAATTAAAAGCAACAACAGCAGCAGCAACAACTTTTCCATTTACATTTCTTAATGATTTTATTTATTCTTATAGGTACGAACTAGCCTATCTAACAAATTAACCTTAAAGGCCGCGGTGACCGAGAGCGTTAACGCGCTACCTCGTGCCTCGCTGGCATCGGGAGAGCTTGGGTTCGAGTCCCACCTCGTCCGTCTTGAAAATGGTGTTCATGATTTTTCATTTTCCTCACCAAGCTTAATAGAGAGATCTTGGATAAAATAACTAGGGAATATGGAGTTAAAACAAAATTAACAAATAGACAACAGGCATAAGCTCCAAAGTGAAATTCTTGGGGATATTTGTCGCAACCGTTTAACATTACGACAAAGCAAAGCAAGCAAGCTTGTAGTTTAACGTGACCGTTAATCGCGAGATCATGAGCCACGGGACCTCCCTTTTACCTGGAATCTGAACCACAGGACATGGCATTTCACTTCGAAAATCTCACATGCATTGACCGGGAACATTACGACAGGCTAAAGGCAAGGCGATGGCCTACCCCGTTCCTTTTCAACTGCGTTGAACTTGAACGCCAAGGGATAACCGCGATCTGCCTTGGGAAAAATCAGGAGGGATTAAAGTCAACTGTCTGGCTTCGTTCATGACTTTGCTATGTCATTGGAAAGTCCCGAGGTTGCAACAATCCAGATGAACTCATGGAACGAGTCGCAAGCCAAACAGAGCTGAGGATCTCAGTAGAAAGAACCAAATTCATTACGAACATCAAATATGCACCAAATGACCTGGATACAGAGATATGACAGATCTAAAAGGTCAAGAAGTTCCCGTACCTTAATGAGACCATACAGGAGAAAGGATTAGACAAAGTCACAGTGGGAGATCGGATCTCAAAAATGGGCAGAGCATATAGCTTGACAAAAACATCTACATAAGAAGAGCTTATCCTTGAATGCCCAAATGAAACACCACAACACCGTGGTGATGTTTGTATGTCAGTGAATACCTGTCCATGAACTACAAGCTGAAAAAGCTACAGGTCTCAGAAAAAAAATATGGAAGCTGTTCACACTGAAAGTGGATGGAAACTTCGGAGTAACAAAGAAGTTTACCAGAAGGTGGACAGAAGATGGATATCTGTACAGAATGAACGATAATTGACCTACCAAACAGTTATTTGGTTACTTATGGAGAAAAACAAGATGTTCAGTAAAGAACATATAGCCTACTTTCTCCTAAATGCATGGGTATTGTTATAACTCTTTGTCCTTTTCAAGGAGTATGATTGAATGTTGGTTGTAGGAGCTTGTTGAAATACAACGTGCTATAGGGATATTAAACATGAATATGAGGTGCCCTTTGCTAGTGCTACCTCTGTACCAAATTTCGTTCAATTCGGTTTCACCGTGTTTGAATTGATAGGGGGAATCGATTTGCACACATACTTGGCCACCATCTGCAAACTATTGGGCTGATGTTCTTGCAGTTTGGTCAGAATATGTTTCCCACATAAAGATATGGTGTTGCAAAATTAGGTAGAGACTAGATTATTAGGTTGGTCGTAATTACATTTTAGCTTTTAACATTTGGGTGGCCGCGATTACGTTTCCATCAAGATAGCGGTGATATAAAACATGACACTGAGGTACCCTTTGCTAGTGCTACCTCTATACCAAATTTCGTTCCATTTGGTTTCAGCGTGTTTGAATTAATAGGGGGAATCGATTCTGACACAAAGATGGCCGCCATCCGCAAACTATTAGGCGAATGACCTATTAGATTGGCCAAAGGATGCTCCCTCCATAAAGGTATGTAGTTGCAAAATTTGGTAGAGATCGGATGATTAGGTTAATCGTAATTTGATTTAAGCTTTGAACATTCGTGTGGCCGCCATTACGTTTCAGTCAAGATGGCGGCGATATAAAACATGACACTGAGGTGACCTTTGCTAGTACTACCTCTGTACCAAATTTCGTTCCATTCGGTTCCACCGTGTTCGAATTAATAGGGGGAATCAATTTTGACATAAAGATGGCCTCCATCCGCAAACTATTAGGTGAATGACCTATTAGATTGGTCAAAGGCTGCTCCCTCCATAAAGGTATGTAGTTGCAAAATTTGGTAGAGATCGGATGATTAGGTTAATCGTAATTTCAATTAAGCTTTGAACATTCGTGTGGCCGCCATTACGTTTCAGTCAAGATGGCGGCGATATAAAACATGACACTGAGGTGCCCTTTGCTAGTGCTACCTCTGTACCAAATTTCGTTCCATTCGGTTCCACCGTGTTCGAATTAATAGGGGGAATCAATTTTGACATAAAGATGGCCGCCATCCGCAAACTATCAGGTGAATGACCTATTAGATTGGTCAAAGGATGCTCCCTCCATAAAGGTATGTAGTTGCAAAATTTGGTAGAGATCGGATGATTAGGTTAATCGTAATTTGATTTAAGCTTTGAACATTCGTGTGGCCGCCATTACGTTTCAGTCAAGATGGCGGCGATATAAAACATGACACTGAGGTGCCCTTTGCTAGTGCTACCTCTGTACCAAATTTCGTTCCATTCGGTTCCACCGTGTTCGAATTAATAGGGGGAATCAATTTTGACATAAAGATGGCCGCCATCCGCAAACTATCAGGTGAATGACCTATTAGATTGGTCAAAGGATGCTCCCTCCATAAAGGTATGTTGTTGCAAAATTTGGTAGACATCGGATGATTAGGTTAATCGTAATTTGATTTAAGCTTTGAACATTTGTGTGGCCGCCATTACGTTTCCGTCAAGATGGCGGCGATATAAAACATGACACTGAGGTGCCTTTTGTTAGTACTACCTCTGTACCAAATTTCGTTCCATTCGGTTGCACCGTGTTCGAATTAATAGGGGGAATCGATTTTCACACAAAGATGGCCGCCATCCGCAAACTATTACGCTGATGACTTATTGGTTTGGTCAAAGGATGCTCCCCCCATAAAGGTATGTCGTTGCAAAATTTGGTAGAGATCGGATGATTAGGTTAGTCGTAATTTGATTTAAGCTTTGAACATTTGTGTGGCCGCCATTACGTTTCCGTCAAGATGGCGGCGATATAAAACATGACACTGAGGTGTTCTTTGCTAGTGCTACCTTTGTACCAAATTTCGTTCAATTCGCATTCACCGTGTTCGAATTGATAGGGGGGGACAGACATTCAGAGTACACACACTCACACACACACACACACACAGACACACACACACAGACTCACACACACACATACACACACACAGACAGACACACTTTTTTCGCCCTGTGTTGATCTCATAAGTCTACTTTCATTTTTTGCAAAAATCGAAAGTAGGCTAAAAAGACCACTACAGCATGTATTAAGGAAACATAGATGGGTATGGAAAGATTCAACATATCACAGAAACAATTGGTAAACAGAAATACATTTAGGAACATAGTGAACAATTTGGAAGGGATTCCAGCCGTAGAAAGAACTAGGAAGCCCGGAAGAATGTCGGCAGAAGAACCACAGAAGCAGGCTAGCGAACACATGAAGCAGTTCAGGTCACAGAGAAAACTCCGCTCGAGGAAAAATGAAGGAAGGAAGATTGTAGTTTAACGTGACCGTTAATCTCGAGATCATGAGCCACAGGACCTCGTTTTTTTACGTGGAATCCGAACCACAGGACATGGCATTTCACTTTGAAAATCTCACATGCATTGACCGGGAATCTAACCCGGTCCGCCGTGGTGAAAGGCCAACAGCTTGACCGCTGCGCCACCACGCCCGGTCGAGGAAAAAGAAATGAAGTTGTAGCGTGATCCTGGGTGGTCAATTTTCTTGTAAAATGCTACTACTAATACTACTAATAATAATAATATTATAAGAAACAGGTACTCCCTGATAGGTAGTGAAATACTCAGGTACAAAAGCCCACCAGGTCCCACTGCTGAAGGTCTTTTAGTCTTTACGGAGTGGTAACCTGGTAACGATGCGGCTCCTAGAATTAATGTTCTGACTAGTCTTAAACTGAGACCAGATGTTTGGTGTTGTGTTACTCCCAGCATTCCCCACGGTTTTGCGTAGATCAGGGTGACTCGATTAGTGAGTTAATGAGAAACTAACAGGCTTAACGGGTCGACTAACTAGCTGTCCCCGGCTACAAATAGCACCGATAACTTACACTGTTTCCATCTTGGGATTACTATCAAAATTCAAAACGGCTCGTAGGGATAAGTTGGGTTGATTCGTACAGGGGCTTTCTGATATCGTGGTCATATATCCCCATGTGTGTTGAGTCTGTCAGATAATCTGTGTCATTCAGCTTGCCACGGTGGGTGAGTGGTTATCGTGTTGGATTACTAACCCCCAAGCTCGCAGGTTCGCTCCTGGCCGTGGTATGTGAGTGTTGAAAGGCGGAAAAAATCACGATACGCATGTCATATGATGTTGGCATGTTAAGGAACCCATTTGAATTCAGTAGGCCGTGTTCAAATTGGCAAAATTAATCTCGGTATTTTCCGCCAACAAAAAGTTACTCATTTCTCCACTAGAAAGCGCTATAGTATCAAGGAGCTTAGATATCTAACCTCCTTGACTTTCATAGTGCTTCTAGGAACAACAAGATTCGACCTGCAAGCTGCCCCCTGGGTGTCAAATAAGAAAGCTTGCACCCGAGGCCATATGATATTATTATTATTATTATTATTATGTTACCTGTGTCATTGTGGCAGCTGTACAAGCGTGTGTATTTGTAATTGGGGCTCGGATTTGGGTAGAATAAGGCCGTGGCCATCAGTAGAAGTGAAAAGCTACGGAAAACCACCTCCTGGTTGATCGAGATTGAAATCAAGCCCACCTCTTATCATTTGCCTCATGAAGCTGAACTATCTAACTATCTATCTATCTGTCTATCTATCTATCTATCTATCTATCTATCTATCTATGTATCGTATGGCTTTTAGTGCCGGGAGTGTCCGAGGACATGCTCGGCTCGCCAGAGGCTGTAGCTGCTTTAAGCGGACGCCCTTAGGGTGAGCTACAAGTTCCGTTCAATTTCAAGTAGTTCCAACTTTCGCTACCATATGTCAATGATACCTAGTGGTGAACGTTGGGACTTTGATAGAGCGTTACAACGAAATCTAACCTAGACATTTTTCCTCCACACAAGTTTAGTCTGTGGAAGGATCTTTTACATGCCATAAATCTATGACATGGGACCGCCGGCTTTACTTCCCCTCCGAAGGAAGGCATACTGAAGGATTTTGACGCTCTTAAATAATCCGACGACTTCGACCGGGTTTGAACCCGCTATCTTGGGCACAGCAGTTCAGCATGCTACCAACTACTCCACCGAAGCCTTGGGATAAGCATGAGACTTGTTCTCGAACTAAACTCTCGCTTCGGTGACATCACAACTAATAACAGCTGAACTCTCAAACCGGAATTACATTTCTTGGAAGACCTGAGAATCGAACACGGAATTCAGCGGTGATTGCCAAGAATGTTAGCCACTACGCAAGGAGGTGGATATAGGGATAAGTGGTAAAGTTGTATCGATAATAGAGGTAAAGCGGACAGGCGAAAATGATTCCACTGCTGAATTATATATTGCTTCTGAATTTGTTGTTCCTAGAACATTCTGCGGTGGATCAGTGGTAGAGTTATCACCAGGGGGTAACAAGAATCCTGGAACTGGGGGCGTGGAGGGAGTGCTCAAGTTGTTTTAGGGGGTGCGATTTAAAACTGTACAATAGTTCGTCTTTTTAGACCCGTGGAGATAATCTCATACTGAATATCATGGGTGGGGGAAGACGAAAGTATAACGGAGATGATTTGTGAAAGGATCATTCAGGAAACAGTGAGCAAAGTCAACCAGTTATTGTATGAAAATCCACAGCCTGCTTCCAGTCTCCGACCGGGTCAGGAATGGAATGAATGAAGCCCCCATCTAGCGGCGAGGATATGAACTGTGCCGGCTGCCGAGGCCTGACGCACTCCTCTGGGGCAATGTTTTAAATGAATGACAGATGAAATGAAATGATAGTGGAGAGTGTTGCTGGAATGAAATTTTGACAGGGAAAACCGGAGTACCCGGAGAAAAACCTGTCTGCCTCCGTTTTGTCCAGCACAGATCTCACATGGAGTGACCGGGATTTGAACCACGGACCCAGCGGTGAGAGGCCGGCGTGCTGCCGCCTAAGCCACGGAGGCTTTTCAGTTCTTGTATCTCATATTCAAATCATGTTCTCATGATAAACTGTCCAATAATGAAGAATGCGATGAGGTCATGAAAGACATGTTAACACAAATCGTCATCATCATCATCCTTCATCATCATCATCCTTTTCCGTCTCCAGTTTCCCGGGTGCGGTAGACAAGCGCTCGCCACTGCTTCCTGTCATTGTACAAATTTCGTTCTACAACTTTTTCCCATTTCAGCCCTTTTCCCTCCACTTCTGATTTCACGGTCTCAATCAATCGTTTTCTGGGTCTTCCCCTCGGTCTTTTCCTTTTCAGTTCTCTATTGAAGTAGTCCCTTGCTGTTCTAGTGTTATTAATTCGCATCACGTGTCCATATCACTGGAGTCCACGCTTCCCAATAACATTTGTAACAGTTTCCTGCATACAAGCTTGTTTCCTATTTGTTTCGTTCCTGATCTTGTCTTTTCTGATCGTTTGATTCATGGTTCTAATGAATTTCATTTCTGTTGGTTGGATTTTGTTAAGGTCTTTATCCAGTAAAGTACATGTCTCCAGTCCATACACCAGAATTGGTACATCGTAAGTATTGGGCATGGTTAATTTTGCTTTCAGGGGTATGTTGCTGTCCCATCACACAGATCGTGTCATTCTATAATGATATTGAATGAAACGTTGATTGATAGTAATGAAGTTACATGTATTTAAATGTTGGTCCTATCAGGAGGCTTAGAATCGTGTTGGTAGCACTGACGTATATTGGTTACTCAAAATTAATCTAGAATGTCAGGTAATATCACAGGTAGTATACGTGTTCATAGTTCAGACACCTGGTACAGGTTCACAGTAGTGGAACTTGTTAACATTTTGTGGGCACGCTTACCTTACCTCAGATTAGGCGTTCCGATGGATTTTCTTAAAGATCTTAGTTGTCTGGATTTTTTATTTAACAGTAGAAGAAAGTAGTTGCTATGCGCGCCAAGGCGCAAACCTCTCCCGAACTTTGTAGACTAGTGGGTTCAAACCATCCCTGGATTTGTTTTCTGTGGATCCAGGCGAACGGCTGCTTCCTTTCAGATGTTTTGCCCAGTTTCATTCATGTTATCTCCTCTCGTGAGGTTGATGTCAGGACAAGTGCCACCCCGCAAAAATGGTGGCCACCCCTCGGGCTAAATGAACAGTTGACCAATTTGCTCATTCAATAAGTGTTAAGTGAAAATAAATTCATAACAACTTCGTCACACCTATTTCCAACGTTCTCTCTACAATATTTATCTATCTGGAAAATACTTATCAACCTTCAATTATAACCTAACTTATTCAGCATATCCACTTTCACATCCACATCTCTTCAATTCAACGCTGTTTTATCAAGTCTTTTTCATGCTTTTCTTAACAGATTTTGTAACAGATCTGGTTTTTGAAATTTTACTTGGTGAGCTTTTGGAACAAAAATATTTTTAGTATCCTCTGTTATGGCAACATTTTAATAAGGGTACGGTATGTTATTACACATTTACAGTACTTATCCTATATTACGCTGAGAGAGTTCACAATGAGACTGAAACTGGTATGGTTTTAATGTATAATATATTGACTTGAGGTAAAATTACGAGATATGGTTGGGGCGATAGAAGAACAAAATCAGTAATTGACTACTTTTTGGTGGAAAGGAGTAATCGCAGAAAGCTGATAGATGTGACAGCTTTACCAGGAGAAGCATTTGATGGCGACCATAGAGCTGTGGTGGCAAAATTTAGATGGGAAAAATTGGAAAACCTAAAGGAGATCAGAGAAAGTAAAATAAAAGTATGGAAATTGAAAGACAAAACTGTACAGGAAGATTTTTCAGGAGAGATTGGAGCAACAAATCCCAGTTACTGAAGTGGAAAATATAGAAGAGAAATGGTCCCACGTTAAAAAGGCATTTGTTGGTGCATCAGAGAGTGCTTGTGGTAGGACGTCAACAAGAGTGAAAGAGAAGGAGACACCGTGGTGGAATGAGGAAGTGAGGAAAGCAGTGAAAGAAAAGAAGTCTGCACGGAAAGAATGGAACCGAGATTAAACCGAAGAAAGCAAAAGGAAGTATCACGACAGCAAACGGAGGTGTAAGAAAGTGGTAGGTATCACTCTTTTTTCTTTTTGCTTTCACTTTGATAATATATCATTTTCATACCTTATTTCATCTTCTGGCGGGAGGGGGGGGGGACATTATCAATTGTAACTACTAACCTTGTTCACTTCTGCACCGGATATATGTGCTAAATCACTTTTTTGAGATGGAAGTCTTGTATACTCCTCCTAAGTCGTCAAGCTGTATCTATGGGAGTCCCATCCCCATACACCTCTTCTTGCTAGATCCACATCCCGCAATCTGTTCATTCTCTTTCATTGAAGCGGCACATCTCTTCACCGTCTCTATCGACTTTCCAATACACATGGACACTTTCTGGTAAACCAAATACCTCAGTAGATTTTAATTCACTACCACCCATCAAGATACTAGATAATAATATTAAATATAGCAACACTGTCAATAATCTCAGAGTGATATTTGATAGAACACTGTCGTGGGCAGAGAATACGTCTAATGTGGTAAGTACAGTAAGTATGTAGTTAGTTTTAGTTGTAAGTATGAAGTTAATTTGTTTATTAGATATATGTCATTGTTCTATTAGACTGTGGTGTGGGAGTGTGTCTGGTGAGGGTGCATGTGAGTGGGCCTGGTGACAGACTGTTTTAGTGGTAGTATTTGTTGTTGGTGAAACTTTAGTATTTTTTTCGTTAGTAGAATTTTGGTATTTAATTGTTAGTAGAAGGTTAGTATTTTGCAGTAGAATTGCTCTTTACTTATTCTGAAAGGGAGTAGCAGCCTTTCAGAATAAATCAATTCTTTACTAGTCTAATAGACGGTTAAGATATTGATAATATAAGCCAACTAATGGCTACACTGCGTTCTGCTGCACGGCTGAAAGCAACGGGAAACTACAGCCGTAATGCTATTCCCGAGGATATGCACCTCTCTATGCATAATTACATGTGATGATGGCCTCCTCCCTTGTAAAATTTCAATCCGGAGGTAAACTAGTCCCCCGTTCGGATCTCCGGGTGGGGACTACTCGAGAGGGGGTTAACATCACAGAAATGACAAAGAGGAAATCTGACATTCTACGGATCGGAGCGTGGAATGTTAGAAGTCTGCTAGGAAGTGGAAAGTTAGAAAACTTAGAAAGGGAAATGGATAGGTTGAGGTTGGATTTGGTTGGGATTAGTGAAATGCGCTGGCAGGAAGAGCAGGACTTTTGGTCAGGAGACTATAGGGTCATTAGCACTAAATCAAACAATGGCCAAGCAGGAGTTGGTCTCATATTGAGTAGGAAACTTGGACAGTGGGTGGAATATTATGAGCAATACAGTGAACGGATTATTGTAGCAAAAATCAATACTAAACCTACGTGCACCACAGTGGTACAAGTCTATATGTCTACCAGTCAAGCTGATGATGAGGATGTTGAAAAGGTCTACGAAGAAATAGATGACATTCTGAGGTATATCAAAGGTGATGAAAATGTTATAGTAATGGGAGATTGGAATGCTGTGGTAGGAAAAGGGAGAGAAGGGAAGATAGTAGGAGATTTCGGATTAGGTGAAAGAAATGATCGAGGAAGCAGGCTGATGGAATTCTGCACCGAACATGAGTTGGTCATAGCTAACACCTTATTCAATAACCACAATAGAAGAATATACACATGGATGAGACCAGGAGATACAGGGCGTTACCAAATCGACTTCATTATGGTCAAGCAGAGGTTTCGAAACCAGATTTTGGATTGTAAAACATATCCTGGTGCTGACATAAACTCTGACCACAATCTGGTTGTAATGAAATGCAGATTAAAGTTGAAGAAACTGAAGAAAAGTCAAAAGCCAAAAAGGTGGGCAATAGACAGACTGAAAGTAAAGGATGTAAACGAAAGATTCAAGAAGAGTATAAAGGAAGGACTAATCAAAACTCCTAAACAAACTTCAATTGCAGACGAATGGGCACTTTTGAAGAATGAAATAACAAAATCCGCAGAAGAAAACATTGGTAGGAAAGAAAGAATAGGTAGAAAACCGTGGATCACTCAGGATATACTAGAATTGATGGATGAAAGGCGGAGACACAAGAATCTAAGAGATGAAGAGGGGAAAGCAGAATACAGACGTCTGAGAAATGAGGTTAACAAGAAGTGCAAGGAAGCGAAAAAAGAATGGTTGAAAGAGAAATGTGCAGGTATAGAAAAGTGTCTGAAATTAGGAAAAGTAGACACAGCTTATCGAAGGATTAAGAATACTTTTGGGGAAAAGAAGACTAAGTGCTGTAATATTAGGGACACAAATGGAAAGCCTCTAACAGATAGGGAAGAAAAGGTTGAGAGATGGAAAGCTTACATAGAGTGCTTGTATAAGGGAAAGGAGATTGAGAATCATGTAATGGAAAGGGAGGAGGAAATTGATGAGGATGCAAAAGGAGATTTAATATTGAGATCAGAATTTGACAGAGCATTAGAGGACTTAGGCAGGAACAAAGCACCAGGCATAGATGATATACCGATTGAGTTGCTACGCTGCATAGGAGATGAAGGTCTGATCAGGTTATTTCACTTGGTGTGTAGGATTTATGAGACAGGTGAGGTACCCCCTGATTTCAAGAAGAATGTTATCATCCCTATACCAAAGAAAGTGGGAGCTGACAGATGTGAAGATTACCGTACAATCAGCTTGATTACTCATGCTTCAAAGATCCTGTCTAGAATAATTTACAAGAGGATTGAAAGCCAGATAGAAACTGAGTTGGGTGAAGACCAGTTTGGTTTCAGGAGAAATGTAGGAACAAGGGAAGCTGTACTAAGTCTTAGGCTGATTTTGGAAGGTAGAATAAGGAAAGATAAGAGAACGTTCATGGCATTTGTAGACTTAGAAAAGGCTTTTGATAACGTTGATTGGACTAAATTGTTTGACATTTTGAAATCTATTGGAATCAAGTACAGGGATAGGAGGGTGATATACAATCTATACAGAAACCAGACAGCAGTCATTCGAGCTGAAGGATATGAGAGAGAAGCTGGTATTATGAAAGGTGTAAGGCAAGGCTGCAACTTATCACCCATACTTTTCAATCTTTACATTGAACAAGCAATGAAGGAAATTGGAGAAAAATTTAAAGTGGGAGTGAAGATTCAAGGAGAAATAATTTCAACTCTGAGATTTGCTGATGACATCGTCATCTTGGCCGACAAGCCTGAGGATTTGAGTGAGTTTTTGAATGGTATGGATTCCGTCTTAGGGAAGGAATTCATGATGAAAATTAATAAATGTAAAACAAAAATACTGGAATGCAGCCGAAATAAATCAGAAACCTCTATGGAGATCAAATTGGCAGGTGAAAAGCTGAAGGAAGTAGGAGACTTCTGTTACTTAGGAAGCAGAATAACCAGTGATGGACGAAGCAAAGAGGATATAAAAAGTAGGTTGGCTCAGGCAAGGAAAGCCTATCTACAAAAAAGGAATCTGTTGACATCGAATATAGATTTAGGTATTAGGAAGTCATTTTTGAAAGCCTTTGTCTGGAGCGTGGCGCTCTATGGAAGTGAAACTTGGACTATTGGTGCAGCAGAAAAGAGGAGGATTGAGGCATTTGAAATGTGGTGTTACAGGAGAATGATGAAGATCAGATGGGTAGATAGGGTTACAAACGAAGAGGTATTAAGGCGAGTGGGAGAGGAGAGAAGTTTCTGGCGACTGCTAATGAAGAGAAGAGATAGGTTGGTAGGACACATACTAAGACACCCAGGAATAGCAAGCTTAGTTATGGAAGGAAGGGTCGAGGACAAGAACTGTAGGGGTAGACCAAGGTTAGAATATGTTAAACAGATTGCCTCGGATGTAGGGTGTGGTAGCTATGTAGAGATGAAACGATTAGCTCAGGACAGGGAGGCAAGGACAGCCGCATCAAACCAGTCAAAAGACTGAAGACTCAAACAACAACAACAACACAATTCATTTTAGGGGCTTGGGACATCTTGATCATCAGCCTCGTGTATTTGGGTAATGACTGTATTAGTGTGTGTAACTGTATTAGAGGCAGGGATGAGACAGGTTTCGAACAACAGATAAGTTTAAATTACCTTATTCCATTCTAGTTCAGTGTATATTTTGTATACAACCACACACAACACGCCACCAGAGGAATGACTAATGACTAATTTAGAATATAATGAACAAAACAGTTTAGATATCATTCTTTAATTAGGTCATTTTTTTATCGTATGGCCTCGGATGCCAGGTGCAAGCTTTGTTATTTGACACCCAAAGGATAGCTTGCATGTCGAATTTCGTTGTTCCTTGAAGCACTGTTAAAGTCAAGGAGGTTAGATATCCAAGCTCCTTGAACTCTATAGCGCTTTCTAGTAGAGAAATGAGGAAATTTGAGTAGGCGGAAGCACCCGAAATTAATTTTGCCATTATAAACACGGCCTACTGAATTGAAATGGGTTATTTGTCATGCCAACATCGTATGACATGCTTTTGAAAATTTTCCGCCTTTCAAAAAAAAAAGCAAATACCACGGCCAGGAGCGAACCTGCAAGCTTGGAGTTAGTAGACCGACACGTTGACCACTCACCCACCGTGGCATAATAATAATTAACTACAAAACAGGCTAACATACTTAAAATACATTAATAATAACGCAACAACCATATAAGGGAAAATCCACGGCCTGCCTCCAGTCTACCGACCGGGTCAGGAATTGAATGAATGAAGCCCCCATCAAGCGGCGAGGACACGAACTGTGCCGGCTGCCGAAGCCTGTCGCACTACCCAGGGGCAGTGATTAAATGAATGACTGATGAAATAAAATGATAGTGGAGAGTGTTGCTGGAATAAAATGTTGACAGGAAAAACCGGAGTTCCCGGAGAAAACCTGTGTGCCTCCGTTTTGTCCAGCACAGATCTCACATATAGTGATCGGGATTTGAACCACGGATCCAGCGGTGAGAGGCCGGTGTGCTGCCGTCTAAGCCACGGAGGCACACAACCATGTAAGTGAACATCTGTAAATAAGACTGACGCGTTACACAAGTTTTTACAGATTTATATAATCCGAACATTGTATATACTGAGCCCGCTGAGCTCATGGTCAGTGATATTTTTCATTGCAACGCATTTTGATAATGGGATGCATCATCCTATAA
This sequence comes from Meconema thalassinum, assembly GCA_946902985.2. NCBI lineage: Eukaryota > Metazoa > Arthropoda > Insecta > Orthoptera > Tettigoniidae > Meconema > Meconema thalassinum. Next base: position 1,026,248,695 of record OX336388.2, read on the forward strand.
CGCACCCACCGACCAGCCACATTGCTGCCATACCTGGAGATAATTATGGTTGCAACCGACTGTAGTGGCTACGCGGGCTAAAGCTCCGCGTTAGGTCAAGGGGCCAAGCTCTCTGCTGACTCGGTAGACGCGTGGGTTCGAGCCCCACCGTCGGCTGTCCTTGAAATGGTTTTCCGTGGTTTCCCATTTTCAACACCAGGAAAATGCTGGGACAGTACCTTCTGACAGGCCACGGCCGCTTCCTTCCACATCCTTGCCCAGTTTCATTCATCTTCATCCTTTCCATCTCTCATCCCGACGCGCAGGTCGCCCACGGGCGTCGACTAGAAAGACCTGCACTCGGCCTCTCAGGAGGCTACACGAAAAAAAAAAGAAAAAAAATATGGTTGCACATTTGACTTTGAAGAAATCCACTATATTTTTATCTGAGTCCTTATTAACATGTCTCAACTTTCTACAAGGCTCAGATCATCGCATTTTATCATTCTGCATAATCTAAACATTCTGGTGAATGTATTTTATTTTTACGGTAAGGTATTATCATCGCATACACGCGAACCGGAAGGAATCAGTCGCTGAACGACTCAATTATTTGCTAGATCCAGCGACGAGGAACAACGCTCTAGGCACTCGAGTATGGTTTTCCGTCCTTGTAGGACTTGTGTTTTTGTCCGTCTTGTTAAGACGAGGGAACAGTCCGCCAGTAGGCGAGGAAGATAATCTAAGTGCATCGTGCATTAAAGAGCATTTATTTGTGTGCCGACCGAGTGAAATCTAAAGCCTATGTGTGCTGCAGTAATAATTTCTGCAAATTTAGTTGAAACTGTGAATATTTCTGTGCCGTGGAACACCACATTTTCATCACGTGCTAGATGAAAATTCTATGTCCACGAGGGACAACAAAATATGCTATCATCAGTGAATTAACAATTGTTAAAGTGCATAATTTCAACGATAAAAATTGTGAAAATTACTATGGCCGCAAAAGAGAGCAAATTTAACCGTGGATTATTTGGATACCACGAGATTCAGTGATCGTAGAATCTGTGAAGTGCAAAGCAGATGGGCAGATGGGCAATTTTTATAACATCTGCGCCGTGTAGCATCAGTGATTTATTTCCACAAATTACACTAGCTTCAGTGAAAAGCAGTGCCACGAATATTTTTCAAGTGAATATTATCACAAATATGCATAATTCTACTGACCACGTGTTCAACATATTTTATCACTTATCTTCGATGGGGATGATGATGTAAAAGGACCCCCATGATGTGAAGGAGCCGTTCTGAGGAACTTCAACATGACGGAAGATCTTGAACTACCCCACGAGATGGAGATTTACGTGCCGAACCAAGAGGAGAATGACCACTACCACGATGGAAGGGAAGCTGACGATATCACTACGTCAACGACGAGGACGCATCAAAACCCTGGTCATGGAAAAGGCCTATGATGGAGGCCTAGTTTGGACAACCCTTGTCCGGAAGCCAGAGGATGAATTGTACCCCTAAGTTCGTTGGAAAGAGCGAGGTGATGATGCCCTAGTCTTGTGAGTCAGTCAAGACCCTTCTTGTTCGATTCTTTTAGTGGTAGAGTAGAATAGAGTAGTTTTGTAGAATCAACCGAACTTTCGTGACAGCCATTAGGTAGGTTTTTGTATTTTTTGCACTCATTTTTGTCTTTCACTTGCAGTGATTGTGAGACACCCTGTGATTGAACTCAGTTCAATCAGGTGCATTCTGTTGGACATCAAAAGATGTCAAGTCTTTTCGCTTACTAAACGTGACTGTAGTCTTTTGTACTACATAAAAAATCAGTTTGATTGCTGTAATAGATTCGTAGAAATTGAGAACCGTCTAAATATTTCGGATGGTTGCCATGTTGTATTGTTATATGTATAGGCCATAGAGTCATGTATCGCTAAAGGAAATTATTCGGTAGGTTCATTATTCAAACTTGCACTTCGATCTTATGATTACGACACAAGAAATAGGAACTTAATTTTAAAATTCGCACATCCGCCACCTTGAGGTTATGTAAACAATTGAACTAAATTAGATACCAGTGTATTACAATGTGTATAAATATTTGCTGTACCAAATTTCATTGCGTTTGGATAATTAAATCGCGAGTAAAGTCTATTTAAAACGTTCAACTTCGCTTGACCGCCACGTTCGTTTTGTAGTTAACCGGTTTTTGAAAGTCTCATAGATGATCTTTCCGTAATGCCCTTTATCTCCGTACAAAATTTCAGGGTGATACCGGTAATAGTTTCAGAGATATAGAATGCCAGTGAAATATTTCGCACAGCCGCCATCTTGAAGTTATATGAACAATTGAACGAAGTTAGATGTTGGTGCATTACAATGTGTGAAAACATATTCTGTACCAAGTTACATTGCGTTTGGTTCGTTAAATCGGGAGAAACGTGTATATAAAAGTCGCAAACTCGCTTGGCCGCCATGTTGGTTTTGTAGCTACCAGGTTTTCAAAAGTCATATAGGTGAACTTCTAGTATTTCCCTTTATCACCGTACAAGATTCCAGGGTGATAACGGTAATAGTTTCGGAGATATTGAATGCTGGTGAAATATTTCGCACATCCGCCATGTTGGATTGGTGAGACGTAAGAAAATTTGAAGAGCACGGTCGGGGTCATCCGGAATAATGCTATGAACTTACCGAGTTTCATTGAAATCGCTCCAGCCATTTCATTAGAGGGGTGGGGGACCAACACTCACAACTCACACACATACGCACACACATACCACAGACACACGGACAAACTGTGATCTAATAAGCCTATTTTTTCATAAACGAGAATAGACTAAAAAGTTCTCGTGCTCCGTCTATGGACGGGCGTAGCAATCAACGGGTTAATAGGCATATTAACTTATGTATTAATTGGGTTTACTGAGTCACCTGGTAGGCCACTATAATCATAATATTATCAGGTATCTCCGGGTCAACTCAATTAATGCAATATATTCTTATTAATAACTACAAGGGGCGAGGAGATATTCGGTATTGGTGAACTGAAGCTGTATTCAAAGCGATCTTTGACACTCTAGTGAATATGTACGAAAATAGTTTTGAGATTTTGGACTATCTAAATGAAATACTAATCGGTATTTAATAATTAAAGACTCCACGGGAAAAACGGGGAAAGTCACATTAGGCCTATGCAAATTTGTCAAGAGAACCAATTCGAACTTTTACACTAAAAAGAAATACTTAAAACATCCCAATTGAGGGTATCCAATATAGTTATTTTGCCAAATTTATTTCTTTTAAAGGAAGTACATGTAATACAAAAATAACAACTACTGTAAGCGGCTTCGGTGACGTAGTCGGTAGCATGCTGAGCTTCTATGCCTAAGATAGCGGGTTCAAACCCGGCCGAAGCCGTCGGATTTTTTAAGAGCTTTAAAAATCCCTCAATATGGCTTCCTTCGGAGGGGAAGTAAAGCCGGCGGTCCCATGTCATAGATTTATGGCATGTTAAAGAACCTTCCACTAATTGCACCTGTGTGAAGCAAAATTGGATAGGTTAAGAATGTAAACAACGCTCTTAGGTTTCTACGTTCGTTGCCAAGAGCCGACTGCGGTGGCGTCAAGTAGCTAAGTTCTGAACTTGGCCTAGTAGTCGTTGACGGTGGCGCTTGGCGGCAAACGTAGGAACTATTTGAAAAATTCTAAGTTGCAGTCTGCACTTAAATTAAAAAAACAGATAACACACACTAATACAGTCATCACAATTAACACAAGTTATCAGAGAGATTTTACACACACCCAATGTACACGGGGCTACATGACCGCGTTGTCGCAGCCCCTAAACTCAAGAACCAACCAACCAACAACTACTGTATAGTTAAATTAAGAAAAAGTAAGAGGATATGGAACGTTCTTTCCGTTTACACTAAAAATAAAAATCTCTATATCTCGGGGACCGCTTTATTTGAAATCAATTTCAACTGATCTGTAGTTACAATAGCTGGCCACCAGAATGTGCCATAACCTAATTTCCGAAAATAAAAATAAAAATGGACTTACCCCGTTCTTTCCGTGGAGTCTTCAATTTTATTCCACCTTACTCAATAAAATTGAATTAAGATACAATAATTAACACCAGTTTCAGCCATATTATGGCCTTCTTCAGCAATTGTTTATACAAGAAAAGAAACCATTGCAATTACGAGTAAAGTTTTGAAGAAAATATTTTACTTCGATCTTTTTCTGTGAAATAATATTCAATTTAATATTATTGATTAGATTCTTTTCTGAAAAAAAAAAAAATAATATTTATGTTAATTTATTATTTGGATCCAAGTAAAATATTATTTTAAAACTTTGCTCGTATACAATAGTTTCTTTTCTTTTACTGAATTACTGAAGAAGCCGAAACCAGTATTAATTAATGTATATTAATTGAATTTTATTGACTAAGTTGTAATTGTAATACAATTAGTAAATACCTATTGGTATTTAATTTAGACTAAACTTCAATAAGGAAGCTCTTAAATATGATCAGGTTCATATCACTACGTATCTTGGGATGTGACAGATCAATCGGATCTCACGAAGTACCTATCTTACATTTACTGAGGCATGCAAATTTCAGTACTGACTTATCTGAGTCTATCATGTAACCTAAATATTTAATACGGTATGGCGCCACAATATATTTGTATCATGCCGAGCAGAGATTGCCACGGTGGGTGAGTGGTTATCGTGTCGGTCTGCCAACCCAAAGCTTGCAGGTTAGCTCCTTGCCGTGGTAAGTGATTTTTGAAAGGCGACAAAAATCACGACATATATGGCATACGTTGTTGGCATGTCAAAGAACACATTCGAATTCAGTAGGCCGTGTTCATAATGGCAACATTAAGCTCGGTATTTTCCGCCAACACAAAGTTCCTCCATTCTCTACTAGAAAGTGCTATAGTATCAAGGAGCTTAGATATCTACCCTCCTTAACATTCTTAGCGTTCCAAGGAACGACAAAATTTGACATGCAATCTGCCCTCTGTGTGTCAAATAACAAAGCTCGCACCCGGCACCCGAGGCCATTCAATATTATTATATATGCCGAGCAGAAACAATATATTAGTGTATTAACCTGCAGGGTCCGTGAATTTCACTACGACACCGATGACTTGTTTTACTTGACGGTGTAATTGCCGGTTTCTATCTACTGTTATACATTATCATGAAGGGAGATTTATCTCCCGTCTGCTGGAACGTGCTCTGCATGTAAATGAGATTCCACCCATATACACAGTATTAATTATTGTGAAATGGATGTTGGGATTAATGGGTAATGACGAGAACTGATACAATTATTTATACCTGGGAATTGGAGATGATAGAAAAGAACCCTGATGGGTACTGACGCTCAAACCCGCAGCGTAGCCGTACGCATTAAGGCATGCAACACGACTGCAAGACTGAAGGTTGAAATCCCAGCGTTGACAGCGACCATTCAAAGTAATGGTCTTTCGCCATTATCTGCAGTCAGATGTTGGGATGGTTTGTTTGTCAAGTTCTGGGGCAATTACCCCAATCATTGACCCTAATAATAATAATAATAATAATAATAATTATGCTATTACAGTCACAACAGAAACACAGGTTAACATAGGTAATGTAGCACGTACTTTTCAAACTATCTAGAAGAATTTAAAGTACTAATCATAAAAATAATAATTATAATACTAATAGTACTATTATACGCCTCGGAGTAATTGGTAATTGGGTAAAGATATTAATGGAAAATATTGAGAAAAATCCTTGGTCCAGTCTACTCCGAAAGAATCTGCGTGAAACGGTTGTCTCTGGAGCTTTATCAACATGCTGAAAAGATCACCGTCACCTTCAGGATTAGGCAATTAAAGTTCTGGTTGGTTGGTTCCTCAGTTTAGGGGATGCGACAACGCGGTCATGTAGCCCCGTGTACTTTGGGTGTGTGTAGAATCTGTCTGATAGCCGGTGTTAATTGTGATGGCTGTATTAGTGTGTGTATCTGTTTTTTAATTCAAGGAAGGACTGCAACTTTGAATTTTTCAAATAGTTCCTACTTTTGCCGCCAAACGCCACCGTCAACGACTACTAAGCATAGTTCAGAACTTAGCTACTAGACGCCACCGCGGTCGGCTCTTGGCAACGAACGTAGGCTCCTAAGAAAGTTGTTTACATTCTTAACCTATACAATTTAGCTTCACACAGGTGTAATTAGTGGAAGGTTCTTTAACATGCCATAAATCTATGACATGGGACCGCCGGCTACTTCACCTCCGAAGGAAGGCATACTGAGGGATTTTAACGCTCTTAAAAAATCCGACGGCTTCGGCCGGATTTGAACCCGCTATCTTGGGCATAGAAGCTCAGCATGCTACCGACTACGCCACCGATGCCGCCGATTAAATTTCTACGGCCACATTCTCACAATAAACAATGACAGGCTGATTAAAAGGATTCTCAACCTTGCTCTATCAATGAAAGTCAAGAATTACTGGCATAGTGAAATTGAAAAATACCTTCAAGAATTTAGAATCACCGAGAAAATTATACAAAATCAACTTCAATGCCAGATAGTAACCAAAAACCATAATTTTGCTGAAGAAAGTTCGGAGATCTTGGGTTTGAATCCCGGCGTTTACGCAGACTATCCTGAATGTGTTTTTTCTCCGAATTTATCCATACTCCCTCCAGGAAAAAGGCCGAGATAGTACCTTATTTCAAGGCACCTACCTTATCACTCTCCTTAATACAGTTACACACTCATTCAGGTTATCAGACCAGTTCAACACACACCCAACTGCACGGAGCTGATGACCAAGATGGTAGATATATATATATATATATATATATATATATATATATATATTGCAGCCAATATCCATAGCAGGGTATTTTAATTGAATGCCCCTGGGCTCCCAGCTAGTTCGAATTTTGGCTACCAGATGCCACTGTCACTGATACCTAGCGGTGAACGTTGGAACTTGATGGAGCGTTTCAAATCAGCCAAATATGATCTTCAAATTTGGCTACACACTACCAATTGCCATAAATCTATGACATGGGCCCGCCGGCTTTAGTTCCCCTCCGAAGGAAGGCATACTGAAGGATTTTAACACTCTTAAAAATCCGACGACTTCAGCTGCGCTTGAACCCGCGATCTTCGGCATAGCAGTTCAGCAAGCTACCGACCATGCCACCGAAGCCGCTATGACCGAGCACCTAAAATACAGAATATTAACAACAACAACACGCTTTTAAACTGGACTTCATATGAAAAGGCGCTGAATGAGCGATATGTTCGGTCAGCTGGTTCATAGACGGCTTATGTGTGACTACGACTGTTCGGTGGAGTAGTTGGTAGCATTCTGAGCTTCTGTGCCCAAGGTCGCGGGTTCAAACCTGACCGAAGTCGTCGGATTTTTAAGGGCATTAAAAGCCCCTTAGTATGCCTTCCTTTGGAGGGGAAGTAAAGCCGGCAGGCCAAGTCATAGATTTATGGCATGTAAAAGAACCTTCCACTAACTTAACTTGTGTGAAGCTAAATTTGTAGGTTAGGTTTGATTAATGCTCTTAAGTTTCATCGTTCGACGCCAGGTGCTGGTTGTGATGGCATCTAGTAGTAGCCAAATTCACAGCTAGGTGTCGTGGACGGTAGCATTTGGTAGCGAAAGTAGGGACTACTTGAAATTATCGTCTGCAGCCCTTACTTGAATTAAAAACACATAACACACACTAATAGGTTATCAGACAGATTCTACACACACCCAAAGTTCATGGGGCTTCATGACCGCGTTGTAGCAGCCCCTAAACCAACAAACCAACCAACCATACTTTACAATATTTTATGCTGAGTTTATTTTTTAATTTCTCATTGCGAATTATTGAAGGGGATGATCAGAGGCTCTGGGATCACCCCTGTTTATCGTTACAAGCTGTGCAGTGAACAAGCCTGGCCCATGTAATCGAGTGACAACACAACCCTGCAGTGTTGACAGCCGCTGTGGTCTCACTGTCATCTCCTTTACTGTACACGTTGTTGGTAGACCGGAGGCAGCTCTATATCTCCATCCCTTTCATTACTGTAGCCAATTCACCTACTTTTCCTGGGCGAAAAACCGGAAACAAAAATATTGATGGAAAGTGGGGAATATGCTTACGGGCTCATGGACATAACTTATTGTCGGTATATTGGCTTTCTTCTTCTTCTTCTTCTTCTTCGGATGCCTACCCATTAATGGAAGTTAGCGACCACATGATGCATCTTTTGCTCATGAACTGCGATGTGGAGTAATTAGTCGATGCTGGGTAATCCTGTCCACTGTTTTATGTTATCCACCCAGGAAATCCTTCTTCGGCCCTTTCCTCATTGACCTTCGATATTTCCTTCCAGTATCAACTTGAGAAGTCGATATTTGGTGTTCGGCAAGATATGTCCCAGGTATACAGTTTTTGACTTTTAATAGTTGCATACGACTGTTTATGTTCAACGATAATTATAACTTTATTATATGTTTTAACATAAATACGGTATTCATAAATATCTGTGGGATTCAGTTAATTCAGTTAGTGAACAGTGCGCGCTGGCTTTGCTGACTGAACAGAGCGCATGCGTGGGTCAAGGCACTCCGAGAGCAGAGACCAATCACTTTGCTTGCCAACACAGAAGTATATTGGACTTTGAGCACATGCGCGAAGGTATCCTTACGTAATTGGTCACACAACTGTTTCTTAAGCTCTGATTGGTGGGAGAAACTGTTTCATAATGAAAAAAATAGTGTTATACTGAGCCTCATTATGATACAGTTTTCTGACACATAATGTTTAAATGTCGACATCGTCGAACATAAAGGTGCATAATATGTTTCGTTGTCTGTTCATTCTATGCAGTACTTCAATATTAGTTATTCGTGCAGTCCATAGTATCTTCAGCGTTCTGCGGTAAATCCACATTTCGAAGGTCTCGATCTTCTTTTTTGTTGCCGCATTTATTGTCCATCCTTCAGAGCCATATAGAGATACAGACCAAATGTAGCAGCTTACAAACCAAAGTATAAGGTTTAGATTTAAGTCCGTACTTTTGAGGATTTTCTTGAATTTCACCAAAGCATTACGGGCATTCTATATACGACATTTTATCTCCATATCTGATCTCCAATCCTCACATAACCATGTTCCAAGGGATTTGAATGTATCTACTCCTTGTAATGAGGAACCATTAAATTGGAGATGTGCATCTTTAAAAAAGTCAGGCTGACGTGTGACAATCATGAAATGCGTCTTTTTTGTATTGGCTTTCAGGGCCAAGGAATTAAAACTCAGCAATTTTTCTAGGATTATGCCGTGTCTTGTGTGCGGTTTCGCCTAGGAACACCAAGATAGGTCCATCAGCGGACTCTTGGTGTCCGCGTCACCGCTCATTTGGGGTCCAGCATGAACACCAAGAGCCCGCTGATGAGCCTATCTTGGTGTTCCTAAGCGAAATCCGCACAAGTAACGGCATAAACCTAGAAACACTGCTGAGTTTTAATACCGTATTGTTGTTCGTTGATTTAGGGGCTTGCGATATCGTAATCATTTCCCTCCATGTACTTGGGCGTATAAGTGGGGTATTTGCCTGATAAACTGTGTTATTGTGGTGTCTATGGTAGTGTGTATATTTGTAGTAAAGGCTATGTTTGGGAAACCATCCGCCTGGAAAACTACGGAAAACCACTTCTAGTACGTCTGAGGTGAGATTTGAACCCATTAATACCATCTCACGAGGCTGAGTAAACCACGTACTGCCCCCGTAAATTGAATTATTTAGGGACAAAATGAGAGTATTTTCCGTCCCCATGATACAATTTAACTAGCAAATATAATTTCTGGAAGTGTGACACAAGAGGGTCGTGTTACAAGCTTGAGACTGTGGGAGAGCCCGATCACGTGATATATTGCACAATGGACGCTTCTAGAAGGCTATATTTAGCATAGCAACAGCGAGTTTGGAAATTAATATTATAAATATTGTTATAAATTATGCTATTGGATCCCAGCCCAGAGCCAATGAGGAGAGGTCTTATTGAAGACGGGATCAACTTTAATTACACAATATGATGAAATTATGCATTTAGGCCCTTAGAAGAAGATTTTCAAATTTGGGAATGAAGAGAATATTAAGGAAAATTATGTCTGATACTTTAAAAACCGCAGATCGGTTAATCTACGCAATAATAAGCATTGGTAATCTACGCGCTAAAATTATGGTGGGAGATTGATATGGCCGCCAAAAATTCGACTTGGAGAGGGAGATCCAAGGATCGAGGTTCTTATTCCAGCAGACTTTGAAGAGTGAGGAAGTATTTTTACTGGGTTAACGGAGATCCCAAGGCTTAGTCCGAGTGCGACGACTGTCGACTTGTGGAGACGCGAGGATAGCTAGGTGGAGCTTTAGAGATCACCGCACTTCCATTCTACGTGAAGTTGCGAGGAACATAGTATTGATTATATCTCATATATAGTTGAGATCTGAAGTTAAATAAGCGAATATATATTAAGAACAGGTCACCTACTATATATTGTGAAAAGTCGAGCATTTTAATATTCACCATTTCGACAATATAAGCCTGTCAAGTTAGATTTCCAAATGTGTTGGAAATAAAGCTGAATATCATTATAAATTGTAACGTGAAGTTGACGAACGCAGTTCAAGTGAACAATGGCGGAGGACTTTTAGTATTGGCGCAACACATAAACATTAATAGAATGACTATTATTATTATTCTTCAAACATTATCATTCAGCATAATTAATATTGTTGATATGATGAACTAAACAGTCTTGCGCCAGAGACATATTCGATAACAGGAGTTAAGATACAACGATGGAGCTTCGTTAGACAACGTATTCTTGAATACAGACGTAGTGTACGGTCCATCTTGTGCATTTTCGTCAGTCTACGAACACTAATATAACATCAATTAGCAATGGAAATATTTCATTCACCATTTATATGAATATTTCCATAATTATATTCCAATGATGAAGCAGATGCACATTTACGACGGAGAATGAAGGCTTTACAGAAGAGATTTGTCAAGATGCAAGGGTAGCCCAGCAAACACAGAAGAATTTGCCAGAAGGATGTCGTTCGAGCCCAGGCGAAGGTTGGTGAATTCCAGACAGAGACCTTTCTTATCTCTGAGGTCGCAGATCCGAGGTTCGAATGCAGATCCATCTCAGTGTCTTGTACTGAGGAAACATCTAAAGTATTGTGGGAATACTTACATTGATCTTCAAGTTTTCGTCCAAATAAGGTATTAGTGTATCTCAATTGTTATATAGAGCTTGATTAGTAACATTCTGACCAGCGATCTTATTCCATATTTCCAGCGATATTATTCCATATCTTCGGCGATCTTATTCCATATTTTCTATATTTCCACATTTCATGTATTTCAGTGCTTTTATGTATTTTACACTTCAGATGTGTGTTGAGATTTTTATATTTCAAGATTATTTAGAAGATGATTGCATTTCATCTATTTTTCAATTTTATTCTATTGATCAGTTGTGGAACTGACATTAATATTTTGTTTGAGGAATCATATTGCCTCATAGGAGACTAGTCGTTTCGACTCTCGAATTTTAATAATTTCATTTAAACCAAGTATTCTGACATTGTGTCATAGCTTCAAATTAAATTCTTATTAAATTTAATTTGAGCACTTTAGTGTAACAACATATTACATCAAGAACAGAAGAAACGTCGAATGATATTGTTATAACATTATTGTACATAAACTATCGACGATCTAAGAAATACTAGTCGTTTGATAAGACCGAAGTCTTAATCCTATGAACATTCTTTGTGCAGAGTGGAAAAACATTTCGACATTGACAAACCTTTCTTATTATCTGTAAAGCTAAGAGCTTTGTTCATTTAATATGTTAGAGGAAATACCTTTTGATAGAAGATTATTCAAATCTTTGGCTAGGAATTCAAAGCTAGTTTATCCCGGTCAGGATTGAATTCTATCTGACACTATAAATAACATGTGTGTTATTTTATCCTATTTGTGTAACATCACGTCATTTGTGGACATGATATTACAACGATAAACAATTTATAGCTTGACAAGTGAGATGAGACAGGAGTATTATTTTTATTACATGTATTTGCAACAGACAAGTTAACAGTTAATTATCTTGTTGTGGAGTAAACTTTAGGAGGTTAATCACGACCGTCTAATATCGTTCATTACAATTGGAAGTTTCGTTTGAAGAACTTACGTACGTATAATTGTAGTCCAGTAGTCATGTGTAGTGATACTGAGGGTCATGCCAGTATTTGGGAGAAGTTCCTACATAAGATATGTTAATAACAATTAATCCCTTTTGGTTATTGTTTAACATAGTAGATGATAATTGTTTATGCCATATACACTCTTATATGAGGTTTTGTAGAGCTATAGAGTGCTCAGGCTAGGGAATTACGCATTTTAAGGAAGTCAAAGTATTGTTGTTCTTTGATAAAAAGGCATGTATCATGATAAGAGCCGTTGTATACAAGTAGTTCAGTTCTTGTGAATTAACGATTTAGCTGTGATAACAGGAGGGTTTCAGCGGAAATACAACTTGATAAAGATTGTCTACTCACGTCTATAATACAATTATTAAATTTTATTAAACCCGAATTTAAGTAATTACGTACAGTTTACCTTAATTAGTCGACTGTATTATACCGATAATGTAATGAAACCTATATAAGACGATGTGTATGCAGTATTTAAAACTACAGAAAGTTAGTGAAGGATGGTTATGTGAAAAACCAGTGTATATATTTAGTTAAGAAATATATTGTAACCGAGAAGTTAGAATCTCGAATGTGTCGCGTTAGCAACACTAGATAATGGATACTATTATAAACATATTACATGTAAATATTTTTGTGGAAATGATTTAATTAGTTAAATAATTTAATAAGAATTATTAATCAATTGTTTTGGAATAGTGTGTGTTTTATGAGCGGATGTTTTTGGTGTGAATGATTATTCATTGTTAAGAGCAAATATGGAACCGTATTGGTCTAGAACAATGACGGAGTGCGAATGAAAGTGTGTATAAAAATTTTAGAATGATTGTTTAAGAAACAAAGAAGTTATGTGAACTTTTGTAAGATCTAAATGTTAATTTTTACGTGTTTTTATAAATGCACACACAAGCAGCCTCTGTGGGCTAGCGAGAATGATTCACCGTTAGCATTGGAGAGCGATGACATAATATAACAGTTGTAGACTCACAGCCTTGTATTTATTGTATAAACCAGTTTCGAGTACGGCATGGTGCCGATATTTCATTGATGAAACCAAGTTTCTGCACGTGCGTTCTACAACGCAGATTTCTGAATGAAATCAGGTGTCTGGAATGCCATTAAGAGGCTTCATTAAACGTTTTTATTTTACGCTGTGTAGGCCTAGAACAAGCCAAGTTTTATACTCATAATTTTTAATACAGCATTGTAATAAGATGTAGAGTTGAAAGGAGGTGTGAATGATTGCGTGTTTTTAATTTTAATGTCTATTGTTAAATTCGTTAATTGTTATTTTGTTTATACTAGATTAGTTTACCCCTTTTGTTAATAAATTTGTTCAAATTGTTTTCCATTGTTGTTGGAGTGTGATTCATTTTAAATATAAGGAGCAGAGTATTGTGGATGTAGTGTAGGTGAAGCTGAAGTCCCAGTCCCCGAGGTAAGTAAAGGTGAGTGCCCCGTGTAGTTCGTTGTTGATCCACAATATTCTTGTAATTGCTGTCTGTAAATCCCTAAAGACCATGTTGGAAGCGATTTCTAATGTAGTATTTGCCGGAGCAGTTAGAAATAGGCAATCCAGCGGGGGCAATGGATATTCCAACAGGATCCTTTCCGGATTATCGGGTACAGTACCAACAATCAAACCAAAATTACATTTCATTGGAGAGCTGGGAATCGAATCTGGGGCCTTATGGTGTGTCAGCTATGAATGCTAACCACTGCACCACGAATTAACATCTCTTTTGTCTTTATTTTCTGTATGCAAATTTACATTCGAAGTTTTGTGCGTCATAGATATGGTTGGATGGTTCCTCAGGTTAGGGACTGCGACAACGTGGTCATGTAGCCCCGTGTACTTTGAGTGTGTAGAATATGTCTGATAACCGGTGTTATTTGTGATGGCTGTATTAGTGTGTGTTATCTGTAATTCAGGCAAGGACTGCAGACGATCGATTTCAAGTAGTTCCTACTTTTTACAAAATGCCACCGTCAACGACACCTAGCTTCAAACTTGGGTACTAGATGCCACTGCAACCACCACCTGGCACCGAACGTTGGAACTTAATACAGCGTTAATCAAATCTAAGCTAAAAAAATTAGCTTCACACAATTGTACTTGGTGGAAGGTTCTTTTACATACCATAAATCTATGACACGGACCCACCGCCTTTACTTCCGACGGTATACTGAGCGATTTTTAACGAATTAGGCCGGGTTTGAACCAATGATCCTGGGCATAGAGGCTCAGCATGTTACCAACTACGCCACCGAAGCCACCTGCGTCAAAGATAACCTTGAGTTCTTCTTTAACAAATATAATACTTTCAACGCAACCAGGGGCGTGGTAGTGTAGTGGTCAAGCTGCTTGCCTCTCACCGCAGGTTAGATTCATGGTCTATGCATGTGAGATTTTTGGAGTGAAATATCACGTCCTGTGGTTTGGATTCCACTTTAAACAAGTAGTTCTATGAAGAACTATACAACCTATTTGCATATATCCTATTTATGTTAATCGCCTCTATCAATATACAAAATTTCAGTTTGATTGCTGTAATAAATTCGTAGATATTGAGAACCATCTAAATGGTCGCCATGTTGGATTTTTATATACTGTATGTAGAACTTAGAGTTATGTATTGTTATATGAAGATTGGGACACAATATATAAAAATCAGATTTTAAAATTTCGCACAGCTGCCATCAGGAAAGCAATTGAAATAAATTAGATGCATGTAGATTAACGTTTGTATAAGCATTTACCGTACCAAGTTTTACTGGGCTCGGATGGTTAAATCGAGAGAAACGGCCATTTAAATATTTATATTTCGCGTCACCGCCATGTTGGATTTGTGCTCACCAGGGTATTAAAAGTCCCATAGGTGAACTTATTATTATAGCCTCTATCAACATACCCAATTTCAGTTGTATTGCTATCATAGATTAATAGATATTGAGTACCGTCTAAATATTTCGGATGGTTGCCATGTTGGATTTTGTATGTATGTTTTGCGTATGTTCATTATTGATTAATACACAAAAAATAAAAACTTATCTTTAACATTGCGCACAGACACCATCTTGAGGTTATGTGAACAATTGAATTAAATTAGATGCCATTGCATTACAATGTGTAGAAACATTTACTGTACCTTATTTTACTTCGCTCAAATGGGTAAATAGAGAGAAAAATCTATTAAAATGTTTCACCTACGCTTGGCCGCTATGTTTGTTTCGTATTTGCTTTGGAAGTCTCATAGCTGAACTTCTTGTAGTACTTTTTTTTTTATCGCCGTACAAAACTTCAGGGAAATTTTCAGTAATAGTTTTGGAGATATAGAATGCCGGTGAAATATTTCGCACAGCCGCCATATTTAGGTTATGTAAACAATTGTACTAACTTAGATTCTATTGCATTACAATGTGCATAAACATTTGCTGTACCAAGCTTTATTGCGTTTGGATGGTTAAATCGCGAGAAAAGTCTATCTAAAAGTTTCAAAGTTAATTGACCGCCATGTTCGTCTTGTATTCAACAGGTTTTTGAAAGTTTCATAGGTGAACTTCTAGTAGTGCCCTTTATCACCATACAAAATTTCAAGGTGATATCAATAATAACTTCGTGGATATAGAATGCCGGTGAGGTATTTCGCACAGCCGCCATGGTGAGTAGTAATAACATTGAAAAGGCACGGTCGGGGTCGGCCAAAATAGTACTATGACCTTACCGTGTTTCATTGAAGTCGCTCCAGCCATTTAGAAGTAGCGTAGCGGTCAGCATAGTTAGCTGCCACCCCGAAGGTCCTGGGTTCGATTCCCGGCTCTGCCACGAAATTTGAAAAGTGGTATGAGGACTGGAACGGTGTCTACTCAGCCTCGGGTGTTCCAAATGAGTAGAGGGGGTTCGATTCCCACCGCAACCATCCTCTAAGTGGTTTTCCGTGGTTTCCCACTTCGTCTTCGGGCAAATGCCGGGATGGAACTGTCCCCGTATATTCTAGAGGCGGTCTGTTGGATATCCGAAGCAAGGCTGGATTCGTAGACCCTGACAGCTCCGGCGCAAATACTAGTCATAGATCCACTCCAAAAAGACCCTCATGAATATACGTGGCGGAAATTACGACGCAACTGTGAATTACATAAAATGCACTTAGCTCGAAGTAGAACACCTACCTTTCGTTCTCAGGGATCTCGTGGTCAGCCTCTGGACCTATAATGGGTTTCACAGTTGCATCTCCTTATATCTAAAACAAATCAAAGCGACGCGGCTTCTAATAAACTAAACAATTTAATAACAACGGTATAAACTAAATCTAAACATTCATACAGTAAATAAAAACACACTCCCTTTCTTTCTTCACATTTACGCCACTGATAATACTGCAGTCCATGAACGCTGTGACAAATTTTGGGGCAGGTTGTGTCATTACAACAAGCTATACATCAATTAAAGACCCCTGTGTATTTTACATTCCTCTGGCGCGCTTCACAATGAACATCTGGGCGCTAAGAGCATGCGACCTTCGCCACGTGTCTGATGACATAACAAACTCCGTTACATTCCCAGAGCTGGCTGGTTTAAAAGCTGCTTGCCTGTCGGTCCGCAACAACTCTCCACATTTGTGCGCGGCCGAGCAGTGGCCTTGGATGGAAACGAGTTTTAAACAAACCCTCGCTATTCCAACCTTGCCCACAAATACACCTCTCCATGGAATCACAAGCTATGTTAAAATGGAACAGATTCACGTCAGACAAATACGCGAACCATACACACATCCTACATGCTAATGAAACAAAACCTCTATACACTATTACTTTCATACTCTCGCATTGTGACGTCCCAATGGAGTTCATTTCATTCACACTGAACAAGAAACAAACCGCATCCAGTCACATCAACATTCATACGCTAACCACTATGCTAAACAATCACTAAACTTCCTATACCTAACATATCATACACTCGATTGGCAAATAAAGAAAGTTAATACTGAATGACTTTACAATGACACTAATGGCATAGGCTATAATCTTTTTAAAATAAATAGTGTCTATATACATGTGAGCCTGAGCTCCGATCTCACAGTTATGTCAAATACAATTAACTGGGATCCTCATAAGCTTCTATAGCTTCAGAACTACTACCACCATTCTCCCCTTTCTGATCTGGTGTCATAATAGATTAAATACGTTCGACCACTCAAGGTGAAACATATGTCGTTACATACTTGGGTTTAATAATCTTAATAAGAGTACACCATAACAGATGTCAATATCCATTTCCCGTTTCAATTTCAATCGTGACCCTCCGGTCTTCTCTAATCCAAAGCCGTGAATAAAATAAGGAGTAGGCCTACTGTCAACTCACACCTTTATGCCTTGACAAACCTAGTCATGCCCACGCAATGACTGTAATATAAAATGCGGAAACACCTTCACAACACCCTCGTATGCCAACTACATACGGAATTACATATATATATATATATATATATATATATATATTGTGCCCTTTTAGCAAGAAATATGCCAATCACAGTATACCAGCGTAGCTCAATTCGGGATTTTCGGGGTAGCGGTAAGTTCACCCACTCTGTGACTCACATATTTTGGATTAATCAGAGGATACACTTGCAAAAATAACAACAAAATCAACTCCTATTTTAACACATTTAATTAATAAAAATTATGGCGCTACAAACAATTAAACAATTAAATTACTGACCCATAATCATCTACTTGTTCCAAATGAACAAGGAATAACATAAGAATAAAACAAATATTGTATTAAAACATATGGTTTCCAATAAACCAACAATTCCTAATTATTTTTACTTCCATAAAGCATCAACTGTAAATTTCATATAACTCCGAGTTCTTTTGGCTCAATGCTTTCTATAATAACGGTGTCATTCTTTGTACACCTCAAATACTACTTTTTTATATTTTCTTAATCAACAAAACAAATGTATAATTACATTTAAAATTACATGTTAATTATCTAACTCAATATTTGGGCATTTCACAGGTTTTCAGCTTTTATCATCTCTCTCTAGTTTTACAAATACATTAAGGTAATCAGGAAATTACTTGTGTACTCCAGAGTATGAAGATACTTGACACAGTCAAAAAACTATGGTCACTCCCGAAACCTAGTTGCCTTCAATTAACTCATGGAATCCTACTTCCATACAACATTACAATAGGGATTGTTATTTATCTCATATGTCTTATAAGACCATTATCACATAAAAACTACGATCTGAACAGGCAAGCGGAAATATCAATCTACAAGGACCTCGGTTCAACGCCCGGGTCGTTAACAACTTTAAACACTCACGGTGTATTCATTATTCCTTACAAGACGGCCTTCAGACACCCCTCCTGCTCCAAGGGTCTGACCGTGCTACTCGAGCGTTATTTATGACTATGCGGGAACCCTCCCGTCTAGCCTAAGCTAGAGCTCTCTTTAATGCTTTTACAAACAGCTTTTCGTTCATTCTCAATTCTTTGGGGAGACCTGGCATTCTACTCCTCGTGTACATTCAACAATATTATTGGGCTCATAAACCACATTCGTAATCTTGGCATTTATTAATTATGAAAGGTCCTCATTGATTGGGGAAGAGTAATACACATTCTACGACGAATAATAAAGGGGCTTTCACAATACGAAGATTCTGAGTTCGAATCTCTTCACATGCCTCGGGAACCATTCCCATATAGAGGACTATACAAAATGCGATTTAGGGTCAGCCTATAGCTTATAAGACCTACGCTCAATACCATACATTTGCTCCCTTTCAATACAACATACACAATGGCCTCGTGATACTACGTCACAAATAGAGGACTTACACCAATTCTCAATTCATTACAATCAACTACCTCTCATAAGTAATTTACCAAGTACATTAACTTTTACGCGTTCCTAGCGTGACATTTTATTTTAATTGCGCTCTTTTTGCGCTATACTTTATTTTTAAGCCTAGCGTCATCCAAAGAACTGATAATACCATATTAATAATTGATACACATCTCAATTTTTATATTATTCTTTTCCTTTGACAATAAATTTCTCTCTTTCAAGAACATGTATTTGAACATCATGTCTATACTTTTTATTAAGGCTCTAACGCTCTTATGTTCACGTCAATTAATTTGATCTTTATTTAATATTTCCTTCCTTGGTTATTATTATTATTATTTCATATCTTCATTCTTTACACAAGCTCAAAAGCTATTTCTTTCATATAACTCAAATTTACTTTCATTTAAATATCTTTCATGATATTTATTAAGATTTCGCTTGCTCTTATGACATTCGTCAAATACACTGACATTTTATTCATATATTTCCTCTACTGGATTTATTCCTTTACATAATTATTTATAGTTTCTCAAATTTCTATTATTGTTCAGACCGCGTTTTTCTTTATTCAGTATTTATTTATTTAAACACATCCCTTTTACTCAAAAACTCCGGTGGATTTGTACACAATCATTTCCTGACACCAAAATATAATGAAATTCATTACTCACATGTTTTTAAGGTCGTCTCATGACCTTTATCCTTGTGCGGTGTTTCATTTTGGCCCACTTTTAACTTACTCCATATTGTAGAAATTCATCTCATGTACAAACACTTCTTGACACATATTCAATACACTTAACATTGACAACATTTTTAATACACTGGTGTATCCATTTAGAACACACAATAAACACTAAAAAATATTATTTTAACACACAATCATGATAGATTTACACTTCACAACTTTTGATCACTAGGCCGTATTTTCCTAGCCTATCACACGTGACCTCTTAATCTCCCGTTTCCAAGGGTGAAATTTATTCAATGTCGGCTTCCTATCCTGCAGAATACGAACGTCTCGAAGCATCTACTTTTCCCTGGAATCCTAATTCTTCGAATCCTATTCTGAATGACCGGCTATTTCTCTAGCTTGAACGGCTTCTTTTTTAGATCTAGTTTATCGATCCTAGTGAAAGTTTGTTCGGATCGAGGTCCCCTCGATAACCTATCGATGATCGATGGATTTATATTATAGCAGCTAGTACTTCTCGAGTCTAATGCTTTAGAATAGTTCGTCTGCTTTCTGGAGATAATGTCTATAGTCTCCGTTCTTCTTTGTTTATTCGGTTCTCGCACTCCTACTTTTCTGAAATACGTTGCGAACCTTACTCTGTTTTTCCCTATTTGGGTTCTTTAAATTAGGTAACTGTTTATCTTCCTGTTACGGTACTTCCGTACGTTATGATATTTTCGGTCGTCTATTTAAAGACCTATCGCCTTAAGTCCAACGTTCGCAGCCTGCTCTGACTATATTTTACGAACTTTTCACTGTAAACTTGTGTACTGTCGGACCTAAATCCTGTAACTAGGATTTTCCTAATTTTTCAACACGGCGATACTTTAATATTTCTTCTTTACAACTCCTTATGGAGGCATGCAAGTTGTTAATACTGCGACGCCTGTGGCTATCAGATATTAATTCTGCGGTGTAATACAGCGTTTCTCCCCTCAAGGAGTACTGGTAAACTGTCTTCGGTGTGAAGCAGAGTGACCCCCCACACGGCTGTCTGAATACTGATGCGTAGCAACGCCCCCCTTGGGCTGCTTGTACTGATGCTCCAGCGTTACGTCCCCTGGACTGACTAATACTGCATGTTTGGCTTGGTGATGCCAGGAGCTTTATACTCTTTCGCTACAAAAAGATAAGACTCTAGCCCTTTCCGTGCCCAACTTTTAAAATAATGGTTGCACCATTATAAAAATTATACCTTCAAAAAGCTCGTCTTCTCAATGTTAAATAATCTCATTGCGCATAAGAATCGATCGTGCAATTCGGAGATATTAATTAATTTCTCGTCCTCAACTGTGTGGGTGTTGCTGTTCATTTGCATTCTCCCCTCTCCACAGGCCTTGGTAAATCCCCTATGACGTCTACTTGCGTTTGCAGTTTTCTCCTGTGCAATTATTAAAGGGTTTTTCTTTACACAAAAGTCTCTAATTCGAAATGATTCACCGTACTGTAATTGTTTACTTATTTTTATACTCGTAAACGGGTTAAATTTAATTATTCCTCTTCTGGCGCATAAGCGGTGTTGTCGTTTTTAAGCAAGCTCAGCTCGATTTCCGATTCAGGCTTCCTTGTCTAACAGCCGAAATTTTCCACTCGGTTATTAATACTCATGACCAGCTCCTTCTGAATGTCAAGAGGCGTGATCTCATCTCTCGAACACCTGGCTCGCGCTGCTTGCACAATGTTAGGCTAGAATCCTGGCTTGATCTTTCTCTATGTTACATTAGAAACTGTACGTTTCTGTCATTTCTTCCCCAAATACATGGATTCGACCTCCTTGGACCCTATGGCACATGGGTTCATCATAACCACTATCAAAGGGTTATCACCTTCACTTCTTTCAAACTGGCATTCTTTAAAAAGGGCATAATTCCCCAGCGTTGTCACACCAATCGCTGGTCTACTGAACGATAACATCAATGTTAAACCATTAATCTATACATGTTGACGATCTTTGGACTAATCGATACAGACCTCCTCACTATTAATTTTAAAACGTTACTCAGATAGATTTAAACTGTTGTGTATACATTTCATAAAAATACTGAATCTTAACTTCACACTTCTGGGTTCAACTTTTACCGATGAAGGAATATGATGTCTACAACGTGACATTACATTACTCCTCGTAAATACTTGATCACAAAATTATATATGTGTGTCCAACAAGAATCGATCACGACGAGGATATCAAACAAGAACTTCTCTAACGTCGGATAATAATAAATCTTCCAAGAAGATTCTACCTTCAAATTATTTTAAATGACTGAAAGTTCATGGCTTTCTTCAATAAAACATACAATTAGTCATATTCGTATTATCTCCATTCTGAACGAATGTCTATGAGTTCTGACGATAACAATCGTTTCCACATTAAATGTTTCTCTTCCCAATGATGCCATGATATTTCACAATATATCACTACCAATATCTTCTCTCTTGATGTCTCTTCTCGACGGATAAAATGCCCAAATTAAACTAATAAAAATTAATTTAATCGGTAACATAGACGAAAATCACCTTTCACTATCCAAAATGGATTGAGACAAGGAGATCCATTGGCGCCAATATTATCCAACTTGGCCTTGGAAAAAGTAAGCCGTGACACTTGCCGAACCAGAGAAATGGAGATGGTGGAAGCAGATACAATTCTAGCATTTGCTGACGATGTGATCCTTGGTGACACTCTTGAGCAAATGTGCGCTGATACTTCCCGATTCCTCCAAAATGCAGAGAAAATTGGACTGGAGGTGAACGTGGACAAGACTAAATATCTTGGAGTATCACGTCGTCGCGTTCTCCCTTCTTACATTGTTGTAGATGGACATACCTTCGAACGAGTTGAAGAGTTCAAGTACCTGGGCTCAATATTAACCAACAAAAGTGAAGTGACGAAAGAAGTACATCAACGCATAACAAGTACTAATCGCGTGTTCTTTAGTCTGAACAATATCTTCAAATCTCGTCTGATATCTCAGAAGAACAAAGTCCATCAGTACACGACACTGGTGAGACCAGCACTTTTATACGGTTATGAAACTTGGGCGACATCAGCAACGACAGAAGATTCAATATGTGCTTTTGAAAGAAAGGTACTTCGATATACTTCGAAAGATATATGGGCCCGTCTATAATAACATGGAAGGTAAATGGGAGAGAAGAAAGAGAGAAGACCTGTACCAGAGGTTTGAAAAGTCACACATTGGACGGATAATGGGACAGAGGCGACTACAATGGTTTGGACACATCTTACGAGCGGACGGCTCCCTTCCTAAGAGAGTCCACCAAACTCAACCCACGTGAAAACGTCCGAGAGGACGCCCAAGAACACGATGGATGGGAGTGACGACGATCCTTCAAGAAGTGGAACCAACAGCTGTGGAGGTTGATGCTAGAGACAGGAAAAGATGGAGTGCCATCTGCAGCAAATACCTTCTCTCATGATTTACTGACTTTCCTTTTATTGGATCCTTTTTGTGTTTTGTAATAATTTTCCCGTTGTATTTTTTTTTAATATTTGTAATATTTATCTTTTCCTTTTGTTATTCTTCTGTAGGCCTCAATGGCCAGTTCAATGCAATAAATGATGATGATGAACATGAATTCATAAACGTCGAAAATAAATTACTATTCCTTAAAGGAAATGACAAAATGCTTGTTCCTCGAACAAGAAAAAAATCTCAGTTCAGAAACTGGATTTCAAACAAACGAAGATAAAAGCGTCGAAAGACGATCACTACAAATAATCTCGAAGAATAAAATGACTATGCATGGAGTACATAAATATTGTGTCGAAATATGGATAAAGGATCTGCTCAAAAATGTCACTACAAAGCTCTAACTACAAGGTTAGTGAACACTGCTACCTGGTCTGGAAGTCTAGAAGCTCAAGATAGAGTATTACAAAATACTCAGTTGTTACATCTTCCAAAGATCCGGGTTGGATCCTAGCTCGTCTCCAAGAACTCGTGACCTCAGGAAAGGAACGAATTCCTCTACTGGAAAACAGCAAGCTCCGACCGGGATCGAACTGCGGGCCTCCAATCATCTTCATTGTGACCGGGTTTACCCTGGACCTCTTGATAATCTTCATGTCTCTTCTTACTCCGTCACAGTACAGTTTCATCAAAACAACCAGCAGTGTCAAAAGTTCAGCTTCCCATTTCGAAAGACATTCGAAAAGAAAGTCGTGGACCTCACTCGCATCACGAACATTCATGTAGATGGAATATGAACATCGTTCTGTAGTCGCTGGTGTTAATGTCGAGCTCATGTCTGACAATAATGCACTAGAATACAGTTGTAGTTCAAGTCTCATGTTCGCTCATCAAGTAGACATTCATGAACAAACTCCTCTAACGAAGCTCCATCGCTGACTATATCGCTTCTATCTGCTTACAT
The DNA here is from genome assembly GCA_946902985.2 of Meconema thalassinum. NCBI lineage: Eukaryota > Metazoa > Arthropoda > Insecta > Orthoptera > Tettigoniidae > Meconema > Meconema thalassinum. The sequence goes on from OX336388.2 coordinate 1,026,273,010, forward strand.
CCCTGGCGCACATACTAATTTAGTCCATAATTAAACTCATATTATCAGACTTAATAATGTTCTTCAACATAGAATACATCTTCATCTTATTGGTGTTGTTATACAGTTCCACAAAAGCAATGTTAACATTCACTCTTACTCACTTGTGTCTGGTGCATGCACTATAGTCGCTCGAACAAAAGTGTCTTATCGCGCTGGAAACAAACACTTTTCTCACGCTTCACAAAAACGTTTATATCTTCTGAAATATTCTTCTCAATTTTCTCAAAGTTCGTAATATACTCAATACGATAGTAAGCTACAATCTGTAGTCGAAATAAAGTTTCTGAAGTGGATCAGACCGAAGTAATTGCGGCATATAAGTTCATCGCAACTTCACTTAGTTTCAAGGCGCGGTAATCTCCTAACTCTCGCCTCGCTTATGCCTTGTCTCCACGAGTCAACCTTCTAGAAGCTCGGTGAAACACTCGGAACTCCTCTCTCTTCCGGCAAAACACGTCTGACCTCTCTAACATTCAGATAATAAAGAGCCTCGATGCTTGGCGTCTCCTCTCCAAGTCTATCGATTCTGGCCGCCTTTTTGCGTTCCCTCTCAAATTCGCGCGGGCTCTAGCAAATCGCTTATTCCTTCCAATAGCGACCTGCTATTGACTTATAAAATATTTCCAATATTTTATTATCATATTCTTCTCTTTACCATTATATAAATTCACTCTCAAGGGGCTTAAATGTGTTAAATATCCATAAAAATTTAGTTGCTGGAACTCTCGTCTTCTCTAAAACTTCTTCTTATTGGCTGTAAGCTCATATCCAATCGGATAATTTATAACAATGTTTAAACAATTCTTGGGATTATTCGCTGTTGCTAGGTCGATTCTAAGCTTCTGGAAACTTCCATTGCGCAATACAATCACGTGACGGAATTTCCCTCCTGCTCAACGTCGCCTCTTGACTGGTTTCTGCCAACTTCCAACCTCAATATTGCTTGGTTAAATTTTATCATGGGCTTCGAGAAAATATTCCCATTTTCATCCCAAATAATTAATTTTACGTGGGTAGTACCTTCTTCAAGGCCACGGCCGCCTCCTTCCCTCTTCCTTGCCTATCCCTGACTATCCATTACCATCCCTCATGAGGCCCCTGTTCGCTTTGCAGGTGAGGCCGCCTGGGCGGGGTGCCAATCACACCTCACCAGTTGTATCCACTCCGACCAGATGTTCCCAGCTCTAGGCCACTGCCCGTAGAGGCGGTAGGGGTGAGTTCCCTCGCTGAGTCCGTGGGTTCCACCAATCTGGAGGGCAAACGACTAAGAAAAGAAAGAAAGAAAGAAGAAAATAGACTAAATATGGAGGTCCCGAGGCTGATGATTGGGATCACGTACTGTAGAATTACAAGCAGTTTGCTTTCTTCCAGGAAGGAGTAACGATATAATACGGTTAATTGGACTTGTTATGTGACCAACCACGGTGGCCAAGAGTGCTAACGCGCCTCACTGGCAGTGGGAGAGCGTGGATTTGAATCCCATACGTCCTAAAAATGGTTTTCGGGGTTACTCATTTTCACCACCAGGCAAATTCCAGGACGGTTAACTTCCTTCCAAAATCCCTTCGCTGACCCTTAATTAGACCCAAGTTAGCGGTCACCATCCCCAGTTGTATCTGCTGACAAAGTGTGTTCAGCTCCCAGACACCATCCTATCGACTGGTTACAATCATGTTGACTGACTGAAAACCATTACATTTCGATAATCTTCAAGGTGTGTCTATTATTGCTGTGATACACTTAAGCAATAAGCCCTAAACTAGAATTCTAAACTGATATGCAGAAATGACCTACGAGTACTCTGCTGACTGTGATGATGGTAAAACCAATCTACAGTAGTTACACACTCTTGTGTTAACAGATGGAAAAACAATTCTGTTGGTAAACCATCTGTGTGACTATGTATGTAGTAAGCGACTTCGGTGGCGCAGTTGGTAGCATGCTGAGCTTCTATGCCCAAGATCGCGGGTTCATACCCGGCCGAAGTCATCGGATGTTTTGGTTGGTTGGTTCCTTAGTTTAGGGGCTGCGACAACGCGGTCATGTAGCCCAGTGTACATTGGGTGTGTGTAGAATCTGTCTGATAACCAGTGTTAATTATTGTGATGACTCTATTATTGTGTGTATCTGTTTTTAATTCAAGTAAGGTATGCAACTTTGAATTTTTCAAATAGTTCCTACTTTTGCCGCCAAACGCCACCATCAGCGACTACGAGGCCTAGTTCAGAACTTAGCTACTAGACGGCCCCGCATTCGGCTCTTGGCAACGAACGTAGAAACCTAAGAGCTTTGTTTACATTCTTAACCTATACAATTTAGCTTCACACAGGTGTAGCCTAATGAGTGGAAGGTTCTTTAACATGCCATAAATCTATGACATGGGACCGCTGGCTTTACTTCCCCTCCGAAGGAAGGCATACTGAGGGATTTTTAACGCTCTTAAAAATCCGACGGCTTCGACCGGGTTTGACCCCGCTATCATGGGTATAGAAGCTCACCATGCTACCAACTACGACACCGAAGCTTCCATCGGATATTTTAAGAGCGTTAAAAATCCCTCAGTATGCCTTCCTTCGGAGGGGAAGTAAAGCCGGCAGTCCCATTTCATAGATTTATGGCATGAAAACGAACCTTCCACTAACTACACTTGTGGAAGCTAAAATTTGTAAGTTAGTTTAATAACGCTCTATTAGTTCCAATGTTCACCGTCAGTTGCTGACTGCGATGGCATTTAGTAGTAGCCACGTCCACAGCTAGAGCACGTGGTAGCAAAAGTAGGAACTACTTGAAAAAATTAATCGTCTGCTGTCCTTCTATCTGAATAACACACACTAATACAGCCATCACAATTAAAACTGGTTATCAGACAAATTGTACACACACTCAAAGTACACGGGGCTACATGACTGCGTTGTTGCAGCCCTTAAACTAAGGAAACAACCAACCATCTGATTTCCAAAGCTATTTTTCGTCTTCGACTTGTGATTCTACAGAGAGATTAAACAATAACATAGGGGAGCCCATATTCAGTCAGTAGCTGAACGAGACTGAGCACACTACGTCATTCTTAGACAAATACTGCTTTTCTTTGATTCTAGTTCTAGTTTTTGTGGGGCTTATCATTGAGGCATTCCACTGCCACACTTTCGTGGAATGGTTGGTAAAGATCAAACTGTTTGTGGGCTGTATGAAATCTTGTTACGTTGTAGATATAAAAAACAAGTTAGCTCTGTTTTCTGTACTTCTCACTTTAGTGTTTCACAGCAGCACTATAAGGGGTGCCAGGTAGAAACGAATGTTGGGGGGGGGACTCACCTTACGTTGCTGCTGAAGAGCTTCCCCCTCCACACACGACTTCAGAAGGTCCAACGACAAGGACAACGAAGCCAGTAGCAGCGAGAAAAAGAGAGTGATACTTCCCCTACCTGACGCACATGCGCAGAAGACAGACTAGCAGTGGACAGACAAGAGTGATGGAAACACTCTCCCCTACTTTGGTACGCATGCGCATTGAAACATTCTTTTCTATGAGGTAACCCGATAGCAGCACTTCATTATGATATTACCACACCTTCGTGGACTAGTGTTGGAGGGCCACCGGTATTTGTGATAAGCATTTTGGGCTTTAATTGTGATTCGTAAAGCAATTTTGTTTTCTTGTGTAAACTATATGTTTGATTTGTTTGGCTTAGAACTGATGATGTTAGCTTGATGAACGAAATATGTTATCCGTGTACTCGTACTTTCTTCTTGACCGACTGAAAGTTATCAATCATGAGAATCATCAACATAGGAGAAATTTGAAATGCTTTTCAGTCGGTAAACACGATTGTACCCAATTGTTGTTGTTTGAGTCTTCAGTTTGATGCAGCCCTCCACGACTTCCTGTCTTGAGCTATTCGTTTCATCTCTACATAGCTACCACACCCTACATCCAAGGCAATCTGTTTAACATATAACAAATAACATATAACCTTGGTCTACCCCTACAGTTCTTGTCCTCGACCCATCCTTACATAACTAATTTTTTATTCCTGGGTGTCTTAGTACGTGTTCTGCCAACCTATCTCTTATCTTCATTAGCAGTCAACAGAAACATCTTTCCTCTGCCACTCGTCTTATTACCTCTTCGTTTGTTAACCCTATCTACCCATCTAATCTTCATCATTCTCCTGTAACACCACATTTCAAACGCTTCAATTCTTCTCTTTTCTGATGCACCAATAGTCCAAGATTCACTTCCATAGAGCACCACGCTCCAGACAAAGGCTTTCAAAAATGACTTCCTAATACATAAATCTATATTCGATGTCAACAGATTCCTTTTTTGTAGAAATGCTTTCATTGCCTGAGCCATCGTACTTTTTGTATTCACTAAGTGAATATCGTTATATTATTTTTGAATTGCAGCCAATGGCTATAGCAGGGTATTTTAATTGAACGCCCGTATGCTCCCCATCAAGTTCAATTTCAAGTAATTCCAACTTTGGCTACCGGAGATGCTACTGTCAGCGACACCTAGCGGTGAACGTTGGAACTTGATAGAGCGTTTTTAACCAGCCAAATATAGGCCTAATCTACAAATTTAGCTACCAATTTTACTGGTAGATTCTTTTACATGCCATAAATCAATGACAAGGGCCCGCCGGCTTTACTTCCCCTCCGAAGGAAGGCATACTGACGACTTCGGCCGGGTTTGAACCCGCGATCTTGGGCATAGCAGTTCAGCATGCCACCGAAGCCCCCGCATATCGTTATATGGAACTTGGTACCGTTGTCGTTGCATAGTACACATACACATTCTGTGGATTATTATCTTTAGAGCCTTCTGAGTCTGAGGGATACTGTCCATGGACAGCAGACACATAACAGATCATAAATGTTGCGGGTTTGCCCGCTGCAGCAGACACTACACAAGTTTACCTCCTCTATATGATCAGTCAATGACTGGAAGAATTTAAGCATACATGATGCCATTTCTTGCCCCCCTCTACGTGCTGTGATTTCATCCCACATGTAGCAGTCAGCATCTGCATGTATCTTCTTCTCCACAGCTGAAAAATCTGTTAAATTGAAAGTCCATAGTGATTGCTTGTAGAAAGACAAGCCACTACGCAATAGAGGTGTTGGTCGGCACTGTTGCAGATCGAAACAAGTGAACACGAACTTGCCGTTTTCTTTAGCTTTCATTTTGTAGTTTCTCTTTTCCTTATACATTTTATCAGCCATTTACAAGTGCTTTTCGTATTCGACCAGCATAGATTCCATATCTTCCAAATCAGCTCTTTTTAAAATAATTTTGTATTTGACACACCTATGCCATGTGCCATTCTTTGTTTCTTTTTAAGCTTAAATTAAAATGCTCAACGAAAATGATATGGTAGGCTGATTCAGCCTCTATTGTTTTCCCAGATTGCTTTGACTCTTCGACATACAGCTTATACATCTTAGAAATCGACAGCTCTCCAGATAAGTATTCATTTTTGCGTATGGTGCATGGAGTAACGGCTTTCATAAGCTGGTACTTTTTATATGATTCATAATACTGTTTCTATCTTAATCGGACATCTAATGTGGTTACTATATTTCCCTCTCTCATCTGGTAGGCAGTTGTTGGTGCTTGTGGCTCGTCGTTTATCCAGAACGGAACGAACTTTTGTCAGTGTTAAACCCGACATGTTCAAGAACATCGTTTGACAGATTTCCTTTCCGTCTAGCAGATACTTTCTGGTAAATTTTAGTCGACTTGCAGCCAATTCTGTGAGAACTCTCTTCCTCTCAAGTTCAATCACACAGTCGCTCAGGTACTGGTTTTGTGCATCAGGAATAAGTTGATACAACTAACGAAATATTGTAGTCTCTTATATCCCTCTATGTAACATTTACGGCGAGAACGACATGGGGGTTTTAGTACCTTACCCGACAAAGGTTTACCTCTGACAGACAGATATGGCTCACCTGCGCCTCGACGTTTCTTTCTGACGATCCTTTGCCAAGTATTAGGATTTCGTTTTTTTTTATGAACTGGCTTCTTCCTGTGTGCCTCCCGTGCGAGGTTTAGACTGGCTATCTCGCCTCTGTTGTCTTGTCTTGAAACTTCGGTATCTAGTCTCAGTTCGCTCACTCTCCAATTTACCTGTAATTGATCTTTCTAAGCAAGGCAGAGAGTGGAAAACACAACCATAATTGAAAACAATGACTCGCCTAATATACACTTTGGTTGTAGTCGCTGTCATTGTTGACCTCTTTCGGCGCGCGCAAAAACAACCAATGTTTGTTCTAGCCCCCAGATTTCTGATACATTGCCAAAGAAGATTAGTTGTGACAGAGCAAAACTATAGTATTTAGAGACGAAGAAGGACATTGTTGTTCCATTCGCAAGATCGCCTCGGAAATATAAAGACCATGTTCAAACCAAAAAATGCAAAAAAATTGACATTGGTCGTTTTTGTTCCAAGCCACAGGTTGGTTCCTCAGTTTAAGGGCTGCCACCATGGGTTGGTTGGTTCTTAAGTTTAGGGGCTGCGACAAGGCGGTCATGTAGCCCCGTGTACTTTGGGTGTGTGTAGAATCTGTCTGATAACCGGTGTTAATTGTGATGGCTGTATTCGTGTGTGTTCCGAAATCACTCTGAAATTTTGTACGGTGATAAAAGGCACTACTTGAAGTTTACCTATAACATTCCTTCCTTTAATGCCTTACTCCTATCTGTACCATTTCTACATAGTTTCTAGCCCTCCACAGCACACAACGTATACGTGCTAGGTCAAAACCGGCAACTGATTTGAAGTGAGCAGCCTCACATTAGTTAAATCTACATAACAGTTTCTTTGTTGATTTTGCGTTGTAGACCAGTGTAGGCTAACCTGTGTCTCTGTTGTTACTCTAGAAGTGAGTAACTGTAGTTATTACCGTAGTAGGGTCTAGAATGGGGTAGGTGTCCCAGGACCTGATCTAAGGCACCATCCCGGAATCTGCCGTAGGGGGTGTGCAAGAAACCAAGGAAATCTCACTCAGGATGGCCACTTTCAGAGCCTGGAATGGAACCTTCACATCCTGGACTTGCTTCATGTCCTCATCAGCTGAGATAGAAACCAGGAGGTAGACGTATTTATCTATGCTTTGCAATTCCCCAATTGATTGAGGCCGTACTCTTGAAAAAGGAGATTTAATCTCCATGGGACATGTTATCCCCACCCTCAAGCTCACTTTACGTTCTCCCGATTTTCATTCCCATTCGCTGGCATCAGTTTCCAGCCACTGAATGTAAGGATCCGATATCTGCCTCTCTCCGCGACAGTCCAATTTCTTTCCGTCCCAACCACTCCACAGAGAACACAATGCGTTCTTCTTATTGCAGCCGTTCGCTTTGCGCTCCAACTTCCGATCAATACCAACACGTTAATCATCTCCAAGTAAAAACTTCGTAATACAGATTTACAAAGCTTATTTCATTTGTTCAATTTGATGATGTACCAGTCAATTTTCTAAATTTAATTTGAAAAATGAAAATCCACAGCCTGCTTCCAGTCTCCGACCGGGTCAGGAATGGAATGAATGAAGCCCCCATCTAGCGGCGAGGATATGAACTGTGCCGGCTGCCGAGGCCTGACGCACTCCTCAGGGGCAATGATTAAATGAATGACAGATGAAATGAAATGATAGTGGAGAGTGTTTCTGGAATGAAATTTTTGACAGGGAAAACCGGAGTACCCGGAGAAAAACCTGTCTGCCTCCGTTTTGTCCAGCACAGATCTCACATGGAGTGACCGGGATTTGAACCACGGATCCAGTGGTGAGAGGCCGGCGTGCTGCCGCCTAAGCCACGGAGGCTTTGTTAAATTTAATTTAATGTTTATTATTTTTAGACCATTTCATATTTAGGCTTTCACATCTAAATTTTAATTTATTCTTGGTTGGTTGGCTCCTCAGATTAGGGGCTGCGACAATGCGGCCATGTAGCCCCGTGTACTTTGGGTGTGTGTAGAATCTGTCTGGTAACCGGTGATAATTGTGATGGCTGTATTGGTGTGTGCAATCTGTAATTCAGGAATGGACTGCAGACGACCAATTTCAAGTAGCTCCTACTCTTGCTACCAAATGCTATCGTCAACGACACCTAGGTGTGATCTCGGCTACTAGATGCCACCGCAACTGGCACTTGGAGGCAAACGTTGGAATTTAATCAAATCTAACCTACAAATTTAGCATCACACAATTGAAGTTAGTGGAAGGTTCTTTTCCATGCCATAAATCTATGACATGGGCCCGCCGGCTTTACTTCCCGTCCGAAGGAAGGCATACTGAAGGAGTGTTAACGCTCTTAAAAAACCGATGACTTCGGCCGGGTTTGAAACCAGGGTCTTGGGCATAGAAGCTCAGCATGCTACCAACTACGCCTCCGTTGCCGCTTTTAATTTATTCTAAATCTGTGTAATTTAATCCGTATTAACAGGGGCAGATGACCTAGCTGTTCAGACCTTTTAAAACCCCAATAACTGACTAATTTTCTAATGCTAGGCACCTTGTGTGGTCTTGGGGTACTCATTGAGACTCTTGTTCCGGAGGTACTGGGTTAGATTCCAGGCTCTGTCAAGAAATTTAATTCTGGTGTCAGGGTTGAAATGGGGTACATTCAGCCTTGTGAGACAAGCCTGAGAAGAGGTGAGTTCGATTCTCACCTCAGCTGTCCTACTTGAGCATTCTTGTAAGGAATCATCTGACATGGAGTATCCTGTGGGACATGTCTCCAAAGCGTACAAATCATTTTGTAATGAGTGTATTAAAAAGGAGTAGTACCACCGTAAAAGAGTTAGGATATTTAACCCTGGTGAGGTCAATCTTGGAATACGGCTCAGTAGTTTGGGGCTCATACTAGGTAGGGCTCACCAATTGCCTGGAAATGGTACAAAAGAAAGGCTGCAAGGGTTGTATTCAAATATTTTAATCCTTGAAGTAGTGTAACTCGAATGATAGAGAAACTGTGATGGGAATCTCTGGAAGATAGAAGTTCGAAATCCAAACTATATGCTATGTGTAACTCGTACACTAATCGGTCAGCATGGGGAGAACTAAGCAATCACATGGGAAATCCCACCTACCTGAGCGCGGCTGATCATCTGTGGAGAAAAGATCTGCCCTAAATCTTTCCCATAAGGGAGAACGCATCAGGCGAGAGCCTGGTCAAAATGACTACTGTGGGAAAACCAATTAAACTGAAGCGATGGTGGTGGGCATGGAGGTACATGAGCAGAAATAAAAACAAGATGTTCAGTAAAGAACATATAGCCTACTTTCTCCTAAATGTATGAGTATAGTTATAACTCGTTGTTATTATCAAAGAGTATAATAGAACTATTCTTTGTTGAAGGCCATAGAAACGATTTACCTCTACCAAACGCCACAATCTAGATAAAAACTGCTACCATCATTGAAGAAAGAAAGAAAGATAAGAAGTATCTCAAGAATGTTATGGATCTGGAGACATAATCGACCGGACTGGCTGCGTGGCTCGGCGGTAACGTTCTCGCTCGCTGGGCCCTAGGTTGCAGGTTCGTATCCTGGCGCAGTCAGCTGGCATTTGAGGGTGCACAAATGCGAGGGAGCCGTGTCAGTACATTTACTGGCACGTTAAAGATCCCCTTCGGGCCAAAATTCCGGCACCCCGGTGTCTCTAAAAGCAGCAGTAGTTAAAAGGGATGTAAAACCAATAACATTATTATTATTATTATTATTATTGTTTTAATGTGCTAAACGGTTCCAGGCTAGTGTTCAGAAGTAAAGGGGGAGTTTTAGTCGGTAGTCTGCTACTCAGCAGCAGGAACCCGACACTCTGTGCGTAAATGCATTTCTTGCCCTAAAAAAAAAAAAAAAAAAAAATATATATATTATTATTATTATTATTATTACATATACGACCTGCCGTGGGCAACATCCAACTTTGAGTTGAGGCATGTCTTTACACGTCTGGTTGTGCAGGGCTTTCACAACCCTAATTGAAAAAAAAAAAGGAAGGAAGATTGTAGTTTTAAGTGGCCGTGAATCTTGTGATTATGAGCCACGGGACCTCCTTTTTACGTGGAATCCGAACCACAGGACATGGCATTTCACTTCAAAAATCTCACATGCATTGACCGGGAATCGAAAACCCTAATTGAATTAACAAATCTTTCCATGACCCTACAGGGACGTGTGTATACAAACTATGTGGATATTTTCGATTGCTATTTGCCTGAAATAAAAGTAGTAATTAATACCTGAACTAACACCAACGGCTTGAACTCAGTTACTATGTGAAATCGTTTTGTTCTTTACTTCAAATAACATTTTCAAGTAACGCAAAATAGGCTGTTACAAACCCTTTAAAATAAAAAGTAAAAATGTATCGTAGTATCATCTCGTCATTCTTCAAATTCGATGCGCATAGAATGCCAATGGTATATTAATCAATGGAGCCCCACGTAGACTAGTCGTGACTTCTAGTGGTGAAATATCGAACAATATAATCCTAACAGAGCGAGTGCATTCTAGCGGCCAGAAGAAGAAACTTTTCAATAAAATCTGGTCGGCGTGCAGTTACCTTTTTGGCAGCTAGATGTCTCTAGTAAATCTGCTGGCGAATTATATTATAATTAAATATATATTTTACACCATAATATGCACAATATAACGCTTAATTTTAAAACATCTGAGTCATTACAAAACAATATACATATAACATTTCAAGCAAAAAATCTAGCTCTGATCGGGTTTGATCCATAGGCAGTTGAGCGATATGCTAACGCTCTACCATTAAGCTAATTGTGTCAACGAATATCGTTCTATATAAAATGACTTACATAGAACTTGTTAGCAAATAATGATTTATACTAAACGATTTCATCACTGGAGTATATTATTTATACATAAAGCATTTCATACAAAGTTTATTTATTTTGTATCAGTACGCTATATTGCATTCAATACTCAAATTAGTGAAATATAAGTCAGGCACAAGATATCCGCTGCCATCTTGTCTTATTACTGAATCAGCTCACCTTTTTAAAATCACGTCTGCACTATAGTATTACAAAATAAACTTTTAATTTCGAACGTGCCTCTTCCTTTAGAACAGTTAAAACGATTCTCGGCTCGATAATCGGAACTGGTGGGTCCCATGATATGGATTATAAAGTATGCATAATTCGCACGGCCGCCATCCTGAAAGGGTATGGCGGACGACCTTGTAGTTTGGTCACAAGACGCATCCTATACGAAGGTATGTTGTTACCAAATTTGGTAGAGATCGGATGATTTGGTTAGTCGTTATTTGATTTTACGTTTTGAACGTTTGAGTGGCCGCCATTCAGTTTCAGTAAAGATGGCGGCGAAATAAAACATGACACTGAGGTGTCCTTTGCTAGTGCTACCTTTGTACCAAATTTCGTTCAATTCGCATTCACCGTGTTCGAATTGATAGGGGGGACAGACATTCAGAGTACACACTCACACACACACACACAGACACACACACACAGACTCACACACACACACACACACACACAGACTCACACACACACATACACACACACAGACAGACACACTTTTTTCGCCCTGTGTTGATCTCATAAGTCTACTTTCATTTTTTGCAAAAATCGAAAGTAGGCTAAAAATGTCAGATAACAATATTTATTGCTAATTGCAAATTAATAACACAATGAACAAAATGCACATAAGTGCTCGAAGCAGAATTGACTAGTATGATATGCTACAATTTGTGAGGGTCTGATGACAGAAACCCTGATCAAAGAGAAACCAATGAAAAAGCTTGCTTTGATTTAAGAGAAGTTGAGCTTGAAATATAAAATACACTTTAATAACGGAATCATAACCTACTACGGTGTGGTAGCAGGTGGAGAGGTGATACTCCGACGTGGCGCGTCCCAGGTGGCGGATAGGGGGGTCCTCACCGGCTTGCCGGTGGACTTGAGCAAAATAAAATAGCTCTCGCGGACCAAACACTCGACAACCTCTACGGTTAACAACCGAAGTTGTAACTCGGAGCTTGCTCCTTACAATGTTGACTACCTTTGAAAGTCAAACATGGAAGGAAATCTTTTAAGGAATAATCCACCTAGACTGCATTCGGATACGGTGGGCAGTCACCTGAAAGATACCCTAGATGAGTCGAAGCATCTAAAAATACCCCCGACAGATAGAAACCTCAAATTTAGACTGAAGATAGGACAGATAAAGTATATAGCAACACACAGTATAAATTCCATCATACAGCCAGGAAAACTCAAAATTTTGACAGACGAAATGGATCGCAAAGGGATTCTAATAACCGGGTTTCAAGAAATGAGAAACACCGATCAGGAACCAATAGAATCACAAGGGTATAGAATTTACAAGGGAATACCAGGAAAAAGAGTAATGAAGCAATGTCCACAATTCGGAACAGGATTTGTAGTCAATCTCAAAATAATTGAATCCATCATAGAATTTAAAGCATTATCCCCTAGGCTCTCGACACTAACTATAAAAGCTGCAAATAGAATATATACCATTCTAAATACCCATGTCCCAACTAATGATAAAAATAATAAGAAAGAACACAAAGATGATGTGGAAGGATTTTGGGAGCTTTTAGCTCAGACAGCAACAAACATAAATAAAAGTCACACCAAAATTTTAATTGGAGACTTTAATGCCCAGTTAGGAAAGGAAAAAAGATATATAGACATAATAGGAAAGTGGCCAGCACAGAGAAGAACAAACAGGAATAGCATAAGACTGGTGGAATTTTGCAGGAACCATGATATGATCTCCAAATCAACTTACTTCAAGAGAAGACCAAATAAACTCAAAACTTGGAAATATCCACATTGGAAAAAAGGTGAATGCTAACTAGATCATGTTTGTATGGATAAGAACTATCACAGGGAGATCTAAAATGTGAAAGTTCTGAGAGGAACAGATACTGAATCGGATCATTACATGATAATGATTAAAATTAAATTTACCCCGTTGACAAAGAAAAAAAACTCACCTAAAAGAAGAGAACATACGACCCTCATAAACTAATACATAACAAGGGATACAAAGAACGAACTAGATGTATTAAATTAACAGATGATCTAGAGGAAATAGTTCCCGAATTGAAACAAATAGCTGAATAAGTAGCCCCAATAAATCCAAGGAAGAAACACCAATGGTGGAACGATGAGTATGATAATACAATGGAAGAGAGACATCAAGCCTGGTTACGGTATCAGAGTCGAAAAACAGATGAATCACACTTGGATCTCATAAAACAAAGGAAGATGACTCAAAAAATAATACGAGGGGTTAAACGGCTATACAAAAAGGATATACTTCTGATGATCGAAACAAATAGCGCGAAAACAAACTCAAGAGATTACTACAAAATGTTTATCAATCAACTACCAAGATATGAACCTCCAACATTAATGTTAAAAGACAAAAATGGCGAGTTAGCTCATAGTAATAAAAGAAATACAGAAATTTTAGCAGAAACGTTTAACAAGTTGCTAAATTGCGAAGATCCACCAGAACTGCTTCAAATAAATACAGACACCACTATTAAAATACCATCAGAAAACATAAATCCACTCACAATCCAAGAAGTCTACAAAGCTCTGAGAGAGCTCAAGAACTACAAAGTGAGTGGAGAAGATCAAACATTTGCAGAATTGTGGAAATATGCAGCAGAACCAGTAAAGATTTCATTACACCAATGAATAGTGAACATTTGGATCAAAGAAGAACTGCCAGACCATTAGACTACAGCTATAATACATCCATTACACAAGAAAGGAGAAAAATCAAATCCTGACAACTATCGAGGAATTTCCCTTTTGGATATCACATATAAAAACATGTCACGAATTCTATATATTCGTTGTAAAGATCAATTAGAACTGGAAATAGGAGAATATCAAGGTGGATTTCGGCCATGGCGAAGCTGCCCTGGACAGATAATCACCTTAAAATTAGTAATGCACTACTACAAACGTAGACAAAAACAGCAAGTCATAACCTTCGTAGACTTCAAAAAAGCTTATGATTGTATACATAGATCTTCATTGCTGAAAATACTAAGGAATTTCGGACTTCATCCCAAATTAATAAAAATTATAAAACTAACTCTAACAAACACCAAATCTAATGTAAAATTCAGAGGAGAAATATCTGAACCGTTTACGATTAAAACAGGATTAAGACAAGGAGATGGTTTATCGCCTCTACTTTTCAATTGTGCTTTGGAATATGTAATGAGGGAATGGTACAGGGAAAATCCTAGGAGCATAAGAATTGGAACCAAGAAAGATCAAATAGAATTAAATTGCTTGGGATTCGCAGATGACTTAGCATTACTGGCTAATAATATTCAAGAAGCCAGAAATAAAATAATAAGCCTACAAAATATAGCACAAAAATTTGACTTCAGATATCTTTTGAAAAGACAGAGATAATGGTAGCAAATCCACTTGTAATCAATCACATAACAGTAAATAACAAGAAAGTTAAAATAGTGAAGACATTTAAATACTTAGGAGAAATTATAACTTACAACTTGGATGAGAAACCTGCATGGCAATAAAGAACTAATAAAATGATAAAAGCCCAAGAATTAACATGGTCTACATATAAAAGAAAATGTCTATCAATCGCAAAAAAATTAAAACATTACAAGACGGTGGTTCAACCAGAGGTGACATATGGAAGTGAAACTCTTTTTAAAGTTACTCAGAAAAACAGAATCGACACAATTTTAAAAGTAGAAAGAAGAATTGTTAGAACATGCATAAATAAAAAATATCAGAAAGATGGACAGTGGCGGATAGTACCAAATGAAGTGGTATACAGAGAACTGGAGCCCATCACTGATACTATTCGGAAGAAACGGCTTTCTTTCTTTGGTCAAATCATGAGGACACCAGAAACCAGTTTATCTAGAAAAATTGTAGTGAAACTTTGGAATATGAAACAACAAGTAGGATGGATTAAAGAAATTTGAGAAGATATGAAAGAATTAGAAATAACCTTGGATGACTTGCAAAACAAAACTACAAAATTAAAAAACGGAGAGATATAAAAATAAAATTTGAGGCTAAAATAGACAAACGTAATACAGTAAAAAGGGGTATTTACAGATGAGGAACGCCTGAGAAGATCAGAGCGAATGAAGAGCTACTGGGCGACTCGGAAAGGAAACTTACTGAAGAAGAGGACCAAGAAATGATTGACTGAAGTGGTCCAATGAGGCCGTAAAAGAAGAAGAAGAAGAAGGAGGAGAAGAAGAAGAAAGGAATCATAAAACTGAATGAGTAAAAATTAAATTCTTCATAAAATTGATCTTATCTTCTCAAAAAGTTGAAGAGATATCTTGTAGAGCCAGCTCCTTAAAAGTTCCAGCTAGCATAAATGATGTTTGAGAAGTCTTCACAGTTTCTTCGGAAGGAGGCGTTCATGGCCTCGAGATATGTATGAATGAAAATCCACAGCCTGCTTCCAGTCTCCGACCAGGTCAGGAATGGAATGAATGAAGCCCCCAAACTAGCGGCGAGGATATGAACTGTGCCGGCTGCCGAGGCCTGGCGCACTCCTCTGGGACAATGATTAAATGAATGACAGATGCAATGAAATGATAGTGGAGAGTGTTGCTGGAATGAAATTCTGACAGGGAAAACCGGAGTACCCGGAGAAAAACCTGTCTGCCTCCGTTTTGTCCAGCACAGATCTCATACGGAGTGACCGGGATTTGTACCTCGGACTCAGCGGAGAGAGGCCGGCGTGCTGCCGCCTAAGCCACGGAGGCTTGCCTCGAGATATGTATGCCATAGATAAATAAATCCAACTCTTCCTTCTTCTCTCGTGAGGGTATGACACCTGTAGTGTCCAGGCGGTAGTTCAGGAGAAGTTTGAAATTGGTTGGCAGTCGGAAGACTGCAGCTGCTTCGAAGGTCGAATCAAAGTACACCATCTATGATGTGGCTTGCTGAGTACGACAGCTGGCAGTTATTCCTGCCATCTGTAGCGATGCGTCGGAGAGAAGATCCCATGATGTAACTGCGAAGTAGCGTGGTGGTTAGCGATGGAGCACTGAGAAGCAGGGACCCGGAACAGAACTGAAATGCGTTACGTAACGCTGTGTTCCACGTTACGTTACGTATGCCATACCGCGGCCCCGAGCTGGCTTGCGGTATCGTTCCGGAACTGTAACTTGGAACTCAGTACGAGCATGTGGAACGTTACAGCGCTGGAACGGTACAGTCGGAACTCCACTCCCAACTGTACCGAGCATCAAGGTACGTGTTAGCGGAACGTTACGTATGTAACGGTACATGACTGGAACGATTCCTCAGCGTTATCAGTTGGAAAGTTACTCTGCGTACCGTTCTTGGTTATCGAAATAGAGTAACGTTTCCACCAGTACCCGGTTACACTGTGTACCGTTCCAGGTTATACCAACCAGCCACCCGGTATCTATGCGTAACGTTCCAGGTTCTCAAGTTCCAACGGAAAGTGGAACGGTACAGAGCCTGTAACAGTACAGCAGCATTTCCCAAAATGTATGTAGGCCTACAGACTATTACTGGACTGTTACCGGTACTACTGTCCATTAGCTATTAAAACCATTATGGCTATTACACCGAATTTTTACGTAGACTATTACGGCTATTACACAGTCTATTTAGTTACCACGGCAATTGTAACACTGCGTTTATTACACTGTTACGCTGGTTGTTACAAACTGTCACATAATAGCCTAATTACACAACAACTACATCAATTACATACCTGTTATCTAATCTAGGGGCATTTCTTTCATGATATCGAAATACTCTATCTAGCCTAAGGATATTTTTCAGTATCTACTGTCCTACCTAGAACCCTGATGAAAAGATCCTTTTTTCTGCGTCAACAACTATCCCACTTTGAACGATGCCATATTCAATTCCAGGCAAATTATTTATTCAAACATAGGACAATTACTTCTTGTAATATCAATAAAAATAAAAATAAAAATACTGATTTCAGTCTGAGTGCGTGCCGCATCAGACAGGGCAAGGCAAATTGCTCGTTTCGATCGCGGTCATACTGTAGCCTACGTTAGAAATATGTTTCCTGAAAACAATACGATGGATCCCATTGATTCGAAATATTTATTGTTGCTCCATATTGAGGTTTGGAACATAGGTTATTGTTCATCGGTCCATGTAGTTGAGGTTTTTATGGAATTTGTCTGATAGGTCTAAACTTTGTTATTGTGATGTCTGTAGTAACGTGTGTATTTGTAATGATGGCATGGCTTGGGAAGGAGTAGGCCGTGGCCTTGACTTAGGAACTATCCACGCATTTTCCGGGAGTAGAAGTGGGAAACCACGGAAAACCAATCTAAGATGGCTTAGATGAGAATCCAACTAACCTTCTCGCAGTGTTGCCATATAAGGCAGAGTGTAACCTACACAGCAAACTTTAGCTCCTTTGTGACCAATAATAGTATTTCTTTTCAAAATAAACCTCCCGTTCTTGCTTTTCGTTTACATGTTAGCCTATTTTCATTTAATAGTGATAGAAGCCATTTTTCAGTGATGCTTAATTCAAATAATGAAGGCTATTCAGTCGTGTTGACCGACTGAAAAGCTTCCTTTATTATTTACATTTATGAAATATAGACCTATGAAATCACATATAGTCCGTGTGTGTGTACGTATGTGTGTGTTTGCATGTGTCCGTCGCCTCGCTCCCCTCCCTAATAAAATCTAAACTGCTAGGGCAATTTCAACGAAACTCGGTAAGGTCATAGTACTATTTTGTCCAACTCCGACTGTGCTCTTCAAATTTTATTACATCTCACCAATCCAACATGGCAACTGTGCGAAATATTTCACCGGCATTCCATATCTCCGAAATTATTAGAGATATCATCCTGACGTTTTGTATGAAGGAATAAAGCACTAATAGAAGTGTAACGATGGGACTCTCAAAAACCTCTTTACAAAACGAACATGGCGGCAAAGCGAAGTTGTTGTATTTAAATAGCCTTTTCTCGCATTTAAACCAAACGAGCGCCGTCACACATGGTACAGCAAATGGTATACACCTTGTAATGCACTGGCATCCTATTCAGCTCAATTGTTTACATAACATCAAGATGGCGGCTGTGCGAAATTTTAAAATTAAGGTTTAATTTCTTCTGTCCTAATCATGCGATCGAAACCAACGTTTGAACAATGAACCTACGCAATAATCATCTAATAGTACATAGCTCTATGGCCTACAAATTATATAAAAATCCAATATGGTGGCCATCGGAAATATTTAGACGATTCTCAATGTCAATTAATCTGTGACAGCAATCAAATTTAATTGTTTTTTTAACCACGAAATGGCGCCAGCGTCAAATTTTAAAATCTCGTTTTTAGCCTATTTCTATTTATGAAAAAATAGGCTTATGGGATCACCTTTCATCCGTGTGTGTACGTCCGTGTGTGTGCCCCCCCCCCCACTAATAAAATATAAGTGGCTGGATAGATTTCAATTAAATTCGGTAAGGTCATAGTACTATTCTGGCCGACCCCGACCGTGCCCTACAAATTTTATTACGTTTCATAAATCCAACATGGCGGCTGTGCGAAATATTTCACTGGCATTCTATATCTCCGAATCTCAGAAGACTTCTGTTAAGTTACTTAGGAAGCAAAATAACCAGTGATGGTTGGAGGAAAGAGGATATAAAAAGTAGGTTGGATCAGGCAAGAAAAGCATTTCTACAGAAAAGAAATCTGTTGGCATCGAGCGTGGGCTCTATGGAAGTGAAAATTGGACTATTGGTGCAGCAGAAAAGAGGAGATTTGAAGCGTTTGAAATGGGGTGTTACAGGAGAATGATGAAGATCAGATGGGTAGATAGGGTTACAAACGAAGAGGTATTAAGACGAGTGGGAGAGGAGAGATGTTTCTGGCGACTGCTAATGAAGAGAAAAGATAGGTTGGTAAGACACTTACTAAGACACCCAGGAATAGCAAACTTAGTTATGGAAGGAAGGGTCGAGGACAAGAACTGTAGGGGTAGACCGAGATTAGAATATGTTAGTTTGCCTCGAATGTAGGGTGTGGTAGCTATGTAGAGATGAAACGCCTAGCTCAGGACAGGGAGGCATGGAGAGCGGGATAAAACCAGTCAAAAGACTGAAGACTCAAACAACAACATCAGCCGATACGAATGAATTGATAAATATCAAAGACAAAGATAAATGTATAGCGTAACACTAATAAGTCCCTTGGTATTAAACCTTATATGGTACACCATAAAGAAGAATGGAAAATTGAACGCCAAAATCAACATACCGTAACATGATGTATGAAAATATGATAAAATAATCATTTGCATCAAATTTCAAACACATATTAAAACTCTAAAAATGCCCGATTTTCCTACAGACCACTGCCAGTGGAAGAACGTGGCTAGTATTAAGGGACTTTTTTCAAGAAACATTGTGTGTCTGTATGTGTATATGTGTGCTCCCCCCTTTCAATTGAAACACGGAATTTTGTCCAGAGGTAGCACTAGAAAAGGGCACCTCAGTGTCATGTTTATTTTGCCGCCATCTTTACCAAATCTCAATTGTGGCTACTCAATTGGTCAAAACTTAACATTAATAAACGACTAAACTAATCGTCAGGGACCCGGAACAGAACTGGAATGCGTTACGTACCGCTGTGTTCCACGTTACGTAACGTACGCCATACCGCGGCCCCGAGCTGGCTTGCGGTATCTTTCCGTAACTGTAACTTGGAACTCCGTACGTGCATGTGAAAGGTTACAGCCCTGGAACGGTACAGTCGGAACTCGACTCCAAACTGTACCGAGCATCAAGGTACGTGTTAGCGGAACTTTAGCTCCTTTGTGACCAATAATAGTATTTCTTTTCTAAATTAAAACTCCCGTTCTTGCTTTTCGTTTATTTGTTAGCCTATTTTCATTTAGTAGTGATAGAAGCCATTTTTCAGTGATGCTTAATTCTAATAATGAAAGCTATTCAGTCGTGTTGACCGACTGAAAAGCTTCCTTTACTATGTACATTTATGAAAGATAGGCCTATGGCATCACATATAGTCCATGTGTGTGTACATATGTGTGTGTTTGCATGTGTCCGTCGCCTCGCTCCCCTCCCTAATAAAATCTAAACTGCTAGATCGATTTCAACGAAACTCGGTAAGGTCATTGTACTATTTTCTCCGACCCGACTGTGCTCTTCAAATTTTATTACATCTCACCAATCCAACATGGCAACTGTGCAAAATATTTCACCTGCATTTCATATCTCCGAAACTATTACAGATATCACCTTGACGTTTTGTATGGTGGAAAAAAGCACTAATAGAAGTGTAACGATGGGACTCTCAAAAATCTCTTTACAAAACGAACATGGCGGCAAAGCGAAGTTGTTGTATTTAAATAGACTTTTCTCGAATTTAAACCATCCGAGCGCCGTCACACATGGTACAGCAAATGGTATACTCCTTGTAATGCACTGTCATCCTATTCAGCTCAATTGCTTACATAACTTCAAGATGGCGGCTGTGCGAAATTTTAAAATTAAGGTTTAATTTCTTGTGACCTAATCATGCGATCGAAACCAACGTTTGAACAATGCACCTACGCAGTAATCATCATCTAATAGTACATAGCTCTATGGCCTACAATGCATATAAAAATCCAATATGGTGACCTTCCGAAATATTTAGACGATTCTCAATGTCAACTAATCTGTGACAGCAATCAAACTTAATTGTTTTCTTAACCACGAAATGGCGCCAGTGTCAATTTTAAAATGTCGTTTTTAGCCTATTTCTATTTATGAAAAAAGTAGGCTTATGAGATCACCTTTTGTCCGTGTGTGTCCGTGTGTGTGCCCCCACCCCCCACTAATAAAATCTAAGTGGCTGGATAGATTTCTATTAAATTCGGTAAGGTCATACTGTAGTACTATTCAGGTCGACCCCGACCGTGCCCAACAAATTTTATTACGTTTCAATAATTCAACATGGCGGCTGTGCGAAATATTTCACTGGCATTCTAAAACTCCGAATCTCAGAAGACTTCTGTTAAGTTACTTAGGAAGCAAAATAACCAGTGATGGTTGGAGGAAAGAGGATATAAGAAGTAGGTTGGCTCAGGCAAGGAAGGCATTTCTACAGAAAAGGAATCTGTTGACATCGAGCGTGGCACTCTATGGAAGTGAAAATTGGACTATTGGTGCATCAGAAAAGAGGGGATTTGAAGCGTTTGAAATGTGGTGTTACAGGAGAATGATGAAGATCAGATGGGAAGAGAGGGTTACAAACAAAGAGCTATTAAGGCGAGTGGGAGAGGAGAGATGTTTCTGGCGACTGCTAATGAAGAGAAGAGATAGGTTGGTAGGACACATAGTAAGACACCCAGGAATAGCAAACTTAGTTATGGAAGGAAAGGTCGAGGACAGGAACTGTAGGGGTAGACCGAGATTAGAATATGTTAAACAGTTTGCCTCGAATGTGGGGTGTGGTAGCTGTGTAGAGATGAAACGCTTAGCTCAGGACAGGGAGGCATGGAGAGCGGGATAAAACCAGTCAAAACACTGAAGACTCAAACAACAACATCAGCCGATATGAATGAATTGATAAATATCAAAGACACAAGATAAATGTATACCGGTAGCGTAACACTAAAATGTCGCTTGGTATTAAACCATATATGGTGCATCATAAAGAAGGATTGAAAATTGAACGCCTAAATCAACATACCGCAACATGATGTATAAAAATATGATAAAATAATCATCTGCAACAAATTTCAAACACATATTAAAACCCTAACAAGAAGTTCCGTGACGAACTAAAGAGCCTACGTTTCCTAAAATTAAGTTTCATACCAATGATTGAACTAGTGTATATGAACCTATCTAGAATAATGACGAAATTAAGTTGTTAATATCGAAATGTCTAATTAATTCGAAATATACCTGGTATAATGTAGCCTAATAGAGCAGTACTGTTGGCAGCCCTGGCGACTTAATATATACATCTTCGTTCCATCTATTAAGGTACAGAATACAAAATTTGGTTGAATTCCAATGAACTTTACATGCAGTTAGACTCTGGATTTATCAGCACGCGTAAAAGCATGTTTGGCAACAATGTAATGCGTGTGCTGGTCAGAAATGACCTGAAATATTATGATATCCTGTTGTGCCAATTATGGATGAAATCCATTTTTAGTATACAAGTTACATGTTTTTTAAAATTGAACCTATCTGCAGACATAGAATCATGTTGGTAGCAATTTCTTATATTGATTACTCCAAATTTATCTAGAATGCCAGGTGCTATACGTGTGCAAATTATGGAGCTGTTGGCTTGCATATTTTCTGATTTATTGATATTAGGGAAAAATATATAGACAGCATTTATTAACAGTTGGCAGCCCTGATTCCTCTTAAGAATAAGCATAGTCATATCTGTTATGGTACATATAGCACATGCGAAATTTGGTTGAAATCCAACTCATAGTATAGGAGTTACATGTATTTAAAATTTGGTGCTATCAGCAGGCTTAGAATCATGTTGGTAGAACTGACTATATAAGTTACTCCAAATTAATCTAAAATTTAAGGTACTAAACGTGTGCATAGTTTAAAGCTGTCAGCTTGCATACTTTCTGATATTTTGGTATTTGGATAAAAAATAAAGAGAGCAATTATTAACACTTGGCAGCCCTAGAGGTTCTTACGAATACGCTCAGTCATATCTGTCCACATATTACATACAAAATTTGGTTGAAATCCAATTGATAGTGCA
Source organism: Meconema thalassinum (assembly GCA_946902985.2). Taxonomy (NCBI): domain Eukaryota; kingdom Metazoa; phylum Arthropoda; class Insecta; order Orthoptera; family Tettigoniidae; genus Meconema; species Meconema thalassinum. Next base: position 1,026,295,902 of record OX336388.2, read on the forward strand.
GAAGTTATATGCATTTAAAAACTTGACCTATCAGAAAGCTTAAAATTATTTTGGCAACATTGTCACGCATGGCCTCCATGAAATTAAACAGAAATAGCATTATCTACTTGTGTGCCAATTTTGGAATAGCTCACATGCATACCTTGCAAGATATCCAACATTGAGCTCAAATTTCTAGTGCGTTTTTTCAGCAGTTGGTAGCACTGACATCATTTTCAAATATGGGCTTGAGATATTCCGGTATGCATCTTTACTCATTCTAAAAATTGTTTTCGATTGCTGCTGCCGTTTATGAGTTGATAGGGGGGGGGGGGCGGGGAGGACTCCCACAGCCAGCCAGACAGACAGATAGACAGACAGACAGACACACAGACACACACACATTTTCCCGGATCGATCTCAAAAGTCTACTTTTTCCTCATTTTTGCAAAATGTGAAAAGTAGACTAATAATTCCTGATTTTCGCACAGATCACTGCCAGTGGAAGAACGTGGCTAGTATTAAGGAACTTTTTTCAAGAAACATTGTGTGTCTGTGTGTGTATATGTCTGCTCCCCTCTATCAATTGAAACACGACATTTTGTACAGAGGTAGCACAAGAAAAGGGCACCTCAGTGTCATGTTTATTTTGCCGCCATCTTTACCAAATCTCAATTGTGGCTACTCAATTGGTCAAAACTTAACATTAATAAACGACTAAACTAATCATCAGGGACCCGGAACAGAACGAAAATGCGTTACGTACCGCTGTGTATCACGTACGTAACGTATGCCATAACGCGGCCCCAAGCTGGCTTGCGGTATCGTTCCGTAACTGTAACTTGGAACTCGGTACGAGCAAGTGGAACGTTACAGCCCTGGAACGGTACAGTTGGAACTCGCCTCGTAACTGTACCGAGCATCAAGGTACGTGTTAGCGGAACGTTACGTATGGAACGGTACAGTCGGAACTCGCATCCAAACTGTACCGAGCATCAAGGTACGTGTTAGCGAAACTTTAGCTCCTTTGTGACCAATAATATTATTTCTTTTCTAACTTAAACCTCCCGTTGTTGCTTTTCGTTTACTCGTTGGCTTATTTTCATTTAGTATTGATAGAAGCCATTTTTCAGTGATGCTTAATTCTAATAATGAAAGCTATTCAGTCGTGTTAGCCGACTGGAAAGCTTCCTTTATTATTTACATTTATGAAAGATAGGCCTATGACATCACATAAAGTCCGGGTGTGTGTTCGTATGTGTGTGTTTGCATGTGACCATCGCCTCGCTCCCCTCCCTAATAAAATCTAAACTGCTGGAACGATTTCAACGAAACTCGGTAAGGTCATAGTACTATTTTGTCCAACCCCGACTGTGCTCTTCAAATTTTATTACATCTCACCATTCCAACTTGGCAACTGCGCGAAATATTTCACCGGCATTCCATATCTCCGAAACTATTACAGATATCACCCTGACGTTTTGTATGGTGGAAAAAAGCACTAATATAATTGTAAGTAAGGTCTCTCAAAAACCTCTTCACAAAACGAACATGGCGGCAAAGCGAAGTTGTTGTATTTAAATAGACTTTTCTCGCATTTAAACCAACCGAGCGCCGTCACACATGGTACAGCAAATGGTATACACCTTCTAATACACTGACATCCTATTCAGCTCAATTGTTTACATAACTTCAAGATGTCTGCTGTGCGAAATTTTAAAATTAAGGTTTAATTTCTTGTGTCCTAATCATGCGATCGAAACCAACGTTTGAACAATGAACCTACGCAATTATCATAATCTAATAGTGCATAGCTCTATGGCCTACCATGTATATAAAAATCCAATATGGTGACCATCCGAAATATTTAGACAATTCTCAATGTCAACTAATTTGTGACAGCAATCAAACTTAATTGTTTTCTTAACCACGAGATGGAGCCTGTGTCCGATTTTAAAATCTCGTTTTTAGCCTATTTCTATTTATGAAAAGATAGGCTTATGAGATCAACTTTTGTCCGTGTGTGTCCGTGTGTGTGCCCCCATGCCCCACTAATAAAATCTAAGTGGCTGGATGATTTCAATTAAATTCGGTAAGGTCATAGTACTATTCAGGCCGCCCCGACCGTGCCCTACAAATTTTATTACGTTCTAATAATCCAACATGGCGGTTGTGCGATATATTTCACAGGCATTCTATATCTCCGAATCTCAGAAAACGTCTGTTACTTAGGAAGCAAAATAACCAGTGATGGATGGAGGAAAGAGGATATAAGAAGTAGGTTGGCTCAGGCAAGGAAGGCATTTCTACAGAAAAGGAATCTGTTGACATGGAGCGTGGCACTCTATGGAAGTGAAAATTGGACTATTGATGCAGCAGAAAAGGGGAGATTTGAAGCGTTTGAAATGTGGTGTTACAGGAGAATGATGAAGATCAGATGGGAAGAGAGGGTTACAAACGAAGAAGTATTAAGACGAGTGGGAGAGGAGAGATGTTTCTGGCGACTGCTAATGAAGAGAAGAGATAGGTTGGTAGGACACATACTAAGACACCCAGGAATAGCAAACTTAGTTATGGAAGGAAGGGTCGAGGACAGGAACTGTAGGGGTAGACCAAGATTAGAATATGTTAAAGAGTTTGCCTCGAATGTAGGGTGTGGTAGCTATGTAGAGATGAAACGCTTAGCTCAGGACAGGGAGGCATGGAGAGCGGGATAAAACCAGTCAAAACACTGAAGACTCAAACAACAACATCAGCCGATATGAATGAATTGATAAATATCAAAGACACAAGATAAATGTATAGCGTAACACTAAAAAGTCCCTTGGTATTAAACCTTATATGGTGCACCATAAAGAAGGATGGAAAATTGAACGCCTAAATCAACATACCGTAACATGATGTATGAAAATATGATAAAATAATAATTTGCAACAAATTTCAAACACTTATTAAAACTCTAAAAATGCCTGATTTTCTTACAGATCACTGCCAGTAGAAGAACGTGGCTAATATTAAGGGACTTTTTTCAAGAAACATTATGTGTCTGTGTGTGTATATGTCTGCTTCCCCCTTTCAATTGAAACACAAAATTTTGTTCAGAGGTAGCACTAGAAACGGGCACCTTAGAGTCATGTTTATTTTGCCGCCATCTTTACCAAATCTCAATTGTGGCTACTCATTTGGTCAAAACGTAACATTAATAAACGACTAAACTAATCATCAGGGACACGTAACAGAACTGAAATGCGTTACGTACCGCTGTGTTCCACGTTACGTAACGTATGCCATACCGCGTCCCCGAGCTGGCTTGTGGTATAGTTCCGTAACTGAAACTTGGAACTCGGTACGAGCGTGTGGAACGTTACAGCCCTGGAACGTTACAGTCGGAACTTGACTCCCAACTGTACCGAGCATCAAGGTACGTGTTAGCGGAACTTTAGCTCCTTTGTGACCAATAATAGTATTTCTTTTCTAAATTAAACCCCCCGTTCTTACTTTTCGATTACTTGTTGGCCTATTGTCATTTAGTTGTGATAGAAGCCATTTTTCAGTGATGCTTAATTCTAATAATGAAAGCTATTCAGTAGTGTTGACCGACTGAAAAGCTTCCTTTATTTTCTACATTTATGAAAGATAGGCCTATGACATCACATATAGTCCATGTGTGTGTACATATGTGTGTGTTTGCATGTGTCCGTCGCCTCGCTCCCCTCCCTAATAAAATCTAAACTGCTGGAGCGATTTCAACGAAACTCGGCAAGGTCATAGTACTATTTTGTCCAACCCCGACTGTGCTCTTCAAATTTTATTACATCACACCAAACTAACATGGCAACTGTGCGAAATATTTTACCGGCAATACATACCTCCGAAACTATTACAGACGTTTTGTATGGTGAAAAAAAGCACTAATAGAAGTGTAACGATGGGACTATCAAAAATCTCTTTACAAAACGAACATGGTGGCCAAGCGAAGTTGTTGTATTTAAATAGACTTCTCTCGCATTTAAACCATCCGAGCACCGTCACACATGGTACAGCAAATGGTATACACCTTGTAATGCACTGACATCCTATTCAGCTCAATTGTTTACATAACTTCAAGATGGCGGCTGTGCGAAATTTTAAAATTACGGTTTAATTTCTTGTGTCCTAATCATGCGATCGAAACCAACGTTTGAACAATGCACCTAGGCAATAATCATCATCTAATAGTACATAGCTCTATGGCCTACAATGTATATATAAATCCAATATGGTGACCATCCGAAATATTTAGACGATGCTCAATGTCAACTAATCTCTGGCAGCAATCAAACTTAATTGTTTTGTTAACCACGAGATGGCGCTAGTGTCAGATTTTAACATCTCGTTTTTAGCCTATTTCTATTTATGAAAAAAGTAGGCTTATGAGATCACCTTTTGTCCGTGTGTGTCCGTGTGTGTGCCCCCACCCCCCACTAATAAAATCTAAGTGGCTGGATAGATTTCTATTAAATTCGGTAAGGTCATACTGTAGTACTATTCAGGTCGACCCCGACCGTGCCCAACACATTTTATTACGTTTCATTAATTCAACATGGCGGCTGTGCGAAATATTTCACTGGCATTCTAAATCTCCGAATCTCAGAAGACTTCTGTTAAGTTACTTAGGAAGCAAAATAACCAGTGATGGTTGGAGGAAAGAGGATATAAGAAGTAGGTTGGCTCAGGCAAGGAAGGCATTTCTACAGAAAAGGAATCTGTTGACATCGAGCGTGGCACTCTATGGAAGTGAAAATTGGACTATTGGTGCATCAGAAAAGAGGGGATTTGAAGCGTTTGAAATGTGGTGTTACAGGAGAATGATGAAGATCAGATGGGAAGAGAGGGTTACAAACAAAGAGCTATTAAGGCGAGTGGGAGAGGAGAGATGTTTCTGGCGACTGCTAATGAAGAGAAGAGATAGGTTGGTAGGACACATAGTAAGACACCCAGGAATAGCAAACTTAGTTATGGAAGGAAAGGTCGAGGACAAGAACTGTAGGGGTAGACCGAGATTAGAATATGTTAAACAGTTTGCCTCGAATGTGGGGTGTGGTAGCTGTGTAGAGATGAAACGCTTAGCTCAGGACAGGGAGGCATGGAGAGCGGGACAAAACCAGTCAAAAGACTGAAGACTCAAACAACAACATCAGCCGATATGAATGAATTGATAAATATCAAAGACACAAGATAAATGTATACCGGTAGCGTAACACTAAAATGTCGCTTGGTATTAAACCATATATGGTGCATCATAAAGAAGGATTGAAAATTGAACGCCTAAATCAACATACCGCAACATGATGTATAAAAATATGATAAAATAATCATCTGCAACAAATTTCAAACACATATTAAAACCCTAACAAGAAGTTCCGTGACGAACTAAAGAGCCTACTTTTCCTAAAATTAAGTTTCATACCAATGATTGAACTAGTGTATATGAACCTATCTAGAATAATGACGAAATTAAGTTGTTAATATCGAAATGTCTAATTAATTCGAAATATACCTGGTATAATGTAGCCTAATAGAGCAGTACTGTTGGCAGCCCTGGTGACTTAATATATACATCTTCGTTCCATCTATTAAGGTACAGAATACAAAATTTGGTTGAATTCCAATGAACTTTACATGCAGTTAGACTCTGGATTTATCAGCACGCGTAAAAGCATGTTTGGCAACAATGTCATGCGTGTGCTGGTCAGAAATGACCTGAAATATTATGATATCCTGTTGTGCCAATTATGGATGAAATCCATTTTTAGTATACAAGTTACATGTTTTTTAAAATTGAACCTATCTGCAGACATAGAATCATGTTGGTAGCAATTTCTTATATTGATTACTCCAAATTTATCTAGAATGCCAGGTGCTATACGTGTGCAAATTATGGAGCTGTTGGCTTGCATATTTTCTGATTTATTGATATTAGGGAAAAAATATATAGACAGCATTTATTAACAGTTGGCAGCCCTGATTCCTCTTAAGAATAAGCATAGTCATATCTGTTATGGTACATATAGCACATGCGAAATTTGGTTGAAATCCAACTCATAGTATAGGAGTTACATGTATTTAAAATTTGGTGCTATCAGCAGGCTTAGAATCATGTTGGTAGAACTGACTATATAAGTTACTCCAAATTAATCTAAAATTTAAGGTACTAAACGTGTGCATAGTTTAAAGCTGTCAGCTTGCATACTTTCTGATATTTTGGTATTTGGATAAAAAATAGAGAGAGCAATTATTAACAGTTGGCAGCCCTGGAGGTTCTTACGAATACGCTCAGTCATATCTGTCCACATATTACATACAAAATTTGGTTGAAATCCAATTGATAGTGCAGAAGTTATATGCATTTAAAAACTTGACCTATCAGAAAGCTTAAAATTATTTTGGCAACATTGTCACGCATGGCCTCCATGAAATTAAACAGAAATAGCATTATCTACTTGTGTGCCAATTTTGGAATAGCTCACATGCATACCTTGCAAGATATCCAACATTGAGCTCAAATTTCTAGTGCGTTTTTTCAGCAGTTGGTAGCACTGACATCATTTTCAAATATGGGCTTGAGATATTCCGGTATACATCTTTACTCATACTAAAAATTGTTTTCGATTGCTGCTGCCGTTTATGAGTTGATAGGGGGGGGCGGGGAGGACACCCACAGCCAGCCAGACAGACAGATAGACAGACAGACAGACACACAGACACACACACATTTTCCCGGATCGATCTCAAAAGTCTACTTTTTCCTCATTTTTGCAAAATGTGAAAAGTAGACTAATAATTCCTGATTTTCGCACAGATCACTGCCAGTGGAAGAACGTGGCTAGTATTAAGGGACTTTTTTCAAGAAACATTGTGTGTCTGTGTGTGTATATGTCTGCTCCACTCTATCAATTGAAACACGACATTTTGTACAGAGGTAGCACTAGAAAAGGGCACCTCAGTGTCATGTTTATTTTGCCGCCATCTTTACCAAATCTCAATTGTGGCTACTCAATTGGTCAAAACTTAACATTAATAAACGACTAAACTAATCATCAGGGACCCGGAACAGAACGAAAATGCGTTACGTACCGCTGTGTATCACGTACGTAACGTATGCCATAACGCGGCCCCAAGCTGGCTTGTGGTATCGTTCCGTAACTGTAACTTGGAACTCGGTACGAGCAAGTGGAACGTTACAGCCCTGGAACGGTACAGTCGGAACTCGCCTCGTAACTGTACCGAGCATCAAGGTACGTGTTAGCGGAACGTTACGTATGGAACGGTACAGTCGGAACTCGCATCCAAACTGTACCGAGCATCAAGGTACGTGTTAGCGAAACTTTAGCTCCTTTGTGACCAATAATATTATTTCTTTTCTAACTTAAACCTCCCGTTGTTGCTTTTCGTTTACTCGTTGGCTTATTTTCATTTAGTATTGATAGAAGCCATTTTTCAGTGATGCTTAATTCTAATAATGAAAGCTATTCAGTCGTGTTAGCCGACTGGAAAGCTTCCTTTATTATTTACATTTATGAAAGATAGGCCTATGACATCACATAAAGTCCGGGTGTGTGTTCGTATGTGTGTGTTTGCATGTGACCATCGCCTCGCTCCCCTCCCTAATAAAATCTAAACTGCTGGAACGATTTCAACGAAACTCGGTAAGGTCATAGTACTATTTTGTCCAACCCCGACTGTGCTCTTCAAATTTTATTACATCTCACCATTCCAACTTGGCAACTGCGCGAAATATTTCACCGGCATTCCATATCTCCGAAACTATTACAGATATCACCCTGACGTTTTGTATGGTGGAAAAAAGCACTAATATAATTGTAAGTAAGGTCTCTCAAAAACCTCTTCACAAAACGAACATGGCGGCAAAGCGAAGTTGTTGTATTTAAATAGACTTTTCTCGCATTTAAACCAACCGAGCGCCGTCACACATGGTACAGCAAATGGTATACACCTTCTAATACACTGACATCCTATTCAGCTCAATTGTTTACATAACTTCAAGATGTCTGCTGTGCGAAATTTTAAAATTAAGGTTTAATTTCTTGTGTCCTAATCATGCGATCGAAACCAACGTTTGAACAATGAACCTACGCAATTATCATAATCTAATAGTGCATAGCTCTATGGCCTACCATGTATATAAAAATCCAATATGGTGACCATCCGAAATATTTAGACAATTCTCAATGTCAACTAATTTGTGACAGCAATCAAACTTAATTGTTTTCTTAACCACGAGATGGCGCCAGTGTCAAATTTTAAAATCTCGCTTTTAGCCTATTTCTATTTATGAAAAAATAGGCTTATGATTCACCTTTTGTCCGTGTGTGTGCGTCCGTGTGTAAGCCGCCACGCCCCACTAATAAAATCTAAGTGGCTGGATATATTTCAATTAAATTCGGTAAGGTCATAGTACTATTCTGGCCGACCCCGACCGTGCCCTACAAATTTTATTACGTTTCAACAATCCAACGTGGCGGCTGTACGAAATATTTCACTGTCATTCTATATCTCCGAATCTATTACTCATATCAACCAGACATTTTGTACGGTGATAAAAGGCACTACTAAAAAATCGTTCAAGGGACTTTCAGAAACCTGTTAACTACAAAACGAACATGGCGACCATGCGAATTTGAAACATTTAAATAGACTTTTCTGGGGGGTTAAAAATCCGAACGCAGTGAAACTTGGTACAGCAATTCTTTATACACTTTGCAATGCACTGACATATATTTTTGTCAAATTGTTTACATAACCTCAAGATGGCAGCTGTGCATATTTTTAAAATTAAGTTTTAATTTTTTGTGTCGCAATCATGCGATCGAAATCAACGTTTGAATAATGAACCTACGCAATAATAGTCATCTAATAGTACATAACTCTATGGCCTACATATGTTACAATCCAATATGGCGAGCATCCAAAATATTTAGACGGATCACAAAATCTGATAATCTGACAGCAGTCAAACTGACATTTTGTGTTTTGATAGAGGCTATAAACATAAGTTCACCTATGGAACTTTCATAACCTGGTGATCACGAATCCAACCTGCCGGAGACGCGAAATGCGAATATTGAAAAGGATGAGAACAGTGAAACTTGACATAATTTGGCTAAATGCATGGGTCAACTCATAGGGATCAGTCCAAAGGGACCGGTCCAAAGGGATTAGTCAAAAGGACCTGTCAACAGGGACCCGTCCACAGTGACCCGTCAGCAGGGCCCCGTCAAAAATTACTCCCTTCAAAAAGGACCCGTCTAGAGGGAGTAGTCAACGGGGACCAGTCCAAAGGGGCAAATCAACAGGGATCAATCAAAAGGGGTTATCGCCTCAAGCTCTGTCATTACCCCCCCCCCCTTTGATTATTGGTTTGCTTATCGACAAGCGCCGCTTGGATTACTTTTTAATCACCCCTCGTGGGTTATTCGACATCTTTAAAAAGGTCGTGAGAACATAGGTGTTTACCAGCAGTCTTCGGCAAAAAGTCCAACAATACATCATACAATGCCCTAGTCTTATTGGTTCGCGAGATATTAACAAAAGTGCACTTAGGCCCTTTGTCAAATTTTCAAAAATAGATTCAGTGTTGTGCAATCAATAATAGTTACCTCTTTAACTATATACTTGTTTTTGTTGACCATGAAGCCTTGAGTATCCATCATCAGTGTATGAGACATGTTTACGCTTGCATAAATCAAAACCAACTGACTACTCACTACTTGGGTTTAGAAATTATATTTACTCAAATCACATTCTAGTAAAAATCATGCCTACTATAAACTACACCCACTTTTGCACTCACTTTTACATTCACTTTTGCACTCACTTTTGCACTCACTTTCACACTCACTTTTGCACCCACTTTTGCACCCACATTTGCACTCACTTTAAACTATTATTTCTATTATCGAGCGAAATTTATTGGAGATTATTTCATGCTTGAAAATTGATATGGAAGTATCAACGAATAGTTATGGTAAGCCATATGCATACTATAAAGGTTATACGTATATTGCAAAACGAACCAATAAAATCCAATCGTTTCAAACAGTGTCAAAGTGAACTAAAAAGTAAAAATAGTGAGGTCTTAAGTGTGAGTGATCATCAATGTAGTGTGACAGATAAGACATCGTTGCTGTTTAAGAAAATACTTCAAATGTTAAAACACTAGTCTGAAAAAAAGATATGCTAACCCGCGTGTTGTGCAATCAATGATAGCCACCTCTTTAAATATATACTGTACTTGTTTTCGTTAACCTTAAAGCCTTGAGTATCCATCACCAGTGTATGTGACATGTTTACGCTTGCATAGATCAAAACCAACTGACTATTCACTACTTGGGTTTAGAAATTACATTTGCTCAAATTACATTCTAGTAAAATTCATGCCTACTATAAGCGACACCCACTTTTGCACCCACTCTTGCACTCCCTTTTACACCCACTCTTGCACCCACTCTTGCACCCACTCTTACACCCACTCTTGCACCCCTTCTTGCACCCACTCTTGCACCCACTCTTGCACCCACTCTTGCACCCACTCTTACAGGCCGGACGTTTGTTTTAGACGAGTGAAAAATCTTAATGGAAGCCTGGAGGCGAGTTACTACACTACCTGTGTTGTTATCGGCTGCCCCAAGCGGTCCGATGATTGACAAATCTGTTTCACACTCTGCTGAAGTACAGTCATTGGCAAATATAATGACGTTCTGTGCGTAACTACGCAACGTGTACTTCCGTGTCACACAATACTTCGACGTGGACTGTACTGTCTGCTCAAGTCTGGAATTCCATTACATCAGATCGGTGGTGACAAGTGTGAAGTGATAGGGTGAGAGAGTGAGTGTATGTAGGCTCACCCGCAGGATTCAAGGTCAAGGGCAATCGTCTAAAACAAACGTCCGGCCTATACAACCACTCTTGCACCCACTCTTGCACCCACTTTTCCTCTCACTTTAAACTATTATTTATATTATCGAGTGAACTTTGCTAGAGATTAGTTCATGCTTGACAATTGACATGGAAGTATCAACAAATAGCAATGGTATGCCATACGCATTCTATAAAGGATATACATATATTGTTAAACGAACTAATAAAAATGGAACTGTTATTTGGCGTTGTTCAAAACATCGTTCAAAACAGTGTCGAGGTGAGCTGAAAAGTAAAAATAGTGATATCTTAAGTGTGAGTGATCATCAATGTAGTGTACCAGATAAAACATCGTTGCTGTTTAAAAAAACTCTTCAAAATGCTAAAACACTTGTCCCAGAAAAAGATATTGCAGCTAAAGATAGTGCATTGTTTGTTAAGAAGCATGTATCATCTCCTCAGAAAGTCGTGTTATGACAGTTGTCAATGTCTGAAAAACTCCCAACATTATCAAAGGCAACACAGACTGTGCAAAATGTGGTATTGCAAAAGGATCAAAAAGGATTATATAGTAATAGTGATGAGGATTATAATGATCATGATGATGATGATGATGATAATGATAATGGTTATGATGATGATAATGTTGATGATGAAGATAATAATGATAATGGTAATGCTTTGTTTACACCTAAAAAATAATTTGTTAAATTTGTCTACTGGAACAATCCAAGTAAGCTAATCCGGCGGCTTCAGCAACTGCATGTCTATAAACAGGCTGGTTATACTGAATATGAGGAAGAATTATTGGATATAGAAAATGAGCTTCGTCGTGCTAAAATTATTATGTAATGGATCCACATAACCGCTTAAACTATTTCTTAACAATACATGTTATATTTTCTACCACTATGCTACCACTTTGCTCTCACTTTTGCTATCACTTCAAACTGTACATATTAAATATAAAAGCCAAAGCTAAATGATTTTATTATCAGAACAGTTATAACCTTTGTAGTGAGCAAATCATACTAACAGGTTAGTTGCTACTATGGAACTTACTACAACTAACAAAGGTAAACAACGTGTACTCTATAAAGGCTACTCTAATAACTATAATCGTCAAAATGTAAAAGGGATAATATTTTAGCAATGCTCAAAAGACAGGTCAAAAAAATGTCGAGGCAATCTAAAAAGTAGAAATGGTAAGGTTTTAAGTGTGAGTGATCATCAATGTGGTGCACCAAATGAAACACTGTTGGTGTCAACAATTAATCATGACAATGCTAAAAAGCTAGTACAAGAAAAAAATGTTGCTACTCAAAATAGTGCAGGGTTTATTGAGCAACATTTAACCCCTGCTGTAAAAGTTATGTTTAATACATCTTCCACATCTCAAGAGTCATCAACATCACAAACTATGCAAAAGGTTGTGTTGTTGTGGTTTTAAGGGGCTGAACTACAAGGTTATCTACCCTTCATATGCAAGAGAATCAAAAAAGGACTAAATAGTAATAGAGAAAAAAGAAATGTATTTTGAATGTAACTATTGTACAAGTACTTATATTAAATAAATAAAAATATTGTATGGGTATTGTCTGTTTTTTCTTAATTGCTATACCCACGTCCTACTATATTAATGCCATTGTTAACCATGAACAATCTCCACCTATGTTCAGAAAGAAAGTGATCTTAAACAATACACTCTATCTTTGGTTTGTGTACCGAGTATCATAATAATACAGTGTCGTCAAGCCATGTTCAGGCAATAGTAATGTTAGGTAAGGGGTTCGAACCCATGCTTCCTTGTACAGGATTAGTTTTTACTCAACAGCAACCCATAATACTATACTTTGAAACATGTCACATTTCATTGCAAAATGTCAACTGTATCGTTTTCTAAGACCCCAGCTGCTGGCTAGCAGGCAGTGCAACAGAAACAGTGTCACCATGTTCATTCTTAAAAAAAAATCAATATTTATTATTCTTTTTCTTATTATTGTTCATTAAGAGTAGTGTAAAGTTGTCTTTGTGACGTAACGGTTATAATAGTTAGCTGGCACTCCAAAGCTCTGGAGTTCAATTCGAGCTTTAACATAAAATTTTAAAAGTATATTAGAACTATAACAGGTCTACTAAGTCTCGGGTGATTCAAATAAGTAAATGTGGTTTGATTCACACTTTAACGATAGAACACGACGGTTTTTTATTTTTTTAAATAATGATAGCCATTTGTTCATTTTTTTCATTTTCACATTTCACACATAGCCATTTGTCAATTTTCCATGTACACGATTTGAAAATGTCAGTTTAAAGTTTTTGGATTTCATGATACGGAAACAAGAATTTTCCATTTTGATGTTTACACATTTGTAAATTTCCCATTTACATTTTTTAAATGTCAGTTTTAAGTTTTTAAATTGTGTTGATATGGAAACATAGGCCTACTACTACTACTACTACTAATACTACTACTGTAGGTAAGACTGTTTTACAAAATAACACCTATCTACCGCTGCATTAAAAAAAACACAAGTGTTAAAAAAAATACATTTTACTATTTACCATTTGCTATATACATTAATTACCCCACCATCCTACCTTGCTGTGTTTGCTTTGGTTGAACAATCAATGCTACTCACACACACACACACACACACTTTCTCTCTCTCTCTCTATCATTCTATCTATAGTCATACATTCACACAACCATACCTGTCTTTGAAAAATAAATACAACCACGCTATTTATCCTTGACATGCACACTTATCCCAAATAACTTTTAGTTATACATTTAACATTTACTATTACAAAAAAAAATGTTTCCACTATTTTACAATTACAAAAATGAATATTTACAAAATACTAAATCTACTGGTTACAAAAAAGCCATGTCTCTAAACAATAAAATATAGAATCACACCTCCACCTCGTGGTTATAACCCTATGGTAGGCTAATGCATAGGTCATTCATCTGCACTCATGTGCTATCCATCAAGGTAAAAGTGCATTTTCTCTGTTCCACAAGATACAAATTTGATTGCTGGATTGTATCCTGCACTGTTTATGCGATATAGCTTTGCCAGTTCATAAAACCGCTAGGTAGTTCTCTACATATAGCAATTTTACCACTGCTCTACCTACGCCTTTTGCTCTTTTGGCTTTCTTACAGTCTAGTGTGTGATAGACAGCATTAACTGTATATCAAACCCAGTTCACCTTTGTATTTGTAATCCAAGTAATAATTTGGAAAGACACAAATGTAATCAGTTTTGAACGCTATCTCTGTTTTGTTTTGTTTAATATGTTTATGACATGCATATTAACCTGAAATAGAACCCTAGTGAAAAGGCTAACAGATTAACCACTACACCACCATGCCCTTGTTTCTTAGTTTGACTCGTTCTAGGCATCAGACCTGGAAATCGAGTTATGACCACCAGTACAAGAGCTAAAAGTGCTTAACACTACAACACAAAATGGATAGCTGGTAACATTATACAACCGGAAATGATTATATTTCTGATAGCAATGCATTTTTTGTCATCAGCCTACTGTCTGAGCACTGACAGCAACACAGTTTAGTTTAGAACAAGCGAGTGTGTGTGTATAGATTATTAGCCTCAAGTATTTAAAGCTTGTTGTGTGTAGCGACCATCTTGTCCCGGTAACCACTGCTCTTTTATTTGGTGTTTTAGCTATCCTCTTTAACCAATCAATTAAAGATAGTCTACTCTTAATTCTTGAATCGATAAATCAGAGTTTGTGTGTACACCGTTCGTCATTTATTAACCCATACCTACAACCTATACTCTCTCTATACTGCAGTTTGATCTGAAAAACAAGTTTCAATGGTAAAAGACTTGTCAATCACTATACATGTAGCCTACACTAATTCTTTCTCTACCTAGCTATGTTTCATCACACAGATGGTAAACATCTCACATGTTCGTATCCGATTATTAGTTTATAAAATCTCAGGTCGATGACCTTGATGTATTGGGTATTTTGGGTAAATTCATTGGCCATGGGAAAGGGTTGACCATTCTAAGTCCTATAACACCTCACATGTTGATATTCGATTATTAGTTTATAAAATATTAGGTCAATGACCTTGCTGTTTTTTGAATCTTTTGGGTAAATTCGTTGGTCATGGAAAAGGGTTGACCATCCTGAGTCCCATGACACCTCACTTGAGCCTCTCTGATTATTAGTTTATAAAATCATAGGTCAATGACCTTGCTGTTTTGAATCTTTTGGGTAAATTCGTTGATCATGGAAAAGGGTTGACCATCCTAAGTCCTATGACACCTCACTTGACCCTCTCTGATTATTAGTTAGCGAGATATTAATAAAAGTGCAGTTAGGCCCTTTTGACATAAATAAATAATATATTCAAAAACAGAATGTCACCTCAAGTCCAACGACCTCTCATACAGGACCCTAGCCTTATTGATTCATGAGATATTAAAAAGCTAATGACCTTAGATCTTTTGGGTAAATTCATTGGTCATGGAAAAGGGTTGACCATCCTGAGTCCTATGACACCTCACTTGACCCTCTCTGATTATTAGTTAGCGAGATATCAACAAAAGTGTAGTTAGGCCCTTTTGACATAAATAAATAATATATTCAAAAACAGAATGTCACCTCAAGTCCAACGACCTCTCATACAGGTCTCCAGCCTTATTGATTCATGAGATATTAAAAAGCTAATGACCTTAGATCTTTTGGGTAAATTCGTTGGTCATGGAAAAGGGTTGACCATCCTGAGTCCCATGACACCTCACTTGACCCTCTCTGATTATTAGTTAGCGAGATATTAACAAAAGTGCAGTTAGGTCCTTTTGGCATAAATAAATAGTATATTCAAAAACAGAATGTCACCCCAAGTCCAACGACCTCTCATACAGGTCCCTAACCTTATTGATTCATGAGATGAGCAATACATATTTCTTTCTCTCTTCACCTGTGTTCTCTCTTACACTGACTCTCCCCCCTTCACCTCTCACCACTGTCAAAACAGGTTGTGACTTGTTAGCTCTTATCGTGCACGTGCACAGGTGAACACCTGTATTTTAGGTCATATTACACATGAACTTGCATTTTCTCACGTATGAACCAAAACAGGATGTGACTTGTTTCACAAAGAGAATGCTAATAATGACATCTCGCACGTGTTCACATGTATTTCATCACTTTCCTTTCATATCGTTATCCCATTATAGTAGTCGGGGATTAGTGAACAACGTCAGTTCAACACACGCGAAATGTAGTTAGGCCCTTTGACATAATTTAAATAAATTCATGAGCCAGTCCGTAGGAACCGGTCTAAAGGGATCAGTCCAAAAGGACTCATCAACAAGGACTCATCCACAAGGACTCGTCCACAAGGACCTGTCCACAAGGACTTGTCCACAAGGACCTGTCCACAAGGACTCGTCCACAAGGACCTGTCAACAATAACCCATCAACAGGGGCTCGACAGCAGGGGGCTCGTCAACAATAACAGGGGCTCTCACCTCAAGGCCTAACTTGCCCCTCTTTGATTATTGGTTTGCAGAACAACGTTACATTCCATATCGGCATTCAAACTCTCACATATTGCAATTGGAAAGAGAGATTCTCTAAAAAATTTAATTTCACCCTTTAGTAGGGTAGGTTTTATTTTTGGGGTTGAAATATGTTGTCCATTGGAAAGGGGGTGTCTGCCTGAGTTCAATGACACCTCATTTGTCAAAATCCGACCATAAGTTCGAGAGATATCCCACCGCCGCCATCTTGTGAGGTGGGGAGGTGGAGGTGGGTATAGAACTGTCCAAAACACACTACTTATATTAATGGAGGAGCTCGACAGAATGCATACCAGGCGCATCGTCTGTACCAAGAACTCTATCCGGATAGACAACGACCGACAGGCATGGTATTTCGGAGTGTGGAAAGACGCCTGGGAGATACTGGATCCCTGGAAAAAACACGGCCTGTTTGAGATCATCGCGTGACGTCTGCTCACAATGAAGAGGTTGTGTTTGACGCTATCCGGCGTCACCCTCATACTACCACACGGGCCATTGCACTGGAGACGAACATCAGCCGAGCGTCTATTATGCGGATAATGCACACCCACTGGTCTCACCCGTACCATCTGCACTTACACCTGGAGATACGTGGTCATGATTTTGAAGCACGGGTGGCGTTCTGTGGAAACTGATCCGGCTTTTCTAGCGACCATCTTATTTACGGACGAAGCACGATTCCACAACAATGGAACCGTTTATCGTCATAATATGCATTACTGGAGTGTGGATAATCCCCATTGGGTGCGACAGACATCCTTTTAGGTACACCCCCGTGTGGGTTGCGGGTTAGAATACACACACGGTATGCTCTGCTTGTCGTAGGAGGACACTAATAGGGCCGACAAGACAGACTGACATGACTGACTTTGATTTTGAAGACTCCCTGTTGATGGGAAGAGAAGGTCGTAAAAGATCTTTTCCGACTTCCGGTCCCATTTTTGGTTTGACCCTTAGAAATAAACGTCATGCTGCCTGGGGAAGGGCCACCAATTTGGCCATCTGGCCAGAAAGCCTGGACGGTATTCCCCATCCTGTCAGGTGGGTGCGCCATGTACCCTTGCAGTGGTATCCGCCTCACAACGGAGGTCCCTGCACGGCCGAATAATTTCGCCAAACATATCACTGTGCATGCCGAGGGGGAAGTGCCTATTCAAGGCACTGGGACCCCGGGCAATACCTGCTATGCCAGGTAGGTATTGCCTTGGCTGGGTGGCGCCCACAGTGATGACCCTCGTTCGGAGTAGGTTGTATTCGGGGAGGGTGATTTCGGGATGACGCGAAAGCGGCCAAATAAATCATCAGAGGGTGTCCCCCTTAAATAGCCGTCTCTTGAGTGTCGGATCAGGAATAAAACTTTCAATGCACGTTTCCCTGTTGACAAGTCACGTCGCTACCTGGTAGCTATCAGGACAGACGGGGATTATTTCAAAGTGGTGAAATCAATGATCTTTTCCGAGGAATTCGAGGGGAAATTTGGAGATCTAAACGGGATTTCCAAGCTCCGGAACGGACAGCTCCTACTGCATACAATTAGCCGACAGCAAACCGCAACGTTGCTGGAATGCACGCATTTCAGCGAAATTCCCGTTAAGGTCTCAAAACACGAAACGCTAAATGAGGTCCGTGGAGTTATTTTCCATCGTGAATTCATTTTGAATAGCGATGCGGAATTGTTGCGGAATCTGGGGAAGATAGGCGTCACCAAGATTGGGCGCATTACCCGAAAGATTGGAGAGAACAGCGTCGATACCGGCGCTTTTATTCTCCATTTCGAGGGTGATGTTTTACCTAAGCAGATGTAGGTCACATCGAACCACTGCGATGTTCGACCGTACATCCCTCCACCTATGTGATGTTATCAATGCCAGAAATTCGGGCATGTTTCTGCCAGGTGCACTGCCAAGGCCGTGTGTAGAGAGTGTGACAAGGGGACACATGAGGGTGAGAGGTGTACGCCTCCCACGATTTGTCCTAACTGCCAAGGAAGCCACTCTCCACGATCGAAGCAGTGCCCTGAGTTTTGTAAAGAAGCCACAATCCAAGAAATCAGAACATTGCATCGGCTTTCATATCACGATGCTCGCAAGAGGTACCGTGATATTAATGCCCCCGAATTTCGGGTGACGTTTGTGGGCGCAGCGACGCCCTCATTCACCCCTGCTGTCACAGTTCCCAGTGTAGTACCCTCGACGTCCGGTAATTCAGCAGATTTGAAATCACCCCTCGCTGTACCAGCGAAAATTGTCTGCCCGAAGGAGGTTCCACAACCTTCTTCGGGCAAGGAAAAGAAGGCGACAGTTATATCATCTAAACCGGCGAAATCGGAGAAGTCCTCTTCTTCTTCGAACCGGTCGGCTAACATATCTTCCTCAGTTAACAGGGGAAAGAAGAGTTTGCCGACCAGGGCTGGTCCTTCTTCCAGTCCACCCGATATGACAAAAGTAGTAGTGGAGATGAGAGAGAAGGTTCGTCGCCATCTCTCTCGCCCTCCTCCTGACGGAGTGGCTACTGACTCTGCTGGCCTTCCCGCTCCCACGACCATCAAGGGAGCGAAGCCGGCTGAAGCCAAACACGTCCGTATGGAGGAACTCCCCTACAAATAGGAAAATACATCAGCGGAGGAGAGAGGAACGGTTCAGCGCCGTTTCTCTTCCTCTCCTAGAGACAGGGCTGCTCAGGTATCTGCTGGCCATTCCACTCCCACCACCACCAGTGGAGCGGTGTCAGCAGGAGCGGCCATGTTTTGTAAGGAACTGGCGTCTGTGGGGAAGCGATCATCTACTTCCCCAAATAGACGTCAGCGCCGATCAAGAAAGAAATGTCTTCGGGACATGTCGGGGACAGACACCCAGTCTTCGGACCGGGAGAAAGTCCCTCGACACCGCTCTCGCTCTTCCCCAAGAGCGAGACTCGTGAAGTCCGACAAGGACCGCGCGCCATCCAGGGGACTGCCCACTCCATTTTCTTCGTCATCGGACCGAGATGTGGAAATTGAGGTGCGCTCCCCTGCCCCATCATATCCAACTAGAGATGGGGAATAGTGGCAAACGGTCAAGCGTAAGTAGAAGACCCACTTCTACTTACAAGGGAACTGTAATAGCTATTCTGGTCATCTCAATGAGTTACGTCAATTAATATCTTCGTTTTCGGCAACCATTGTCTGTCTTCAGGAATCCAGGTTTCGTCCTGGACGTGAGACAATAATGCGTTACTTCAACCTCTTCTCTGAAGACCCGGTGGATGGAGCTGTGGCCGTCGGTGGCGTCTGCATTCTCGTCCACTCTAGCCTCTTTAGTGAAGAGGTGCCGTTGCGTACTCAGCTAGAGGCAGTTGCAGTTCGTATTTCGTCGCCAGTAATGGCAACAGTATGTAACGTGTACATTCCACCTGATTCTCAACTGGATTGAAACCAGCTGGTGGATCTAGTCTCTCAGCTCCCCTCCCCCCCCCCTCCTTTTCTCCTTCTGGGATATGTTAATGCCCACAACAATATCTAGGGCTCCGCTACCACTAGTGATGGAGGGAGAGATTTTGAGAGACTGATCAGGCGCTGGAGCTGTATTTGTTAAACACAGGAGAACCTACGCACTTCTCTATTGCACACGGCACTTATTCAAATGTCGATATCACCTTGTTCTGTCGTGCGCTGGTTCCCCTGCTACAGTGGGGTGTGCACGACGACCTTTGTATTAGTGACCATTTCCCGATTATCGTTACTCTTCCGAACCAGAGAGCCATCGAATTACCAAGTCGATGGCTTCTCCGTCGGGCTGATGGACAACTTTCACAGCACGTGCTGATTTTGCCGAAGATACCTTTGAGAGTGTCTATGATCATACCATTCACATAACGCATGGTATTTCGGCTGCTGATGAGGAAACAATACCTTCCTCATCCGGCAACTCCCACCGGAAACTTGTC
The DNA here is from genome assembly GCA_946902985.2 of Meconema thalassinum. Classification (NCBI taxonomy): domain Eukaryota; kingdom Metazoa; phylum Arthropoda; class Insecta; order Orthoptera; family Tettigoniidae; genus Meconema; species Meconema thalassinum. The sequence goes on from OX336388.2 coordinate 1,026,316,304, forward strand.
CCTTGGTGGACAGCCGAGATTGCAGCAGCCTTTAAAGATCGTCGACGTGCTTTCAAATGATATCGGAGGCAAAATACTATGGCCGACCTTATCACCTTCAAAAGGATGCGTGCTAGAGCCCGATATCTGATTCGGGAGAGTAATAAAACGACGTGGGAAAAGTATGTGTTGTTTATGATGACACATACTCCTTCATCTCAAGTGTGGACTAAGCTTCGTCGGATCTCCGGACTCCCGATATCATTGATGGCACACGGAGTCTCCATCATCGGAGACATCATCACGGACCAACTCGCCATTGCCAACCGTATTGGATCGCACTTCAATGATGTATCCTGTTCTGGGAGTTACGATCCTACGTTTCTGACTCTGAAGCGAGAGGCGGAGGCTCACCCCTTGTCCTTTGCCACTGCTGCTTTGGAGTCCTACAATGTACCATTCTCTGAAAGGGAACTGCGCAGTGCGCTTTCACTGTGTAGAGATACGTCTCCCGGACCGGATAACATACAGAATCAAATGTTAAAACATCTGTGCGAATCCAGTATAAAGCAATTGTTGGTCCTCTTCAATCGTATATGGATTGATGGGCAGTTTCCATCTCAATGGCGAGTGTGGATCATGATACCGGTTCCCAAGGCTGGAAAGGATCCCAAACTTGTCAGCAGCTACAGGCCTCTCAAATGCCCTATGTAAGCTGCGAGAGAAGATGGTGAACCATCGACTGGTGTGGTTCCTGGACGAGAGGGACTTACTGTCAGGGTACCAGTCTAGATTTCGCTCCCATATGTCCACCACCGTCCATCTGGTGCGACTTGTGAGCGCCATACAGGAGGCATTTCTCCGAATTACCTACGACACCATATGGCGCTACGAGATCCTTTCAACCCTTCATGAGTGGGGACTCAGTGTTAATCTACCGACTTTCATTACGAATTTCATGTAGTCCGACTCTTCCGTGTAAGGGTCGGTAGAACATATCGCAATATTATACCCAAGAAAACGAAGTTCCTCAGGGTTCTGTTCTGTCACCTTGTTCGAGGTTGTCATATATTTTGGCCAAAGATGCTACATTAAGATTGTTATTTTTTTTCTCTATTATCTTTTTTCCACTGTTGTAAGATTAACTGTCATGGCATCCAGAAGTGTCAATAAATGGTTGTTTTGAATTGATATATTTTCCTTAAATATAAAAGAAGAAAGAATCTGCGAGCGTAAAAGTAAAATAAGTGTCGACCAGTGATAAGATAAATATATCAATATATTTTAATTATGGAGACAACCCAACGTGAACTGGATCGAGCGATAAAGCTACGTAAGGTAACACGGGCGGCGTTTTCGATGCAGTTGAATAACCTCAAAGGTGAAATTGATGACGTCCAGATGACAGCTCATGAAAAGCGAAGGAAAGTTCAGGTTTCCCTTTCTTTACTTCGGAAGAAAAATGATGAGCTCCTGCAGCTGGATGGTAAGGTCGTAAGTCTAAAACTTGACGTCGGCCAAGAGGACTTGCACGACGAATGTAGACTTGCCGATGACTATCAACGTCAATTTCTTGATATAGAGGTGAGTGTTGAATATATTCTACCTTCAGGAGGCATCGCTCAAGACAACAGTGATTGTAGCAGTGTAGATCTTGTGAGCAAGAGAAAATTCAGACTACCTAAATTAGAACTAAGGGAATTTGATGGCGATGTAAAACAGTGGATACAGTTCAGGGGCCAGTTTGTAAAGATTGACAAGGATCCGGATATTGCACCGGAAGATAAGTTTCAATACTTAATGCAAGCTACAGTGAAAGGGTCTCGTGCTCGAGAAATTACTGAAAGTTTTCCACCTATTGGGGAAAATTATACGAAGGCAGTAGAATGTTTAAAGAGCAGGTTCGGTAGAGATGATCTGTTGGTTGAAGTTTACGTAAGAGAGTTGTTATCTTTAGTTCTTAAGAAATCTTCCACTCCCGGTGATGGCAATTCAATGTGTAGCCTTTATGACAACTTGGAATCGCACATACGGTCACTTGAAACCTTAGGTGTTACAACAGATAAGTGTGCATCTATGATGTATCCTTTAGTAGAGTCATGTTTGCCTGAGGAGTTTCTTAGGGCCTGGCAAAGAAGTTCCAATTTTGCACACACACGTGATTCGAAAGATAGGTTAGACAATCTCATGCTATTCATGAAAAGGGAAGTGGAAGCCGAGGAACGGATCAGTTTAGCAATTTCCGGTTTTGGAATCAAAGATAATAACAGGAGTAGAGACCAACCCAAATTGTCAGAGCACATTGCTACTGCAGCTGACTTGTAAAACACTAACCCAGTTGAGGAGAGGTGAGGGTACTGAATTTTTTGTGGAGGTCAACATGATGCCCTTAATTGTTTTAAAGCACACTAATTAGGTCTATCTGAGAAACAGAAGGTCCTAAAGGACAAGGGTGGGTGTTTTAAGTGCTTTAAGAAGGGACACTGTGTCAATAAATGTAAAGCCGTAGTACGGTGCATTATTTTTAGTAAGAGCCACCAAGTTCTGATGTGCCCTGATTTACCTCAGAATAAACAAAATATATCCCATAATAATGTCGAACACAGGAAATCCGGGAGGAAGAATGAACAAAAGACAAATTCGCTGAGTAATATTTCTAAATATCCTAAAGTTATTTTGCAAACTTTGGTTATAAAGATGAAAGGTATTGGCTCTTCCTTCTCTGTTAGAGCCTTAATTGACTCAGGATCCCAAAGATCCTATGTTAAGAAAGACATTGTTAAAAGATTAGGTTACGCTCCAGTCAGAACTGAAACAATTAAACATGACCTTTTTGGGGGAGTGAAAACGAGTGTTAATGAACATTCATGTTACAAAGTAGAAATTGAAAGCTTGGATGGAAAATATCAATGTAATTTTGAAGTATTGGATCAGGTTTTAATATGTAATGGCATCCCTTCGGTCAAGAAAGGACCTTGGTTGAATGAACATGAGGAAGGGAATATCAGCCTAACAGATATTGGGGATGAGTCTAGGCCTGTGGACTTGCTGATTGGAGCGGATGTAGCGGACAAACTTCTGACAGGAAATATTTAAGTTCTATCTTCTGGTTTGGTTGCTGTGGAAACAAATTTAGGCTGGACTTTTATGGGGAAAGTTCCACAACAATCTTCTGTTAACTTGGCAGAAGAAGTTACAGCTCTGTTTGTTAATGAGATCAACGATCGCTGGAGCCTAGATACCATTGGAATCTCAGACTCAGCTGTTAAAATGTCCAAAAATGAAAGACAGCTTCAAATTAGAGATGATTTTCTATGAGGTATTACTGTAAATGATGAGAGACGTTACGAAGTTTCATTGCTATGGAAAGAAGATAGCTTGGCTCTTCCTAGTAACAGGGAGCTGGCACTCAAAAGGTTAGAATCTACCACTAGAAAGCTTCAGTCTCAAAATATTCTCATTTCATACGATGCAGTTCTAGCTGAGTGGGAAGAACTGGGAATTATTGAAGAAGTACCAGTCAAAGAAGTAGGGAATTATGGACACTACCTACCACATCGAACTGTTATTAAGGAGAATAGCACCACCAGAGTTCGTCCTGTATTTGACGTGTCAGCAAGAGGTAGAAATGCTCCTTCTCTCAATCATTGTTTAGAGTGTGGACCCAATCTGGTTGAACTGATTCCTTCCCTGTTACTAAAATTTCGGGAAGGGAGATTTGGAGTGACAGCTGATGTAGAAATGGCTTTTCTACAAATAAGTGTTCGTCAAGAAGACAGAGATTTTCTTAGGTTCTTCTGGTGTGATCTAAATGACTGGAAGAATATAAAGATATTTCGGCATCGGAGGGTGGTATTTGGATTAAAATGTAGCACTTTCCTTTTAGGAGCAGTTCTTGATTACCATTTGGACAAGGCAATGGAAGATTGTCAATATAGTAAAGGACAGATATCAAGACTTAAACAGAGCCTTTATGTGGACAATGTTGTAACCAGTGTTGATACTGAATCAGAACTGAAAGAATTCATTAATGAAGCACGTGATATAATGCAGGAAGGAAAGTTCAACCTCAGAGGTTGGCAGGCCAACAATGATGCTTTCATTCTTGTAGGACAGTCAGCGGTGCTAGGTTTACGATGGGATTTGGAATCTGACACTTTATTGTTAAACTTGGAATGGTTACAGAACCATGAATTGGGAGTGATCACGAAAATATCTATTCTGTCAGTTGCACAAAAGATATTTGATCCGATTGGCATAGTTAGTCCAGTACTTCTAGTTCCTAAATTGTTATTACAAAAGATATGGCTAAGTGGTATATCTTGAGATGAAGAGGTTACTACTGATATTAAGGACCAATTTGTAACTTGGTATTTAAGCCTTTTCTCCTGAAAGAGATGAGAATTCCAGTCTGGTTTCATTATTCCAAGAACCACAGGGATGTCAGTCTACATATTTTGTGTGATGCTAGTGCACAGGCCTACGCTGCAGTAGTCTTCATACGACTACAAATTGACGGTGAGAGTAAGGTACACCTTCTTGCAGCCAGAGCAAGAGTAGCCCCATTAAACACAGTCATCATTCCCCGACTGGAACTAATTGCTGCAACAGTGGGAGCTAGATTAGGTAATTCAGTGCTAGAAGGACTAAACTACCAAGATGTCAAGTTGAATTTCTAGACTGATTCGACAACGGTTTTAGCATGGATTCTATAGGAAGAAACATGGACTGTGTTTGTCAACAACCGTGTTAAAGAAATCCATCGGTTGACTTTACCAGAAATGTGGAGATATGTTCCTGGCCATTTGAATCCTGCAGATCTTCCTTCAAGAGTTGTCTGGCAGAAAAATTGTTAGCACTTCGATGGTGGGAGGGGCCAGAGTTTTTACGAAAGGACCGGCCAGAGTGGCCTGGTGAATTTCCACCTGCAGAGGCAGAGCTGATTTTGCAAGAAAAGAGAAAATCAAATCAAATAATGAGTTACTTTGTAGATACTTCATGTAGCACCCCAAAACATGTAAATAATGATCAGTGCAGGTACCACGATTTTAATTGGTATTACTTATATTTTTCAAGCTATGGAAAAATAATTCGGTTGGTTGCTTGGATAAAGAGATTTATCCAAAATACGCGAAGAGCAAACCTTACAAGAGCTCGTGGAGAATTATCATGTGAGGAGATAATGTCAGCAGAAAAAATAGTCGCAAGATTGGTACAGGAAGAGCCTTTCTCTTAAAAAAATGACAAAAGTCTCATTAGCCTAAATGTGTTTAGGGATGAGAAGGGATGTCAAGAGTAACCACTAAAAGTGGTAGAGCTGTAAATACACCAAAGAGATTAGATTTATGATTACTGTATTTTGAGGTAATTATAGTTATTTATGTATGGTTGAGTTGTTCTTCCACCAACTCAAGGTGGGAGTGTGTCATATCTTTTGGCCAAAGATGCTACATTAAGATTGTCATTTTTTTCTTTATTATCTTTTTTCCACTGTTGTAAAATTAACTGTCATGGCATCCAGAAGTGTCAATAAATGGTTGTTTTGAATTGATATATTTTCCTTAAATATAAAAGAAGAAAGAATCTGCGATACGCCGATGAGTGTAAAAGTTAAAGAGGTTGTCATAAACGGCATTGTTACCGCCACCGGGCCCACGATAGTTCCATCGCTGTATGTAGCCGATTTAGCTCTGCTTTACAGCTCTGGAAGTATGTCAATCGTGGAACGGCAATTGCAGATAGCTATTAACCGGGTCGACAGGTGGGCTCACGACCGGTTTTCATCAGCGAAATCCTCCGTCGTCCATTTTTGTCGGCTCGGAAGGCTACACTTACACCCTGAACTACATCTCAGGTATGCTGCGTTGCCGTTGGTTGACACTTATCGCTTCCTGGGGCTCCATTTTGACAGCAAATTAACGTGGCAGCCCCATATACGGCAACTAAGAACGACGTGTCTCAGGAAACTGAACATGCTCAAGTTTCTTAGTAGCACTACGTGGGGGGCTGACGGAGCGGTGCTGCTACGGTTCTACCAAGCCCTCGTCGTGTCCCGGCTAGACTATGGTTCTGCGGCTTACGGTTCAGAAAGACCGGCAACCTTGAAAATGCTGGACAGTATCCACCATAGTGGCGTTAGGCTGGCTACTGGTGCCTTCCGGACCAGCCCGATACCCAGCCGACTCGCCGAATCGGGTGTTCCACCTCTAAATTATCGACGCCATCTTATGCTTTTAGCATATACTACGAATGTGCGTCAGTACCCAATACGACCAGAGGAACGCCAGCCAGCCTCGAACCACTCGGCCTGTTGGTATTAGACTCGATAGCTCGTGTACTGAAATAGGAGTGGCTGTGGGCCCTAGCCTACTTTTCACATTTTGCAAAAATGAGGAAAAAGTAGACTTATGAGATCGATCCGGGAAAATGTGTGTCTGTCTGGCTGTGTGTGTGTGTCCCCCCTATGAACTCCTAAACGGCTGCAGCAATCAAAACCAAATTTAGTATGAGTAAAGATGTGCACCGGAATATCTCACGTCCATATTTGAAAATGATGTCAGTGCTACCAACTGCTGAAAAACGCACTAGAAATTTGAGCTCCATGTTGGATATCTTGCAAGGTATGCATGGGGGCTATTCCAAAATTGGCACACATGTAGATAATACTATTTCAGTTTAATTTCCAGGAGGCCATATATGACAGTGTTGCCAACATAATTTTAAGCCTCCTGATAGGTTCAATGTTTAAATGCATATAACTTCTACACTATCAATGGGATTTCAACCAAATTTTGTATGTAAAATGTGTACATAAACAGATATGACGGAGCGTATTCTTAAGAGCCACCAGGGATGCCAACTGTTAATGATTGCTCTCTCTATTTTTTTATCCAAATATGATTCAATGCCTGCTGATAGGTCCAATTTTAAAATACATGTAACTTCTATACTAACAAATGGATTTCATCCAAATATATCAGAAAGTATGCAAGCCGACAGCTTTAAACTATGCACACGTATATTCTGACATTTTAGATTAATTTGGAGTAACTTATATACATCAGTTCTACCAACATGATTATAAGCCTGCTGATAGTACCAATTTTTAAATACATGTAACTTCTATACTATCAGTTGGATTTCAACCAAATTTCGTATGTGCTATGTGTAACATAACAGATATGACTATACGTATTGTCAAGAGCAATCAGGGCTGTCAACTGTTAATAAATGCTGTCTATATTTTTTTACCCTAATATCAATATATCAGAAAGTATGCAAGCCAACAGCTCTATACTTTGCACACGTATAGCACCTGACCTTCTAGATTAATTTGGAGTAATTAATATAAGTCAGTGCTGCCAACATGATTCTATGCCTGCTGATATGTCCAATTTTAAAATACATGTAACTTCTATACTAACATATGGATTTCATCCAAAATTGGCACAACAAGATATCATACAATTTCAGATTATTTCTGACCAGCACACGCATGGTATTGTTGGCAACATGCTTTTACGCGTGCTGATAGATCCAGTGTCTAACTGCATGTAACGTCCTTTGGACTTCAAACCAAATGTTGTATTCTGTACCTTAAGAGATGGAAATAAAAATATATTTAGTCACCAGGGCTGCCAACTGTCGTGCGTTATTAGGCTAAATTACACCAGGTATGTTTTGAACTAATTAGATATTTCGATATTACCAACTTAATTTCGTCATTATTCTAGATAGGTTCATATACTGTAGAATAATCATTGGCATGAAAAGTAGGCTGTATAGTTCTTCATGGAACTTCTTGTCTTACGTTTGAAACCACCCAACAATCTTCTTCTTTCCTGGCGTTTATCCCAGTACAGAGTCCGCTGCTCTACCACCCAACCATCAGAATATAAGAAATAGGGGCCGGATTTTGGTGGTTTTTGAAATTGTCATTTTAGGTTTTCAAAAACATAAAATTGTTCTTTTTAGGTTTTTATTAGGTAGAATGGGTTTTTACAATAGGTTCTTGTGTTTAAAGGGTAGCGAAAGTTGACATACATTACATAAGGCTTAAAATTTATACCTCATTGTTAGTAGACAATCTGATTGCAACGAGAGAGTAAATATTTTACATAATGATGCGTAATCAAATTATCACCGATAACTTTACACTTGTAGGGATTGCAATAAAGCCAAGGATGTCAGAGATGATTTTCACACTCTATCTCGTTCAAATAATGTTGATTCTTTACAATATTGGATTCTTGGGAATAATAAGAGATTTATTCGCTCTTTCCTCTCGGTATATAACCAAACAATAATATATAAGCTGGAAAGTGCTGAATATATTTCATTTTTCCTGTAGGTAGGATTGCTTTGTATCAACTGGAGCTAGGAATAAACACTATCTTCACATTTAATTTCAAGGATTATGGACAAAATTTGAAATATACTACAATAAATGGTATAAAACTGCAATTAGTTATTTTTAGGTACTCGCGTATTATTTAGTTTATTAGGTAGTACGGAATTTCAGTGTGATTCGTAAAAGTATTTAGAAGTATGGGAAAAATAGATAAGAACCTAAGAATCCGGTTCCTCATAATAGGCTAACTGCGCCCCGATAGTATAAGGTAGTTTCTCTGTTGCTGGATAGCGAATTTTTGTACAAACTCAATTGTCTAGAATAATGAAAAATATAATAATAATAGTATACTAATAATAATCATTATTGACTAATAATTATGAAAATAATAATAACATAACTGTCTATTGATGATAATAATAATAATAACAATAGTCTAATAATAAGTATTTCGCTGTCCTCTTGGAGTGACGATGTGGGTAGTCATAATATAGCCTTATTCTGAAAGCAGAGACATGAAATGATTGTCAATGATATGTAAGTCAACCAAAATTTGATTAAACTAGAGAATCGTCTGTACTCCCCTCTCCAACTCCAGGCAGCTTGAAATGTATAAATTGTATATGTGGTCTCAAACCTCATGTCTCGGTGATAATCAACGTTGAAGTACAAACAAACACTACGGTGTTCCCGCAACTTAGATCTACTTAGTTATATACGGAAAATGTGCCACGGAACCGCTTGATAGCAATGTGCTTTGCCCATTGCCCTACCTCACAAATCGTGTACGGTATCCCAAAGAAATTTTGATCAACCGATCACAACGAGGGGACGGAGTCGCGCAGCTTCTTTTGGGGTACAGGATCTCTACATTAGCTGAAACAGAAGGCTGGCGTGCTGTGAGGTGAGCGGGAAAATGGGATTGAGTGAGTAAATGCATGCACGTCGTCCCAATAAAAATAACAGCTACATCGCACGCCTTCTGCTTGACCTTGAGACGTCATAATGCAGCCTTGTAACAATACAATCCCGTTAAATTTGTAACGTTCCGTTCCGTCTGTTTGTTCCGTTATTATAAGTAGAATGTTCCGAACTGTAACGTATCGGATATTCCTCTGTTCATTTCGGTACGGGACAACGTAACGTTCCACCCGTCTCCAATACGCTGTACCGGTACAGGCTCGGCTAACATTCCACTGTTCCAGATACCGGGTACGGTTTCAGAATCAGTTCCGTTCCGGGACGGTAACGTTACGCTTGGAACAGACAGTGGTAACGTTACAACTTGGAAATAACCTTGGAGATAACGGAATTTCTCCGTTCCACTTAGACAAGAGTTCCGTTCCGCGTTACGTTCTGTTCCGGGTCCCTGGTTTCAACCAAGCAAGCAAGGTGAATAGACGTGCAGTGAAGTGTAAGGAAGAATGGGAATCGCTATTCAACAGTACCGGGCGGTCATTGGCCGCTGGCAGGCTAGAGTGAAGTGCGATTTCGGTGTCGGGAAGGTGATAGCGGGCAACGTTACTGAACAGATGGGGGTTTTGGCGATGGGGATGGTAGCGCTGGTTGTGGCGACGCTACTATTAATTGGAGGAGTGGAGTCAAACCCAGGGCCTGGTCAGCTTGGATGGCAAGAAATGGAAAAAATAAGGGAAATTGTAAAGGAAGTGTCACAAAATGACCAGATCCGGGACATTCTTCGTGAGCAATGTAAGGAATTTAAGGAGATGAAGACATGTATGAGAGAAGAGATGGGAATAGTGACAGAAAGGCTGACCGAGAATAGTAGAGAGATAAAAGACCTAAGAGAAAAGGTGAAGATATTAGAGGTGTAGGTAAATGAATTAAGGAAGGCCAAGCTGGATGAGAGAAAGAAAAACGTCTTCATTTACGGAATAAAGGAAGATGCCAAGGAAAGCACCGAGGATCTAACATCCAAGGTGCTCCGAGTGATTAGTGAAGGCATGCGGATAAACATTGGAGTCTCAGAGATTGACACTGTGACCAGGATAGGCCGGGGAAGGGGCACGAGGCCCGTGAAAGTGTCATTAGTTTCTTCGCTGATGGCTCACAGAATTCTGGCGAACACAAAGAACCTGAAAGGGGAGAGGATATGGGTAAGGAGAGAAATGAGTAAAGAAGAGGCAAGCGAGCAACGGACCTTGCAGTTTCATTTAAGGAAGGCAAGGAGCTCTGGTCTCAAGGCTTATGTAAAAGGCAATAGACTGGCGGTTAGCGGCAACAACTGGGATCGGATTTGGACAGTGGCACAACTCCAGGATATGGAGAAGCAACAACAACATGAGACAGTTAGACCTATCAACCAGGTGGAAGCAGCTGTCGGTTCAGAGGGAAGTGCGGTGATGATTCAACAGAGAGCATCGACCTCCAAGTCCAACACGGAAGTGGCGCGAGCAGGAAAGACTAACGTCAGCGCCAGGAACACCGGACAAGTGCGTGGTTTGCAGAAAGGTGAGACTGTCAAACAACGAGTTACTAGTCTAAAAGAACTATGGGGCAAGAAAACCTTGACAGAGCAGTTCAATGTGGAGAAGGAGATAATTTCTTCTCCAGGTGGCAGTATACTAGAGATAGAAAAAGCTAGAGTTACTAGAAGTAAAGCTACCGCCAGCGAAGAGGGTAGGGGTAAAAAATAACTAAACTGGAATATTGCTAGCGTAAATATAGAGGGTTTTTTAAATAAGAGAGGGAACGATGTAGTTTTGATCCGAATAGAATATATGCAGATTGTAGGATTTGTTGAGAGTTGGCTCCCTGTAGGTTGCGAGGTTAAAATAGATGGCTTCAATATATATACAAAACCTAAGATTAGGAAAGCTCGTACAGGTAGGTTCCCAGGGGGAATTGTTGTTTTAATTAAAGAAGAGGTGAGGGAATTATCAGAATTTATTAGTTCAGAACTGGAAGAAGTGGTGTGGGTAAAAGCAGATATTAGGGGGAGGGGGAAAGGAACGGTATGTTTCGGCTTTGTCTACAACCCTCCGGAGAATTCCCCGTATGCAAGAGAAAGCTTTTTCGATGAGTTAGCTATTGAAATAAACAGAATTCAAAATATATATGAAGAGGCAGAGATTGTGCTTTTAGGGGACTTCAATGCGAGGGTTGCAGACAGAAAGCCCCTTTACAGCAAGGGGGTTGCCGAGGCCGTATGTGGGGAAAGGCACAGCAAAGACAAGGAATGTAATAAGAACGGAGAAAAGATTTTGGAACTATGTGGTGCAGAAGAGCTATATATATTAAATGGTGTCTGTGTGGGGGATGAAGAAGGTAACCTGACCTATATAACTGAGATTGGAGGAAGTGTAATAGATTTAGCAATATGTTCCAGAGGAGCACTAGCCCTAATTAAGAGGGACACTGTTGAAGAATGGGGGGAATCACACCACCAACCAATTGTCGTCAACATGCAGGGAGCGGTGACAAAATCAAAATCAAAAGGGAACCCACAAGTTAAAGCTATAGAGAGAAAAGTAAATAGATTCAGATGGAGGGAGGAAAACTGCAGAGAGTTCCAGAACTACTTCCAGGGAGAAAATCTTGAGCTGATAAAGGTAGGGATAAGTTTAATTATCAGTAATGATGAAATTGAAGGGGTAATACGTATGATTGAGAATGCAATTATGATGGCCGGGCGGAAAATGCGCGTGAAGGCTAGAGGAAAATTAGGGAGAATTAAAGGATGGTACTGCCCCCGTAATTGAATTATGTAGAGACCACGGTGGCTATATTTGAAATTATGATTAGAGTTATGGCTGTCATAGTTATGACGTGGGTAGTCATGACGTAAGCACGGATGACGTAAATGTTATGCCAGCAAGCTACTTGAGCTGAGATTCTCAGTGACGTCAGCATTTTTGTCCAGAATGTTCCAAGATGTACGACGCAGTCGCAGGAAGCGAGGAATTCTGCTGAGGAAGAAACTATGCTATTGGAGGAGAGGCATGAACCAATGAACGATAGTTTAAAGGAAGACGGAGATTGCTGAAACTATGGTATTTTTATGACTTTTTGAATGCAGAATTGTGGAAATCCATTTGCAGTAAAAGCATTGATTTGGAATTTTGATGAAATTTATTTCCAGTTTTTGAATTTTGAAAATCCGTCATGTATTAACGAAGTTGGAAGTTCTAGCGATGACGTAGTATCACGCTTTGGAAGGGATGGTAACGCCCCTCGAGAAGGTAATAAAAGGGCTTGCGCAGAAGAAAGGAGCCTCTTCTCTTCTCTTCTATTTCGTTCGCTGATCAGTCTGAGATCTAATGCTCAGATCATCGAAGTATTTGTGAAAGTCATTTTCTTATATATTCAATACAGTGAGACATCAAAGTGAACAGCAAGTGAAAAGAATCGTTTTTATAACGCGTGGCGAGGCCACTATAGTAACGAGAGCCAGGTCAAACTAGGTGAACTTGAAACCGACCTTAGAAAGCTTATATAAGTTTAGCTTCAAACAGTTAGCGGTCTACGATAACATAATTGTATTGTGCAGTACTACATGCAATTATAGAGAAAAGCTGAACAATTTCGACCGAGTACTTCAACAGATATTAGCTGTTTTATACGACTGGCAAAAGTGATTATCTCACCACTAGAGAAACACTTTTGTATAAGCCAGAAACAACGCAAGGCTAACGCTGTGAGTGGAGTAGAAAGACTTCAGATTGCTTGCTTACAGAACGATACAGTATAATGGAGCATTTGAATACGGCAGTTTGTTCTTCTGACACTACAACTGAAGTGCAAATGGAAGGCTAAGAAGGCTTATTGCAATTGGGACATACTTCAATGGAGTAAGATAGCGACATGGAACTTCGCTAATTGCTATTCCACACAAGCGAACATGCGGTGAATACCATCTACACCCATGTTTCGTAAGTAAAGGCTGAATACCATCGAACAGCCATAGAAACAATTTCATACTCTGTATATGAATAATTTCTTCGGAAATTTCTACAAAACGTCATGATGATTGTCTACTGGAACTTCAGGGAATTTTTTCAAGAGAGGTCAGGGTAGTCCCGACTCACAATGAAGATTATTGCCGGAAGGATGTCTATTCGTATTCGAGGAGCAGAGCGATTCACGGAGAAGGAAGCAGTTCGATTCTCCGAGGGTGCTGTTTCCTATTTCGAGGATGGAGCTCAGCTTTAACGTGGTGAAATGGATCCATCAGCAGTCTTCTTTGGGGAATTTTCCTCTGGAACGTCAATCGGCAGATAAGGTAGTCGTGAACGTTTATTGTATTTGAGTAACCTAGTAATGTTTGAGCAACCATTTTTCCCATATTTTTATCCTCATGTATTTTGCCTTATTTTCTTGTTGAGATTCTTATTCTCAGTACACCTTGATGAGTTTTGCATTTTTCGACGATTTATTAAGACATTGTTATGTCATGGGCATAGTTAACGATTTTGAATCAGTTGAGACTGATATTTGGATTTTTCAGTAATTAATATTTTTGTAGTCACGATTTGACTGTAAGTTAATGATTTTTATGGCAGATTTAAATTCAGACAGCGTGTCACTTTATTAAAGTAATTCAACCCCAGTTTAATTACTTTGAACAATTTTCTGTCATCATCAAGAAGGAAGAACACTTAAATGATTTTAGAGCGTTAAAATCTTACGTTATCGACGATCTTGGAAATACTAGTCGTTATTTGTATTGATTGCAACACAGACATTTATCGTCAGTTATGAATGAACATTGCATTATAGACACTTTTGTGAAAGAGTAATGTTAATAATGAATTATTGAATGCATTAAAGTCAAGTACTTTTGTTAGGAGTTTTTCTCAATTAGAGAATTATATAACGATGTTTGCATTCCCCAGTCTAAATGGATTCTATTCGACTACTTTGCAGTTTAGTCGCACTTTATTTGAAGATAGTATTTTCATACTACAATTTCTTTTAAGATGTTAATCTTAAATTTTGATAGACCAGATAGGCGTATATAAGCGTATTCACTATTAAATTTGTTTGTGATTGGCAAGTTTTGACTTCATTTCAGTTCATGAATGAAATCTACGAAGGTTAAATAGAAAAACAGTTTTGAAACTATTTATGATTATAAAATTTTTAAGTGGAACTATGAATGTATAATCGCTAGTGCAGCGCGTGTTGAAAGTCGCTGAAGTATAATGCCATTGAATATGAAGGAAGTTCCCACAGGAATAAATGTTAAAGAATTATTTGTGGAAGTTTTGTAAGTGATGTGAAAGTTGTAAATGCCATATAGATTAATATATGATGATTTTGGGCATAATTTTAATGCAGATTGTGCATTAACTTGTTAGCGAAGGATTTTCCGCTGGAGTAAGATTGTTATAGTTCGTTGAAAATTAATCAAGTGATTTACTGTTATAATTAACACGAGTTTTGAAAGAATTTGAGACAAGATGTTGAATGAAGGTTGCCGTCACAAATCATCATTAAAAAACTTTATTAAACCGGATTGTGACATTAACATGTATAACTAACCTTCATTGGTCGATTATATTAAACAGGATTTTAAAATTACCAACCGAATGAACATGTGGCTAATGTATTTATTAAATTAATAATTTAAACAATTTAAATGTTAATATTGTAAATAATTGTTGTAAATATTTTTGAAAATAATGTGAAACGAGAGTGATGTTAAAGGCGTGCTTATAATTTTTTTATTGTCTTTGACAAATATTATAAACAATTTTGAATTGTTATAAATAATTTATGTGATTTTGTTATAAACATTTAAGAGCTAATTAAACATTTGGATTGAAGTTAACAAGTTTAAGAAAGTAATGTAATGATCCATTAGGATGTGATCAAAGTACTTGAAAGATTTGCGTAAATATAATGTGAGTTGTCTTGTAAGACATTTAAGAGCTTGAGAGTGCAGGCTGGATTCTTACGTAACATAGCGTGTGAGAAGGGAGTGCATTTGACCAGTATGCGTCAGGCTGGAAGGTAGCCCGCAGCTGTGTCAACATATGGTTTTCAGAGAGTGAGGTCGTACACTCCAGCCTTGCGACTATAAATATCATTCTCTTGTTTATTAAAAGGAAACACATGCTCTATATATGTCACACCCTGACGTCCTTTTCCAATCCAATAGTGTTATGAATGTTACATTATTTGAAGCTCTTGGGAGCTAAAATGTTTTATATATCATGTTGTATAATAATTTTGCAAGTCCTACTGGAGGACGTAGTCAGATTGACTTGGGCTACTGATAGCCACGTATATTTTGTTGTGTTAGGAAAATCAGACCCTTTATTAGAAATAAAGCTTTTGTACAGTTCAAAGTTCTCGTCTTCGTTTCTGGTTCATTTTTAAATGTCATGGCGGAGATTATTGTGTGAACAGACTTTAAGTGATCCTGTTGTCAACTCAAACCCCGAGATAATTAAGAGGTAAGCAACGGTAAGTATGCACCCCCGTCTGTTTTGGTGTGTTCCACAATGATTTCCTGTGAATTTCTGTGCTCTTATCTCGATAGTATCTGTCAGTGCCATTTTCATTGATGTAACTGTGCCGGTGCGATTGATAATTGGCAATCCGATTGAGGGGGCGGATATCTGACAGCCTACTATCCAGGTAAACGGGGACAGAAAGATTGGCGATCCAAGAGCGTGGGGATGAGTCAACAGTAAGATTCGCATCTAATATGTGGGGCGTGTTCAACAAAAACTGGATTACCAGGTTGAACACCAGAAAGATTGACAAACCTAAAACGTGAGGTTCGATTAGACTCAAATAAAGAGGTTGATTCTTTGTTAGATGTCTAGGCCAATTGTAGTATTTAAGAGTGTGATTATATAGGAATTAAATGTTGTATTGTATTAGGAAAATTACACTCAGAAAAGATCAGATCTTATACAACTTGAGAAAGGTTAAATGGGCAGGAAACTTAGAAAAATCGCCTATAATCTGGAATCTTATTTTATTTGACCGGCTTATGACATTTCAGTCATATTAAAGATAAAATTAATTATTTGGATTGTAAATGTAAATTATTTGTGTTAGGATATTTTAAAATGAGCCAGAGAAAGTTGAACATGTGCTTGAGTTTGTTTCAACATGAAGTATCTTCGAATATTAATTATAAGGTAGTTATAAGTTAGATTTAAGACAGAAAATTGATCAAAAATTATATATATGGTGAAAAGTGTTGCTCAAACGTTGTTATTTTGCTCTTTTGATGTATGTCCCTACAGCAATCCATTTTGAATAATAATATTATAATGGCAGATGAAAGTTTGAGGTTGATGCTAGAGGAGATGTCTGCTAACTTGAAAGCTAGCATGACTAGTAGCATGAAGCAGATGCTGAATGAAAGCATGAAGGAGAATAATAGTAATATGTCTGCTAATTTGAATAGTAGTATAAAGGAGATGGAAGCTAGGAATACTAGTCGAATGGAGGAGAATATGAAGGTTCTTCATACTAGTGCTGCTAATTTGGAGGATAATATGTCGCGTTTACAGATCAATACCCTAGGAATTGAGAATACTGTAACGGACATGCGCACAGAGGTGTCTAATGTCCATAAAGATGTATCTATTGTGCATAAAAGTGTTGATGATGTTAAAAATGATGTGTCTAAGGTACAGAGGGACCTTACAATGTTAAATCTAGATGTAGCTAATGTCCGTGGGGATATTTCTTGTGCTAGAGCCGAAGTTGTTGTTGTCAAAAACGATGTAGCGACTGTCCAAGACAAGGTCGAGGAAGTCCAGAAAGAAATTCAAAAGGCTAGAACAGATGTATCTAATGTTCAGGTAGACATTAACAACATTCATGCGGATATAACTGAGGTGCAAAGTGATGTAACTAAGATTCAGGTAGAGGTCAACACAGTTTTCGTAGATATCACTAAAGTCCAAACTGATGTAAATAAAGTCAGGGAAGAAATCGAAAACTCAAAAACTCTTTGTACGCGTAATATAACTGCATTAACGACTAGGTTAGTCGACGAATCAGTTAGAACAACAACGTCTTTAGCAGAGTTGAAGTATGACGTAGAGGTCATGAGAACACAGGTATTAGACCACAATAGAGTATTAAAAGAGGATATCGAAGTAGACATAGCCGAGATGTTAACAGCAAACGTAGCGGTATGGAAAGACGAATGGAATAAGTCAAGTGGGGAACATGTAACCCAAATTCAGGAAAGGATTGAAAGAAAACTTGCCAGTACGCAGATAGAAATTAACAATGAGGTAGTACAGATTAGAAAAGATTTAAGCGTCAGGATAAATTCGCTATCCGAAAAACAAGTTGACGATAGAACACAACTAGATCAGGATATGCAAACTTTAAAATCTACATTAGAGGAACAGATGCATAAAGTTGTCTATGACGTAAATGAAACGACGAGTAAACTGAAAAATTTGAAGTTAGGAGAGGCTAGTTTAATGGAAAACTACAAGGAAGAGATAGTCAAGAAAGTCTTAACAGAAATCACCGACAAGGATACAGAAGGCTTAGCTTGCGAATTGAACAGGAAGCATACCAGAAGATGTCACCTAGATCTAGAAGAAAGAGACGTGACTCCTGAAGAACGTGTATCCAGATTCAGAGAGGAGGATGACGAGAGGAATATGGAATCTGAGTGGAATTATCGAGATAGTGGGAAAAACTATCCGGATTCATATCCAAGGAACGTGACGGTCATTAGGAATTTCGAGGACAAACCACAAAAATTCAGTAACACTGATAGTTTGACACCTATAGAGTATGTAAGGAATCTCAAAGATTATTTCATCGAAGCTCACATTCCCAGAGAGAGAGAGATGAAGATTGTAGAGAGATATCTGATTGGAGGACCCCTTGAATGGTTTAGAGCTTTTAGATATACATTCAGCAACTTTGACGAGTTTGCAGAGGCATTAATCAAACGATTTTGGTCCATAGAAGCGCAGAATTCGTTAAGAGCGGAGGTATATTCAAGAAAATACTCAGGTACTCTTCCAACGAGGTACGCTGATTTCTTTACGAGTCAGTTGTCCCGCTTGAGATTCTTGCAACCACCATTGTCCACGGAGCAACTAATAGATGCGATTTCTCGTATGCTGCCAGTTGAGGTGAGGAGACTTATAATTTCGTCCAACATCAGGGATTTATCCAGCATGGATGAATTACTAAGAAGGTTAGACTACACAAGTCCAATGCCTAACGTAGTCCAGAAAGGTCAAAGACAAGAGTATAAGGAAATCAATACGGTATACATGGACCAAGTCCAACAAACTGACAAGCCAGAGGAGGAGAAAACTGACAATGTAGGTCCTCACAGGAATAATCAGTTTAGAAATTACAGATCACAAGGTTACCGACCATATCAACAGAGAAGAGGTTGGAACTACAACCGAGGCAACTATAATGGAAGAGGCAGATATTATAACAATAATGGGTATAATCGTAACTATAATAGGAATAACCAAAACCAAAATAGAAACCAGAATACTCAAAGTCAGGTTATGACACCTGAGCAATATCAGCAAAGAGAAAAGGAAAGTCAGCAATACTTAAAAGAATTAAGGGATAAAGAAGCTGACAATCAAAGGAAAAGGCAGGATGTTGTCATCGATCCTGGTCCTTCTACGAGCCAGCAGAACTTAGAAAATAGAAACACTGGTCAGAAGAGAAAGTAGAGAGGAAAGAATACATTAACCACATACAACCCAGAGTAGAAGAAAATTATATGATTAAGGAACATAGAGGAAATATCATACTAGAGTAAGCCAGTAATAATTCAATTTCGTGTTCAAGAGAGTTGAGATACTTGTAACATAGAGTTTAAAAACAATTTGCAACTGTTTTTAAAACGTGGTGGGAGGAGAATGCCCCCGTAATTGAATTATGTAGAGACCACGGTGGCTATATTTGAAATTATGATTAGAGTTATGGCTGTCATAGTTATGACGTGGGTAGTCATGACGTAAGCACGGATGACGTAAATGTTATGCCAGCAAGCTACTTGAGCTGAGATTCTCAGTGACGTCAGCATTTTTGTCCAGAATGTTCCAAGATGTACGACGCAGTCGCAGGAAGCGAGGAATTCTGCTGAGGAAGAAACTATGCTATTGGAGGAGAGGCATGAACCAATGAACGATAGTTTAAAGGAAGACGGAGATTGCTGAAACTATGGTATTTTTATGACTTTTTGAATGCAGAATTGTGGAAATCCATTTGCAGTAAAAGCATTGATTTGGAATTTTGATGAAATTTATTTCCAGTTTTTGAATTTTGAAAATCCGTCATGTATTAACGAAGTTGGAAGTTCTAGCGATGACGTAGTATCACGCTTTGGAAGGGATGGTAACGCCCCTCGAGAAGGTAATAAAAGGGCTTGCGCAGAAGAAAGGAGCCTCTTCTCTTCTCTTCTATTTCGTTCGCTGATCAGTCTGAGATCTAATGCTCAGATCATCGAAGTATTTGTGAAAGTCATTTTCTTATATATTCAATACAGTGAGACATCAAAGTGAACAGCAAGTGAAAAGAATCGTTTTTATAACGCGTGGCGAGGCCACTATAGTAACGAGAGCCAGGTCAAACTAGGTGAACTTGAAACCGACCTTAGAAAGCTTATATAAGTTTAGCTTCAAACAGTTAGCGGTCTACGATAACATAATTGTATTGTGCAGTACTACATGCAATTATAGAGAAAAGCTGAACAATTTCGACCGAGTACTTCAACAGATATTAGCTGTTTTATACGACTGGCAAAAGTGATTATCTCACCACTAGAGAAACACTTTTGTATAAGCCAGAAACAACGCAAGGCTAACGCTGTGAGTGGAGTAGAAAGACTTCAGATTGCTTGCTTACAGAACGATACAGTATAATGGAGCATTTGAATACGGCAGTTTGTTCTTCTGACACTACAACTGAAGTGCAAATGGAAGGCTAAGAAGGCTTATTGCAATTGGGACATACTTCAATGGAGTAAGATAGCGACATGGAACTTCGCTAATTGCTATTCCACACAAGCGAATATGCGGTGAATACCATCTACACCCATGTTTCGTAAGTAAAGGCTGAATACCATCGAACAGCCATAGAAACAATTTCATACTCTGTATATGAATAATTTCTTCGGAAATTTCTACAAAACGTCATGATGATTGTCTACTGGAACTTCAGGGAATTTTTTCAAGAGAGGTCAGGGTAGTCCCGACTCACAATGAAGATTATTGCCGGAAGGATGTCTATTCGTATTCGAGGAGCAGAGCGATTCACGGAGAAGGAAGCAGTTCGATTCTCCGAGGGTGCTGTTTCCTATTTCGAGGATGGAGCTCAGCTTTAACGTGGTGAAATGGATCCATCAGCAGTCTTCTTTGGGGAATTTTCCTCTGGAACGTCAATCGGCAGATAAGGTAGTCGTGAACGTTTATTGTATTTGAGTAACCTAGTAATGTTTGAGCAACCATTTTTCCCATATTTTTATCCTCATATATTTTGCCTTATTTTCTTGTTGAGATTCTTATTCTCAGTACACCTTGATGAGTTTTGCATTTTTCGACGATTTATTAAGACATTGTTATGTCATGGGCATAGTTAACGATTTTGAATCAGTTGAGACTGATATTTGGATTTTTCAGTAATTAATATTTTTGTAGTCACGATTTGACTGTAAGTTAATGATTTTTATGGCAGATTTAAATTCAGACAGCGTGTCACTTTATTTAAGTAATTCAACCCCAGTTTAATTACTTTGAACAATTTTCTGTCATCATCAAGAAGGAAGAACACTTAAATGATTTTAGAGCGTTAAAATCTTACGTTATCGACGATCTTGGAAATACTAGTCGTTATTTGTATTGATTGCAACACAGACATTTATCGTCAGTTATGAATGAACATTGCATTATAGACACTTTTGTGAAAGAGTAATGTTAATAATGAATTATTGAATGCATTAAAGTCAAGTACTTTTGTTAGGAGTTTTTCTCAATTAGAGAATTATATAACGATGTTTGCATTCCCCAGTCTAAATGGATTCTATTCGACTACTTTGCAGTTTAGTCGCACTTTATTTGAAGATAGTATTTTCATACTACAATTTCTTTTAAGATGTTAATCTTAAATTTTGATAGACCAGATAGGCGTATATAAGCGTATTCACTATTAAATTTGTTTGTGATTGGCAAGTTTTGACTTCATTTCAGTTCATGAATGAAATCTACGAAGGTTAAATAGAAAAACAGTTTTGAAACTATTTATGATTATAAAATTTTTAAGTGGAACTATGAATGTATAATCGCTAGTGCAGCGCGTGTTGAAAGTCGCTGAAGTATAATGCCATTGAATATGAAGGAAGTTCCCACAGGAATAAATGTTAAAGAATTATTTGTGGAAGTTTTGTAAGTGATGTGAAAGTTGTAAATGCCATATAGATTAATATATGATGATTTTGGGCATAATTTTAATGCAGATTGTGCATTAACTTGTTAGCGAAGGATTTTCCGCTGGAGTAAGATTGTTATAGTTCGTTGAAAATTAATCAAGTGATTTACTGTTATAATTAACACGAGTTTTGAAAGAATTTGAGACAAGATGTTGAATGAAGGTTGCCGTCACAAATCATCATTAAAAAACTTTATTAAACCGGATTGTGACATTAACATGTATAACTAACCTTCATTGGTCGATTATATTAAACAGGATTTTAAAATTACCAACCGAATGAACATGTGGCTAATGTATTTATTAAATTAATAATTTAAACAATTTAAATGTTAATATTGTAAATAATTGTTGTAAATATTTTTGAAAATAATGTGAAACGAGAGTGATGTTAAAGGCGTGCTTATAATTTTTTTTATTGTCTTTGACAAATATTATAAACAATTTTGAATTGTTATAAATAATTTATGTGATTTTGTTATAAACATTTAAGAGCTAATTAAACATTTGGATTGAAGTTAACAAGTTTAAGAAAGTAATGTAATGATCCATTAGGATGTGATCAAAGTACTTGAAAGATTTGCGTAAATATAATGTGAGTTGTCTTGTAAGACATTTAAGAGCTTGAGAGTGCAGGCTGGATTCTTACGTAACATAGCGTGTGAGAAGGGAGTGCATTTGACCAGTATGCGTCAGGCTGGAAGGTAGCCCGCAGCTGTGTCAACATATGGTTTTCAGAGAGTGAGGTCGTACACTCCGGCCTTGCGACTATAAATATCATTCTCTTGTTTATTAAAAGGAAACACATGCTCTATATATGTCACACCCTGACGTCCTTTTCCAATCCAATAGTGTTATGAATGTTACATTATTTGAAGCTCTTGGGAGCTAAAATGTTTTATATATCATGTTGTATAATAATTTTGCAAGTCCTACTGGAGGACGTAGTCAGATTGACTTGGGCTACTGATAGCCACGTATATTTTGTTGTGTTAGGAAAATCAGACCCTTTATTAGAAATAAAGCTTTTGTACAGTTCAAAGTTCTCGTCTTCGTTTCTGGTTCATTTTTAAATGTCATGGCGGAGATTATTGTGTGAACAGACTTTAAGTGATCCTGTTGTCAACTCAAACCCCGAGATAATTAAGAGGTAAGCAACGGTAAGTATGCACCCCCGTCTATTTTGGTGTGTTCCACAATGATTTCCTGTGAATTTCTGTGCTCTTATCTCGATAGTATCTGTCAGTGCCATTTTCATTGATGTAACTGTGCCGGTGCGATTGATAATTGGCAATCCGATTGAGGGGGCGGATATCTGACAGCCTACTATCCAGGTAAACGGGGACAGTACGATGAATCTTGTAGAAGGAAGAAAACCAAAGTTATTAGGGCACTGAAGTTATACAAGAGAGGAGGGGATGATACGATGAGAGTAGAATTTTGTCGTCTAAGGAAAGAATATAGGGAACTTCTCAGCAAAATGAAAGATGAATGGCAGTGTAAGGAAGCTACAGCACTAAATAAGGATTCTAAAGCTAACGACTGTAGCAAAGTGTGGAGCAGGATAAAGTCTTACTGTAGGGGGAGCAGAAGTGGTGGGGGGAGCTCTATTAGTGATGAAGTATGGATTGCATATTATGAGAATCTGTTAAATGCTGAAGATAATTGGAGGAAGAGGGATGAGTTTGGCGTCCCGAGGGGGCTGGAGGCCGCTCTGCCTATGCTGGACCAAGTCATATCGATAGAGGAAATTAAGAAAGTAATAGCAAAAAGTAAGGGAGGGAAGTCAGGTGCTATTTCGGGGATAACAAATGAATTTTGGCAAGAATTGAGTAACAATAGGTTCATGATGGACAGCTTGGTAAAAATCTTTAACAAAATCTTTGAAGGAGGTAGATTTCCGAGGGCGTGGCAGGAGGGGATAATTTGTCCAATATATAAGAAGCGTGGGACAAACTAGACCCAGGCAACTATAGAGACATAACTTTGCTTGATAATTTGAGCAAAATGTACACCGGGGTCTTATCCAAGCGTTTAATAGCATGGGCAGAGGGCTGTTCGGTGTTCTCGAGACTCCAGACAGGGTTCAGAAAAGGGATGAGAACCAGTGACATTATAATGGTGGTTAAAACGGTGATGGACAAGTACATAAGAAGGAAAAGAGGTAAGCTGTATATCACAGCTATTGATTTGGAGAAGGCGTTTGATTCAGTGAGCAGGGGAGCTGTCATGGCTAAGCTGGGAAAAATCGGGGTGTCACATAAAATGATACGAGCAATTGAGAATGTGTATTCCGAAGTGAAATGTGCAATTAAAACTAAAGATGATGTAATTGTAGGAGAGATAACGCCTAATATAGGATTAAAACAAGGATGCAAATTATCCCCGGTGCCTTTTTTGCTATTTATCAACGATATTTTCGATTCAAAGGGCTTTGAGCAACGGTCCAACCCTTGCTTGGACAATTATGATATCCCGGGCCTAGCTTTTGCTGATGACATCCTTCTGCTTGCTCTAACACCCTATAATATGCAATATAGTATTGACGATATTGTGAGATATTGTGAGGACTGGAACTTAAAAATTAACCCGAGTAAGACCAAAGTTATGGACTGCAAAAAGGGAGTTAAACTGGATAAGAACGAAAAGTGGGTCATGTATGGGTCGCAGTTAGAGACGGTGAAAAAACTTGAGTATCTAGGGACGATATTGGCGAGCAATGGTAAATGGACCGAACAAATTAAAAGGGCAAAATCGAAAGGGCTAGCGGCATTGGCGAATGTTAAAGTGTTAGAGCGTAGGTTACCGAATCTTGACTACAAAGTGTATAAGAATGTGTTCAACGCACTCATCGTTTCAAGAGCACTCTATGGAGTGGAAGTATGGGGTTTAGAGGAAGGAACGAAAACCCTGGACAGTATTGTAAGTAGGTTTGCCAAGATAATTATGGGGCTACCTAGTTGCACGGCGAATTGTGGAGCGAGAATATTGTGTGAAGATGTAAGCATTAGACAACATATCATAAAAAGGTCATAAAGTCTTGGATTCGTTTAAAAGCAGGTGGAGGGGGGGGGGAAATGCTTAAGGTAGCCTACCTGCACCAATTGAAGCATCAGCAAGAGGGTTACTGGGTGGACGGGGTATGAAGTGTACTGGAAAGATTAGGAATGGGTTATCTATGGGATAGGGACTTACAAAGAGAGGAAGGTAGGGTGTGCAAAAACGTGTGTAGAAGGGTTAATGACGTAGAGTTGCAGGTGCTAAGAGAGGAGTGCACCAGTAGGAGAACCTTAACGGAGTTCTGCGAAATAAGGAACTTTATGAGCATAAAGCCTCAATGCGTAATGAAAAGAGAAATGAGAGGGATAATTTGGTGGTTAATGGGGGTGTATAAGAACAAAGCGTTGAGAGAAGTAGGAAAAGAGGACATTTGCTTGTTTTGTGGGAAGG
This sequence comes from Meconema thalassinum, assembly GCA_946902985.2. Classification (NCBI taxonomy): domain Eukaryota; kingdom Metazoa; phylum Arthropoda; class Insecta; order Orthoptera; family Tettigoniidae; genus Meconema; species Meconema thalassinum. The sequence continues at coordinate 1,026,341,499 of OX336388.2, forward strand.
TTATGGGTGCAGCGCACCTGATCAGGGAATGCAAGGAAATTAAAATGATAAGAGCAAAGTTTGTAGACTAAGCAGATCTAAACAGAATAGAAAATGAAAATGAGTATCACACTTTAATTAAATTACTAAAAAGGGAATGGGGGAAAGCAGGTCAATTAGCAAAATATTTTAATACCATCAGGGCAATGTGGAATAAGAAAGCGTCGGATGAGATTCAGAAAAAAGATGCATGTAAATTAAGCATTCAAGTACAGGAGACGGCTTCCTAAGCTATAAATCTTGTTAAAGCCTAGGAGAGCCTATCTGTATTAACTAGGTAGCCTATACGATTACTACAGTACAGCCACATATTGCTGTCTGTAGATTTTTCCTGTGAGTTTGATGTTTTTTTTCCTTACTACAAAACTTATCAGACTCTTACAGTCAGTAAGGGCTCGATAGGGAAATAAAAGTAATTTTTTCTGTTATGTGTCTCCCATGGAGAACTGTCTATAAATGAAGAACACTGTGTCCACATTTATGATTAAGAAAGAACTTTGTGCAGTCTCCATCAGAAAAGTTGCCCAGTGATATTGTGAATGAAGATAACTACTGCAAAGCATTATTAAGTTTTGAAGTAACGTGAAAGCTATGAAATGCCGAATGAACATTTGGTTTAATTATTTAACGCCATACTGTAAATTTATGTTATATATGTGTTTATTGTCTGTATGTCACGATATGACTCTCTGAGTTAAAGTGACAATTAACAAGTAGATTTGGTTTAAATAAATAAATAAAAAAATTAACTTCAAACTCCAGCTACAAACTTAACTTAAAAACCAATTTCACTCCTCCCAGAGCAATTGAGGCTTATTTCCACTATTACTACGTATTACTTAAATATCGCTAACCTACTACAGGTCTTTAACATACTTCATACTTCCAAAATCAACCCACTAGCGGCCATTCTATCTTCACCTTCTTTTCAAACTATTATAACAACTTAAAATACTTCAATATTGATATCAATATACCTATTACATTCTGAAGCTGCTGCTTCTGCTAAAAATTGAACTTAACACCTAGACCTGCAGTCGCTGGACGGTCCATTCGACTCATATGACCAGATACTGTAGGCCTAGCCATGGCCCGGCCAAATAGTAAAGCTCATTCAAGTCTAGTTAACTTATAAATATCAACCACTTAAAAACAATTCTTATCATCATACTAATATAAAGAAATGAGATGGAGGGTGGGTAGATTATTGGCTGAGGAATAACCTAACCACCAAGGGAAGATGATAAAGAAAAGGACGTGGGTTTCGGACTGGAGAGAAAGGATAGAGAAATAGGAGGAGAGTCCCACAAAAGTTATAAATTTAACTTCAAGTACACTCAAAGGTGGTTGCCACTGCAAATCCGCTCTCTGATACCTAAAGTGGGTAAGGACCTGGTCGAAGCTAACGGGAACCGCAGCTAGGACTTGGGCGGTTTGCAAGAGAATGGCTTTAGCATATTCCCTCTCAAGCATGCATATGTCTACTATGGGGAAGGGTGATGGTCTGGCAAGACAGAGAGTAACATAACTTATTGTATGTCTGTTCAAAGGAATTCGTTTTGAACAAGTAATTCGAAGAATGCCAATAATTTGAATTGATTTCGATATTTCCAGTTTTCGAAGTTGTAGAGTTCTTGAAAAGCGGCCAAGTGCATCCAAGAAGGATAGTAATAAAAGAATTATGCCTTTGGGAAGAAATTTGGTAAATGAACCAATAGTTGCATTTGGAAATGGCTAAGCTTTTATCCAGCAAGGAGCCGACTAAAAGATTAGGCAAAGAGAAACACTTATCTTTTGGAAAACCAACCATAAGTTTTTTGGAGAGGATCTCCACAAACAGGAAGCTGGCATAGCGAGCTGTACTTGCCTTTCTGGCCAGTTAGAATTAGCTATTAAAGCTAAGAGAAACTTTATCTTGCTCAAATGCAACAAGTGGTGAAAGCCCTAACAATAGATTTAATGGCATTAAGTAGGAAGAGCCAAGGAAGACAGGATCTTGCCTAACCGTTGTATTAGAGAAATGATGAGTCAAAAAGGAAAGTTTGAATTTATTTAACAATGCAAAAAAGTCTAATAAATCTAACAAGTATATAGTTTCAATTTTTGTTAACAATTTGGGGTCGCAGACCTCCTAACATTTAAAGTTTGCTCCAGGCAATTAACAATTCTTTAGGTTTCAAACCTTTATATGTACTAAAATCTTTGTAAGATTTAAAAAAGACAAATGAAGTGATTAAAGTTAGACATTAAATCGAGTACAAGGTGTGTATTTTAAGAAATTTCCAAGTACCTATCTTAGAAAAAGTTACAACTTCGAAAATAACAAAAAAGGAAGCAGGTAGAATGAAAGGGAAGTTCCTATAACTTCTTATATTTACGCGAAATTACTTTTATAATAGTTATACAAAATAGGACAGGTCACTTACTGTGAAACCTGAAGAGAAAGTCAAAAGGAAGGTTCTAGAGTTCCTATGTTTAAGTAGGAATCACGAGACAAATGGGGCTAGTTTCCCTTTCGTGAGACCTAAAAACAACTCACTTATGAGCTGAAAGAATTGCATTCCCTAATTAGAAGGAAGAAACAACGTAAGTTTAAAACGTGTACTAGACACGTATTTATGCAGAAGTTAATTAATGTTATATAAGAAAAAGGGGAGGGCACTTCTATAGAGTGACACCTCATTGAAAAAGACCTCAAGTAACAACTTTATTATGGTTTGTTAGTAAGGGGTTTAGGAAAGAGCAACTGGGATGGAAGGTAAATGTTCATGGCCGTATTTATAATAATCGGACGAACGCGACGCGGAAGAAATACTGAAAGTACACTGTTTATCACTATAGTTTGTTGAATGGATGAAAAGTTCACTGTAGTAGCACAAAAGTTTATGGCAAAGAAAGTTATTGCAATGATGAAAAATAATTTGTTGCACTAGGTAGGCGAAAGTCTATAGCTTGAGAAAGTTATAAATTACAATTAAATGCGCCATAGAACATTCCAACGGTGGAAGAAAATTAGCTATTGAGCATTAATTCATAAGGAAGATTCCTCATTTTTTAAATAGTATTCCCACAAGTGAGTGGAAAATACATGATGGCACGACTTGTAGATAGAGTACAGAATCTGGAAGGTTCCAGAACGATCCTAATAGAAGAATAGGGCCAAAATTAATCCAGCGGAGGAACGAGCTTAATATTTTATAGACAGTGGGTAATTTCCACGTTGTGAGAAGATTTCTCATAAGAAATGCTGCTTTCTATTAAGCTTTGCTTAGACAGACAAAAGCTTAACATAGAAAATCCCGCGAAGGATGATTATTGCCACAAATAAGTAATCTCACACTGCCTATAAATGATTATTAAAAGCATGTAGATATTAAAACCGATGAAGATGAGGTCAAAACCTGAAGTCTGTACTTATCTTTGCTGCATGGCGAAGGTGAAGTTCCCTTTGACGATTAAAGTTCCAACATGGCGTGGAATCTGAATGCCTCTTAGTTCAGGAGGTTGGCTCTAGTTGAGCCTTGACTGAGTCGACGGCCGACGTTCAAGTGAGACATGATCAGCGAAGCACAGGGGGACCAAGGAAGGGAAAAGAGTGGGGGTAGGAGACAAAAGGAAGACATATAAGCATAACCAACATAAGAAAGTTAAATTCTCTTGAGGAAATGGTCTTCAAAGAGTTGATAGTAGGCGACGCTATCGCAGTCTGGTGGGTAAAAAGGAGACGAAGTTCTCTTGATCACGGAGATGATAGCTGGCGATGGTGACGAGATCTGGTGGCGAGATGGATAAGAAAGTCCTCTTGTACAGGGAAGAATTGAGGAACTTCACAGATTCGCTGCTAGATGACGCTAGGTGGGTCATGGAAGATATATGTCTAGAACAGACTCACAAATGGCATAAGAGACATGACCACCAAAGAGAAACTAGAAGATCACTGTTGGTGTTTGAGAAAAGGGAAGGAATGAACAAGCAAAGAGTATTAAAAATATACTCTATCATACCGTGTATTCCAAGAATACACCAAGCTGGGAGGAGAAAAACACCAACAGAGAACAAAATAAACAATTAAACATTTAAAGGTACTGAAGCAATTAAAGACAGTGGTCGTGTGATATGACCATTAGTGGTCAAGATTTTGGCCACCCTGACTCTCCCATCCCTTCCAGGATACCACTCGGTCACTCTACCAGAAATCCAGACCAGGGGAGGAGAAACATCCCTGGCCAAGGCCAAGTCTCCCACTTTAATGTCGGGACTGGAAAGAAACCACTTTTGTCTCCGTTGCAAGGAAGTTAAATATTCCAAGTTCCACCTCTTCCAGAAAGAATTGCGAAGGGCTTCAAGTTTACGCCAAACAATAGGTAGATTAGAATCCCTGAAAGAGCTGGAAAGGGGAGGAGGGGCAGAAAGAGAATTGCCTATAAGGAAGTGACCAGGTGTGAGTGGAAGCAGGTCATCAGGGTCATTGGAAAGCGGAGTTAAAGGGCGAGAATTAACAACACCTTCAATCAGAACGGACAGTGAATTAAATTCTTCATAAGTCAGAATGCGATTACCTAAAACCTTTCTTAAATGACGTTTAGTGAGCTTTACGCAGGATTCCCACCTACCACCGTGATGAGGAGAGTAGGGAGGTATAAAACGCCATTTGAAACCCTTTGAATAGGAAAAATTAGAGATCTGTTCCATGGCAGGAGAAGATGTGAGAGCTTTTTTCCACAAGGAAGCTGCGCCTTGAAAAGTGGAAGCGTTATCAGAGAACATATCTGAAGGAACACCACGCCTAGCAGCGAAGTGAGAGACAGCTGATAAAAGGTAAGAAGTAGAGGCATTCGTTACTAGTTCCAAATGGATTGCGCCAGTAACCATGCAAACAAAGAGAGAGACATAGAGCTTACCGAACAATTTGCGTTTTGCTTCAGGGGAATTTCGTTGATATTGGAACGGACCCATATAGTCCACACCAGTTAGAGCAAATGGACGTATAGGAGAAGAGCAAAAAGAGGGAAGATCGCTCATTAATTGAGTATTGACTTAAGGTTTCGCTTTGAAGCAAGGAATGCACTTGTGAATTACAGAGGAAACTTCATGAATTCCATTTATAATCCAGTACTTTTCCCTTAAGAGGCAAAGCAGAGTGCGTGTACCAACATGCAGATTGCGATAATGAAAGTCACGTATAACTAAGGAAGTTACGTGATGTTTCGAAGGCAAAATAACGGGATGCTTTTTGTCTTCAGAGAGCAAAGATTGAGAGAGCCTACCACCTACCCTGAGTAACCCATTGTCATCAAGGAACGGGGCCAAAGAACGAAGACGACTGGATTTGGGAAGATCCCGTTTAGAAGAAAGTAAATACAATTCAGAAGAAAAGGCTTCTTGCTGTGTCAGTCGTAAAACCTTAATGGTAGCGAGATTCAATTCATGATTGGTACTTACTTTACTTTCCGTGTCCGGGAGACACACTAAATTCTTCCTTTCCAGAACTCTGCAGCTCTTATCCCTCGGTCTGTGGCCAACATAAGGTCTTCCTGGCTGCAGGTTTCATTAAGATCTTTGCACGTGAGCAGGTATTGTGGAGCATGATTAGTAAGGTGTGGTTTAGGGAGAAGAGGTTGGTCAACCACAAGATATTTCCATCTAAGAAGATAGGCGACAATTCGAATTAATTTATGAAAGGAAGAATAGCGGGACAACAAGGGATGAGAAGCGTTGGAAACAAGACACGAAGCGGTAGATAGAAATACTTTTGCTTCAGGCAAGTTGGAGTTTGTAGCTGGAGGTTTAGAAGGCCAAGAAGAAGAAGAGTCTTCGATTAACCACGAGGGCCCATGCCAGTACAACGGGGAGGCTGCTAATTGAGAGGGTAAACATCCACGTGAGATAATGTCGGGTGGGTTGTCAGCGCTGGGCACATGCCTCCATTGACATCCCGAAGAAAGAGTTTGAATTTTGGAAACTCTGTTTGCAACAAAAGTTTGCCAGTGAGAGGGGTTTTTGGCGATCCAAGAAAGTGTGATCATGGAATCGCTCCAGAGATAGATTTGCGAGAATTCGACTTTTAATACTTCCCGTAATTTCTTAACATGTTCTGCAGCCATGAGAGCAGCACACAATTCAAGCCTAGGCAAAGTGATAGTTTTAAGAGGAGCTACCTTCGATTTGGCACAAACAAGGTTGGAAACAGAAGATCCATATTGAACCGCGATAAACTAAATATGCGCAGCAACCATAAGCTTTTTCGGAACTGTCCGCGAACACATGAAGGATAAACGATGCATTAGAATGAGCGTTAATTAAATTCCTAGGGATTTCAATAAGGGAAAGATCAAGCAAATTGCTGCGAAAAGAAAGCCATCTGTTAAGAAATGAGAGGGGAACAGTGTCATCCCATTCACATTTGAGCGACCACAGCTCTTGCATGAAGAGTTTGGCTATAATGATAACTGGGGCAAGGAATTGAAGCGGATCAAAAATGTTTGCAATTTCAGAGAGAATCTGTCTTTTTGTGTTAGGGAGCTCTTCGGCGAGCGATACTTTATAGATGAGAGTGTCAGTGCTAGTGCACCAATGAACTCCAAGAGTTTTTATGGATTCGGAGTTTTCACAAATTTCGACAAAGGAGGGATCTACGTCTTCGATGGGAAACTGGGCGAGAAACTCAGGGGAGTTGGAATTCCACTTATGAAGTGGGAAACCTCCATTTCTTAGCAATGCCTGAAGTTCTAAAGACACGAGAGAAGCTTCCTCCAGAGTGGGGAAGGACTGCAAATAATCGTCAACATAGAATGACGTGGTTAGCGCTTCAGAAGCTTTGGAATTAAATAAATGACCATCTTGAGAGGCTAGCAAGTGTAGGGATCGGATAGCAAGGAAAGCGGAAGGTTTTAAGCCATAAGTAACTGTTTTTAAACGAAATACCTTAATGGGCTTACTGATTTCGTCGCGCCACAAGATTCTTTGGAGATCTCGTTGTTCAGGCTGAATTAAAACTCGACGGTACATCTGTTTTATATCAGCTATAACAGCTATGGGAAATAATCGAAAGTTTAAGAGTATAGCAGATAGATCTGACTGAATAGCAGGGCCAGAGTATAGAGTGTCGTTAAGGCTGTTGCCATTAACGTCAGGTGATGAACCATTGAAAACAACTCGGATTTTATCCTTTACAAAAGGGTTTTTCCACACGGGATGATGATTTAAGAAGACCGTTTCAATTGGGGGGTGCAATTCATCATCAGATTTGTTAACAACTTCCATATGATCTAAGCTTTCATACTCATCCATGAAATCAGTGTACTGCTGTTTAACGAGAGGTTCTTTCTTGAATTTGCTCTCAATAGCAAAGAGAGCTTTTCGAGCTTTGGGTTGAGAGTTAATACGTTTAGGGGGATTATGTAATCTTGGCATTTGAACAATGAACCGGCCATCAGAAGAGCGAGTGGTGGTGTTTAGAAAAAGTTGCTCACAGAATTCATTTTCTGAAGAGGTCACGTTAGGAGGATCAACGCTTTCGAGTCTCCAAAACTGTTCCAGATCAGTATTGGCGAAATAACATTGCGATGCGGGTTGGGGAGAATAATGGGGAAGTTGACCGGTGACGATCCATCCAAAATTAGTGTCTCTGGCGACCACGTTTGAAGATAACTTGCGAACCTGTTTACGAAGGCAATTCCAAAAAACATTGGCACTAAAGAGTATGTCAATGGGGTTTTGTATGTTAAACAAAGGATCGGCTAGCCTTAAATGCGAGGGAATGTTTAAACCTGAAATATCCACAGAGTGACTGGGAGTGTCTTCTCCAATGCTATTGAGAATGCCTCTACTATTGAGAAAGTTGTTTCTGTGACAAATATCTCTTATGGTTGGCTTTGAGAATTGTAAAGCTTGCGATTTTGAGCTGTTGATGCCCGACACGTTAATAGAAGTGGGGTTTACAGGTAGGCCAAGTTTTCTAATCAAAGAATTTGACACGAAATCATGAGTTGCCGCTGAATCAAGAAGACCGCGTGCACGGACCCAGTTGCCAAAGTTATCCTGAACTTCGATTTGGACAGTAGACAGCAATACTTGGGCACTACGAATGGACTTGGCATTTTGAATGTACGATGAAGCACTGGAACTGTTAGCATTATCACTTTTCTGAGAAGTAGATACTGTCGATGACCTTGCCTGATCATGACGATATAGCAAAGTGTGATGAGCCTTTTCACAATGGAAGCAAAGTCTTGTGGACTTGCAATTAGAAGCAGAATGCGTAGGCGCTAGGCAGTTGAAGCAATGTTTGTTTTGGGAAACTAATTTTCTTCTGTCGTCGACTGACAGTTCTTTAAAGGATTTGCATAGATATAAGGCATGGGAATCTTTACAGAGTATACACCTTAATGGTTCATTTAAACTCTTGCGAGGTTCGCTTTGAGTGTTTAAAACGAGAGAGCTAGCAATACGGCGTTCACTAGACCTAGTTGGGTAACCAGTGGTGTTTGGCTTAAATTTAGATGAGCTGGACCCAGGTTTTTGGGTACTAGACGCTAAGCGTTCGCTTTTAGGTTTGATAGACATTAATTCAAATTTAGAACTCGGAGATGAGGGTTCACTTTGATTAGCTAGAGCGGTTAACAGCTGGCATCTGGCATTTATGAAAGTGACTAAATGCTCGTAAGAGTAGTCGTCTTCTCTAGAAAGTTCAATTTCCCAAGCTTTGAGGGTAGCAGCATCAACTTTAGAAACCACTAAATGTATTAGGAAAGTATCCCAGTGTTCATTGGGTTGATCTAATTGGGACAGAGCTTTAACATGAAGCTGAGTAGTATCAATGAGAGTACGCAAACTAGTGACGTCATTGTGCTGTGCCGCAGGTAGGTTAAATAGAGCCTTCATATGGCGTTGAATACGTAACCGTAAATTTCCGTATCTTTCTTTTAATAAGTTAAAGGCAATGGGGTAATTTTCGGCACTTAGAGGAAGTGCTTCAACTAACTGCAAAGCTTCACCTCGGAGGATAGATCTCAAGTAATGAAACTTGTAGATGACTTGAATGCCTTCATTGTCATGAACAAGAGAGCAAAATAATTCATAGAAAGAATCCCAAGTAGATTCATCTCCAGAGAAGTGGGGTAAATCAATTTTAGGTAAAATTGGTTTGGGCTAGTGAGTACCATCGCGAAAAGAAGTTTGTGGTTCGTGAAGGGAACCATGAACAGAAGCGTCCTTTTTCTGCTCCTCTTCGAGTTGGCGTATTATTTTGAAAGCAGAACCTATGCCTTCGTAATATTGGTTTTCTACTTCGACTCGATCTTCGGTTTGATTGAGCATACAAGTTTCTATTTCAGTTTGGATGTTGCAATAATTTTCATATGAACGTTCAAAATCCCTTACACGATGTTTCAACAAGTCTAATTGAGCTTCTGAGGGATCTAGCTCTTTGATGTATTTTCTGAATCGGGTAATTTGTCCTTTATAGGATGCTCGTTTAGAAGTAAGTTTTTCATCCTTATCCTTTTCAGTAGGAGCCATGACAAGGTAAATAGATTAAAGTATAACTCACGGAACTGTGGAAACTTGGAAATGCTGTCAGGCTGGCAGCAGCAAATAAGTTGAAAGAAAGGGACACACCAAAGGAGACAGGAGCGGCCTCTTTCCCCTTCACAGGCTTTGCACGATGTAGTTATAGCTGAAATATTCAAATCAGGTATTAATAATTTGCAAGGTATTGTCAAATAACCTTTTAAAAAGAATAACAAATGACAAATGGACTCTCCCGGGTTTCCGGGACCAAATTTTGGGTAGATTATTGGCTGAGGAATAACCTAACCACCAAGGGAAAATGATAAAGAAAAGGAGGTGGGTTTCGGACTGGAGAGAAAGGATAGAGAAATAGGAGGAGAGTCCCACAAAAGTTATAAATTTAACTTCAAGTACACTCAAAGGTGGTTGCGACTGCAAATCCGCTCTCTGATACCTAAAGTGGGTAAGGACCTGGTCGAAGCTAACGGGAACCGCAGCTAGGACTTGGGCGGTTTGCAAGAGAATGGCTTTAGCATATTCCCTCTCAAGCATGCATATGTCTACTATGGGGAAGGGTGATGGTCTGGCAAGACAGAGATTAACCTAACTTATTGTATGTCTGTTCAAAGGAATTCGTTTTGAACAAGTAATTCGAAGAATGCCAATAATTTGAATTGATTTCGATATTTCCAGTTTTCGAAGTTGTAGAGTTCTTGAAAAGCGACCAAGTGCATCCAAGAAGGATAGTAATAAAAGAATTATGCATTTGGGAAGAAATTTGGTAAATGAACCAATAGTTGCATTTGGAAATGGCTAAGCTTTTATCCAGCAAGGAGCCGACTAAAAGTTTAGGCAAAGAGAAACACTTATCTTTTGGAAAACCAACCATAAGTTTTTTGGAGAGGATCTCCACAAACAGGAAGCTGGCATAGCGAGCTGTACTTGCCTTACTGGCCAGTTAGAATTAGCTATTAAAGCTAAGAGAAACTTTATCTTGCTCAAATGCAACAAGTGGTGAAAGCCCTATCAATAGATTTAATGGCATTAAGTAGGAAGAGCCAAGGAAGACAGGATCTTGCCTAACCGTTGTATTAGAGAAATGATGAGTCAAAAAGGAAAGTTTGAATTTATTTAACAATGCAAAAAAGTCTAATAAATCTAACAAGTATATAGTTTCAATTTTTGTTAACAATTTGGGGTCGCAGACCTCCTAACATTTAAAGTTTGCTCCAGGCAATTAACAATTCTTTAGGTTTCAAACCTTTATATGTACTAAAATCTTTGTAAGATTTAAAAAAGACAAATGAAGTGATTAAAGTTAGACATTAAATCGAGTACAAGGTGTGTACTTTAAGAAACTTCCAAGTACCTATCTTAGAAAAAGTTACAACTTCGAAAATAACAAAAAAGAAAGCAGGTAGAATGAAAGAGAAGTTCCTATAACTTCTTATATTTACGCTAAATTACTTTTATAATAGTTATACAAAATAGGACAGGTCACTTACTGTGAAACCTGAAGAGAAAGTCAAAAGGAAGGTTCTAGACTTCCTATGTTTAAGTAGGAATCACGAGACAAATGGGGCAAGTTTCCCTTTCGTGAGACCTAAAACAACTCACTCATGAGCTGAAAGAATTGCATTCCCTAATTAGAAGGAAGAAACAACGTAAGTTTAAAACGTGTACTAGACACGTATTTATGCAGAAGTTAATTAATGTTATATAAGAAAAAGGGGAGGGCACTTCTATAGAGTGACACCTCATTGAAAAAGACCTCAAGTAACAACTTTATTATGGTTTGTTAGTAAGGGGTTTAGGAAAGAGCAACTGGGATGGAAGGTAAATGTTCATGGCCGTATTTATAATAATCGGACGAACGCGACGCGGAAGAAATACTGAAAGTACACTGTTTATCACTATAGTTTGTTGAATGGATGAAAAGTTCACTGTAGTAGCACAAAAGTTTATATATAATTTTCCAAAGAAAAATATGTATTGTCCGTTGAGCCATTATATATTTAAACACAAATTGTGCTAAATGTTCCGGCATAACTCAACAAAATGACAGTGTTTCGCCCCGGTGTGCAATTGGGCTCTTCAGTTGGTTAATGCACACCTCACCAAGACACTGTCTAGTACACACTGGGAAGGCCATTGCAAGACGTATTTGATACATGTTTATCCACGTCACGAGCAAAGCCAGTGCACTATGGGAGTCGAAAATCTACTCAAAAGCAATTATAACCTTACCTTGGAATTGAATATATAATTTTCCAAAGAAAAATATGTATTGTCCGTTGAGCCATTATATATTTAAACACAAATTGTGCTAAATGTTCCGGCATAACTCAACAAAATGACAGTGTTTCGCCCCGGTGTGCACTGGCTTTGCTCGTGACGTGGATACACATGTATCAAATACGTCTTGCAATGTCCTTCCCAGTGTGTACTAGACAGTGTCTTGGTGAGGTGTGCATTAACCAACTGAAGAGCCCAATTGCACACCGGGGCGAAACACTGTCATTTTGTTGAGTTATGCCGGAACATTTAGCACAATTTGTGTTTAAATATATAATGGCTCAACGGACAATACATATTTTTCTTTGGAAAATTATATATTCAATGCCAAGGTAAGGTTATAATTGCTTTGGAGTGGAGTTTCGACTCCCATAGTGCACTGGCTTTGCTCGTGACGTGGATACACATGTATCAAATACGTCTTGCAATGGCCTTCCCAGTGTGTACTAGACAGTGTCTTGGTGAGGTGTGCATTAACCAACTGAAGAGCCCAATTGCACACCGGGGCGAAACACTGTCATTTTGTTGAGTTATGCCGGAACATTTAGCACAATTTGTGTTTAAACAAAAGTTTATGGCAAAGAAAGTTATTGCAATGATGAAAAATAATTTGTTGCACTAGGTAGGAGAAAGTCTATAGCTTGAGAAAGTTATAAATTACAATTAAATGCGCCATAGAACATTGCAACGGTGGAAGAAAATTAGCTATTGAGCATTAATTCATAAAGAAGTTTCCACATTTTTTAAATAGTATTCCCACAAGTGAGTGGAAAATACATGATGGCACGACTTGTAGATAGAGTACAGAATCTGGAAGGTTCCAGAACGATCCTAATAGAAGAATAGGGCCAAAATTAATCCAGCGGAGGAACAAGCTTAATATTTTATAGACAGTGGGTAATTTCCACATTGTGAGAAGATTTCTCATAAGAAATGCTGCTTTCTATTATGCTTTGCTTAGACAAACAAAAGCTTAACATAGAAAATCCCGCGAAGGATGATTATTGCCACAAATAAGTAATCTCACACTGCCTATAAATGATTATTAAAAGCATGTAGATATTAAAACCGATGAAGATGAGGTCAAAACCTGAAGTCTGTACTTATCTTTGCTGCATGGCGAAGGTGAAGTTCCCTTTGACGATTAAAGTTCCAACATGGCGTGGAATCTGAATGCCTCTTAGTTCAGGAGGCTGGCTCTAGTTGAGCCTTGACTGAGTCGACGGCCGACGTTCAAGTGAGACATGATCAGCGAAGCACAGGGGGACCAAGGTAGGGAAAAGAGTGGGGGTAGGAGACAAAAGGAAGACATATAAGCCTAACCAACATAAGAAAGTTAAATTCTCTTGAGGAAATGGTCTTCAAAGAGTTGATAGTAGGCGACACAATCGCAGCCTGGTGGGTGAAAAAGTAGACGAAGTTCTCTTGATCACGGAGATGACAGCTGGCGATGGTGACGAGATCTGGTGGCGAGATGGATAAGAAAGTCCTCTTGTACAGGGAAGAATTGAGGAACTCCACAGATTCGCTGCTAGATGACGCTTGGTGGGTCATGGAAGATATATATCTAGAACAGACTCACAAATGGCATAAGAGACATGACCACCAAAGAGAAACTAGAAGATCACTGTTGGTGTTTAAGAAAAGGGAAGGAATGAACAAGCAAAGAGTATTAAAAAATATACTCTATCATACCGTGTATTCCAAGAATACACCAGAGGGTGTCTGTCTGTCTGTGTGTGTGTGTTACTCAATAACGCAAGAACCACTGGTCCGATTTAAACGAAATTTTGCATGGATGTAGCTGATTAACCAGGTTTACATATAGGATACTTTTGATTTCGATATTCTTCACTATTGAAAAATGGCGACCATTTTAGTGGCATCACTACACCCTTTGGTTTCAAAATTTCGTATTTCCATTTCAAATAAAAATAGAACGCTAAGAAATAGAAAACTTTTCATGGTACACATGAGCTTTGAAATTTAATTTCCTATCCGAATGGTCATTAACACTTTTCGTGTATCTCTAACGGTTAGCGAGTAAAACCCACATCGGTGACGCCACTACACCCTTTGGTTTCAAAATTTCATATTTCTATTTCAAATAAAAAGAGAACGCTAAGAAATAGCAAACTTTTGGTTGCATACACGACCTTTAACATTTTATTTTCTATCCAAAAGGTCCGTATCACTTTTCGTGTATCTCCAACGGTTAGCGAGTAAAACCTAAATTTATGCAATAAAACTCGGTCAACACCGAGCGGTGCAGAATACCTCAACATATATAACAAGTTGTTCCGTGAAGAACTATACAGCCTATTTTCATATATCCTACTCATATTAATTGCCTCTATCAACATACAAAATGTCAGTTTGTTTGCTGTGTTAGATTCGTAGATACTGAGATCCGACTAAATATTGCAGATGGTAGCCAGGTTGGATTTTTATTTATGTAATATTACATGAAGATTATTGTGTACGTGTGGTTTTCAGACTTCAATCGCATGATCAGGACACAAGAAGTAAAAACGAGTTTTTAAAATTTCGCACAGCTGCCATCTTCTAGTTATGAAAACAATTGAAATAAATTAGATACCAGTGGATTAACATTTGTAAAAGTATTAACGTGCAAAGTTTCACTGCACTCAGATGGTTAAATCGTGGAAAACGTCCATTTAAATATTTACATTTCGCGTCACCGCCATGTTGGATTTGTGCTCACCAGGTTACTGAAAAACATATAGGTGAACTTATGTTCATAGCCTCTATGAATATAAAAAATATCAGTTTGATTGCTGGAAAAGATTCTTAGATATTGAGAACCGTCAAAATATTTCGGATGCTCGCCATTTTGGATTGTTATATGTATAGGCCATAGAGTTATGTACCATTAAAGGAAAATTATTGCGTAGCTTCATTATTCAAACTTTCACTTCGATGGCATGAATACCACACAAGAATAAAAACTTAATTTTAAAATTTTGCACAGCCGCCAACTTCAGTTAATGTAAACAATTGAACTAAATTAGATGTCAGTGAATGACAATATGTATAATCATTTACTGTACCACATTTCAGCGCGCTCATATGATTAAGTCAAGAGAAAAAAGTATTACAATGTGTCAACTTCGCTTGGCCGCCATGTTCGTTTCGTAGATTACAGGTTTTTGAAAGTTACATAGATAAACTTGTAGCAGTGCTATTTATCACTGTACAATATTTCAGGTTGATATCATAAATAGTTTCGGAGATATTGAATGCCTGTGAAATATTTCGCACAGCCGCCATTTTGAGCTTATGTAAACAATTCAACGAAGTTAGATGTCGGTGCATTACAATGTATATAAACATATACTCTGCCATGTTTCATTGCGTTTGGTTGGTTAAATCGCGAGAAACGTCCATTTAAAAGTCGCAAGTTCGCTTGGCCGCCATGTTGGTTTTGAAGTTACCGGATTTTCAAAGGTCACGTAAGTGAATTTGTAGTAGTTCCCTTTATCACCATACAAAATTCCAGGGTGATATCGGGAATAGTTTCGGAGATATTGAATGCTGGTGAAATATTTCTCACAGCCGCCATGTTGGATTGGTGAGACGTAGCAAAATTTGAAGGGCACGGTCGGGGTCATCCGGAATAGTGCTATGAACTTGCTGAGTTTCATTGGATTCGCTCCATCCGTTTATATGTTATTAGGAGGACACAAACACACACACACACGGACAAAAGGTGATCTCATAAGCCTATTTTTTTTTCAAAATTGAAAATAGGCTAAAAATTAGGCAAAAGTAGACTTATGAGATCGATCCGGGCAAATGTGTGTATGTCTGTCCGTGTGTCTGTCTGTCAGTCTGTGTGTGTGTGTGTCTATAAATTTATAAACGGCAGCTGCTATCGAAACCAAAATAGTATGAGTAAAGATTTATACCTCAGTATCTCACGGCCATATTTGAAAATGACGCCAGTGCTACCAACTGCTGAAAAATCACAATTGAAATTTGAGCCCTATGTTGGATTTCTCAAACGTTATGAATGCGAACTGTTCCAAAATTGGCACATATAGATAATAACATTCTAGAACAATTTTCAGGAGCCGATATTTGACAGTGTTGCCAACACGATTCTAAGCTTGCTGATAGGTCGAATTTTTAAATGCATGTAACATCTATACTATCAAATGGATTTCAACCAAATTTCGTATGTGCTATGTGAACCAAAGCATATTATGAACATGCATATTCTTAAGAGCAACCAGGGCTGCCAATTGTTAATAGATGCTCTCTCAATGTTTTCACCCTAATATCAATATACCAGAACGTATGCAAGCCAACAGCTCTATATTTTGCACACGTATAGTACCTGACTTTTTAAATTAATTTGGAGTAACTAATATACGTCAGTATTGCCAACATAGTTCTAGACCTGCTGATAGGTCCAATTCTTAAATGCATGTAACTTCATACTATCAATTGAATTTCAACCAAATTTGGTACGGTGTGTGCTTTGTGTACCATAACTGACATTACTAGGCGTATTCTTACAAGCCAGCAGTGTTACCAACTTTTAATAAATAATCTCTCTATTGTTTTATTCTAATATCAATGCAAGCCACCAACTCTAAACTTTGCACACGTATACGAGTACTTGACATTCTAGAATAATTTGGAGTAACTAATAAACGCGTGCTGCCAACATGATTTTAAGGCTACTGATAGGTCCAATTTTTAAATGCATGTAATTTCTAAATAACAAGTACCGGTAGTTCCGTGAAGAACTAAATAGCCTATTTTCATATATCCTACTAATATTAATTGCCTCTATCAACATACAATTTGTCAGTTTGATTGCTGTAATAGATTCGTAGATATTGAGAACCGTCTAAATATTTAGGATGGTCACCATGTTAGATTTTTATATTATAGACCATAGATTTATGGACTATTTCGAGAAGGTTATTGTGTAGGTGTTTAATTCAAACTTCAATCGCATGATTAGGACACAAGAAATAAAAGCGGGATTTTGAAATTTTGCTCAGCCGCCATCTTGTGGTTATGAAGATAATTTAAATGAATTAGATGCCAGTCGATTAAAATTTGTATAAGCATATACCGTATCAAGTTTCACTGCACTCGGATGGTTAAAACGCAAGAAACGTCCATTTGAATATTTAAATTTCGCGTCGCCGCCATGTTCGATTTGTGCTCGCCAGGTTATTGAACGTCCCATAGGTGAACTTATGGTTATAGCCTCTACACATTTACAACATTTTAGTTTGATTGCTGTAGTAGATTAATAGATATTGAGAACCGTCTAAATATTTCGGATGGTCGCCATGTTGGATTTTAATATATGTATGACACAGAGTTATGTAATATTAGATGATGATTATTGTGTATGTTCATTATGCAAATGTTGATTTGGATCGCATGAATAGAACACAAGAAATAAAAACTTAATTTTCGAAGTTTGACGGCCACCATATTGAGGTTACGTAAACGATTGAACTAAATTAGATACCTGTGCATTACAATGTGTATAAACATTTGATGTACGAAGTTTCATTGCGTTTGGATCATTAAATCGCGAGAAACGTCTATTTGAAACTTTCAACTTCGCTTGGCCGCCATGTTTGTTTTGTAGTTAACCAGTTTTTGAAAGTCTTATAGATGAACTTCTAGTAGTGCCCTTTATCTCCGTACACAATTTCAGGGTGATTTTCAGTAATAGTTTTGGATATATAGAATGCCGGTAATATATTTCGCACAGCCGCCATCTTGAGGTTATGTAAGCAATTGAATGAAGTTAGATGTCGGTGCATTACAATGTGTATAAACATATGCTGTACCAAGTTTCATTGCGTTTGGTTCGTTAAATCGTGAGAAACGTCTATTTAAATGTCGCAACTTCACTTGGCCACCATGTTGGTTTTGTAGTTACCAGGTTTTCAAAAGTCACATAGGTGAACTTCTAGTAGTTCCCTTTATCACCGTACAAAATTCCACGGTGATATAGGTGATAGTTTCGGAGATATTGAATGCTGGTGAAATATTTCGCACAGACACCATGTTGGATTGGTGAGACGTAACAAAATTTGAAGGGCACGGTCGAGGTCGCCCGGAATAGTGCTATGAACTCTGCGAGGTCCATTGAAATCGCTCCAGCCGTATCCGTGTGCAGAAATAGCGCTTTGGGGGTAGGTAACATAAATGATCCTAATATCTAAGGAAAAAGTACTGGAAGTGTTGGCCTTTTGAAATATTTAGACACCAGTTACATTGATGCAATACTATATTTTCACTAAATATCCAATGCATGCATATACAAACTTTGAAAATTTCAAATGAATACCTTGAAAGGTTTCTGAGAAAATGTTCCCTATAATTGTGAAACCTGTCTGACTTTTGAAACGACTTCATCTTCACGGTTTTCAAGTCCCATGACTTGACATGGGATAATGAAATGAAATATAGGTATTTAAACGGCATGCAGCATGATTTAACATTGTCATCATAGTACTTTCTGGGTCCCCTTAGCATGCTTGGCTTTGGCTCAAACAGTTCCAATGTCGATTTCCAACTAGGGTGAAGGGATTTCATTTTCCTATAGTCAACTCCCCTGGCTCGAGGACTGAGTGTTTATGACGTCCCTTATTTATTTATTTATTTATTTATTTATTTATTTATCGTATGGCTTTTAGTACCGGGAGTGTCCGAGGATATGTTCGGCTCGCCAGAGGCTGTAGCTACTTCCAGCGGTGTGCTACAAGTTCCGTTCAATTTCAAGTAATTCCAACTTTCGCTACCAGATGTCAATGATACCAAGTGGTGAAAGTCGGAACTTTAATAGAGCGTTCCAACGAAATCTAACCTACAATTTAGCTTCACACAAGTTTAGTCTGTGGAAGGATCTTTTACATGCCATAAATCTATGACAGGATCGCCGGCTTTACTTCTCCTCCGAAGGAAGGCATATTGAAGGATTTTAACGCTCTTAAAAATCCTACGATTTCGGCCGGGTTTGAACCCGCTATCTTGGGCACAGCAGTTCAGCATGCTACCAACTACGCCACCGAAGCCGCTGTCGTCTCATAAACAAAATACCTATATTATTATGATGGTATTTGAAGACATTTTTCAGAGTTGCCTTAGTTATCGAAATGTAATGTTTTTCAGTCGGTCTACACGATTGTACCCAATTTACTGTAATGGGTGGTTCCCTAATCCTGAAAAAAAAAAATACATGAGTTTAATAAATACACTTGGATGAGCAGTTTCGATCGTCAAGCAATCATCATCAGATAGTATACACTTAGGCTGTTAAATCTACGTTTGTAAGTATGGGTTATGATATTTACAGTATGTACACTTATTTAGTTTCAGCAGTGAAGATATTTAATTTTGGGTAGAGATGTTGATAGTGTTTGCTTGGTGTGATTATGTGAATGTTATTTAATGTGCTGGTTATTGTGGATTGTGCACTTAGCTGCCTGAGTGAGTGAGTGTGGTACGTTTCCGTGCAGGTGTTGTCTGTTTCGTTGATTGCACTGGAAAATACATGAAAAAGATACAATAAAAATACAATAAAGTAAATAATAAAGCAATTGTAATCTTTTCCGAGTCCACGTTCACTTGGAAACCACTCGAATGACACCTACATCCAAGGCTTCATAACTTAACATAACGAAAATGGTTGTTTGGGTGGATTATGTAACAAAATGGGTCTTAGTCACATTGTGGTCGTTACGTTTCATATCCGGAAGTCATTTGTATCGCATGGTAACGTTATTGGGCCATATAACGTTATTCTGATATTGGTTATCATAGAAACGAAATAGTATTGTCCGACAGAAATAACGTTATTTGAATAAGTCTCTCGAAAAATATCCCCTAATACCGTTATTCGGACTAATAACGTTCTTCGGATATCGGTTATCGTAGAAACGAAATACTAGTGCCCACCTGAAATAACGTTATCGGAATACATATCTCGAAAAAAATCTCCTAATATCGTTATTTGGACTGATAACGTTATTCGAATATCAGTTAACCAAGGAACGAAATGGTAGTGCCCGCCTGAAATAACGTTATCGGAATACATATCTCGAAAAATATTCCCCCAATACCGTTATTAGGATTAATAACGTTATTCGGATATTGGTTATCTCAGGATCGAAATGGTAGTGCTCACTAGGAATAACGTTATTTGAATAGATCTCTCCAAAAAAATCCCCCAATACCGTTATTTGGACTAATAACGTTATTTGGATATCGGTTATCGCGGGAACGAAATGGTAGTGCTCACTAGAAATAACGTTATTTGAATACATCTCTCGAACATTATTCCCCCAATACCGTTATTCGGACTAATAACGTTATTCGGATATCGGTTATCGCAGGAACGAAATGGTAGTGCTCAATAGAAATAACGTTATTTGAATATATCTATCGAAAAATATTCCCTCAATACCGTTATTCGGACTAATAATGTTATTCGCATATCGTTTATATATTACAAACGGCATCATCGTTTGAGAATGGCACCATTTTGATACATTTTGCGTTGGAGGACTCCATAGAGTAGAAAGAGTGGAAGTGTCACTTTGAGACCTACGTCGTGTTAGGTTCTGAGTTTAGCCGCGAAGTTAATAAATACTCGGAAGTGCTTACCGTGATAGGGTATTTGTATTTTTAGCCTACTTTTCACATTTTGCAAAATGAGGAAAAAGTAGACTTATGATATCGATCTGGGCAAATGTCTGTATGTCTGTGCATGTCCCCCCCCCCCTTATCAACTCCTAAACAGCTGAATCAATCAAAACCAAATTTGGTATGAGTAAAGATCTATATCTGAATATCTCAAGGCCATGAAAATGAAGTCAGTACTACCAACTGCTGAAAAACCGCAATTGAAATTTGAGCTCCATGTTGGATATCTTGGAAGGTATGCATGGGAGGTATTCCAAAATTGGCACATAATTATATAGATAATAATATTTCAGTTCAATTTCCAAGAGGCCATACATGACAGTGTTGGCAAAATGATTCTAAGCATGCTGATAGGTAAAAAAAAAAAAAAAAGAACTTCTACACTATCAATTGGATTTCAACCAAATTTCGTATGTAGTCTACTATGTGTACATAACCAGATATTACTATGCGTATTCTTAAGAGCAACCAGCTGCTGACAACTGTTGATAATTGCTGTCTCCACTTTTTTACCCTTATATTAATATATCAGAATGCATGCAAGCCAACAACTCTAAACTTTGCACACGTATAGTACCTGGCATTCTAGATTAATTTGGAGTAACTAATATTATGCCAATGCGGCTAACATGATTCTAAGCCTGATGATAGGTTAAATTCTAAAATGCATGTAACGTCTATACATACAAATGGATTTCGTCCAAAATTGGCAAAACAATAGATCATAATATGTCAGATTATTTCTGACCAAGACATGCATGACATTGCTGCCAACATGATTTTACGCGAACTGATAGATCCAATATCTAACTGCATGTAACGTCCACGTTATCCATTGAACTTCAATCAAATTTTGTATTCTGTACCTTAAGAGATGGAACTAAGAATATATTAAGTCACCAGGGCTTCCAACTGTAGTGTAGGTATATTTCGAATTAATTAGAAATTTTGATATTACCAACTTAATTTCGTCATTAACTTAGATAGCTCCATATAGATTAAACATTGGCATGAATCTTTAAGTTTAAGAAAAAAAATAGGCTCCTTAGTTTGTCACGGAACTGCTTGTTGAACTTGCAAAACTGGCGAATGTCCGGAAAAACACTCTTAAATGCGCTTTTGAAGAAAGGAACAACAGACCGACACCACTTGAAATACATAGGCCTAGGTGGATAGCAAACGACCTGAAGCTTAATGGAGATCAAGTACTAGCGAATCAACTAGACAACGGGGAAAATTCAGTGTACATTAAATTAGTGTACACCTTACTTTATGAAAACATATTATCTCGACATGAAGGTGTGAAATCCTTCCGGCTAGCTAGCGGTAACACCACAAAGATAACTATTACTGCTTCAGACTCTTTAACAAAACGTGTGCGTGTCTGTTTAATCTCCTCCCGAAGTCAACAATGAAAGGCTCTCCCGCGTGCTTTCTACGCATGGAGTTCTCAAGGACATACGGAACGAGTGCTGGAATGAAGTATACAAATTTTCTGCTGTAAATAATGGCATACGTATTGTAACAATTGAACTTAAATACCCCATTCCATCATATTTGACGGTCAATGATAGTAAAGTTCTGTTAACATATGAAGGACAAGCTAAGTATTGCATTTAATGTAAAGAAACCTCCCACTTACAAATAGACTGTCCGAACAGAAGGAATCGCCCGGTACTTCATGTCAGACAACAAACCTACAGCACGGTGCTGGGCGAGTCAGATGGGAGTAGTAAGCTAAGCAACACTACCGACATGGAAAATGCAGTACCTTCCCCTGAATATCCAGCCATATCAGAGGCCTTTCATAACAGGCTCCATTCTACAAACACATATAGCATTGCGGAAGTAACTCAACCATCAGATAACGTAGCTGAAACATCCCTGACTACTTTACATAGCAATGAAGAGGGAACTGTGACGTCACGATCGGACAGCACGGGGAAGGGACACACCAGCAGGCAACACAGCAGTCTGTGCAGCAGCCAGATACTATTAAGACTAAATGTCCCGATTTTTAGTTTGTAATTCTGACACCACCTAGCAGAACCAAAGTGAGGCAATTTCTCTTGAATGGAAGCTCGTATTTGCGATGTCAAAACCACTATGTATACTAGAGTGCAATAGAATTGATATCAATTCAATGCATTTTCCAAAATGTGAAAAACAAAGACGTTACTAGCAGTTTTTTATATTTCTGCTTAAAATATGAAAAAAACTGGTAATACGAAAACGGAGATTTATTTCCTGATTCCAACGCATTTGTTCATAAATAAAATCGGGTGAATGGAATCGTCGGCATTAGTTTGGGAATTGTTTTGAAAAGGGTGGTAGGAGTAGCGGCGCGGCTATACAAGATCTCTAGCGCAAGGAAAATGATGAACACGCCGAGTTGACGAATATTGTAGTTCGGCGAGTTACATGTACAAGTGCCTGGGCGTGGAACAATATCTGAGCGATAAAATTATAGTAATGTCACGCTTATGTAACGTTGACACAATGTGTTTATACAGATACTTTCTTACTTCCTCAAACATTCTTGTTCTTGTTCTTATTGATAATAATACATTGTAGGGTCTTGGGACATCTTGGTCATCAGTCCTATGTAGTTGACTATGTGTGGTACTGTATTAGAGCCAGGGATGGGGCAGGTGCTCTGAGTCTTCAAGTAAGGTACTATCTCGGCATTTACCAGGAGGGAGTGTGGAAAACCCTGCGAAACACAAGACACAACTGAACTTCAGGTGCAACCACAATGGTAGGTTGATTGACAGGTGAACTAGTCAATGAGAGATGTTGGACTGATGACAGTTTCCTAGGAAAAAAAATCATAAAATAAGAAGGAATTTCTGAATGGCAATAAACATCTGCTGTAAGAAACATTGTTTCAGTTCCTTACCTTTTATTTCGTTCAATACGCCAATACACAAGCTCTGCTGGGACTTTTCTTCGTTTTCTGTGAGCGTACAAAGGAAGTGGATATTTATGCAGGACGCTTGCACCTAGAGAACATGCGCTTGACTGTCGTCAGTATCTATGGAGACCAATTTTACATTTTCACAATGGCTACGTCTTACTTTTCCACACAACGCATTGTTTCCGTTAGAATTCGAACTCTCTTCTCTGAAAAAAGTTGTCACTGAATAGTTCGTGGTCTTGTAGTCTTACACTTATATATTAGAAGTTCAAAAGAAGACTAAACCCGTGGCGCGACAGCCGTTGAAGGGCCTAGTTCTACCAAGCAACCGCTGCTCAGCCATGTAGCTTGCAGATTGTGGGGTGACGTTTAGTCATCCAACTTGTACAAATAAATTTAAAGTGAAATCAAAACTGCTCAGTACTTTACACATTCTCTAATGCAAGCGTAATTTCAAATATAAACTAGGGAAAAATATTATGTAGGCCTATGTGTAGAGGTTTTTCTTAGGGCCTGGCTTCCTTCTCTTGGTACAGTACTTACTGTCGACCAAAATGTTATGTGCACTCGAGTTTGAAGGTTGTTTGTGAAGTAACCAATAGACCTATATAAAATCCACTAACATAATCATTTTCGTCGTTCTATTTTACGTTAGTTCATGCAGGTTTGGAATTTTTTATTTATATATTTTTTATCGCAGTTGAAACACAAAAGGTGACCGTTTTTAAGCGTGTTTCAACCAAGCGTCACATTTAATAATTATTATCTCACAAACCCGTCATCAGATCGAATCCAAGTTTTAGCAAAATATACATTGGAATGTTGTATAAGAGGTTTATTAATTTCAACATTTTGTGTGTTCAAGAACGAATTTTGTTACAATATTTGTAAGGTAACTATTTCTAGGCTCGGGGTCGTTGTAAAATGTAGTTCTCGGTTGCGTGGTAATCCTTATACATCAAAAAGTTATGTTGTATGACTGTGAAATACGTAAATTAATTCACTTATTTTATATCGGTTTGTATTTATATGGGGAATTAAGACATGGTTTACCAGCTAGACGCTTCGGGATATTCTGTACAGCGTTGCTGATATGGAGCCTATTACTTCCGAGCGAAGCGTGCCTTGACGCGTGATGGAGCCCATCTTGGCAACGCTGTACAGCTTTTACAGGAGCGGCCAACTGGTGAACCATGTCTTAATTCCCCATACAAATACAAACCGATATAAAATAAGTGAATTAATTTACGTATTTCACAATCATACAGCATACCTTTTTGATGTATAAGGATTACAACGCGACCAAGAACTACATTTTCATACCAACCCGAGCCGAGAAAAAGTTACCTTACCAAAATGACAACAACTTTGTTTCTTGGCCATACAAAATTTTAAAATTAATGAACCAGTTATACAACATTCCAATGTATATTGTGTTAAAATTTGGATTCGATCTGTTGACTGGTTTGTTAGATAATAACTCTTAAATGTGACGCATGGTTGAAACACGCTTAAAAACGGGCACTTTTTGTGTTCCAACTGCGATAAGAAATATTAAAATATATTTTAAAAAATCCAAACCAACATGAACTAACGTAAAACAGAACGACGAAAATGATGATGTTATTGGATTTTATGTAGGTCTATTGGTTACTTCACAAACAACCTTCAAACTCGAGTACACATAATATTTTGGTCAATGGTAGTCGCGATTCCCCCTGGGATTTAGTGGTATGCCCTTGAATCAGGGCTGGCATGCGAAACGAAATGTATGGCTGTGGGGGCGAATATATTTGAATTTCGCCGTGAGCGCGATACTCGGGAGCGAAATGACAATGATTGTCGGCGGGAAATTAAATCGAAGCGAAACTTAATTCGAAGCGAAATTACATAGCGAAATCAACGCGAAATTTAATAGCAACGCGAAATTACATTGTACAATTGAATAAAATTTCACTCACGGCGCGAAAAAGAAATCGTTACAATCTTTCAATTTCGCTCCCGGCGCGAAATACAATTCATTACAGACTTTTAATTTCACTCGCGGCGCGAAATAAAATTTGATACAGACTTTTAATTTCGCTTCCGGTGCGAAATAAAATTCGTTACAGACTTTTAATTTCGCTCCCGGCGCGAAATAAAACTCGGTTACAGACTTTTAATTTCGCTCCCTGCGCAAAATAAAATTCGTTACAGACTTTTAATTTCGCACCCGGCGTGAAATAAAATTCCCAAACGGTATTTAGTTTCGCCCTCCGATGTGAATTTAAAATGAATGGAACATTTCATTTCGTTGTTGAAATTAAAATGTATTCGTTTCGAGAGTGAAATTATGTTCGGAGCGATGTTCAAAGTCCTGACGTTGGTAGCAGTAGCAGTCTTACCGTACACCGCCTGCACAAACTGCTGGGCTGCAACAGCAACGTGAGTCATTCAATGGTCATCACTCCAGTAGAGGAGAAAGTCAGTGCTATGGCATCAACCTCACCATCGTCGTTGACTGCACCTCGGACTCGTGGCTGGCCCTCCCTGACGTTCATAACGCAATGGGGCAACAAGTACCTTTACTTGTTCTATAGCGAACAAGAAGACGAATGTGCTGTGTGGACAGACATTTAAGATAAGTGACGAACTACAATTACAATACAAATTGTCAGTTGTAACTCTTCAGTCAGTCAACACTAATTTGCCCAATAACTGGGAGGGGTACAATGTATATACAGTAATATGTAAATAACATTATATGTATTAGTTTATGGTCACGATTATAATGCAGCAATTTTAGTGATCTTAAATCTAATACATGTTTTTTTTTCAGGAGTGTTACTTACATCTTATGTACGTTGTACCCCACCCAGTTATCGGGTAAATTAATGTTGACTGACTGAAGAGTTACAAATAACAGAAAATCGTCTGTGGTAGTACCGCGGCGTATATGGAGTTCTGTTTCGGAGGCGGGTTGCTCGAACAACAAGGTTGAGGGGTCATTCCTCTAATTTCTACATTCTTTATTCTTACACTTCCGGAAATTTCGGGGAGGGGGGGGGGCTTGGCATTCCTTACTACTTCCTTCTTACCCTCAGCGCATTTATACTGACCATGGCACGAAAGCAAACCCCTGTGCCACGTACAGTATTTCGTTTCGCACTGCAATTAGTTTTGCGTCGCCTTTCACTATGTTATTGTGCTTAGAATTACATTTTGCTTCCATTTTAATTTTCGCGCTTACAATCAATATCATTTCGCACCCGAATATCACGCTCATGGCGAAATTAAAATGTTAACGCGTCCACAACCATTTTGTTTCGCATGCCAGACCAGATTTAATTTCAGACATGAAATGATATGTTCCATGCATTTTAAATTCACGCCGGGGGCGAAACTAAATGCTGTTTGGGAATTTTGAGTCATTAAAATAAACCGTGGCACTACATACCATGGAAGGCCTAGGCCTACCAAGCGACCGCTGCCCAGGCATCTGCAGATATTGGTCAGCGCATCGGGTTCCCTCGGCCGTTAATCTTGGTTTTCGTGACTTTCATACAGCTACTCTCGAGGCTGAGTGCACCCCGTTCCAACCCACACGTCCGTTTCTAAAATCACTAACGGAGCCGGGAATCGAACCCGGGGCCTCCAGGTGAGAAGCAGGCACGCTATCCCCAACACCATGGGGCCAGCAAATTTTGTCATACCAGGAGCAAAATTAACAGTCATTAAAAATGTTATTTCGCGCCGGGAGCAAAATTAAGAGACTGTAGCGGTTTTCATTTCGTGCCAGGAGCGAAATGAAAAGTCTTGTATCGAATTTCATTTCAGGCCAGGAGCAAAATTAAAAGTCTGTAATGAATTTTATTTCGAGCCGGGAGCGAAATTGAAAGTCTGTAACGAATTTTATTTCGTGCCCGGAGTGAAATTGAAAGTCTGTATTATTATTTTATTTCGCGCCGGAAGCGAATTTAAAAGACTAACGGTTTTTATTTTACAACAAGAGCGAAATGAAAAGTCTTTAATGAATTTTATTTCACGCCAGGAGCAAAGTTAAAAGTCTGTTAAGAATTCTGTTTGTAGCCGGGAGCGAAATTAAAAGTCTGTAACGGATTTTATTTCACGCTTGGAGCGAAATTTAAAGTCTGGTACGAATTTTATTTTGCACTGGGAGCGAAATTAAAAGTCAGTAATGCAATTTATTTCGCGCCGGAAGCGAAATTAAAAGACTAATGAATTTATTTCGCCTCTGCAGCAAAATTAAAATTCTGTTACTAATTTTATTTTGCGCCAGGAGTGAAATGTTATTCCTTCGAACAATTTAATTTCGCGACGCTAATTTAAATTGATGATACATTTCGTTTTGCATGCCAGTCCTGCCTTGAATCGGTTTTGGTGGTGGCTCCATTTTTCACCTAAAATGTAAAACTAACTGCACTTGATGACCGTAATGCTCTCCATCAGTCGTACCTATATGTACATCGTACATGTATATGATCTACCAGAGATACTGTCCAAAAATAAATTGCCGAAAATAGAACACCTAACGAACACTAAAAATAATGGTGTTGCAGGTAAAATAAACTAAGTAAAAAGTAATTAAAGGGATCGATGAACTAAAAACAGGAAAAACAACATGGAAAATTAGAAGTCGTAAGTACAAACTGGTAAAATTTCAAAGGATCACTCAGAAATATCCAGAACTGAACAATAATTCAGAACTAGCCATCACAGTCACAGTCAATCGCAACATCGGACTAGATGCTCAGGAATCCCATACCGTCAGGTAAGGGGTGGTGAAAGTTCTTCCCTAAAACTTCCCCATACAGGAGAACGCGAAGTAGGTTTAAGCTTAACCAAAATAGCTACTGTTAAACAGCGAAAAGACTGAAGCGGTGCGGTGCAATGGGCATAAAAGTACATTACCAGAAAACAAAGGTTTAGTTAACAAGATATAAATAATATTTATTGAGACAACAATTTTCTTTAAATAACATTAAAATGCACAATAAATGCACACAACTGGGATATGCAGAGAATAATTAGTGTTAAATCTTAACAAATGGAGAGGGTCTGGTGACAGTACCCTGATTAATGATGGAAAAACCAATGTTAAGGATTGCCTAGATTTGAGAGAAATTGGAATTGAAATATAATATGCATATTAATAAAAGAACCATAAAAAAGATGAAATGTATGATGAGAGTAAAAATTCAATTCTTTATCAAGTTTGAACTTATCTTCCAAATTGGTTGAGCCAGCTCCATAAAAGTTCCAGTTAGCCTAAAACTGTTTTAAAAGTCCTCCACGTTTCTTCGGAAGGAGGCACTCATGGCCTCAAGATGCATATTCCGAAAAGATGAATATTCAACTCTTCTTTTTCCTTCTGGTGAAGGTTTGACACTGGTAGTGTCCAGGCGGTGACTGAATATAAGTTGACATTGACATTGACATTGAGGGGTAAGGTCATCACTCTCTCAGTTGACTTTCGCTCCCCTTTCCTGCTGCTGCGGTGGCCTTGGCTGAGCTTGTGGCGCGCCGTGGCCGCCTGCTTTAAGCGTGTGTACAATCCTGTATGAAATATTACCTTATAAAAGATGCTGGAAGTGTCGTCCTTCCTGGGTTATACAGGCATTGTATCCAGTAACCACATTTTGGCTCACGCGAGTGAGTTCTGCCACTGTAATGTTTCTGATTTTGTATTTTATGTTCTTTATTGAGCACTGAGTCAGTAGGCCTAGTGGCAAACTTATTTACAATTACGTGAATCTGTGCTAGTGAAGGTGACACTTCATCAGGAAATTGCTGAACTTACCCACCGGGCCGACTTGTACTTAAAATAAGTTTTACATACAACAAGTAGTTCCGTGAAGAACTATACAGCCTATTTTCATATATCCTACTTATGTTAATTGCCACAATCAACATACAAAATTTCAGTTTGATTGCTGTAAAAGATTCGTAGATATTGAGAACCGACTAAATATTTCGGATGGTCGCCTTGTTGGACTTTATATATGTAGGTCCTAGAGTTATTTACTGTTACATGAAGATTATTGTGTACGTGTAGCATTCAAACTTCAATCGCATGATTAGGACACAAGATGTAACAAGGAGATTTTAAAATTCCGCACAGCTGCCATCTTGTGGTTATGGAAACAATTGAAATAAATTAGATGCAAGTGGATTAACATTCGTATAAGGATTTACTGTACAAGTTTCACTGCACTCGTATGGTCAAATTGCGAGAAACGTCCATGTGAATATTTATACTTCGCGTCGCCGCCATGTTGGATTTGTGATCACCAGGTTATTGAAAGTCCGATAGGTGAACTTAAGTGCAAAGCCCCTATGAACATATAAATAATCAATTTCTTTGCTATAATAGATTCCTAGATATTCCGAGCCGTCTAAATATTTCGGATGGTCGCCATGTTGGATTGTTAAATGTATAGGCCATAGAGTCGTGTACCATTTAAGGAAAATTATTGCGTAGGTTCATTATTCAAACTTTCACTTTGATCGCATGATTACGACACAAGAAATAAAAACTTAATTTTAATATTCGCACAGTCGCCATCTTGAGGTTATGAAAACAATCGAAATAAATTAGATACCAGTGCTTCACAATGTGTATAAACATTTCCTATACCAATTTTCATTGCGTTTGGAGCATTAAATCGCGAGAGAGGTCATTTTAAATTTTCAAATTCGCTTGGCCGCCATGTTCGTTTTGTTGTTAACAGGTTTATGAAAGTCACTTAAGTGACTTATCATCGTATAGATGAACTTCCAGTAGTGCCCTTTACCTCAGTACAAAATTTCAGGGTGATACCGCTAATAGTTTCAGAGATATAGAATGCCGGTGAAATACTTCGCACAGCCACCATCTTGTGGTTATGTAAATAATTGAACGAAGTGAGATGTCGGGGCATTACAATGTGTATAAACATATACTGTACCAAGTTTTATTGCGTTTGGTTGGTTAAATCGCGAGAAACGTCTATTTAAACGTCGCAACTTCGCTTGGCCGCCATGTTGGTTTTGAAGTTACCAGTTTTTCAAAAGTCACATAGGTGAACTTCTAGTAGTTTCCTTTATTACCATAATAAATTCCAGTGTGATATCGGTAATAGTTTCGGAGATATTGAATGCTGGTGTAATATTTCGCACAGCCGCCATGTTGGATTGGTGAAACGTAACAAAATTTGAAGGGCACGGTCGGAGTCGCCCGGAATAGTGCTATGAAATTACCGAGTTTCATTGAAATCGCTCCAGCCGTTTAGAATTTATTAGGGGGGCGACACACACACACCTCACACACACACACACACACACACCTCTCTCTCACACACACACACACACACACACGCACACACACACGGACAAAAGGTGATCTCATAAGCCTATTTTTTCAAAATTGAAAATAGGCTAAAAATACGATGTTGCAATGATAACTGTCTGAACATGTTACCATCTGATGTCCAGGCTGGCGACTGACTACACCTGCACGCTTATTGCAAGGTCAAGTTTTTACTATACGCGCGCTTTCAATACTACAGTAGGGGGCCGTGGGGCGCCAGAAACTCGGCCAAGCCCGCTGCAGTAGCGAATAACAAAACCGCCGCTCGCCGTTCTTACTTAATATGAAAGACCCTATATGTAGACCATCGAGTTATGTACTATTAGATGACTATTATTGCGTAGGTTCATTATTCAAACGTTGACTTCTATCGCTTGATTGGGACACAAGAAATAAAATAATAATTTTAAAATTTTGCACAGCTGCCATCTAGAGTGTATGTAAACAATTAACCAAAATTAGATATCAGTTCATTACAATGTATATAAACAATTGCTGTACCAAATTTCACTGCGTTCGGATGGTTAAATCGCCATAAAAGTCTATTTAAATGTTCAAATTCACTTGGCCCCCCCATGTTCGTTTTGTAGTTAACAGGTTTATGAAAGTCACTTAAGTGACTTATCACCGTACAAAATTTCAGGGTGATATCGGTGACAGTTTCGGAGATATAGAATGCCAGTGAGATATTTCGCACAACCACCATGTTGAATTGGTGAAACATAATAAGCTTTGAAGGGCACGATCGGGGTCGGCCAAAATAGTAGGCCTACTATGACCTTACCGAATTTCATTGAAATCGCTCCAGCTGCTTAGATTTTATTAGGTGGGGTGTGGGGGGGGGAGA
Source organism: Meconema thalassinum (assembly GCA_946902985.2). Lineage (NCBI taxonomy): Eukaryota > Metazoa > Arthropoda > Insecta > Orthoptera > Tettigoniidae > Meconema > Meconema thalassinum. Next base: position 1,026,373,161 of record OX336388.2, read on the forward strand.
GGGGGGAGGGGTGGGGATGCACACCAAGGCCCGGCGTAGGTGCATGACGTCATGTCATGTCAGTAGGTAATCTGTGTCCTTGACTCTCCCTGCCTGCCGCTAGCTACGTGTGCGAGTGAGCTGTGTATAGTATGTCGTGGTACCCTGCAAGCCAGGCAAGTGCTTTTAGGGCCATATGACCCAGGCGCACACTGTCTACGCTGGAACTCTCAGTTCAGGGGCGCGTGGCCAGCCTGTCGCGGCTGGATTTCTCGAGGTCGTTCTTCTCTTCTCTTCATATTATTATTATTATTATTATTATTATTATTAGACTATTATTATTGGCAATAAAATGTTATTGGATACCAATAGACTACGTCTCATACTGTTCCCGAGTACATTGTAGATCAATTCTCTATTATTGAATGGATTCATTTGATATCAAAATTATGCCATTTACACTTAAGTTAGGCATACCCAAACACGATAAGTTATTAAAAAATGTTGATGTTGTTTCTTTCCCTTATTCGAAACGTACCACAAGCTTTCAATTCTCTTTGAAGCCTATCGTTAGCTCTAAACGGCCTGTCTTCTTATGCCGATGGTTACTTCACATCCGATGGTGGGGTCCAGCATACATCTTGTATCCTTCTTACGGCCAATAACAATTATTATTCTATTGTACTTTTGCTTCTAACACGAGGAAGACACGAAAACATTGATCGCGTAACATTTCTGAAATGTTACAGATGCATCTTAGATCTATGTCGGTGATTCCCTTCTTAATTTTGGTGTTTGAACGGAGTTAGGTTATCAGACACTCCACAGTGGTTGCAGCATACAGTCTCATACAAGAGCAACCTTTGCCTCCACCTATTTGTGCTTGACTACTCCCTTTCATGTGTACTTCTGGATAAGTTGTTCTCCATAAAATATGGTGATTAGACACTTTCGCAATCAACCAGCAAGTTCATTTTGTTTTTTCCATACATCCGCTTCAGGCTTAATTCTCAAGTATTCCTTTGGTTCCTAACTAGTAAATCACCGTCTTCATTGTTACCACCATCTTCATCATCATCACCGTAATGAAAACCTCATTCGTTGTACAAACACAAATTACGCACCATGTCACCTTGCCTTCAAGCAATTCTTGCACTCTCTGTATATATGTGGCACGGTGTCCCTACATGATGATTACTATACTTTGGATGTTCATTCACTGAAAATTGCGAAATTAGCTTCGAAGTTTTCCTATGCCCAGAACATAGAATGCTATGAAAATCAAATGTTCTTATATACGATGTGTGGATTACATATAAATATGCAATTGGATTAACTCACGACGGCTACTTGTAGCATTGGCCTTTGAGAATATTTTACGGAAGCTATTCTAACAACTCTACGAGGTGAGTTTCTCTCCGAGTTCCCATATGAATGTTCGAATTGCAGAATAAGAATGTAGAAAAAAAGGAAAACTTGTGCTCACTGACCTGGTGCAAGTCCTCAAAATGAACACCCCTTTGATGACTTCATCGATACCATTTCAGTACCTTAAACCGAAATTACATTTCTTGGCAGGCCAGGGAATCAAACCCGGACCACCGGGCCGACAGCCAAGAATGTTAGCCGCTACACCACAAGGTGATCTATTTCATCGTCAGCGCAATCTATTGCTCGATGCCATGTAATTTCAGCACGAACTATAATAGTACACCTTTCTTCGTATTTTTGGCATTACATTGCCCCTGGTAAGTTAGAGAAATGGTTCGCATACCATAACCAAAGAGCCGAATAGTTCCAAAAACCAACAAACAACCGAAAGAAATACCGGCAAGCTGGTAGAAAGACAGACAACAGATTTTGTAATTTTCAGAGAAAAATTGTTTTACAATGAAGAGCACTCTTGGTCTCCATACTGTTGAAATAATGAAAATTGTCCTAAAACTTCAAAAGTTAGAAGGATTTCATGTCAACTTGCTTATTTTGCCGTATATCTTATGTGTAGGTAAATTCCATGAGTTATTGTTTCAGGCGATGTTGAAAATACGAATAAAAGACATAAATTACCTCAGATTGCGACTGAATATTGTTCAGTTTAAAAACCTGATAAATTTACTAACGCACGTTTCTCGAATTCACATATCCCTGAACAGCACCAATCTAATCAGTTGGTGAATTCAGAATCTTGTTATTGAAATACTGTAGACTATAGCTTTATAGTCCTAATGTAGTTTTTTTTGTTCTACCCGTAATTATTTAGGTGGCTATGAGGAAGGGGATATGGTGAGACAGTTTCCTTGTGGGAATGATATTACGGATAGATGCCCTTCATGACGTCAATCTAATGAGAGGATTTAATGACAAATGAAATTAATGAGGCAAGGTATGAAATGGTTGTGTGTGGTATTTCGAGTTCGGTGTAGTCTGACCATGCACGTTAGCGTGTGTAGCTACGTCGGCTGGTTTGTGACATTATGTCAACAAATTTAAAAAATATATTTTAACACTCCTGATTCCATACCGGCCCTGTTACTGTCACATGCATGATTACCAATATGCTTGATTCCATTTTTAGGATTATTATATCTCGCTGCACCTGCTACATCCACCCAAAAAGTAGGGGCAGATGACCTCGTAGTTCCGCCCCTTAAAACAACAATAACTAACCCAACAAGTAGTTCCGTGAAGAATTATACAGCCTATTTTCATATATCCTACTTATGTTAATTGCCTCTATCAACATACAAAAGTTCAGTTTGATTGCTGTAATAGATTCGCAGATATTGAGAACCGGCTAAATATTGCGCATGGTCGCCATGTTGGATTTTTATATCTGTAGGTCATAGAGTTATGTACTGTTACGTGAAGTGTATTGTGTACATGTGGTATTCAAACTTCAATCGCATGATTAGGACACAAGAAGTAAAAACGAGATTTTAAAATTTCGTACAGCTGCCATCTTGTGGTTTTGGAAACAAATGTAAAAATTATATGCCAGTGGATTAACATTTGTAGAAGGATTTACTGTACCAAGTGTCACTGCACTCGGATGGTTAAATTGCGAGAAACGACCATGTGAATATTTATACTTCGCGTCGCCGCCATGTTGGATTTGTGATCACCAGGTTATTGAAAGTCCTATAGGTGAACTCATGTTCATAGCCCCAATGAAGATTAAAAAATTTAGTTTGATTGCTGTAATAGATTCGTAGATATTGAGATCCAACTAAATATTTTGGATGGTCGCCATGTTGGATTGTTATATGTATAGGCCATAGAGTCACGTACCATTAAAGGAAAATTATCGCAAGGGTTCATTACACAAACTCTCACTTCGATCGCATGATTACGACACAAGAAATAAAAACTTAATTTTAAAATTCGCACATTCGCCATCTTGAGGTTATGTAAACAATTGAACTAATATAGATACCAATGCATTACAATGTGTATAAACATTTCCTTTACCAAGTTTCATTGCGTTTGGATCATTAAATCGCGAGAAAGGTCTATTAAAAATTTTCAAATTCGCTTGGCTACCATATTTGTTTTTTAGTTAACCGGTTTTTGAAAGTCTTATAGATGAAATTCCAGTAGTGCTCTTTATCTCCGTACAAAATTTCAGGGTGATATCGCGAATAGTTTCAGAGATATAGAATGCCGGTGAAATATTTCGCACAGCCGCCTTCTTGAGGTTATGTAAACAATTGAATGAAGCTAGATGTCGGTACATTACAATGTGTATAAACATATACTGTACCAAGTTGCGTTGCGTTTGGTTGGTTAAATCGTGAGAAACGTCTATTTAAAAGTCGCAACTTTGCTTGGCCGCCATGTTGGTTCTGTAGTTATCAGGTTTTCAAAAATCACATTGGTGAACTTTTAGTAGTTCCCTTTATCACCGTGAAATATTCCAGGGTGATATCGGTAATAGTTTCGTAGATATCGAATGCTGGTGAAATATTTCGCACAGCCGCCATGTTGGATTGGTGGGATGTAACAAAATTTGAAGGGCACGGTCCGGGTGGTGTGGAATAGTGCTATGAACTTACCGAGTTTCATTGCAATCACTCCAGCTGTTTAGAAGTTAATAGGGGGGGGGGGGGCACACGCCATATCACACACACACGCACACAGAGACAGACACACGGACAAAAGGTGATCACATAAGCTTATTTTTTCATAAATGAAAATAGGCTAAAACGTATGCAACTTCTTGTATCCTTGTTGCAGATCTGGTTCATGTACGTCCAAATATCATGTTTTATACGTCTTCGGAGTGTTTCTTTAAGGTGTGACTTTCCCACTATGGTATGTTTGTGCTCCCCAGGCACAAAAGACGTTATGAGCACGGCAGACCACAAGCATATGACAAAATGTTGGCTCCAGTGCGCCAGTGTCCAGGCTCTGCGCTCAGTACTAAACGTACTGCAGCACCCTGTCAAATGGACAGTGCTTGTGCGACTAAGCGCTGCAATGCTAGTGTGATGTCGTGCTGCACTGCTCAGAAATAGGCAGAATAGGGCTGCGCTTCACCTGCTAGCACTGCTTCACCTTGCCCATTGCACGGCCCTGGTGCTCACACACGGACAAAAGGTGATCTCATAAGCCTATTTTGTCATAAGTGGAAATAGGCTAAATACGAGATTTTAAAATTTCGCACAGGCGCCATCTTGTGGTTATGAAAACAATTCAGTTTGATTGCTGTCATTGATTAGTTGACACTGAGAATCGTCTAAATATTTCTAAATATGTGTAGACCATTGAGCTATGTACTATTAGATGACGATTATTGCGTACGGTAGGTTCATTGTTCAAACGTTGGCTACGATCGCATGATTAGGAAACAAGAAATTAAAACTTAATTTATAAATTTCACACAAGCACCATCTTGCGGTTATGTAAACAATTGAGCTGAATAAGATATCAGTGCATTACAAGGTGTATAACATTTGCTATACCATTTGACGGCGCTCGAATGGTTTAATCGCGAAAAAAAGATCTATTTTAATGTATCAACTTCACTTGGCCCCAATGTTCGTTTGTTACTTAACAGGAATTTTGAGAGTCCCATCTAGTAGTTCATTTTATCACCGTACAAAATGTCAGGGTGATATCTGTAATAGTTTCGGAGATATGGAATGCCAGTGAAATAATTCGCACAGTCGCCATGTTGGATTGGTGAACTGTAATAAAATTTGAAGATCACGGTCGGGGTCGGACAAAATAGTACTATGACTTTACCGAGTTTCATTGAAATCGCTCCAGCCGTTTATATTTTATTAGGGGACACACACACATACGCACACACACGGACTAAATGTGATGTCATAAGCCTATTTTTTCATAAATGAAAATAATAAAGAAAGCTTACATTCGGTCTACGTGAATTTCGTGTTGACCGACTGAATAGCTTTCTTCATTAGAAATAACCATCACTTAAAAATGGCTTCTATCACTACTAAATGAAAATAGGATACCAAGTAAATGAAAAGCAAGAACGGGAGGTTTCATTTAGGAAAGAAATACTCTTATTGGTCACAAAGGAGTGAAAGTTTGGTGTGTAGGTTACACTCTGCCTTATATGGCAACACTGCGAGAAGGTGAGTTCGATTCCCATCTTAGCTATCTTAGAGTGTTTTTCTGGGGTTTCCCACTTCCACTCCAGGAAAATGCATGGACAGTTCCTAAGTCAAGGCCACTGCCAACTCCAAAAATAACAAAGTTTATCAGACTTCAACTACATGGGACTGATGAACAATAGGCTATGTTCCAAACCCCTATATGAAGCAACAAGAAATATTTCGAATCAATGGGATCCATCGTATTGATTTTAGGAAACATGTTTCTAACGTAGGCTACAATATGACCGCGATCGAAACGAGCAAGGTGCCTTGCCCTGTCTGATGGGGCACGCGCTCAGATTGAAATCATTATGTTGATTATTATTGATATTTCAAGAAGTAATTATCCTATGTTTGAATAAATAATTGGTCTGCAATTACATATGGCCCAGCATCGTCAGTTCACGGTCACCTTCCATGCTTGTCCGGGAAGCGGGCAAATAGACACTTCCATAACGTTATTGACGAGATTCTTTTCTGAAATAACGGAATCAATTTCTCCGCTTAGAATAATGTTACTGATAGAGCATAGCTGGTAAAAATCGCATGTATACCGTTATTAGACTTATAACGTTGTTGGTGGGTTCGCATTTCAAAATAACTGAATTAATTTTTCTGCCCTGAATAACGTTATTGGTAGCGTATGGCTGGTAAAATTCGCTCGTATACCGTTACTAGACTTATAACGTTATTGGTGGGTTGGCATTTCTAAATAACGGAATTATTTTTCTGCCATGAATAACGTTATTGACAGCGCAAAGCTCGTAAATATCGCTCGTATACCGTTACAAAGCTTATAACGTTATTGGTGAGTTCACATTTCTAAATAACGGAATTAATTTTTCTGCCCTGAATAACGTTATTGATAGCGTATAACAGGTTAAAATCTCTCGTATACCGTTACTAGGCTTATAACGTTATTAGTAGGTTTGCATTTTGAAATAACCGAATCGATCACTATGCCTGAATAACGTTATTGATGGCGCGCAGCGGGTCAAAATCGCTGTCATACCGTTACTAGTCTTATAACGTTAATAACGGAAGCGCATTTTAAAATAACGGAATCTTTTCCTCTGCTGGTTATAACGTTAATAGTACAAACCAGGGAAAATTATAACCCTTTATTTCGTTGCCGCACTAAAAACGTTATTCATATACCATTTGTTTTGGGTACGGAAGCAGTAACGTAACAAAAATTAATTCGTTATTTCTGACAATTCTGTTACGTTATGAAGCCTTGCCTACATCGACTTCCTAGACACTGCGTTCACTGTCGATTGATGTCAAAGGCGCCGTGCTGACAATTTTACAGAATCCATATATTATGATATCACTACACAGTACTCGACAATGTGTGTGGAGGTACTGTACAAGGAATAGCTTACCATTGGCAGTGTAATCCTCCATTAGGCGGAAAAGCAACAACGCAATCTCTTGTTGACCTGTATCGACTGTAGATAGCATTTGATAAGGTGTTGCATAGCTGGATAATCCAAACCTGTAAGTTACATGGATTAAATTAAAAACATCATCAAGTTTCTTGCTATCACAACGAATATACGGCATTGCAAGAACATCTTGTAGAATCTATGCTTTCTGTCAAGATGCCATGCTGATGAATATGCCCATAAATTTAAGTACTTTCACCAGTCCGTTCCACCCCGTAACTTGAAAATAAAACTCGTCCAAAACTTGATACTCCCTATATTTAACTACTGCGATGTTGTATTAGTAGATGCTACCGGAGAAAAAAAACAAGAAACATCAGAGAGCTTTAAATTCCTGCATTAGGTTTATTTTCTCCTTGAAATATTACTCACACGTGTCTCCTACTTTCCTGGCTAAAAGTAGAACAACAAAGAAACCTGCACATATGTACCCTGATCTATCGACTTCTCAACGAAAGTACACCTCACCATCTCTCTTGTAATTTTCGTTTTCTTTCTTCCTTTCATGATCGTCACACGCGATCTGGATCTATAATTGCAATTCCTCTACATCATTCATCTGCCTTCAGTAGCTCTTTCCTCGTGTCGGGAACTATAATTTGGAATAACTGTCCTCGTGACGTTAGAAATTGTACATCCCTAACAACTTTCAAACGTGCATGTAAAGATTTCCTCTTGAATTCGTAGGCCAAATAGAACAATTTGTGTATGAATGTGTGAGTGAATGACCATAGTATAATTTTGTTAAAAATGTACGTCATTTAAATTGTATAGCTCAGTTAATATCAAGCAGTCGCCAATTTAATTTCATTTCATTTCATTCTAGTATTTAAGTTTCCCTAGTATTTAAGTTTGGTAGGTTAAGTATATCATATCTGAGTATTCATGTAAGTTGCACTGTGTGTGGTTAAGTGTAAGAGAGGGTCTAGAGCCCTAACTTCGCCACAATAAATGCACCAATAAATAAATAAATAAATACTTGTAGTTAACGATGTGATGAACTTGTAGGGTGTAGGCAGATAGGTTATTGATCTATAATAGAATGGCAAGTATGTAGGTTCTTGGCTCTCGTGATAAAATGTGGTAGCTCTTGAGGTTTTTAAAATACTCGAGTCATAACTGTAGCCAATTTGTATGTGTGTGAACTCTTTTTTTCCTGGAGTTTCCAGTTGGTATTCTGTTGATGAAGATTGATTTGTCCTGTTCAGTGATGACTAGGTATTGCGTTTGATCAATGTTTGAGTCATTTTCATTTATTCAATCTGTATGCTCTTAAAGATGCAGAAGTTTATGCTGCACACAAGTTAGTTGGTTATTCTTCATTTGATATTTGAGATATTTATGATTCAAACTTGTCGTCTAGACTTTCTCATTCTTTATTTAGTATTATTATTATTATGAGACAGAAATGTCCCCATATCTTATAATGAACAATTCATTCTAACCTTTCCAGGCGGGACAGGTATATTCCCCACAAACTAAAAGAGCCTGACAGTTGGCAACCCCAACTCAAACTCATGTTTATAAAACAGGGCTCCGCAATAATGGACATAGATAAATTAGAAAATGAAGCGGACTTTTGCTGACACTCTCTTGGTTTAAAATGGATAACAATATTATAAAATTTATTTGAATCTGTTTGACAGTATTGGATCTATTATTTCAAAAATTCAACCAACCAATCTCGCAAAGCAAAGGATCTCTCCTAGCTGTGAATTACAGTACAACATACAATGCTCTGCGAAGGGGAAGGAGTGAATTGTAATATTAAGAAATATTTGCCATCATTTTTCATGAGTGAGTGTAAAGTGAAATTTAGTGCGGGAAGTGCCGGTAATATTTCACACCACGACGTAAGTTACTTTGATAACACTCCAGCAATGGATGACCCACAAAGTGAGATAGACTATATCTAAAGGAATGTGAGTACCATACCCTAGTCCTTGACTATGACAATTGAGCACTAAACAGGAATCCTGAATCGGAGTTTACGTGCAGTGAGATGTAAAGTTACGTTCTCGCCTGGAAACTAACCTTATATAACAGTGGTTTCAATGCCACTTTCTGACGTTTCTTCATTTAGGAGATTGAAACATCACGGTCAACAGTCTCATGCACTGGAGTGTGCGTGAAATTTGTCTGATAACCTGTGTTAATGTGGTGATTCTACCTGACTATGTACTTGTCCTTGGAGTAAAGGAGGTGACTGAGGCTGTACGTTGGTACAATGTTGGCATTTGTCAGGAGTAGAAATCTCGGTAAGCCGCTCCTTGGATGGCTGAGATGGGAATTAGATATCCCCATGAGGCTGAAATAGTTTCGACCATAAGTTATGGCAGAGCTGGGAATCGACCACAAGGCCTATTGTACCCAAGTCTCAGTACGTGCCACTAAGTCATGAAAGGAGACTAATATCGAATAAAGTGATCGTCCTTACACCAAAATAAAAGTCAATAAGCAAGTAATTCTGTATGTTGTACATTCGAAGCCAAAAAACACTGAAGCAGAAATATGGCTAAATGGACCATGTTGGAACTGTTGCAATATCACTTCTAGTCTTGGAAACATGATAATGATGATAATGATGATAATAATAATAATGTTTACTATATACTCTACTAGCAGTAGTGCCCGGCTTCGCCTGGTATATTTACTTGTTTTATGGATGAATAATGAATACTACTACAGAACTGGCACATGATACTTAAACTAAAATAAAAAAATATTTTAAAAATGTAACGTTTTGTGGTGGTGGTAGTGGGGGTGATAAGTAGTACAGTATAATGGACAATAACATTCAGGTCATTTTCCCGTAATGATAATGATAATAATGAATAGGGAAACGGCTATTTATTAACTACAGTACTGACACATGTAATTTACCAACGAATTGAAAAATATGATTAGAATGAGTACTATGTGAAACAACAAACACTGCCTAGGGACTATATCTCATTGGCTGTTAGAAAAGTAGAGATCAATAGTGTCGTCTTTTGTCGCATAGTGCCTTAGAAAAATTCTCTATAAGACTACGGAAACATTTTCTTAGATTTTTCACCTTCAATCATTGGAAAACGGCAACATCGCTGGGGTAGAAAAGGACGAAGCTAATTGCAGGACATAGGATTGCGAGTGAGAGGCAAATACTACATTTAATTCCATACTGTCTTTCAAGGCAGAGACGCACTATAGTGAAAGAGCTTATGACGCACTGCTCGGGTCCCAACTGCACGGACCTGAGAGGATCGTACCGGTGAATCACTCACTCTTTCGTAACAACACAGTGGTTTGAGCAACGGCCCTGTATGAACATCAGCATAGTCAGCAATACCAGATAAGACGGCGGGCTCTGGACAGTCTTCTCATGTCACCTCGCGATGAATCAGAAACTGCCCCCCCCCCCAGGGTCTCAAAACTTGTGGGGCGTGGGTTAGTGACCACGGGACCCAGCTCAGTCCAACATTGCTTCTACTTACAGGTGCCGGGCTCCTTTCAGTTCTCTTTCCTGTCGGCCTCCCTTGGTCAACTCTTGTTCTCTTCCGATCCCGACGGTATTAGGGTATCCGAGTCCTAGGGAGTCTTTCACTTTCCCGCCTTAATTGGCCCTTGTCTCATCTTTCCTGAAACCCTCATTCTTCGAGGGGTCAGATTTCTTTTTCTTTTCATAATATCTCATGTCTTCTGTTCAAGGCTCTCAAGGAGGCAGGGTGTGTGTAGCCCCACCACTTCTGGTGCACCCTAGATAGTGCTACACCCTCAAGGGCTCATGGCTGGTTAGTTCAGGAGCTGGCAATCCCGAGGGATTCCTGTGCTGGGTCCGGTTTTACCCCTTTTCCATTGCCTTTGGGGCGGATCCTCTCCTCTTTCCTCTTCCTATCTGCCTTTCGTGGCTCTCCTTCCTTCCAAGTCCCTCAATTCTCATTTATCCAGGGTTGAGGGCATTTCCTTTCTTCCTGTCTTTTATTTCCCTTACAACTTTCTTTTGTCCTTATCTTCTTCTAGCCCGTAAGTTTTGTAGTTAGTTTTAGTCGTAGTTTCAATTTCACGATCCGCCAAACCATTAGGGGTCGCTAACCTCGATGTTAGGCCCCTTAAAACAACAATTATCATCATCATCATCACAACTGGCATTGTGCAATTGGGTTATGGTGGTATTTAAAACTTCCTGTTAAGCCTCTCACTCTTTTGTGTCACATAAATTATTTGTTGCTAGAAACCTTCCCTGGAAACCACGGCATTGTGCAATTGGGTTACTATGGTATTTAAAACTTCCTGTTAAGTCTCTCACCCTTTTGTGTTACGTAACTAATTTGTAGGCAGAAACCTTCCCTGCAATCCACACAACAACTCACCCAAGTTTCTTCGCAATCAGATTAATGGCATATGAGCGCATAGGGGACATACATACACTATCACTATTGAGCAAGACTTTATGTGCTGAGATGACTCCTACTACAGAACTGGTTCATCAAACTTAGAAACTAATAGAAAGACATATTTTAAAAATCACAGGCGAGGAAGAATGTGGTGTTGCTTAACTTCTGACACGATTGGTTCAACGTGATTTTCTGGTCCCTCACAGTTTCACCGAAGTACTCGTTGGGTTCCTAGGGGTAAGTATACACAATTTGGTGGAGATCGGTGAAACGGTGTAGATTTGTGCCAAAGGGCCTAAATACAGGGAATGGAGTGGTCTGTCCGAAATTTAAAGATGACAGTGTAACCCGCAGGGTTCCAAGGGGTAGGTATACAAATTTTTGTTCAGATCGGTGAAATTATGTAGATTTGTTCCAAAGGGCCTAAATGCAGAGAATGGGGTTAGTTTGTCCGAAATTTCAAGTAGTGAGTGTTATTCGTTGGGTTCCAATTGGTAAGTATGCACAATTTGGTTCAGATCGGTGAAACGGTGTAGATTTTTGTCAAAGGCCTAAATGCAAGGAATAGAGTGGTCTGTCCGAAATGTCAAGCAGACAGTGTTACTCTTCGGGTTCCAAAGGGTAAGTATGTAAAATTTGGTTCAGATCGGTGAAACGGTGCAGATTTTTGCCAAAGGGCCTAAATACAGGGAAGGGGGTGGTATATCCGAAATTTCAAGCAGACAGTGTTACTCGTCGGCTTCCAAAGGGTAAGTATGTAAAATATGGTTCAGATGGGTGAAACGGTGTAGATTTTTGCCAAAGGGCCTAAACGCAGGGAATGGGGTTGGTTTGTCTGAAATTTGAAGTAGACAGTGTTACCCGCAGGGTTCCAAAGGGTGTGTATACGAACTTTGGTTCAGATCGATGAAACGGTGTAGATTTGTGACAAAGGGCCTAAATGCAGGGAATGGTGGGGTCTGTTCGAAATTGAAAGTAGACAGTGTTACTGGTCGGGTTCTAAAGTGTAAGTATACAAATTTTGGTTCAGATCGGCAAAACGGTGTAGATTTTTTCTAAAAGGCCTAAATGCAGGGAATGGTGGAGTCTGTTCGAAATTTAAAGTAAACAGTGTTACTCGTCGGGCTCTAAAGTGTAAGTATACAAATGTTGGTTCAGATCGGCGAAACGGTGTAGATTTTTGACAAAGGGCCTAAATGCAGAGAATGGAGTGGTCTGTCCGAAATTTGACGCTGACAGGGTTACCCGCAGGGTTCTTAAGTGTAAGTATACAAATTTTGGTTCATATCGGCGAAACGGTGTAGATTTTTGACAAAGGGCCTAAATGCAGAGAATGGAGTGGTCTGTCCGAAAATTGACGCTGACAGGGTTACCCGCAGGGTTCTTAAGTGTAAGTATACAAATTTTGGTTCAGATCAGCGAAAAGGTGTAGATTTTTGACAAAGGGCCTAAATGCAGCGAATGGAGTGGTCTGTCCGAAATTTAACGTTGACAGCGTTTCCCGCAGGGTTCCAAAGGGTAAGTATACAAATTTTGGTTCAGATCGGTGAAACGGTGTAGATTTTTGACAAAGGGCCTAAATGCAGGGAATGGAGTGGTCTGTCCGAAATTTAAAGTGGACAGTGTTACTCGTCGGGTACCAACGGGTAACTATACACATTTTGGTTCAGATCGGTGAAACGGTGTAGATTTTTGACAAAGGGCCTAAATGCAGGGAATGCAGTGGTCTGTCCGAAATTTAATGTAGACGGGGTTGCCCGCAGGGTTCCAAAGGTTAAGTGTACAAATTTTGGTTCAGATCGGTGAAACGGTGTAGATTTGTGTAAATAACAGATAGACAGACAGACAAACAAGCATTGAGCTTTATATATAGAGATAAATACTCTAGAGCAGGGCTTCTCAACCTTTTCAACCATCGTACCCCTTTAAAAAAAATAAACATCCTGTGTACCCCCTACTAACCTTTCTTAGGTAGTAATAATGGTTATTAAAAAGGTGAAAGGTATTTAGTTCGTATGGTTTAACCTTTGTAATTTTATAAGGAAAGTTGTTTTTCAGAACCTTTTCCCAAAGGGTGATTTTTGCAATCATTGCGTTAGTTTTCATTTCAACATAGAACATATCAGAAACACTACCTTGCATACACTTATTCCAAATGTTCAGTTTTTCAAAAATATAACTTTAATAGGCCAATTTTAAAAGCCAACCAAAGTCATTGAGTACTGATGATAAATTAGAATTGTGCTCGGTAAAGAAAAGATGCAATTCTTTGTGGAGTTCAAATACACACGCCGTAAATAACTCACACAGTAGTCACGGCACGAAGCTCACTGCGCATGTGGATCGAGTAGAAGGATGGCCTGCCGCGTACCCCCTGAAATGTTCCGCGTACCCTAAGGGGTACGCGTACCACAGGTTGAGAACCCGTGCTCTAGAGGAATTACAGACGTGTCCAGGAAGAGACGTCTAGCATTTTATGGACACGTCTCCAGGAGGCATCCAACCAGGCTGACCAACCAGCTTCTCACATACTGGCAAGTAAGGAAGACCAGGACACTGTGACTGATAGAAGTGCACAAAGAACTGCTGGAGCTCGGAGTTACAGAATAAACAAGTAGTTCCGTGAAGAACTATACAGCCTATTTTCATATATCCTACTCCTGTCAATTGCCTCTATCAACATACAAAATTTCAGTTTGATTGTTGTGATAGATTCGTAGATATTGAGAACCGTCTAAATATTTCAGATGATCGACAGGTTGGATTCTTATTTATGTACTATTACATGAAGATTATTGTGTACGTGTGGTATTCAAACTTCAATCGCATGATTAGGACACAAGAAGTAAAAACGAGATTTTTAAATTTCGCACGGCTGCCATCTTGTGGTTATCAAAACAATAGAAATAAATTAGATGCCAATGGATTAATATTTGTATAATCATTTAATGTGCAAAGTTTCACTGCATTCGGGTGATTAAATCACGAGAAACGTCCAATTGAGTATTTATACTTCGCATCGCCGCCATGTTGGATTTGCCCTCACCAGGTTACTGAAAGACCTATAGGTGAACTTATGTTCATAGCCTCTATGAACATTAAAAAAATCAGTTTGATTGCTGTAAAGGATTCGTAGATATTGAGAACCGCCGAAATATTTCGGATGCTCGTCATTTTGGGTTGTTATATGCATAGGCCATAGAGGTGTGTACCATTAAAGGAAAACTAATGCGTAGCTTCATTATTCAAACTTTCACTTTGATCGCATGATTACGACACAAGAAATAAAAACTTAATATTAAAATTTCGCACAGCCGCCATCTTGAGGTTATGTAAACAATTTAACTAAATTAGATGCCATTGTATTACAATATGTATAATCATTTATTGTACCACATTTCACTGCGCTCAGATGGTTAAATCAAGAGAAAAGTCTATTAAAATGTTTCAACTTCGCTTGGCCACCATGTTCGTTTTGTACTTTACAGGTTTTTGAAAAGTACATAGATAAACGTGTAGTAGCGCCCTTTATCATCGTACAAAATTTCAGGGTGATATCTGTAATGGTTTCGGAGATATAGAATGCCAGTGAAATATTTTGCACAGGCACCATTTTGAGGTTATGTAAACAATTGAACGAAATTGGATGCTAGTGCATTACAATGTGTATAAACATTTTAGTACCTAGTTTCATTACGTTTGGATTGTTAATTCGCGAGAAAAGCCTATTTAAATGTCTCAATTTCGCTTGGCCGCCATGTTGTTTTTGTATTTACCAGGTTTTTGAACGTCTCATAGGTGAACTTCTAGTAGTGCCCTTTATCACCGTAGAACATTTCAGGGTGATATCGGGAATAGTTTCGGAGATACTGAATGCTGGTGAAATATTTCGCACAGCCACCATGTTGGATTGGTGCGACAGAATAAAATTTGAAGGGCACGGTCAAGGTCGCCCAGAATGGTGCTATGATCTTACCGAGTTTCAATGAAATCGCTCCAGTCGTTTAGATTTTATTAGGGGACACACACACACACATCTCTCTCACACACACACACACGGACAAAAGGTGATCTCATAAGCCTATTTTTTCAAAATTGAAAATAGGATAAAAACATAAAAGATCGAACGTCTCCCAGGAGTAAACTGAAGCAAATGAAGTTCCAGGACAAACCCCCAATGATGAAGACAGGTGCCCTCTGGACAAAGGAGAGAAAGTAACAACACAGCCATAGGATGTCCGATAGACAGTCCATTAAGGTAGATTAACATTAACTCTAAATCTTGTTCTTTCTAAAAAAAAAAATGTGTGAACCTTCATTTATTTACATTCAAATGCTATTGTAAGGATATCCATTTTCTCTTTTTATTTGTTATCATAGTTTTTAAGACGCTTTATATTTAATCTACGCTGATGAAGGTATCGTTGTTATACCGAAACATGTACGTTTTAATTTAATTATTAAACTTCTTAGTGTTTGACAAGGCGGATTTTGTATTTGGAGATTACTGAGCAAACATCAAGACCCACTTCAAACACAATAGTTGAATGTCGTGGTCCGTAGTTGGCCTATACGGAACAAGAAGATATACTGTATATTCATGTGGAGAAGATAATTGACACCGTCCGGAAAGGAATAATTAACTTTTATGGACATGTGAAGCGAACTGCATCAGGAGAGGATAAGCAAATGGACCTGGTTCATTGAACTGGATATAGAAGTAGGAATTACACCAACTGACATTCAGGAGCGCATCCCACTAGAGAGAAAACTTCAAGCACGCCAAGGTTTCCAAGAAGAACCGAGGTTGAAAACGGGAAAGATTTGGACCCAGGAAAGAAAAAAACCCACCGATAACGAATACCGGCGTACTGGGCAAACATCACGCCTGAAGAAGGAGATAGTTGCAGTGGCGCGGTCTATAGATGGCCGCTAGGAAATGAATGAAGGAATAATAATATGAGCGATACACAAGCTAGATATAACTGATATTTGGGTAGCACAAATGATTGATGGGACAAATTGATGGGAGCAATGGTAGGAAGGTACTCTTATTGAAGAGATAAACGCTAAGTTAGAAATGAACACGCAAAATGAAGCTGTTCTTATGAGCCGACTCAGATGGTGGGGCCATGTGAAGAGAATGGGGGAGAAGAGATTTCCTAAGAGAGTAATGATTTCTGCTGTAGAGGGTAAGAGAAGCAGAGGTAGACCTAGCAGGCGATGGTCAGATTTAGTGTTGAACGATTTCAAAGTGAGAGGTGTAGAACCAGAGGAGGCCTCAGTGCTAACTGCTAATAAGGGATCATGGAGGTGACTTGTTCACAAACAGTGACTTGCAGACTAGACTGGACGCTATTTTGTCATGTAGCCTCCTGAGAAGCCGAGTGCAAATCTTTCTAGACGACGCCCGTTGGCAACCTGCTTGCCAGGATGAGAGATGGAATGGGTGAAGATCAATAGTGGGGAGGTTAGGTAAAACCACCGTTCATTTTTTTTGATAGAAGCATGAGACTTGGCACACTTATAGTTTGGACCCTAAACTTACGATCTGGGATGGTAGCCACTTCCGGAAGTCGCGCCGAGTGCCTGTTTTGCATGGTTGCCTAGCCACCCGGAATGAACTACGAAATCAATGCTTAAGTCGATTACAAATGCCTGTTTTGCATCTCGATGAATACTTTTTTGCACTCAGAATCATCTGGAAACCGTTGTTAATACGATTTGGAGTGAAAGGATTTAAATTTGTGGTGTGGTTGCCTACCTACTAGGCGCATCTTTCCTAAAGCTGCAGGGGGCGTGGTGGCGTGGTGGCTCAGCGGTCTAGCTGTATGCCTCTCACCAAGGCGGTCCGGGTTCGATTCCCGGTCAATGCATGTGAGATTTTCAAAGTGAAATGCCATGTCCTGTGGTTCGGATTCCACGTAAAAAGGAGGTACCGTGGCTCATAATCACTAGATTCACGGTCACGTAAAACTACAATCTTCCTTCTTCCTAATGCTGCAAAAACAAGCCACCGCATTCTTCAAGCATTAATTTATTTAATAAAAATGACAAATCATTTTGATAACTTACGAAAAAGCAAAAAAGTAATAATAACAAGGCATGAGAAAACAAAGAATAAGAAGGCAGAAGTCCATGTTTTGTAATGCGTGTGGCTCTATGCATCAGGCTCTCCAAAACTTATCTTGGAGGCTCAACAAACTTCCTAAAAAAGGGAATAAATGTATTAAAATAATCTCTTAGCTATTAAGGGGACAGCCATCACCAGAAAATAAAGACGGAAGTAGAAAATAAGCAGAAAATATTACTTAGCACTATGCGTCACAAGAGCACAGTTCCGTGCACTTCAAGCCTCTCCTCCTGCATATACATTGCTGAGGCCTAGTTGCACAACTTTTGCACCCGCAACGGATTAGTTCTAAGCAAGCCTTAGTTGCAACGGGGATAGTCGTCCACCGCGATGTTCATCCTGATGGACTTTCTTCCCAGCCCCAATCCTGGATGGGGCTCAGAGATTGTCCCCACACATAAACCCCCTGGTACATGGCACGCCGGATGTGTTGCTCCAGTGCATTCTGCGTTGGAGGAATACTCTCCAGAGATCGGTTTTTCTTTGAAAAAATTTCCTTTCGCCAGGCAGTTACGTTGACAAATGAACTCGACATACAATGCTATAAAACACAGGTGTTAACGACGAAGTTCAACAAAAACGCATCGGTAACGATTTTGAGTCAATTTTTTCCTACCTGTCGTACATAGTGATTGCCAACTTTTCCATATAAGGTAAAGCTTTGTCCAAATCGTGCTCCTGAGCTGCCAAAACTCCTTTGGTGGCGTCAGGATAAGCCGTCCATGCTTCAAAGGCACCCTTCTTACCTCTGTTGGAAAACGAGGAAACGGTATCACATCAAGAAAATGCGTAAAATAGGGGTGAACTTAAAGCCTTGTTACGACCTGCAACAAGTAAATCCTCTTTAGTCACCATTGCCTTTCCATGATAACATATGTTTTGTCACCGACATTGGTCCCTACCTAAATCTTGGGCAATTTTATGTGCAGCTACAATCTGGTGGTTTGTTTCCGTGCCAATGTGGACCCAGAGCTCTTCAATATCCGTTAATTTAGGCACAATACTCACGGCCAATACAAGGACTTCGGTGTCCACAGTTCGCACAAGAATTTTCCGGTATCCCTGACTAACACAACCCGCTATGTGAATCAGGACCCTTGTGTCTGCCTCTTCATGATTGCATGGAGACAACATATCCATATCTTCTACAGTAGATGAGGCGATGCTAACACAGACGAATCCTGAGTACTGTACATTTCTTTGCCCTCCTGTGTGATCTTTTGCATTTGCGTATTCAGGAATTGGAACAACTCGCATTTGTTTTCGGAGTTGCGCAGAAAGTTGGGCCATCCTTTTGGAATGCGTGTTCCAGCTGTGACTCGTGCGTATTCCTTCGCCCCGTTCTGCCCTTGTGTGATTTTTGAGACTATCCTGCATATACTTGTCCCAAATGATGATGATGATAGATGATAATTGTTGTTTTAAGGGGCCTAACATCTAGGTTATCGGCCCCTGTCCCAAATGACATCAACGCGATGAACAGTATTAAGTTCTTTCCTGAGGAATGGTATAAAAATGCTGTCGGCATATTCCTGAAACATTCTTGACTGCCCGGGATGTAGCATATAGACTAGGGCATGCCCATCGATAATTGTTGCTTGTACGGCGGGTACGTCACACTGGTGTGGAAGCCATCTGGACTTGCAGCCATCAAACATTTCAAAAAATCTGATTTTTTTGCCCGGTCTTAGTTCGCCGTCTGTGGAGAGAGACGGTGGTGCTGGTTGGTTTTCATGTGCGAAAAAACTGTCTAGGTCTCCCAATCGGTGCTCACTTGTGGCTATGTATAATTTACTGAAAAGACTGCAGTCGTTTATGAGGCCAGAGATTTTTTTTTCTTTTGTCTTGGTCGGCGATGCTTTTGAAGCTGACGTAAAAGAGGGTATTTATTTTGCTTCACGGTGTCTAACAGTTTTTTCCGCCCACTGATAAGGTGTCAGTGACATGGTCATGATTAGCGTTTCGAAACATTTTGAAGGTACATGGACCAATCACCAAGCCACCATATCCTAAACAAACAACACAAAACACATAAAATGTAAATAAATGTAAACCTTACCGTTGTTAGAAGTACCTAAAAAAACAATTTTAAACTGTAATTATACATAACCCATTACACAGGGATGTAAGGAATAGTCGAAATAGAAGTGGGGCATCAGCTTTAAAAGCAAAGAAACTATTTACCGTGCATGTACTTATCAATATATTCGCATGCACAGGATGAATGACGCACAATTATCTCCAAGAAATCAGTTCCCCAAACACAGGAAAACAGCACAGCAACAGCACCAAGCTTCTGTTACTGGCCGCAACAATACACGGCGGTAGCGTCGCATTGCTTACCCGCATCAAGCTGCATAGAGACTAGGAGCGTGTGATGTCACACGCACTTTTGCATCTCGCTTCATCAGCTGCGTCGTCTGATTCTCGGTCCCCAACAGAGGCGAGGGCCCATAAGAAATATATTGGCATGTTTTTGAAAATGAGAAACAGCGTTTCTAACCGACTTAAGCGTAGATTTCGTAGTTCACTCTGGGTGGGTAGGCAACCTTGCAAAACAGGCACTCGGCACGACTGCCGGAAGTGGCTACCATCTCAGATCGAAAGTTTGGGGTCCAAGCTATAAGTGTGCCAAGTCTCATGCTTCTATCAAAAAATGAACGGTACCCCATTGATTTTCGTCTTAACCTCCCCACTACAATGAAACTGGGTGAGGATGTGGAAGGAGGCGGCCGTGGCCTGTCAGAAGGTGCCGTCCTAGCATTTGTCTGGTGTTGAAAATGGGAAACCATGGACAACCATTTCAAGGACGGCAGACAGTGAGGCTCGAAACCACGCGTCTACCGAGTCAGCAGAGAGATTGACTCCATGACCAAACGCTGCGCTTTAGCGACCGTAGCCATCACTGTCGGTGACTGGACGCTGAAAGTCAAAACAGTTTGAAATGAAAATGTAGCCTATGTATAAATGTATGCTCGTACGTATGTATGTATTCACGAAATGTAGTTAGTCTTTTGTAAACCACAGTACAATTCGGAGAGTCGCAGGTTTTCTAGCCCTCAAAACTTCTCGCCTTCCTCGCTCCAACAATCATCACGGAAGAGTAAGCACGGAAGGAGCTATTTGTTTTACTAATTTGCCCCATCTGTACGTGGAGCGAATTGTCTGCGTGAGGGTGGGTGCTATCATTGCGTTATTGACACACACTAATGATGCTCTCCCGTGTTGACACAAGGATTGCTCATTAAAGGTTCCATAGTTTGTAGAGTTATATTGTCAATACCACTGACCGTGGTGATAGTTCACATTGGTGCGACAGGCATACAATCTGTACCAAAATATTTGAACAAAGCGTTGAGATGCAATCAATCTAAGGAGAAGATGAATTCGTTGTTTTCTTCCCTTAAAGAACACTACCGCCACTTCACTTAACTCATCCTCTTGCAGAGAAGTATAGACAGAAAAAATACACCCTCTGTCTGAAAAGTTCTGTGAAAGGGCTATATTACGAACGGATTGTTGGCTTACCTGAAACAGCCGTTACTGCCCTTCGAAGTAAACCCCGTGGATGGTTATGCACTTCTGAGAACGACTGTACAAGTCCTGGAAATTCCCGGCATAGTCTTCTTTAGGAATAGCCTTCAGTTTGGGTCGTCAAAACTCTAAATTGAAAGCAAGAGAGAAGCGTGAATTTATGCAACCTGCCTTGTACACCTGATAGACGGGCGGCAGTGAGAAGGGTAAATTTATGCAACCTAACGTACACACCTGTTCGACGGGTGGCAGTAAAAAGGGGGAATGTTCCGTGGAATGGTCCTGAAAACCATCGTCACGGTTGACGAGACCTGGTGCCTGAGGCACGACCTCGAAGGCAAGCATCAATGTATGGAGTATCGGGGTCCAGGAACACCGAAAAGCCCTGAAGGGCCAGAGGTTTTCAGACATTTCGGACATCCAACGTAATGTGACGACCCAACTGAAGTCCATCCCTCAGGAAGACTATGTCAGGACTTGTACAGCCGTTCTAAGAAGTGCATAACCATCCACGGGGATTACTTCGAAGAATAGTATCGGCTGTTTCAGGTGAGCCAACAATCCGTTCGTAATATAGACCCATTCACTTAACTTTTTAGACAGAGGGTGTATTATACAGCAATCTTCTTGAATGTTTGTAGATTGAAAGTAGGCCTATATACCAGGTGAATCAGCTGCCCCTAGTAATATTGTTTTATGCAGCCCAACTAACGTATGTTGTCAGGAAGGTCAATATTTCTCTGCTAGCATCCCGTACGGTACAAATGCACTGCAAGCAAACGATACTGAACACTATTGTTTTTCCCTCTCATTAGTCTGTAGTCACATCGAGGGAAAAGTAATAGTGTTCAATATCGTTCGCAGGATTTGCTTGCAGTGCATTAATACCATACGGGATGCAAGCAGAGAAATATCGACCTTCCTGATAACAACGCTAGTTGGGCTGCATGAAACAACATTATTAGGGGCTGTTGATTCACCTGGCATAATACAGTATGTTCGTTACGGATATACCAGGAGTCTCATTTGCCCCGTGCAATCTACCTATAAGTGCCCCGTATACACTATTTAAAATAATGATATTTGTTTTATGTTCGACGATGTCGAAATGTAAGCATTATGTGTCAGAAAACTATATCATAATGATAGTCATTATAACACTGTTTTTCATTACGATACAGTTTCTCCAGCCAATCAGAGCTCTTTCATTGACCAAATAGGTAAGGATACCTTCGCGCATGCGCTCAAAATCCAACATGTCGGACATAAACACAGCATCTCTCTATATAAATTACCGACATGGAATACGCACCGTCCATATGTTCGCGTAAATAAACTGGCAAATATGAGACAAGAAATAGCACTGTACCTTAATATCCTCAACGCCAATTTCTACACAGCGCATTGCTTTCAAACGACTTCGGCGACAATATTTGTGAATGATATAGAGCTGGACGGCAGACTGTACACATATGGCCTGCATATGGCGTTGCAAATACACAGAGCACATGCGTCGGTCGGTCAAAGAACTTAAAAAACATAGATATCATACCCAGCGCGTGCACTCCGATCACAAAATTCAACTGGCTGACTCTCAACAGATATTTATGAATATTTATGTTAAAACATATAATAAAGTTATAATTATCGTCAAACATAAACAGTCGTATGCAACTCGCCTATAATGGTAATTAAGACACTCGTATGGAAATTATAAAACTCGCTTACGCTCGTTTTATAAATATAATCGTGTCTTAATTATTGGCATTATAGGCCGTTGCATAATGTACTATTACGTCACTTTTATCTACTGCGGCTTTTAGAGAAGCCCGGGTGCCGGAAGTTTGCATCAAAGGGGATCTTTAGCGTGCCAGTAAATCTACTGACAAGGCTGGCTCACGTTTGCGCACCCTCATATACCAGCCAACTGCACCAGGATTCGAACCTGCAACCTTGGCCCACATTTTAACTATGTGGATCTTGCTGACTTACGAAGAAACCTTGGTTTGCAGATGGCACTCAAACTTTTATTAGCCGTTGACGCGGTGGCTGCTGATCTCGTAATCCACTTTATAAGTGAGAGTGGGTTAGGGCCAGCAATCTAAATTTTCCAGTGTACATCGACTCAACGAATTGTACGTTTTTGAATGAAGAATTTTTGTTTTTCCGTGATATTTGTTTATTTTTATAATTATTAGTTTTATTTTATTTTCTGTTTTATTATATTTTGGTCTTTTCCAATTTAGGTGTCCACCTCTAAATTTTAAACTCCATTCCAAATTTGTATACTTTAATCAGTGTTAAGAGGGGCAGATGACCTCGTAGTTTCACCCCTTAAAACAACAATAACTAACTCACTAACTAGCAAGCGAGAACGGTACCGCTGAGTGACGCAGTTAGCCGCAAATACTGCGGCTGTATGGGATGTCTAATTATTACTTATTTCCACAGGGGTCACACTGCATGCTGGCAGATTATGTCAGAATACGAAGGGATAACAATCGGACGGGCGCTCGCTACGTGTTCCTCAGCGCTACCCATCTAATGCATCCTATTGCGTTAGGAGACCTCGCATTTGAGAGCGTAATAGGCTCATATGTGGTGCAACAACACGACAGTTGCTGGCAACATATTCGCAATGGCTGGTGTATTCAGCAACAACGAGTACACTGACATCATACTAATCTATTGAGAAGCTGGCCATAATACCTTCGAAGCTCGAGGTTTCATAACGCAATGGGGCGCATTATACGAAAGCACTGAGGAGCATGTAGCGAGCGGCCGTCTGGTTATTATCTCTTGGCATTCTGACGTAACCTGATTGCATTAAAGGATACCTCTTAGGAATTCAGTAATTAGACCTCCGTTCAACATTAGTACATGAGGGTTACCTAAAAGTAGATTGCACGAGGCAAATGAGCCATCCGGTATATCTCAATCACATGTATTTTTCTAGGTTACTTTTTTGCATATTCCAGAAATTGGAATAATATTATGTTGACCAACTGAAAAATTAAAATATTAAAATGAAAATGAATAAGGCTTGGAGCGGTCCTAGAAGGAAGGGTTAGTAGTAGCATATTTAAAGGTACCTTCTCAGCATTTCTTGTAGATGAAAATGGGAGACTACCAAAACTGTTTCAAGGACACCCAGTGATAAGGTTCAAACAAAATCACTCCTAACGCGTAGCAACTCCGATGGTAGTTTGTAAATATCTGTACAATTAAAACGAGCACTTAACTCACGATTAAGCATATTTTCAATTCATTTCATTGAGGCTCTATGAATATCAATTCGGTTGAAATACCACCCGTGAGCTACTGTTTTATGGTCTGTTTCATCACAGTGCAATCGATTCAGGTGGAAGTACATTAAAATAGGCCTATTACCCAAGGTCTTTGTTTGTGTTTTAATAAGCGACCATCCAGGATATTTACACTCGTAATTAGAATGATGAGAGGCATTCCACATTTCAGAATTACACACCGATGAGTTTTGTTCACGGTCTAAACAACGAAAACACTGCTCACTACACCAACATAGCACAGATATACAGCTCGCATTGTGTGGTTCAGTTCCAATCACCTACTATTCGCTCTGTAAAATGGGTGCGCATTCATATGGGGAGAAAAGTAAAAGTATCCATTGTCCAATTTTAGACGTCAAAACTTGTAAAAGAAATGATTGTTAATAATTATAATAACGTAGAGAGAGCCACTAAACTCCATAAAGCGTACGGACCAACAGGGAATTACTACAACAAGAGAGTAATATCGCGCAATGCAAAATTACGACAATACAAGACAGTTGTTTTGCCGAAAGTTTTATACGTCCCAGAATCCATATCACACGGTGGAAATCGAAAAGCAAGAACGGAATATTCTCCGGAAAAGGACCTATAAGTATCAACAACACTAATTGCTGTTGTAGATTCATTTAGGGGTTTTGTGTTATCGTGGTCACTTAACTCCGTGTACTTGTGAGGTGAGTGAAATCTGTCTGATAGCCTGTGTTAAAGAGATTGAGGTTTGAAAGGAGACGGCTGAGGCCTTAAGGTAGGAACCATGCCAAGATTAGACGTGGGGAAACCCCTTGTTCATTATTGAAAATGAAAATCCACAGCCTGCTTCCAATCTATGGACCGGGTCAGGGAATGGAATGAATGAAGTCCCCATCTAGCGGGACCTGTGCCGGCTTCCGAAGCCTGTCGAACTCCCCTGGGGCAATGATGAAATGAATGAGAGATGAATTGAAATGATAGGGGAGAATGTTGCTGGAATGAAATTGTGACAGGGAAAACCGGAGTACCCGGAGAAAAACCTGTCTGCCTCCGCTTTGTCCAGCACGAATCTCACATGCAGTGACCGGGATTTGAACCACTAGCCCAGCGGTGAGAGGCCGGTGTGCTGCCACCTAAGTCACGGAGGCTCTCCTTGTTCATTAGGCCTATTCATTTACTTTATTTGCGAATAGGGGTAATTCCCCGGTGGCAAGCATTTTACACTTACAGAAAATGTCCTACAACAAATACACTTAAGGCTAAATGTCCCGACACTTTGGTAAGAATATATTTCAACAGATGGCAGCACAAGCGAAGCTGAATTTATTTATTTATTTTTGTATCGAAGGGGAGCTCCGATCTGCGATCTGAAAACTGCTATGCACTCTGTCTAGTAGCAGAATTGATATTAATTCATTGCTTACTTTTTAATTTCAAAAACAGAAAAGTTGCTGTTTGTTTTTCAAATATCTGATTAAAAATCGAAAGAAAACGGGTAATACGAAAGTTGAGCTTTACTCACTGATTCCAAAGCCGCATCGAAAATCTAAATCGGTAGAATAGATCCGTCGGGATCACTTTGGGAAATTTGTGAATAAAACTGTTACTGTATTTGCAACAAGGCGCGGCAGTAGTACAAGGTCATGGAGAGCGGGTTGGTGGAGGGTTGGGGGGAAGGGAGTGGAGCTAGAGTGATTTGAGAGAGCGACAACCTTGCCAGACGGTATGGAATTCCCGAGCATCTTGTCCGATATTGGGATTGACTTTGCTGGTTAGTTCCGAATTATTGTCAAGGTCTGGATGTTTCTGAGTGATCCTTTGATATTTTACCAGTTCCTAGTTACGACTTCTTGTTTTTAGTTCATCGATCTCATTAATTACTTTTTATTAAATTTATTTTACCTGCAACAGTATTATTTTTAATGCCCGTTAGGTGTTCTATTTTCGGCACTTTATTTTTTGGACAGTATTTCTGGTAGAATAGATTTTTTCTTTTAGTCAATTTTACCCTCCAGGTTGGTGGTTCCCACGGACTCAGCGAGGGAACTCACCACTACTACCTTTCCAGGCAGTGTCCTAGAGCTGGGAACCCTTGGTTGGATTGGATACAAATTGGGAGATGTGATCAGCACTTCACCCAGGCGGTCTCACCTACAAAGCGAACAGGGGCCTCATGAGGGATGGGATGGGAAAGGAAGATTGGGATGGATATGCAAAAAAGAGGGAAGGCGGCGGCCGTGGCCTTGCAGTAGGTACCATCCCGGCATTTGCCAGAAGACGAAGTGGGAAACCAAGGAAAATCACTTCGAGGATGGCTGAGGTGGGAATCAATCCCCTCTGCTCATTTGCACTACCCAAGGCTGAGTAGACCCCGTTCCAGTCCTCATACCAGTTTTCAAATTTCGTGGCAGAGCCGGGAATCGAACCCAGGACCTCCAAGCCAGCAGCGAACCATGCTGACCGCTACGCTAGGCAACGTCTGGTGGAGAGTATTACGGTCATCACGTGTAGTTATTTTTTCGTTTTTGTTGAAAAATGAAGCCACCACCAAAACCGATTCAAGGGCTTTACACTAAATCCCAGAGGAGATTGCGACTAAGTACCAAGAAAAGGAGGCCAGGCCCTAAAAAAAAACTAAAAAAACACCTCTTCACACCCGTAAGTATTTTTCCTAGTTTATATTTGAAATTATATAATTCTTTACGCTTGCGTTAGAGAATCTGTAATGCTCTGAGCAGTTATGATTTCACTTACATTTTACCTGTAGCCTACAAGTTGGATAACTAAACGTTACCCCGAAATCTGCAGGCTACATGGCTGAACAGCGCAGTGGTTGCTTGGTAGGCCTAGGCCCTTTATGGGCTGTCGCGCCAAGGGTGTAGAGGAAACCTACTTCGAAATGGGCTCTATTAGCAAACATTCTATACGGCGAATTTCACTCAAAAGCAATGCAGTAAGACTGTGGTAATGAGTGAATTGCAAAACGAAATTTAGAGGAGAAATCGGTAGAAAAGTCGAAGAATGTGGTATTTTTGTACATAAAACTTATGGGTTTTTAGGTGCCTCCCCAGACAGATTAATAGGAGACGACGCTGTAGTCGAAGTCACGTGGTCTTATTCTGCACGGAATATGACCATACTGGAAGCCTGCAAAAAGCTAAAGGGATTTTGTTTGGCAGAAAGTAAGCGAAAAAGAAAGCCAGAGAATATCAAGAACAGTGCCTTTCAGAAGAGAACAGATTGATTACTCTCTAACACTCACATGTTTTTTATTTCCACAACCAGGGCCAGTCGGAAATAACATAGCGGGAAATATGTTATTTTGTGGTATGGACGCCTAAGGACATTCACATAGAAACAATAGAGAGGGACGAAAAGTTCTGGAGACAAAAAATGCTTATGTAACTGACATGCTGCTGCGAGAAAATCTTGTTGCCTGAGGATAACCAGATCAATGGATATAAGAACCTGAGGTGAAGTAAAATACTGAGTGTGTGTAAAACATGAAACGCTCTCTTTGATATGGAAAAAATTGAAGCATTGATTTCAAGAACAGGAAATAATTACTGTCGACCAAAATATTATGTGCACTCGAGTTTGAAGGTTGTTTGTGAAGTAACCAATAGACCTACATAAAATCCAATAACATGAACATTTTCATCGTTCTATTTTAAGTTAGTTCATGTAGGCTTGGAATTTTAAATATATATTTTAATATTTTTTATCGCAGTTGAAACACAAAAAGTGCCCATTTTTAAGCGTGTTTCAACCATGCGTCACATTTAAGAATTATTATCTCACAAACCCGTCGTCAGATCGAATCCAAATTTTAACACAATATACATTGGATTATTACATAACTGGTTTATTAATTTCAACATTTTGTGTGTTCAAGAACGAATGTTGTTATCATTTTTGTAAGGTAACTTTTTATCGGCTCGGGGTCGTTGGAAAATGTAGTTCTTGGTTGCGTTGTAATCCTTATACATCAAAAGATTGTGCTGTATGACTGTGAAATACGTAAATTAATTCACTTATTTTATATCGGTTTGTATTTGTACGGGGAATTAAGACATGGTTCACCAGCTAGCCGTTCCGGGAAATGCTGTACAGCGTTGCTGATATGGAGCCCATCACTTCCGAGCGAGGCATGCCATGACGCGTGATGGAGCCCATCTTGGCAACGCTGTACAGCTTTCGCCGGAGCGGCTAACTGGTGAACCTTGTCTTAATTCCCCGTACAAATACAAACCGATATAAAATAAGTGAATTAATTTACATATTTCACAATCATACAGCATACCTTTTTGATGTATAAGGATTACGACTCAACCAAGAACTACATTTTCCAACCACCCCGACCCGAGAAAAAGTTACCTTACAAAAATGATAACAACTTTGTTTCTTGGACACACAAAATTTTGAAATTATTAAACCAGTTATACAACATTCCAATGTGCATTGTGTTAACATTTGGATTCGATCTGATGACGGGTTTGTGAGATAATAATTCTTAAATATGACATGATTGAATCACGCTTAAAAACGGGCACTTTTTGTGTTCCAACTGCGATACAAAATATTAAAATATAAATTAAAAATTCAAAACTTACATGACCTAACGTAAAATAGAACGACGAAAATGATGATGTTAATGGATTTTATGTAGGTCTATTGGTTACTTCACAAACATCCTTCAAACTTTGCAATGCTGCATAAGAAGGCGGCAATCAGTGAAATCGAACTCCGCCCCGTCGCTAGCGCGCTGCGAGCAGATTTCAAGCCGATTGCGGGTGGGTAGGCAACCAATTTTACAGTTCCGTCTTGAATCGGAACACGCTGTACGCAATTCGCGATTTGGGAATTATAGTAATTACATCGGAGCATTTCTGTGCTGGACAAAACGGAGGCAGACAGGTTTTTCTCCGGGTACTCCGGTTTTCCCTGTCAACATTTCATTCCAGCAACACTCTCCACTATCATTTCATTTCATCTGTCATTCATTTAATCATTGCCCCAGAGGAGTGCGTCAGGCCTCGGCAGCCGGCACAGTTCATATCCTCGCCGCTAGATGGGGGCTTCATTCCTTCCATTCCTGACCCGGTCGGAGACTGGAAGCAGGCTGTGGATTTTCACATCGGAGCATTTACACAAAATTTCAGTCTTCTCTTAAGCACACAAAACTGTTTGGGGAAAGGCTCTAATACTGCGGCAGGTAATGAGTTCCAATTAACAATAGCACGATTAATGAAAGAATATTTCCCATAGTTTGTGCACTGCGGTCGGCCCTTCCCCTTACACAGATTGGGCACTTTCGTGACATTATACGCTTTGTGTGTATGTTCGCTTCCTATATGCGACAGCCCTTTTTTACTGTCCGTTTATTTTTCTCTCCCAAAAAACTCCAAACAAGTCACAATTACTTCATTGTATTATAATTAATCAATTACAGATAAAAGCTCCTTTGGTACGGGGTTTCTAAGTCCTTACCTTGCAGCTTCCACAATCTCGGTACACTTTTCCACTACTAACGTGTTCTGCTCCTCGCACCTCGCCGATGGCAAGTGACGTCATCGCGTCCTTCATACAACCAATGGTAGGCCTTTATCTCGTCATGCGGTCTTCAGGTTCCAGAAGTTTCCTTGGCCACTAGATAAGATGCAGATGGCTGTCGTTCTGCATCGCACTTTCTGATCATACTGCTGATCACTCACACTGCTGATCACATGGCACTATTGCTGCCACGCTTCTCAGGAAACTGGAAGTTAAATATGATTGTAGGTGTAGATGCGCTGTGATTGGTTGGGAGGGCGAATGGGGCTCTGTGATTGGTTGCTGGTAGTTTTAATTTATGCATGTATTAACAGTGAAAGTAAATGTTCTATGTTTCTAGTAATTGTAAAATGAGTTGTATTGAGTTAATTAAAGCGAAATTCCTTAGTTTTAAATTTCGGTTTAGTGTCCCATCATCTCAGACAAGCCTGCATGGCCTTTACTTCCCAAGCAGACAGGCCACTCAGCCGTAATTTTGATGTTAATGTGTTGATTAAGAAATCTAGCGGTAATATTGAAGTTGGAGTGATCGTCTAGGCTAGTCCTGTTTTGAATCCACTTCTATTTCAGAGTTGTTTTTTTTTTTTTGTTTCGGGCGCGATTAATTCGCTTTGTAGTGGCAAAATGGTAAGGGGAGTAGGTATTGAGTAAGTTTTTGGTTGTCCGGAGGTTTATGTGGAGCTCAGATGTTTGTTTAGTTTGGTTGAAAATGAAGTTTTGACCAAGATGCTCTGTTCTGATTTAGTGTGCTGTGAGCGTGGCTAGGTTCTGAATGAGCTGTAGAATTTGAGTAAGAGTGCTGGGATTGCCTGAGAGAGGTGTCAATGAAAGGGAGAGCAGTGAGTGAATGTGTTTGTGGCGTTGTTGTTGTTGTAGTTGTTGCTTGTTTTTCTACTGCTGAGTTTTGAAGGCTTTCTTGAAGTGCCTGCAACCTTGGTACGAAGCCGCGTGCCCACCTCCCTCGGTTTATACATGTGGGGCTTTCTTTGGGCACGTTGCACACTGAATGGCGTTGTGGACCACCGCATCGGTTGCACCTGGCTTCGTATTTACATTCAAATGACGAATGATTCAGGCACCGGCAGTTGAAACATTGAATGGTTAGTGACGTATGTGGTCTGGGAGTGGAGCGTCGAGGCGCCTGTGTTTTTGTAGTGTTTCTTGAGGGCTTGGAATTGGGTTTGGGAGAGGTTTGAGTAGTGGACTGAGTAGTTTTAAGCGCAGGTGGCTGAGGTTCTGAGTTCGATGTTGGTGTAACAGAGTTTGAATGTTCGCTATATGGGGCTAGTGAGAGTTGGTCTATTGCAGTAATTGTAAGTGTTGCTGTGTCGGTATGAGTTTCCGTTTCGGTTGTTATGTGAGGCAACTCAGTGTCATGTTTTATACCGTCGCCATCTTGACGGAAACGTAATGGTGGCCACCCAAATGTTAAAAGCTTAAATCAAATTACGACCAACCTAATCATCTGATCTCTACCAAATTTTGCAACAACATACCCTTTTGTGGGAAGCATCTTTTGACTGAACTACAAGGTCATCAGTCCAAAATTTTTGCAGATAGCAGCCATGTATGTGTGCAAATCGATTCACCACATCAATTCAATCACGGCGAAACCGAATTGAATGACATTTTGTACAGAGGTAGCACTAGCAAAGGAAACCTCATATTCATGTTTAATATCAGTTTAACACGTTGTATTTCAACAAGCTACTACAACCAACATTCAATTATACTCCTTGCAGAGGACAAAGAGTTATAACAATACCCAGGCATTCAGGAGAATGTAGGCTATATGTTCTTAACTGAACATCATGTTAAATTGTTGCATCTGCCTTTTTGAAATGAAACGATATTTAAATTATTAAATGTTTGGCATATAAAGTCATCATACTACTACTCCTTGACGCTACGGCCCTTGAAGAACCTTGGTCTCCGCAACTATCTTCTTCCAAAGCACTCTGTCGATTGCCTTGGTCCTCCATCTTCTGACTCCCATGGTACGTAGGTCGTCCTCCACTTCCTCAATCCACTGCTTTCTTGGCCTAACTCTATCTCGTTTATCTCCTGGATGCCCTCCAGCACTTTCTTAGGTTCACTTATTTCCTCCATTCGATGGACATGTCCAAGCCAACGCACTCTAGCAGTCTTCGCCACTGTTAATATATCATGTTCATTGTACAGGTCTCTAAGTTCCTGATTTGTTCTAATGCACCATCCCAGCTCCGTTTTAACCGGTCCTTTCTTTCCCAAGTCATTAACCTTTTCTCTTCTGTTTTATTTAATACCCAAGCCTCAGCTCTATATGTAATCACTGGTCGAATGTCAGTTTTATAAATAGTAATCTTAGCTTTCCGTGATACTTGCCTGCTTCTTAATATTGGAATTAAAGCAGCATAACATCTATTTCCTGCAGCCAGTCTGGTGCTGATTTCCTTTTTAACTTCGTTTTGTGAAATGATCAGAGAGCCTAGATATCTAAATTCCGACACCCCCTCAAAACACTTTTCTCCACTTCTAAATGCTTGTGCAGGTTGGCTCGTTCTGGAACTCACCAAGAATTTTGTTTTACTGTTATTCACCACCAGTCCTATTGGGTGTGCTCCCCTCTACAATTCTACATAGGTTTCAAGAAGTGCATTCTTTGTACGAGAAATTATGGCTACATCATCCGCATATGCCATAATTTGAATCAATCTATGATATATATTCCTTTCACGATTTGCAGTGATGGTACACACGGCTGTTTCTAAAGCGATATTGAAGAGGACAAAAGACATTGGATCTCCTTGCCTCAGCCCGACTGTAACATCAAAGCTTCTCGATACCCATTTTGGACACATACTTTGGCCTTACTTCCGCTCAAAGCTGTCTTAACCAAACTAATCAGTTTGCCCGGATAACCAAGGGCATTCATTTCCATGAGTAGTTTTCCTCTTCGCACCGAATCATATGCGTGTTTAAAGTCCACATAAAGCTGATAAAGTGAAATGTTATATTCATAGCATTTCTCCAGAATGATCCGCATTGTAAAAATGTGATCTATGGTTGACCGGTTTGAACGAAATCGACACTGATATTCCCCAAGATCCTGTTCTGCCCTGTGTGCTAAACGGTTGGATATTATTATGGTGAAGATCTTGTACCCAATACTCAGCAGAGATATCCCTCTATAATTTTCATATTTCAATTTATTTCCTTTCTTAAGGATAGGATGCACTAAGGCAGTCTCCCATTCTTCTGGCAATTTCTCTGTTCGCCAAATTTCCAATATCAACTTGTATAATGCTTGGATCAATATTTCCCCACCATATTTTAGCAACTAAGCTGTTATCCAATCTTCTCCTGGACACTTATTATTCTTCATCGATAAGAGGGCATCTTTAACTTCTTCCAACCTTGGTGGCCCGCTATTGCATATTGCCGATTCATTATCTTCTGCTTCACAATTTGGCAATTCACATTCATATTCATCATTTTGCCCACTTTGTTCTTGTCCTGGATTCAGCACTTCCTCTAAATATTCTGCCCATCTGTGTAATATTTCTTGGTTACTTCCTAGTAGCTGACCTTCTTTGTTCTGTATAAGCTTACTCTTGGTTGGAATCCACCTTTCCTCTGTTTTACATTTCTATACAATTTTCTGCTTCTCTTATCTTCATAATCTTGTTGCATTTCTTCTATCAGTTCCTTTTCTTTTGCCCTTTTCTTTTTTATACAAAGGTTCTTAGCTTCTCTTCCAATCCACGTATGTTTGGTGAGTGGCTCTTGTTGCCCTTTGCATGAATTGCAGCCTTGCTTTATTTCTTCTCTCCAAGGCTAGCTTTATTTCTTCATCAAACCAATCCTTCTGTGTCCGTTTCTTTGTATCTCCCAATACCTCCTGGGCTGCATTTGTTACGGCTTCTTTAATCTCCTTCCATGATTCGTCACTGTTACTGCATTTTTGCTGTTTTTCAGCCCTTCTTCTACTAGTTTTTCATATTACATTCTCTTTGCATCATCATTAAGTTGCTCTTGATTATATTGTTCCTTCCTTTCTGCATTATCTCTGACTCTTACAGCAAGTTTTGCTTCATTTTAGATTTTACGAAGTAGTGGTCTGAGATCTGCACCTCTGAAACTACGAATATCTTGGACATTTGATGCGTGCCTTTTATCAATCAATATATGGTCTATTTGATTCTTGGTATTCCCATCTGGTGCCTCCCATGTTTCTTTACGAATTCTCTTATGCTCAAATGTAGTACTACTAATTACCATATCTTTTGCCATAGCGAAGTCAATGAGCCGCAAACCATTATCGTTACTCTCAATGTGTAAACTCTGTGCTCCTATTGTGAGTCTAAATTCCTCCTCATGTCCCCAATAACTATTTTAATGTCATGTATAGGTGCCTCATCATACTGTTTCTCAAGTTCTTCATAAAAATGATCTTTTAATTCATCTTCTTTCTCCTCCGTAGGTACGTGTACACTTATAAATGTGTAATTGAAGAAACGGCCCCTAGTTCTCATGACACAAATTCTTTCATTTATTGCCTTATAACCCATTAAAGTGTGCTTCAGTCGTTTGGATATCATAAAGCCTGTTCCACAGATGTTCTCACTATTTCCACTATTAATTAATGTATAATCCTGTAAGTCGATCATCTCAATATCTCGCCATCTAATTCCTTGGAGAGCAACTATTTCGACTTTATACTTTCTTAGTTCTTCTTATAGTTTTCTACTTTTTCCTGGCTGAAGTAGGCTTCTCATATTCCTAGTCGCTAATGCCAATCCATATCCAATTCCTCGCTTAGGTCGTTTTTCCGTTTTATCCGTCGGGTTTATTCTCATTCTTTGCGGCTTCTCAACAAACTATTTTTTTACGGGATAGGGTTGTCAGCCCTATGCCCAACCCCCAACCTGGAGGACCAGGGTATCTTTTAGTCTTGATCATCACCTTCGACCTGTCCAGCTTGGGAGGCCCTACCAGTAGCTAAGCTACTGCCGGCATTGCTCTCCGGATCTTCTGCCCACACAAGCCCCACCACCACGGCAAGGTAAAGATACCATCGACATAAAGTCATCATTCTGGAGTCAAATATTATAACGATTTTAAACCCCGCACAAATGGTGTGATTAATGAGAAATGGCTTATTCATGTACATAGGTCAGTGTGTCGGCTACTATAGCTGCATATTCGGGAATAGTATTGCTGTATTTCCATGCCTATTATCTCATATTGGGCGGCTTTGGTGGCGTATTTGGTAGCATGCTGAGATTCTATGCCCAAGGTCGCGGGTTCAAACCCGGCCGAAATCATCGGATTTTTGAAGAGCGTTAAAAATCCCTCAGTATGCCTTCCTTCGGAGGGGAAATAAAGCCGGTGGTCCCATGTCATAGATTTATGGGATGTAAAAGAACCTTGCACTAACTGCACTCGTGTGAAGGTAAAATTTGTAGGTAAAATTTGACTAACGCAATTAAGTACCAACGTTCACCGTCAGGTTCTGGTTGCGGTGGCATCTATTAGCCAAGTTTGCAGGTAGGTAGCAAAAGTATGAACTACTTAAAACTGACTGTATGCAGTCCTTACCTGAATTACAGATAACACACAATAATCCAGCCATGACAATTAACACCGGTCATCAGGCAGATTCTACACACATCCAAAGTACACGGGGCTGCATGACCGCGTTGTTGCAGCCTCTAGACAGAGGAAACAACCAACCTATCTCACCTAGTTAAAGTAAATGCAGCAACTTATAATCCCAGTATAATGCCAAATAAGATGCATTGGTTGAGGACATATTGGGCTTCTTTAGCCCCTATAGTATTTCGTAAGATAAGAAATATATTCTCTAAACCCATACCGTTATGATCTCTGAATTGCTATAACGGATTTCAGGGTGTTTAGAATTCGTGATTACTACATCATTATACACTATCATTCGTCAGTAAGCACTAAAATGGCTAATACATGTACAAAGAACAGGACTCGTTTGTCAATAACCAAATTGTAGTCATGGCTACCGCTAGCCTTATTCAACACTTTATTTATATCCTCTTTGGTCAACACTAACATCTTTGGATTGTCTATGTCAGTTGCGGTACCTGGTGTCATTCTGTGTTACTACCACCGCAGTTACTGTTTGGTCCTTATCATCCGAAATCTAATCACAAACAAAAATGTTACTTTAAGACCAATCATTAATAGTATGTCGAATGCAGGGTTTGCCAATGAATTTCTTTTTTAATTTCATTTCCCTATAACGACACCTATTGATAAAAGAGATACGGTTTCAGATTTTTATTGCGTTCAGATTAGATAAAGCATAATGCAACACATTTAGACATTTGAGGAGAATTTCATTCCCTTAGGCTATCTATGCCATGTGCTATGTTTAAAATGAATGTTATTACAGCCAGAATTGCAACCCTTTCCAGTTCGGAGTGCTAAATTTGCTTGATGGCATAATTAATTATATAAGTTTAAATCATCACCTTGCATTTGTCATAATCAAAATGTTCTTGACAGAACATTTTGAGTATTGTCCGTTGAGTCATTATAATTAACACAAAAAGTGATAAAAATGTCCAGCATAACTCAACACATTGCTAGCCCAATTGGTACACTGGGGCGAAACGCTAGCAATGTGTTGAGTTATGCTGGCCATTTTTATCACTTTTTGTGTTAATTACATTTGTCATGAACAAATCATAACGGAAAAACATGTGTCTTAACATCCGTGTCCTAGTAATGATATTCAACAAGTTCGGATTGTAATCCAAAAACTATCAGCTTATTTACTCCAAACATTAACAGCAGATTATCCGCTATCCAGTCAGCCATGCAAACTATATCCGCATACCTATGTTGTATTGGGAGATTGAGGCCAGGAACACTCAAGTTCCGTGTAATGGCACAAGGAAGCAGAGTAAGCCGCTCGTGATTAACGACCTGTCACTCCACGCTCCTGTGTTACAATAAATTACCGGTAACTTGGTTCACTAGACTCCAGAAAGTGATGTCGGGTTTAGATGCTTCAACTTAGGCGGAAATGGTGATAATTTGCGAAACGCAAAATAAGCCTGCTTGTCGAGGAAAATTTGAAATAATGGGCGTGTTTTAGGTAGATTTCATTAGAAAGCTACCTATTGCAATGGATACCATGTCGAGACTTCCAGAAGATTTCGACATATCTTCACGTTTCACCCCCCTCAGACCCAAGTTCAAATTTGCATATATAACTAGCAACCTACTCCGGCTTTGCTCGGGAACAGTTATGATTGGCTACTTTCAACCGAGGTCTTATAAGATTTCCTTGCATTCGACATTAGTAGGAGATTTTGAATCATTACCTTATGACGAAAGGTATAATGCGTAATATATTGTATGTAATATTTACTAGAATCGAAGTTTAATACTCTCCGATAAGGTGTTTTCTGCTACTGATATGTTGACATTTATGTTTTAATGATCTTAATGTACTTATACTGCATTATTTTATTGTTGACAGCGTCTACGTCTACCAGCTGTATTTTGTATTACAAATCAGAAATACAATAACTTTTGCGTGATAATGCAGATTGTTCTATGAATAATAGTTCCTTCTCTTATTCGGGTTATATTGTAATTGGTAATTATCCTACTCTATGACTATGTTAATTTGTAATGGAACCGGATTGAATTTAGTTCATAACATGTCATTAACATACGGTAATTAAACTATGAATATATATTATTATGCGAAAATTTTCTACAAGAACAAAACATTTTGCCATTAAGTGAGTTTAGATCATGGTTCTCCTCGATTCTGATGTTACTCAAGTTCAATATTAACTCACTGTAAGTAGACGAAAAGTACAGTACTGTGGAGTACAATGACGTAGCGGGGAATGCAACAATAGTAAAAAGGTATGTATACACACAATTATTCCCCGAGAACTCAGTCTCACAATTACTTTCCTGATAGTGTTTATTTTTGATTTAATGGGGTCCACTATTCTTATTGCAAAATGAATACACACTGCGAAATATATTAGCATGTATCTTTCTATAACATATTAGCTAGTTATGTATAAATTTGAAAGTGATTGGTGCAAAATGGCGGTATTTATCGTGTCCACAAGAAAGTGGTATACTGTGTAGATAGATATATAACTCTATATATCTATATATATATATATATAAAACAAAGTGCCCGATTCTTGGATGTCACGGGTAATCTCGAGAACCACTGGATGGATTTTGATGTGGTTTTCACCATTCTGTAAAGGATATATCGAGGAAGGTTTCTGTAGAAAATAATATGTTTAAGATAAAAGGAAGCCTTGCAGCAATGATTTCAGTGAAAAAGTCGAAAAGAAAACCTGGCGTCCGGGCGCTTTTTAAGCTTGCGCTGGGCAAACCGTTAAAAATATTAATTTGCTATGAGTTTAAGAATTGTTCAGCATGAAACGTTCTGCAAACAGTCCGTGAGACCATATCTCTATCTTAAATACATGGCCCACTATAAGTATTTTTATTTTTTTATTTCTTCCAACAATCTCCATTCAAATACTAAGGCAACAGTTTACGAGCGAGCTTTCATGTTCGCTGCTGGAAGGAAAACTACAAATGTCTAATATCTCCAGTTGTTGTAAACGTTACGCCACATGCAGGGTTAGCCAGTGTATTTCCTTTTTTATTTAGTTTCCGTACAATAACCCCTGTTAATAACATTAAAAAAAAATACGTATTCAGATTTTTATGGCGTTCAGATTCTTAATAGAAAATGGAGGATCATGGCCTCTTACAGAGATAGATGGAAATCTGGTAGTCATAGCTTGAACTACTGTTTCTGTGGAGAAAATGGAGTGCCATGGCTTCTTACAGAAATAGATGGAAACAACCTGCTGGTCATTTCTGGACCTACTGTCTTCGTGGAGAAAATGGTGTGCAATGGTCTCTTATAGAGATAGATGGAAACCTGGTGGTCATAACTTGAACTACTGTCGCCGTGAAGAAAATGGAGTGGCATGGCCTCTTACAGAAATACATGGAAACTTGGTGGTCTCGTCCACGGCCGACTACATGCGAGCTGCTCTCTATACCCGCCTCGCCATTCACTCCCAGTTAGAACCAAATGCATAACGTGTAATTGAAAAATGTCCTCTAGTTGCCGATAGAACACACTCCCACCGAAGTATAGGCGCGAATAGTGAACAGCTGTTCAATGGGTTTATGAAATGTGTTTCTCACAGTGTTACGTTGTGAACGAAGTTTTGTTTCAGTTACAATTATTGTAAGTAGTCGGTATTAATATACTGAATTCCTACGTTGTATGGAATGCTTGCTGATGGAATTGTAAAATGCAGGGGTAAATTATAAACTATGGTTTGAACGCCGCTGCTCAAATCCAGTATGTCATACTGTTGTTTGTCATTTTGCACTTTAAATAGGAAGAACATAGGAGGTGTGCTTTCCTTTCCCGAGTTTACGTGAGACAGGGATAGGTGTGATGATTGTCTTAACGTGATTTCCCGCGATAACTTTGTTCCAGACACGTTCACTTACGACATTACGACACTCCCCCTCCTTCAGGGGCTTATAACTTGTGGGACGCTGGTTAACGATCAGGGGACCCCAGCTAAGATTGCGATTGCTTCCACTTAATTGAGCCGGGGTCCTCTCTGGCATATTTACTGTCTGCCTCCCTTGATCAACTCTTGTTCTCTTCCAAGCCTGACGGTATTAGGATATCCGGGGTCTGGGGAGTCTTTCAAATTACCGCCTTAATTGGACCTTGTTTCATCTTTCCTGATACCATCATTATTCAAAGGGTCAGATCTCTTGTTTTTCTTTTCATCATATCTCTTGCCTTCTGCACAAGGTCATAAAGAAGGCAGGGTGTGTGTAGCCCCACCACTGAAGGTGCTACACCCTCAAGGGCTCACGGCTATTGAGTTTGGGATGATACCTGAACTGGATATGTTTTTTCCCTTTTTCCAGTGATTCTGGGGCGGACTCTCTCCTATTTCTCTTCCTATCTGCCTTTCATGACACTCCTATCCAAATCTGTCAATTCTCATTTTTTGAAGGTTGAGAGCATTCCTTTTACCTGCATTTTATTTCCCTTATTCCTTCCATTTTTCCTTTTGTTCTCCTAATCCGTAATTTGGTTGTAAGTTATAGTTATTTTTAGTTCTAGTGTTCATTTTATCATCATTTTCATTTTCATACCAAAGAATTAAGAGGCCTATAACCTCCATGCTAGGCACTTTAACAGCAACTATCATCATCAAATTATAATTTCAGCAATATATTTTCCGACCATGAATGAATGAATGAATGAAACGTTTATTGCTGCAAAATAGCCAGAGAAAATACATAATGCATCTGAAAATAATATTATTGGCTATCTCTAATCACTGCACAGTTTCGTTAGCGAAATTAGCCTTTTTTCACATATTCGCATGATATCGGGAACATTGATTATGGCATAATTCACACACACAGTCCTCCTTTGGATAATGAAACTTTTGTTGGTGCATAGCTTGTGGTGAACCCCGTGTACTGCAAATCGTGCGATGGCGTGTCTCAGTTTTTAGTTGGCCTGTCTCCAGTTTTGTGTCAGTATGACGTCTGTTGTATAATACTCGGTCCAAATGTCGTTCCTATTTCCAAGGTTTTCTCATATGCCTTTGTGTTTGGAAGATGCATCTGCAACCTCATGTCTTTCATGAAGAAGATCTCACTAAGCATAATATAAGTCTGTCTTGATGGTGCTGTTATTACTATTCCCATCACTCTTTTCATGTAGCGGGCCTTGATTTTTAGCCTATTTTCATTTTATGAAAAAAAAACAAGTAGTTCCGTGAAGAACTATACAGCCTATTTTCATATATCCTACTTATGTTAATTGCCACTATCAACATACACAATTTCAGTTTGATTGCTGTAATAGATTCGTAGATATTGAGAACCGACTAAATATTTCGGATGGTCGCCATGTTGGATTTTATATATGTAGGTCCTAGAGTTATGTACTGTTACATGCAGATTATTGTGAACGTGTAGTATTCAAACTTCAATCGCATAGTTAGGACACAAGAAAAAACAAGGAGATTTTAAAATTTTTCACAGCTGCCATCTTGAGGTTATCTAAACAATTGAAATAAATTAGATGCCAGTGGATTAACATTCGTATAAGGATTTACTGTACCAAGTTTCACTGCACGTGGATGGTTAAATTGCGAGAAACGTCCATGTGAATATTTATAATTCGCGTCACCGCCATGTTGGATTCGTGATCACCAGGTTATTTAAAGTCCTATAGGTGAACTTAAGTTCATAGCCCCTATGAACATTAAAAAATGCAGTTTGATTGCTAAAATAGATTCGTAGATATTCAGTATCGTCTAAATATTTCGGATGGTCGCCATGTTGGATTGTTAAATGTATAGGCCATAGAGTCATGTACCATTGAAGGAAAATTATTGCGTAGGTTCATTATTCAAACTTTCACTTCAATCGCATGACTACATCACAATAAATAAAATCTTAATTTTAAAATTCGCACTGCCGCCATCTTGAGGTTATGTAGACAATTGAACTAAATTAGATACCAGTGGATTACAATGTGTATAAATATTTCCTGTGCCAGGTTTCAGTGCGCTTGGAACATTAAATCGCGAGAAAGGCCTATTTAAAATTTTCTAATTCGCTTGGCCGCCATGTTCGTTTTGTAGTTAACAGGTTTTTGAAAGTCTTTTAGATGGACTTCCAGTAGTGCCCTTTATCTCCGTACAAAATTTCAGGGTTTTACCGCTAATAGTTTCAGAGATATAGAATGCCGGTGAAATATTTCGCACATCCGCCATCTTGTGATTATGTAAACATTTGAACGAAGTTAGATGTCGGTGCATTACAATGTATATAAACATATACTGTACCAAGTTTCATTGCGTTTGGTTGGTCAAATCGCGAGAAACGTCTATTTAAAAGTCGCAAATTCGCTTGGCCGCCATGTTGGTTTTGTAGTTACCAGGTTTTCAAAAGTCACATAAGTGAACTTATAGTAGTTCCCTCTATCACCATATAAAATTTCAGGGTAATATCGGTAATAGTTTCGGAGATATTGAATGCTGGTGAAATATTTCGCACAGCCGCCATGTTGGATTGGTGAGTCGTAACAAAATTTTAAGGGCACGGTCGAGGTCGCCGGAAGTAGTGCTATGAACTTTCCGAGTTTCATTGAAATCGCTCCAGCCGTTTAGATTTTATTAGGGGGGGACACACACACGAATCAAACACACACACACACACACACGCACACACACACGGACAAAAGGTGATCTCATAAGCCTATTTTTTCAAAATTGAAAATAGGCTAAAAATAGGCTTATGAGATCACCTTTTGTCCGTGTGTGTGTGCGTATGTGTGTGATGGTGTGTGTGTCCCCTAATAACTTCTAAACGGCTGGAGCGATTACAATGAAACTCGGTAAGATCATAGCACAATTCAGGCCGACCCTGACCGTGCCCTTCAAATTGTATTGTGCCTCACCAATCCAACATGGCGGCTGTGCAAATTATTTCACCAGCATTCAGTATCTCCGGAACTATTACCGATATCGCCCTGAAATTGTGTACGGTGATAAAGGGCACTACTAGAAGTTCTCCTATGAGACTTTCAAACACCTGGTGACTACAAAACCTACATGGCGGTCAAGCGAATTTTAGACTTTTAAATAGACTTTTCTCGCGATTTAACTATCCAAACGTAATGAAACTTAGTACAGCAAATGTTTATACACATTGTAATGCACTGGTGTCTAA
Source organism: Meconema thalassinum (assembly GCA_946902985.2). Lineage (NCBI taxonomy): Eukaryota > Metazoa > Arthropoda > Insecta > Orthoptera > Tettigoniidae > Meconema > Meconema thalassinum. The sequence goes on from OX336388.2 coordinate 1,026,415,896, forward strand.
TTTAGTTCAATTGTTTAGATAACCTCAAAATGGTGGCTGTGCGAAATATTTCACTGACATTCTATATCTCCGAAACTATTACTGAAATTTTGTGCGGTGATAAAGGGCACTGATACAAGCTTATCTATGTAACTTTCATAAACCTGTCAGGTACAAAACGAACATGGCAGCCAAGCGAATTTGAAATATTTTAATAGACTTTTCTCGTGATTTAACTCTCTGAGCGCAGTGAAATGTGGTACAGTAAATGATTTTACATATTGTAATGCACTGACATCTAATTTAGTTCAATTGTTTACATAACCTCAAGATGGCGGCTGTGCGAATTTTAAAATTAAGTTTTTATTTCTTGTGTAGTAATCATGCGATCGAAGTGAAAGTTTTAATAATGAACCTAGGCATTAATTGTCCTTGAATGGTACATAACTGTATGGCCTATACATATAACAAACAAAAATAGCGACCATCCGAAATATTTAGACGGTTCACAATATCTATGAATATTTTACAGCAATCAAACTGAAATATTTTATGTTCATAGAGACTATGAACATATGTCCACCTATAGGACTTTCAGTAACCTGGTGAGCACAAATCCAACATGGCGGCGACGCGAAGTATAAATATTTAAATGGACGTTTTCTCGCGAATTAACTATCCGAGTGCAGTGAAACGTTGCACGTTAAATGCTTATACAAATGATAATCCACTGGCATCTAATTTATTCAATTGTTTGCATAATCACAAGATGGCAGCTGCGCGAAATTTTAAAATCTCGTTTTTGCTTCTTGTGTTCTAATCATGCGATTGAAGTTTGAATACTACACGTACACAATAATCTTAACGTAATAGTACAAAAATAAAAATCCAACCTGTCGACCATCTGAAATATTTAGACGGTTCTCAATATCTACGAATCTATCACAACCTTCAAACTGAAATTTTGTATGTTGATAGAGGCAATTAACATGAGTAGGATATATGATAATAGGCTGTATAGTTCTTCACGGAACTACAGTACTTGTTTCTATTGTTAAGAGGTCTGTGACAGTGAGAGTATCCCATATAATGTTGAGTCCGTAGGTAGCTATGACATTGTTACAGTTTGGAAGAGAATCATTCCAGCAGTACCACCGCAATATTGCACCAATCACTTTTCCGACAATGAAAACTGAAAGTCAGGTTTAAGTTGTATTCACAGTGGAAAGAATTTCTTTTATGAAATGTTTGGATTGGATTCCTCAGAACTCTAACCCTCTCTACTAATGAACCTCACCGCAGCGGCGGTCTTCCCAGCGTCATTGCAGAGAAATTGGTATCACCGATTACGAATATTATTGTGGAAGCCTAAATATCGGTTGCTTCCAAATAACTTCTGTACTAACCATTCAGCAGGAAAGTTCATGAAGTTTTATAAAAATCGAGTGAACCTAATGGAATTCTATTTTAATAAGGTGAAAAGGTATGTTTAGTTTCTGTCATTTAATATCACGCTGTTGTATTTTGTGGCCGGCCCCGTGGTGTTGGGGTAGCGTACCTGCCTCTCACCCAGAGGCCCCGGGTTCGATTCCAGGCTCCGTCAAGGATTTTAGAATCTGACGTGAGGGCTGGAATGGGGTGCACTCAGCCTCGTGAGAATAATTGAGTAGCTGTCTGACAGTGAGGCAACGCCCCAATCACGAAAACCAAGATTAACGGCCGAGGGGACCCGATGCTCTGATCACGCGTCACCCCAATATCTGAAGGCTAAATGGCTGGGCAGCGGTCGCTTGGTAGGCCTAGGCCTTTCATGGGCTGTAGAGCCGGGGGTTATTATTATTATATTATTTTGAGATATAATTTGCATTTTTATTGCGGAAATTATATTTACAAATAGTGTCAAGTCTTTGTTATTCTGTACTGGGTTGACAGTGCTGTGTGAACAGTTGAGTGACTAACGGGATTTCATGTAAAGAACCTCATTTTCTATACCGGTAGTGCGGAGCGCAGCTGGCATCCAGTCGGCCGTGTCTCGACTTGAGCTATGTTGCCATGGAAACGATCTGCCTTGCCATTCCTTCATGAGTATATTTTATGACTTTATTAGCCTTTGCTCGAGTACAAAAGGGCCGAAATCCGAAGAATGAGAAAGACTATCGAAAATTCATGTAGGCAACCGTTCCTTCTGAGTCCTAAACTATGTGTATGCAAAATTTGGTCGAGATTGGTAGAACGGTGTAGATTTGTATACGGAACAAATGCACCCACCCACCCACATACAGACTTTCACTTTTATATATAAGACTAGCTATTTTAACCGGCGTTGCCCGGGAGGTGTATTTACATGTTATAGTAAGATACATGCCAATATATTACGCAAGGTATATATAGAAATATATAATGAATTTACGCAAATATTGAACGTTGTTACAGGATTAGAGGAGGGTGATTGCACTATTTATTTGTTCTTCCACTAAATGCTTGAGTGTTGAAAATCGATCTATACGTTTACTATTGTTATGCGCAAGAATCATAGAACATTAACTGACTGACTTCACCATCGAAGTAATAATATTATATTTTGTCATAGATATACGAAGATGTCTAATATTTCATAAGCTTTTGCCATGTTTTATTAAATCACCGCTAAATGACAGGTCACACGTCATCCACAATGACATCTCTTGGATTATTTAATTGATTAGCAAAAACTATGCTGATTTAGCATCGCTATGCTCAAACTGACAGCTGCCATTGCATGTATAAACTGATTTTATTTACTCGTGTCAGGAACAAAAATATTACAAAAGAAATTATGTACAAAATGGGCAACAAAAATGACAAAATTTGAACATTTAAGGTTCTAAATATTGCATGACCAATATTTTGCCATGCCACGTCCATTTGGTGTAGCCTTCACCAGATCCTCCGTGCACAGTATAGGACACAGACTGCACTGAAGCAGATGACCCATTCACCGCATTCACAAAGGACCGAGTCGCAGCAAAAACCCCATTTATGAATGTTTGACTTGGATCTGCAAACCCCAGATCGCAATCTGTTGAGAGACTTCCAAGTTGTCCAAGCCTCTGTATGTCCTGCTGGGAGCCTTTCAGATGGAGCCATCCACTGAGTAATGTGGGGGCTTCTGGTCAACCAAGATGTAATCCTCAAAACCTGAGGTTTGTCAGTTAGGCACTCAGTTGTGTGAAGAAAGCTTCTTCTGGACTTCAGTCGAGAGTGGGCTGGTTGAAAGCTATACAATGGATGTGCTTGAGACACATCAACCCTAGATCTCTCACATTTAGATCCAACTTCTCTTCTGATATGTGGGGGTGCAATGCCTGCTAATCAATACCGTTTATCACATGGCGTGGGTCTCAGGCAGCCAGTGATGAGCCTACACGTTTCATTTAATGCAGTATAAACCTGCTTGGTATGACAGGACCTATACCACACAGGACATGCATATTCTCCTGCAGAGTAACAGAGTGCTAAAGCAGTGGTTCTTATTGTTTGAGTTTGAGTCCCCCAGCTGGTACCAGATAATTTGCGAAGGAGGCAGTTTCTTGCGGATACCTTATTTTGGTGTTTAGGCAATGTCTTTCATACGTGAGTGCACGGTCCAATGTAATCCCTAAATATTTCGGATTCGCACAGTGATCCAACAGCATGCCTTCCCACGTTACAAGCAGTTTCCTCTTTGCCTGTCTGTTCTTGATATGGAAATCGAGGACTTGTGTTTCCAAAGGGTTTGGTTTCATTTGGTTTCCTCTATAATAATCACTTAATTCCTCTAGAGCTTCAGATAGACGTCTTTCCACAACTTCAAACTCATCCGCCTGGACGGTAATGGCACGATAATCCGCATAAATAAAGCTTCGATGCCAACTTCTTAAATACAGAAGAGGCATGTTCGTGGTCTATAATTTTAAGTTCATGTTGTACTCACGGCGTGAAAATATTCCATATCATCCCAAGTATTAGGGTTCTATTAGCTTCAGTGAATATTTGCATTTAATTCAATCAAGTTAGCCTATACCACTCAGCAGGAAAGTTCATTAAGTTTTATAAAAATCGAGTGAACCTAATGGAATTCTTTTTTAATAATTAAAAATTTATTACAGCCAACGGCCAAAGAAAATTAAATTACAATACTACATTTCATACTAACATGGAGGATTATTGTCGCTACACATTTCCTTGAGCGACAGTTTCCGTTCGCATTCCAGAGCGTGATGACGTTCACAACATTTCCTACAAAATTTTCAAATACACTCTGCATCAGGCGAATGGTAAAATTCCGTCTTACAGACTCTAAAATGAAAACCAGGCACTGCAAATCTTGTCCGTGTGTGACGCAGCTCATAGTCTGGTCTTTTCCATTCTGCTGGGTTGAACATAGCTTCTGTGGAGTAGAAATGCAGCCAAATCGCCTCACGCTTGGCTTGAATCTCTTCCAGTAGTTCCTGGTAGGCGCCTGTAGCTGGCAAGAGCAGCTTTACACGGAGTTCTTCTATGAAGAATGGCTCACCAGTAAGCTCGTAAGTCAGTCTGAATGGTGTATTTTTGGAAACACAGAGAATCTTCTTGAGAAACGTCGATTTAATTGTCTCAATTTTCTTATGGTTGGTTTTATTAAGGTAATCCCAAAACAACTCAATACCATAGGTCACAATGGGAATTATTTTACTAGAGAAAATCTTCATGGCTGTATTAATAGACATTCTTCTAAGGAGTTTGATGCCATTCATCGCTATTGTCGCTGCTGTTATTCGATTATCGAGATGTTTACATTACATTACATTTACATTTTTAATAATCCATTTGATCAATTACATGTATACAATACATTTTTGATATAGGGCACGTCATCAATTACATATATAAAATAAAAGAAGTAACAGGTATATATTAATAATACAATAGCTATTTATTACTTATTATACTAACAGATCATAAGAGATACAATCTTATTGGACAACTATTTACACCTTACTCTATTATCACAATATAAAAACTTAATTCGATATATACAACAACTTACAGCTAGGTATTACAATTAAAATAGAAAAGTAAAATATAATTATAGTTTTCATTGTTTATATACACTTAAGATATTCAACTACGGAGTAAAAACAATGGCACTGCAGATAAGATTTCAACACTCTTTCAAAGGTTTTTATTTTGGGGGCAAATTTTATATACTGGGGTAGTTTATTGTATAATTTAACTCCTGTGTGAAAAGTTCCTTTTTGATATATGCTTGTGAGTGTGTGTGAAATATGAATGTTTTGATTTTGTCTTGTGTTATGCCTATGCACATCATTGTTTGTTTTAAGAAAAACGTTTTTATTCATTAAATTCTTAAAAAAACACAATACTTTCAAAGATATGAATGTAGGGCAGTGGGAGAATGTTTAACTCTTTAAACAGAGGTCTGCATGATTCTCTAGTGTTTACATTTGCCATAATTCTAATCGCCTTCTTTTGTATCCTAAACGTGCTTAGTACATCTGGTGACATACCCCAAAATATGACCCCATATCTTAAGTATGAATGGAAATAAGCAAAATAAGTATTTCTTAATGTGTGCATGCTTGTGCAAGTTTTCAAAATACGTAACGCAAAGCACATCGAGTTCAGTTTAGTATTCAGATATTGTATATGTTTATTCCATTTCAAGTCATGTTGTATCCTTAGTCCTAAAAACTTTGTTTCTGATTTATTTTCAATTTGATGACCATTTAATGTTATATTGGGCTTCGCAGGATTCCTATTCTGTATAGTGTGGAAATTTAGAGATACTGTTTTTTTATAGTTTATTATGAGGCGATTATCATGTGACCATTTGGTTAACTCTTCTGTAACGGAGTCAGCAGACGGCTGTAAGACCTGCTTAGTTTCACCTTTTATTACGAGTGTTGTATCGTCCGCAACCAACATTTCCTTATGAGAACGAACGTTCTGTGTTATATCATTGATATATAGAAGAAAGAGTAGTGGGCCCAGAACCGATCCCTGGGGTACTCCAAATTTAATAATTCCCTCATTGGGCAATGTTTAATTAAGTAATTTGGTTCCATCATCCTTGTGTCTCAAGCTTACTATTTGTTTACGCCTTGTTAAGTAAGACTCTATCCATTTATTAGCTAGACCTATAATACGTATTACCAGAAGTCAGTAGCGTGATTCCTAAATAGTTAAAGTGCTTTGCTAATTTCAGTGGCTCTCCTTCATGATACAGTTATTCACAGGCTGCTATATTTCTACCCTTTATAAAACCATATGCGCCGTTTTGTTCTAATTCAGCTGTAGGTTTTTTTTCTGCCCAAAGTGTTAATCTGTCCCAGCATTCCTGCAGAGCTCTAAGATCATAAGACCCTATCACCATATCGTCTGCGTAAACGTAGAAGGAAACTACTTCTTCGTGGCCTTCAAGAACTTCTATGACGTCTGAGGTAGTCAAGATAAACAACATCGGACTAACAGGTTCTCCCTGCAAGACTCCATTTGCTTGAAAAATGGGTGCTGATGACTGTAGGCTATCTTTGATGATAATTATGTTATGCTGTAACATTTCAGATACGATCTCTGCTAGTTAGTGACCGTTCCCAAGTAGTCGACGAAGTTTATCAGCGAAAATCTGACGGTCTAATAGGTCGAAAGCCTTTCGGTAGTCAATAATGATGGTATGGAATTTCCTTCCCTTATGTCTGTGAGTTTCGTTGATGTCATCCAGGATATTGCTGATTGCATGTAGGGTGAATCTGCCTTTCCTAAAACCAAATTGGTTATCGGGTATCATACTAATTGTCTCTTCTGTTAATCTGTTGGCTAATATTTTGCTGAATACTTTGAATGTAGTATTTTCCAGCGCAATTCCCCTGAAGGAATCAGGTGAGTCCAGGGTACCTTTGATCTTATATTGAACTTTCAACGTTGAAGTCCTCCAGTTGGATGGTATCGTGGATGTCTCCAAGCATTTATTGAACAGTGCCGTCCATATTTCTTCTAGGAAGGGTAAAGCTTCTTTTAAATGCTCGTTGAATACTTCGTCTGGCCCGGCAGCTTTGTTGTTTTTCAAATTCTGGATTGTTTTCCGTACTTCTTCCACCGTTGGATGGTTGGTTCTTAAGTTTAGGGGCTGCGACAATGCGGTCATGTAGCCCCATGCACTTTGGGTGTGTGTAGAATCTGTCTGATAACCGGTGTTAATTGTTAATTGTGATTGCTGAATTAGTGTGTGTATCTGTTTTTTTAATTCAAGTAAGGACTGCAACTTTGAATTTTTCAAATAGTTCCTACTTTTGCCGCCAAACGCCACCGTCAACGACTACTAGGCCGAGTTCAGAACTTAGCTACTAGACGCCACCGCAGTCGGCTCTTGGCAACTAACGTACAAACATAAGAGCGTTGTTTACATTCCTAACCTATACAATTTAGCTTCACACAGGTGTAATTAGTGGAAGGTTCTTTAACATGCCATAAATCTATGACATGGGACCGCCGGCTTTACTTCCCCTCCGAAGGAAGGCATAGTGAGGGATTTTTAACGCTCTTGGGAAATCGCGTATTTGACTTGTATTTCTTACTAAGGGAACGTTTCCGTCGTTGAAGAGTTCATTGAAGTGATTTTCCCATGTTTCCATTGCGCTCGACTGAGCGAACTTTGGGGGTTTTACTTTGAAAACAGTGAAATGATTTTCTATGGCTTTCAACACTAATTTCTTACTCTCCCCTTCAACCCAGTATGCTCTTTTTTCCTTTAGCAATTTCTTATACCTACATCTGTGACAATTGTATGCTATTCGAAATTCTTCTACATTCGTGTTCTTTGTTTTGTGAAGTAGCTCAAGAACGATAGTTCTTCTTTCAAAACACTCCTTGTCGAACCAAGGTTGGGATCTTCTTTTTCTTCGAGGGGTTCTCACCCGTGATGATCTAAGGACGGCCTCTAATGTATGTGCTGTTGCTTCGATGTTCCCTCCTTGTATTTGTTAGCCTATTTTCAATTTTGAAAAAATAGGCTTATGAGATCACCTTTTGTCCGTGTGTGTGTGCGCGTGTGTGTGTGTGTGATTCGTGTGTGTGCCCCCCCCTAATACAATCTAAACGGCAGGAGCGATTTCAATGAAACTCGGAAAGTTCATAGCACTATTCCCGGCGACCTCGACAGTGCCCTTCAAATTTTGTTACGACTCACCAATCCAACATGGCGGCTGTGCGAAATATTTCACCAGCATTCAATATCTCCGAAACTATTACCGATATTACCCTGACATTTTCTAATGTGATAGAGGGAACTACTATAAGTTCACTTATGCGACTTTTGAAAACCTGGTAACTACAAAACCAACATGGAGGCCAAGCGAATTTGCGACTTTTAAATAGACGTTTCTCACGATTTGTCCAACCAAACGCAATGAAACTTGGTACAGTCTATGTTTATATACATTGTAATGCACCGACATCTAACTTCGTTCAATTGTTCACATAATCACAAGATGGCGGATGTGCGATATATTTCACCGGCATTCTATATCTCTGAAACTATTAGCGGTATCTCCCTAACATTTTGTACAGAGATAAAGGGCACTACTGGAAGTCCATCTATAAGACTTTCAAAAACCGGTTAACTACAAAACGAACATGGCGGCCAAGCGAATTTGAAAATTTTAAATAGACCTTTCTCGCGATTTAATGTTCCAAGCGCACTGAAACCTGGTACAGGAAATACGTATTTATATACATTGTAATCCACTGGTATCTAATTTAGTTCAATTGTTTACATAACCTCAAGATGGCGGCACTGCGAATTTTAAAATTAAGTTTTTATTTCTTGTGATGTAGTCATGCGATCGAAGTGAAAGTTTTAATAATGAACCTACGCAATAATTTTCCTTTAATGGTACATGACTCTATGGCCTATACATAGGGGCTATGAACTTAAGTTCACCTATAGGACTTTAAATAACCTGGTGATCACAAATCCAACATGGCGGTGACGCGAATTATAAATATTCACATGGACGTTTCTCGCAATTTAACCATCCGCGTGCAGTGAAACTTGGTACAGTAAATCCTCATACGAATGTTAATCCACTGGCATCTAATTTATTTCAATTGTTTCGATAACCTCAAGATGGCAGCTGTGCAAAATTTTAAAATCTCCTTGTTTTTTCTTGTGTCCTAATTATGCGATTGAAGTTTGAATACTACACGTTCGCAATAATCTGCATGTAACAGTACATAACTCTAGGACCTACATATATAACATCCAACATGGCGACCATCCGAAATATTTAGTCGGTTCTCAATATCTACGAATCTATTACAGCAATCAAACAGAAATTGTGTATGTTGATAGTGGCAATTAACATAAGTAGGATATATGAAAATAGGCTGTATAGTTCTTCACGGAACTACTTGTTGTATAATGAATCCGTCAGTTTTTGTAAATTCTTCAATGTCACTGATACATAATGTTCTTTGAATGTTATCTGTCCATTTCTCTTGCTTCATTTTGCATGTTTTGACTGATATCTTGGCCTTAACTGGGAGATGTTTTCTAAGTGGAGCCACCTCTGATTTTGCGAGTACCTTTATTTCTGAGGTTTTTATAGACGTGCTCGTAAAAATTAGGTCAATCGTACTCGCACCACTGTAACATATGTATGTATGGTCCTGTGGATCATTTTGCAATATGAAACCTTCTCTTTCCATGTACTCAATAACTGAAATACTTCTGAGGACTTCTTTATATATCCGACAATTAAAATCGCCTCCTACGATAGTTCCGACTTTTTGTCTGATGATCTTCAACATATCCGCCATGTTGTCAATTATGTCCTGCGCTGAGTGATTGGGTTGAAGATAGGTTCCTATAATGTTCAGGTTCTTAGTTTCCATTGCTAATATATTAGCAGATCTGTAAACAATTTTGTACGGGATTAGCCATGGTTTTAGTAAGCATGATATGCCTCCGTTGGGTCGGCCTTGGTCACCCTGTGTAGCATGGATATGGCTGCTGTAATAACCTTCTATATCAATATTTTGCGTTATGAAAGTTTCTGCTAATAGTACAATATCTGTATCGAAAAAAGTTGGTGGGTTCAGGTGAAGTATGCTGTTGAGTCCTTCTACATTCCAGAACATTATGGATACGCTATTCAATGTCCACTCCTTGGAAGACTGTGTTTGATCTCCTGTATGGGCGACGAAAATGTCTTACCAAGACATTTTAATAAGGTGCAAAGGTATGTTTAGTATCTGTTATTTAATATCACGCTATTGTATTTTGTGATATAATTTGCATTTTGATAATGCGGAAATTACATTGACAAATAGTGTTAAGTCTTTGTTATGCTATACTGGGTTGAAAGTGCTGTGTGACCAGTTGGGTAACTAACGGGATTTCATGTAAAGAACCTCATTTTCTTTACCGGTAGTGAAGAGCGCAACTCGCATCCAGTCGGCCGTGTCTCGACTCATTTTCTATACCGGTAGTGGAGAGCGCAACTCGCATCCAGTCATCCGTGTCTCGACTCGAGCTAGTGTTGCCATGGAGATGGCCGGCCTTGCCATTACTTCATCAATTTATTTTCTGACTTAATTAGCCTTTGCTCGAGAGCAAAAAAGCCGAAATCAGAAGAATGAGAAAGACTATCGAAAATTCATGTAGCCAGCCGTTCCTTCTGGGTCCTAAACTATGTGTATGGCAAATTTGGTTGAGATTGGTGGAACGGCGTAGATCTGTATACGGAACAAATATACATACATACCCACATACATACATTTATTCATACATACATACATACATACTGACTTTCACTTTTATATATAAAAAAGCCAGTGTAGTTAAAAGGGACGTAAAACCAATAACATTATTATTTATTATTACTTTTATATATAAGATATATAACCAGTCAAAATGTCAGTTGAGTTTGTTAGTGGGCAAACATTGGACCAAGGCGGTGGAGATGGGGGGGCGTTTTTCCAAAATATCGGTATAACTTTCTTAATATGTGAATAATCGAAATCATTTGAAGTTCATATTATTCTTCGGATAAGGGCCAAAAACTTATGTCCGTAAAGGTTTTGATAGCACCAACCATTGACTAAATGGGTAGGAAAAATGGAGTTTTTAGAGAAAATAAAACATACTATCGAAAATTCATGTAGCCAGCCGTTCCTTCTGGGTCCTAAACTATGTGTATGCAAAATTTGGTTGAGATTGGTGGAACGGCGTAGATTTGTATACGGAACAAATATACATACATACCCACATACATACATACATACATACATACTGAGTTTCACTTTTATATATAAGATATATAACCAGTCAAAATGCCAGTTGAGTTTGTTAATGGGCAAACATTGGACCAAGGCGGTGGAGATGGGGGGCGTTTTTCCAAAATATCGGTATAACTTTCTTAATATGTGAATAATCGAATTCATTTGAAGTTCATATTATTCTTCGGATAAGGGCCAAAAACTTATGTCCGTAAAGGTTTTGATAGCACCAATCATTGACTAAATGGGTGGGAAAAATGGAGTTTTTAGATAAGGGCCAAAAACTTATGTCCGTAATGGTATTGATAGCACGAACCATTGACTAAATGGGTGGGAAAAATAGAGCTTTTAGAGAAAATAAAACATACCTCCCTTAATAGGCACAATATCAAAACCGATTAAAATGGTCAATAATCCCCTAAAAATTACCTAATACTTTTGTCTGAAAGAATTTTTGATATGACCCACCGTTAAGACAAGAGATGAGCAATATATTTTCGGAATTATAAGAAGATGGGGCTTCTCGTATACTTCATTTGTAGAACGTTTGTAGCTATACAACAATTGCCAAATTTAGTGAAATAGAAATATTTCCCCGGTGAAATCTACCTCCGCCTTCCGGCGTGCCGAGAGTTTTTTTTTAAAGTCAGGAACGGTAGCTAGGACGTAAGTCATTTCATTTGGATATTTAATTTTACAACAACAAGAAAAAACAAGTAGTTCCGTGAAGAACTATACAGCCTATTTTCATACATCCTGCTCATGTTAATTGCCTCTATCAACATACAAAATTTCAGTTTAATTGCTGTAACAGATTCGTAGATATTGAGAACCGTCTAAATATCTCAGATGGTCGCCATGTTGGATTTTTATTTTTGTACTATTACATTAAAATTATTGTGTACGTGTGGTACTCAAACTTCAATCGCATGATTAGAACACAAGAAGTAAAAACGAGATTTTAAAATTACGCACAGCAGCCATCTTCTGATTATGCAAACAATTGAAATAAATTAGATGCCAGTGGATCAACATTTGTATAAGCATTTAACGTGCAACGTTTCACGGCACTCGGATAGTTAATTCGCGAGAAACGTCCATTTAAATATTTATACTTCGCGTCGCCGCCATGTTGGATTTGTGCTCTCCAGGTTACTGAAAGCCCTAGAGGTGAACATATGTTCATAGATTCTATGAACATAAAAAAAAATCAGTTTGGTTGCTGTAAAAGATTCATAGATATTGAGAACCGTCTAAATATTTCGGAAGCTCGCCATTTAGGATTGTTATATGTATAGGCCATAGAGTTATGTACCATTCAAGTACAATTATTGCCTAGGTTCATTATTCAAACTTTCACTTCGATCGCATGATTACGACACAAGAAATAAAAACATAATTTTAAAATTTCGCACAGCCGCCATCTTGAGATTATGTAAACAATTGAATTAAATTAGACGACAGTGCATTACAATCTGCAAAATCATTTACTGTACCACATTTCACTGCGCTCAGAGAGATAAATCACGAGAAAAGTCTATTAAAATATTTCAAATTCGCTTGGTCGCCATGTTCGTTTTGTACTTTACAGGTGTATGAAATATACATAGGTAAACTTGTATCAGTACCCTTTATCACCGTACAAAATTGCAGGGTGATATCTGTAATAGTTTCGGAGATATAGAATGTCAGTGAAATATTTCGCACAGCCACCATTTTGAGGTTATGCAAACAATTGAACTAAATTAGACTCCATTGCTTTACAATGTGTATAAACAATTGCTGTACCCAGTTTTATTACGTTTGGGTAGTTAAATCGCGAGAAAAGTCAATTAAAAGTCTCAACTTCGCTTGACCGCCATGTTGGGTTTGTAGTCACCAGGATTTTGAAAGTCTCATAGGTGAACTTCTAGTAGTGCCCTTTATCACCGTACACAATTTCAGGGCGATATCGGTAATAGTTTCGGAGATATTGAATGCTAGTGAAATATTTCGCACAGCCGCCATGTTGGATTGGTGAGACGTAACAAAATTTGAAGGGCACGGTCGAGGTCGCAGGGAATAGCGCCATGAACTTACCGAGTTTCATTGACATCGCTCCAGCCGTGTAGATTTTATTAGGGGGACACACACACACACACACCTCTCACACACACACACACACACACGCACACACACACGGACAAAAGGTGATCTCATAAGCCTATTTTTTCAAAATTGAAAATAGACTAAAAGCATTACGAGATTAGACGAAAAGTCTCTGTCTAATTTCCGGTTCTCAAAAAGTTTGGAACTCACAGTTTTATTAAAACCCGGAATGTGCTGGCAGCTAAAGCAACTGACAGGTTTGTACACAGTCATATTTAACCTGATGATCAAGGATTTTTCTGATAGTTCGGCAAGTAAATCTGAAGTTGGATGGCTCATAAAGAAAAATACAACATGTAGAAGAAATACTGCAGGACAAATTAAATGTCAAACGCTCTCGTGTGTTCTACACGCTCTAATATACCATGAATTTGAATAGATATCACACTATTTTTGCATGTGGCTGAAATTTTGATCTAAAACCTAACAATGACAAGCTATTTAAAGTCCATCAAATTAGAGTAGCCATCCGGAGTACAAAATCAGAAATATGGAAGGAGATGAAATGCATGACATCTTTGATTTGATGGAGAGAGAAAAGATTAATTAGACGATGAGTAATGCCATGAGAAGCCTATACAATTTTAGGTATAAACAGGAGAATTCTGACTTCATCAGAGCGTTTGGAGCAATAAACTTAACAGGATAATTGACAGTGTTCATCCTCAAAACTTCGAGAAGATTTGCTTAAGAGATCTCAAGATCAAGTAATAGATAAAGGTGGATGAAACTAATTTAACTCTTTCGAATTTGCTGAAGGGGAATCATTTCATTTCATATCTTTATTTGTGGTGAAGTTAGGGCTCATGGTCCTCTCCTACATTTATCCACGTGATATGGTACATATTATTGCGAAGAAATAGTGTAAACAAGAAGTAATACAATTGAATACTACTACTTGGTTGGCTAGTTGGTTCCTCAGTTTAGTGGATGCGACAACGCGGTCATGTAGCCCCGTGTACTTTGGGCTTGAGTAGAATCTGTCTGATAATCGGTGTTAAATGTGATGGCTATATATGTGGGTGTATCTGTTTTAATTCAAGTAAGGACTGCCGACGATTAATTTTCTAGTAGTTCCTAATTTCGCCGCCTAACGCCACCGTCAAAGACCAACTAGTTCAGAAATTAGTTACCAGATGCCACCGTATTCGGCCCCTGTCGACGAACGTAGGAACCTAAGGACGTTAGTCAAATGTTTAACCTATTGTGGTGTTTGAAGCCATATTTTCAGTGTTGCCTTAGTAAACAAGAGTTTAGTGCTTTTCACTCGGTCAACACGAGATTAATATTAATCTCATGTAATTTATTTCAGGATTAGGGCATAACCCATCTCTTTTGGGTACATTCGTGTTGACCGACTGAAAAGCACAAAATCTTGTTTAACCTATATTAATTTAGCTTTACACAGGTGTAATTAGTGGAAGGTTCTTTAACATGCCATAAACCTATGACATGGGATCGCCGGCTTTACTTCCCCTCCGAAGGAAGGCATACTGAGGGATTTTTAACGTTCTTAAAAAATCCGACGACTTCGGCCGGGTTTGAACCCACGATGCATACTACTACTATTACTACTAATACTAATATACCTAATAATCATAATAATGATAATAAATGGGTTCAAGAAGTGAGAATGAACCTAGCCAAGATAGGGGTACAAGAACACTACATAGGTGATAGGGAGAAATTTAGACGACTAATTACGGAGTACAGAGGTTCCAGGAGACGGGGAAGGAGCCAGTGACAAAGGAAAGAACTTCAGAGAAGAACAGATGAGGGAAGTAGGAGAAAGGATGAGAAGATACTGGCCGAGAGGCAAGGCAGAGAAGGAAAAACATAATGTAAAGACTGTCAGCGTGGTCCACAGATGGCCAAGACGAGAATAATTAAATAACATATCAGAGAAGGAAGCCTTCACGTCAAGAATGAACAAGTTGGAAGTGGCCTACCAGCTAACGAAATGAGTGCACAACAAGCGAACAGTGTCCCGCAATGCCAAACTAAGACACTATCGTACAGTTATCCGACCTGAGGCGCTGTACGCAACAGAATGCCTGGCAATGAATAGGAAGGGCCTGGTTGAGAAATTGGAAGCCAAGGAAAGGAAGATCCTCAGGAAGATCTTAGGGCCGTTGAAAGACGATGGTGAATACAGGAGACGGCATAACAATGAGCTGTACCATCATGTAGAAAGGATATCTCATGTAACTCGGATCTTTACCTATTTTCTTAACAATCAAACCAAGTGCCCCTGGTTTTGTGAGGTAGACAAGGATTTACACGAAGTAGGGATCACCCTCGCAGGCCTTTTGAAGGAAAAGCTTGGAGCACACCACCAATTCCAAGAAAAAGCGAAATTAAAAACCGGCAAGAAGTGGTCTGAAGGAAGAAAGGAGTCTCACAGGCAGCGAATGCGTGAACACTGGGCTAAGATCAAGGGCCAAAGACGTAAGCAGTTGAAATGACATGGTCCATAGCTGGCCTAAACGAAGAAAGAAGAAGAATACTAATGTGGATCAGGCAAAAAAATGAACAAATGCCAGAATGTAAAACGAGGCTTATCGTGGTCCCTAGTTAGTCGATTAGCCAAATTGAATGAATGAATGAATGAATGAATGAATGAATGAATAATAACGACACTAATAAATATTGGTGGTAATGGTTTCAGAAGGTTATGGGCAGACATAATGGTCTGCTAAAAGCTACGAAGGTCAGTTATTGTTCTACTCTGTTTATATTTGTATTTTTGTGCCTACCATTCCTTTAAACTGACTTCATCACCAGCTTAAAGTTCTTGAAACATGTACCGTTCCCTCCATTCTCTGTCTCCTCATAAAAAGAGAACATAAAAACAAAGCTCTCTTATTTCCGAGTTCTATGTCTGTTTTACGATACAATTTCATTGCTTTGCGAATGCGAACCTGTGAGATTGAACCACATTTCCTGGCGCAACTTGAGAATATCGAGTGTTGTCAGCTCTTTCTCTCACTTACGCCTAGTCGCAAATGACTGACCCGTTTTAAATCGCTCACCACAATCGCGATGGGGAACTGCCCAAGTCCGAAGATCAGAGGTTCCAATCTCGGCGCTCAATGTGTTTTTCACGACTTTTTCGACACTTCCTCCAGTCATATGCCAGGGATAGTACCATATTTTAAGTCTCTGAGAATCAACTCACTTCCGGCCCTAATAATTACAGCTACATACACTACTGTATACACCACAGAAACACAGGTTATCTTAAGCCCCTCAAATATATGTTTAAATCGCTTATTCTCCCAGTTCGGCTTCACCCACGAACTCGGCGAAGGATCATTCTTCTGGCCATCGCAAGAATGGAGTCGGAGAGCTGAACACACCTTATCAGCAGATACAAGTGGGAACGGTTACAGGCCGCTAATTTGGGTCTAATTAAGGAAGGGTCAGGGAAGGGATTTTGAAAAGAAGTCGGCTGTGGACGTGTTGAAGGAAACCATCCAGGCAATTGCTTGGTGGTAAAAATGGGAAACCACCAAAATAATTTTCAAGACAGCAGAGGTGGGATTCGGACCCACGGTCTCCCGATGCCAGTGAAGCACAACCTAGTGCGTTAGTGCACGCGGCCACCGTGGCTGGTCTCTAAAATTAATTAACAACAAAAACAGTTAACAGATCTGTATTTTAAAATTTATAATGTGGCATTATTAGCCTATTTTCAATTTTGAAAAAATAGGCTTATGAGATCACCTTTTGTCCGTGTGTGTGTGTGCGCGCGCGCGCGCGCGCGCGTGTGTGTGTGTGTGTGTGTGTGTGTGTCCCTAATAAAATCTAAATTGTTGGAGAGATTTCAATGAAACTCGGTAAGTTCATAGCTCTATTCCGGGCGACTCCGACCGTGCCCTTCAAATTTTGTTACGTCTCACCAATCCAACATGGCGGCTGTGCGAAATATTTCACCAGCATTCAATATCTCCGAAACTATTAACGATATCACCCTGGAATTTTGTATGGTGATAAAAGGAACTAATAGAAATTCACTTATGTGACCGTTGAAAACCTGATAACTACAACACCAACATGGCGGCCAAGCGGAGTTGCGACTTTTATATGGACGTTTCTCGCGACTTAACCAACCAAACGCAATGAAACTTGGCACAGTATATGTTTATATACATTGTAATGCGCCGACATCTAACTTTGTTCAATTGTTTACATAACCTCAAAATGGCGGCTGTGCGAAATATTTCACAAGCATTCAATATCTCCGAAACTATTTGTGATACCAACCTGAAATTTTGTACATTGATAAAGAGCACTACTACAAGTTTATCCATGTAACTTTCAAAAACCTGTTAACTACGAAACGAACATGGCGGCCAAGCGAATTTGAAACATTCTAATACATTTTTCTCGTGATTTAATCATATAAGCGCATTTAAATGTGGTACAGTAAATGATTATACATATTGTCATTCACTGGCATCTAATTTAGTTCAATTGTTTACATAAACTGAAGATGGCGGCTGCGCGAAATTTTAAAACTAAGTTTTTATTCTTGTGTCGTAATCATGCGATCAAAGTGAAAGTTTGAATAATGAAGCTACGCAATAATTTTCCTTTAATGGTACATGCTCTATGGCCTATACATATAACAATCCAAAATGGCGAGCATCCGAAATATTTTGACGGTTCTCAATATCTAAGAATCTTTTCCAGCAATCAAACTGATTTTTCTTATGTTCATAGAGGCTATGAACATAAGTTCACCTATATGACTTTCAGTAACCTGGTGAGCACAAATCCAACATGGCGGCGACGCGAACAATAAATATTTAAATGGACGTTTCTCGCGATTTAACCATCTGAGTGCTGTGCACTTTTGCACGTTAATGCTTATACAAATGTTAATCCACTGGTATCTAATTTATTTCAGTTGTTTTCATAACAACAAGATGGCAGCTGTGCGAAATTTTAAAATCTCGTTTTTCCTTCTTGTGTCCTAAAAATGCGATTGAAGTCTGCAAACCACACGTACACAATAATCTTCATGTAATAGTACATAAAAGAAATCCAACCTGGCTACCATCTGCAATATTTAGTCGGTTATCAGTATCTACGAATCTAACATAGCAATCAAACTGAAATTTTGTATGTTGATAGAGGCAATTAATATGAGTAGGATATATGAAAATAGGCTGTATAGTTCTTCACGGAACTACTTGTTAACTTTCAGTTGGTTTTAGAATTATTTTTGATAACACCGTCTGTTGTAATAAATTTGTTAATTGTAAGATCTTGCACCTTTTCTTATTATTATTTGCGCTGAGGATGGTCACAATGTGACCGAAACCGGTACAACATTAAAGTTACATCATACATTGACTTAAGGGTTTAATCTTCTTATTATAATAAGACAGTTTATCTTGAGCTTTTGGCTCCCTAGTTGCAATCAGCCCGAGCTGAGCTACCTTCGTAAGCAATTTTTGACACAATGTGTTACGTACACATCTTGAAAGTGGTTCTGGAGTAATGTGAGACTATCACTTAGGGTACACGCTCAGTTCAATGGGAAGGCTACTGTGCCAAGGTATAAGATCATATTGCATCCGAAGACCCTCAATCTGACTGTGAATGAGAAAAAACTAAATTTTTGACTAACATAAAAAATGCTCCACATGAAATTGATATTAACGCTAACAAAATTGCAAGAGCGAAGGAATTTAAATACTTAGGCGAATGGGTTAGAGAAAATGTCAATAAAAATAAATCTGTAACGTCAAGAATCCAGAAAATTGAGGTTGCTTTTCAATACACAAAAAAAAAAAGTATAACAAGCAATACTTGTCAAGGAATAGTAAAATTCGCACTTACTTAACAGTGATTAAACCGGAAGTTCTTTATGCTTCAGAAACGCTCAATTTACAACACAAATCATTAAAGGAACAATTAGAGATTAAGGAAAGGAAAATTATGCGATCTTTGGGCCCAGAATATAAATGGCATACACTATCCCAAACCCAACTCTGAAATACATAGGAACATTTCTAAACTTACCGATACCATGAGAATGAGACGAATTCAATTTTTGGGCCATTTGGAAAAAAATAATCATACTAGACTTACTAACCGAATCTACCAATTTCTGCAGAACAAACGTACAAGACCAAAGTGGTACACACAGGTAGAGAGGGACCTAGTGGAGATGGGATCGCCAGATCTGATCAATAGAAATGTAATCAGGAATATTTTTCACACAAAGGGATTTGAGGAAGATCAGAAGAAATCAATACGACGTGCAATATCGGAGGAACAGAAACTACAACAATCCATGCATATGAAGAGCTACCGGGCAAGGGGGAACACTCAACCTACGTTGATTCCGCGTGGTCCTAAGTGACCCATCCACGAGAATAATAATAATAATAATAATAATAATAATAATAATAATAATAATAATAATGATGATATTTTTTAAGGGAAGAAATGCATTTACGCAGAGTTTCGGGCTCCTGCTCCTGAGTAGCAGACTACCGACTAAAACTCCCCCGTTACTTCTGAACACTAGCCTGGAACCGTTTATCACATTACTTCTGGCTAGAGTCATTTTATATTTGCCTGTAGTAGGGCACTCTTCCGTAATGAACCATCTTCAGTGGCGATCCAGATCCGTCTTCTTTGTTCGGAGGATATCTTCAACAAAACTTGCTACCAGTTTTCAATTTTCCTCATTTTGTAGCATCACTGCAACAATATTGTCCGGGGATATCTCTACAGCAATGTGATCTTGAAGAGACTGCCTATTTTGGACCCACCGTCCACAAGAGAAGAAGGTGTGATTAGCATTATCTAATTCGTTGATATAGTAGATGCAATCTGATGAATCCACCTTCCCCATCTTCTTAAGATGGGAACAGAAATACCCATGGCCAGTCAAGAACTAAGTGAGATAGTAACCAACCTCACCATGTTTCCTCTCTGTCCAAACCTGCACCTGAGGGAGCATTCTCTTAGTCCATTGGCTTTGATCTCCTTTCTCCCATTTGATCTGCCAATTTTGAAAGGTTTGTACTCTTGCCGATCGTCTTACATTTTGTAAACCCATATCAGATTTACTCAAGTAAATGTTCTTGCGTTCTTTCGCAAGAAAAAAATCGGAATAATCCTGGCAATAACGAGAACTGCTTCCTCAGAGACCGTGCGATATGCAGATGCCACGCGCAAAGCACCCCGCCTCTGCACTTGCGCCAGTGACTTCCTATAAATTTCCTTATCCAGGGCATCCGCCCATATTTCCGCTCCATACAGCAGAACTGAATGGATGGCTGTCATCAATAGTCTTCTCTTACTAGATTTTGGCCCACCAACATTGGTCATGAGCCGACTGAGGGACATAACTCCTCTGGCTGCCTTATCTGCAGTCCGTCTTATCTGTTCTCCAAAATTCATTTTACTGTCGATCATGATGCCCAGTTATTTTGCTGCTGGCTGCGTCTCTACTTGAATTTGTCCTACCTGTATTGGAAGTATTGTCTGAATTCTCTTCTTTGTTAGGATGACAATTTCCGTCTTACTAAGTGCTAGAGACAGACCATGTTCCTTCATCCATCTATTGATTTTGCGCTTTACCATATTGAGTCACAGCTGTGCCTGCTCGACACTTATTCCTGCTACATGAGCAGCATCATCATCTGCATATCCTACTAGAATAGTTTCTTCAGGCATTTCAAGCCTCAACAAGCTGTCGTATGTAACATTCCAGAGATCAGGTCCTAGAATCGAACCCTGGGCAGCCCCAGCCGTGACTTGTACTCTACGGATCCCTTCTGTAGTATCGTAGAGCAGAGCACCATCCTTCAAGTAAGAGTCTAAGATCCGAAGGAGATACGTTGGAACATGAAATGAAAATTCTAGAGCATCCATGATATCTCTCCATTTGACAGACTTGAAAGCGTTTTTAATATCCAGTGAAACAAAGAGAATCACCCGGCGAGAGTAATGATTATAACTCTCCGCTCTTCGTATTTTATCGGCGACTTCTTGCAGTGCATGCAGTGTCGATCGGCCTACCTTGAATCCAAATTGTCTTGGTGATAAATCGCCGACTGCGATTATTGCTTCAAGCAATCTCCGTCTTATGAGTTTATCAAATAGTTTGCCTGTTGTGTCAAGCATACAAAGTGGGCGCTACGATGATGGTAACTCAGGGTCACCCATGCCCTTACTAATGAGCACTAAGCGACAGATCTTCCAGCGAAAGCTAAAGATTCCTGCTTTCATGCACACATTGAACATTGTCAACAATAACAACATATCTTGATCAACTATTATTTTCAGAACCTCATTAGGAATCCCATTCGGCCCCGGAACCTTGTTGTTGCGTAAAGAATGCGTTGCAACCCGAAGTTCATCTTCAGTAAACAGTGGGAAAAGCTAGATCACTTTCAAATTTCCTCTCAGGTCTTGTGGGATGAGTTGGAAAAAGGGTTTGAACAATAGTGTTCATAATATAATCCTCCATGATGCACGATGTTCTGCTACTTCCAAGTTTCTGTGCTACAATTTTGTAGCCCAAACCCCATGGATCAATGTCGATATCTTCCTGAAGATTTCTCCAACTCTGAACCTTGCTCGCAGTTATGACTTTCCGAAGTAGCTTCTTTGCTGCTTTATGCTCCGCTGATTTTTCATTAGCTTCTTCCCGATTTCTTGCTCTCTGGGCAAGACGGCGAAGCCTGAGGCAGTTCTTCCTTAATTCTGCTATCTCTCTGGTCCACCAGTACACAGGATTCTTTCGGTGATGTGATACTGAGGAGGGCATCGAAACATCACAAGCTGACGTAATAATTTTCATGGTTGGAGAGACCAGATCCTCAACCTCAAATACTCTCCGTGCTTCAGCACTTCGAATATGTTCTGCACCCTTCCCAATGATATCTTTGAACTTGTCCATGCTAATCCTATTTACATTCCACCGTCGACATTTCTGGGGAGGTACTTCCCGTCCCTGAACATTTGATTCAAAGTCAAAGGCGGTGAATTGATGATCGATAGCAGAATAATCTTCCAACACTTTCCATCTCTTAATGAATGGCACAATTACTTCTGATGCCAGGGAGACATCCGGAATTGTTCCTTCACATCCTGGACGTCGGAAAGTTGGAACTGTACCAATATTTAATATTAGAAGGCCTTTCCTGGATGCCATCTCTAGAATGTACTTACCCCGGGAATCTGTACTTGGCATACCCCATTCCACTGCTTTGGCGTTAAAGTCGTCTCCAGCCACTATGGCACTATCTGTGGCGTTTTAAATTTACCTTGCGGCGGAAGTGCTCAATTGCCTAATTAGGAGTTAGGTAAACACTAAAATAGGTGACCCTTCTGGTATTCACCCAAACATAACCATCAGAACTTCCATGATCCTTTATAATAACTTTTCTAGAATCCAACACCCAGATTGCAGAAGTGCCAAGTGTGTCACTGAACCAAAGAGATGCCTCTTTATCTTTATACTGTTCGCTGATCAGCAAGAGATCGCTTTGCTTCTCTGTGACTAGCTGATATAGCAGATCATTGGCTGTCTTACTTCTATATAGATTGGCTTGAAGCATACGAATCATTTGAACCTCAGTGCCTTTTCTTTGTCCAAAGCTTCTCTGAAGACCTTACACTGGCCAGATCCCATAGCATGTGCTAAATCTTTGATAAAACCTCGTTCTTCACAAAGAACACATTTCTTTGAGGCCGTACATCCTCTAGCTTTGTGATCTGTCCCGCCGCAATTATACCAACGTTTACTTCTATCTGTGCCATTGCAGTTGCTAGCAACATGTTCATAGTCCAGACATCTATAACAACGAGATACCATGATCCTCCGTCTAATACTGCAATTGACCCATCCTATGGTGATATGATCTTGCTTCGAGAGCACATCTGCATCACTAGTTGTTAATGTGACAACAGCCATCTTCACTTCCCTCGTATTCGTCCTCGTCACCAGTACCTTAGTATCTGGAGAGAGTTCTGGGATAGTTCTCTGCATAGCTTCCATGACCTCTTCGGAAGTAGTTAGAGCATCAAGGTCTCGGATTTCAACAGTTGCCTTCGCTTCAAGCCTACGAACTGTAACATTGGACCCCGGAACATTTCGCAGAGAATTACCAAAAGCTGCTTTATCCCTGGAACTTGCTCCCAACTCGACAAGGATGTCTCCCGCTTCAGTTTGTCGAATGGACCGGACTTGAGTTCCTGTATAATTAGGGTTTGCTTCTTGGCGAATTTCCTTCAGAATTTCGACATATGATTCCCCTCCTGAGCAGCTGCAGTTTCCGAAGTAACTTCGTTCCGGCTGTTAGAATTGGGGGTCATGTCCTTCGGTAGGTGATTCACTACAACCTTATGAGCTTCGTCTTGTGCCGCATGTGAAGTAGGATCACAATAGGCTATAGAATCAATGGCCTCTTCTAGTTCCACTATGCCATTCTTCACATCTTTGGACATATTACGCTGCCTGTCAGTTGCAAGCTTCATCTTATTGAGAATGTTTCGACACCGTTGCAAAAGATCTTCCATACTCGGTCGAAGATTCCCAATGCTCTCTTGTTTTGACTGGTCCTCAATAACAGAAACTCTCTCCAAGCGCTCCGCTTTGGTAAGTCACTTCACAATACAATAATAATAATAATTTAAATGTTTATGCGCACCTGTAACACTTCAGCCTTATTTCGTCTGTATGAGGTATCTAGTTCATTTTCCTGACTGGCAGTCTTTGCACACTGGTAGCATGTGCCTTTGCTCGCTCCGTGTGGTGTTAATGTTTGTGCGCACCTGCTACACTAGAGCCTTGTGTTGCCTGTATGAACTACCCAGAGTTTACTCTTTCGGTGGGCGATCCGTGACCTTGCTAACTTAACCTCACTTATCGGGCTAGCACGCCAATGGATTTGTCATGAGACTTTTTAACTATGTACCCTGGTATATGTTTGTAATTGATTAGTACTTTCGTAGTACGCCTCTTTCTGTAACATTTGTACTTCATTTCAGCTTAGGGGGGCGTGGTGGCTCAGCGGTCTAGCTGTATGCCTCTCACCAAGGCGGTCCGGGTTCGATTCCCGGTCAATGCATGTGAGATTTTCGAAGTTAAATGCCATGTCCTGTGGTTCGGATTCCACGTAAAAAAGGAGGTCCCGTGGCTCATGATCTCAAGATTAACGGTCACGTTAAACTAGAAGCTTCCTTCATTTCAGCTTACCTCCTAGGCTTAGCTTCTTTCTAATTCACTTAGTATATCGGATACACTCCGCACTGAACACTCCCGTGGCAAGGTTACACAATAATATTAATAATAATAATAATAGTAATAATAATAATAATCATAATGTAACTCTTAGATATTGCGATTTTTCATACTATCCACCAAGGAAAGGATTTACAGAGATAAATCAACTTATACCATTTTTTCATGCAAGTCCTCAGTTAAAACTGACGTAGTCAAGCTCTTTAATTACTGGTATAAGTGGCGTAACAGGTTTTGTTAATGTCGGCTGGTAGGTATTGTCTATTGTTAATGAAGTAGGCGGGAGCCTGGTGTGGACAGGCTTCAACACCACCCTTGCCGGCAGGGGGGCTCCCTCTATGACGCACATCCTATGCCAACCTGCGTGTTCCCCTGACGTAGGCAATCCATTCAACTCCCTTCGCCTCGTCTCTTAGCTTTTTCTATAAAAATAATCACCAAGATTTGGGATATTATGATTTAATATTCATAATCACTCGTTCAAATTCATACATTTTCTTTCTAGTTCTCGGATGGTGAGCATGGGAATTTGTGACTCCAAGGTACTCCTGAGCTGGGTCCTTTTTTACCTCTGTTCATTGACCTTACAGCGAATTCTCTCTTCTTTACATTTCCTGCCTGTGTCCTTATAAAGCACCCCTGTCTTGAAAATCACCTACTTTTCTGATTTTGCATAATTATTCTTTATCTTAATTCTCCTTTGAACGATTTTGTGTAAATAGTATAGCATACTTTGTCTCAGTTGGTAACCCAAACTACTCGGGAACTTATCATGAAAAAAGAAAGTTAAGATATGTTTATTATCTAGGAATTAATTACCATCTTCTATGCCATTAAAATAATATTACATCTTATGTAGTGTATATTTAATGCGATCCATGACTATTCATCTGCAACTGAGATTTAAAAAAAATATTCAGCTCTTGAAAGTTTAAGATGAATTTAAGGCATGATCTATTTATTTAAATATGGCGGAAATATTCTCGCCAGCTGACGCAGTTTGCAAATGTGAGGAAGCCGTTTCAGTAGATTTTCTGGCAAAATTCTGGCGCCCCGGCGTTTCTAAGAGCCTCTGTACTGTATTTAAAAGGAACGTAAAATCAATAACATTATTATTAAAAAATAATGATAATATACCTACAGACAATAAATATTATCATTCTTATTGTTTTTATTATTTTGATTAATAATTAATATGAAAAAATGTTCCTCCAATTAATCAAAATTTGATACAGAACCGGTTTTATTATTTTTAAATATTTTAGAAAGAAAACACCTTTAGAAATATTAATGAATCTCACCTCCTTTATGATAAACTAGCAACCCGCCCCGGCTTCGCACGGGAACAGTTATGAATGCAAGGTGATAGGCTACTTTTAACCGAGGTCTTATAAGATTTCCTTGTATACGACATTTGTCGTTTTCTCTCCAGCAATGAACACGAAAAGATTTCAGTCTGATGTAACAAGCGATAGAGCCACGTAAAGCTGTCCATGAGAAAAACATTCTCCACTGAGATCAACTCCAGTCACGCTAAGTGTCTGAACTTGTGCTTTGTTTATAGTCATGCCAAAGCAGACTCTTATTGGGAATGGTGCTCGTTTTAAATGATAAGGCAAATATGAAGGAATCATAGGGATTCTGGGTACTAAGACCGTTTCTCCTGTACCACAGCTAGTTAAGATAGTTGCTTCAATGAAACAATTTTTCAAAGTTTTCACTACCAACCGCGTCCCATTGCATAACTTTGTTGGGTGTAAATTAGGTAGCAATATAATGGGCACTCCCACTTTTAAAATAATCTTGTGTGGTGGCAAGCCAGAAGGAAGTAAAGAATTTAGGAATTCTGTAGGGTATTGAACAGCTTCTTCACTATCGACTACTGCGTCTACTGAGTAATATACTTAAGCATGGACAGTGAATTTGGAGAACACCAAATCATTAATTTTCACAGCTTGTTCGTTTGTCGGCGATAATATTGCTCTTTCTTTAAACCATGAATGAGACTTGGTAGGTGGGCCATGGATTTGAGGATAAACGCTATCAATCAATTCTTAAATGCTGCTTACTAAAACACAGACATCGTGACTGAGGGTAATTTTCCCGTCAATGACCGGTAAATCTCCATTTCCAACTCTAGGTAACAAATTAGCAAACAGGCTATTATCTTCTGAAGATCAGAGTACAGTACTCTCATGTTAGTTTTGAGTGCCAATTTTGTTATATCCGACTAGATGTAAGATGTTTTTAATGTAGCGTTCACTTCGTTGGCTCTCGTTCCTCTGGTAACAACTGGTAAGGTTTGACAAAAATCTCCGGCGAACAAAACTGTGCAGCCACCAATAGGTGTGTTCCGATTCCTTAGTTCACGCAAGGTCCTGTCTACAGCTTCAACGGAAGTTTTGTGCGACATTGTGGCCTCATCCCATACAACTGAAGAACAATTTTGGATTAAACTGGCAGTGTTACTTTGTTTTGAAATATTACATACGCTTCCATCATTACTGCTGACTTTCAAAGGAAGTTTAAATATTGCATGTGCTGTTCTTCTTCCTTCCGAAAGAGTGGCTGTAATTCCAGATGATGCGACGACAAGAGCAATATTACCACTAGACCTCACTTTGGCGAGCAACACATAAATCAAGAACGTTTTTCCCGTGCCTCCAGGGGAATCAAGAAAAATATTAAATTCCTTCTTAGTGATGCTAGATATGGTGGTGTCATTGTTTCTGATTGTGGTTCAGACGGTGTTCTTCTTGAGCAACTGTTTGAAGGACAATCGAGAAATTATTTGTTGCTCTGTTTCATTGTTACGTGATAAGCGCTTTTTTTTAATGTCAATGAACTATGACCTATATCCGTTTTACATCTAGGCATGATGGCTTAAAATCACTGACTGGACTATTAATTAAAGCGAATTCTTGTCAGACGTAATTTAATAATGGCGAGGTGCATGAAACACAAATCCCCCCTCCGTCCAATCTTAAATTGACTGTGTATTTTGCGGAACAAAAAGTTCACAGGCGAAATGAAGAAAAGCCGAGTTGCACTTCCAAGGGAATAGCGAGGTGCATAAAACATAAATCCCCCTTCCGTCCAATCTTAACTTAACTGTGTATTTTGCGGAATGGAAAGTTCACTGGCGAAATTAAGAGTTGCACTTCCAGGGAATGGTGAGGAGCATGAAACACAAATCTCCCTTCCGTCCAATCTTAACTTGACTGTGTATTTTGCGGAACGAAAGGTTCACAGGCGAAACGAAGAAAAGCCGAGTTCCAATTCCAGGGAATGGCGAGGTGCATGAAACACAAATCCCCCTTCCGTCCAATCTTAACTTGACTGTGTATTTTGCGAATGGAAAGTTCACAGGCGAAGTGAAGAAAAGTCGAGTTGCACTTCCAGGGAAACTCCAAACACAACCACCCTTCTCTGAAGTCTTAACTCAACACGGCTCGACGCTTTGCTGCTGGCTGTAGTACTGCTCGGGTCCAAACTCTGTGAACTTGCGGGGTGAGGGGAAGGGGCAGGTAAGGGCTAGGCGAGAAGAGAAGGGTCTGTCAACAAGCCGCCGTGATATCTGGTATTCCTTTCTATTCCAATACTGCTAACATACGGCCGTTGCTCAAACCACTGTGGTGTTACGAATGAGTGAGTGAGTCACCGACTAATGTATTTGGTTCTGTACTATGCATGGACCGGGAAACCTCATCACTCGTCAACACCACTTCTCATAGTCCGCGATGCACATTCCTCTCAGGTTCGCGCAGTTTAGACCCGAGCAGTATCTGGGGTAATAGGTTCGCCCGCTAGTTAGGCTGTAACAGGGGTGATAGACTCGCCCTTAGCTAGCTCGTAAACTGTCGCCTCAGTATTTGAATGGAAATGGTTGGAAGAAATGAAAAAGTAAAAACACTTAGAGTGGGCGATGTTTTGAAGATAGACATATGCTCTCGCGGACGTTTTTGTAGAACTTTTCATGCTGAACAAGTCTTACACTCATAGTATTTAGATATTTTTAACGGTTTGCCCAGCATAAGCTTACAAAGCGCTCGGACGCCAGGTTTTCTTTTCGACATTTTCACTGAAACTTTTACTGCTCGGCTTCCTTTGATCATAAATAAATTATTTTCCACAGAAATCATCCTTGAGATATCCTTTACAGAATGGTGAAAACCGCATCAAAATCCATCCAGAGGTTCTCGAGAATACCCGTGACATCCAAGAATCGGGGACTTCGTTTTATACTAAGTAGAGATTTACTTTTTATCTGTTGAGCTATTTCTCTCAACAGCAAGAAAATTATTGTTTTATCTCTATCTTGCAATTTCACTGACTTGCAACTTCAGTATTCATTATTCATTGCTTAGGCCATAATGTGACCGAACCTGGTTCTTAACAACAACAACAACAACAACAACAACAACAACAACAACAACAACAACAACAACAACAACAACAACAACAACAACAACAACAACAACAACAACAACAACAACAACAACAAAAACAACAACAACAACAACAACAACAACACCAACACCAACACCAACACCAACAACGTATGGCCTCGGGTGCCGTGTGCAAGCTTTGTTATTAAAACACCCAAAGGGTAGCTTGCATCTCGAATTTCGTTGTTCCTTGAAGCACTATGAACACTACCGCTTTTTATAGTAGAGAAATAAGGAACATTATGTTGGCGGAAACTACCTATATTAATTTTGCCATTATGAACACGGCCTACTGAATTCAAATGGGTTAATTGACATGCCAACATCGTATGACATGCTGTCGTAATTTTTGCCGCCTTTCAAAATTCACACTACGGCCAGGAGCGAACCTGCAAGCTTGGGGTTAGTAGACCGTCACGTTGACCACTCACCTACCGCGGTAAGCATAATAATAACAATAATAATAACAATAATAATAACAATAATCATAATAATAATAATATTTACTGACTGAAGGTATATTATCACTATTTCTAAAAACTTAGTCAATTATTTATATTTAGTTATTTAGCGTATGGCGTTTAGTGCCGGGAGTGTCTGAGGACATGTTCGACTCGCCAAAGGCTGTAGCTGCTTCAAGAGGACACCCATAGGGTGAGCTACAAGTTTAGTTCAATTTCAAGTAGTTCCAACTTTCGCCACCAGATGTCAATGATACCTAGTGGTGAATGTTGGAACTTTAATAGAGCGTTCCAATGAAATCTAACCTAAAATTTAGCTTCACACAATTTTAATCTGTGGAAGGATCTTTTAAATGCCATAAATCTATGACATGGGACCGCCGGCTTTACCTTCCCTTCGAAGGAAGGCGTACTCAAGGATTTTTAACGCTCTTAAAAAATCCGACGACATCGGCCGGGTTTGAACCTGCTATCTTGGGCACAGCAGTTCAGCATGCTACCAACTACACCACGTCATTTTAAAGACATGGTTATATTCTTGTCTCTATGAACAGTATTATTAGTAGTATTATTATTTAATGATTGCGTGTGTGCTTCTACAGACATTCATTATAATTGTATTTCATTAGAAACAAGTTTCAGACTAATATTCTTTTTAGGATACTACACACATCAAAAAAAGTTTTGCATCACCTCGGTTCCCAGATCTCCGGCATATAGACGTTGACTGTGTATATTGTATCCAAGATACAGTCCCTTTGACTGTTCATAGATGTCACTAAAACTGCTCAAAGATGTAAACAACCATGCATGAGCAGGGCCTATTAGACGGAGGGGGTACGACAGCCGATCAGTTCCAGTCATTCCACCAGGACGAAGGTACGCTGCTCATGTTGTCTGTAGTTCTACCATGCCTAGAAGGTCAATACCGCAGTTCGATCGCGTCCGCATTGTTACTTTGTGTCAAGAAGGGCTCTCAACAAGGGAAGTTTCCAGGCGTCTCAGAGTGAACCAAAGCGATGTTGTTCGGACATGGAGGAGGTACAGAGATACAGGAACTGTCGATGACAGGCCTCGCTCAGGCCGCCCAAGGGCTACTACTGTAGTGGATGACCGCTACTTACGGATTGCCGCTCGGAGGAACCCTGACAGCAATGCCACCATGTTGAATAATGCGTTTCGTTCAGCCACAGGACGTCGTGTTTCAACTCAAACTGTGCGCAATAGGCTGCATGATGCGCAACTTCACTCCCGACGTCCATGGCGAGGTCCAGCTTTGCAACCCCGACACCATGCAGCGCGGTACAGATGGGCCCAACAACATGCTGAATGGACCCCACGGAATTGGCATCACGTTCTCTTCACCGATGAGTGTCGCATATGCCTTCAACCAGACAATCGTCGGAGACGTGTTTGGAGGCACCCTGGTCAGGCTGAACGTCTTAGACACACTGTCCAGCGAGTGCAGCAAGGTGGTGGTTCCCTGATGTTTTGGGGTGGCATTATGTGGGGCCGACGTACGCCACTGGTGGTCATGGAAGGCTCCGAAACGGCTTTACGATACCTGAATGACATCCTCCGACCCATAGTGCAACCATATCGGCAGAATATTGGAGAGGCATTTGTCTTCATGGACGACAATTCTCGACCTCATCGTGCACATCTTGTGAATGCGTTCCTTCAAGATAACGACATCGCTCGACTACAGTGGCCAGCATGTTCGCCAGACATGAACCCTATCGAACATGCCTGGGATATGTTGAAAAGGGCTGTTTATGGACGTCTTGACCCACCAACCACTCTGAGAGATTTACGCCGAATTGTCGTTGAGGAGTGGGACAATTTGGACCAACAGTGTCTTGATGAACTTGTGGATAGTATGCCACGGCGAATACAGGCATGCATCAATGCAAGAGGACGTGCTACTGGGTATTAGAGGTAGTGGTGTGTACTGCAATCTGGACCACAAATGCTGAAAGTCTAGCTGTATGATGGTACAACATGCAATGTGTGGGTCTCATGAGCAATAAAACGAGCTGAAATGTTGTTTGTGTTAATCTCTATTCCCTTTGTATTTAACGGTTCCGGAACTCTTGGAACCAAGGTGATGCAAAACGTTTTTTGATGTGTGTATATAAAAAGTGTTTATAATTCCCTCAATATTGAGTAAAATGTTGAAAGGTTCATGATCTCAGCGCTTCGACTCATCACTGGTTTGAAGATTGTAACAAGGCACACACAGAGTCATGCCGCAAAACTGAGAAGAGGTAGGTTTGATTCCCACATTAGCCATTCTAGAAGTGGTTTTCCGTGGTTTAACGCGTTTCCTCGACGGAAATGTCGAGATGGTTCATAATTTAAGGCAACTGCCACCTCCTTACAAATCCTAGACTCAATTGCAGATGCACAAACTACAACGGATACTAAAAGAACACAGGTTATCAAGCAGATTGATTATACACACATCCGAATTCACAGAGCTGATGAACAAGATGTGCAACAACAACAGATGATAATACCAGAGCAGCCGTCAGCTTCAATAACCCAACAGCAGTGCTGGTGGAGTGACTCGTTGAAGCTGGACAAACATCACATGACACGTCTGCATTTCAGTAGGGATTAATGGTGTTGTAGCATTGGATCACCTAGTTAATGCCGATTAGATACACAACATGTGTACGCATATACCGTACATTCACCGCTAATTCAAAGAACGGACTCAGTGCAACAATTGATGGGTATGTCACTGCTGTTAACGTCAGGCGTGGCCAAGTTGTTTCGTCATACAATCGACTTTATATGTTTCAGTAGTGGTCGGTAGAATGAGGAGCTCCATTATCTCATATGAGGGGGCGAGTATTTTTCCTTCCTGGACACCTCAGAAAATATCATTGAAAGTTCGTGTCCATGAAGTATGGTAAAATGGAGATCAATATCGATATATTGCTCATTTTGTCAGAAAAATTATGTTTTAACCCTCAACTTATGAGATGTGGTTTCACAGACCACTTCTCGTTCTGGAAATTTCAGATTATCACCTTTGTTTCAGCTAGAGTCGTCACCTACCTGTTATCTTGACTCTTTACCCAGCAGCAGTCTGTCGCCAGTTTATTACAGTACCTGCAAGCAATCGGGTGAGTTAGCCGTGGTCGTTACGGCGTCGCTGCAGGCAGTCGCTCACATCCGGGGGGCGAGGTGGTTCGATTCTCCCCACCGGGAACCTTGAAGATGGTCTTCTGTGGTTCCCATCTTCCTTCCAGGCAAATACCGGGGTTGGTCCCTAACTATAGGCCACAGCCGCTACCTTCCAATTCCTCGTCCTTACGTTCACACTTTCCTCCCCAGACAACACTCCACACGTGACGGTACTTGTAGCCCACCCCATGGGTGTTCGCATAGAAGCAACTACAAACTCTGGTGAGCCGAACATGTCCTCGGACACTCCCGGCACTAAAAGTCATACGCTAAAAAAAAAAAAAAAAAAAAAAAAAGAAGCAAGACAAAGCAACAGAATATTAACGTTTCACATTTCGTCGTCGCCTCCGTAGCGTAGCAGTCAGCATTGTTAGCTGCCGCCCCGGAGGCCTTGGGTTCGATTCCCGGCTCTGCCACGAAATTTGAAAAGTGGTACGAGGACTTGAACGGGGTCTACTCAGCCTCAGGTGGCTCAAATGAGTAGAGGGGTTTCGATTCCGACCTCATCCATCCTCGAAGTGGTTTTCCGTGGTTTCCCACTTCGTCTTCGGGCAAATGCTGGGATGGAACCTACTGAAAGGCCATGGCCGCCTCCTTCCCGCTTCCTTGCCTATCCATCCCAATCTTCTCCTCCCTTCCCATACCTCATAAGGCCCCTGATCGCTTTGCAGGTGAGGCCGCCTGGGCGAGGTGCTGATCACACCTCCTCAGTTTTATCCACTCCGACCAGATGTTCCCAGCTCTAGGACACTGCCCGTTGAGACGGTAGTGGTGAGTTCGCTTGCTGAGTCTGTGGGTTCCACCAACCTGGAGGGTAAACTCGATAAAAAAAAAACATTTCGTCGCTGAGCTCGCAATACCGCGTGTCTGATAATGTTCTTCGTTTCTAATATTCTCCTTACGTTTGGTCACGTATGTGGATGTGCCGTCCAACAGACTCATTTTCATGTGTGTGTGGGTAAAGGAAAATGTGCTTTAATTTCACTGTACTGTAGGAAAGTATATTTCCCTAGAGTACAGTATATTTAAGGTTTGTTTCACGGAAAACCACTTCTACCGAGGATTGCTGAGGTAGAAATCAAACCCATCTGTTCTCAGTTCTGTCTCATGAGGCTGAGTGTGCACAGTTCTAGCCCTAGAACCAGAGTTAATATGTTGGTAGATTCGGGAATCGAACCCGGATTTTAAGGGATGACGGACAAGAATGCTACCCACTGCGGCAAATGGTGGGTAACATTATTAGAAAATACAGTACATGTCGAAATGCCCATAGCAATTCTTTAGTACTGGAAATTTTAAGTTGTTGTTGCTGCACATGAGTGACATGAAAACAAAACTATATTAAAAGAAAAAAAAATAACAACTTATTATATGTACCACCCGACTTATCCTTGCTTATAACGTATGCTCCTTCTTGTATATCTCGCCTTTTAGGTAGATTTCATTAGAAAGCTAACTATTGCAATGGGTCCCATGTTTCGACTTCCGGAAAATTTCGACATATCTTCGCGTTTCACATCCCCCAGACCCCAAAACCACCGTCAGTTCCAAAGTTCATATATAACTTATGTATGCATATATATATATATATATATATATTGAACCCGAGGAGGTTATGCTGACTGGAATCGAACGTGGTTCTCAGAGACTGTGATCTCAGTATAAAGGTTCCACCAGGGAACGAACCAGAGATCTGTAGAGGCAGTTTCATGGTAAAAAAAAAACCTCCAAAGAAGTGTATATTTAATCACTGGTGTGATTTTGGTGCAATGACATTATTTATTAAAATAATGCAGGGAAAAATGAGCAGATTACAGCATTATTAGACTACTTGGTGTAGGCTATACGAGGCTTGAAGCACGGAGAGGGCAGAGTTGACATTTTACAAATTAGCCCAGGATTGTGGGAGGGCCCCAGTGGAGCCATGTCCATCTCTGTGACCCCATTCTGTCGTCTGGAGCAGGGTGGAGGCCTGAATAATGACCCAGTTATTCCCCGACGGAGAATAGATTTGAGGAGGGGGAGGAGAGATGCCCGGGAAAATCATTGATTACTCGTGATTGGAGTAACGAATTGAGAGGAGAGTTGCTCACAGGTGAATCTTTTGGCAGGAGGCTAATTTTAGAGCCTTTTACCTGCAAAATTGAGGCATATTTAAGGAAGTGCGGAAGGACTGTAAAACTGCCATTGTTCGCGGATAGATTTGAGAATGTTGCGGGGAATACCCGTAAGATAGCGTCCCACGCTATGGAGAAAGGAATTAATATTAATTAATTGGACGAGCGATTCCTTTGCACGCAGATAGTTTTGGGATCTGTGAAGAAAGAGGAACCCAATGATCATGGTTTGGAGACCAGAATCATGCTGGGAGAGGAGCCAAGATTACGCGGGAAGATTTCGCCCTACTTTCCGTGGGAATCCGATATAAGGGAGTAGACCCTTGGAGGAGCGCTCAGTCAAGCTCAGTCTCAGCTCAGTTCAAGTTGCAGTCTTACGCAGTCTTTACGACGTTAGAAGTTACCCAGTTGTGGCACAGTTGCAGTGAGTTGCAATCAGTATGCAGCAGTACGAGACAGTATGTAAGCAGTCTACAGCAGTCTTCAAGTAAGTTACGAGCAGTCTTCAGGTGAATCTTCAGTCAGGTACAGCCACTTTGAAGCAAGTTCGTCAAGGCGGAACGCATGGCGGTCACACTCATAAAAGACGCCGAACAAAGACTGGTACATGTTAATGAAGCATTTAATAAGCTTGTATGAATAATAGTCGTGCTATAGGCATACTCAGCAGTACGAACTATGGCGTGTTCAGTTACGAAGCACCGTATAAGACTAATGGCAGAACTATTGTAAATAATTATTTGTGTAAAGTATTGGGCAGCGTTAAGCGCAATGTGTAAAGTATTGACTGATCGTATATGTGTAATTACGATGGAATGCGCTAATGAAACTCTACGAAGTGTTTGGTAATGTCATGAGAGTACCAGATGATAACACTCAGGACGGGAGCTAGCATATTTATGCAACGCAGGACGCTTACTGTAGGAGTAGTAATAAAAACTGTTGGTGAATTTCGAGAGCAGATAAACCAGACTTTCAATCAGGAGTTGATAGGAGCACGGGAGATGCCGTCGACACCTGCAATTTCGATCTTTGCTAGGGAATTTCAGCATTGAAAAGTGTATAAAGTGACGTGTGTTAAGTGTACAATATATGTAAAATATCCTTTAAAGTAGTGATTAGATAAGTGTTTCACATGTGTGGGAGCGATAGCTTCCTGAGAGTTATGCAACGTGTCGTGTTGTTGATGAAAATTATGTGTTATAAAATGTGTGTATTCAAGATGAATATGTCGCGTTAAACCTGCTAATGGCGGGCGAAATGGAGAAATATGATTGGTCGGAGCCACCATAAGACGCCTATAGAAATGTAAGTACCCCACAAATTATGATTATGTAGAAATATGGGCCACTGCATGTTGTGATTTCCCTAAAGATGCCAGTAAAAATCAGTTTAGGAGGCAGATCCTCCATGTTTAATCATTATTGTGTTGATTTTTATAGAGTTGAGATGTTAATTTGCATCATTAAGTGGAGTAATTATTCCCACTATGAATTAAGAATGGCAATCAGTTATGTAAATGTGACGAACGCGATTGTTCGGATCTTAAGACGTTTAGCTATGTCGGATTTTTTGGTAATTTATGTGAGAATAATAATAAAGAATGATTTTGGTCATTTATGTCAGTGAGATTAATGGTAATAATAATAATGAATATTAAAAGTATGAATGAACACATCAGGAAACAAATAAATGTTGTAAGCGAGAATTAGTTACGCTAATTGCAAGACTTATCAATCTAAGCAGTAAGATGATACAGTAAGATTACATTACAGTAATTAAGGAAAGAAGTTTTATATCAGAATATTGCATATATTCAATAATGATGCCAGTAATGAAAGAGCTTTTAGTGAATTGAATTTGCAGCTTATATGAGAAGCTTATAGAGTAATTGATAGATTTCTCTTAATAATATAGGTCGGAGGTCGTAGCATTGAGTAAAGGGGCCAGGTGGTCTATTCTACGTATGAAATCTCCTATGTCATGGGCATAAGTGGAGATATAATTTATGCCAGAGTTGTAGTGTGCACCCTAGCTCTGAGGAAGGATATGAAAGTGTTCCGGGTTGGAATCCTGTGATAGAGACGAGGAAAACGAGGACACCTCGAAACTCTATGGTCTCCCGAGAACTTATTGATGAGTTATTCCGCTCGTGGTAGCGAAACTCATGGCGACAGCCTGGACTGAGCGCCTATATATTTTACTTGAGACATTGGTCACCCGTCAGACTAATGCATTACGAACCCCGAACCTTCATGTTGAATGGACCCATGTGAGGCCAGTAATTATTATATCCTCTGTGTAGGAGTAATTATAAAAGCTCATTCAATACCTGTTTGCATAATAGTCAATTAAGATCCTTTGGGATATGTGTGTCGTTCAGACAACCGTATTTGGCTTGTAAATCTTTACTGCTTAGAAAGGAAAGCATTCAAACCTTTAAGGAGGGTCGAGGTAATTGGTGGAACACCCATCCCACTTTCTATTGTGTACCGACTCCTCTAGCCGAGGGTCTGCAGGCGGGCACTCGAACCGTCAAGGCAAGTTGAAAGGAAAAGATTTTAGACCCTGGTAAATGACATGTATTGAAAGATTGTTATGTTGAGTAATGTAGCCATGTGGTTTAGGAACACATGGATAATTATAGATCATCCTGATGGTTCATTATTTTAGCTATCTGACGAATAGTTAGACGATGTATTTGTACTGTCACTGAAACCAAGTTATGAAGTTGGTTACTAGATGCCAAAGGCGACGAGCGCAAGGTAGTCTAATTGTACCATCCGACACAAGCTATAACGTAACGTTTTATGTAGGAATCACAGACAGCATGCAGTGGAACCATATAAATAGAGGAAGTGGAGGGGTAGCTTACATAATTATGGAGTTGCACGTTGATTGCGGTGCAACGTCCGAATAGGTAAATGCATGCAAGCATTTGTGTTTGGTGAGAAGAGAAAAATCAAAACACGCACGGCACACATAATTGTTAAAACTAAAGAGGTTTAAGGAATAATTAATTTGTGATATTAAAGAAGTCACATTGTATGACTGTTATATCAATGTACAGTTTGTATTGAAGTCGTAGGTGCATCAGCGCACCAGAATATCTTTATGAAGTTCACATAAGGGTACAGCTTTGTAGTTTAATATGACTTTATCATGATTTCATTTTTGTTTGTTTGTGAATTGTGGAAGTAAATTTTTGTTTGCTTTGTTTTTTTATGGTTTTGGGATTGTTTTGTGTTTGAAGCCATGATTTTATTTACTGAATTACAGTTTTAGAATAGAGTTGTGCCTTATCATTGTAGAGTTGATACCTTATAGCCTCAAATCCAAATTATGCACTGCTCAATTGGGGAGACGGTACACGCCTGAGACCTGATGCTAGCTGGAGGCAGATGCATATTTACCATCGAGATTACTCACATGGGTACATGGGATTTGATGTCCTATACAGTGATTTGAGCTATCGGTACAACTAAAGTCGGTCAGATCTAGTGCACACAACTCTATTAAAGTAAGAATTAACGAAGTAGGGAATGACCGCTCCTATCCCTAGATAAGTTCCGATACGTACATATAAATTTTGATAGATGTATAGTACAAGTACTACTCCTTTTTAATTATCATATAATTTATCATGGCCCAAGCAACGTGGAGCGGTATTAATTCATTATGGAACCGCCTGCGTCAGTGCAATATGAGCGATCTTGGCATTGCACATGCATGGCATACATGACGATTATATCATTTAATTTATCATGGCGCCCAGGTACGTGGAGCTTATGGGATTTAGGGAAAACCCATAGATTTTTTATGGTATTTCATGGGGAAAACCATAGTAATTGTTTTGCCTCAAACTGTGTTTGAGTGATTTTTGAATTCAGTAGGCTTTTTTATGTAACGCAGAATCTCTCTATTGAGAAGAGAATTGCCCAAGGGTACGAGCGCTACATACCCGATCCACAATCTACCATAATATTATCAGGTTTTGTACGACTTCACAATATGTGTGCAGTGTTTGATGTTTCTCTTCGAAACGTATCCACATATTTTTCCAGGAAGCCTGCCTGCATATTTAAGTGTGTTATTGTAGAATGTCAGGTACGCAGGAGATCTTGCAAGTTATTGCAGGATTGAAACAGCATTTTGATGCTGCTAACGAGCAGAATAAACTGGAAGCCAAGGCTTTCCAGGATAGTATAAACACTCGTTTAGATGCCAATCAGGAGGCAATTAATGCAACTCAGGTTGAAATAAACAACCGTTTAGATGCAAATAAAGCTGAATTGAGTAATCGGTTAGATAATAACCAGATTGAATTAAACAATAAGTTAGGTCAAATGCAAGAGGTAATTAAGACCGAAGTAATAGAGACTGTTGTAAGCATTGTATCGGAAATGCAGGTTAAAACTGATAAACGTTTCGAGGCTATAGAAGCCAAACTTGAGGGTAATTTACAAGCGTGTAAGCATGCTCAGGAGGAAACCAACAGTAGATTAGATGCGTTGTCTAACGACATTAAGGATATTCAAATCCAAAATGAGGCGAATCTCGAACGCCAAGCGAAACAGTTCGCAGAGTTTACAAAAACGGTAGACCAGAGATTAGAGGAGAACGACTCCAAATGGGACCAGAAATTGAAAAGCTATGCTAGAGCAATTAACGGTGACCTCAAGAAACAGGACCAGAATATATTAGGTCAATGCCAGGAAATAGGCGAAATTAAGGCTATCGCTCATGAAAGTAAGGAGCTGGTAAGCAACGTGAAAAGCCAGATGGGCAAAGTTCATCAAGAACTGGACCAAGTTCAGAGTGACATTGTCATAGTTAACAAAAGGCAAGAGGAGAATAGAGGTGAGATCACCAAGGTCCGGAATGAATTGTCTAAAGTCAATGGACACATTCAAGATGAAATTAAAGGGTTGAGAGAAGAACTCGAAATAAGAGAAGGCCAGAAAACAGAGGCAAGCGACAAGACCCTTGCTCAAATTAAAGAAGATGTAGAGGATGAAATATCCCATATCAAACAAAGTCTGAAAGAAGACAAGGTGAAAATATTTCAAGTAGCCGAGGAAAACCGAGATAGGCTTACAAGAATAGAGAAAGAAGTCATTACTCGTCTAGAAAGAGCAGAGATGCGCCACAATCAAATGGAGACTAGGATAATAGCACAGGAGGAAACGCTTCTGAAAGATCCTAAGTCAAGTGAAGGCAGCATAGAGGATATGAGGAAAACAAGGTGGGCAGACTTGGAAACCCAACCTATAAGCAGGAATGCTACAGGCTCAGGGGAAAGTCCTTATATGACGCCAGGTGTACCAATTGCGGCATCGACGCCACATGAAAATGCTATGCACACCCAGGTGATAAACGTCATTAGGGCAAGCGAAGAAAAACCAAGGAAATTTTCAGGTAGCCACTGTAGTATGACACCAAAATACTGGTTAAAGGAAGTGACTGAATATCTAAATGATGCACGAATACCGCAGGAGCGTAGGCTACGTGCTATAGAGAAATTAACAGAGGGGGAGTGCGCATTATGGTTTCGCAGCTTCCGTTACACTTTCGATACTGTTGAGGAGTTTCGTGAGGCATTCTTGAAAAGATATTGGGACGCCGCGACTCAACAGAATTTACGGTTGGATTTATATGCAAAGAAATACAGTACTAATAATCCAACGAAGTA
The DNA here is from genome assembly GCA_946902985.2 of Meconema thalassinum. Taxonomy (NCBI): domain Eukaryota; kingdom Metazoa; phylum Arthropoda; class Insecta; order Orthoptera; family Tettigoniidae; genus Meconema; species Meconema thalassinum. The sequence continues at coordinate 1,026,456,509 of OX336388.2, forward strand.
CGCAGAATTCTTCATATCGCAGATGTGTCGCTTTAAAGAGCTGGATCAAAAACCGAGCGAACTGGAGCTATGTATTGCTATCGCCAAACAGCTTCCATACGAGATCCAAAGGCTACTAATCTCGGCTAATGCGAAAACTGCTATGGAAATGGAGACAGTTCTAAGGCAACTGGACCTCACCAACAGCAAATACAATGCGTCAGAGTCGAACCGTGGAACAAGTACACGTGACCAACACATAGACTGACCAACAGCAAGCTCCAAGGAACAACAAAGCTACGAGCACAGAAACCTTAGATTCCTATGGACGGCAATGGGAACAGGAACCCAGAAAATGGCAGTCAAAGTACAAAGGGAATGCTAATAAAGGAGGAAGAGGTCGAAGTTCGTGGAATAAGCAGAATAACAGGGGTAAACCGTACCATAACAATGGAGGTAACAATGGCCAAGAAGGCAACAATAGAAATTGGAGACCCCAAGAAAGAAGAAGTAACTTCGATGACGAGGTAGAAGAACGATATCATGCTTCTTTGCGATACCTCGAAGAGAGGGGAGATGAGCCCCAGAAACAACAAGTTCGCTGGCAAGAAGTCATGCAGAACAGGACATCGCCAGACAGATATGGAGATGGAGCTAAGAGTTTGGAACTACAGCGCAGCGAACAGGAGAGAAGAAACTCCAAGGGGGCGGGCGCTGAAGAAAAAAAAAACGCCAAAATTAGAAGAGTTTGAGACTGATGGATGGAAGTCTATTAACATCATCAATTGGATAGCCAAACCAGAAGAACTAATTGAGGATACAGGAGGACCACAGGTCATGGTCAAGAGAGAATTGCCCATTATAATTGTAAGAGTGGTAGGATTAAAAATCAGAAGTCTGCTAGACACGGGGTCAACAGTGAGCCTCATGACACAAGCTCTATATGATGAAATAGCCCGGAGAGAGAACATTTTGAAGATACCGATCTCTAGTGTCAAAATAAAAGGGGTAATTCCAGACCGAACAATGATATGTAAATACCAGGTATTCCTAGATTTACAGATAGGAGGCTCTATTTTCTCACAGAGTTTTCTGTTAGTAAACAAACTGCCTTATAACCTACTTATTGGGGCAGAGTTTATAAGGGAATACAGAGTGATAATCGACCTAGCACAGGACAGGGTTATGTTCCATGTGAATGAAGAAGCTGAAGGCTTAGAGGTCGCACTCAATGAGATTGAACCAGGATCAAGCGAACAAGTATGGCATACATACAGAGATGTGGCTGAGGAAGGAGTGTTAGCTATTGAGCAGTTAGAAGAGGAGCTTAAAACACTAGCCACAGACTTGGAAAAAGATCTGGAACCCAAATTGGAAGAATATATTTCGGAAAAGCTAGAAGAAGCGAAAATTGGGCTAAAAGAGAAGGAAAATTTAAAGCAGTTATTACGGGAACAGAAGGAAGTCTTTGATTCGAGACCTGGTCGGATAAAGAACTTCACTTATGCTTTTCAAGTCAGTGATTGGACACCATTTAGGCAGAAACCCTACCCTATAGCTGAAAAGCATTATGCTAAAGTGAAAGAGGCAATTCAGGAGATGTTGGAGGCCGGTGTTATTGAGAAGACACCTACGCCTTATGTAAGTCCATTGGTAATTGTACCAAAGACAGACGGATCTGTCAGAGTCTGCCTGGACCTGAGACGCTTAAATTTGAGAGTTATTCCGGAATTTGACCAAGTGCCACCTATTAAAGAGATCCTCAGGAAGTTTAAAGGAAAAACCATATTCACAAATTTGGATATCACATCCAGTTTCCATCATCTTGAATTAGAGAAGAAAACTAGTCTGTTGACAGGATTTATGTTTGATCAACATACATTTACATTTTTAAGGCTACCTTTTGGGTTGAAAACAGCTGGTTCAGCCCTGATAAGAGCGTTAGATCGCAATCTATCAGATGAGGTTAAAGAGAGTACCATCAGATATGTAGACGACATTCTACTCACATCAGAATCTCTGGAGGAGCACATGAGAGACCTGAAGAAGTTGCTAGATGACCTTCGAGAAGCTAACTTTAAGGTTAATATCAAGAAATCGCACTTCTGTCAGAGGGAAGTTAAATTCCTAGGGCATGTTATTGATGCAAATGGAGTGAAGCCTAACCCAGATAAATTGGAGGTAATTCGAAATTTCCCTCGACCCACGAAAGTAAAGCACGTCCGACAGTATTTGGGAGTAATTGGATTCTTTTCGAACCACTGCCCAAACTATACTACAACAGTAGCACCCCTGCAGGACCTATTGAGGAAAGGCGGCAGATGGAATTGGACGGAGCAATGTCAGGAAGCATTCGTGAGGTCAAAACAAATGCTTTTGGAATATGTGAAGCTGGGATACCCGGATTATACCCAGAAGTTCATCATACAGACGGATGCATCACTTATTGGGATTGGAGCGATGCTATTCCAGGAAAATGTTGACCAGCCTGAGAAGAAAGTTTTTATCGCCTTTATAAGCAGGAGACTGAAAGCCCATGAGAAAAACTACACGATCACAGAGATAGAGTTGCTCGCGATTTTGTACGCGTTGCAATCATGGCATAAACTCGTGTATGGCTTCCGAATAGTCCTCAGAACAGACCATAAAGCTTTAACATTTTTGTTAAAGACAGACTTGTCTAGCCAGAGATTGACAAGATGGTCCCTGTATATCCAGCAATTTAATGTGGAAATAGAATACTGTCCAGGGAAAGAGAATGTAATACCGGACATATTAAGTCGTTACCCTAGAGAAGAGGAAGCGCTAGCGGTCCAGATTGAGAATCGAGATCAGAAGACGTTGGATGACTTAAGGAATCTTACCAACCTACAACGCGAAGACCCATGGTTGAAGATGATGATCGATTACTTTGAGGGACGCTTAGCAAGGGGAACTGCGGTATACAGAGAGGCGGAGGCATTGGCAACAGATTATGTATGGTATAATCAGATATTACACAAGTGGGACGATGTAGATCATACACGTCAAAGGGTTGTAATTCCTGCATCTTTGCAGAGGAGATTGGTATGGCTAGCCCACAGAGCATTTGGACATCCCGGTATAGATAAAATTTGTGCTCTGTTGAAGGAAGCATTTACTTGGCCAAAATTGAGAGAAACGGTGAGAAATGCTATTAGGACATGTGATCTATGCCAAAGGGTTAAGCCAAATCCCTTTTTAATGAAGCAACGACCTATCCCGTTGTTACCGGAGAAGCCAAGGCAGCTATTGAGTATAGACAACTTTGGACCATTGCCTAGAGCACGTAGAGGCAATAGACACATTTTTGTAGCCATGGATGTATTTTCGAAAATGGTGGTGTTATGCCCCATACAAAAGACAAGTTCAAAACAGGTCTTGAAGCGCCTGAAAGAGAGAGTTATTCCGATTCTTGGGAAGCCGGATAACATTCTCTCGGACCACGGAAGTTGCTTTACAAGTGCAGAATTTCGTCGAGAACTGGAAACTCTAGGAATTAGGCAGATTTTATCTACCATTCGCCATCCTGAGGCAAGTCCAGTGGAGAGAGTAATGAGAGAGATCCAGAAATACATGAAGATCTACTGCTCTGAAGCGAATTGGCGTTGGATTGAATTTCTAGAAGTCATTGAATACTGTATAAATAATACTGTACATGAGGCGACAGGTCAGGTTCCCGTGACTCTACATCTGGATCAAAGACCGGAGAGACCGTGGACTGGTGTTATTCCATTGCCAGTAGACGCACAGCCAGGTAGAGAATTGAGGATCCAACGAACCTTTGAATATCTCAAAGCACAGGCGGAGAGACGTCAGAGAAGAAATCGTGCGAAGAGGTATCATAGACCGCTTCTCGTGGGAGAGAAAGTTTTAATTAAAAAACCCGCCAGTTCAGATCCAGAGGCACGCAAGTATAAAAAGTTCAATTTTGCTTATCACGGCCCGTTCGAGGTGATAAGAGACCTCCAGAACAATGCATACAGGTTAAGGCATCTAGAAAATGGAAACGAGGTCGTTATGAACGTAGCCAACTTAAACGTTTATTACTCGCCAGAAGAATTCGACGAACAAGAAGAAGTATTAGTAACGCACACCCAACTCAACGTGGAGAGCGAAGTCAGCTTAGCAGTCAGACCTGAAAGTTGGAACAGCAAGACGGGACGAGAAGCAGACAGTTTACCCAGTGTAAGCGAAGAGAAAAAAGAATGCCAGTGTCTGCGAGAATTCTATGAAGAAATGGTCAGAGTGGCGAGAGAGGTTGAGGCAATAAACGCGACCCTCCGCCTGGAGAATGAACAGCTTAGGAAGAAGGCCGAGTGTGGAAGGGGGAACAGTACTAACCTACTCGCAGCCAGACGAGGTGAAGGACCCCAGACGTAAACACAGACAGTGGTAGACAGTCAGCTGGTTACTTATATAAGCCACGTGCAATTGACTTTTATAAGTTTTCGCAAGGGGAATATGAACCCGAGGAGGTTATGCTGACTGGAATCGAACGTGGTTCTCAGAGACTGTGATCTCAGTATAAAGGTTCCACCAGGGAACGAACCAGAGATCTGTAGAGGCAGTTTCATGGTAAAAAAAACCCTCGAAAGAAGTGTATATTTAATCACTGGTGTGATTTTGGTGCAATGACATTATTTATTAAAATAATGCAGGGAAAAATGAGCAGATTACAGCACTATTAGACTACTTGGTGTAGGCTATACGAGGCTTGAAGCACGGAGAGGGCAGAGTTGACATTTAACAAATTAGCCCAGGATTGTGGGAGGGCCCCAGTGGAGCCATGTCCATCTCTGTGACCCCATTCTGTCGTCTGGAGCAGGGTGGAGGCCTGAATAATGACCCAGTTATTCCCCGACGGAGAATAGATTTGAGGAGGGGGAGGAGAGATGCCCGGGAAAATCATTGATTACTCGTGATTGGAGTAACGAATTGAGAGGAGAGTTGCTCACAGGTGAATCTTTTGGCAGGAGGCTAATTTTAGAGCCTTTTACCTGCGAAATTGAGGCATATTTAAGGAAGTGCGGAAGGACTGTAAAACTGCCATTGTTCGCGGATAGATTTGAGAATGTTGCCGGGGAATACCCGTAAGATAGCGTCCCACGCTATGGAGAAAGGAATTAATATTAATTAATTGGACGAGCGATTCCTTTGCACGCAGATAGTTTTGGGATCTGTGAAGAAAGAGGAACCCAATGATCATGGTTTGGAGACCAGAATCATGCTGCGAGAGGAGCCAAGATTACGCGGGAAGATTTCGCCCTACTTTCCGTTGGAATCCGATATAAGGGAGTAGACCCTTGGAGGAGCGCTCAGTCAAGCTCAGTCTCAGCTCAGTTCAAGTTGCAGTCTTACGCAGTCTTCACGACGTTAGAAGTTACCCAGTTGTAGCACAGTTGCAGTGAGTTGCAATCAGTATGCAGCAGTACGAGACAGTATGTAAGCAGTCTACAGCAGTCTTCAAGTAAGTTACGAGCAGTCTTCAGGTGAATCTTCAGTCAGGTACAGCCACTTTGAAGCAAGTTCGTCAAGGCGGAACGCATGGCGGTCACACTCATAAAAGACGCCGAACAAAGACTGGTACATGTTAATGAAGCATTTAATAAGCTTGTATGAATAATAGTCGTGCTATAGGCATACTCAGCAGTACGAACTATGGCGTGTTCAGTTACGAAGCACCGTATAAGACTAATGGCAGAACTATTGTAAATAATTATTTGTGTAAAGTATTGGACAGCGTTAAGCGCAATGTGTAAAGTATTGACTGATCGTATATGTGTAATTACGATGGAATGCGCTAATGAAACTCTACGAAGTGTTTGGTAATGTCATGAGAGTACCAGATGATAACACTCAGGACGGGAGCTAGCATATTTATGCAACGCAGGACGCTTACTGTAGGAGTAGTAATAAAAACTGTTGGTGAATTCCGAGAGCAGATAAACCAGACTTTCAATCAGGAGTTGATAGGAGCACGGGAGATGCCGTCGAAACCTGCAATTTCGATCTTTGCTAGGGAATTTCAGCATTGAAAAGTGTATAAAGTGACGTGTGTTAAGTGTACAACATATGTAAAATATCCTTTAAAGTAGTGATTAGATAAGTGTTTCACATGTGTGGTAGCGATAGCTTCCTGAGAGTTATGCAACGTGTCGTGTTGTTGATGAAAATTATGTGTTATAAAATGTGTGTATTCAAGATGAATATGTCGCGTTAAACCTGCTAATGGCGGGCGAAATGGAGAAATATGATTGGTCGGAGCCACCATAAGACGCCTATAGAAATGTAAGTACCCCACAAATTATGATTATGTAGAAATATGGGCCACTGCATGTTGTGATTTCCTTAAAGATGCCAGTAAAAATCAGTTTAGGAGGCAGATCCTCCATGTTTAATCATTATTGTGTTGATTTTTATAGAGTTGAGATGTTAATTTGCATCATTAAGTGGAGTAATTATTCCCACTATGAATTAAGAATGGCAATCAGTTATGTAAATGTGACGAACGCGATTGTTCGGATCTTAAGACGTTTAGCTATGTCGGATTTTTTGGTAATTTATGTGAGAATAATAATAAAGAATGATTTTGGTCATTTATGTCAGTGAGATTAATAAGAATAATAAAGTAATGATTTTGGTCATTTATGTCAGTGAGATTAATGGTAATAATAATAATGAATATTAAAAGTATGAATGAACACATCAGGAAACAAATAAATGTTGTAAGCGAGAATTAGTTACGCTAATTGCAAGACTTATCAATCTAAGCAGTAAGATGATACAGTAAGATTACATTACAGTAATTAAGGAAAGAAGTTTTATATCAGAATATTGCATATATTCAATAATGATGCCAGTAATGAAAGAGCTTTTAGTGAATTGAATTTGCAGCTTATATGAGAAGCTTATAGAGTAATTGATAGATTTCTCTTAATAATATAGGTCGGAGGTGGTAGCATTGAGTAAAGGGGCCAGGTGGTCTATTCTACGTATGAAATCTCCTATGTCATGGGCATAAGTGGAGATATAATTTATGCCAGAGTTGTAGTGTGCACCCTAGCTCTGAGGAAGGATATGAAAGTGTTCCGGGTTGGAATCCTGTGATAGAGACGAGGAAAACGAGGACACCTCGAAACTCTATGGTCTCCCGAGAACATATTGATGAGTTATTCCGCTCGTGGTAGCGAAACTCATGGCGACAGTCTGGACTGAGCGCCTATATATTTTACTTGAGACATCGGTCACCCGTCAGACTAATGCATTACGAACCCCGAACCTTCATGTTGAATGGACCCATGTGAGGCCAGTAATTATTATATCCTCTGTGTAGGAGTAATTATAAAAGCTCATTCAATACCTGTTTGCATAATAGTCAATTAAGATCCTTTGGGATATGTGTGTCGTTCAGACAACCGTATTTGGCTTGTAAATCTTTACTGCTTAGAAAGGAAAGCATTCAAACCTTTAAGGAGGGTCGAGGTAATTGGTGGAACACCCATCCCACTTTCTATTGTGTACCGACTCCTCTAGCCGAGGGTCTGCAGGCGGGCACTCGAACCGTCAAGGCAAGTTGAAAGGAAAAGATTTTAGACCCTGGTAAATGACATGTATTGAAAGATTGTTATGTTGAGTAATGTAGCCATGTGGTTTAGGAACACATGGATAATTATAGATCATCCTGATGGTACATTATTTTAGTTATCTGACGAATAGTTAGACGATGTATTTGTACTGTCACTGAAACCAAGTTATGAAGTTGGTTACTAGATGCCAAAGGCGACGATCGCAAGGTAGTCTAATTGTACCATCCGACACAAGCTATAACGTAACGTTTTTTGTAGGAATCACAGACAGCATGCAGTGGAACCATATAAATAGAGGAAGTGGAGGGGTAGCTTACATAATTATGGAGTTGCACGTTGATTGCGGTGCAACGTCCGAATAGGTAAATGCATGCAAGCATTTGTGTTTGGTGAGAAGAGAAAAATCAAAACACGCACGGCACACATAATTGTTAAAACTAAAGAGGTTTAAGGAATAATTAATTTGTGATATTAAAGAAGTCACATTGTATGACTGTTATATCAATGTACAGTTTGTATTGAAGTCGTAGGTGCATCAGTGCACCAGAATATCTTTATGAAGTTCACATAAGGGTACAGCTTTGTAGTTTAATATGACTTTATTATGATTTCATTTTTGTTTGTTTGTGGATTGTGTAAGTAAATTTTTGTTTGCTTTGTTTTTTTATGGTTTTGGGATTGTTTTGTGTTTGAAGCCATGATTTTATTTACTGAATTACAGTTTTAGAATAGAGTTGTGCCTTATCATTGTAGAGTTGATACCTTATAGCCTCAAATCCAAATTATGCACTGCTCAATTGGGGAGATGGTACACGCCTGAGACCTGATGCTAGCTGGAGGCAGATGCATATTTACCATCGAGATTACTCACATGGGTACAATATATATATATATATATATATATATATGTATATCAGTTTCTTGTGGACACGATAACTGCCGTAATTGTGCACCAATTACTTTGAATTTTTTACCGAATATGTATACCTATAAAATCTCGGTCGAGTTCGTTACTGGGCTAAATCGGTCGAAGCGGGTGAAAATGGGGGTCTTTTTTCGAAAAACTGAAATATTGCTATAACTCTCTTAATATGTGAAATATCGAATCCGTTCAACGTTCATATTATGTGTCGGATAAAGCCCAAAAATTTATGTTTGAAGAGTTTTTTTATAGCAGCAACCATTGACCAAAGGGGTGGGAAAAAGTGGGTTTTTCGGGAAACATTAATCATATCTCTCTTAATAGGCACAATACCAAAACCGTACAAAATGGACAATATTCCCCTAATAATTACCTAAAACTTTTGTCTGAAAGAATTTTTGATATGACCAACCATTACGCCAAAGGACGAGAAAAATGATTTCGGAATTATAAGAAAATGCCAAGAGCTATCAATGGTTGCCATGGCAACGCTACTAAATTGATGAGGCATGGGCCATCAGACGTTGCCATGACAACGCACTTGCACGAGATCAGATTCAGTATTTCCATCTGACTGAGTGGTTGGTTGGTTGGTTCTTAAGTTTAGGGGCTGCGACAACGCGGTCATGTAGCCCCGTGTACTTTGGGTGTGTGTAGAATCTGTCTGATAACCGGTGTTGTGATGACTGTATTCGTGTGTGTTATCTGTTTGTTAATTTAAGTACTGCAACTAACAATTTTTCAGATAGTTCCTACTTTTGCCGCCAAGCGCCACTGTCAACGACTACGAGGCCAAGTTCAAAACTGAGCTACTAGACGCCGCCGCAGTCGGCTCTTGGCAACGAACAAAGAAACCTAAGAGCGTTGTATACATTCTTAACCTATCCAATTTAGCTTCACACAGGTGCAATTAGTGGAAGGATCTTTAACATACCATAAATCTATGACATGGGACCGCCGGCTTTACTTCCCCTCCGAAGGAAGGCATACTGAGGGATTTTTAACGCTCTTAAAAAATCCGACGGCTTCGGCCGGGTTTGAACCCGTTATCTTGGGCATAGAAGCTCAGCATGCTACCGACTACGCCACCGAAGCCGCCTGACAAAGTGGGAAGCGGCTTCGGTGACGTAACTGGTAGCATGCTGAATGTCTATGCCCAAAGCCGCGGTTTCAAAGCCGGCCGAAGTCGTCGGATTTTCTAAGAGCGCTAGAATCCCTCAGTAGGCTTTCCTTTGGAGGGGAAGTACCAACGTTCGTTGCGAGTTGCTGGTTGGGGTGGCATCTAGTAGCCAAGTTCACAGCTAGGTGTCGTTGACGGTAGTACCTGGTAGCAACATTAGGAACTACTGCTTGAAATTGACCGTCTGCAGTACTTACATGAATTAAGACTAATACAGCCATTACAATTCACACCGTGTATCAGACAGATTCTACACTCACCCAAAGTACACGGGGTTAGATGACCGCGTTGTCGCAGCCCCTAAACTGAGGAACCCACCAGAGGTAGATTTCATTAGAAAGCTAACTATTGCAATGGGTACCATGTTTCGACTTCCGGAAAATTTCGACATATCTTCGCGTTTTACATCCCCCAGACCCCAAAACCACCGTCAGTTCAAAAGTTATATATAATTTATATATATCAGTTTATTGTGGACACGATAACTGCCGTAATTTTGCACCAATCACTTCGAATTTTTTACCGAATATGTATACCTATAAAATCTCGGTCGAGTTCGTTACTGGGCTAAATCGGTCGAAGGGGGTGAAAATGGGGGGGGGGGGCTTTTATTGAAAAAGTGAAATATTGCTATAACTCTCTTAATATGTGAAATATAGAATCCGTTCAACGTTCATACTATGTGTCGGATAAAGCCCAAACATTTATGTTTGAAGAGTTTTTTTTATAGCACCAACCATTGACCAAAGGGTGGGAAAAAGTGGGTTTTTTCGGGAAACATTAATCATATCTCTCTTAATAGGCACAATATCAAAACCGTACAAAATGGACAATATTCCCCAAATAATTACCTAAAACTTTTGTCTGAAAGAATTTTAGATATAACCCACCATTATGCCAAGGGATGAGAAAAATAATTTCGGAATTATAAGAAAATGCCTAGACCTATCAGTGGTTGCCATGGCAACACTACTAAATTGATGAGGGATGAGCTATCAGACGTTGCCAAGATAACGCACTTGCACGAGATCAGATTCAGATTTCCATCTAAGTGTGAAGCGGGTTCGGTGACGTAACTGGTAGCATGCTGAATGTCTATGCCCAAGGTCGCGAGTTCAAAGCCGGCCGAAGTCGTCGGATTTTCTAAGAGCGCTAAAAATCCCTCAGTATGCTTTCCTTTGGAGGGGAAGTTCCAACGTTCGTTTTGAGTTGCTGGTTGCGGTGGCATCTAGTAGCCAAGCTCACAGCTAGGTGTCGTTGACGGTAGTACCTGGTAGCAACATTAGGAACTACTGCTTGAAATTGACCGTCTGCAGTCCTTACCTGAATTACAGACTAATACAGCCATCCCAAAGTACACGGGGTTACATGACCGCGTTGTCGCAGCCCCTAAACTGAGGAACCAACCAAAATCTCTGCGGGAGATATAATTTTGCGTGAAGAAGTAACAGACCGTTACATAGTTACACATCAGTGTCGAAATCTTGCATAAGGATAGTGTGACCACAAGTATAAAAATGGACCCCAAATGACAAGAAGGTTACCGTTCCCATAAGACAATAAAATGTTTAAAATAAGCATAAAATGACGAAAAACAAAGTTAATTAAGCTCCAATTATAAAATATCTTCTCGCAATAAATGAGGTCTGATCCTTCTACGAAAATCTGCAAATTCTGCCTATTTTCGCCTATCCCCAAGTTTGTCCGGTGAAATCTACCTCCGCCTTCCGGCGTGCCGAGAGGACTTTTTTAAAACTGTCAGCGGCATCTCTGAGAACAGGTAGGCCTATTGCCTGCGAGGCAGGAGAAGTCACTTCGGCACGCTGCGATGGGGAACTGAGGTTTGACTGTACGCATGCGCGCCTGTCTATTCCTGACCTAAATATATCGACAGTCAGTTACTGCTACATGCTTGTTGTTCATCCCGATTTAAGTATGTAGCCTGTCATTGAAGGTCCCTTTCCACTTTTCCCATTTCCCGAGTACAGAGTGTAAATATAGAAAATAAGAAGGCGTGTATGAATGAAGCTGGCAGTGACCGATTAGATGTTAGAATACGCGGTAGACCTATACAGTACGCGGGAAAACATCTGCGTTCAAACACAGCTGATTTCTCTTGGCGCGCAGACAATATCACCCACTTGGACGTGAGAGCTGACACAGTTCGGCAGATAACGGACATACGTCAGAGATGCCCCTTAACAACGATATATTTTCCACTCCAGCAGAAAATTCTGCCTTTTTTAGCCTACTTTCGATTTTTGCAAAAAATGAAAGTAGACTTATGAGATCAACACAGGGCGAAAAAAGTGTGTCTGTCTGTGTGTGTGTATGTGTGTGTGTGAGTCTGTGTGTGTGTGTGTGTGTCTGTGTGTGTGTGTGTGTGTGTGTGTGTGAGTGTGTGTACTCTGAATGTCTGTCCCCCCCTATCAATTCGAACACGGTGAATGCGAATTGAACGAAATTTGGTACAAAGGTAGCACTAGCAAAGGACACCTCAGTGTCATGTTTTATATCGCCGCCATCTTTACTAAAACTGAATGGCGGCCACTCAAACGTTCAAAACGTAAAATCAAATAACGACTAACCAAATCATCCGATCTCTACCAAATTTGGTAACAACATACCTTCGTATAGGATGCGTCTTGTGACCAAACTACAAGGTCGTCCGCCATACCATTTCAGGATGGCGGCCGTGCGAATTATGCAAACTTTATAATCCATATCATGGGCCCCAGCAGTTCCGATTATCGAGCCAAGAATCGTTTTAACTGTTCTAAAGGAAGAGGCACGTTCGAAATTAAAAGTTTAATTTGTAATACTATAGTGCAGACGTGATTTTAAAAAGCTGAGCTGATTCAGTAATAAGACAAGATGGCAGCGGATATCTTGTGCCTGACTTATATTTCACTAATTTGAGTATTGAATGCAATATAGCGTACTGATACAAAATAAATAAACTTTGTATGAAATGCTTTATATATAAATAATATACTCTAGTGATGGAATCGTTTAGTATAAATCATTATTTGCTAACAAGTTCTATGTAAGTCATTTTATATAGAACGATATTCGTTGACACAATTAGCTCAGTGGTAGAGCGTTAGCCTATCGCTCAAATGCCTATGGTTCAAACCCGATCAGAACTAGATTTTTTGCTTGAAATGTTATATGTTTATTGTTTTGTAATGACTCAGATGTTTTAAAATTAAGCGTTATATTGTGCATATTATGGTGTAAAATATATAATTAAAACATAATTCGCCAGCAGATTTACTCGAGACATCTAGCTGCCAAAAAGGTAACTGCACGCCGACATACTTATTAACTTCCAGATTTTATTGAAAAGTTTCTTCTTCTGGCCGCTAGAATGCACTCGCTCTATTAGGATTATACTGTTCGATATTTCACCACTAGAAGTCACGACTAGTCTACGTGGGGCTCCATTGATTAATATACCATTGGCATTCTATGCGCATCGAATTTGAAGAATGACAAGATGATACTACGATACATTTTTACTTTTTATTTTATAGGGTTTGTAACAGCCTATTTTGCGTTACTTGAAAATGTTATTTGAAGTAAAGAACAAAACGATTTCACATAGTAACTGAGTTCAAGCCGTTGGTGTTAGTTCAGGTATTAATTACTACTTTTATTTCAGGCAAATAGCAATCGAAAATATCCACATAGTTTGTATACTCACGTCTCTGTAGGGTCATGGAAAGATTTGTTAATTCAATTAGGGTTTTCGATTCCCGGTCAATGCATGTGAGATTTTTGAAGTGAAATGCCATGTCCTGTGGTTCGGATTCCACGTAAAAAGGAGGTCCCGTGGCTCATAATCACAAGATTCACGGCCACGTAAAACTACAATCTTCCTTCCTTTTTTTTTTTCAATTAGGGTTGTGAAAGCCCTGCACAACCAGACGTGTAAAGACATGCCTCAACTCAAAGTTGGATGTTGCCCACGGCAGGTCGTATATGTAATAATAATAATAATAATAATAATAATATATATATATTTTTTTTAGGGGAAGAAATGCATTTACGCACAGAGTGTCGGGCTCCTGCTGCTGAGTAGCAGACTACCGACTAAAACTCCCCCTTTACTTCTGAACACTAGCCTGGAACCGTTTAGCACATTAAAACAATAATAATAATAATAATAATAATAATAATAATAATGTTATTGGTTTTACATCCCTTTTAACTACTGCTGCTTTTAGAGACACCGGGGTGCCGGAATTTTGGCCCGAAGGGGATCTTTAACGTGCCAGTAAATGTACTGACACGGCTCCCTCGCATTTGTGCACCCTCAAATGCCAGCTGACTGCGCCAGGATACGAACCTGCAACCTAGGGCCCAGCAAGCGAGAACGTTACCGCCGAGCCACGCAGCCAGTCCGGTCGATTATGTCTCCAGATCCATAACATTCTTGAGATACTTCTTATCTTTCTTTCTTTCTTTCTTCAATGATGGTAGCAGTTTTTATCTAGATTGTGGCGTTTGGTAGAGGTAAATCGTTTCTATGGCCTTCAACAAAGAATAGTTCTATTATACTCTTTGATAATAACGAGTTATAACTATACTCATACATTTAGGAGAAAGTAGGCTATATGTTCTTTACTGAACATCTTGTTTATGTTGTAACGCAAAAGCGCCAACGGCCTAGCCGTGTTGAAACACCGGATCCCATGAGAACTCCGCAGTGAAGCAACATTGGGCGCAGTCGGAACTTGGATGGTATGAAGGTTCTAGGCACTGCGCGCTGTTGGCCAACATAAGGAGGAGCGGAAAGGTCCTGGCCACCCTACCGCACGTAAACTCCGGCTGGGGGTCGCCTCATCAGAGGTTCGGACCTGCCTTCGGGCACAATACCAATTATTTTTAGCCTATTTTCAATTTTGAAAAAATAGGCTTATGAGATCACCTTTTGTCCATGTGTGTGTGCGTGTGTGTGTGTGTGTGTGTGTGTGTGAGGTGTGTGTGTGTGTGTGTGAGGTGTGTGTGTGTCTCCCCCTAATAAAATCTAAACGGCTGGAGCGATTTCAATGAAACTCGGTAAGTTCATAGCACTATTCCCGGCGACCTCGACCGTGCCCTTCAAATTTTGTTACGTCTCACCAATCCAACATGGCGGCTGTGCGAATTATTTCACTAGCATTCAATATCTCCGAAACTATTACCGATATCGCCCTGAAATTGTGTACGGTGATAAAGGGCACTACTAGAAGTTCACCTATGAGACTTTCAAAAACCTGGTGACTACAAAACCAACATGGCGGTCAAGCGAAATTGAGACTTTTAAATAGACATTTCTCGCGATTTAACTATCCAAACGTAATGAAACTTGGTACAGCAAATGTTTATACACATTGTAATGCACTGGAGTCTAATTTAGTTCAATTGTTTACATAACCTCAAAATGGCGGCTATGCGAAATATTTCGCTGGCATTCTACATCTACGAAACTATTACAGATATCACCGTGACATTTTGTATGGTGATAAAGGGCACTGTTACGAGTATATCTATGTAACTTTTAAACATCTGTAAAGTACAAAACGAACATGGCGGCCAAGCGAAGTTGAAACATTTTAATAACCTTTTCTCGTGATTTAACCGTCTGAGCACAGTGAAATGTGGTACAGTAAATGATTATACATATTGTAATGTACTTGTATCTAATTTAGTTCAATTGTTTCTATAACCTCAAGATGGAGGCTGTGCGAAATTTTAAAATTAAGTTTTTATTCTTGTGTCGTAATCATGCGATCGAAGTGAAAGTTTGAATAATGAAGCTAGGCAATAATTGTCGTTGAATGGTACATAACTCTATGGCCTATACATATAACAATCCTAAATGGCGAGCTTCCGAAATATTTAGACGGTTCTCAATATCTATGAATCTTTTACAGCAACCAAACTGAATATTTTCATGTTCATAGAGACTATGAACATATGTTCACCTATAGGACTTTCAGTAACCTGGTGAGCACAAATCCAACATGGCGGCGACGCGAAGTATAAATATTTAAATGGACGTTTCTCGCGAATTAACTATCCGAGTGCCGTGAAACGTTTCACGTTAACTGCTTATACATATGTTGATCCACTGGCATGTAATTTATTTCAATTGTTTGCATAATCACAAGATGGCTGGTGTGCGTACTTTTAAAATCTCGTTTTTACTTCTTGTGTTCTAATCATGCGATTGAAGTTTAAATACCACACGTACACAATAATCTTAATGTAATAATACAAAAATAAAAATCCAACATGGCGACCATCTGAAATATTTAGACGGTTCTCAATATCTACGAATCTGTTACAGCAATTAAACTGAATTTTTGTATATTTGATAGAGACAATTAACATGAGCAGGATATATGAAAATAGGCTGTATAGTTCTTCACGGAACTACTTGTTTTAAACGCAAAAGCACACGCACCATTTTATAAACCACATATGTAAAGGAACAGTGCCACGTATTGAATTAGGTAATTTTTCAGACTGGGCTGTTTCATACGATACACACACATACTTTGTGAGTTCAGACCAGCATTGCCAGATCTAGCATAATTGGTTCAAGTAATGAACACCATAGCATGATGAGTCCTGATAAACATATTGTTGAGCGTCGTTTGTAATGCACATTTTAGTTAACTATTCAGAGAGATGAATGTGACTTGTCTTCTGCAAGTCAGCGGATAATGTTCATAGAAGTCAATTTACATCTGGATATGTGTGGTGGAATAGACATTCGTGGAGAGCAGTCTGACAGAGAATGTTTATAGATTTTACATCTAGCATTTCATTGTTGGCCTAATGCTGAAATCTAGCTTAATTCCAGGATTTTACTCATAGAAATATTTTAAGTTTCAAACAACCTGAAAGGGCCGCATGAATTCTATCACGTGGACAATAATTATGAGCTGTCAAAACCATAAAAACCTCAATTTTTCTAGCTATATCAGTTGAATGGACATTTTTATTAATATTTCTCTTTGCCATTTTCCTGATTTTAAATGTTGTCAAGTTGAATACAACAACAGCTACTGTGTTCCGCATAGCATTTGATGGCGCATTTTCCACAGCCATGGAATTATGTAAGGATAAACATCACAAATATCAGAGGGCTAATAGAATTTTTAGTCCTTTTTCTTGCATGGGGTTTCAAGATTCTACATTTTTTCTTCCGAAATCTGCTTAAATAAAATTCATCTTTTCACACTGCAAAACCTTTGGAAATAATTTTAGGCCTACTTTTTTGCAGTCACCATACCGCGTGAAAATAATTTACCTGTCCAATGCTCTGGAGTTCTACTGTCCTTTTTTGATAGAACATTTCGCAAGAATAATCAAAATCTTAATCCCTACGAAAATAATTGTTTATGTTTGATTCTGACGATTCATGAGAAGGCTTGTTCATGGTCCAGCAAACTCCATGAATATCGGATTTCATGACGATATAAATAGAACAAAAGAGGAATAGTGCCCTACACAGTTAACAGGCACCCCTAAAAAAAGAAAAGAAATACAAATAATTAAAAATCCAGTGTGAACAAGAGGATATTTATTTTCTCTGCTTTCAGTTCACATGATACTGACAGCGATGGCTACGCTCACTAAAGTGCAGCATCAGGTCATGGGGCCAAGCTCTCTGAAGACTCATGGGTTCAGGCCCATCGGCCGTCTTTGAAATGGTTTTCCATGGTTTCCCCCATTTTCAACACCAGGCAGATGCTAGGACGGTACCTTTTGATAGACCACGGCCACTTCCTTCCATATCCTTGCCCAGTTTCATTCATCTTCAACCATTCCATCTCTCATTCCGGCGCACAGGCTGCCCACAGGCGTCGACTAGAAAGACCTGCACTTGACCTCTCAGGAGGCCACACGACAAAAAGAAAGTTCAAATGATATTTGAAATCAAAATGTCGGACCTACATGGCACATGTTCACATATTTGGGCAACATTTACAATAAACCCAATAGGCCATTCCGAAAAGTAAGCCTACTTTGATATTGGAATATTGTTAAATATTTCCAGACTCCTTTAAGGAAATATTATATTTTGCTATATTTATAAACGCGTTACTTGCACTGGCGTAAAAGCGACCTCTACCAACTTTGCACTCATGCCAGGACCACGTGGTTCTTCAGTGAATAAATGGAGTCTTAGAACACTGGTACTTAGGAACGTTAGCAATCGCTAGATCAGTCGGCAATGAAACCAAGTTTAACTCAGATTGCTTCGTAGCTCACGTTATGGTGAGGCGGGCAGCTTTGGGATGAGGCTAGTCTCCTCTCTTCAGTCTTCTTGCAGCTAGTCGGCCAACCAAATTGGCTTAGCCTAACGAAACTGCAGTAAAACGAAATAAGTGTCATGCTGTACACTTTCGGTTTTCCTTGTTTATCCTTTTAAGAAGTAAAATGTGGCGGATGATAAAACAAGTAGTTCCGTGAAGAAAAAAGGAAGCTTGTAGTTTAACGTGACCGCCAATCTCGAGATCATGAGCCACGGGACCTCCCTTTTACGTGGAATCCGAACCACAGGACATGGCATTTCACTTCGAAAAACTCACATGCATTGACTGGGAATCGAACCCGGACTACCTTGGTGAGAGGTATTCAGCTAGATCGCGGAGCCACCACGCTCCCACAGTTCCGTGAAGAACTATACAGCCTATGTTCATATATTGTTCAGCCCAAGGGTCGGGACGACCCTAGGACTTGGAACGCCAACACACACCCTCATCTTTTATCTATAAACTACCCCTTACAGGCTGTAAGCCTCACACACTTCCGTAACACAGGCAGGCGCAGTTAGTCTAGCTGTAGCCAAGCTTACATCATTCACAAACAAATACACATCGCTGAAATTTGGAACAGCAACAATGACGAAACGCCAAGTCAGCAATGTCTATTCGCGGCCGACGGCTCTGTCTCTCCAGCTCCAGCTCCGACTACATCACTGCACCACCAGGTGAGCATAGAGTGTGTTCAGATCTCCTTATAACTTACACATTTGTACTTCGTCACCCAAACCCACATTTATACTTGTACACATTGTCTTACATCTGTCCCCTACTAAAAGAGACAGCAGATTACCATAACTGACCAAATAAACACTTGGTCAGTAAACACACATCTTATACTTATTTCATTTAGCTTTACATCCTCACACCCAGCCTGCCCTCAGTCCTAATTGCCCCTGACCGTGAAGGCCAGGAATTGCACCGTCAGGAACTCCATTGTATTCGAGTTGCAGCCAGACAACAGCGGCCAAGTTGCCGACTCAGCACATGAGCTCGCTATCGCCCGCTCACACTTAATTGGTAAGCTAAGTTAATAGGTCATTATTAAGCATTCATCCCTTAACGAGCAGACGCACCCCGTAGGAACGCACCCCGTTATACCTCATCCTAAAACAGACACCTACACTAGTAGTTTCCCCAAATACAGGAAACTACACCTTTCGGAAACCACCCCTAAAATTATACATCTACATATCTGTTCATCCCTCCCCCCCCCCCCCAAACACAGGGATAGAACAGATTGGTGGAGGCGCCATACCACGCAAATTAAGGGTAGGGACTCAAACAACGAGCCCTCGTGGTAGATCAGCAGACGTACCGAAAGCAGCCAAGCAAAAGTAGAATTTTTTTCCCTCTAGAATACACCCCACATTTTTATTTTTATTATACGAGGATCGTATTATTACAAACGTCCACCCACCCTAGGAAGAACCCTTAAATTTAGTACACGAAAACCAATCATACTTAATTGATACACACACAGTTCAGGATGGCTTCCCTATACCGTTTAGCAATGCTAAAGAATATTGGAGAGTACCAGGACTTAATTGCCTGGCATAAGGTCTTTGAGACAAGGCAGGACTACCTCAGGAGGTATCAGCAGCTCCTGCACGCTCAGTATATGAGAATAATAAGGGCACTTGTCCGGCCACACCGAAGCGCCAAGAATCAAAAGACTAGGGCGAAAATCCCCACGCTCCGTACTCAACTTAACAAATCACACTGGAAACTACACTGTCTACATGACGTCATGTTCCAGCAATATGAGGCACTCAATCGACAACATAGACACGTAGGGACTAGCGAAACAAAGGTTGCTGAGCAGGCCATATGCCTCAACAGGGAGTATGCCCAAATTTGGGATGACTATCGCCAACTCCAGGCCAATAACGCCATTTTTGAGTTCGCAGCAGGGCCGCCAGCAAAACTAGGAGAGGACAGCGACATAGACACACTCACACAGCAATTTACAGAGATGTCCATCTCTACACCTACACACACATATGACAAAACACAACGGAAGGAGTCTGCCGTGGCCATAGGCCAGAGAACGTTCAGGCTAGCCTCCAATACACTAAATGGCACAACTCACATAGACACACGTCCCGCAGCTCCGGTCCGGGAGGCAATTTTGCCAGACCAAGGGGCAAAACCTACACCAACCCCCTCAGAACGAATGCACGAGAGGGAGTTGACGCCAGGCCTTCCAGACACACAAAATTACACAAAGGAGGACCTGGAGAAGCCCACATCATGGGCAGATGACGTAGAGAACGTCCCACAGCAGAGTAAGCCCACGCAGACACATACACATGGCAAAACACAGAGGAAGGAGTCTGCCGTGGCCATGGGCCAGAAAACGGTCAGGCTAGCCTCCCAGACACTAGAGGATCATTCCCAGACAACTACACGACCCCTACCGCCAGTACAAAGGGCGATTTCGCCAGCATGGAGGCGGACAATTACATATGCACCCCCAGTGCAAAGAAATAGAGGGGGATTGCTTCCAATTCCCCAGAGTGCAACACACACGCCGGGACGCACTATCATGCCTCAAACACAGTATACACGGGGCATAAGGGAGGTTTTACCGCCCACCCCACGAGGCCAAGTAGACAGGAGAACATACACCCCCACAGACACGGATAGGGTAGTGCAAGGGCAATGCAGACCCTCAGACACAAGCACACCTAGGCCAACAAACGGGCAACACACTCAACATAGGCCGAGGCTCACCCTACTGAAAAACCCTCAGAAAAACAGTGGGGACCCACCCCAATGGAGGGCGGAAGCCTACGCCGTCATCACAGGGCGAGCACAATCACCCCGAAGAGCTGTAGCGCTTAGACGATAGAGGAGGGTGACTGGCAGAGTGAAATACATGACACATACATATTTAAATGACTGGGCAGCAGGTAAAGCAGTAAATTACCGCTGACCGAATGCCAAAAAGCACAGCAGGCATAAGAGCATACACATACACTGAACAATTAACTTCACACAGTTAAGGGCTTAGCCCACAATCACCCTGTCGAGCGGGAGCGCTCAGACGCAGATAAAATGGGTTGAACGAAAGATATACGCTCATGAATAAAGGTACGCGAAATAAAGCCTCAATAGGCCACGCGACGAGCGCAAACCCAGGTCCTCATAGAGAAACTAACGCTCACACGCACGGCGATGGATGGATACACAATTACACATTGCTACAGATAATGGCCATCCAGCACACTTATAATCAACATTACACATGTCCCCAGTATGACGATATATGTGATATATCTAAAAGGGAGACTGTATTATATAAATGTACCATATGCAGAAGTTGTATATATGTCATATTCTGAACACTGCACAGATTATGCATTACAGTTTATTATGCATGTATGTCATATGTACACAAGAAATCTCATGTAGTATACACTCCATAGCAATTAAAACGCAAACATGTGTAGAAGTAGGTTCTTTTACAAAGTTAGGTACACCGACACGGGAGTATGCAGCAATAGCCTACTGCCCAAGTTAGCCTCAATAGGCGCGACATGGCAAAATAGAAGCCAGGGCCGTACACACAAGCAATAGACATTGACACAGGCGACATGGCCTGGACAAAACATATTCACACATTTATACAGGACTTGTGGAATAGGTTCACATCCACACACGTGATTACAGCGCACAGATTGTGTAAATAAGAATCTAGACATATGCAATGGCTCCCGGACGAAGATTCCGACAAACAAGCCTACAGGCATAAAAATTTGCACATTCACAGGGTCATTACATATACATGTCTCCATGTTCCTACACATGTATGGGGCAGGAGGATTTTCTTTTCTCATTATACAAAGTGGCAGGCCAGTAGTCAGCCTGGTCACAGATATGATTATACTGCACGAGTGAGTTGTAAACACATGTGCAGTGAACAGGCAGCCAGCCGACAGAAGCCACTTGACTCAACACGGTAACATGACACTATCGCTGAATTAGCAGAAAGTCCCTGCAAGCACATAGTGAGATAGTAAAAGCGAGCTAAGTTAGCAGCCAGCCAACTAGAGGGTACACACAAAGCCATTCACGCCAATCTAAACAATCCAAGAACACCCGAAAGGCGATACGAGGGATGTTCAGAATTATACACAACATTCGCACTACGGTACACTTGGGCACATACCACACAGCTAGGCAATACACTCCCAGGGACTGAAATTAAGAAAATAGGGTCCCAAAACACCGACACAAGGCGCATGTAAACGTACAGAAGGCTGTACAATACCTTTCGAGGTCGCGTCAAGCCCACATTACAACAACACTCCATATTACAAACAAGGCATGCAAATCACGGCACAGAAAAGGCAAAAAGAACGTGTCCGAGTTCCTGCTACCACGCTGGACAGGTCTCTTCAGGGTTTTCAGGAAGGTATCTGATATGAACTACATAGTGAACGTGCGGCATGGACATAAACTCATTAAGGACACTATACACACCCGCCGTATGAAGGCGTACCACACTAGAACAATAACACCCGCACATAAGGGCGGAGACGCCGCAAAAAGAAAAGGAAGTGGCTCTACTCACAGACAGGGTAAAAAAGCCAAGAGGTAGGACTCGAACTGCTAGAACCTCAACCAAACACAGATCTGCCACATACACCTAGTTACCAGACATGCAACCAGAGGCCAGGAGGTACAATACACAATCACATGAGCTACACAGACATAGACACCATGCTCAAGTGCCATACATGCACCAAAACACAGTTGAACACAGAAACAGAGAACAGAATAATTTTAAGTAGACGTAGGTTCTTTTACAGGACATCGGAAGAGTTAAGGGAATACAGCACACTACTCTGACACATGTAGCGTCATCAGATGAGAAAGGCAGACACAATAAGACACGGTAATTGTAAAGAAACGGAGGGACTTTTGGAAAATATATTCTAACAAGCTAACACCATTGATAGCAAGATTACGGCATGAGTGCTGCACACATTGACATGTTAACAGAGGCAATCTCCTAGCCGGCGATTACCGCATAGGTAATCCAATACTCTGCACAGTCAGCGCCCACACGATTGGCAATACTGTGAGGCAGCCACAAACCATAGCCGTACTGTGCTCACAATAACATTGCGGCCTCCAGAGAATCATTCATTATAGATTCAAAACTCCACTACGCTCACAGTTCAAAACCTGGGGTGACCAAAATTCACACAGGCGACATACACAGGGCATATCTGCATGTGCGTAGGCCCGTTCCATGGTACTCGCTATTATAACCTAGTTAGGGCATTAGCGACCCCGGGACTACTAAGAGGGGATATATCAGGAACACTAGGCCTCTACGAGACCACAAAATACTCTTTCAAACCATAACGCCCGAAATCTAGGTACAAGGGACGTTCAAGAGTATACCGAACACTTACATTACGGAACACTGACATGCCCACCTTACTCACACACTATGTGCGCCACGGGACGGAAATTGCCAAAATGAAGGGCCCGAAATGGGGCACAAGGCATACATTGTGGGGCGCGTCAAGGGCACAAACCTGGAAAATGCACGGTAACGCAACACTGACACAAGTAGATAATCTACAACCTCCGGTAAAGTAAACGTGACTAGCACAAGTTAGCCAACGACAGATAGTTGCGGACTACGACACCAGAGGCCACACAATGATACACGGTTGAAATACGCAATCTAGGGTTCGCATTTTAGATAAGGACGGGCAGCCCAACAAATGGTAAGGAGAATACAGACTCATACAGAATACATTCTGGAAACACTGGGACGCCATACACGAACCCAACAGACATCAACACACAAAGGTGGTAACACCACATCTCAACGGCCGAAAATCATGAATATTCGGTACTGGGGCAGATAGATTACCCCGGACACAGGCGAATAGACTCGCTAGACATAAACACTAGATAATTGCACAAAGCGAAGGAATTGCGGAAGCAAGTTCCCAAACAAGCTAGTACCGGAAATATTACAGGTTAACAAATTGATCTTTTTCATACAAACATATATTGATACACGGGCAATAAGTGACAACACAATTGTTATTTTTCCTGCATGCCACTGAAGACATTAAGTTAGACAAAGGCGATAAACAAAATACAGGAAACAGGGCGATGTGAACACAGCGAATTCCAGAGTGACGCCACACACTGTTGTAAAAGAAACTTTGCAACAGCGGAACAGGACATCAATACACAAACATGATGACACTGGCACTAACAGTAGTAGGAAGTCACACAATGACAACACGGATGTTTACACAGGAAATGAGGACGGTATTACATTAGGCCCTAACTAAAATATTACACATGTATTGCAGACAGATTTGGTTCGGGAGACTACACTATTTCTGATCGGCCATTAATACAACGGGAACATGTGTACAACTGCGATAAGCAACTCCAGATGGCGTGTGCCGAGTAGCCACGCGGTACCGATAAACATTCTCAGATAACAGGACACGCGCAGGCGAGAACTCAGCTGGCAGGGAGCCGCGAGCATACAAGCGCGCTGCAAATTGAGGCCACGGCCGCTTCCCTCCCACACGCGCCCAGCACTTAGGGGTAGTAAGGCAATTACACACAAACACACATATATACTAGTTAAGGGCGGGCACGCACAGATTCCATGGTGGAACACCCCCCCCCCCCCCCTAATAATTTATTTTCCTTCCCCAAAATTACTAAAGGCAACTATGCCATCCCTGTTTATAGTCGCAGGCCACAGGGTTCTATCGTGACATAGGGTCACATACGTACAAAACACACCCCATTTTTATTTAGAAGGCCTAGTATACAAAAACAGGCATTGTAGAACTTCTCAGGACACGCGCAAAGGGACAGGCGAACTCCCGCGATAGGGCAAATATTTTAATCATAAACACAGACATAGGGATGATAGACACACGGACATTACACAGATTAGTATTTTGCCACACACTAGGTGCTGTATGGCATCTCAAATGACACATAGACGCTCAGCGAGCGGAAACTTTAAACACCTTAGAGACCGAAAGAGAACACAGAACAGCCAAGAGACACACCACAAAAGGAGTAAGGTGGATAATGCCATCAGGATAGTCATAGTACAGCCCACGGGAAAACATCTCCACACCCTTCCTTTCATTTATCCTAATACCCAATACAAACCCGCACAGACGCACAGACACATAAAAACATATTACACTACATTAAAATAATACATTAGGGGTTGGTTTAGACATTCATGTGCTTCTCAATTCCAGGTATACTGCACCTAGCGTCATTATGCCAACACTTGAATATTAGAGGTGATTCGGACACTAATGATAAGCGCCGATTGACATCTCAATATAGAGAGATGAGGCCACAATTGCAAACTAACCAATATTCAGTAAATAATCACGCATACTGAAGACATAGATTTATTGCACCCTAATACATCCCTTCTCCTCAAATGAGAGCAGACATGCGCTCATATCCATCTCGAGGCATGAGATATCCCACCCACACACCCAGGGTTCTATCGCTATAATACCTGCTTGACGCATTTCAAATTTGGACACCTGGGGAAAACCCACCCCATCCACTTACAGTAATAGCATCCTAACAGCATCAGCGACTCTTGGCCACCATAAACATGGAGTCCAACGATGCATAACGCTTTCCCACCACGCTTTAACCCTATTCAGCAAATAATACCCTTTCGGATCATAATAACAAGGGACCAGACATCCCATAAACCCACTAATATCTCCAAAACATAACAAAGCATCAGCGCTGGAGATTCGACAAGGCAATGAAAGACCTAAAGCAGGCACTGCGTTTAGAATGCTCTACAACCCCAGAACACTAAGAAATATACCAAATTACACTAATACACAAAATTACACAAAAATATTACATTTAAACACACTACAGTATACAAAATTACACTTGTCATATAACTCAAAAGGAATCTGAGGTCACACTAGGTGGTGACAGGTATGCGCGCAGATGAGAGCAGGAACGTCACACCAGGGCAGAGTCGGGGACGTGGAACGGACCCTGACGACCAACTGGACTAGACTGATAGTTAGATGTATGCTAAGTCAGCTCTCGGAGGCGCAGAAAGTAGTCTTCCGCCCGCAGGAAGTGAAACAACACAATCCTCATCCGGAAAATGGGGTGAAGAGCACACATACACTAAATAATGGACGATGTTCCAGCCCACGTAAATGGACGACACCGAGTCTCCAGAGCTTAAATGGGAATTGCAACGAGCACCCAGAGATGTAAATGAGGAATGCAGCGAGCTCTCACAGGGGTCTGGGCCACCCATTAATAAGTACAAATGATGAATAATGCGACTATAAGTATCACATAATTATAAACGAAGTGGATATCCGCGCGCTGCGTTTGCTACCTAGCAACGCAATCACACAGGCCTACAAACACTACACATTAGTTATTAAGGGGGGAAGTCGACAGTTAGACCTAAGGGAGCGGAATTCAAAAGGGCCTTATGGCCTGGTGGTTTTGGAAATGACCGGCGTTACCAAAATACACCCGGGTGGTGCCCTGGGGAGGGAAACCTGCCCCAGGCAATCGCTCCGATCAAAATTCTAGTATGTAAAGCAGTTGCATTTGGAAAGCAACTTAGACTTAAGCAAATTAACGAGCACTGTTGCGAGACAGTAGCACAACCCATTTCGGCATTAGGTTAAGGACCATTTCGGCATGTATATAAAACATTTTTTTTCTCATAGCATTAATTAGTAGTAGCCTAGATTAAGTACACTTCTTACACATATAATAATAATTCGGCACCTGGCAACTAAAAGCGTTCCCAGGGTAAGACCGACAACACATTACAAAAACAGGCATATGCGACGCGAACGCGTCTTATGGCGTTCGGCACCTGACAACTAAGCGTTACCAGGATAGGACCGACAACACAGTAACATAAACGGTACAGCAACCGAGGCTGTCCAACCGCAGCGGTACATGAGACGTCCGAAGAGGTCTCAAGGGCGGTGGCATCATCCAAGCCGACCCTTAAACAGCGCTGCGCGATATATGCGCATAATAATATTTGGCCAAGGGCACATTTATAACCTGTCTTTATATTTCAGCACAGAGCTCCACCACTGCAGCATCGTGGGAGCACAGACAACCAGGTTCATAATGAGGTAAAGGTAAGGTGGACCACCGAACACACACACACTCCACACAGATGATGCACACTGGGATGACACACAAATACATATACACACAAAGGGGTGGCAGGCACCGATAAAGGGTATATAATGGATATGAAATGTATGCTCTATTACAGATCACCCGAGCGACGACATAACGCACGCTACCCCTCCTGGACACTACTAACATATTCTATCCACAGGTCCACAACGAAGTGTACATACCTTTTGTAAATATATCTTTCACACACACAAAAATAACACACTTTCTCTAAGATTAAACAAATACACTTTGCCACATTTCAGTCGCGCCGATAAGGTGACGGTGACGCATCAGTAACGTGAAGTGTTCGTGGGACACTGAACGCTACTGGCGCAAACAAAATTAGAACACGCTAGATAATGAGCGACCTACGGTGGCTAGGGCCAGCGCAGGATTTGTAAGCGCTCTCCCTCAACACCAAGGTGCAATTTTCCCACCCACGGGGGAAAATGCACGATAACTAGGAATTAGCGGCACAGGCACTAAAACTCAGCAAAGCGCCGAACAGAAAATGGCCAGGAATGAAAGAAGAAGGTACACACGAAGCGAAGTAAGAGAACGGGCGACAGAAAGGAGCAAAATCAGGTACCAGGCTCATATAGATTAGTATTTTATATTATAAGACAATTGTATGAATATTGTAAAATTAAGCCATATACACAACACCAATATACAAGTGTATATATATTTACACGGCACACCACCAACACGATTTATACTGTTTTTCTTTCCTTTCCACCCTTCTAACTTAAATTTTGAAAAATGTCATCTCACCTCGAACAATAAAAAAATATAATATTAAATCAGTAAGCTCACCTTAAGACATTTATTTTCCTTTCTCTCTACACTATCTCTATATTTTCATTGTTACATTTTACACCTCACGCGAGGGCAATTTTTCATCCCACTGCAGCGACAGCGACGGAGCATGCCTAGCTCCAGCGATGTTTTTTCCCCTCATTGTGCAATTATTATTACAACTGTTCTTCTATGGTACACTGTTATATTAATACATATTACATTGGTATATCCGATCCACACTACTTTAGTTATGACCACGTATTTAAAATGATGTTCATATTTTATGATTCTTATGATGATTGTTATTGATATTAACTCATGTAAAAAAGAATGTTCCACATCCAATACCAACCCCCCCCCCCTGAACACACTCTAACCTCACATCGCCAACCAGACAGGACGACACGACGACACAACACCGACATCTACACGACATCAAAGAAGAGGAAGAAGAAGAAGAAGACACCGAAACATCCACACTATTTTCGGTTCGCGAGGCCGCGAACAAAGGCCGAGAAGGTCTTGTTCAGTCCAAGGGTCGGGACGACGCTAGGACCTGGAACGCCAACACACCCCCTCATCTTTTATCTATAAACTACCCCTTACAGGCTGTAAGCCTCGCACACTTCCGTAACACAGGCAGGCGCAATTAGTCTAGCTGTAGCCAAGCTTACATCATTCACAAACAAATACACATCGCTGAAATTTGGAACAGCAACAATGACGAAACGCCAAGTCAGCAATGTCTATTCGCGGCCGACGGCTCTGTCTCTCCAGCTCCAGCTCCGACTACATCACTGCACCACCAGGTGAGCATAGAGTGTGTTCAGATCTCCTTATAACTTACACATTTGTACTTCGTCACCCAAACCCACATTTATACTTGTACACATTGTCTTACATCTGTCCCCTACTAAAAGAGACAGCAGATTACCATAACTGACCAAATAAACACTTGGTCAGTAAACACACATCTTAAACATATTTCATTTAGTTGTGCATCCTCACACCCAGCCTGCCCTCAGTCCTAATTGCCCCTGACCGAGAAGGCCAGGAATTGCACCATCAGGAACTCCATTGTATTCGAGTAGCAGCCAGACAACAGCGGCCAAGTTGCCGACTCAGCACATGAGCTCGCTATCGCTCGCTCACACTTAATTGGTAAGCTATGCTAATAGCTCTTTATTAAGCATTCATTCCTTAACGAGCAGACGCACCCCGTAGGAACGCACCCCGTTATACCTCATCCTAAAACAGACACCTACACTAGTAGTTTCCCCAAATACAGGAAACTACACCTTTCGGAAACCACCCCTAAAATTATACATCTACATACCTGTTCATCCCTTCCCCCCAACACAGGGATAGAACAATATCCTACTTATGTTAATTGCCACTATCAACACACAAAATTTCCGTTTGATTGCTGTAATAGATTCGTAGATATTGAGATCCGACTAAATATTTTGGATGGTCGCCATGTTGGATTTTATATATGTAGGTCCTAGAGTTATGTACTGTCTCCCGAAGATTATTGTGTACGTGTAGCATTCAAATTTCAATCGCATGATTAGGACACAAGAAGTAAAAACGAGATTTTAAAATTTCCCACAGCAGCCATCTTGTGGTTATGGAAACAATTGAAATAATTTAGATGCCAGTGGTTTAACATTCGTATAAAGATTTACTGTACCAAGTTTCACTGCACTCGGATGGTTAAATTGCGAGAAACGTCCATATGAATTACTGAGAAACAGGCCATTGCTAATGAATTAAATGTCTTTTACGGTAGTGTGTTCAATAAATCCAATAGCTGTGTGTTGGACCTTAACGACGAGTCAGGGGCTCCCCTGTTCCAAATAAACCAGTCAGCAATTGTAAAGCTAATACAAAAACTGCGTTTCAATGTATCAAAGGGTCCTGATAATATTGTTAGTGAAGTACTTATATTAGGAGGTAGGGCCGTGGCACGATACTTGGAGGTGATATTTAATGTGTCCATAAACAATGCGCAAATCCCAGATGACTGGAAAAGAGCTACGGTAGTCCCAATATTTAAGGGAGGGAGCAGACTTGAATTGGGCAACTACAGGCCGGTTAGCCTTACGTCCATCGTTTGTAAGCAGATGGAGCATCTCATTTGCGACTACTTGAGGGAACAGTGGGAAACATTATCATGGTTTAATGATAGGCAGCATGGATTTCGGAAAGGTTACTCATGCGAGAGTCAGATGCTATCACTTTTTCAAGACATTAGCGAATCGTTAGACCATGGAGTTTCAGTCGACGCCGTGGTGATAGATTTTGCGAAGGCATTTGATGTCGTGCCGCATGACATGCTACTCCATAAATTAGCTTCGACGAAGATTGATAGAAGAGTAATTTTATGGATCCAAGAATTTTTGACGGGTCGTTCCCAGAAAGTGAAAGTTGAAGGCGTATTCTCGGATGAAATTACCGTAACGTCGGGTATCCCTCAGGGCAGCGTAATCGGAACTTTGTTGTTTTTGGCGTTTATAAATGACTTACCAAATGGAATTCGCAGTGACTGTCGATTGTTTGCGGATGATTGTGTAATATATCGAAAGATACACGACTCACAAGACAATGCAGTGCTGCAAGAGGACCTGAACCTGGTCTATAAGTGGGCGATTGTAAATAAAATGAAAATAAACACAAGAAAATGTAGTCTCTTAAAAATAGGGAAAGTGCGAAGGCAGGATTTTCAATATAACATTGGCTCGGAAATACTTGTAGAAGAAGATTCTTGCAAATATTTGGGCGTTCACGTAAGGAATGATATGAAATGGAGTAGTCATGTAGGATGTGTAGTTTCAAAAGCTTACAAATCCCTGCACTTTGTAATGAGGGTATTAAAAGGAAGTAGTACCTCTGCTAAAGAATTAGGCTATTTGTCACTTGTAAGACCTATTCTGGAATATGCCTCGGCGGTTTGGGATCCATATCAAGTAGGGCTCATCAATGAGTTGGAAATGGTACAAAGAAAGGCCGCTAGATTTGTGCTCAGTGACTTTAATCCCAGGAGCAGTGTGAGCCGTATGTTAAAGAAACTTGGGTGGGAATCACTGGAGGCTAGGAGGATGAAATCTAGACTCTACGCTATGTACAACACGTATACAAATCAACCAGCATGGGGTGAGCTTAGCAAACGATTGGGAAAGCCCACTTACATGGGTAGGAGCGATCATCCTTTCAAAGTTAAGGGCCGACCACAGCGAACAAATTGTGGTAAATATTCTTTTGTAAACCGTGCCATTGATAACTGGAACTCTCTACCTGCCGCAGTCTTAGAGCCTTTTCCCAAACATATAGGTGTGTTTAAGAAAAGACTGACTATTTGTGTAAATACTCCAGTTTAATTGGTGTATAATTGTTATTGAATTGTTATGTATAATTATGTATTGTTATGTATAATTATGTATTGTTATGTATAATTATGTATTTGTTATGTATATCCAATTTGCCACCGGGGGACACACCCCCCATTGCAAATAAATGAATGAATGAATGAATGAATGAATGAATGAATGAATGAATATTTATACTTCGCGTCGCCGCCATGTTGGATTTGTGATCATCAGGTTATATAAAGTCCTATAGGTGAACTTAAGTTCATAACCCCTATGAACATAAAAGATTCAGTTTGATTGCTATAATAGATCCATAGATATTCAGAGCCGTCTAAATATTTCGGATGGTCGCCATGTTGGATTGTTAAATGTATAGGCCATAGAGTCATGTACGATTAAAGGAAAATTATTGCGTAGGTTCATTATTCAAACTTTCATTTCGATCGCATGATTACGACACAAGAAATAAAAACTTAATTTTTAAAACT
This sequence comes from Meconema thalassinum, assembly GCA_946902985.2. Taxonomy (NCBI): domain Eukaryota; kingdom Metazoa; phylum Arthropoda; class Insecta; order Orthoptera; family Tettigoniidae; genus Meconema; species Meconema thalassinum. The sequence continues at coordinate 1,026,488,415 of OX336388.2, forward strand.
CGTACAGCCGCCATCTTGAGGTTATGTAAACAATTGAACTAAATTAGATACCAGTGTATTACAATGTGTATAAACATTTTCTGTACCAGATTTCATTGCGTTTGGAACATTAAATCGAGAGAGTGGTCTATTTAAAATTTTCAAATTCGCTTGGCCGCCATGTTCCTTTTGTAGTTAACCGGTTTTTGAAAGTCTTATAGATGAACTTCCAGTAGTGCCCTTTATCTCCGTACAAAATTTCAGGGTGATACCGCTTATAGTTTCAGAGATATAGAATGTCAGTGAAATATTTCGCACGTCCGCCATCTTGTGGTTATGAAAAAAATTGAACGAAGTTAGATGTCTGTGCATTACAATGTGTATAAACATATACTGTACCAAGTTTTATTGCGTTGGTTGGTTAAATCGCGAGAAACGTCTATTTAAAAGTCGCAAATTCGCGTGGCCGCCATGTTGGTTTTGTAGTTACCAGTTTTTCAAAAGTCGCATAGGTGAACTTCTAGTAGTTCCCTTTATAATCGTAAAAAAATACAGGGTGATATCGGGATTAGTTGGTGAAATATTTCGCACAGCCGCCATTTTGGATGGGTGAGACGTTACAAAATTTGAAGGGCATGGTCGGGGTCGTCCTGAATAGTGCTATGAACTTACCGAGTTTCATTGAAATCGCTCCAGCCGTTTAGAAGTTATTAGGGGACACACACACACCTCTCTCTCACACACACACACACACACACGCACGGACAAAAGGTGATCTCATAAGCCTATTTTTTCAAAATTGAAAATAGGCTAAAAGTGGATTAACATTTGGAAAAGGGTGCTGACGTTGAGAAAGGGTGCAAAAAGTGCAACCAAAAGTCAATTATGGGTGGTCATTTAATATTTTCTTTGCAAGACAAGTTAATTTGGGCACATAAATAGCAAAAGAAAAAGTGTTGCATGCTTTACAACATTTCGCGATATTGGCTCTCATTGGACAAACATCTTTGGGTAATAAATTTTGCTGTTGCTAATTCCTTTAGTGGATTGGGGCAATCTTGGTCATCAGCCCCGCGTACTTGGTTGTGTGTTGGACTTTGTCTAAAATAAGGAAGGAAGCTTTTAGTTTTACGTGACCGTTAAACATGCTATCATGAGCCACGGGACCTCCTTTTAAGTGGAATCCGAACCACAGGACATGGCATTTCACTTTGAAAATCTCACTTGCATTGACCGGGAATCAAACTCAGTCCACCTTGGTGAGAGGCTAACAGCTTGACCGCTGCACCACCATGCCCCTTGCCTAAAATAACCAGTGTTACTGTGATGACTGTTGTAGTGTGTGTTAGCGGTATGAAGAACAGGGATGAGGGAGGTGCCCCGGGACTTAAAAATAATTTACTATCCCGGCATTTGCCTATAAGGGTATGGAGAAATCCAGGCAAACCCACATTCAGTATAGTAGCTGCCAGCGCTGAGATGTGAACCTCCAATCTGCGGAGGTTGGATAATAGGCATCTTTCTCCTGCTGTGGAACGTTGGATTTTTGTACGATTGCGGATATAAGAAACGCGTTTCCTGTGACGATGAGGGGAATAGAGAATACTGCTGATTTATTTGACATTTCCAAAGAGAGCAAACGAAAGACGTGCGCATACTGACATGGTGGGTCGATACGCTACTCGCTGTTATTCAGAGGGCCATTTCTAGACCGCAAGCACAGCCGCGGTCTGTCAACATACCGTTAATTCACTTGGTAATTATATTTAGTTGCAATTCCTGGGAGAGAGTCTGTATTATGGAATTTATGTACACTGGAGCACAAAAACGTAGTGCACCTTTGCAGGACATGTGCTATGAACATATTAAACTAAGGGCACAATATACGCTGGTCAAAAAAGTTTTGCGTATTCCAAGCTTATGTATTTGTGGACTAAATATAATACACGTGCTTTATCCGATAACTGTTTTATATATTTATGTAGCCTATGGCATTAGAACATGAATCACAATAATAATAATAATAGTAATAATAATAATAATAATAATAATAATAATAATAATAATAATAATAATAATAATAATAATAATAAGTACATACGAGGCGCGTATTTTATGTAAAAGCCGTTGTGATATTACGCCGTTGCAGCACTGAGGTCGGCATTCCGTGCGGGCGCGCTGTGAACCTGCTTCTATTGGCAAGGCTGAGACGCCATTACGGCAACAGTCGCCCATGTGTAGGTGGGTTGACAAGCTTTTGAAAATGGCATCGCCGATCAAGCAGGGACCCGGAACAGAACGTAACGCGGAACGGAACTCTTGTCTAAGTGGAACGGAGAAATTCCGTTATCTCCAAGGTTATTTCCAAGTTGTAACGTTACCGCTGTCTGTTCCAAGCGTAACGTTACCGTCCCGGAACGGAACTGATTCTGAAACCGTACCCGGTATCTGGAACAGTGGAATGTTAGCCGAGCCTGTACCGGTACAGCGTATTGGAGACGGGTGGAACGTTACGTTGTCCCGTACCGAAATGAACAGAGGAATATCCGATACGTTACAGTTCGGAACATTCTACTTATAATAACGGAACAAACAGACGGAACGGAACGTTACAAATTTAACGGGATTGTATTGTTACAAGGCTGCATTATGACGTCTCAAGGTCAAGCAGAAGGCGTGCGATGTAGCTGTTATTTTTATTGGGACGACGTGCATGCATTTACTCACTCAATCCCATTTTCCCGCTCACCTCACAGCACGCCAGCCTTCTGTTTCAGCTAATGTAGAGATCCTGTACCCCAAAAGAAGCTGCGCGACTCCGTCCCCTCGTTGTGATCGGTTGATCAAAATTTCTTTGGGATACCGTACACGATTTGTGAGGTAGGGCAATGGGCAAAGCACATTGCTATCAAGCGGTTCCGTGGCACATTTTCCGTATATAACTAAGTAGATCTAAGTTGCGGGAACACCGTAGTGTTTGTTTGTACTTCAACGTTGATTATCACCGAGACATGAGGTTTGAGACCACATATAAAATTTATACATTTCAAGCTGCCTGGAGTTGGAGAGGGGAGTACAGACGATTCTCTAGTTTAATCAAATTTTGGTTGGCTTACATATCATTGACAATCATTTCATGTCTCTGCTTTCAGAATAAGGCTATATTATGACTACCCACATCGTCACTCCAAGATGACAGCAAAATACTTATTATTAGACTATTGTTATTATTATTATTATCATCAATAGACAGTTATGTTATTATTATTTTCATAATTATTAGTCAATAATGATTATTATTAGTATACTATTATTATTATATTTTTCATTATTCTAGACAATTGAGTTTGTACAAAAATTCGCTATCCAGCAACAGAGAAACTACCTTATACTATCGGGGCGCAGTTAGCCTATTATGAGGAACCGGATTCTTAGGTTCTTATCTATTTTTCCCATACTTCTAAATACTTTTACGAATCACACTGAAATTCCGTACTACCTAATAAACTAAATAATACGCGAGTACCTAAAAATAACTAATTGCAGTTTTATACCATTTATTGTAGTATATTTCAAATTTTGTCCATAATCCTTGAAATTAAATGTGAAGATAGTGTTTATTCCTAGCTCCAGTTGATTCAAAGCAATCCTACCTACAGGAAAAATGAAATATATTCAGCACTTTCCAGCTTATATATTATTGTTTGGTTATATACCGAGAGGAAAGAGCGAATAAATCTCTTATTATTCCCAAGAATCCAATATTGTAAAGAATCAACATTATTTGAACGAGATAGAGTGTGAAAATCATCTCTGACATCCTTGGCTTTATTGCAATCCCTACAAGTGTAAAGTTATCGGTGATAATTTGATTACGCATCATTATGTAAAATATTTACTCTCTCGTTGCAATCTGATTGTCTACTAACAATGAGGTATTAATTTTAAGCCTTATGTAATGTATGTCAACTTTCGCTACCCTTTAAACATAAGAACCTATTGTAAAAACCCATTCTACCTAATAAAAACCTAAAAAGAACAATTTTATGTTTTTGAAAACCTAAAATGACAATTTTAAAAACCACCAAAATCCGGCCCCTATTTATTATATTCTGATGGTTGGGTGGTAGAGCAGCGGACTCTGTACTGGGATAAACGCCAGGAAAGAAGAAGATTGTTGGGTGGTTTCATACGTAAGACAAGAAGTTCCATGAAGAACTATACAGCCTACTTTTCATGCCAATGATTATTCTACAGTATATGAACCTATCTAGAATAATGACGAAATTAAGTTGGTAATATCGAAATATCTAATTAGTTCAAAACATACCTGGTGTAATTTAGCCTAATAACGCACGACAGTTGGCAGCCCTGGTGACTAAATATATTCTTATTTCCATCTCTTAAGGTACAGAATACAACATTTGGTTGAAGTCCAAAGGACGTTACATGCAGTTAGACACTGGATCTATCAGCACGCGTAAAAGCATGTTGCCAACAATACCATGCGTGTGCTGGTCAGAAATAATCTGAAATTGTATGATATCTTGTTGTGCCAATTTTGGATGAAATCCATATGTTAGTATAGAAGTTACATGTATTTTAAAATTGGACCTATCAGCAGGCATAGAATCATGTTGGCAGCACTGACTTATATTAATTACTCCAAATTAATCTAGAAGGTCAGGTGCTATACGTGTGCAAAGTATAGAGATGTTGGCTTGCATACTTTCTGATATATTGATGAAAATATGAAAATCCACAGCCTGCTTCCAGTCTCTGACCGGGTCAGGAATGGAATGAATGAAGCCCCCATCTAGCGGCGAGGATATGAACTGTGCCGGCTGCCGAGGCCTGACGCACTCCTCTGGGGCAATGATTAAATGAATGACAGATGAAATGAAATGATAGTGGAGAGTGTTGCTGGAATGAAATTTTGACAGGGAAAACCGGAGTACCCGGAGAAAAACCTGTCAGCCTCCGTTTTGTCCAGCACAAATCTCACATGGAGTGACCGGGATTTGAACCACGGACCCAGCGGTGAGAGGCCGGCGTGCTGCCGCCTAAGCCACGGAGGCTTCTGATATATTGATATTAGGGTAAAAAAATATAGACAGCATTTATTAACAGTTGGCAGCCCTGATTGCTCTTAACAATACTTATAGTCATATCTGTTATGTTACACATAGCACATAAGAAATTTGGTTGAAATCCAACTGATAGTATAGAAGTTACATGTATTTAAAATTGGTACTATCAGCAGGCTTATAATCATGTTGGTAGAACTGATGTATATAAGTTACTCCAAATTAATCTAAAATGTCAGAATATACGTGTGTATAGTTTAAAGCTGTCGGCTTGCATACTTTCTGATATATTTGGATGAAATCCATTTGTTAGTATAGAAGTTACATGTATTTTAAAATTTAACCTATCAGCAGGCATAGAATCATATTTGGATAAAAAAATAGAGAGAGCAATTATTAACAGTTGGCATCCCTGGTGGCTCTTAAGAATACGCTCCGTCATATCTGTTTATGTACACATTTTACATACAAAATTTGGTTGAAATCCCATTGATAGTGTAGAAGTTATATGCATTTAAACATTGAACCTATCAGGAGGCTTAAAATTATGTTGGCAACACTGGCATATATGGCCTCCTGGAAATTAAACTGAAATAGTATTATCTACATGTGTGCCAATTTTGGAATAGCTCCCATGCATACCTTGCAAGATATCCAACATGGAGCTCAAATTTCTAGTGCGTTTTTCAGCAGTTGGTAGCACTGACATCATTTTCAAATATGGACGTGAGATATTCCGGTGCACATCTTTACTCATACTAAATTTGGTTTTGATTGCTGCAGCCGTTTAGGAGTTCATAGGGGGGACACACACACACAGCCAGACAGACACACATTTTCCCGGATCGATCTCATAAGTCTACTTTTTCCTCATTTTTGCAAAATGTGAAAAGTAGGCTAGGGCCCACAGCCACTCCTATTTCAGTACACGAGCTATCGAGTCTAATACCAACAGGCCGAGTGGTTCGAGGCTGGCTGGCGTTCCTCTGGTCGTATTGGGTACTGACTCACATTTGTAGTATATGCTAAAAGCATAAGATGGCGTCGATAATTTAGAGGTGGAACACCCGATTCGGCGAGTCGGCTGGGTATCGGGCTGGTCCGGAAGGCACCAGTAGCCAGCCTAACGCCACTATGGTGGATACTGTCCAGCATTTTCAAGGTTGCCGGTCTTTCTGAACCGTAAGCCGCAGAACCATAGTCTAGCCGGGACACGACGAGGGCTTGGTAGAACCGTAGCAGCACCGCTCCGTCAGCCCCCCACGTAGTGCTACTAAGAAATTTGAGCATGTTCAGTTTCCTGAGACACGTCGTTCTTAGTTGCCGTATATGGGGCTGCCACGTTAATTTGCTGTCAAAATGGAGCCCCAGGAAGCGATAAGTGTCAACCAACGGCAACGCAGCATACCTGAGATGTAGTTCAGGGTGTAAGTGTAGCCTTCGGAGCCGACAAAAATGGACGACGGAGGATTTCGCTGATGAAAACCGGTCGTGAGCCCACCTGTCGACCCGGTTAATAGCTATCTGCAATTGCCGTTCCACGATTGACATACTTCCAGAGCTGTAAAGCAGAGCTAAATCGGCTACATACAGCGATGGAACTATCGTGGGCCCGGTGGCGGTAACAATGCCGTTTATGACAACCTCTTTAACTTTTACACTCATCGGCGTATCGCAGATTCTTTCTTCTTTTATATTTAAGGAAAATATATCAATTCAAAACAACCATTTATTGACACTTCTGGATGCCATGACAGTTAATTTTACAACAGTGGAAAAAAGATAATAAAGAAAAAAATGACAATCTTAATGTAGCATCTTTGGCCAAAAGATATGACACACTCCCACCTTGAGTTGGTGGAAGAACAACTCAACCATACATAAATAACTATAATTACCTCAAAATACAGTAATCATAAATCTAATATCTTTGGTGTATTTACAGCTCTACCACTTTTAGTGGTTACTCTTGACATCCCTTCTCATCCCTAAACACATTTAGGCTAATGAGACTTTTGTCATTTTTTGAAGAGAAAGGCTCTTCCTGTACCAATCTTGCGACTATTTTTTCTGCTGACATTATCTCCTCACATGATAATTCTCCACGAGCTCTTGTAAGGTTTGCTCTTCGCGTATTTTGGATAAATCTCTTTATCCAAGCAACCAACCGAATTATTTTTCCATAGCTTGAAAAATATAAGTAATACCAATTAAAATCGTGGTACCTGCACTGATCATTATTTACATGTTTTGGGGTGCTACATGAAGTATCTACAAAGTAACTCATTATTTGATTTGATTTTCTCTTTTCTTGCAAAATCAGCTCTGCCTCTGCAGGTGGAAATTCACCAGGCCACTCTGGCCGGTCCTTTCGTAAAAACTCTGGCCCCTCCCACCATCGAAGTGCTAACAATTTTTCTGCCAGACAACTCTTGAAGGAAGATCTGCAGGATTCAAATGGCCAGGAACATATCTCCACATTTCTGGTAAAGTCAACCGATGGATTTCTTTAACACGGTTGTTGACAAACACAGTCCATGTTTCTTCCTATAGAATCCATGCTAAAACCGTTGTCAAATCAGTCTAGAAATTCAACTTGACATCTTGGTAGTTTAGTCCTTCTAGCACTGAATTACCTAATCTAGCTCCCACTGTTGCAGCAATTAGTTCCAGTCGGGGAATGATGACTGTGTTTAATGGGGCTACTCTTGCTCTGGCTGCAAGAAGGTGTACCTTACTCTCACCGTCAATTTGTAGTCGTATGAAGACTACTGCAGCGTAGGCCTGTGCACTAGCATCACACAAAATATGTAGACTGACATCCCTGTGGTTCTTGGAATAATGAAACCAGACTGGAATTCTCATCTCTTTCAGGAGAAAAGGCTTAAATACCAAGTTACAAATTGGTCCTTAATATCAGTAGTAACCTCTTCATCTCAAGATATATACCACTTAGCCATATCTTTTGTAATAACAATTTAGGAACTAGAAGTACTGGACTAACTATGCCAATCGGATCAAATATCTTTTGTGCAACTGACAGAATAGATATTTTCGTGATCACTCCCAATTCATGGTTCTGTAACCATTCCAAGTTTAACAATAAAGTGTCAGATTCCAAATCCCATCGTAAACCTAGCACCGCTGACTGTCCTACAAGAATGAAAGCATCATTGTTGGCCTGCCAACCTCTGAGGTTGAACTTTCCTTCCTGCATTATATCACGTGCTTCATTAATGAATTCTTTCAGTTCTGATTCAGTATCAACACTGGTTACAACATTGTCCACATAAAGGCTCTGTTTAAGTCTTGATATCTGTCCTTTACTATATTGACAATCTTCCATTGCCTTGTCCAAATGGTAATCAAGAACTGCTCCTAAAAGGAAAGTGCTACATTTTAATCCAAATACCACCCTCCGATGCCGAAATATCTTTATATTCTTCCAGTCATTTAGATCACACCAGAAGAACCTAAGAAAATCTCTGTCTTCTTGACGAACACTTATTTGTAGAAAAGCCATTTCTACATCAGCTGTCACTCCAAATCTCCCTTCCCGAAATTTTAGTAACAAGGAAGGAATCAATTCAACCAGATTGGGTCCACACTCTAAACAATGATTGAGAGAAGGAGCATTTCTACCTCTTGCTGACACGTCAAATACAGGACGAACTCTGGTGGTGCTATTCTCCTTAATAACAGTTCGATGTGGTAGGTAGTGTCCATAATTCCCTACTTCTTTGACTGGTACTTCTTCAATAATTCCCAGTTCTTCCCACTCAGCTAGAACTGCATCGTATGAAATGAGAATATTTTGAGACTGAAGCTTTCTAGTGGTAGATTCTAACCTTTTGAGTGCCAGCTCCCTGTTACTAGGAAGAGCCAAGCTATCTTCTTTCCATAACAATGAAACTTCGTAACGTCTCTCATCATTTACAGTAATACCTCATAGAAAATCATCTCTAATTTGAAGCTGTCTTTCATTTTTGGACATTTTAACAGCTGAGTCTGAGATTCCAATGGTATCTAGGCTCCAGCGATCGTTGATCTCATTAACAAACAGAGCTGTAACTTCTTCTGCCAAGTTAACAGAAGATTGTTGTGGAACTTTCCCCATAAAAGTCCAGCCTAAATTTGTTTCCACAGCAACCAAACCAGAAGATAGAACTTAAATATTTCCTGTCAGAAGTTTGTCCGCTACATCCGCTCCAATCAGCAAGTCCACAGGCCTAGACTCATCCCCAATATCTGTTAGGCTGATATTCCCTTCCTCATGTTCATTCAACCAAGGTCCTTTCTTGACCGAAGGGATGCCATTACATATTAAAACCTGATCCAATACTTCAAAATTACATTGATATTTTCCATCCAAGCTTTCAATTTCTACTTTGTAACATGAATGTTCATTAACACTCGTTTTCACTCCCCCAAAAAGGTCATGTTTAATTGTTTCAGTTCTGACTGGAGTGTAACCTAATCTTTTAACAATGTCTTTCTTAACATAGGATCTTTGGGATCCTGAGTCAATTAAGGCTCTAACAGAGAAGGAAGAGCCAATACCTTTCATCTTTATAACCAAAGTTTGCAAAATAACTTTAGGATATTTAGAAATATTACTCAGCGAATTTGTCTTTTGTTCATTCTTCCTCCCGGATTGCCTGTGTTCGACATTATTATGGGATATATTTTGTTTATTCTGAGGTAAATCAGGGCACATCAGAACTTGGTGGCTCTTACTAAAAATAATGCACCGTACTACGGCTTTACATTTATTGACACAGTGTCCCTTCTTAAAGCACTTAAAACACCCACCCTTGTCCTTTAGGACCTTCTGTTTCTCAGATAGACCTAATTAGTGTGCTTTAAAACAATTAATGGCATCATGTTGACCTCCACAAAAAATTCAGTACCCTCTCCTCTCCTCAACTGGGTTAGTGTTTAACAAGTCAGCTGCAGTAGCAATGTGCTCTGACAATTTGGGTTGGTCTCTACTCCTGTTATTATCTTTGATTCCAAAACCGGAAATTGCTAAACTGATCCGTTCCTCGGCTTCCACTTCCCTTTTCATGAATAGCATGAGATTGTCTAACCTATCTTTCGAATCACGTGTGTGTGCAAAATTGGAACTTCTTTGCCAGGCCCTAAGAAACTCCTCAGGCAAACATGACTCTACTAAAGGATACATCATAGATGCACACTTATCTGTTGTAACACCTAAGGTTTCAAGTGACCGTATGTGCGATTCCAAGCTGTCATAAAGGCTACACATTGAATTGCCATCACCGGGAGTGGAAGATTTCTTAAGAACTAAAGATAACAACTCTCTTACGTAAACTTCAACCAACAGATCATCTCTACCGAACCTGCTCTTTAAACATTCTACTGCCTTCGTATAATTTTCCCCAATAGGTGGAAAACTTTCAGTAATTTCTCGAGCACGAGACCCTTTCACTGTAGCTTGCATTAAGTATTGAAACTTATCTTCCGGTGCAATATCCGGATCCTTGTCAATCTTTACAAACTGGCCCCTGAACTGTATCCACTGTTTTACATCGCCATCAAATTTCCTTAGTTCTAATTTCGGTAGTTTGAATTTTCTCTTGCTCACAAGATCTACACTGCTACAATCACTGTTGTCTTGAGCGATGCCTCCTGAAGGTAGAATATATTCAACACTCACCTCTATATCAAGAAATTGACGTTGATAGTCATCGGCAAGTCTACATTCGTCGTGCAAGTCCTCTTGGCCGACGTCAAGTTTTAGACTTACGACCTTACCATCCAGCTGCAGGAGCTCATCATTTTTCTTCCGAAGTAAAGAAAGGGAAACCTGAACTTTCCTTCGCTTTTCATGAGCTGTCATCTGGACGTCATCAATTTCACCTTTGAGGTTATTCAACTGCATCGAAAACGCCGCCCGTGTTACCTTACGTAGCTTGATCGCTCGATCCAGTTCACGTTGGGTTGTCTCCATAATTAAAATATATTGATATATTTATCCTATCACTGGTCGACACTTATTTTACTTTTACGCTCGCAGATTCTTTCTTCTTTTATATTTAAGGAAAATATATCAATTCAAAACAACCATTTATTGACACTTCTGGATGCCATGACAGTTAATCTTACAACAGTGGAAAAAAGATAATAGAGAAAAAAAATAACAATCTTAATGTAGCATCTTTGGCCAAAATATATGACAACCTCGAACAAGGTGACAGAACAGAACCCTGAGGAACTTCGTTTTCTTGGGTATAATATTGCGATATGTTCTACCGACCCTTACACGGAAGAGTCGGACTACATGAAATTCGTAATGAAAGTCGGTAGATTAACACGGAGTCCCCACTCATGAAGGGTTGAAAGGATCTCGTAGCGCCATATGGTGTCGTAGGTAATTCGGAGAAATGCCTCCTGTATGGCGCTCACAAGTCGCACCAGATGGACGGTGGTGGACATATGGGAGCGAAATCTAGACTGGTACCCTGACAGTAAGCCCCTCTCGTCCAGGAACCACACCAGTCGATGGTTCACCATCTTCTCTCGCAGCTTACATAGGGCATTTGAGAGGCCTGTAGCTGCTGACAAGTTTGGGATCCTTTCCAGCCTTGGGAACCGGTATCATGATCCACACTCGCCATTGAGATGGAAACTGCCCATCAATCCATATACGATTGAAGAGGACCAACAATTGCTTTATACTGGATTCGCACAGATGTTTTAACATTTGATTCTGTATGTTATCCGGTCCGGGAGACGTATCTCTACACAGTGAAAGCGCACTGCGCAGTTCCCTTTCAGAGAATGGTACATTGTAGGACTCCAAAGCAGCAGTGGCAAAGTACAAGGGGTGAGCCTCCGCCTCTCGCTTCAGAGTCAGAAACGTAGGATCGTAACTCCCAGAACAGGATACATCATTGAAGTGCGATCCAATACGGTTGTCAATGGCGAGTTGGTCCGTGATGATGTCTCCGATGATGGAGACTCCGTGTGCCATCAATGATATCGGGAGTCCGGAGATCCGACGAAGCTTAGTCCACACTTGAGATGAAGGAGTATGTGTCGTCATAAGCAACACATACTTTTCCCACGTCGTTTTATTACTCTCCCGAATCAGATATCGGGCTCTAGCACGCATCCTTTTGAAGGTGATAAGGTTGGCCATAGTATTTTGCCTCCGATATCATTTGAAAGCACGTCGACGATCTTTAAAGGCTGCTGCAATCTCGGCTGTCCACCAAGGGACAAGTTTCCGGAGGGAGTTGCCGGATGAGGAAGGTATTGTTTCCTCATCAGCAGCCGAAATACCATGCGTTATGTGAATGGTATGATCATAGACACTCTCAAAGGTATCTTCGGCAAAATCAGCTCGTGCTGTGAAAGTTGTCCAATCAGCCCGACGGAGAAGCCATCGACTTGGTAATTCGATGGCTCTCTGGTTCGGAAGAGTAACGATAATCGGGAAATGGTCACTAATACAAAGGTCGTCGTGCACACCCCACTGTAGCAGGGGACCAGCGCACGACAGAACAAGATGATATCGACATTTGAATAAGTGCCGTGTGCAATAGAGAAGTGCGTAGGTTCTCCTGTGTTTAACAAATACAGCTCCAGCGCCTGATCAGTCTCTCAAAATCTCTCCCTCCATCACTAGTGGTAGCGGAGCCCTAGATATTGTTGTGGGCATTAACATATCCCAGAAGGAGAAAAGGAGGGGGGGGGGAGCTGAGAGACTAGATCCACCAGCTGGTTTCAATCCAGTTGAGAATCAGGTGGAATGTACGTTACATACTGTTGCCATTACTGGCGACGAAGTACGAACTGCAACTGCCTCTAGCTGAGTACGCAACGGCACCTCTTCACTAAAGAGGCTAGAGTGGACGAGAATGCAGACGCCACCGACGGCCACAGCTCCATCCACCGGGTCTTCAGAGAAGAGGTTGAAGTAACGCATTATTGTCTCACGTCCAGGACGAAACCTGGATTCCTGAAGACAGACAATGGTTGCCGAAAACGAAGATATTAATTGACGTAACTCATTGAGATGACAAGAATAGATATTACAGTTCCCTTGTAAGTAGAAGTGGGTCTTCTACTTACGCTTGACCGTTTGCCACCATTCCCCATCTCTAGTTGGATATGATGGGGCAGGGGAGCGCACCTCAATTTCCACATCTCGGTCCGATGACGAAGAAAATGGAGTGGGCAGTCCCCTGGATGGCGCGCGGTCCTTGTCGGACTTCACGAGTCTCGCTCTTGGGGAAGAGCGAGAGCGGTGTCGAGGGACTTTATCCCGGTCCGAAGACTGGGTGTCTGTCCCCGACATGTCCCGAAGAGATTTCTTTCTTGATCGGCGCTGACGTCTATTTGGGGAAGTAGATGATCGCTTCCCCACAGACGCCAGTTCCTTACAAAACATGGCCGCTCCTGCTGACACCGCTCCACTGGTGGTGGTGGGAGTGGAATGGCCAGCAGATACCTGAGCAGCCCTGTCTCTAGGAGAGGAAGAGAAACGGCGCTGAACCGTTCCTCTCTCCTCCGCTGATGTATTTTCCTATTTGTAGGGGAGTTCCTCCATACGGACGTGTTTGGCTTCAGCCGGCTTCGCTCCCTTGATGGTCGTGGGAGCGGGAAGGCCAGCAGAGTCAGTAGCCACTCCGTCAGGAGGAGGGCGAGAGAGATGGCGACGAACCTTCTCTCTCATCTCCACTACTACTTTTGTCATATCGGGTGGACTGGAAGAAGGACCAGCCCTGGTCGGCAAACTCTTCTTTCCCCTGTTAACTGAGGAAGATATGTTAGCCGACCGGTTCGAAGAAGAAGAGGACTTCTCCGATTTCGCCGGTTTAGATGATATAACTGTCGCCTTCTTTTCCGTGCCCGAAGAAGGTTGTGGGACCTCCTTCGGGCAGACAATTTTCGCTGGTACAGCGAGGGGTGATTTCAAATATGCTGAATTACCGGACGTAGAGGGTACTACACTGGGAACTGTGACAGCAGGGGTGAATGAGGGCGTCGCTGCGGCCACAAACGTCACCCGAAATTCGGGGGCATTAATATCACGGTACCTCTTGCGAGCATCGTGATATGAAAGCCGATGCAATGTTCTGATTTCTTGGAGTGTGGCTTCTTTACAGAACTCAGGGCACTGCTTCGATCGTGGAGAGTGGCTTCCTTGGCAGTTAGGACAAATCGGGGGAGGCGTACACCTCTCACCCTCATGTGTCCCCTTGTCACACTCTCTACACACGGCCTTGGCAGTGCACCTGGCAGAAACATGCCCGAATTTCTGGCATTGATAACATCACATAGGTGGAGGGATGTACGGTCGAACATCGCAGTGGTTCGATGTGACCTACATCTGCTTAGGTAAAACATCACCCTCGAAATGGAGAATAAAAGCGCCGGTATCGACGCTGTTCTCTCCAATCTTTCGGGTAATGCGCCCAATCTTGGTGACGCCTATCTTCCCCAGATTCCGCAACAATTCCGCATCGCTATTCAAAATGAATTCACAATGGAAAATAACTCCACGGACCTCATTTAGCGTTTCGTGTTTTGAGACCTTAACGGGAATTTCGCTGAAATGCGTGCATTCCAGCAACGTTGCGGTTTGCTGTCGGCTAATTGTATGCAGTAGGAGCTGTCCGTTCCGGAGCTTGGAAATCCCGTTTAGATCTCCAAATTTCCCCTCGAATTCCTCGGAAAAGATCATTGATTTCACCACTTTGAAATAATCCCCGTCTGTCCTGATAGCTACCAGGTAGCGATGTGACTTGTCAACAGGGAAACGTGCATTGAAAGTTTTATTCCTGATCCGACACTCAAGAGACGGCTATTTAAGGGGGACACCCTCTGATGATTTATTGGGCCGCTTTCGCGTCATCCCGAAATCACCCTCCCCGAATACAACCTACTCCGAACGAGGGTCATCACTGTGGGTGCCACCCAGCCAAGGCAATACCTACCTGGCATAGCAGGTATTGCCCGGGGTCCCAGTGCCTTGAATAGGCACTTCCCCCTCGGCATGCACAGTGATATGTTTGGCGAAATTATTCGGCCGTGCAGGGACCTCCGTTGTGAGGCGGATACCACTGCAAGGGTACATGGCGCACCCACCTGATGGGATGGGGAATACCGTCCAGGCTTTCTGGCCAGATGGCCAAATTGGTGGCCCTTCCCCAGGCAGCATGACGTTTATTTCTAAGGATCAAACCAAAAATGGGACCGGAAGTCGGAAAAGACCTTTTACGACCTTCTCTTCCCATCAACAGGGAGTCTTCTAAATCAAAGTCAGTCATGTCAGTCTGTCTTGTCGGCCCTATTAGTGTCCTCCTACGACAAGCAGAGCATACCGTGTGTGTATTCTAACCCGCAACCCACACGGGGGTGTACCTAAAAGGATGTCTGTCGCACCCAATGGGGATTATCCACACTCCAGTAATGCATATTATGACGATAAACGGTTCCATTGTTGTGGAATCGTGCTTCGTCCGTAAATAAGATGGTCGCTAGAAAAGCCGGATCAGTTTCCACAGAACGCCACCCGTGCTTCGAAATCATGACCATGTATCTCCAGGTGTAAGTGCAGATGGTACGGGTGAGACCAGTGGGTGTGCATTATCCGCATAATAGACACTCGGCTGATGTTCGTCTCCAGTGCAATGGCCCGTGTGGTAGTATGAGGGTGACGCCGGATAGCGTCAAACACAACCTCTTCATTGTGAGCAGACGTCCCGCGATGATCTCAAACAGGCCGTGTTTTTTCCAGGGATCCAGTATCTCCCAGGCGTCTTTCCACACTCCGAAATACCATGCCTGTCGGTCGTTGTCTATCCGGATAGAGTTCTTGGTACAGACGATGCGCCTGGTATGCATTCTGTCGAGCTCCTCCATTAATATAAGTAGTGTGTTTTGGACAGTTCTATACCCACCTCCACCTCCCCACCTCACAAGCTGGCGGCGGTGGGATATCTCTCGAACTTATGGTCGGATTTTGACAAATGAGGTGTCATTGAACTCAGGCAGACACCCCCTTTCCAATGGACAACATATTTCAACCCCAAAAATAAAACCTACCCTACTAAGGGGTGAAATTAAATTTTTAGAGAATCTCTCTTTCCAATTGCAACATGTGAGAGTTTGAATGCCGATATGGAATGTAACGTTGTTCTGCAAACCAATAATCAAACAGGGGCAAGTTAGGCCTTGAGGTGAGAGCCCCTGTTATTGTTGACGAGCCCCCTGCTGTCGAGCCCCTGTTGATGGGTTATTGTTGACAGGTCCTTGTGGACGAGTCCTTGTGGACAAGTCCTTGTGGACAGGTCCTTGTGGACAAGTCCTTGTGGACGAGTCCTTGTGGATGAGTCCTTGTTGATGAGTCCTTTTGGACTGATCCCTTTGGACCGGTTCCTACGGACTGGCTCATGAATTTATTTAAATTATGTCAAAGGGCCTAACTACATTTCGCGTGTGTTGAACTGACGTTGTTCACTAATCCCCGACTACTATAATGGGATAACGATATGAAAGGAAAGTGATGAAATACATGTGAACACGTGCGAGATGTCATTATTAGCATTCTCTTTGTGAAACAAGTCACATCCTGTTTTGGTTCATACGTGAGAAAATGCAAGTTCATGTGTAATATGACCTAAAATACAGGTGTTCACCTGTGCACGTGCACGATAAGAGCTAACAAGTCACAACCTGTTTTGACAGTGGTGAGAGGTGAAGGGGGGAGAGTCAGTGTAAGAGAGAACACAGGTGAAGAGAGAAAGAAATATGTATTGCTCATCTCATGAATCAATAAGGTTAGGGACCTGTATGAGAGGTCGTTGGACTTGGGGTGACATTCTGTTTTTGAATATACTATTTATTTATGCCAAAAGGACCTAACTGGACTTTTGTTAATATCTCGCTAACTAATAATCAGAGAGGGTCAAGTGAGGTGTCATGGGACTCAGGATGGTCAACCCTTTTCCATGACCAACGAATTTACCCAAAAGATCTAAGGTCATTAGCTTTTTAATATCTCATGAATCAATAAGGCTGGAGACCTGTATGAGAGGTCGTTGGACTTGAGGTGACATTCTGTTTTTGAATATATTATTTATTTATGTCAAAAGGGCCTAACTACACTTTTGTTGATATCTCGCTAACTAATAATCAGAGAGGGTCAAGTGAGGTGTCATAGGACTCAGGATGGTCAACCCTTTTCCATGACCAATGAATTTACCCAAAAGATCTAAGGTCATTAGCTTTTTAATATCTCATGAATCAATAAGGCTAGGGTCCTGTATGAGAGGTCGTTGGACTTGAGGTGACATTCTGTTTTTGAATATATTATTTATTTATGTCAAAAGGGCCTAACTGCACTTTTATTAATATCTCGCTAACTAATAATCAGAGAGGGTCAAGTGAGGTGTCATAGGACTTAGGATGGTCAACCCTTTTCCATGATCAACGAATTTACCCAAAAGATTCAAAACAGCAAGGTCATTGACCTATGATTTTATAAACTAATAATCAGAGAGGCTCAAGTGAGGTGTCATGGGACTCAGGATGGTCAACCCTTTTCCATGACCAACGAATTTACCCAAAAGATTCAAAAAACAGCAAGGTCATTGACCTAATATTTTATAAACTAATAATCGAATATCAACATGTGAGGTGTTATAGGACTTAGAATGGTCAACCCTTTCCCATGGCCAATGAATTTACCCAAAATACCCAATACATCAAGGTCATCGACCTGAGATTTTATAAACTAATAATCGGATACGAACATGTGAGATGTTTACCATGTGTGTGATGAAACATAGCTAGGTAGAGAAAGAATTAGTGTAGGCTACATGTATAGTGATTGACAAGTCTTTTACCATTGAAACTTGTTTTTCAGATCAAACTGCAGTATAGAGAGAGTATAGGTTGTAGGTATGGGTTAATAAATGACGAACGGTGTACACACAAACTCTGATTTATCGATTCAAGAATTAAGAGTAGACTATCTTTAATTGATTGGTTAAAGAGGATAGCTAAAACACCAAATAAAAGAGCAGTGGTTACCGGGACAAGATGGTCGCTACACACAACAAGCTTTAAATACTTGAGGCTAATAATCTATACACACACACTCGCTTGTTCTAAACTAAACTGTGTTGCTGTCAGTGCTCAGACAGTAGGCTGATGACAAAAAATGCATTGCTATCAGAAATATAATCATTTCCGGTTGTATAATGTTACCAGCTATCCATTTTGTGTTGCAGTGTTAAGCACTTTTAGCTCTTGTACTGGTGGTCATAACTCGATTTCCAGGTCTGATGCCTAGAACGAGTCAAACTAAGAAACAAGGGCAAGGTGGTGTAGTGGTTAATCTGTTAGCCTTTTCACTAGGGTTCTATTTCAGGTTAATATGCATGTCATAAACATATTAAACAAAACAAAACAGAGATAGCGTTCAAAACTGATTACATTTGTGTCTTTCCAAATTATTACTTGGATTACAAATACAAAGGTGAACTGGGTTTGATATACAGTTAATGCTGTCTATCACACACTAGACTGTAAGAAAGCCAAAAGAGCAAAAGGCGTAGGTAGAGCAGTGGTAAAATTGCTATATGTAGAGAACTACCTAGCGGTTTTATGAACTGGCAAAGCTATATCGCATAAACAGTGCAGGATACAATCCAGCAATCAAATTTGTATCTTGTGGAACAGAGAAAATGCACTTTTACCTTGATGGATAGCACATGAGTGCAGATGAATGACCTATGCATTAGCCTACCATAGGGTTATAACCACGAGGTGGAGGTGTGATTCTATATTTTATTGTTTAGAGACATGGCTTTTTTGTAACCAGTAGATTTAGTATTTTGTAAATATTCATTTTTGTAATTGTAAAATAGTGGAAACATTTTTTTTTGTAATAGTAAATGTTAAATGTATAACTAAAAGTTATTTGGGATAAGTGTGCATGTCAAGGATAAATAGCGTGGTTGTATTTGTTTTTCAAAGACAGGTAAGGTTGTGTGAATGTATGCCTATAGATAGAATGATAGAGAGAGAGATAGAAAGTGTGTGTGTGTGTGTGTGTGTGTGTGTAGCATTGATTGTTCAACCAAAGCAAACACAACAAGGTAGGATGGTGGGGTAATTAATGTATATAGCAAATGGTAAATAGTAAAATGTATTTTTTTTAACACTTGTGTTTTTTTTAATGCAGCGGTAGATAGGTGTTATTTTGTAAAACAGTCTTACCTACAGTAGTAGTATTAGTAGTAGTAGTAGTAGTACTAGGCCTATACGTTTTTGGAAACAAACAGAAAGAGAATGCACTATTACCATGGCCAAACACTTCCATTAAAATAATTTCAAGAAAATTTTAATCTGCAAATGTGTGTTTTACAAAACTAAACTTTCAGCATGGACTAAATCATAAACGTGTCGTCTGTAATATGAAAAAAAATAGGAAATCCATGTTTCCATATCAACACAATTTAAAAACTTAAAACTGACATTTAAAAAATGTAAATGGGAAATTGACAAATGTGTAAAAATCAAAATGGAAAATTCTTGTATCCGTATCATGAAATCCAAAAACTTTAAACTGACATTTTCAAATCGTGTACATGGAAAATTGACAAATGGCAATGTGTGAAATGTGAAAATGAAAAAAAATGAACAAATGGCTATCATTATTTAAAAAAAATAAAAACCGTCGTGTTCTATCGTTAAAGTGTGAATCAAACCACATTTACTTATTTGAATCACCCGAGACTTAGTAGACCTGTTATAGTTCTAATATACTTTTAAAATTTTATGTTAAAGCTCGAATTGAACTCAAGAGCTTTAGAGTGCCAGCTAACTATTATAACCGTTACGTCACAAAGACAACTTTACACTACTCTTAATGAACAATAATAAGAAAAAGAATAATAAATATTGATTTTTTTAAGAATGAACATGGTGACACTGTTTCTGTTGCACTGCCTGCTAGCCAGCAGCTGGGGTCTTAGAAAACGATACAGTTGACATTTTGCAATGAAATGTGACATGTTTCAAAGTATAGTATTATGGGTTGCTGTTGAGTAAAAACTAATCCTGTACAAGGAAGCATGGGTTCGAACCCCTTACCTAACATTACTATTGCCTGAACATGGCTTGACGACACTGTATTATTATGATACTCGGTACACAAACCACATATCGGCGGTACACAGTCGTTCGTCAAAGATTCCGGCCATTTCATTGAAAAATTGAAAACTATTCAACTAGAAGCTGGTGACTTACTAGTAAGTTTTGACGTGGTCTCTCTTTTCACGAAAGTACCTATAAAGGTAGCCCTGGAGTACATCGCACGGATTTTTCCTGATGATATCACCGCCTTATTCCGCCACTGCCTCACCGCTAGCTATTTCCTGTGGAAGGGTGATTTCTATGAACAAATTGATGGCGTCGCCATGGGCAGTCCCCTTAGTCCGGTGATCGCGAATTTCTTCATGGAACAATTTGAACAAATAGCACTAGAGACCGTACCTTTGAAACCTAAAGTGTGGCTACGATACGTGGACGATACCTTTGTAATATGGGGCCATGGTAAAGATCAATTAAATCTGTTTTTACAACATCTTAACAGCCAGAACTCGAACATTCAGTTTACCATGGAGTTAGAAAATGAACAGAAAATCGCGTTTCTCGACGTTATGGTAACGAAGACCCCTGATCTAACTTTGGGACATACAGTTTACCGTAAGCCGACCCATACTGACCGATATCTACATAAGACGTCCAACCACCACCCACGACAGAAATACGGAGTTATAAAAACACTGGCTGACCGCGCTAAAAGAATTCGTGATAAGCAGTGCCTAAAACAAGAAATTGAACACCTCAACGAGGCCTTACGCGCGAATGGGTACAGCCAGAAAGATATCCAGCGAGCACTCCATCCGAGACGTCCAACTACAAGGGTAATTGGAGACAAGCAGCCCCTGGCTAGAGCTTTTCTTCCATATATAAAAAAGGTCACGGACAGAATAGGGAGGCTACTCGAGTCCCATGATATAAAGACCATATACAGGCCTACACGAAAAATTAAGGACATGTTTAGGTCCGCTAAAGATAAGCGACATCCTCATACCGCGGCAGGGGTTTATAAAATCCCGTGTGATTGTGGCCAAGTATATATGGGAACAACGAAAAGAAGTATTGCCACTCGCCTCAAGGAGCACGAACGACACAGCCGGCTGGGACAAACAGATAAATCCACTGTAGCAGCACACTCGCTACTTGCAGGTCACGATATACGATATGGAGACACCGAAGTTCTGTCCACCACGGTGTCTTATCATGCCAGGCTACAAAGGGAGGCCATTGAAATCCTGAAGCATACTAACAGCTTCAATCTTAAGGAGGAAGCAGAACGTGTGAACAGAGCTTGGCTTCCAGTCCTTAATCCCCTCAAGCCTGCCCTTATTGACCGTCGTAGACGAGAAGATGCAACAGACGATCAGCCCTGTCCTTGATGCATTACTTTTATGTGGTACGCCGTTGCTATGGTAGCCTCTATGTGTGGGTTGTTGACTATTTATATATCTTCTGTTTACTTGTTTACCTCGCTTTATGTAACCTGTGAACATGCTGAACGCAGTATTCAGCGAAACGTCAGGACGACAAAATGTCCTTGGAACACGACCTATAAGCCCGCGAAACGGAGATTCCTATTTCAACGCCGGTCGTGAAAGTCTACATTTTTACTTAATTCGCCTCTACGGGGAGGAAATATCACACTTAGTTCGTCGCTTTGAGAGGTTAAGGAAGAAAAAGTCGCAACTTCTGTCATCACTCGCGTTTCTTCTTCGATGCCGAGACACAGGTATGATTCCCAAGTTTATTAAAATGAAGAGACCACTAACCTCAGCTAGAGCCCATAGAATATATGATCGAACTGAACGTTCGCTATTACGTGAACGCATAAGCTTTGCACGTAAGGGGCTCGCTACTACAGATCAGGCACTCTTACAGCTGCACTACCGCATCAGCAGCACACTCTCATATCAGGACTGGGAAAATGTTGATCGCATCACCTTCTACTCTATGAGTTCAACATTTGAACAGTCTAGCATCCGGCAGAAGAAAAAGTTTGAGCGGTTACAGAGAGACCAACCCGCGCCGGTACCTGCGCCTACGCTGGACATCTCACGGACAATTGTTAACCTGACCAATCGCCACCTGTCAGAGTGGGAAATCTCTATACTAGCGAAAGGAGGAAATTACGCAGTGACCCCTCCTTCGATTCCCGTGGAAGACATTGTCGCCAATATTGAAGCGGCAATCCGTGAGCTACCATCTGAACAAGCAGATGAAATTAGTCATGAAGCCTCACGTATAATCAAGAAGGCACCGGCACCGCAGAGTAACCTCACACCTCAGGAGAGAAAGGCTATAAAGACTCTCAACATGGACGAGAGCATAATCATTCTTCCTGCAGACAAAGGGAACGCAACGGTTATCTTGGACATGGACGACTACACTGCCAAGGTTTTGGAACTTTTAGACCCGGGTACCTACCGCAAACTACTGAGAGATCCTACCAACCGGATTCTTCGTGAAACAAACGGCCTGATCAAGGTATCTTCGCTACCTGAAAACGTAAAGAAGGTAACCACCAGAAGTGAAGCTTTACCACCAAGACTTTATGGTTTACCTAAAATACACAAAGATAATGTTCCTCTTCGTCCTATCGTGAGTGCTATTGGATCACCAACTTATAGCATTGCCAAACATTTAGCTACCTTACTTCAACCACATATCGGCGGTACACAGTCGTTCGTCAAAGATTCCGGCCATTTCATTGAAAAATTGAAAACTATTCAACTAGAAGCTGGTGACTTACTAGTAAGTTTTGACGTGGTCTCTCTTTTCACGAAAGTACCTATAAAGGTAGCCCTGGAGTACATCGCACGGATTTTTCCTGATGATATCACCGCCTTATTCCGACACTGCCTCACCGCTAGCTATTTCCTGTGGAAGGGTGATTTCTATGAACAAATTGATGGCGTCGCCATGGGCAGTCCCCTTAGTCCGGTGATCGCGAATTTCTTCATGGAACAATTTGAACAAATAGCACTAGAGACCGCACCTTTGAAACCTAAAGTGTGGCTACGATACGTGGACGATACCTTTGTAATATGGGGCCATGGTAAAGATCAATTAAATCTGTTTTTACAACATCTTAACAGCCAGAACTCGAACATTCAGTTTACCATGGAGTTAGAAAATTAACAGAAAATCGCGTTTCTCGACGTTATGGTAACGAAGATCGCTGATCTAACTTTGGGACATACAGTTTACCGTAAGCCGACCCATACTGACCGATATCTACATAAGACGTCCAACCACCACCCACGACAGAAATACGGAGTTATAAAAACACTGGCTGACCGCGCTAAAAGAATTTGTGATAAGCAGTGCCTAAAACAAGAAATTGAACACCTCAACGAGGCCTTACGCGCGAATGGGTACAGCCAGAAAGATATCCAGCGAGCACTCCATCCGAGACGTCCAACTACAAGGGTAATTGGAGACAAGCAGCCCCAGGCTAGAGCTTTTCTTCCATATATAAAAAAGGTCACGGACAGAATAGGGAGGCTACTCGAGTCCCATGATATAAAGACCATATACAGGCCTACACGAAAAATTAAGGACATGTTTAGGTCCGCTAAAGATAAGCGACATCCTCATACCGCGGAAGGGGTTTATAAAATCCCGTGTGATTGTGGCCAAGTATATATTGGAACAACGAAAAGAAGTATTGCCACTCGCCTCAAGGAGCACGAACGACACAGCCGGCTGGGACAAACAGATAAATCCACTGTAGCAGCACACTCGCTACTTGCAGGTCACGATATACGATATGGAGACACCGAAGTTCTGTCCACCACGGTGTCTTATCATGCCAGGCTACAAAGGGAGGCCATTGAAATCCTGAAGCATACTAACAGCTTCAATCTTAAGGAGGAAGCAGAACGTGTGAACAGAGCTTGGCTTCCAGTCCTTAATCCCCTCAAGCCTGCCCTTATTGACCGTCGTAGACGAGAAGATGCAACAGACGAGCAGCCCTGTCCTTGATGCATTACTTTTATGTGGTACGCCGTTGCTATGGTAGCCTCTATGTGTGGGTTGTTGACTATTTATATATCTTCTGTTTACTTGTTTTACCTCGCTTTATGTAACCTGTGAACATGCTGAAAGCAGTATTCAGCGAAACGTCAGGACGACAAAATGTCCTTGGAACACGACCTATAAGCCCGCGAAACGGAGATTCCTATTTCAACGCCGGTCGTGAAAGTCTACATTTTTACTTAATTCGCCTCTACGGGGAGGAAATATCACACTTAGTTCGTCGCTTTGAGAGGTTAAGGAAGAAAAAGTCGCAACTTCTGTCATCACTCGCGTTTCTTCTTCGATGCCGAGACACAGGTATGATTCCCAAGTTTATTAAAATGAAGAGACCACTAACCTCAGCTAGAGCCCATAGAATATATGATCGAACTGAACGTTCGCTATTACGTGAACGCATAAGCTTTGCACGTAAGGGGCTCGCTACTACAGATCAGGCACTCTTACAGCTGCACTACCGCATCAGCAGCACACTCTCATATCAGGACTGGGAAAATGTTGATCGCATCACCTTCTACTCTATGCGTTCAACATTTGAACAGTCTAGCATCCGGCAGAAGAAAAAGTTTGAGCGGTTACAGAGAGACCAACCCGCGCCGGTACCTGCGCCTACGCTGGACATCTCACGGACAATTGTTAACCTGACCAATCGCCACCTGTCAGAGTGGGAAATCTCTATACTAGCGAAAGGAGGAAATTACGCAGTGACCCCTCCTTCGATTCCCGTGGAAGACATTGTCGCCAATATTGAAGCGGCAATCCGTGAGCTACCATCTGAACAAGCAGATGAAATTAGTCATGAAGCCTCACGTATAATCAAGAAGGCACCGGCACCGCAGAGTAACCTCACACCTCAGGAGAGAAAGGCTATAAAGACTCTCAACATGGACGAGAGCATAATCATTCTTCCTGCAGACAAAGGGAACGCAACGGTTATCTTGGACATGGACGACTACACTGCCAAGGTTTTGGAACTTTTAGACCCGGGTACCTACCGCAAACTACTGAGAGATCCTACCAACCGGATTCTTCGTGAAACAAACGGCCTGATCAAGGTATCTTCGCTACCTGAAAACGTAAAGAAGGTAACCACCAGAAGTGAAGCTTTACCACCAAGACTTTATGGTTTACCTAAAATACACAAAGATAATGTTCCTCTTCGTCCTATCGTGAGTGCTATTGGATCACCAACTTATAGCATTGCCAAACATTTAGCTACCTTACTTCAACCACATATCGGCGGTACACAGTCGTTCGTCAAAGATTCCGGCCATTTCATTGAAAAATTGAAAACTATTCAACTAGAAGCTGGTGACTTACTAGTAAGTTTTAACGTGGTCTCTCTTTTCACGAAAGTACCTATACAGGTAGCCCTGGAGTACATCGCACGGATTTTTCCTGATGATATCACCGCCTTATTCCGACACTGCCTCACCGCTAGCTATTTCCTGTGGAAGGGTGATTTCTATGAACAAATTGATGGCGTCGCCATGGGCAGTCCCCTTAGTCCGGTGATCGCGAATTTCTTCATGGAACAATTTGAACAAATAGCACTAGAGACCGCACCTTTGAAACCTAAAGTGTGGCTACGATACGTGGACGATACCTTTGTAATATGGGGCCATGGTAAAGATCAATTAAATCTGTTTTTACAACATCTTAACAGCCAGAACTCGAACATTCAGTTTACCATGGAGTTAGAAAATTAACAGAAAATCGCGTTTCTCGACGTTATGGTAACGAAGATCGCTGATCTAACTTTGGGACATACAGTTTACCGTAAGCCGACCCATACTGACCGATATCTACATAAGACGTCCAACCACCACCCACGACAGAAATACGGAGTTATAAAAACACTGGCTGACCGCGCTAAAAGAATTTGTGATAAGCAGTGCCTAAAACAAGAAATTGAACACCTCAACGAGGCCTTACGCGCGAATGGGTACAGCCAGAAAGATATCCAGCGAGCACTCCATCCGAGACGTCCAACTACAAGGGTAATTGGAGACAAGCAGCCCCAGGCTAGAGCTTTTCTTCCATATATAAAAAAGGTCACGGACAGAATAGGGAGGCTACTCGAGTCCCATGATATAAAGACCATATACAGGCCTACACGAAAAATTAAGGACATGTTTAGGTCCGCTAAAGATAAGCGACATCCTCATACCGCGGAAGGGGTTTATAAAATCCCGTGTGATTGTGGCCAAGTATATATTGGAACAACGAAAAGAAGTATTGCCACTCGCCTCAAGGAGCACGAACGACACAGCCGGCTGGGACAAACAGATAAATCCACTGTAGCAGCACACTCGCTACTTGCAGGTCACGATATAAGATATGGAGACACCGAAGTTCTGTCCACCACGGTGTCTTATCATGCCAGGCTACAAAGGGAGGCCATTGAAATCCTGAAGCATACTAACAGCTTCAATCTTAAGGAGGAAGCAGAACGTGTGAACAGAGCTTGGCTTCCAGTCCTTAATCCCCTCAAGCCTGCCCTTATTGACCGTCGTAGACGAGAAGATGCAACAGACGAGCAGCCCTGTTCTTGATGCATTACTTTTATATGGTACGCCGTTGCTATGGTAGCCTCTATGTGTGGGTTGTTGACTATTTATATATCTTCTGTTTACTTGTTTTACCTCGCTTTATGTAACCTGAGAACATGCTGAACGCAGTATTCAGCGAAACGTCAGGACGACAAAATGTCCTTGGAACACGACCTATAAGCCCGCGAAACGGAGATTCCTATTTCAACGCCGGTCGTGAAAGTCTACATTTTTACTTAATTCGCCTCTACGGGGAGGAAATATCACACTTAGTTCGTCGCTTTGAGAGGTTAAGGAAGAAAAAGTCGCAACTTCTGTCATCACTCGCGTTCCTTCTTCGATGCCGAGACACACGTATGATTCCCAAGTTTATTAAAATGAAGAGACCACTAACCTCAGCTAGAGCCCATAGAATATATGATCGAACTGAACGTTCGCTATTACGTGAACGCATAAACTTTGCACGTAAGGGGCTCGCTACTACAGATCAGGCACTCTTACAGCTGCACTACCGCATCAGCAGCACACTCTCATATCAGGACTGGGAAAATGTAGATCGCATCACCTTCTACTCTATGCGTTCAACATTTGAACAGTCTAGCATCCGGCAGAAAAAAAAGTTTGAGCGGTTACAGAGAGACCAACCCGCGCCGGTACCTGCGCCTATGCTGGACATCTCACGGACAATTGTTAACCTGACCAATCGCCACCTGTCAGAGTGGGAAATCTCTATACTAGCGAAAGGAGGAAATTACGCAGTGACCCCTCCTTCGATTCCCGTGGAAGACATTGTCGCCAATATTGAAGCGGCAATCCGTGAGCTACCATCTGAACAAGCAGATGAAATTCGTCATGAAGCCTCACGTATAATCAAGAAGGCACCGGCACCGCAGAGTAACCTCACACCTCAGGAGAGAAAGGCTATAAAGACTCTCAACATGGACGAGAGCATAATCATTCTTCCTGCAGACAAAGGGAACGCAACGGTTATCTTGGACATGGACGACTACACTGCCAAGGTTTTGGAACTTTTAGACCCGGGTACCTACCGCAAACTACTGAGAGATCCTACCAACCGGATTCTTCGTGAAACAAACGGCCTGATCAAGGTATCTTCGCTACCTGAAAACGTAAAGAAGGTAACCACCAGAAGTGAAGCTTTACCACCAAGACTTTATGGTTTACCTAAAATACACAAAGATAATGTTCCTCTTCGTCCTATCGTGAGTGCTATTGGATCACCAACTTATAGCATTGCCAAACATTTAGCTACCTTACTTCAACCACATATCGGCGGTACACAGTCGTTCGTCAAAGATTCCGGCCATTTCATTGAAAAATTGAAAACTATTCAACTAGAAGCTGGTGACTTACTAGTAAGTTTTGACGTGGTCTCTCTTTTCACGAAAGTACCTATAAAGGTAGCCCTGGAGTACATCGCACGGATTTTTCCTGATGATATCACCGCCTTATTCCGCCACTGCCTCACCGCTAGCTATTTCCTGTGGAAGGGTGATTTCTATGAACAAATTGATGGCGTCGCCATGGGCAGTCCCCTTAGTCCGGTGATCGCGAATTTCTTCATGGAACAATTTGAACAAATAGCACTAGAGACCGCACCTTTGAAACCTAAAGTGTGGCTACGATACGTGGACGATACCTTTGTAATATGGGGCCATGGTAAAGATCAATTAAATCTGTTTTTACAACATCTTAACAGCCAGAACTCGAACATTCAGTTTACCATGGAGTTAGAAAATGAACAGAAAATCGCGTTTCTCGACGTTATGGTAACGAAGACCGCTGATCTAACTTTGGGACATACAGTTTACCGTAAGCCGACCCATACTGACCGATATCTACATAAGACGTCCAACCACCACCCACGACAGAAATACGGAGTTATAAAAACACTGGCTGACCGCGCTAGAAGAATTTGTGATAAGCAGTGCCTAAAACAAGAAATTGAACACCTCAACGAGGCCTTACGCGCGAATGGGTACAGCCAGAAAGATATCCAGCGAGCACTCCATCCGAGACGTCCAACTACAAGGGTAATTGGAGGCAAGCAACCCCAGGCTAGAGCTTTTCTTCAATATATAAAAAAGGTCACGGACTGAATAGGGAGGCTACTCGAGTCCCATGATATAAAGACCATATACAGGCCTACACGAAAAATTAAGGACATGTTTAGGTCCGCTAAAGATAAGCGACATCCTCGTACCGCGGCAGGGGTTTATAAAATCCCGTGTGATTGTGGCCAAGTATATATTGGAACAACGAAAAGAAGTATTGCCACTCGCCTCAAGGAGCACGAACGACACAGCTGGCTGGGTCAAACAGATAAATCCACTGTAGCAGCACACTCGCTACTTGCAGGTCACGATATAAGATATGGAGACACCGAAGTTCTGTCCACCACGGTGTCTTATCATGCCAGGCTACAAAGGGAGGCCATTGAAATCCTGAAGCATACTAACAGCTTCAATCTTAAGGAGGAAGCAGAACGTGTGAACAGAGCTTGGCTTCCAGTCCTTAATCCCCTCAAGCCTGCCCTTATTGACCGTCGTAGACGAGAAGATGCAACAGACGAGCAGCCCTGTCCTTGATGCATTACTTTTATGTGGTACGCCGTTGCTATGGTAGCCTCTATGTGTGGGTTGTTGACTATTTATATATCTTCTGTTTACTTGTTTTACCTCGCTTTATGTAACCTGTGAACATGCTGAACGCAGTATTCAGCGAAACGTCAGGACGACAAAATGTCCTTGGAACACGACCTATAAGCCCGCGAAACGGAGATTCCTATTTCAACGCCGGTCGTGAAAGTCTACATTTTTACTTAATTCGCCTCTACGGGGAGGAAATATCACACTTAGTTCGTCGCTTTGAGAGGTTAAGGAAGAAAAAGTCGCAACTTCTGTCATCACTCGCGTTTCTTCTTCGATGCCGAGACACAGGTATGATTCCCAAGTTTATTAAAATGAAGAGACCACTAACCTCAGCTAGAGCCCATAGAATATATGATCGAACAGAACGTTCGCTATTACGTGAACGCATAAGCTTTGCACGTAAGGGGCTCGCTACTACAGATCAGGCACTCTTACAGCTGCACTACCGCATCAGCAGCACACTCTCATATCAGGACTGGGAAAATGTAGATCGCATCACCTTCTACTCTATGCGTTCAACATTTGAACAGTCTAGCATCCGGCAGAAGAAAAAGTTTGAGCGGTTACAGAGAGACCAACCCGCGCCGGTACCTGCGCCTACGCTGGACATCTCACGGACAATTGTTAACCTGACCATTCGCCACCTGTCAGAGTGGGAAATCTCTATACTAGCGAAAGGAGGAAATTACGCAGTGACCCCTCCTTCAATTCCCGTGGAAGACATTGTCGCCAATATTGAAGCGGCAATCCGTGAGCTACCATCTGAACAAGCAGATGAAATTCGTCATGAAGCCTCACGTATAATCAAGAAGGCACCGGCACCGCAGAGTAACCTCACACCTCAGGAGTGAAAGGCTATAAAGACTCTCAACATGGACGAGAGCATAATCATTCTTCCTGCAGACAAAGGGAACGCAACGGTTATCTTGGACATGGACGACTACACTGCCAAGGTTTTGGAACTTTTAGACCCGGGTACCTACCGCAAACTACTGAGAGATCCTACCAACCGGATTCTTCGTGAAACAAACGGCCTGATCAAGGTATCTTCGCTACCTGAAAACGTAAAGAAGGTAACCACCAGAAGTGAAGCTTTACCACCAAGACTTTATGGTTTACCTAAAATACACAAAGATAATGTTCCTCTTCGTCCTATCGTGAGTGCTATTGGATCACCAACTTATAGCATTGCCAAACATTTAGCTACCTTACTTCAACCACATATCGGCGGTACACAGTCGTTCGTCAAAGATTCCGGCCATTTCATTGAAAAATTGAAAACTATTCAACTAGAAGCTGGTGACTTACTAGTAAGTTTTGACGTGGTCTCTCTGTTCACGAAAGTACCTATAAAGGTAGCCCTGGAGTACATCGCATGGATTTTTCCTGATGATATCACCGCCGTATTCCGCCACTGCCTCACCGCTAGCTATTTCCTGTGGAAGGGTGATTTCTATGAACAAATTGATGGCGTCGCCATGGGTAGTCCCCTTAGTCCGGTGATCGCGAATTTCTTCATGGAACAATTTGAACAAATAGCACTAGAGACCGCACCTTTGA
The DNA here is from genome assembly GCA_946902985.2 of Meconema thalassinum. NCBI lineage: Eukaryota > Metazoa > Arthropoda > Insecta > Orthoptera > Tettigoniidae > Meconema > Meconema thalassinum. The sequence goes on from OX336388.2 coordinate 1,026,519,447, forward strand.
AACCTAAAGTGTGGCTACGATACGTGGACGATACCTTTGTAATATGGGGCCATGGTAAAGATCAATTAAATCTGTTTTTACAACATCTTAACAGCCAGAACTCGAACATTCAGTTTACCATGGAGTTAGAAAATGAACAGAAAATCGCGTTTCTCGACGTTATGGTAACGAAGACCCCTGATCTAACTTTGGGACATACAGTTTACCGTAAGCCGACCCATACTGACCGATATCTACATAAGACGTCCAACCACCACCCGCGACAGAAATACGGAGTTATAAAAACACTGGCTGACCGCGCTAAAAGAATTTGTGATAAGCAGTGCCTAAAACAAGAAATTGAACACCTCAACGAGGCCTTACGCGCGAATGGGTACAGCCAGAAAGATATCCAGCGAGCACTCCATCCGAGACGTCCAACTACAAGGGTAATTGGAGACAAGCAGCCCCTGGCTAGAGCTTTTCTTCCATATATAAAAAAGGTCACGGACAGAATAGGGAGGCTACTCGAGTCCCATGATATAAAGACCATATACAGGCCTACACGAAAATTAAGGACATGTTTAGGTCCGCTAAAGATAAGCGACATCCTCATACCGCGGCAGGGGTTTATAAAATCCCGTGTGATTGTGGCCAAGTATATATTGGAACAACGAAAAGAAGTATTGCCACTCGCCTCAAGGAGCACGAACGACACAGCCGGCTGGGACAAACAGATAAATCCACTGTAGCAGCACACTCGCTACTTGCAGGTCACGATATACGATATGGAGACACCGAAGTTCTGTCCACCACGGTGTCTTATCATGCCAGGCTACAAAGGGAGGCCATTGAAATCCTGAAGCATACTAACAGCTTCAATCTTAAGGAGGAAGCAGAACGTGTGAACAGAGCTTGGCTTCCAGTCCTTAATCCCCTCAAGCCTGCCCTTATTGACCGTCGTAGACGAGAAGATGCAACAGACGAGCAGCCCTGTCCTTGATGCATTACTTTTATGTGGTACGCCGTTGCTATGGTAGCCTCTATGTGTGGGTTGTTGACTATTTATATATCTTCTGTTTACTTGTTTTACCTCGCTTTATGTAACCTGTGAACATGCTGAAAGCAGTATTCAGCGAAACGTCAGGACGACAAAATGTCCTTGGAACACGACCTATAAGCCCGCGAAACGGAGATTCCTATTTCAACGCCGGTCGTGAAAGTCTACATTTTTACTTAATTCGCCTCTACGGGGAGGAAATATCACACTTAGTTCGTCGCTTTGAGAGGTTAAGGAAGAAGAAGTCGCAACTTCTGTCATCACTCGCGTTTCTTCTTCGATGCCGAGACACAGGTATGATTCCCAAGTTTATTAAAATGAAGAGACCACTAACCTCAGCTAGAGCCCATAGAATATATGATCGAACTGAACGTTCGCTATTACGTGAACGCATAAGCTTTGCACGTAAGGGGCTCGCTACTACAGATCAGGCACTCTTACAGCTGCACTACCGCATCAGCAGCACACTCTCATATCAGGACTGGGAAAATGTAGATCGCATCACCTTCTACTCTATGCGTTCAACATTTGAACAGTCTAGCATCCGGCAGAAGAAAAAGTTTGAGCGGTTACAGAGAGACCAACCCGCGCCGGTACCTGCGCCTACGCTGGACATCTCACGGACAATTGTTAACCTGACCAATCGCCACCTGTCAGAGTGGGAAATCTCTATACTAGCGAAAGGAGGAAATTACGCAGTGACCCCTCCTTCGATTCCCGTGGAAGACATTGTCGCCAATATTGAAGCGGCAATCCGTGAGCTACCATCTGAACAAGCAGATGAAATTCGTCATGAAGCCTCACGTATAATCAAGAAGGCACCGGCACCGCAGAGTAACCTCACACCTCAGGAGAGAAAGGCTATAAAGACTCTCAACATGGACGAGAGCATAATCATTCTTCCTGCAGACAAAGGGAACGCAACGGTTATCTTGGACATGGACGACTACACTGCCAAGGTTTTGGAACTTTTAGACCCGGGTACCTACCGCAAACTACTGAGAGATCCTACCAACCGGATTCTTCGTGAAACAAACGGCCTGATCAAGGTATCTTCGCTACCTGAAAACGTAAAGAAGGTAACCACCAGAAGTGAAGCTTTACCACCAAGACTTTATGGTTTACCTAAAATACACTAAGATAATGTTCCTCTTCGTCCTATCGTGAGTGCTATTGGATCACCAACTTATAGCATTGCCAAACATTTAGCTACCTTACTTCAACCACATATTCGTCAAAGATTCCGGCCATTTCATTGAAAAATTGAAAACTATTCAACTAGAAGCTGGTGACTTACTAGTAAGTTTTGACGTGGTCTCTCTTTTCACGAAAGTACCTATAAAGGTAGCCCTGGAGTACATCGCACGGATTTTTCCTGATGATATCACCGCCTTATTCCGCCACTGCCTCACCGCTAGCTATTTCCTGTGGAAGGGTGATTTCTATGAACAAATTGATGGCGTCGCCATGGGCAGTCCCCTTAGTCCGGTGATCGCGAATTTCTTCATGGAACAATTTGAACAAATAGCACTAGAGACCGCACCTTTGAAACCTAAAGTGTGGCTACGATACGTGGACGATACCTTTGTAATATGGGGCCATGGTAAAGATCAATTAAATCTGTTTTTACAACATCTTAACAGCCAGAACTCGAACATTCAGTTTACCATGGAGTTAGAAAATTAACAGAAAATCGCGTTTCTCGACGTTATGGTAACGAAGACCGCTGATCTAACTTTGGGACATACAGTTTACCGTAAGCCGACCCATACTGACCGATATCTACATAAGACGTCCAACCACCACCCACGACAGAAATACGGAGTTATAAAAACACTGGCTGACCGCGCTAGAAGAATTTGTGATAAGCAGTGCCTAAAACAAGAAATTGAACACCTCAACGAGGCCTTACGCGCGAATGGGTACAGCCAGAAAGATATCCAGCGAGCACTCCATCCGAGACGTCCAACTACAAGGGTAATTGGAGGCAAGCAACCCCAGGCTAGAGCTTTTCTTCAATATATAAAAAAGGTCACGGACAGAATAGGGAGGCTACTCGAGTCCCATGATATAAAGACCATATACAGGCCTACACGAAAAATTAAGGACATGTTTAGGTCCGCTAAAGATAAGCGACATCCTCGTACCGCGGCAGGGGTTTATAAAATCCCGTGTGATTGTGGCCAAGTATATATTGGAACAACGAAAAGAAGTATTGCCACTCGCCTCAAGGAGCACGAACGACACAGCTGGCTGGGACAAACAGATAAATCCACTGTAGCAGCACACTCGCTACTTGCAGGTCACGATATAAGATATGGAGACACCGAAGTTCTGTCCACCACGGTGTCTTATCATGCCAGGCTACAAAGGGAGGCCATTGAAATCCTGAAGCATACTAACAGCTTCAATCTTAAGGAGGAAGCAGAACGTGTGAACAGAGCTTGGCTTCCAGTCCTTAATCCCCTCAAGCCTGCCCTTATTGACCGTCGTAGACGAGAAGATGCAACAGACGAGCAGCCCTGTCCTTGATGCATTACTTTTATGTGGTACGCCGTTGCTATGGTAGCCTCTATGTGTGGGTTGTTGACTATTTATATATCTTCTGTTTACTTGTTTTACCTCGCTTTATGTAACCTGTGAACATGCTGAACGCAGTATTCAGCGAAACGTCAGGACGACAAAATGTCCTTGGAACACGACCTATAAGCCCGCGAAACGGAGATTCCTATTTCAACGCCGGTCGTGAAAGTCTACATTTTTACTTAATTCGCCTCTACGGGGAGGAAATATCACACTTAGTTCGTCGCTTTGAGAGGTTAAGGAAGAAAAAGTCGCAACTTCTGTCATCACTCGCGTTTCTTCTTCGATGCCGAGACACAGGTATGATTCCCAAGTTTATTAAAATGAAGAGACCACTAACCTCAGCTAGAGCCCATAGAATATATGATCGAACAGAACGTTCGCTATTACGTGAACGCATAAGCTTTGCACGTAAGGGGCTCGCTACTACAGATCAGGCACTCTTACAGCTGCACTACCGCATCAGCAGCACACTCTCATATCAGGACTGGGAAAATGTAGATCGCATCACCTTCTACTCTATGCGTTCAACATTTGAACAGTCTAGCATCCGGCAGAAGAAAAAGTTTGAGCGGTTACAGAGAGACCAACCCGCGCCGGTACCTGCGCCTACGCTGGACATCTCACGGACAATTGTTAACCTGACCATTCGCCACCTGTCAGAGTGGGAAATCTCTATACTAGCGAAAGGAGGAAATTACGCAGTGACCCCTCCTTCAATTCCCGTGGAAGACATTGTCGCCAATATTGAAGCGGCAATCCGTGAGCTACCATCTGAACAAGCAGATGAAATTCGTCATGAAGCCTCACGTATAATCAAGAAGGCACCGGCACCGCAGAGTAACCTCACACCTCAGGAGTGAAAGGCTATAAAGACTCTCAACATGGACGAGAGCATAATCATTCTTCCTGCAGACAAAGGGAACGCAACGGTTATCTTGGACATGGACGACTACACTGCCAAGGTTTTGGAACTTTTAGACCCGGGTACCTACCGCAAACTACTGAGAGATCCTACCAACCGGATTCTTCGTGAAACAAACGGCCTGATCAAGGTATCTTCGCTACCTGAAAACGTAAAGAAGGTAACCACCAGAAGTGAAGCTTTACCACCAAGACTTTATGGTTTACCTAAAATACACAAAGATAATGTTCCTCTTCGTCCTATCGTGAGTGCTATTGGATCACCAACTTATAGCATTGCCAAACATTTAGCTACCTTACTTCAACCACATATCGGCGGTACACAGTCGTTCGTCAAAGATTCCGGCCATTTCATTGAAAAATTGAAAACTATTCAACTAGAAGCTGGTGACTTACTAGTAAGTTTTGACGTGGTCTCTCTGTTCACGAAAGTACCTATAAAGGTAGCCCTGGAGTACATCGCATGGATTTTTCCTGATGATATCACCGCCGTATTCCGCCACTGCCTCACCGCTAGCTATTTCCTGTGGAAGGGTGATTTCTATGAACAAATTGATGGCGTCGCCATGGGCAGTCCCCTTAGTCCGGTGATCGCGAATTTCTTCATGGAACAATTTGAACAAATAGCACTAGAGACCGCACCTTTGAAACCTAAAGTGTGGCTACGATACGTGGACGATACCTTTGTAATATGGGGCCATGGTAAAGATCAATTAAATCTGTTTTTACAACATCTTAACAGCCAGAACTCGAACATTCAGTTTACCATGGAGTTAGAAAATGAACAGAAAATCGCGTTTCTCGACGTTATGGTAACGAAGACCCCTGATCTAACTTTGGGACATACAGTTTACCGTAAGCCGACCCATACTGACCGATATCTACATAAGACGTCCAACCACCACCCGCGACAGAAATACGGAGTTATAAAAACACTGGCTGACCGCGCTAAAAGAATTTGTGATAAGCAGTGCCTAAAACAAGAAATTGAACACCTCAACGAGGCCTTACGCGCGAATGGGTACAGCCAGAAAGATATCCAGCGAGCACTCCATCCGAGACGTCCAACTACAAGGGTAATTGGAGACAAGCAGCCCCTGGCTAGAGCTTTTCTTCCATATATAAAAAAGGTCACGGACAGAATAGGGAGGCTACTCGAGTCCCATGATATAAAGACCATATACAGGCCTACACGAAAATTAAGGACATGTTTAGGTCCGCTAAAGATAAGCGACATCCTCATACCGCGGCAGGGGTTTATAAAATCCCGTGTGATTGTGGCCAAGTATATATTGGAACAACGAAAAGAAGTATTGCCACTCGCCTCAAGGAGCACGAACGACACAGCCGGCTGGGACAAACAGATAAATCCACTGTAGCAGCACACTCGCTACTTGCAGGTCACGATATACGATATGGAGACACCGAAGTTCTGTCCACCACGGTGTCTTATCATGCCAGGCTACAAAGGGAGGCCATTGAAATCCTGAAGCATACTAACAGCTTCAATCTTAAGGAGGAAGCAGAACGTGTGAACAGAGCTTGGCTTCCAGTCCTTAATCCCCTCAAGCCTGCCCTTATTGACCGTCGTAGACGAGAAGATGCAACAGACGAGCAGCCCTGTCCTTGATGCATTACTTTTATGTGGTACGCCGTTGCTATGGTAGCCTCTATGTGTGGGTTGTTGACTATTTCTATATCTTCTGTTTACTTGTTTTACCTCGCTTTATGTAACCTGTGAACATGCTGAAAGCAGTATTCAGCGAAACGTCAGGACGACAAAATGTCCTTGGAACACGACCTATAAGCCCGCGAAACGGAGATTCCTATTTCAACGCCGGTCGTGAAAGTCTACATTTTTACTTAATTCGCCTCTACGGGGAGGAAATATCACACTTAGTTCGTCGCTTTGAGAGGTTAAGGAAGAAGAAGTCGCAACTTCTGTCATCACTCGCGTTTCTTCTTCGATGCCGAGACACAGGTATGATTCCCAAGTTTATTAAAATGAAGAGACCACTAACCTCAGCTAGAGCCCATAGAATATATGATCGAACTGAACGTTCGCTATTACGTGAACGCATAAGCTTTGCACGTAAGGGGCTCGCTACTACAGATCAGGCACTCTTACAGCTGCACTACCGCATCAGCAGCACACTCTCATATCAGGACTGGGAAAATGTAGATCGCATCACCTTCTACTCTATGCGTTCAACATTTGAACAGTCTAGCATCCGGCAGAAGAAAAAGTTTGAGCGGTTACAGAGAGACCAACCCGCGCCGGTACCTGCGCCTACGCTGGACATCTCACGGACAATTGTTAACCTGACCAATCGCCACCTGTTAGAGTGGGAAATCTCTATACTAGCGAAAGGAGGAAATTACGCAGTGACCCCTCCTTCGATTCCCGTGGAAGACATTGTCGCCAATATTGAAGCGGCAATCCGTGAGCTACCATCTGAACAAGCAGATGAAATTCGTCATGAAGCCTCACGTATAATCAAGAAGGCACCGGCACCGCAGAGTAACCTCACACCTCAGGAGAGAAAGGCTATAAAGACTCTCAACATGGACGAGAGCATAATCATTCTTCCTGCAGACAAAGGGAACGCAACGGTTATCTTGGACATGGACGACTACACTGCCAAGGTTTTGGAACTTTTAGACCCGGGTACCTACCGCAAACTACTGAGAGATCCTACCAACCGGATTCTTCGTGAAACAAACGGCCTGATCAAGGTATCTTCGCTACCTGAAAACGTAAAGAAGGTAACCACCAGAAGTGAAGCTTTACCACCAAGACTTTATGGTTTACCTAAAATACACTAAGATAATGTTCCTCTTCGTCCTATCGTGAGTGCTATTGGATCACCAACTTATAGCATTGCCAAACATTTAGCTACCTTACTTCAACCACATATTCGTCAAAGATTCCGGCCATTTCATTGAAAAATTGAAAACTATTCAACTAGAAGCTGGTGACTTACTAGTAAGTTTTGACGTGGTCTCTCTTTTCACGAAAGTACCTATAAAGGTAGCCCTGGAGTACATCGCACGGATTTTTCCTGATGATATCACCGCCTTATTCCGCCACTGCCTCACCGCTAGCTATTTCCTGTGGAAGGGTGATTTCTATGAACAAATTGATGGCGTCGCCATGGGCAGTCCCCTTAGTCCGGTGATCGCGAATTTCTTCATGGAACAATTTGAACAAATAGCACTAGAGACCGCACCTTTGAAACCTAAAGTGTGGCTACGATACGTGGACGATACCTTTGTAATATGGGGCCATGGTAAAGATCAATTAAATCTGTTTTTACAACATCTTAACAGCCAGAACTCGAACATTCAGTTTACCATGGAGTTAGAAAATTAACAGAAAATCGCGTTTCTCGACGTTATGGTAACGAAGACCGCTGATCTAACTTTGGGACATACAGTTTACCGTAAGCCGACCCATACTGACCGATATCTACATAAGACGTCCAACCACCACCCACGACAGAAATACGGAGTTATAAAAACACTGGCTGACCGCGCTAAAAGAATTTGTGATAAGCAGTGCCTAAAACAAGAAATTGAACACCTCAACGAGGCCTTACGCGCGAATGGGTACAGCCAGAAAGATATCCAGCGAGCACTCCATCCGAGACGTCCAACTACAAGGGTAATTGGAGACAAGCAGCCCCAGGCTAGAGCTTTTCTTCCATATATAAAAAAGGTCACGGACAGAATAGGGAGGCTACTCGAGTCCCATGATATAAAGACCATATACAGGCCTACACGAAAAATTAAGGACATGTTTAGGTCCGCTAAAGATAAGCGACATCCTCATACCGCGGCAGGGGTTTATAAAATCCCGTGTGATTGTGGCCAAGTATATATTGGAACAACGAAAAGAAGTATTGCCACTCGCCTCAAGGAGCACGAACGACACAGCTGGCTGGGACAAACAGATAAATCCACTGTAGCAGCACACTCGCTACTTGCAGGTCACGATATAAGATATGGAGACACCGAAGTTCTGTCCACCACGGTGTCTTATCATGCCAGGCTACAAAGGGAGGCCATTGAAATCCTGAAGCATACTAACAGCTTCAATCTTAAGGAGGAAGCAGAACGTGTGAACAGAGCTTGGCTTCCATTCCTTAATCCCCTCAAGCCTGCCCTTATTGACCGTCGTAGACGAGAAGATGCAACAGACGAGCAGCCCTGTCCTTGATGCATTACTTTTATGTGGTACGCCGTTGCTATGGTAGCCTCTATGTGTGGGTTGTTGACTATTTATATATCTTCTGTTTACTTGTTTTACCTCGCTTTATGTAACCTGTGAACATGCTGAACGCAGTATTCAGCGAAACGTCAGGACGACAAAATGTCCTTGGAACACGACCTATAAGCCCGCGAAACGGAGATTCCTATTTCAACGCCGGTCGTGAAAGTCTACATTTTTACTTAATTCGCCTCTACGGGGAGGAAATATCACACTTAGTTCGTCGCTTTGAGAGGTTAAGGAAGAAAAAGTCGCAACTTCTGTCATCACACGCGTTTCTTCTTCGATGCCGAGACACAGGTATGATTCCCAAGTTTATTAAAATGAAGAGACCACTAACCTCAGCTAGAGCCCATAGAATATATGATCGAACTGAACGTTCGCTATTACGTGAACGCATAAGCTTTGCACGTAAGGGGCTCGCTACTACAGATCAGGCACTCTTACAGCTGCACTACCGCATCAGCAGCACACTCTCATATCAGGACTGGGAAAATGTAGATCGCATCACCTTCTACTCTATGCGTTCAACATTTGAACAATCTAGCATCCGGCAGAAGAAAATGTTTGAGCGGTTACAGAGAGACCAACCCGCGCCGGTACCTGCGCCTACGCTGGACATCTCACGGACAATTGTTAACCTGACCAATCGCCACCTGTCAGAGTGGGAAATCTCTATACTAGCGAAAGAAGGAAATTACGCAGTGACCCCTCCTTCGATTCCCGTGGAAGAGATTGTCGCCAATATTGAAGCGGCAATCCGTGAGCTACCATCTGAACAAGCAGATGAAATTCGTCATGAAGCCTCACGTATAATCAAGAAGGCACCGGCACCGCAGAGTAACCTCACACCTCAGGAGAGAAAGGCTATAAAGACTCTCAACATGGACGAGAGCATAATCATTCTTCCTGCAGACAAAGGGAACGCAACGGTTATCTTGGACATGGACGACTACACTGCCAAGGTTTTGGAACTTTTAGACCCGGGTACCTACCGCAAACTACTGAGAGATCCTACCAACCGGATTCTTCGTGAAACAAACGGCCTGATCAAGGTATCTTCGCTACCTGAAAACGTAAAGAAGGTAACCACCAGAAGTGAAGCTTTACCACCAAGACTTTATGGTTTACCTAAAATACACAAAGATAATGTTCCTCTTCGTCCTATCGTGAGTGCTATTGGATCACCAACTTATAGCATTGCCAAACATTTAGCTACCTTACTTCAACCACATATTCGTCAAAGATTCCGGCCATTTCATTGAAAAATTGAAAACTATTCAACTAGAAGCTGGTGACTTACTAGTAAGTTTTGACGTGGTCTCTCTTTTCACGAAAGTACCTATAAAGGTAGCCCTGGAGTACATCGCACGGATTTTTCCTGATGATATCACCGCCTTATTCCGCCACTGCCTCACCGCTAGCTATTTCCTGTGGAAGGGTGATTTCCATGAACAAATTGATGGCGTCGCCATGGGCAGTCCCCTTAGTCCGGTGATCGCGAATTTCTTCATGGAACAATTTGAACAAATAGCACTAGAGACCGCACCTTTGAAACCTAAAGTGTGGCTACGATACGTGGACGATACCTTTGTAATATGGGGCCATGGTAAAGATCAATTAAATCTGTTTTTACAACATCTTAACAGCCAGAACTCGAACATTCAGTTTACCATGGAGTTAGAAAATGAACAGAAAATCGCGTTTCTCGACGTTATGGTAACGAAGACCGCTGATCTAACTTTGGGACATACAGTTTACCGTAAGCCGACCCATACTGACCGATATCTACATAAGACGTCCAACCACCACCCACGACAGAAATACGGAGTTATAAAAACACTGGCTGACCGCGCTAAAAGAATTTGTGATAAGCAGTGCATAAAACAAGAAATTGAACACCTCAACGAGGCCTTACGCGCGAATGGGTACAGCCAGAAAGATATCCAGCGAGCACTCCATCCGAGACGTCCAACTACAAGGGTAATTGGAGACAAGCAGCCCCAGGCTAGAGCTTTTCTTCCATATATAAAAAAGGTCACGGACAGAATAGGGAGGCTACTCGAGTCCCATGATATAAAGACCATATACAGGCCTACACGAAAAATTAAGGACATGTTTAGGTCCGCTAAAGATAAGCGACATCCTCATACCGCGGCAGGGGTTTATAAAATCCCGTGTGATTGTGGCCAAGTATATATTGGAACAACGAAAAGAAGTATTGCCACTCGCCTCAAGGAGCACGAACGACACAGCTGGCTGGGACAAACAGATAAATCCACTGTAGCAGCACACTCGCTACTTGCAGGTCACGATATAAGATATGGAGACACCGAAGTTCTGTCCACCACGGTGTCTTATCATGCCAGGCTACAAAGGGAGGCCATTGAAATCCTGAAGCATACTAACAGCTTCAATCTTAAGGAGGAAGCAGAACGTGTGAACAGAGCTTGGCTTCCAGTCCTTAATCCCCTCAAGCCTGCCCTTACTGACCGTCGTAGACGAGAAGATGCAACAGACGAGCAGCCCTGTCCTTGATGCATTACTTTTATGTGGTACGCCGTTGCTATGGTAGCCTCTATGTGTGGGTTGTTGACTATTTATATATCTTCTGTTTACTTGTTTTACCTCGCTTTATGTAACCTGTGAACATGCTGAACGCAGTATTCAGCGAAACGTCAGGACGACAAAATGTCCTTGGAACACGACCTATAAGCCCGCGAAACGGAGATTCCTATTTCAACGCTGGTCGTGAAAGTCTACATTTTTACTTAATTCGCCTCTACGGGGAGGAAATATCACACTTAGTTCGTCGCTTTGAGAGGTTAAGGAAGAAAAAGTCGCAACTTCTGTCATCACTCGCGTTTCTTCTTCGATGCCGAGACACAGGTATGATTCCCAAGTTTATTAAAATGAAGAGACCACTAACCTCAGCTAGAGCCCATAGAATATATGATCGAACTGAACGTTCGCTATTACGTGAACGCATAAGATTTGCACGTAAGGGGCTCGCTACTACAGATCAGGCACTCTTACAGCTGCACTACCGCATCAGCAGCACACTCTCATATCAGGACTGGGAAAATGTAGATCGCATCACCTTCTACTCTATGCGTTCAACATTTGAACAGTCTAGCATCCGGCAGAAGAAAAAGTTTGAGCGGTTACAGAGAGACCAACCCGCGCCGGTACCTGCGCCTACGCTGGACATCTCACGGACAATTGTTAACCTGACCAATCGCCACCTGTCAGAGTGGGAAATCTCTATACTAGCGAAAGAAGGAAATTACGCAGTGACCCCTCCTTCGATTCCCGTGGAAGACATTGTCGCCAATATTGAAGCGGCAATCCGTGAGCTACCATCTGAACAAGCAGATGAAATTCGTCATGAAGCCTCACGTATAATCAAGAAGGCACCGGCACCGCAGAGTAACCTCACACCTCAGGAGAGAAAGGCTATAAAGACTCTCAACATGGACGAGAGCATAATCATTCTTCCTGCAGACAAAGGGAACGCAACGGTTATCTTGGACATGGACGACTACACTGCCAAGGTTTTGGAACTTTTAGACCCGGGTACCTACCGCAAACTACTGAGAGATCCTACCAACCGGATTCTTCGTGAAACAAACGGCCTGATCAAGGTATCTTCGCTACCTCAAAACGTAAAGAAGGTAACCACCAGAAGTGAAGCTTTACCACCAAGACTTTATGGTTTACCTAAAATACACAAAGATAATGTTCCTCTTCGTCCTATCGTGAGTGCTATTGGATCACCAACTTATAGCATTGCCAAACATTTAGCTACCTTACTTCAACCACATATTCGTCAAAGATTCCGGCCATTTCATTGAAAAATTGAAAACTATTCAACTAGAAGCTGGTGACTTACTAGTAAGTTTTGACGTGGTCTCTCTTTTCACGAAAGTACCTATAAAGGTAGCCCTGGAGTACATCGCACGGATTTTTCCTGATGATATCACCGCCTTATTCCGCCACTGCCTCACCGCTAGCTATTTCCTGTGGAAGGGTGATTTCTATGAACAAATTGATGGCGTCGCCATGGGCAGTCCCCTTAGTCCGGTGATCGCGAATTTCTTCATGGAACAATTTGAACAAATAGCACTAGAGACCGCACCTTTGAAACCTAAAGTGTGGCTACGATACGTGGACGATACCTTTGTAATATGGGGCCATGGTAAAGATCAATTAAATCTGTTTTTACAACATCTTAACAGCCAGAACTCGAACATTCAGTTTACCATGGAGTTAGAAAATTAACAGAAAATCGCGTTTCTCGACGTTATGGTAACGAAGACCGCTGATCTAACTTTGGGACATACAGTTTACCGTAAGCCGACCCATACTGACCGATATCTACATAAGACGTCCAACCACCACCCACGACAGAAATACGGAGTTATAAAAACACTGGCTGACCGCGCTAAAAGAATTTGTGATAAGCAGTGCCTAAAACAAGAAATTGAACACCTCAACGAGGCCTTACGCGCGAATGGGTACAGCCAGAAAGATATCCAGCGAGCACTCCATCCGAGACGTCCAACTACAAGGGTAATTGGAGACAAGCAACCCCAGGCTAGAGCTTTTCTTCCATATATAAAAAAGGTCACGGACAGAATAGGGAGGCTACTCGAGTCCCATGATATAAAGACCATACACAGGCCTACACGAAAAATTAAGGACATGTTTAGGTCCGCTAAAGATAAGCGACATCCTCATACCGCGGCAGGGGTTTATAAAATCCCGTGTGATTGTGGCCAAGTATATATTGGAACAACGAAAAGAAGTATTGCCACTCGCCTCAAGGAGCACGAACGACACAGCTGGCTGGGACAAACAGATAAATCCACTGTAGCAGCACACTCGCTACTTGCAGGTCACGATATAAGATATGGAGACACCGAAGTTCTGTCCACCACGGTGTCTTATCATGCCAGGCTACAAAGGGAGGCCATTGAAATCCTGAAGCATACTAACAGCTTCAATATTAAGGAGGAAGCAGAACGTGTGAACAGAGCTTGGCTTCCAGTCCTTAATCCCCTCAAGCCTGCCCTTATTGACCGTCGTAGACGAGAAGATGCAACAGACGAGCAGCCCTGTCCTTGATGCATTACTTTTATGTGGTACGCCGTTGCTATGGTAGCCTCTATGTGTGGGTTGTTGACTATTTATATATCTTCTGTTTACTTGTTTTACCTCGCTTTATGTAACCTGTGAACATGCTGAACGCAGTATTCAGCGAAACGTCAGGACGACAAAATGTCCTTGGAACACGACCTATAAGCCCGCGAAACGGAGATTCCTATTTCAACGCCGGTCGTGAAAGTCTACATTTTTACTTAATTCGCCTCTACGGGGAGGAAATATCACACTTAGTTCGTCGGTTTGAGAGGTTAAGGAAGAAAAAGTCGCAACTTCTGTCATCACTCGCGTTTCTTCTTCGATGCCGAGACACAGGTATGATTCCCAAGTTTATTAAAATGAAGAGACCACTAACCTCAGCTAGAGCCCATAGAATATATGATCGAACAGAACGTTCGCTATTACGTGAACGCATAAGCTTTGCACGTAAGGGGCTCGCTACTACAGATCAGGCACTCTTACAGCTGCACTACCGCATCAGCAGCACACTCTCATATCAGGACTGGGAAAATGTAGATCGCATCACCTTCTACTCTATGCGTTCAACATTTGAACAGTCTAGCATCCGGCAGAAGAAAAAGTTTGAGCGGTTACAGAGAGACCAACCCGCGCCGGTACCTGCGCCAACGCTGGACATCTCACGGACAATTGTTAACCTGACCATTCGCCACCTGTCAGAGTGGGAAATCTCTATACTAGCGAAAGGAGGAAATTACGCAGTGACCCCTCCTTCGATTCCCGTGGAAGACATTGTCGCCAATATTGAAGCGGCAATCCGTGAGCTACCATCTGAACAAGCAGATGAAATTCGTCATGAAGCCTCACGTATAATCAAGAAGGCACCGGCACCGCAGAGTAACCTCACACCTCAGGAGTGAAAGGCTATAAAGACTCTCAACATGGACGAGAGCATAATCATTCTTCCTGCAGACAAAGGGAACGCAACGGTTATCTTGGACATGGACGACTACACTGCCAAGGTTTTGGAACTTTTAGACCCGGGTACCTACCGCAAACTACTGAGAGATCCTACCAACCGGATTCTTCGTGAAACAAACGGCCTGATCAAGGTATCTTCGCTACCTGAAAACGTAAAGAAGGTAACCACCAGAAGTGAAGCTTTACCACCAAGACTTTATGGTTTACCTAAAATACACAAAGATAATGTTCCTCTTCGTCCTATCGTGAGTGCTATTGGATCACCAACTTATAGCATTGCCAAACATTTAGCTACCTTACTTCAACCACATATTCGTCAAAGATTCCGGCCATTTCATTGAAAAATTGAAAACTATTCAACTAGAAGCTGGTGACTTACTAGTAAGTTTTGACGTGGTCTCTCTTTTCACGAAAGTACCTATAAAGGTAGCCCTGGAGTACATCGCACGGATTTTTCCTGATGATATCACCGCCTTATTCCGCCACTGCCTCACCGCTAGCTATTTCCTGTGGAAGGGTGATTTCTATGAACAAATTGATGGCGTCGCCATGGGCAGTCCCCTTAGTCCGGTGATCGCGAATTTCTTCATGGAACAATTTGAACAAATAGCACTAGAGACCGCACCTTTGAAACCTAAAGTGTGGCTACGATACGTGGACGATACCTTTGTAATATGGGGCCATGGTAAAGATCAATTAAATCTGTTTTTACAACATCTTAACAGCCAGAACTCGAAAATTCAGTTTACCATGGAGTTAGAAAATGAACAGAAAATCGCGTTTCTCGACGTTATGGTAACGAAGACCGCTGATCTAACTTTGGGACATACAGTTTACCGTAAGCCGACCCATACTGACCGATATCTACATAAGACGTCCAACCACCACCCACGACAGAAATACGGAGTTATAAAAACACTGGCTGACCGCGCTAAAAGAATTTGTGATAAGCAGTGCCTAAAACAAGAAATTGAACACCTCAACGAGGCCTTACGCGCGAATGGGTACAGCCAGAAAGATATCCAGCGAGCACTCCATCCGAGACGTCCAACTACAAGGGTAATTGGAGACAAGCAGCCCCAGGCTAGAGCTTTTCTTCCATATATAAAAAAGGTCACGGACAGAATAGGGAGGCTACTCGAGTCCCATGATATAAAGACCATATACAGGCCTACACGAAAAATTAAGGACATGTTTAGGTCCGCTAAAGATAAGCGACATCCTCATACCGCGGCAGGGGTTTATAAAATCCCGTGTGATTGTGGCCAAGTATATATTGGAACAACGAAAAGAAGTATTGCCACTCGCCTCAAGGAGCACGAACGACACAGCTGGCTGGGACAAACAGATAAATCCACTGTAGCAGCACACTCGCTACTTGCAGGTCACGATATAAGATATGGAGACACCGAAGTTCTGTCCACCACGGTGTCTTATCATGCCAGGCTACAAAGGGAGGCCATTGAAATCCTGAAGCATACTAACAGCTTCAATCTTAAGGAGGAAGCAGAACGTGTGAACAGAGCTTGGCTTCCAGTCCTTAATCCCCTCAAGCCTGCCCTTACTGACCGTCGTAGACGAGAAGATGCAACAGACGAGCAGCCCTGTCCTTGATGCATTACTTTTATGTGGTACGCCGTTGCTATGGTAGCCTCTATGTGTGGGTTGTTGACTATTTATATATCTTCTGTTTACTTCTTTTACCTCGCTTTATGTAACCTGCGAACATGCTGAACGCAGTATTCAGCGAAACGTCAGGACGACAAAATGTCCTTGGAACACGACCTATAAGCCCGCGAAACGGAGATTCCTATTTCAACGCCGGTCGTGAAAGTCTACATTTTTACTTAATTCGCCTCTACGGGGAGGAAATATCACACTTAGTTCGTCGCTTTGAGAGGTTAAGGAAGAAAAAGTCGCAACTTCTGTCATCACTCGCGTTTCTTCTTCGATGCCGAGACACAGGTATGATTCCCAAGTTTATTAAAATGAAGAGACCACTAACCTCAGCTAGAGCCCATAGAATATATGATCGAACTGAACGTTCGCTATTACGTGAACGCATAAGATTTGCACGTAAGGGGCTCGCTACTACAGATCAGGCACTCTTACAGCTGCACTACCGCATCAGCAGCACACTCTCATATCAGGACTGGGAAAATGTAGATCGCATCACCTTCTACTCTATGCGTTCAACATTTGAACAGTCTAGCATCCGGCAGAAGAAAAAGTTTGAGCGGTTACAGAGAGACCAACCCGCGCCGGTACCTGCGCCTACGCTGGACATCTCACGGACAATTGTTAACCTGACCAATCGCCACCTGTCAGAGTGGGAAATCTCTATACTAGCGAAAGAAGGAAATTACGCAGTGACCCCTCCTTCGATTCCCGTGGAAGACATTGTCGCCAATATTGAAGCGGCAATCCGTGAGCTACCATCTGAACAAGCAGATGAAATTCGTCATGAAGCCTCACGTATAATCAAGAAGGCACCGGCACCGCAGAGTAACCTCACACCTCAGGAGAGAAAGGCTATAAAGACTCTCAACATGGACGAGAGCATAATCATTCTTCCTGCAGACAAAGGGAACGCAACGGTTATCTTGGACATGGACGACTACACTGCCAAGGTTTTGGAACTTTTAGACCCGGGTACCTACCGCAAACTACTGAGAGATCCTACCAACCGGATTCTTCGTGAAACAAACGGCCTGATCAAGGTATCTTCGCTACCTGAAAACGTAAAGAAGGTAACCACCAGAAGTGAAGCTTTACCACCAAGACTTTATGGTTTACCTAAAATACACAAAGATAATGTTCCTCTTCGTCCTATCGTGAGTGCTATTGGATCACCAACTTATAGCATTGCCAAACATTTAGCTACCTTACTTCAACCACATATTCGTCAAAGATTCCGGCCATTTCATTGAAAAATTGAAAACTATTCAACTAGAAGCTGGTGACTTACTAGTAAGTTTTGACGTGGTCTCTCTTTTCACGAAAGTACCTATAAAGGTAGCCCTGGAGTACATCGCACGGATTTTTCCTGATGATATCACCGCCTTATTCCGCCACTGCCTCACCGCTAGCTATTTCCTGTGGAAGGGTGATTTCTATGAACAAATTGATGGCGTCGCCATGGGCAGTCCCCTTAGTCCGGTGATCGCGAATTTCTTCATGGAACAATTTGAACAAATAGCACTAGAGACCGCACCTTTGAAACCTAAAGTGTGGCTACGATACGTGGACGATACCTTTGTAATATGGGGCCATGGTAAAGATCAATTAAATCTGTTTTTACAACATCTTAACAGCCAGAACTCGAACATTCAGTTTACCATGGAGTTAGAAAATTAACAGAAAATCGCGTTTCTCGACGTTATGGTAACGAAGACCGCTGATCTAACTTTGGGACATACAGTTTACCGTAAGCCGACCCATACTGACCGATATCTACATAAGACGTCCAACCACCACCCACGACAGAAATACGGAGTTATAAAAACACTGGCTGACCGCGCTAAAAGAATTTGTGATAAGCAGTGCCTAAAACAAGAAATTGAACACCTCAACGAGGCCTTACGCGCGAATGGGTACAGCCAGAAAGATATCCAGCGAGCACTCCATCCGAGACGTCCAACTACAAGGGTAATTGGAGACAAGCAACCCCAGGCTAGAGCTTTTCTTCCATATATAAAAAAGGTCACGGACAGAATAGGGAGGCTACTCGAGTCCCATGATATAAAGACCATACACAGGCCTACACGAAAAATTAAGGACATGTTTAGGTCCGCTAAAGATAAGCGACATCCTCATACCGCGGCAGGGGTTTATAAAATCCCGTGTGATTGTGGCCAAGTATATATTGGAACAACGAAAAGAAGTATTGCCACTCGCCTCAAGGAGCACGAACGACACAGCTGGCTGGGACAAACAGATAAATCCACTGTAGCAGCACACTCGCTACTTGCAGGTCACGATATAAGATATGGAGACACCGAAGTTCTGTCCACCACGGTGTCTTATCATGCCAGGCTACAAAGGGAGGCCATTGAAATCCTGAAGCATACTAACAGCTTCAATCTTAAGGAGGAAGCAGAACGTGTGAACAGAGCTTGGCTTCCAGTCCTTAATCCCCTCAAGCCTGCCCTTATTGACCGTCGTAGACGAGAAGATGCAACAGACGAGCAGCCCTGTCCTTGATGCATTACTTTTATGTGGTACGCCGTTGCTATGGTAGCCTCTATGTGTGGGTTGTTGACTATTTATATATCTTCTGTTTACTTGTTTTACCTCGCTTTATGTAACCTGTGAACATGCTGAACGCAGTATTCAGCGAAACGTCAGGACGACAAAATGTCCTTGGAACACGACCTATAAGCCCGCGAAACGGAGATTCCTATTTCAACGCCGGTCGTGAAAGTCTACATTTTTACTTAATTCGCCTCTACGGGGAGGAAATATCACACTTAGTTCGTCGCTTTGAGAGGTTAAGGAAGAAAAAGTCGCAACTTCTGTCATCACTCGCGTTTCTTCTTCGATGCCGAGACACAGGTATGATTCCCAAGTTTATTAAAATGAAGAGACCACTAACCTCAGCTAGAGCCCATAGAATATATGATCGAACAGAACGTTCGCTATTACGTGAAGGCATAAGCTTTGCACGTAAGGGGCTCGCTACTACAGATCAGGCACTCTTACAGCTGCACTACCGCATCAGCAGCACACTCTCATATCAGGACTGGGAAAATGTAGATCGCATCACCTTCTACTCTATGCGTTCAACATTTGAACAGTCTAGCATCCGGCAGAAGAAAAAGTTTGAGCGGTTACAGAGAGACCAAACCGCGCCGGTACCTGCGCCAACACTGGACATCTCACGGACAATTGTTAACCTGACCATTCGCCACCTGTCAGAGTGGGAAATCTCTATACTAGCGAAAGGAGGAAATTACGCAGTGACCCCTCCTTCGATTCCCGTGGAAGACATTGTCGCCAATATTGAAGCGGCAATCCGTGAGCTACCATCTGAACAAGCAGATGAAATTCGTCATGAAGCCTCACGTATAATCAAGAAGGCACCGGCACCGCAGAGTAACCTCACACCTCAGGAGTGAAAGGCTATAAAGACTCTCAACATGGACGAGAGCATAATCATTCTTCCTGCAGACAAAGGGAACGCAACGGTTATCTTGGACATGGACGACTACACTGCCAAGGTTTTGGAACTTTTAGACCCGGGTACCTACCGCAAACTACTGAGAGATCCTACCAACCGGATTCTTCGTGAAACAAACGGCCTGATCAAGGTATCTTCGCTACCTGAAAACGTAAAGAAGGTAACCACCAGAAGTGAAGCTTTACCACCAAGACTTTATGGTTTACCTAAAATACACAAAGATAATGTTCCTCTTCGTCCTATCGTGAGTGCTATTGGATCACCAACTTATAGCATTGCCAAACATTTAGCTACCTTACTTCAACCACATATCGGCGGTACACAGTCGTTCGTCAAAGATTCCGGCCATTTCATTGAAAAATTGAAAACTATTCAACTAGAAGCTGGTGACTTACTAGTAAGTTTTGACGTGGTCTCTTTTTTCACGAAAGTACCTATAAAGGTAGCCCTGGAGTACATCGCACGGATTTTTCCTGATGATATCACCGCCTTATTCCGCCACTGCCTCACCGCTAGCTATTTCCTGTGGAAGGGTGATTTCTATGAACAAATTGATGGCGTCGCCATGGGCAGTCCCCTTAGTCCGGTGATCGCGAATTTCTTCATGGAACAATTTGAACAAATAGCACTAGAGACCGCACCTTTGAAACCTAAAGTGTGGCTACGATACGTGGACGATACCTTTGTAATATGGGGCCATGGTAAAGATCAATTAAATCTGTTTTTACAACATCTTAACAGCCAGAACTCGAACATTCAGTTTACCATGGAGTTAGAAAATGAACAGAAAATCGCATTTCTCGACGTTATGGTAACGAAGACCGCTGATCTAACTTTGGGACATACAGTTTACCGTAAGCCGACCCATACTGACCGATATCTACATAAGACGTCCAACCACCACCCACGACAGAAATACGGAGTTATAAAAACACTGGCTGACCGCGCTAAAAGAATTTGTGATAAGCAAAGCCTAAAACAAGAAATTGAACACCTCAACGAGGCCTTACGCGCGAATGGGTACAGCCAGAAAGATATCCAGCGAGCACTCCATCCGAGACGTCCAACTACAAGGGTAATTGGAGACAAGCAACCCCAGGCTAGAGCTATTCTTCCATATATAAAAAAGGTCACGGACAGAATAGGGAGGCTACTCGAGTCCCATGATATAAAGACCATACACAGGCCTACACGAAAAATTAAGGACATGTTTAGGTCCGCTAAAGATAAGCGACATCCTCATACCGCGGCAGGGGTTTATAAAATCCCGTGTGATTGTGGCCAAGTATATATTGGAACAACGAAAAGAAGTATTGCAACTCGCCTCAAGGAGCACGAACGACACAGCTGGCTGGGACAAACAGATAAATCCACTGTAGCAGCACACTCGCTACTTGCAGGTCACGATATAAGATATGGAGACACCGAAGTTCTGTCCACCACGGTGTCTTATCATGCCAGGCTACAAAGGGAGGCCATTGAAATCCTGAAGCATACTAACAGCTTCAATCTTAAGGAGGAAGCAGAACGTGTGAACAGAGCTTGGCTTCCAGTCCTTAATCCCCTCAAGCCTGCCCTTATTGACCGTCGTAGACGAGAAGATGCAACAGACGAGCAGCCCTGTCCTTGATGCATTACTTTTATGTGGTACGCCGTTGCTATGGTAGCCTCTATGTGTGGGTTGTTGACTATTTATATATCTTCTGTTTACTTGTTTTACCTCGCTTTATGTAACCTGTGAACATGCTGAACGCAGTATTCAGCGAAACGTCAGGACGACAAAATGTCCTTGGAACACGACCTATAAGCCCGCGAAACGGAGATTCCTATTTCAACGCCGGTCGTGAAAGTCTGCATTTTTACTTAATTCGCCTCTACGGGGAGGAAATATCACACTTAGTTCGTCGCTTTGAGAGGTTAAGGAAGAAAAAGTCGCAACTTCTGTCATCACTCGCGTTTCTTCTTCCATGCCGAGACACAGGTATGATTCCCAAGTTTATTAAAATGAAGAGACCACTAACCTCAGCTAGAGCCCATAGAATATATGATCGAACAGAACGTTCGCTATTACGTGAACGCATAAGCTTTGCACGTAAGGGGCTCGCTACTACAGATCAGGCACTCTTACAGCTGTACTACCGCATCAGCAGCACACTCTCATATCAGGACTGGGAAAATGTAGATCGCATCACCTTCTACTCTATGCGTTCAACATTTGAACAGTCTAGCATCCGGCAGAAGAAAAAGTTTGAGCGGTTACAGAGAGACCAACCCGCGCCGGTACCTGCGCCTACGCTGGACTTCTCACGGACAATTGTTAACCTGACCAATCGCCACCTGTCAGAGTGGGAAATCTCTATACTAGCGAAAGGAGGAAATTACGCAGTGACCCCTCCTTCGATTCCCGTGGAAGACATTGTCGCCAATATTGAAGCGGCAATCCGTGAGCTACCATCTGAACAAGCAGATGAAATTCGTCATGAAGCCTCACGTATAATCAAGAAGGCACCGGCACCGCAGAGTAACCTCACACCTCAGGAGTGAAAGGCTATAAAGACTCTCAACATGGACGAGAGCATAATCATTCTTCCTGCAGACAAAGGGAACGCAACGGTTATCTTGGACATGGACGACTACACTGCCAAGGTTTTGGAACTTTTAGACCCGGGTACCTACCGCAAACTACTGAGAGATCCTACCAACCGGATTCTTCGTGAAACAAACGGCCTGATCAAGGTATCTTCGCTACCTGAAAACGTAAAGAAGGTAACCACCAGAAGTGAAGCTTTACCACCAAGACTTTATGGTTTACCTAAAATACACAAAGATAATGTTCCTCTTCGTCCTATCGTGAGTGCTATTGGATCACCAACTTATAGCATTGCCAAACATTTAGCTACCTTACTTCAACCACATATCGGCGGTACACAGTCGTTCGTCAAAGATTCCGGCCATTTCATTGAAAAATTGAAAACTATTCAACTAGAAGCTGGTGACTTACTAGTAAGTTTTGACGTGGTCTCTCTTTTCACGAAAGTACCTATAAAGGTAGCCCTGGAGTACATCGCACGGATTTTTCCTGATGATATCACCGCCTTATTCCGCCACTGCCTCACCGCTAGCTATTTCCTGTGGAAGGGTGATTTCTATGAACAAATTGATGGCGTCGCCATGGGCAGTCCCCTTAGTCCGGTGATCGCGAATTTCTTCATGGAACAATTTGAACAAATAGCACTAGAGACCGCACCTTTGAAACCTAAAGTGTGGCTACGATACGTGGACGATACCTTTGTAATATGGGGCCATGGTAAAGATCAATTAAATCTGCTTTTACAACATCTTAACAGCCAGAACTCGAACATTCAGTTTACCATGGAGTTAGAAAATGAACAGAAAATCGCGTTTCTCGACGTTATGGTAACGAAGACCCCTGATCTAACTTTGGGACATACAGTTTACCGTAAGCCGACCCATACTGACCGATATCTACATAAGACGTCCAACCACCACCCACGACAGAAATACGGAGTTATAAAAACACTGGCTGACCGCGCTAAAAGAATTTGTGATAAGCAGTGCCTAAAACAAGAAATTGAACACCTCAACGAGGTCTTACGCGAGAATGGGTACAGCCAGAAAGATATCCAGCGAGCACTCCATCCGAGACGTCCAACTACAAGGGTAATTGGAGACAAGCAGCCCCTGGCTAGAGCTTTTCTTCCATATATAAAAAAGGTCACGGACAGAATAGGGAGGCTACTCGAGTCCCATGATATAAAGACCATATACAGGCCTACACGAAAAATTAAGGACATGTTTAGGTCCGCTAAAGATAAGCGACATCCTCATACCGCGGCAGGGGTTTATAAAATCCCGTGTGATTGTGGCCAAGTATATATTGGAACAACGAAAAGAAGTATTGCCACTCGCCTCAAGGAGCACGAACGACACAGCCGGCTGGGACAAACAGATAAATCCACTGTAGCAGCACACTCGCTACTTGCAGGTCACGATATACGATATGGAGACACCGAAGTTCTGTCCACCACGGTGTCTTATCATGCCAGGCTACAAAGGGAGGCCATTGAAATCCTGAAGCATACTAACAGCTTCAATCTTAAGGAGGAAGCAGAACGTGTGAACAGAGCTTGGCTTCCAGTCCTTAATCCCCTCAAGCCTGCCCTTATTGACCGTCGTAGACGAGAAGATGCAACAGACGAGCAGCCCTGTCCTTGATGCATTACTTTTATGTGGTACGCCGTTGCTATGGTAGCCTCTATGTGTGGGTTGTTGACTATTTATATATCTTCTGTTTACTTGTTTTACCTCGCTTTATGTAACCTGTGAACATGCTGAACGCAGTATTCAGCGAAACGCCAGGACGACAAAATGTCCTTGGAACACGACCTATAAGCCCGCGAAACGGAGATTCCTATTTCAACGCCGGTCGTGAAAGTCTACATTTTTACTTAATTCGCCTCTACGGGGAGGAAATATCACACTTAGTTCGTCGCTTTGAGAGGTTAAGGAAGAAAAAGTCGCAACTTCTGTCATCACTCGCGTTTCTTCTTCGATGCCGAGACACAGGTATGATTCCCAAGTTTATTAAAATGAAGAGACCACTAACCTCAGCTAGAGCCCATAGAATATATGATCGAACAGAACGTTCGCTATTACGTGAACGCATAAGCTTTGCACGTAAGGGGCTCGCTACTACAGATCAGGCACTCTTACAGCTGCACTACCGCATCAGCAGCACACTCTCATATCAGGACTGGGAAAATGTAGATCGCATCACCTTCTACTCTATGCGTTCAACATTTGAACAGTCTAGCATCCGGCAGAAGAAAAAGTTTGAGCGGTTACAGAGAGACCAACCCGCGCCGGTACCTGCGCCTACGCTGGACATCTCACGGACAATTATTAACCTGACCATTCGCCACCTGTCAGAGTGGGAAATCTCTATACTAGCGAAAGGAGGAAATTACGCAGTGACCCCTCCTTCGATTCCCGTGGAAGACATTGTCGCCAATATTGAAGCGGCAATCCGTGAGCTACCATCTGAACAAGCAGATGAAATTCGTCATGAAGCCTCACGTATAATCAAGAAGGCACCGGCACCGCAGAGTAACCTCACACCTCAGGAGAGAAAGGCTATAAAGACTCTCAACATGGACGAGAGCATAATCATTCTTCCTGCAGACAAAGGGAACGCAACGGTTATCTTGGACATGGACGACTACACTGCCAAGGTTTTGGAACTTTTAGACCCGGGTACCTACCGCAAACTACTGAGAGATCCTACCAACCGGATTCTTCGTGAAACAAACGGCCTGATCAAGGTATCTTCGCTACCTGAAAACGTAAAGAAGGTAACCACCAGAAGTGAAGCTTTACCACCAAGACTTTATGGTTTACCTAAAATACACAAAGATAATGTTCCTCTTCGTCCTATCGTGAGTGCTATTGGATCACCAACTTATAGCATTGCCAAACATTTAGCTACCTTACTTCAACCACATATCGGCGGTACACAGTCGTTCGTCAAAGATTCCGGCCATTTCATTGAAAAATTGAAAACTATTCAACTAGAAGCTGGTGACTTACTAGTAAGTTTTGACGTGGTCTCTCTTTTCACGAAAGTACCTATAAAGGTAGCCCTGGAGTACATCGCACGGATTTTTCCTGATGATATCACCGCCTTATTCCGACACTGCCTCACCGCTAGCTATTTCCTGTGGAAGGGTGATTTCTATGAACAAATTGATGGCGTCGCCATGGGCAGTCCCCTTAGTCCGGTGATCGCGAATTTCTTCATGGAACAATTTGAACAAATAGCACTAGAGACCGCACCTTTGAAACCTAAAGTGTGGCTACGATACGTGGACGATGCCTTTGTAATATGGGGCCATGGTAAAGATCAATTAAATCTGTTTTTACAACATCTTAACAGCCAGAACTCGAACATTCAGTTTACCATGGAGTTAGAAAATGAACAGAAAATCGCGTTTCTCGACGTTATGGTAACGAAGATCGCTGATCTAACTTTGGGACATACAGTTTACCATAAGCCGACCCATACTGACCGATATCTACATAAGACGTCCAACCACCACCCACGACAGAAATACGGAGTTATAAAAACACTGGCTGACCGCGCTAAAAGAATTTGTGATAAGCAGTGCCTAAAACAAGAAATTGAACACCTCAACGAGGCCTTACGCGCGAATGGGTACAGCCAGAAAGATATCCAGCGAGCACTCCATCCGAGACGTCCAACTACAAGGGTAATTGGAGACAAGCAGCCCCAGGCTAGAGCTTTTCTTCCATATATAAAAAAGGTCACGGACAGAATAGGGAGGCTACTCGAGTCCCATGATATAAAGACCATATACAGGCCTACACGAAAAATTAAGGACATGTTTAGGTCCGCTAAAGATAAGCGACATCCTCATACCGCGGCAGGGGTTTATAAAATCCCGTGTGATTGTGGCCAAGTATATATTGGAACAACGAAAAGAAGTATTGCCACTCGCCTCAAGGAGCACGAACGACACAGCCGGCTGGGACAAATAGATAAATCCACTGTAGCAGCACACTCGCTACTTGCAGGTCACGATATAAGATATGGAGACACCGAAGTTCTGTCCACCACGGTGTCTTATCATGCCAGGCTACAAAGGGAGGCCATTGAAATCCTGAAGCATACTAACAGCTTCAATCTTAAGGAGGAAGCAGAACGTGTGAACAGAGCTTGGCTTCCAGTCCTTAATCCCCTCAAGCCTGCCCTTATTGACCGTCGTAGACGAGAAGATGCAACAGACGAGCAGCCCTGTCCTTGATGCATTACTTTTATGTGGTACGCCGTTGCTATGGTAGCCTCTATGTGTGGGTTGTTGACTATTTATATATCTTCTGTTTACTTGTTTTACCTCGCTTTATGTAACCTGTGAACATGCTGAACGCAGTATTCAGCGAAACGCCAGGACGACAAAATGTCCTTGGAACACGACCTATAAGCCCGCGAAACGGAGATTCCTATTTCAACGCCGGTCGTGAAAGTCTACATTTTTACTTAATTCGCCTCTACGGGGAGGAAATATCACACTTAGTTCGTCGCTTTGAGAGGTTAAGGAAGAAAAAGTCGCAACTTCTGTCATCACTCGCGTTTCTTCTTCGATGCCGAGACACAGGTATGATTCCCAAGTTTATTAAAATGAAGAGACCACTAACCTCAGCTAGAGCCCATAGAATATATGATCGAACAGAACGTTCGCTATTACGTGAACGCATAAGCTTTGCACGTAAGGGGCTCGCTACTACAGATCAGGCACTCTTACAGCTGCACTACCGCATCAGCATCACACTCTCATATCAGGACTGGGAAAATGTAGATCGCATCACCTTCTACTCTATGCGTTCAACATTTGAACAGTCTAGCATCCGGCAGAAGAAAAAGTTTGAGCGGTTACAGAGAGACCAACCCGCGCCGGTACCTGCGCCTACGCTGGACATCTCACGGACAATTATTAACCTGACCATTCGCCACCTGTCAGAGTGGGAAATCTCTATACTAGCGAAAGGAGGAAATTACGCAGTGACCCCTCCTTCGATTCCCGTGGAAGACATTGTCGCCAATATTGAAGCGGCAATCCGTGAGCTACCATCTGAAC
The DNA here is from genome assembly GCA_946902985.2 of Meconema thalassinum. Classification (NCBI taxonomy): domain Eukaryota; kingdom Metazoa; phylum Arthropoda; class Insecta; order Orthoptera; family Tettigoniidae; genus Meconema; species Meconema thalassinum. The sequence goes on from OX336388.2 coordinate 1,026,547,217, forward strand.
AAGCAGATGAAATTCGTCATGAAGCCTCACGTATAATCAAGAAGGCACCGGCACCGCAGAGTAACCTCACACCTCAGGAGTGAAAGGCTATAAAGACTCTCAACATGGACGAGAGCATAATCATTCTTCCTGCAGACAAAGGGAACGCAACGGTTATCTTGGACATGGACGACTACACTGCCAAGGTTTTGGAACTTTTAGACCCGGGTACCTACCGCAAACTACTGAGAGATCCTACCAACCGGATTCTTCGTGAAACAAACGGCCTGATCAAGGTATCTTCGCTACCTGAAAACGTAAAGAAGGTAACCACCAGAAGTGAAGCTTTTCCACCAAGACTTTATGTTTTACCTAAAATACACAAAGATAATGTTCCTCTTCGTCCTATCGTGAGTGCTATTGGATCACCAACTTATAGCATTGCCAAACATTTAGCTACCTTACTTCAACCACATATCGGCGGTACACAGTCGTTCGTCAAAGATTCCGGCCATTTCATTGAAAAATTGAAAACTATTCAACTAGAAGCTGGTGACTTACTAGTAAGTTTTGACGTGGTCTCTCTTTTCACGAAAGTACCTATAAAGGTAGCCCTGGAGTACATCGCACGGATTTTTCCTGATGATATCACCGCCTTATTCCGCCACTGCCTCACCGCTAGCTATTTCCTGTGGAAGGGTGATTTCTATGAACAAATTGATGGCGTCGCCATGGGCAGTCCCCTTAGTCCGGTGATCGCGAATTTCTTCATGGAACAATTTGAACAAATAGCACTAGAGACCGCACCTTTGAAACCTAAAGTGTGGCTACGATACGTGGACGATACCTTTGTAATATGGGGCCATGGTAAAGATCAATTAAATCTGTTTTTACAACATCTTAACAGCCAGAACTCGAACATTCAGTTTACCATGGAGTTAGAAAATGAACAGAAAATCGCGTTTCTCGACGTTATGGTAACGAAGACCCCTGATCTAACTTTGGGACATACAGTTTACCGTAAGCCGACCCATACTGACCGATATCTACATAAGACGTCCAACCACCACCCACGACAGAAATACGGAGTTATAAAAACACTGGCTGACCGCGCTAAAAGAATTTGTGATAAGCAGTGCCTAAAACAAGAAATTGAACACCTCAACGAGGCCTTACGCGCGAATGGGTACAGCCAGAAAGATATCCAGCGAGCACTCCATCCGAGACGTCCAACTACAAGGGTAATTGGAGACAAGCAGCCCCAGGCTAGAGCTTTTCTTCCATATATAAAAAAGGTCACGGACAGAATAGGGAGGCTACTCGAGTCCCATGATATAAAGACCATATACAGGCCTACACGAAAAATTAAGGACATGTTTAGGTCCGCTAAAGATAAGCGACATCCTCATACCGCGGCAGGGGTTTATAAAATCCCGTGTGATTGTGGCCAAGTATATATTGGAACAACGAAAAGAAGTATTGCCACTCGCCTCAAGGAGCACGAACGACACAGCCGGCTGGGACAAATAGATAAATCCACTGTAGCAGCACACTCGCTACTTGCAGGTCACGATATAAGATATGGAGACACCGAAGTTCTGTCCACCACGGTGTCTTATCATGCCAGGCTACAAAGGGAGGCCATTGAAATCCTGAAGCATACTAACAGCTTCAATCTTAAGGAGGAAGCAGAACGTGTGAACAGAGCTTGGCTTCCAGTCCTTAATCCCCTCAAGCCTGCCCTTATTGACCGTCGTAGACGAGAAGATGCAACAGACGAGCAGCCCTGTCCTTGATGCATTACTTTTATGTGGTACGCCGTTGCTATGGTAGCCTCTATGTGTGGGTTGTTGACTATTTATATATCTTCTGTTTACTTGTTTTACCTCGCTTTATGTAACCTGTGAACATGCTGAACGCAGTATTCAGCGAAACGCCAGGACGACAAAATGTCCTTGGAACACGACCTATAAGCCCGCGAAACGGAGATTCCTATTTCAACGCCGGTCGTGAAAGTCTACATTTTTACTTAATTCGCCTCTACGGGGAGGAAATATCACACTTAGTTCGTCGCTTTGAGAGGTTAAGGAAGAAAAAGTCGCAACTTCTGTCATCACTCGCGTTTCTTCTTCGATGCCGAGACACAGGTATGATTCCCAAGTTTATTAAAATGAAGAGACCACTAACCTCAGCTAGAGCCCATAGAATATATGATCGAACAGAACGTTCGCTATTACGTGAACGCATAAGCTTTGCACGTAAGGGGCTCGCTACTACAGATCAGGCACTCTTACAGCTGCACTACCGCATCAGCAGCACACTCTCATATCAGGACTGGGAAAATGTAGATCGCATCACCTTCTACTCTATGCGTTCAACATTTGAACAGTCTAGCATCCGGCAGAAGAAAAAGTTTGAGCGGTTACAGAGAGACCAACCCGCGCCGGTACCTGCGCCTACGCTGGACATCTCACGGACAATTATTAACCTGACCATTCGCCACCTGTCAGAGTGGGAAATCTCTATACTAGCGAAAGGAGGAAATTACGCAGTGACCCCTCCTTCGATTCCCGTGGAAGACATTGTCGCCAATATTGAAGCGGCAATCCGTGAGCTACCATCTGAACAAGCAGATGAAATTCGTCATGAAGCCTCACGTATAATCAAGAAGGCACCGGCACCGCAGAGTAACCTCACACCTCAGGAGAGAAAGGCTATAAAGACTCTCAACATGGACGAGAGCATAATCATTCTTCCTGCAGACAAAGGGAACGCAACGGTTATCTTGGACATGGACGACTACACTGCCAAGGTTTTGGAACTTTTAGACCCGGGTACCTACCGCAAACTACTGAGAGATCCTACCAACCGGATTCTTCGTGAAACAAACGGCCTGATCAAGGTATCTTCGCTACCTGAAAACGTAAAGAAGGTAACCACCAGAAGTGAAGCTTTTCCACCAAGACTTTATGGTTTACCTAAAATACACAAAGATAATGTTACTCTTCGTCCTATCGTGAGTGCTATTGGATCACCAACTTATAGCATTGCCAAACATTTAGCTACCTTACTTCAACCACATATCGGCGGTACACAGTCGTTCGTCAAAGATTCCGGCCATTTCATTGAAAAATTGAAAACTATTCAACTAGAAGCTGGTGACTTACTAGTAAGTTTTGACGTGGTCTCTCTTTTCACGAAAGTACCTATAAAGGTAGCCCTGGAGTACATCGCACGGATTCTTCCTGATGATATCACCGCCTTATTCCGCCACTGCCTCACCGCTAGCTATTTCCTGTGGAAGGGTGATTTCTATGAACAAATTGATGGCGTCGCCATGGGCAGTCCCCTTAGTCCGGTGATCGCGAATTTCTTCATGGAACAATTTGAACAAATAGCACTAGAGACCGCACCTTTGAAACCTAAAGTGTGGCTACGATACGTGGACGATACCTTTGTAATATGGGGCCATGGTAAAGATCAATTAAATCTGTTTTTACAACATCTTAACAGCCAGAACTCGAACATTCAGTTTACCATGGAGTTAGAAAATGAACAGAAAATCGCGTTTCTCGACGTTATGGTAACGAAGACCCCTGATCTAACTTTGGGACATACAGTTTACCGTAAGCCGACCCATACTGACCGATATCTACATAAGACGTCCAACCACCACCCACGACAGAAATACGGAGTTATAAAAACACTGGCTGACCGCGCTAAAAGAATTTGTGATAAGCAGTGCCTAAAACAAGAAATTGAACACCTCAACGAGGCCTTACGCGCGAATGGGTACAGCCAGAAAGATATCCAGCGAGCACTCCATCCGAGACGTCCAACTACAAGGGTAATTGGAGACAAGCAGCCCCAGGCTAGAGCTTTTCTTCCATATATAAAAAAGGTCACGGACAGAATAGGGAGGCTACTCGAGTCCCATGATATAAAGACCATATACAGGCCTACACGAAAAATTAAGGACATGTTTAGGTCCGCTAAAGATAAGCGACATCCTCATACCGCGGCAGGGGTTTATAAAATCCCGTGTGATTGTGGCCAAGTATATATTGGAACAACGAAAAGAAGTATTGCCACTCGCCTCAAGGAGCACGAACGACACAGCCGGCTGGGACAAACAGATAAATCCACTGTAGCAGCACACTCGCTACTTGCAGGTCACGATATACGATATGGAGACACCGAAGTTCTGTCCACCACGGTGTCTTATCATGCCAGGCTACAAAGGGAGGCCATTGAAATCCTGAAGCATACTGACAGCTTCAATCTTAAGGAGGAAGCAGAACGTGTGAACAGAGCTTGGCTTCCAGTCCTTAATCCCCTCAAGCCTGCCCTTATTGACCGTCGTAGACGAGAAGATGCAACAGACGAGCAGCCCTGTCCTTGATGCATTACTTTTATGTGGTACGCCGTTGCTATGGTAGCCTCTATGTGTGGGTTGTTGACTATTTATATATCTTCTGTTTACTTGTTTTACCTCGCTTTATGTAACCTGTGAACATGCTGAACGCAGTATTCAGCGAAACGTCAGGACGACAAAATGTCCTTGGAACACGACCTATAAGCCCGCGAAACGGAGATTCCTATTTCAACGCCGGTCGTGAAAGTCTACATTTTTACTTAATTCGCCTCTACGGGGAGGAAATATCACACTTACTTCGTCGCTTTGAGAGGTTAAGGAAGAAAAAGTCGCAACTTCTGTCATCACTCGCGTTTCTTCTTCGATGCCGAGACACAGGTATGATTCCCAAGTTTATTAAAATGAAGAGACCACTAACCTCAGCTAGAGCCCATAGAATATATGATCGAACTGAACGTTCGCTATTACGTGAACGCATAAGCTTTGCACGTAAGGGGCTCGCTACTACAGATCAGGCACTCTTACAGCTGCACTACCGCATCAGCAGCACACTCTCATATCAGGACTGGGAAAATGTAGATCGCATCACCTTCTACTCTATGCGTTCAACATTTGAACAGTCTAGCATCCGGCAGAAGAAAAAGTTTGAGCGGTTACAGAGAGACCAACCCGCGCCGGTACCTGCGCCTACGCTGGACATCTCACGGACAATTGTTAACCTGACCAATCGCCAGCTGTCAGAGTGGGAAATCTCTATACTAGCGAAAGGAGGAAATTACGCAGTGACCCCTCCTTCGATTCCCGTGGAAGACATTGTCGCCAATATTGAAGCGGCAATCCGTGAGCTACCATCTGAACAAGCAGATGAAATTAGTCATGAAGCCTCACGTATAATCAAGAAGGCACCGGCACCGCAGAGTAACCTCACACCTCAGGAGAGAAAGGCTATAAAGACTCTCAACATGGACGAGAGCATAATCATTCTTCCTGCAGACAAAGGGAACGCAACGGTTATCTTGGACATGGACGACTACACTGCCAAGGTTTTGGAACTTTTAGACCCGGGTACCTACCGCAAACTACTGAGAGATCCTACCAACCGGATTCTTCGTGAAACAAACGGCCTGATCAAGGTATCTTCGCTACCTGAAAACGTAAAGAAGGTAACCACCAGAAGTGAAGCTTTACCACCAAGACTTTATGGTTTACCTAAAATACACAAAGATAATGTTCCTCTTCGTCCTATCGTGAGTGCTATTGGATCACCAACTTATAGCATTGCCAAACATTTAGCTACCTTACTTCAACCACATATTCGTCAAAGATTCCGGCCATTTCATTGAAAAATTGAAAACTATTCAACTAGAAGCTGGTGACTTACTAGTAAGTTTTGACGTGGTCTCTCTTTTCACGAAAGTACCTATAAAGGTAGCCCTGGAGTACATCGCACGGATTTTTCCTGATGATATCACCGCCTTATTCCGCCACTGCCTCACCGCTAGCTATTTCCTGTGGAAGGGTGATTTCTATGAACAAATTGATGGCGTCGCCATGGGCAGTCCCCTTAGTCCGGTGATCGCGAATTTCTTCATGGAACAATTTGAACAAATAGCACTAGAGACCGCACCTTTGAAACCTAAAGTGTGGCTACGATACGTGGACGATACCTTTGTAATATGGGGCCATGGTAAAGATCAATTAAATCTGTTTTTACAACATCTTAACAGCCAGAACTCGAACATTCAGTTTACCATGGAGTTAGAAAATGAACAGAAAATCGCGTTTCTCGACGTTATGGTAACGAAGACCGCTGATCTAACTTTGGGACATACAGTTTACCGTAAGCCGACCCATACTGACCGATATCTACATAAGACGTCCAACCACCACCCACGACAGAAATACGGAGTTATAAAAACACTGGCTGACCGCGCTAAAAGAATTTGTGATAAGCAGTGCCTAAAACAAGAAATTGAACACCTCAACGAGGCCTTACGCGCGAATGGGTACAGCCAGAAAGATATCCAGCGAGCACTCCATCCGAGACGTCCAACTACAAGGGTAATTGGAGACAAGCAACCCCAGGCTAGAGCTTTTCTTCCATATATAAAAAAGGTCACGGACAGAATAGGGAGGCTACTCGAGTCCCATGATATAAAGACCATATACAGGCCTACACGAAAAATTAAGGACATGTTTAGGTCCGCTAAAGATAAGCGACATCCTCATACCGCGGCAGGGGTTTATAAAATCCCGTTTGATTGTGGCCAAGTATATATTGGAACAACGAAAAGAAGTATTGCCACTCGCCTCAAGGAGCACGAACGACACAGCTGGCTGGGACAACAGATAAATCCACTGTAGCAGCACACTCGCTACTTGCAGGTCACGATATAAGATATGGAGACACCGAAGTTCTGTCCACCACGGTGTCTTATCATGCCAGGCTACAAAGGGAGGCCATTGAAATCCTGAAGCATACTAACAGCTTCAATCTTAAGGAGGAAGCAGAACGTGTGAACAGAGCTTGGCTTCCAGTCCTTAATCCCCTCAAGCCTGCCCTTATTGACCGTCGTAGACGAGAAGATGCAACAGACGAGCAGCCCTGTCCTTGATGCATTACTTTTATGTGGTACGCCATTGCTATGGTAGCCTCTATGTGTGGGTTGTTGACTATTTATATATCTTCTGTTTACTTGTTTTACCTCGCTTTATGTAACCTGTGAACATGCTGAACGCAGTATTCAGCGAAACGTCAGGACGACAAAATGTCCTTGGAACACGACCTATAAGCCCGCGAAACGGAGATTCCTATTTCAACGCCGGTCGTGAAAGTCTACATTTTTACTTAATTCGCCTCTACGGGGAGGAAATATCACACTTAGTTCGTCGCTTTGAGAGGTTAAGGAAGAAAAAGTCGCAACTTCTGTCATCACTCGCGTTTCTTCTTCGATGCCGAGACACAGGTATGATTCCCAAGTTTATTAAAATGAAGAGACCACTAACCTCAGCTAGAGCCCATAGAATATATGATCGAAAAGAACGTTCGCTATTACGTGAACGCATAAGCTTTGCACGTAAGGGGCTCGCTACTACAGATCAGGCACTCTTACAGCTGCACTACCGCATCAGCAGCACACTCTCATATCAGGACTGGGAAAATGTAGATCGCATCACCTTCTACTCTATGCGTTCAACATTTGAACAGTCTAGCATCCGGCAGAAGAAAAAGTTTGAGCGGTTACAGAGAGACCAACCCACCCCGTGTGGGTGCGGGATAGAATACACCCTCGGTATGCCCTGCCTGTCGTAGGAGGCGACTAATAGGGCCGACATGGCCGAATAACTTGCCAGTTTTGATTTGTTCAGACCCCCTGTGGATGGGGAGGGCAGAATTCATCCACGGTATCCCCTGCCTGTCGTAAAAGGCGACTTAGAGGGGGCCTTATAAAGGTCGATTTTGGTTTTCTGGTCCCAGCTCTGGTTTGACCAATAGAAACAAACATGCATGCTGTTAGGGGAAGGGCCACCAGCTTGGCCATCTGGCCAGAAAGCCTAGACGGTATGCCCCATCCCGTCAGGTGGGTGCGCCATGTACCCTACAGTAGTATCCGCCTTACAACGAAGGTCCCTGCATGGCCGAATACTGGAGCTGCATAAATCCTGTGCATGCCGAGGGGGAAGTGCCTGTTCGAGGCACTGGGACCCCGGGCAATATCTGCTATGCCAGGTAGGTATTGCCTTGGCTGGGTGGCGCCCACAGTGATAGCCCCCGTTCGGAGTGGGCAGTATTCGGGGAGGATTTCTTCCGGGATGCCTAGTAAGCGATCACGGACACCTGTACAGGGTGGCACCCTTAAAAAGCCGTCTCTGGAGTGTCGCGCTAATCCCAAGGTGTATACGCCTTGGGATGAAGCCTTTAATAAACGATTTGCGACAGACAGATCACCTCGCTACCTGGTAGCTACCAGGACAGACGGGGATGATTTCAAGCTCGTAAAATCGATCATTTTTGCTGAGGAAATCGAGGGGAAATTTGGTGATCTTAACGGGATTTCCAAGCTCCGGAACGGGCAGCTCTTGCTGCATACCGTTAGCCGGCAGCAAACCGAAGCGTTGCTGGAATGCACGCAATTCGGCGAAATCCCCGTTAAGATCACAAAGCACGAAACGCTGAATGAGGTCCGTGGAGTTATTTTCCATCGTGACCTCATTTTAAATAGCGATGCTGAACTGTTGCGGGATCTGGGGAAGAGAGGCGTCACAAAGATTAGGCGCATCACCCGAAAGATTGGGGAGAGGAGCGTCGATACCGGCGCTTTTATTCTCCATTTTGAAGGTGATGTTGTACCTAAGCAGGTGAAGGTCACATCATACAACTGCGATGTGCGACCGTACATCCCTCCACCAATGCGCTGCTACCAGTGCCAGAGATTCGGGCATGTTTCCGCCAGGTGTACTGCGAAGGCCGTATGTAGAGAGTGTGGCAAGGGGACACATGAGGGTGACGAGAGGTGTACGCCTCCCCCGATATGTCCCAACTGCCAAGGAAGTCACTCTCCACGGTCAAAACAGTGCCCTGAATTCATTATGGAAGCCAAGATCCAGGAAATCAGGACTCTTGACAGGCTTTCATATCACGACGCTCGCAAGAGGTACCGTGATATGAATGCCCCCGAATTTCGGGTATCGTTTGCAGCTGCAGCGACGCCCTCAATCACCCCTGCCGTTAAAGTTTCCAGTGCAGTACCCTCGATGTCCTCTTTTAGCACGAGCTTGAAATCTCCCCTCGCTGTACCAGCGAGCACTGTCAGCCCGAAGGAGGTCCCAAATCCTTCTTCGGCCACGGTTAAGAAGGCGCCGGTTTTAACACCTAAACCGGCGAATTCGGAGAAGAAGTCCTCTTCTTCTCCGAAACGGTCGGCGAACAAGTCTTCCCCAGCTAAAGGGGGAAAGAAGACTTTGCCGACCAGGGCTGGTCCTTCTTCCAGCCCACCTAATACGAAAAATATAGGGGAGAAGAGGGAGACGGTTCGTCGCCGTCTCTCTCGCCCTCCTGCTGACGGGGTGGCTAATGTCTCTGCTGGCCAATCCGCTCCCACTACCACCAAGGGAGCGAAGCCTGCTGAAGGCAAGCCCGTCCGTATGGAGGAACTCCCCTATAGAAAAGAAAATAGATCGGCGGAGGAGAGGGGAACGGTTCAGCGCCGTTTCTCTTCCTCTCCTAAAGGCAGGGCTGCTCACGTATCTACTGGCCATCCCGCTCCCACCACTACCAGTGGAGCGGTGCCAGCAGGAGCGACCTTGTTTTATAAGGACCCGGCGTCTGTGGGGAAGGGACCATCTACTTCCCCAAACACACGTCGGCGCCGATCCAAGAAGAAATCTCTTCGGGGCGTGTCGGGGACAGACACCCAGTCTTCGGACCGGGAGAAAGTCCCTCGACACCGCTCTCGCTCTTCCCCAAGAGCGAGACTCGTGAGGTCCGACGACGACCGCGCGCAACCCAGGAGAGCGCCCGCTCCATTTTCTTCGTCTTCGGACGGAGATGTGGAGATTGAGGTGTGCTCTCCTGCCCCATCATCTCCAACTAGAGATGGGGAAGGGTGGCAAACGGTCAAGCATAAGTAGAAGACCCACTTCTACTTAAGTCCACACCATGGCACTATTACAAAGGAACTGTAATAGCTATTCTGTTCATCTCGCTGAGTTACGACAATTAATATCTTCGTTTTCGGCTACCATTGTCTGTCTTCAGGAATCCAGGTTTCGTCCTGGACATGAGACAACAATGCGTCACTTCAAACTCTTCTCTAAAGACCGGATGGACGGAGCTGTGGCCGCTGGTGGCGTCTGCACTCTCGTCCACTCTAGCCTCTTTAGTGAAGAGGTGCCGTTGCGTACTCAGCTAGAGGCAGTTGCAGTTCGTACTTCGTTGCCAGTAATGGCAACAGTATGTAACGTGTATATCCCGCCTGATTCTCAGCCGGATTACGACCAGCTGGTGGATCTAGTCTCTCAGCTCCCCCCTCCTTTTCACCTTCTGGGAGATGTTAATGCCCACAACACCATCTGGGGCTCCGCTACCACTAGCGGTAAAGGGAGAGATTTTGAGAGGCTGATCAGGCGGCTGGACCTGTGTCTGTTGAACACAGGGGAGCCTACGCACTTCTCTATTGCACACGGTACTTATTCAAGTATCGATATTACCCTGTGCAGTCGTGCGCTGGTTCCCCTGCTACAGTGGGGTGTACACGATGACCTTTGTAATAGTGACCATTTTCCAATTATCGTTGCTCTTCCGAACCAGAGAGCCATCGAGTTACCAAGTCGATGGCTTCTCCGTCGGGCTGATTGGCCAACTTTCACGGCACGTGCGGTGTTTGCCGAAGATATCTTTGAGAGTGTCGACGATCATACCATTCACATAACGAATGGTATTTTGACTGCTGCTGAGGAAACAATACCTTCCTCATCCGGCAACTCACGCCGGAAGCTTGTCCCTTGGTGGACAGCCGAGATTGCAGCAGCCATTAAAGATCGTCGACGTGCTTTCAAATGCTATCGGAGGCAAAACACTATGGCCAACCTTATCACCTTCAGAAGGATGCGTGCTAGAGCCCGATATCTGATTCGGGAGAGTAAGAAATCGACATGGGAAAAGTATGTGTCGTCCATGACGGCGCATACTCCTTCATCTCAAGTATGGACTAAGCTTCGTCGGATCTCCGGACACCCGACATCACTATCGATACCCGGAGTGTCCATCAATGGAGACATCATCACGGACCATCTCGCCATTGCCAACAGCATTGGCTCGCACTTCTCCGATGTATCCTCCTCCGGGAGTTACGATCCTACATTTCTGACTCTGAAGCGGGAGGCAGAGACTCACCCCTTGTCCTTTGCCACTGCTGCTTCGGAGTCCTATAATGTACCATTCTCTGAATGGGAACTGCGCAGTGCGCTTGCACTGTGCAGGGATACGGCTCCTGGACCGGATAACATACATAATCAAATGTTAAAACATCTGTGCGAATCCAGTATTAAAAAACTGTTGATCCTCTTCAATCGTATATGGATTGAAGGGGAGTTTCCATCTCAATGGCGAGAGGGGATCGTGATACCGATTCCCAAGGCTGGAAAGGATCCCAAGTTTGTAAGCAGCTATAGGCCCATTTGTTTGACAAATGGCCTATGTAAGCTGCTCGAAAAGATGGTGAACCGTCGACTGGTGTGGTTCTTGGAGGATAAAGGTCTCCTGTCTGAGTACCAATGTGGATTTCGCTCTCATAGGTCCACCACTGACCATCTGGTGCGACTTGAGAGCGCCATACAGGAGGCTTTTTTCCGAAAGCAGCACCTAGTCACGGTTTTCTTTGACCTCGAGAAAGCCTACGACACCACATGGCGCTACGGGATCCTTTCCACCCTTCACAAGTGGGGACTCCGTGGTAACTTACCGACTTTCATTGCGAATTTCATGTCCGTCCGACTCTTCCGTGTAAGGATCGGTAGGACATTATCGCAGTACTATACCCAAGAAAATGGAGTTCCTCAGGGTTCAGTGCTGAGTGTCACCTTGTTCGCGATTGCCATTAATGGCATTGTTGCCGCCGCCGGGTCCGCGGTAGTTCCATCGCTGTATGTAGACGATTTAGCTCTGCATTACAGCTCTGGAAGTATGGCAGTCGTGGAACGACAATTGCAGCTAGCCATCAACCGGGTCGACAGGTGGGCTCACGACCGGGGTGTTCGTTTTTCAGCAGCGAAAACCTCCGTCGTCCATTTTTGTCGGCTACGGAGGCTACATTTACACCCTGAACTACATCTCAGGGATGCTGCGTTGCCGTTGGTTGACACTTATCGCTTCCTGGGGCTCCATTTTGACAGAAAGTTAACGTGGCAGCACCATATACGGCAATTGAAAATGACATGTCTCAGGAAACTGAACATGCTCAGGCTTCTTAGTGGCACTACGTGGGGGGCTGACCGTGCGGTGCTGCTACGGTTCTACCAAGCCCTCGTCCTGTCCCGGCTAGACTATGGTTCTGCGGCATACGGTTCAGCAAGGCCGGCAACCTTGAAAATGCTGGACAGTATCCACCATAGTGGCGTTAGGCTGGCTACCGGTGCCTTCCGGACCAGCCCGATACCCAGCCTACTCGCCGAATCGGGTGTTCCACCTTTAAATTATAGATGCCAACATATGCTTTTAGCATATGCTGCCAATGTGCGTCAAATGCCGCAACACCCGACCTATCAAGCTCTCTTCGGTACCCAAAACCACCAGGGGTACGCCAACCGGCCTCGTGCCACTCGGCCGGTTGGTATTAGACTTGATAGCTCGTGTACCGAAATAGGAGTGGCTGTAGGTCCCTGTATGATCCGGACATCTAGCGAGGTGCCTCCGTGGCAAGTCCCGCGTCCGGAAATTCGGTTAGATCTGCACCGAGGTCCTAAGGTGAACACGGATGCCTCCGTTTACCGGAGGCAGTTCCACAGCATAGTTCACCAATTTCCGGACGCTGGCATTCTATACACGGATGGTTCGAAGGTGGACGAGAGGGTGGGTTGTGCTTACGTTATTGATGGTGCAAATACCAAGATCTCTTTGCCTGAGGCCTGTAGTGTGTTTACTGCGGAGCTCGTTGCCATCTATGAAGCTCTGCAGTTTGCACTACGGGATGCTCGAATCCACTTTCTCGTGTGTACCGACTCTTTGAGTTCGTTGCAGTCAATTGCTACATGTTTCCCGCAACACCCCCTAGTGCAGCGAATCCACGACCTACTAGCCGGGCTGTGCCACGCTGACACTCGAATCACCTTTCTGTGGCTTCCAAGCCACATGGGAATTGCGGGAAATGAGTTAGCAGATCAAGCTGCAAAAGAGGCGGTATCACTACCACCTCGACCAATGGAGGTACCCGCTAGAGATATTCGCTCTCAGTTACGCCTACAAGTTCTGGCTTTTTGGGAGAGTCAGTGGCTAGCTGACCCACTGCCCAGTAAACTGAGAGCGATCAAGGGAACTACTCGCGTTTGGCGGAGCTCCTTCCGGGCCCGGAGAGAGTCCGTCATTTTGTGTAGGCTAAGGATAGGTCATACAAGATCCACCCACTCGTACCTAATGAGAAGGGAAGACCCCCCACTTTGTACCTGTGGAGCCGTATTCACCGTGGCCCACATTTTCACCGAGTGTGTGGATCTTGCTGACTTACGAAGAAACCTTGGTTTGCAGACGACACTCAAACTTATATTAGCCGATGACGCGGTGGCTGCTGATCGCGTTATCCGCTTTATAAGTGAGAGTGGGTTAGGGCCAGCAATCTAAATTTTCCAGTGAACTTTGACTCAACGACTTGTTCGTTTTTGAATGATAATGTTTTGTTTTTTCCGTAATTTTTGTTTATTTTTATATATATTTTTTTAAAAATTTTATTTAATTGTTTGTTTTTGTTTTATTAATTTTTGGTCTTTTTAAATTTAGATGTCCACCTCAAAATTCTAAATTCAATTCAAAATTTGTATTCTTTAATCTGTGTTAAGAGGGGCAGATGACCTCGTAGTTCCGCCCCTTAAAACAACAATAACTAACTAACTAACTAGAGACCAACCCGCGCCGGTACCTGCGCCTACGCTGGACATCTCACGGACAATTGTTAACCTGACCATTCGCCACCTGTCAGAGTGGGAAATCTCTATACTAGCGAAAGGAGGAAATTACGCAGTGACCCCTCCTTCGATTCCCGTGGAAGACATTGTCGCCAATATTGAAGCGGCAATCCGTGAGCTACCATCTGAACAAGCAGATGAAATTCGTCATGAAGCCTCACGTATAATCAAGAAGGCACCGGCACCGCAGAGTAACCTCACACCTCAGGAGTGAAAGGCTATAAAGACTCTCAACATGGACGAGAGCATAATCATTCTTCCTGCAGACAAAGGGAACGCAACGGTTATCTTGGACATGGACGACTACACTGCCAAGGTTTTGGAACTTTTAGACCCGGGTACCTACCGCAAACTACTGAGAGATCCTACCAACCGGATTCTTCGTGAAACAAACGGCCTGATCAAGGTATCTTCGCTACCTGAAAACGTAAAGAAGGTAACCACCAGAAGTGAAGCTTTACCACCAAGACTTTATGGTTTACCTAAAATACACAAAGATAATGTTCCTCTTCGTCCTATCGTGAGTGCTATTGGATCACCAACTTATAGCATTGCCAAACATTTAGCTACCTTACTTCAACCACATATCGGCGGTACACAGTCGTTCGTCAAAGATTCCGGCCATTTCATTGAAAAATTGAAAACTATTCAACTAGAAGCTGGTGACTTACTAGTAAGTTTTGACGTGGTCTCTCTTTTCACGAAAGTACCTATAAAGGTAGCCCTGGAGTACATCGCACGGATTTTTCCTGATGATATCACCGCCTTATTCCGCCACTGCCTCACCGCTAGCTATTTCCTGTGGAAGGGTGATTTCTATGAACAAATTGATGGCGTCGCCATGGGCAGTCCCCTTAGTCCGGTGATCGCGAATTTCTTCATGGAACAATTTGAACAAATAGCACTAGAGACCGCACCTTTGAAACCTAAAGTGTGGCTACGATACGTGGACGATACCTTTGTAATATGGGGCCATGGTAAAGATCAATTAAATCTGTTTTTACAACATCTTAACAGCCAGAACTCGAACATTCAGTTTACCATGGAGTTAGAAAATGAACAGAAAATCGCGTTTCTCGACGTTATGGTAACGAAGACCGCTGATCTAACTTTGGGACATACAGTTTACCGTAAGCCGACCCATACTGACCGATATCTACATAAGACGTCCAACCACCACCCACGACAGAAATACGGAGTTATAAAAACACTGGCTGACCGCGCTAAAAGAATTTGTGATAAGCAGTGCCTAAAACAAGAAATTGAACACCTCAACGAGGCCTTACGCGCGAATGGGTACAGCCAGAAAGATATCCAGCGAGCACTCCATCCGAGACGTCCAACTACAAGGGTAATTGGAGACAAGCAACCCCAGGCTAGAGCTTTTCTTCCATATATAAAAAAGGTCACGGACAGAATAGGGAGGCTACTCGAGTCCCATGATATAAAGACCATATACAGGCCTACACGAAAAATTAAGGACATGTTTAGGTCCGCTAAAGATAAGCGACATCCTCATACCGCGGCAGGGGTTTATAAAATCCCGTTTGATTGTGGCCAAGTATATATTGGAACAACGAAAAGAAGTATTGCCACTCGCCTCAAGGAGCACGAACGACACAGCTGGCTGGGACAAACAGATAAATCCACTGTAGCAGCTGCGCCGATAAAGGTCTAGTAATAATAATAATAATGAGCGTCAGAGTAGCAGTGGAAGATAAAATCAACAAGGTCGCAAATGGATGGGGAAAAGACGTCTTGCTCGACCCGGTGCTGGGCCCAAGGTTTTCGGAGCGAGCAAAAGATGATTTCCAAAAAACCAAATGCAAACGAATAATTGCTTAATGCAATAATCAAAAGTGCAGAAACGAGATTCCCATAAAATTAATTAAATAAATCCCAGAGCCGTGTCAATCGTGCCTTTGTTACGTCACAAAGACAAGATTGACGAAATCGAGATAAGGATAAGGATAAGGAAGGGGAACTTAAATGTAAGAAATGAAAAGACAAGGGAGCTATATTACTTAAAATATAAAAATGTATTAAGGATAAAAGAAAGAGCGTGTACACGAAATAAACAAATTATTTAAAACAAAGAAAAAAGGCAAGCTAATACAAGCTCAATAATACAAAAGAAACCCAATACCAAGAATAAAGAATTCAAAAACTTAAAAAAAACTGAAAAGCACGACAGAACCTGAGTACCGCTCAACAACATGAATCTAACGAAAAGATACAAACTTGAAAGAAAATAAAACGAAACTTACAAAAGTTAGAGAGAAACGACAAACTTGCAAAAAGTCAAAATTCGAACTGCTAAGACGCGAAGCTTTTCATGATGTTATTGTAAACATACCTGAGGGATGGGGGAGGAGTGAGGGGAGTAAAACAAAGGGAAGAGAGATTTCACGGAGGTAGGAAGAAGGGGAAGAAAAGGGGGAATATCATTAAGTTATGTAATACGGCGAAAATCGAAAGATAAAAACAAAACAAAAGGAAAATGAGATATACGGAGATACATTACATTACAATTGACTTGGGACGAAAGAGACCGGTAAAAATCGAAAGCACGCTATAAAAAAACAGGCTTATACTCCAACATAATGCCGCAACAACACGACATATAAAAAAAAAGAATAATATGACATCGGAGCTGGAGAAAATCCCAGTTAACCACCGTCACATATATTCTGTAAACAAAGGGGACACGTATTAGTGGGACGTTGGACATAAGTCCCGTTTCCTCACACATACTGTCCGCAAACAAAGGTCCAATTGCTACCAATCAAATGAAACATTTGTGGTACAAAAGAGACACCGACGCAAAAGACGAGCACCAAGGCCCGACAGGAAAATATACATAAGCCAAGACGCAGAAACGCAATACTTTCGAATCTTACAGGTATTAACCAAAATAATAAAACTGTGAGGAGGGTACATAACAAAAGCAACAAAAAGAACTCCACCGTATGACATTACACAAGGTCTCGGAGATCTGGTTCAAGGATTATAATACTAACAGTAACATCTTGAAAAGGAAAGAGAATTAAGCAAAAGAAGGAACGTTTAACAAAAACAATTACATTGCGTTAGATAGAAATACATTGAGCCGTACTCACATTCCGCTGCGCCATGAGGGTGGGCCTCTGCCCCAATACACACGTTCGCCTTACATCTCGGCGCGTCTAAGACTGACTAAGCTTCTGTCCCCCCAGAGAGGGGAGAAGCCTCTCAGAAATATAAAATGCGTAGTTTGGGAGTGGCACCAAACTCGCGTCAAATATTGTCAGAGCCAATGGCAGAACGAATTGCACAACAAAATGCAAGGTAGCAACAACACTAGCCAATACGAGAGAACAAGGCAGTATGTAGCCAGGGGTTGCACAACGTTAGACAGAGAGATACATACACACAAACTGCGCACTTTTAAACTCTCGAGGCGTAATATAGAGATGTCACAACACATGACAATAATAATAATAATAATAATCATGATGATAATAATAATAATTACAATAAATTCTGAAAAGTGGTTCAAATTCCACCGCTTTCTCCCAAAAAAAATTCTTTTACATATCAAAGGCATAAAAGATTTTTTTTTTTTTTCATAACAAAATTATATAAAATAACATTCTTCGATTAGATACATTTGAACAGGGTGAAGGAAAGAAGATTACACCATGTACACCAGATACACATATGAAAAATTAAGACATAATAAAATGTTCTCACATTTCTCTTATTCATAAGACGCAGCTTAATTAAAAGTTCTTTGAACGTCATAACTTCCATAAAAGGCTTGACGAAACGCAAGTCTCTTTTCTCAAACACACATATATTTTCATACACACGTATTCACGAAGATGTTCACTGGTGAGGAAAATTTTTCCTTTTTGGTACGAAAGAAAAAAAAGACTTTAAAATGAAATTAAAACAACAAAAATTGAAATTATATAAAGGATCAGTACAGCCGTGAAATAAAGGCGGATCCTACCTCTACTGCACGTCAATACGTCACACATATTAAAAATGGATGTACCAAAAAGAAAATAATGATAATAAAACGGTCAATCTTGAGCTAGACTCTGCCAGATGACGTGGAGAAAGCGAAGTCTTCTTAACGGCGACCTTCTGGAAATCAGCCAATTTTCTAATAATAAAAGAAAGAAAAAGGTTAAATCATGATCACAAAAAAATATAAAGGGGAGCACCCTGTATACAAAATAAGGCTTGCGTCAGGGGAAATATTTGGGGTTACATAAGCTGCGTAAGAGGGAAAGTAGATTCATTCTGCCAGCTGGAAAGTAAAAGTATGAATAGGCAGGGTCGTCAGACCAAATGAAAGAAGAGAAAACGAGCCGTGAACGGGGTCTAAAGGATACACCGGCCACTTCTCAGGTACTTGGAGACTAGCTATCGCTACCGGAAACACTCTCCAAATATATGACAGATACAGGAAAATAATACACATTATCTTAGAGAAAACATTAGATTGAAATGATTTATAAAAACATGATATCACAAAAACGTAAAACAGAAGTTACGATAAATAGTAAACAACTATATCAATAAACAAATCACTGTCACTACAAGAAAAGAATGTAAGTCAACAGACCATCTCAGGCGTTGTCGAACAATAGCAAGTCGTGTCTGCAGCTCGGACAATGGGCCGGCCGGCTCCCTACAACAAAAGCAGGCAGGTACCGGAAATTGCCTTAGGCAGAAGTATAGTTCAACACATCTTTCGAAATCCTCCGTGTAACTCAGGCGGCCACGGGTGTCTCCTGCCTAACTAGATACATAGTAGGAGTAAAGGGGAAAAATGTACTAATAACATTCATCAAAAGACATTAGATACTAACAAATGAAAAGGAATAATAACTCAAAGTAGCTGTCGAAACAAAAAATACCATTCCGGACAGAGAACGAAAATCCAAATAATTACGTTACAAAATACCTTCCAAATAAAAGGAACAGACTGGAACCTCGCATAAAACCAATCAAGACCAGACATACAATCAATCAAACTCGAAACCCAATAATAAATATTACCAACCCACAAAAATAAAATGGTTACAGCGTCAATATACGGGCCGTAGACCTCAGAGGTACCGCATAAAAAAAAATTAAAGACAGAGAGGGTATGGCCTATCCCATACAAATATAAGAAAATTGGGTAATGCACGCCAGAGTAGTTCACACGAACATCAATGTCCCATACCAAGGATGCCGTAGACCTAAAATGGTTGGTATCTCTGAGTAATACTTATCGTATATTTGGTTTGCCAATAAAAACGAATAAATAGTTCGTACGTAATATATATATAGTTTAAATTGAATAGGGTATAAAATCAAAATTGAACTAAATTTGAAACCACCCACAAATAACTGTTGATAAAAATTCATTAAACTCATTGACACACACATTCATCTCAAAATACAACCAACAACAACAACACTACATACATACTCCTTCCCATAAACAAATCAAAATTTCCCCATTACATCAGAATGCTAATATGAGTCGTTGGAACACCATGGAAACTCAAATAACGGACTACAGGTCATCGTGACAAACTTCATCCCATACTAAAGATTGACGAATCGTGTAGAATCTATGTACATCCTAAGTGGGCGTCGAAGCCGTGGGACAGGTCGCATACCCTAATCCCGACGGAGACCTCACCTAGCAGGTTTCCCAACGAAATACACACTACCATACTGAACATATAGTAACATCAAGCTTATATAAACAATTTTAAATGAAAACCAAAATTAAAAATCCCCTGACAAAAATAAAACAATCACCCTCCCTAATTATGAAACAAACTTAACTCCCAATCATAACACACATAATAGCTCAACAGACCATTCATAACTGAGACAACAAACACTTTACTAACACCAAACGTTAGTATAATTACGCGAGGCTCAAGGTTGGTCGGGGCGACCGTAGGATTTAAAGAGACGGTTCCCATAAGTGGGCCGGGGAAAACTTCGGAGAAAGAGGGGCGGGGGTTTTAGGCTGTACGGTAATGACAAGAAACCTGTCAGCAGCTGTTCCAGACTGAGACGTGTGAAGGGGTGAGGTGAGTTCTGAGAAATATCACAGTTAACAAAGCGACTATTAACAACAAAGGTAAGGACTCAAACCCTTGAGAGAAATGCGTTTTCTACTTCACAGAAAGTAAAATAAAAACGTCCACAACACTGACGAAATGAAAAAGAAGAGAAAGCAAACAAAATTTCCTGTCGCCTTAAAATCACCGTTAACTAAACAAATGTCTACTAGAGGAAGCAAATACATAAAAGTAGGTTACAATACCGTGACGTGTCGTGTTCCAGCGATGCGATGTACTCACTGATATGTTGCCACTGTTCACCTCGAAGCTGGGTCATTTGGATGTCTTGTTTACTTGAGGGACAAAACCACCTTTCCTTGGAGATGGGTTTCCTGGATGCCCGTAGTTCACACAGAAAGTAACTTCACCCTTTCTTCAGGGGTGGGGAAAAACAATTCACTGAATTCCTTAAACTCAAAGAAAAACAAATTTTAATACAATGTAAATGAAGAGAAAAATAATAAAAGGTTAATAACTTGAGAGAGGAGAGGAGGGAACGATTTCGCACGCAACCACGCGATCTGCTACCATTGCGCCGATAAAGGTCTAGTAATAATAATAATAATGAGCGTCAGAGTAGCAGTGGAAGATAAAATCAACAAGGTCGCAAATGGATGGGGAAAAGACGTCTTGCTCGACCCGGTGCTGGGCCCAAGGTTTTCGGAGCGAGCAAAAGATGATTTCCAAAAAACCAAATGCAAACGAATAATTGCTTAATGCAATAATCAAAAGTGCAGAAACGAGATTCCCATAAAATTAATTAAATAAATCCCAGAGCCGTGTCAATCGTGCCTTTGTTACGTCACAAAGACAAGATTGACGAAATCGAGATAAGGATAAGGATAAGGAAGGGGAACTTAAATGTAAGAAATGAAAAGACAAGGGAGCTATATTACTTAAAATATAAAAATGTATTAAGGATAAAAGAAAGAGCGTGTACACGAAATAAACAAATTATTTAAAACAAAGAAAAAAGGCAAGCTAATACAAGCTCAATAATACAAAAGAAACCCAATACCAAGAATAAAGAATTCAAAAACTTAAAAAAAACTGAAAAGCACGACAGAACCTGAGTACCGCTCAACAACATGAATCTAACGAAAAGATACAAACTTGAAAGAAAATAAAACGAAACTTACAAAAGTTAGAGAGAAACGACAAACTTGCAAAAAGTCAAAATTCGAACTGCTAAGACGCGAAGCTTTTCATGATGTTATTGTAAACATACCTGAGGGATGGGGGAGGAGTGAGGGGAGTAAAACAAAGGGAAGAGAGATTTCACGGAGGTAGGAAGAAGGGGAAGAAAAGGGGGAATATCATTAAGTTATGTAATACGGCGAAAATCGAAAGATAAAAACAAAACAAAAGGAAAATGAGATATACGGAGATACATTACATTACAATTGACTTGGGACGAAAGAGACCGGTAAAAATCGAAAGCACGCTATAAAAAAACAGGCTTATACTCCAACATAATGCCGCAACAACACGACATATAAAAAAAAAGAATAATATGACATCGGAGCTGGAGAAAATCCCAGTTAACCACCGTCACATATATTCTGTAAACAAAGGGGACACGTATTAGTGGGACGTTGGACATAAGTCCCGTTTCCTCACACATACTGTCCGCAAACAAAGGTCCAATTGCTACCAATCAAATGAAACATTTGTGGTACAAAAGAGACACCGACGCAAAAGACGAGCACCAAGGCCCGACAGGAAAATATACATAAGCCAAGACGCAGAAACGCAATACTTTCGAATCTTACAGGTATTAACCAAAATAATAAAACTGTGAGGAGGGTACATAACAAAAGCAACAAAAAGAACTCCACCGTATGACATTACACAAGGTCTCGGAGATCTGGTTCAAGGATTATAATACTAACAGTAACATCTTGAAAAGGAAAGAGAATTAAGCAAAAGAAGGAACGTTTAACAAAAACAATTACATTGCGTTAGATAGAAATACATTGAGCCGTACTCACATTCCGCTGCGCCATGAGGGTGGGCCTCTGCCCCAATACACACGTTCGCCTTACATCTCGGCGCGTCTAAGACTGACTAAGCTTCTGTCCCCCCAGAGAGGGGAGAAGCCTCTCAGAAATATAAAATGCGTAGTTTGGGAGTGGCACCAAACTCGCGTCAAATATTGTCAGAGCCAATGGCAGAACGAATTGCACAACAAAATGCAAGGTAGCAACAACACTAGCCAATACGAGAGAACAAGGCAGTATGTAGCCAGGGGTTGCACAACGTTAGACAGAGAGATACATACACACAAACTGCGCACTTTTAAACTCTCGAGGCGTAATATAGAGATGTCACAACACATGACAATAATAATAATAATAATAATCATGATGATAATAATAATAATTACAATAAATTCTGAAAAGTGGTTCACAGCACACTCGCTACTTGCAGGTCACGATATAAGATATGGAGACACCGAAGTTCTGTCCACCACGGTGTCTTATCATGCCAGGCTACAAAGGGAGGCCATTGAAATCCTGAAGCATACTAACAGCTTCAATCTTAAGGAGGAAGCAGAACGTGTGAACAGAGCTTGGCTTCCAGTCCTTAATCCCCTCAAGCCTGCCCTTATTGACCGTCGTAGACGAGAAGATGCAACAGACGAGCAGCCCTGTCCTTGATGCATTACTTTTATGTGGTACGCCATTGCTATGGTAGCCTCTATGTGTGGGTTGTTGACTATTTATATATCTTCTGTTTACTTGTTTTACCTCGCTTTATGTAACCTGTGAACATGCTGAACGCAGTATTCAGCGAAACGTCAGGACGACAAAATGTCCTTGGAACACGACCTATAAGCCCGCGAAACGGAGATTCCTATTTCAACGCCGGTCGTGAAAGTCTACATTTTTACTTAATTCGCCTCTACGGGGAGGAAATATCACACTTAGTTCGTCGCTTTGAGAGGTTAAGGAAGAAAAAGTCGCAACTTCTGTCATCACTCGCGTTTCTTCTTCGATGCCGAGACACAGGTATGATTCCCAAGTTTATTAAAATGAAGAGACCACTAACCTCAGCTAGAGCCCATAGAATATATGATCGAAAAGAACGTTCGCTATTACGTGAACGCATAAGCTTTGCACGTAAGGGGCTCGCTACTACAGATCAGGCACTCTTACAGCTGCACTACCGCATCAGCAGCACACTCTCATATCAGGACTGGGAAAATGTAGATCGCATCACCTTCTACTCTATGCGTTCAACATTTGAACAGTCTAGCATCCGGCAGAAGAAAAAGTTTGAGCGGTTACAGAGAGACCAACCCGCGCCGGTACCTGCGCCTACGCTGGACATCTCACGGACAATTGTTAACCTGACCATTCGCCACCTGTCAGAGTGGGAAATCTCTATACTAGCGAAAGGAGGAAATTACGCAGTGACCCCTCCTTCGATTCCCGTGGAAGACATTGTCGCCAATATTGAAGCGGCAATCCGTGAGCTACCATCTGAACAAGCAGATGAAATTCGTCATGAAGCCTCACGTATAATCAAGAAGGCACCGGCACCGCAGAGTAACCTCACACCTCAGGAGTGAAAGGCTATAAAGACTCTCAACATGGACGAGAGCATAATCATTCTTCCTGCAGACAAAGGGAACGCAACGGTTATCTTGGACATGGACGACTACACTGCCAAGGTTTTGGAACTTTTAGACCCGGGTACCTACCGCAAACTACTGAGAGATCCTACCAACCGGATTCTTCGTGAAACAAACGGCCTGATCAAGGTATCTTCGCTACCTGAAAACGTAAAGAAGGTAACCACCAGAAGTGAAGCTTTACCACCAAGACTTTATGGTTTACCTAAAATACACAAAGATAATGTTCCTCTTCGTCCTATCGTGAGTGCTATTGGATCACCAACTTATAGCATTGCCAAACATTTAGCTACCTTACTTCAACCACATATCGGCGGTACACAGTCGTTCGTCAAAGATTCCGGCCATTTCATTGAAAAATTGAAAACTATTCAACTAGAAGCTGGTGACTTACTAGTAAGTTTTGACGTGGTCTCTCTTTTCACGAAAGTACCTATAAAGGTAGCCCTGGAGTACATCGCACGGATTTTTCCTGATGATATCACCGCCTTATTCCGCCACTGCCTCACCGCTAGCTATTTCCTGTGGAAGGGTGATTTCTATGAACAAATTGATGGCGTCGCCATGGGCAGTCCCCTTAGTCCGGTGATCGCGAATTTCTTCATGGAACAATTTGAACAAATAGCACTAGAGACCGCACCTTTGAAACCTAAAGTGTGGCTACGATACGTGGACGATACCTTTGTAATATGGGGCCATGGTAAAGATCAATTAAATCTGTTTTTACAACATCTTAACAGCCAGAACTCGAACATTCAGTTTACCATGGAGTTAGAAAATGAACAGAAAATCGCGTTTCTCGACGTTATGGTAACGAAGACCCCTGATCTAACTTTGGGACATACAGTTTACCGTAAGCCGACCCATACTGACCGATATCTACATAAGACGTCCAACCACCACCCACGACAGAAATACGGAGTTATAAAAACACTGGCTGACCGCGCTAAAAGAATTTGTGATAAGCAGTGCCTAAAACAAGAAATTGAACACCTCAACGAGGCCTTACGCGCGAATGGGTACAGCCAGAAAGATATCCAGCGAGCACTCCATCCGAGACGTCCAACTACAAGGGTAATTGGAGACAAGCAGCCCCTGGCTAGAGCTTTTCTTCCATATATAAAAAAGGTCACGGACAGAATAGGGAGGCTACTCGAGTCCCATGATATAAAGACCATATACAGGCCTACACGAAAAATTAAGGACATGTTTAGGTCCGCTAAAGATAAGCGACATCCTCATACCGCGGCAGGGGTTTATAAAATCCCGTGTGATTGTGGCCAAGTATATATTGGAACAACGAAAAGAAGTATTGCCACTCGCCTCAAGGAGCACGAACGACACAGCCGGCTGGGACAAACAGATAAATCCACTGTAGCAGCACACTCGCTACTTGCAGGTCACGATATACGATATGGAGACACCGAAGTTCTGTCCACCACGGTGTCTTATCATGCCAGGCTACAAAGGGAGGCCATTGAAATCCTGAAGCATACTAACAGCTTCAATCTTAAGGAGGAAGCAGAACGTGTGAACAGAGCTTGGCTTCCAGTCCTTAATCCCCTCAAGCCTGCCCTTATTGACCGTCGTAGACGAGAAGATGCAACAGACGAGCAGCCCTGTCCTTGATGCATTATTTTTATGTGGTACGCCGTTGCTATGGTAGCCTCTATGTGTGGGTTGTTGACTATTTATATATCTTCTGTTTACTTGTTTTACCTCGCTTTATGTAACCTGTGAACATGCTGAACGCAGTATTCAGCGAAACGTCAGGACGACAAAATGTCCTTGGAACACGACCTATAAGCCCGCGAAACGGAGATTCCTATTTCAACGCCGGTCGTGAAAGTCTACATTTTTACTTAATTCGCCTCTACGGGGAGGAAATATCACACTTAGTTCGTCGCTTTGAGAGGTTAAGGAAGAAAAAGTCGCAACTTCTGTCATCACTCGCGTTTCTTCTTCGATGCCGAGACACAGGTATGATTCCCAAGTTTATTAAAATGAAGAGACCACTAACCTCAGCTAGAGCCCATAGAATATATGATCGAACTGAACGTTCGCTATTACGTGAACGCATAAGCTTTGCACGTAAGGGGCTCGCTACTACAGATCAGGCACTCTTACAGCTGCACTACCGCATCAGCAGCACACTCTCATATCAGGACTGGGAAAATGTAGATCGCATCACCTTCTACTCTATGCGTTCAACATTTGAACAGTCTAGCATCCGGCAGAAGAAAAAGTTTGAGCGGTTACAGAGAGACCAACCCGCGCCGGTACCTGCGCCTACGCTGGACATCTCACGGACAATTGTTAACCTGACCAATCGCCACCTGTCAGAGTGGGAAATCTCTATACTAGCGAAAGGAGGAAATTACGCAGTGACCCCTCCTTCGATTCCCGTGGAAGACATTGTCGCCAATATTGAAGCGGCAATCCGTGAGCTACCATCTGAACAAGCAGATGAAATTCGTCATGAAGCCTCACGTATAATCAAGAAGGCACCGGCACCGCAGAGTAACCTCACACCTCAGGAGAGAAAGGCTATAAAGACTCTCAACATGGACGAGAGCATAATCATTCTTCCTGCAGACAAAGGGAACGCAACGGTTATCTTGGACATGGACGACTACACTGCCAAGGTTTTGGAACTTTTAGACCCGGGTACCTACCGCAAACTACTGAGAGATCCTACCAACCGGATTCTTCGTGAAACAAACGGCCTGATCAAGGTATCTTCGCTACCTGAAAACGTAAAGAAGGTAACCACCAGAAGTGAAGCTTTACCACCAAGACTTTATGGTTTACCTAAAATACACAAAGATAATGTTCCTCTTCGTCCTATCGTGAGTGCTATTGGATCACCAACTTATAGCATTGCCAAACATTTAGCTACCTTACTTCAACCACATATCGGCGGTACACAGTCGTTCGTCAAAGATTCCGGCCATTTCATTGAAAAATTGAAAACTATTCAACTAGAAGCTGGTGACTTACTAGTAAGTTTTGACGTGGTCTCTCTTTTCACGAAAGTACCTATAAAGGTAGCCCTGGAGTACATCGCACGGATTTTTCCTGATGATATCACCGCCTTATTCCGCCACTGCCTCACCGCTAGCTATTTCCTGTGGAAGGGTGATTTCTATGAACAAATTGATGGCGTCGCCATGGGCAGTACCCTTAGTCCGGTGATCGCGAATTTCTTCATGGAACAATTTGAACAAATAGCACTAGAGACCGCACCTTGGAAACCTAAAGTGTGGCTACGATACGTGGACGATACCTTTGTAATATGGGGCCATGGTAAAGATCAATTAAATCTGTTTTTACAACATCTTAACAGCCAGAACTCGAACATTCAGTTTACCATGGAGTTAGAAAATGAACAGAAAATCGCGTTTCTCGACGTTATGGTAACGAAGACCGCTGATCTAACTTTGGGACATACAGTTTACCGTAAGCCGACCCATACTGACCGATATCTACATAAGACGTCCAACCACCACCCACGACAGAAATACGGAGTTATAAAAACACTGGCTGACCGCGCTAAAAGAATTTGTGATAAGCAGTGCCTAAAACAAGAAATTGAACACCTCAACGAGGCCTTACGCGCGAATGGGTACAGCCAGAAAGATATCCAGCGAGCACTCCATCCGAGACGTCCAACTACAAGGGTAATTGGAGACAAGCAGCCCCTGGCTAGAGCTTTTCTTCCATATATAAAAAAGGTCACGGACAGAATAGGGAGGCTACTCGAGTCCCATGATATAAAGACCATATACAGGCCTACACGAAAAACTAAGGACATGTTTAGGTCCGCTAAAGATAAGCGACATCCTCATACCGCGGCAGGGGTTTATAAAATCTCGTGTGATTGTGGCCAAGTATATATTGGAACAACGAAAAGAAGTATTGCCACTCGCCCCAAGGAGCACGAACGACACAGCCGGCTGGGACAAACAGATAAATCCACTGTAGCAGCACACTCGCTACTTGCAGGTCACGATATACGATATGGAGACACCGAAGTTCTGTCCACCACGGTGTCTTATCATGCCAGGCTACAAAGGGAGGCCATTGAAATCCTGAAGCATACTAACAGCTTCAATCTTAAGGAGGAAGCAGAACGTGTGAACAGAGCTTGGCTTCCAGTCCTTAATCCCCTCAAGCCTGCCCTTATTGACCGTCGTAGACGAGAAGATGCAACAGACGAGCAGCCCTGTCCTTGATGCATTACTTTTATGTGGTACGCCGTTGCTATGGTAGCCTCTATGTGTGGGTTGTTGACTATTTATATATCTTCTGTTTACTTGTTTACCTCGCTTTATGTAACCTGTGAACATGCTGAACGCAGTATTCAGCGTAACGTCAGGACGACAAAATGTCCTTGGAACGCGACCTATAAGCCCGCGAAACGGAGATTCCTATTTCAACGCCGGTCGTGAAAGTCTACATTTTTACTTATAGAGTGTATTGTTTAAGATCACTTTCTTTCTGAACATAGGTGGAGATTGTTCATGGTTAACAATGGCATTAATATAGTAGGACGTGGGTATAGCAATTAAAAAAAACAGACAATACCCATACAATATTTTTATTTATTTAATATAAGTACTTGTACAATAGTTACATTCAAAATACATTTCTTTTTTCTCTATTACTATTTAGTCCTTTTTTGATTCTCTTGCATATGAAGGGTAGATAACCTTGTAGTTCAGCCCCTTAAAACCACAACAACACAACCTTTTGCATAGTTTGTGATGTTGATGACTCTTGAGATGTGGAAGGTGTATTAAACATAACTTTTACAGCAGGGGTTAAATGTTGCTCAATAAACCCTGCACTATTTTGAGTAGCAACATTTTTTTCTTGTACTAGCTTTTTAGCATTGTCATGATTAATTGTTGACACCAACAGTGTTTCATTTGGTGCACCACATTGATGATCACTCACACTTAAAACCTTACAATTTCTACTTTTTAGATTGCCTCGACATTTTTTTGACCTGTCTTTTGAGCATTGCTAAAATATTATCCCTTTTACATTTTGACGATTATAGTTATAAGAGTAGCCTTTATAGAGTACACGTTGTTTACCTTTGTTAGTTGTAGTAAGTTCCATAGTAGCAACTAACCTGTTAGTATGATTTGCTCACTACAAAGGTTATAACTGTTCCGATAATAAAATCATTTAGCTTTGGCTTTTATATTTAATATGTACAGTTTGAAGTGATAGCAAAAGTGAGAGCAAAGTGGTAGCATAGTGGTAGAAAATATAACATGTATTGTTAAGAAATAGTTTAAGCGGTTATGTGGATCCATTACATAATAATTTTAGCACGACGAAGCTCATTTT
This sequence comes from Meconema thalassinum, assembly GCA_946902985.2. Classification (NCBI taxonomy): domain Eukaryota; kingdom Metazoa; phylum Arthropoda; class Insecta; order Orthoptera; family Tettigoniidae; genus Meconema; species Meconema thalassinum. The sequence continues at coordinate 1,026,576,366 of OX336388.2, forward strand.
CTATATCCAATAATTCTTCCTCATATTCAGTATAACCAGCCTGTTTATAGACATGCAGTTGCTGAAGCCGCCGGATTAGCTTACTTGGATTGTTCCAGTAGACAAATTTAACAAATGATTTTTAGGTGTAAACAAAGCATTACCATTATCATTATTATCTTCATCATCAACATCATCATCATCATAACCATTATCATTATCATCATCATCATCATCATCATGATCATTATAATCCTCATCCTTTTTGATCCTTTTGCAATACCACATTTTGCACAGTCTGTGTTGCCTTTGATAATGTTGGGAGTTTTTCAGACATTGACAACTGTCCTAACACGACTTTCTGAGGAGATGATACATGCTTCTTAACAAACAATGCACTATCTTGAGCTGCAATATCTTTTTCTGGGACAAGTGTTTTAGCATTTTGAAGAGTTTTTTTAAACAGCAACGATGTTTTATCTGGTACACTACATTGATGATCACTCACACTTAAGATATCACTATTTTTACTTTTCAGCTCACCTCGACACTGTTTTGAACGATGTTTTGAACAACGCCAAATAACAGTTCCATTTTTATTAGTTCGTTTTACAATATATGTATATCCTTTATAGAATGCGTATGGCATACCATTGCTATTTGTTGATACTTCCATGTCAATTGTCAAGCATGAACTAATCTCTAGCAAAGTTCACTCGATAATATAAATAATAGTTTAAAGTGAGAGGAAAAGTGGGTGCTAGAGTGGGTGCAAGAGTGGGTGCAAGAGTGGTTGTATAGGCCGGACGTTTGTTTTAGACGATTGCCCTTGACCTTGAATCCTGCGGGTGAGCCTACGTACACTCACTCTCTCACCCTATCACTTCACACTTGTCACCACCGATCTGATGTAATGGAATTCCAGACTTGAGCAGACAGTACAGTCCACGTCGAAGTATTGTGTGACACGGAAGTTTACGTTGCGTAGTTACGCACAGAACGTCATTATATTTGCCAATGACTGTACTTCAGCAGAGTGTGAAACAGATTTGTCAATCATCGGACCGCTTGGGGCAGCCGATAACAACACAGGTAGTGTAGTAACTCGCCTCCAGGCTTCCATTAAGATTTTTCACTCGTCTAAAACAAACGTCCGGCCTGTAAGAGTGGGTGCAAGAGTGGGTGCAAGAGTGGGTGCAAGAGTGGGTGCAAGAGTGGGTGTAAGAGTGGGTGCAAGAGTGGGTGCAAGAGTGGGTGCAAGAGTGGGTGTAAAAGGGAGTGCAAGAGTGGGTGCAAAAGTGGGTGTCGCTTATAGTAGGCATGAATTTTACTAGAATGTGATTTGAGTAAATGTAATTTCTAAACCCAAGTAGTGAATAGTCAGTTGGTTTTGATCTATGCAAGCGTAAACATATCACATACACTGGTGATGGATACTCAAGGCTTTAAGGTTAACGAAAACAAGTACAGTATATATTTAAAGAGGTGGCTATCATTGATTGCACAACACGCGGATTACCATATCTTTTTTTCGGACTAGTGTTTTAACATTTGAAGTATTTTCTTAAACAGCAACGATGTCTTATCTGTCACACTACATTGATGATCACTCACACTTAAGACCTCACTATTTTTACTTTTTAGTTCACTTTGACACTGTTTGAAACGATGTTTTGAACAACGTCAAATAACAGTTCCATTTTATTGGTTCGTTTTGCAATATACGTATAACCTTTATAGTATGCATATGGCTTACCATAACTATTCGTTGATACTTCCATATCAATTTTCAAGCATGAAATAATCTCCAATAAATTTCGCTCGATAATAGAAATAATAGTTTAAAGTGAGTGCAAATGTGGGTGCAAAAGTGAGTGTGAAAGTGAGTGCAAAAGTGAGTGCAAAAGTGAGTGCAAAAGTGAATGTAAAAGTGAGTGCAAAAGTGGGTGTAGTTTATAGTAGGCATGATTTTTACTAGAATGTGATTTGAGTAAATATAATTTCTAAACCCAAGTAGTGAGTAGTCAGTTGGTTTTGATTTATGCAAGCGTAAACATGTCTCATACACTGATGATGGATACTCAAGGCTTCATGGTCAACAAAAACAAGTATATAGTTAAAGAGGTAACTATTATTGATTGCACAACACTGAATCTATTTTTGAAATTTTGACAAAGGGCCTAAGTGCACTTTTGTTAATATCTCGCGAACCAATAAGACTAGGGCATTGTATGAGGTATTGTTGGACTTTTTGCCGAAGACTGCTGGTAAACACCTATGTTCTCACGACCATTTTAAAGATGTCGGCTAACCCACGAAGGGTGATTTAAAAGTAATCCAAGCGGCGCTTGTCGATAAGCAAACCAATAATCAAAGGGGGGGGGGGGGTAATGACAGAGCTTGAGACGATAACCCCTTTTGATTGATCCCTGTTGATTTACCCCTTTGGACTGGTCCCCGTTGACTACTCCCTCTGGACGGGTCCTTTTTGAAGGGAGTAATTTTTGACGGGGCCCTGCTGACGGGTCACTGTGGACGGGTCCCTGTTGACAGGTCCTTTTGACTAATCCCTTTGGACCGGTCCCTTTGGACTGATCCCTATGGGTAGACCCATGCATTTAGCCAAATTATGTCAAAGGGACGGGTCCAAAGGGATTAGTCAAAAGGACCTGTCAACAGGGACCCGTCCACAGTGACCCGTCAGCAGGGCCCCGTCAAAAATTACTCCCTTCAAAAAGGGCCCGTCCAGAGGGAGTAGTCAACGGGGACCAGTCCAAAGGGGCAAATCAACAGGGATCAATCAAAAGGGGTTATCGCCTCAAGCTCTGTCATACCCCCCCCCCTTTGATTATTGGTTTGCTTATCGACAAGCGCCGCTTTGATTACTTTTTAATCACCCCTCGTGGGTTAGCCGACATCTTTAAAAAGGTCGTGGGAACATAGGTGTTTACCAGCAGTCTTCGGCAAAAAGTCCAACAATACCTCATACAATGCCCTAGTCTTATTGGTTCGCGAGATATTAACAAAAGTGCACTTAGGCCCCTTGTCAAAATTTCAAAAATAGATTCAGTGTTGTGCAATCAATAATAGTTACCTCTTTAACTATATACTTGTTTTTGTTGACCATGAAGCCTTGAGTATCCATCATCAGTGTATGAGACATGTTTACGCTTGCATAAATCAAAACCAACTGACTACTCACTACTTGGGTTTAGAAATTATATTTACTCAAATCACATTCTAGTAAAAATCATGCCTACTATAAACTACACCCACTTTTGCACTCACTTTTACATTCACTTTTGCACTCACTTTTGCACTCACTTTTGCACTCACTTTCACACTCACTTTTGCACCCACATTTGCACTCACTTTAAACTATTATTTCTATTATCGAGCGAAATTTATTGGAGATTATTTCATGCTTGAAAATTGATATGGAAGTATCAACGAATAGTTATGGTAAGCCATATGCATACTATAAAGGTTATACGTATATTGCAAAACGAACCAATAAAATGGAACTGTTATTTGACGTTGTTCAAAACATCGTTTCAAACAGTGTCAAAGTGAACTAAAAAGTAAAAATAGTGAGGTCTTAAGTGTGAGTGATCATCAATGTAGTGTGACAGATAAGACATCGTTGCTGTTTAAGAAAATACTTCAAATGTTAAAACACTAGTCCGAAAAAAAGATATGGTAACCCGCGTGTTGTGCAATCAATGATAGCCACCTCTTTAAATATATACTGTACTTGTTTTCGTTAACCTTAAAGCCTTGAGTATCCATCACCAGTGTATGTGATATGTTTACGCTTGCATAGATCAAAACCAACTGACTATTCACTACTTGGGTTTAGAAATTACATTTACTCAAATCACATTCTAGTAAAATTCATGCCTACTATAAGCGACACCCACTTTTGCACCCACTCTTGCACTCCCTTTTACACCCACTCTTGCACCCACTCTAGCACCCACTCTTGCAACCACTCTTACACCCACTCTTGCACCCACTCTTGCACCCACTCTTGCACCCACTCTTGCACCCACTCTTGCACCCACTCTTGCACCCACTCTTACAACCGCTCTTGCACCCACTCTTGCACCCACTTTTCCTCTCACTTTAAACTATTATTTATATTATCGAGTGAACTTCGCTAGAGATTAGTTCATGCTTGACAATTGACATGGAAGTATCAACAAATAGCAATGGTATGCCATACGCATTCTATATAGGATATACATATATTGTAAAACGAACTAATAGAAATGGAACTGTTATTTGGCGTTGTTCAAAACATCGTTCAAAACAGTGTCGAGGTGAGCTGAAAAGTAAAAATAGTGATATCTTAAGTGTGAGTGATCATCAATGTAGTGTACCAGATAAAACATCGTTGCTGTTTAAAAAAACTCTTCAAAATGCTAAAACACTTGTCCCAGAAAAAGATATTGCAGCTCAAGATAGTGCATTGTTTGTTAAGAAGCATGTATCATCTCCTCAGAAAGTCGTGTTAGGACAGTTGTCAATGTCTGAAAAACTCCCAACATTATCAAAGGCAACACAGACTGTGCAAAATGTGGTATTGCAAAAGGATCAAAAAGGACTATATAGTAATAGTGATGAGGATTATAATGATGATGATGATGATGATGATGATGATGATGATAATGATAATGATAATGGTTATGATGATGATGATGATGTTGATGATGAAGATAATAATGATAATGGTAATGCTTTGTTTACACCTAAAAAATCATTTGTTAAATTTGTCTACTGGAACAATCCAAGTAAGCTAATCCGGCGGCTTCAGCAACTGCATGTCTATAAACAGGCTGGTTATACTGAATATGAGGAAGAACTATTGGATATAGAAAATGAGCTTCGTCGTGCTAACATTATTATGTAATGGATCCACATAACCGCTTAAACTATTTCTTAACAATACATGTTATATTTTCTACCACTATGCTACCACTTTGCTCTCACTTTTGCTATCACTTCAAACTGTACATATTAAATATAAAAGCCAAAGCTAAATGATTTTATTATCGGAACAGTTATAACCTTTGTAGTGAGCAAATCATACTAACAGGTTAGTTGCTACTATGGAACTTACTACAACTAACAAAGGTAAACAACGTGTACTCTATAAAGGCTACTCTTATAACTATAATCGTCAAAATGTAAAAGGGATAATATTTTAGCAATGCTCAAAAGACAGGTCAAAAAAATGTCGAGGCAATCTAAAAAGTAGAAATGGTAAGGTTTTAAGTGTGAGTGATCATCAATGTGGGGCACCAAATGAAACACTGTTGGTGTCAACAATTAATCATGACAATGCTAAAAAGCTAGTACAAGAAAAAAATGTTGCTACTCAAAATAGTGCAGTGTTTATTGAGCAACATTTAACTCCTGCTGTAAAAGTTATGTTTAATACATCTTCCACATCTCAAGAGTCATCAACATCACAAACTATGCAAAAGGTTGTGTTGTTGTGGTTTTAAGGGGCTGAACTACAAGGTTATCTACCCTTCATATGCAAGATAATCAAAAAAGGACTAAATAGTAATAGAGAAAAAAGAAATGTATTTTGAATGTAACTATTGTACAAGTACTTATATTAAATAAATAAAAATATTGTATGGGTATTGTCTGTTTTTCTTAATTGCTATACCCACGTCCTACTATATTAATGCCATTGTTAACCATGAACAATCTCCACCTATGTTCAGAAAGAAAGTGATCTTAAACAATACACTCTATCTTTGGTTTGTGTACCGAGTATCATAATAATACAGTGTCGTCAAGCCATGTTTAGGCAATAGTAATGTTAGGTAAGGGGTTCGAACCCATGCTTCCTTGTACAGGATTAGTTTTTACTCAACAGCAACCCATAATACTATACTTTGAAACATGTCACATTTCATTGCAAAATGTCAACTGTATCGTTTTCTAAGACCCCAGCTGCTGGCTAGCAGGCAGTGCAACAAAAACAGTGTCACAGTAAATGTGGTTTGATTCACACTTTAACGATAGAACACGACGGTTTTTTATTTTTTTAAATAATGATAGCCGTTTGTTCATTTTGTTTTCATTTTCACATTTCACACATTACCATTTGTCAATTTTCCATGTACACGATTTGAAAATGTCAGTTTAAAGTTTTTGGATTTCATGATACGGAAACAAGAATTTTCCATTTTGATGTTTACACATTTGTCAATTTCCCATTTACATTTTTTAAATGTCAGTTTTAAGTTTTTAAATTGTGTTGATATGGAAACATGGATTTCCTATTTTTTTCATATCACACGTTTATGATTTAGTCCATGCTGAAAGTTTAGTTTTGTAAAACACACATTTGCTGATTAAAATTTTCTTGAAATTATTTTAATGGAAGCGCTTGGCCATGGCAATAGTGCATTCTCTGTTTGTTTCCAAAAACGTATAGGCCTTCTACTACTACTACTACTAATACTACTACTGTAGGTAAGACTGTTTTACAAAATAACACCTATCTACCGCTGCATTTAAAAAAACACAAGTGTTAAAAAAATACATTATACTATTTACCATTTGCTATATACATTAATTACCCCACCATCCTACCTTGCTGTGTTTGCTTTGGTTGAACAATCAATGCTACACACACACACACACACACACACACACACACACACACACACTTTCTCTCTCTCTCTCTCTATCATTCTATCTATAGTCATGCATTCACACAACCATACCTGTCTTTGAAAAACAAATACAACCACGCTATTTATCCTTGACATGCACACTTAACCCAAATAACTTTTAGTTATACATTTAACATTTACTATTACAAAAAAAATGTTTCCACTATTTTACAATTTCAAAAATGAATATTTACAAAATACTAAATCTACTGGTTACAAAAAAGCCATGTCTCTAAACAATAAAATATAGAATCACACCTCCACCTCGTGGTTATAACCCTATGGTAGGCTAATGCATAGGTCATTCATCTGCACTCATTTGCTATCCATCAAGGTAAAAGTGCATTTTCTCTGTTCCACAAGATACAAATTTGATTGCTGGATTGTATCCTGCACTGTTTATGCGATATAGCTTTGCCAGTTCATAAAACCGCTAGGTAGTTCTCTACATATAGCAATTTTACCACTGCTCTACCTACGCCTTTTGCTCTTTTGGCTTTCTTACAGTCTAGTGTGTGATAGCATTAACTGTATATCAAACCCAGTTCACCTTTGTATTTGTAATCCAAGTAATAATTTGGAAAGACACAAATGTAATCAGTTTTGAACGCTATCTCTGTTTTGTTTTGTTTAATATATTTATGACATGCATATTAACCTGAAATAGAACCCTAGTGAAAAGGCTAACAGATTAACCACTACACCACCATGCCCTTGTTTCTTAGTTTGACTCGTTCTAGGCATCAGACCTGGAAATCGAGTTATGACCACCAGTACAAGAGCTAAAAGTGCTTAACACTGCAACACAAAATGGATAGCTGGTAACATTATACAACCGGAAATGATTATATTTCTGATAGCAATGCATTTTTTGTCATCAGCCTACTGTCTGAGCACTGACAGCAACACAGTTTAGTTTAGAACAAGCGAGTGTGTGTGTATAGATTATTAGCCTCAAGTATTTAAAGCTTGTTGTGTGTAGCGACCATCTTGTCCCGGTAACCACTGATATTTTTTTTTGTGTTTTAGCTATCCTCTTTAACCAATCAATTAAAGATAGTCTACTCTTAATTCTTGAATCGATAAATCAGAGTTTGTGTGTACACCGTTCGTCATTTATTAACCCATACCTACAACCTATACTCTCTCTATACTGCAGTTTGATCTGAAAAACAAGTTTCAATGCCAAAAGACTTGTCAATCACTATACATGTAGCCTACACTAATTCTTTCTCTACCTAGCTATGTTTCATCACACAGATGGTAAACATCTCACATGTTCGTATCCGATTATTAGTTTATAAAATCTCAGGTCGATGACCTTGATGTATTGGGTATTTTGGGTAAATTCATTGGCCATGGGAAAGGGTTGACCATTCTAAGTCCTATAACACCTCACATGTTGATATTCGATTATTAGTTTATAAAATATTAGGTCAATGACCTTGCTGTTTTTTGAATCTTTTGGGTAAATTCGTTGGTCATGGAAAAGGGTTGACCATCCTGAGTCCCATGACACCTCACTTGAGCCTCTCTGATTATTAGTTTATAAAATCATAGGTCAATGACCTTGCTGTTTTGAATCTTTTGGGTAAATTCGTTGATCATGGAAAAGGGTTGACCATCCTAAGTCCTATGACACCTCACTTGACCCTCTCTGATTATTAGTTAGCGAGATATTAATAAAAGTGCAGTTAGGCCCTTTTGACATAAATAAATAATATATTCAAAAACAGAATGTCACCTCAAGTCCAACGACCTCTCATACAGGACCCTAGCCTTATTGATTCATGAGATATTAAAAAGCTAATGACCTTAGATCTTTTGGGTAAATTCCATGGTCATGGAAAAGGGTTGACCATCCTGAGTCCTATGACACCTCACTTGACCCTCTCTGATTATTAGTTAGCGAGATATCAACAAAAGTGTAGTTAGGCCCTTTTGACATAAATAAATAATATATTCAAAAACAGAATGTCACCTCAAGTCCAACGACCTCTCATACAGGTCTCCAGCCTTATTGATTCATGAGATATTAAAAAGCTAATGACCTTAGATCTTTTGGGTAAATTCGTTGGTCATGGAAAAGGGTTGACCATCCTGAGTCCCATGACACCTCACTTGACCCTCTCTGGTTATTAGTTAGCGAGATATTAACAAAAGTGCAGTTAGGTCCTTTTGGCATAAATAAATAGTATATTCAAAAACAGAATGTCACCCCAAGTCCAACGACCTCTCATACAGTTCCCTAACCTTATTGATTCATGAGATGAGCAATACATATTTCTTTCTCTCTTCACCTGTGTTCTCTCTTACACTGACTCTCCCCCCTTCACCTCTCACCACTGTCAAAACAGGTTGTGACTTGTTAGCTCTTATCGTGCACGTGCACAGGTGAACACCTGTATTTTAGGTCATATTACACATGAACTTGCATTTTCTCACGTATGAACCAAAACAGGATGTGACTTGTTTCACAAAGAGAATGCTAATAATGACATCTCGCACGTGTTCACATGTATTTCATCACTTTCCTTTCACATCGTTATCCCATTATTGTAGTCGGGGATTAGTGAACAACGTCAGTTCAACACACGCGAAATGTAGTTAGGCCCTTTGACATAATTTAAATAAATTCATGAGCCAGTCCGTAGGAACCGGTCCAAAGGGATCAGTCCAAAAGGACTCATAAACAAGGACTCATCCACAAGGACTCGTCCACAAGAACCTGTCCACAAGGACTTGTCCACAAGGACTCGTCCACAAGGACCTGTCAACAATAACCCACCAACAGGGGCTCGACAGCAGGGGGCTCGTCAACAATAACAGGGGCTCACACCTCAAGGTCTAACTTGCCCCTCTTTGATTATTGGTTTGCAGAACAACGTTACATTCCATATCGGCATTCAAACTCTCACATGTTGCAATTGGAAAGAGAGATTCTCTAAAAAATTTAATTTCACCCCTTAGTAGGGTAGGTTTTATTTTTGGGGTTGAAATATGTTGTCCATTGGAAAGGGGGTGTCAGCCTGAGTTCAATGACACCTCATTTGTCAAAATCCGACCATAAGTTCGAGAGATATCGCACCGCCGCCATCTTGTGAGGTGGGGAGGTGGAGGTGGGTATAGAACTGTCCAAAACACACTACTAATATAACATATTCAGGCGCGGATTAAAAAAAACAAAACACAATAACCAGACAAATGAAACTTAACGAATTTTAACTGAAAAACAGGTTTTTTTTTTCATTTTATTCAATACTGAAAATTTCTTTATTGCAATTATTATGTTCTGTTACAACTGTACTTATTTACTACTTCATACCTGTTATGTAAAAAAGAGTATTTATATAACAAAATCAACTCGTCGATTTTGTTTAGCAAACCTTGTGATTACTGAATCGATGATTATAGTGATGTCACGATGAATGTGCAGCAATGCACGAATAGGAATTTGGGGCTTTTTTCGCACTAAATTTTTTTTCCGACGTCCAAACTGCAAGCTTGGTTGGCAATTTCAGCAGTGACTTTCTCCCTTTGTCGGTACCAACCCGACTTGCCGAAACTGCAACGTACTTTGGTATTTTTCTCGAAGCTCGATGTAAAAGTCGCAAAACACGCAGTTGCAATTTGTACGAATATTTATGTGCGCTAAACGCATGGAATTTCTATCCATGTAGATGCAAAAAATTGGTCTGGTTTTGTACGTTTGGTTATTTTGTGATTGCGTTTTTAGTGATACCATCTTGCTTAACTATTTCGATTCTCTGACCCCCCACAGCCATACTCTAGATCCGCGCCTGAACATATTCATATGCTCTTCGCTGGAATACATCTCGAGGCAGTGAATACGCTTCGTGTTGTGAATTACGTCGAAGGAGCGAGTTCGCGCAGCTACATACTGACTTGCCATCGCATGTTGTTTTCGTTCCAATGGGGCACACTTTGCCCTAACTGTGGTCTACGAAGCTTGGAACATGTACGACGTAGCTAACTGGTTGCCTGTGCTCTAGCCAGAGACAATCACCTCCTCATCCTTGTCCAATCCAGCACATTAGCTTATGCAACGATACACACGGTCTTCTTTTCTTTTTCTTTTTATTTGATCGCTTACCCTCCAAGCTCGGCTTTACCCTCGGACTTTGCGAGGGATCAGTCCTCTACCGTCGAATTCCAGGACAGTGCCTCGGAGCTGAACACACCTTAACAGCAGATACAACTGGGGATGGTGACAAGCCAATCGCCTAAGTGACCACGAACTTGGGTCTAATGAAGGAAAGGGCAGCGAAGGGAATGGGAAGAAAGATGCCGTTGTCCTATCGAAAGGAACCATCCCAGCAATCGCCTGGAGGAGACGTGGGAAACCACGGAAAACCACTTCTAGGATGGCTGAGGCAGGAAGCGAACATGCCTCTACTAAGTCTGTGTGCCTCACGAGGTTGGGTGAATCCCGTTCCAGGCCTAAGACCAGGAACAAAATTTCGTGGCAGAGCCGAGATTTGAACCCGGGCCTCCGCAGTGACATGGTCTTTTACAGAGCCAAATAAACAAATCGTGTCGCCTCCGTGGTATAGTGGAAAGCGTGCATAAATGCCACCCCGGAGGTCTGAGGTTCGATACCAGGCTCTAACAAGAAATTTGACAAGTGGTATGAGGGCTGAAACGGGGTCTACTCAGCCTCGGGGAGAAGAGTAGAGTGGGTTCGATTCCCACCTCAGCCATCTTCGAGTGGTTTTCCGTGGTTTCCCACTTCGTCTTCGGGCAAATGCTGGAAAGGTACAGTACCTAACCAAAGGCCACGACCGCCTCCTTCCCTTTTCCTTGCCTATCCCTCTCACTCTTCCCATCCCCTCATCAGGCCCTTGTTCACTTCGCAGGTGAGGCCGCCTGGGCGAATTGCTAGTCACACTCCCCAGTTGTATCCCCTGATTCAGAGCCTCAAGCTGCAGGACACCGTCCTTCGCTTAGTCCGTGGGAAAAGCCAACCCAGGAGGGTAAAACGATAACGAAAAAAAAAACTAATCAGTCTGTGAAAACGATTAAGTATATAACCTTGCCACTTGCCAGGCAACTCCAATCGCGCGCTTGCCATGTGAGCTACTGCGACATTTGACCTGCAGCGCGCACCTCCCGGTCTATACAATACCTGCTCTTGGTGTGTGCGTGCATCTCTTGTTTTCAAGTGTGTGTTCTGCGTATCTCTGCTCGTTTAACGGGTTCATTCGAGGTACCCATACTGAATTGATAGTGGCGCTCACAATTCCTGCTGTTTTCTAGCCCGTAAACACACATCTCGTTATATTACCCCGGTTTAGGGAGAGGGACCTATGTCTTTCAGAATTGTAGTACTTGTAACAGAATGCATAAAACTGGATCGCAAGGGGCCAGTGGACCGTTCGGTATGTAGGCCACAGAGTTTTGTAGACTACTATTACTTGAAGATACCGGTTGAGTTAGCCGTGCTCGTTACGGCGTGACTGCAGGCAGTCGCTCACATCCGGTAGGCGAGGAGGCTCGAAACCCTCCACCGGCAACCTTGAAGATGGTTTTCTGTAGTTTCCTATCTTCCTTCCAGGCAAATGCCGGGGTTAGTCCCCAACTATAGGCCACAGCCTCTACCTTCCAATTCCTCATCCTTACATTCACACTTTCCTCGCCAGACAACCACCACACGGGACGGTACTTGTAGCTCATCTCATGGGTGTCCGCATAGAAGTAGCTGCAAACTTGAGCGAGCCGAACATGTACTCGGACACTCCCGGCACTAAAGGCCATACGCTTAAAAAATATAATATAAGAACATGAAGATTATTGCGTAAATGTATTATTCAAACTTCAATTGCATAATTAGGACACAAGAAATAACAAGTATTTCCGTGAAGAAATGTGTAGCCCAGTTTCATTTATCCTGCTTATGTTAATTGCCTCTATCAACATACAAAATTCAGTTTGATTGCTGTAATAGATTCGTAGATATTGAGAACCGTCTAAATATATCGGATAGTCGACATGTTGGATTGTTATATATGTAGGCCTTAGAGTTATGTACTATTACATGAAGATTATTGTGTAAGAGTATTATTCAAACTTCAATTGCATGATTAGGACACAATAAATGGTAAAAACGAGATTTTAAAATTTTGCATAGCCTCCATCGTCTGGTTCTGAAAAAAAAAATTGAAGTAAATTAGATGCCAGTGGATTAAAATTTGTATAAGCATATACCATACCAAGTTTCACTGTGCTCATCCTTTTCAATATTCGCATTTCGCGTCGCCGGCAGGTTGGATTCGTGATCACCAGGTTATGAAAGTTCCATAGGTGAACTTATGTTTATAGCCTCTATCAAAACACAAAATGTCAGTTTGACTGCTGTCAGATTATCAGATTTTGTGATCCGTCTAAATATTTTGGATGCTCGCCATGTTGGATTGTAACATATGTAGGCCATAGAGTTATGTACTATTAGATGACTATTATTGCGTAGGTTCATTATTCAAACGTTGATTTCGATCGCATGATTGCGACACAAAAAATTAAAACTTAATTTTAAAAATATGCACAGCTGCCATCTTGAGGTTATGTAAACAATTTGACAAAAATATATGTCAGTGCATTGCAAAGTGTATAAAGAATTGCTGTACCAATTTTCACTGCGTTAGGATTTTTAACCCGCCAGAAAAGTCTATTTAAATGTTTCAAATTCGCATGGTCGCCATGTTCGTTTTGTAGTTAACAGGTTTCTGAAAGTCCCTTGAACGATTTTGTAGTAGTGCCTTTTATCACCGTACAAAATTTCTGGTTGATATGAGTAATAGATTCGGAGATATAGAATGACAGTGAAATATTTCGTACAGCCGCCACGTTGGATTGTTGAAACGTAATAAAATTTGTAGGGCACGGTCGGGGTCGGCCAGAATAGTACTATGACCTTACCGAATTTAATTGAAATATATCCAGCCACTTAGATTTTATTAGTGGGGCGTGGGGGCTTACACACGGACGCACACACACGGACAAAAGGTGAATCATAAGCCTATTTTTTCATAAATAGAAATTGGCTAAAAGCGAGATTTTAAAATTTGACACTGGCGCCATCTCGTGGTTAAAAAAAACAATTAAGTTTGATTGCTGTCACAGATTAGTTGACATTGAGAATCGTCTAAATATTTCGGATGGTCACCATATTGGATTTTTATATACTTTGTAGGCCATAGAGCTATGTACTATTAGATGATGATAATTGCGTAGGTTCATTGTTCAAACGCTGGTTTCGATCGCATGATTAGGACAGAAGAAATTAAACCTTAAATTTAAAATTTCGCACAGCCACCATCTTGAAGTTATGTAAGCAATTGAGCTGAATAGGATGTCAGTGCATTACAAGGTGCATACCATTTGATGTACCATGTGTGACGGCACTCGGATGGTTTAAATTCGAGAAAAGTCTATTTAAATACAACAACTTCGCTTGACCGCCATGTTCGTTTTGTAAAGAAGTTTTTGAGAGTCCCATCGTTCCACTTCTATTAGTGCTTTTTTCCACCATACAAAACGTCAGGGTGATATCTATAATAGTTTCGGAGTTAAGGAATGCCGGTGAAATATTTTGCACAGTTGCCATGTTGGATTGGTGCGATGTAATAAAATTTGAAGAGCACAGTCGGGGTCGGACAAAATAGTACCATGACCTTAACGAGTTTCGTTGAAATCGCTCCAGCAGATAATATTTTATTAGGGAGAGGAGCGAGGCGACGGTCAAATGCAAACACACACACGGACTTTATGTGATGTCATAGGCCTATCTTTCATAAATGTAGAAAATAAAGGAAGCTTTTCAGTCGGTCAACACGACTGAATAGCTTTCATTATTAGAATTAAGCATCACTGAAAATGGCTTCTATCACAACTAAATGACAATAGGCCAACAAGTAAACGAAAGGCAGGAACGGGAGGTTTAATTTAGAAAAGAAATACTATTATTGGTCACAAAGGAGCTAAAGTTCCGCTTACACGTACCTTGATGCTCGGTACACTTGGGAGTCGAGTTCCGACTGTAACGTTCCAGGGCTGTAACGTTCCACACGCTCGTTCTGAGTTCCAAGTTACAGTTACGGAACGATACCGCAAGCCAGCTCGGGGCCGCGGTATGGCGTGAGTTACGTAACGTGGAACACAAGCGGTACGTAACGCATTTCAGTTGTGTTCCGGTTCCCTGATAATTAGTTTAGTCGTTTATTAATATTAAGTTTTGACCAATTGAGTAGCTACAATTGGGATTTGGTAAAGATGGCGGCAAAATAAACATGACACTGAGGTGCCCTTTTTCTAGTGCTACTTCTGTACAAAATGTCGTGTTTCAATTGATAGGGGGGAGCCGACATATACACACACAGACACACAATGTTTCTTGAAAAAAGTCCCTTAATACTAGCCACGTTCTTCTACTGGCAGTGATCTGTAAGAACATCAGGCATTTTTATTCTACTTTTGACATTTTGCAAAAATGAGGAAAAATTAGACTTATGAGATCGATCCGGGAAAATGTGTTTCTGTCTGTCTATCTGTCTGTCTGTCTGTCTGTCTGGCTCTGTGTGTGTCTCCCCCCTATCAACTCATAAACGGCTTCAGCAATCGAAAACATTTTTAGTATGAATAAAGATGTATACCGGAATATCTCAAGCCCATATTTGAAAATGATGTCAGTGCTACCAACTGCTGAAAAAACGCACTAGAAATTTGAGCTCCATGTTGGATATCTTGCAAGGTATGCATGGGAGCTATTCCAAAATTGGCACACAAGTAAATAATGCTATTTCTGTTTAATTTCCAGGAGGCCATGCGTGACAATGTTGCCAAAATAATTTTAAGCTTTCTGATAGGTCAAGTTTTTAAATGCATATAACTTCTGCACTATCAATTGGATTTCAACCAAATTTTGTATGTAATATGTGGACAGATATGACTGAGCGTATTCGTAAGAACCTCCAGGGCTGCCAACTGTTAATAATTGCTCTCTCTATTTTTTATCCAAATACCAAAATATCAGAAAGTATGCAAGCCGACAGCTTTAAACTATGCACACGTTTAGTACCTTAAATTTTAGATTAATTTGGAGTAACTTATATAGTCATTTCTACCAACATGATTCTAAGCCTGCTGATAGCACCAAATTTTAAATACATGTAACTCCTATACTATCAGTTGGATTTCAACCAAATTTCGCATGTGCTATGTGTACCATAACAGATATGACTATGCTTATTCTTAAGAGGAATCAGGGCTGCCAACTGTTAATAAATGCTGTCTATATATTTTTCCCTAATATCAATAAATCAGAAAATATGCAAGCCAACAGCTCCATAATTTGCACACGTATAGCACCTGGCATTCTAGATAAATTTGGAGTAATCAATATAAGAAATTGCTACCAACATGATTCTATGTCTGCAGATAGGTTCAATTTTAAAAAACATGTAACTTGTATACTAAAAATGGATTTCATCCATAATTGGCACAACAAGATATCATAATATTTCAAGTCATTTCTGACCAGCACACGCATGACATTGTTGCCAAACATGCTTTTACGCGTGCTGATAAATCCAGAGTCTAACTGCATGTAGAATTCATTGGAATTCAACCAAATTGTGTATTCCGTACCTTAATAGATGGAACGAAGATGTATATATTAAGTCGCCAGGGCTGCCAACAGTACTGCTCTATTAGGCTACATTATACCAGGTATATTTCGAATTAATTAGACATTTCGATATTAACAACTTAATTTCGTCATTATTCTAGATAGGTTCATATACACTAGTTTAATCATTGGTATGAAACTTAATTTTTGGAAAAGTAGGCTCTTTAGTTCGTCACGGAACTTCTTGTTAGGGTTTTAATATGTGTTTGAAATTTGTTGCAGATGATTATTTTATCATATTTTCATACATCATGTTGCGGTATGTTGATTTAGGCGTTCAATTTTCAATCCTTCTTTATGATGCACCATATATGGTTTAATACCAAGCGACATTTTAGTGTTACGCTACCGGTATACATTTATCTTGTGTCTTTGATATTTATCAATTCATTCATATCGGCTGATGTTGTTGTTTGAGTCTTCAGTCTTTTGACTGGTTTTATCCCGCTCTCCATGCCTCCCTGTCCTGAGCTAAGCGTTTCATCTCTACACAGCTACCACACCCCACATTCGAGGCAAACTGTTTAACATATTCTAATCTCGGTCTACCCCTACAGTTCTTGTCCTCGACCTTTCCTTCCATAACTAAGTTTGCTATTCCTGGGTGTCTTAGTATTTGTCCTACCAACCTATCTCTTCTCTTCATTAGCAGTCGCCAGAAACATCTCTCCTCTCCCACTCGCCTTAATAGCTCTTTGTTTGTAACCCTCTCTTCCCATCTGATCTTCATCATTCTCCTGTAACACCACATTTCAAACGCTTCAAATCTCCTCTTTTCTGATGCACCAATAGTCCAATTTTCACTTCCATAGAGTGCCACGCTCGAAGTCAACAGATTCCTTTTCTGTAGAAATGCCTTCCTTGCCTGAGCCAACCTACTTCTTATATCCTCTTTCCTCCAACCATCACTGGTTATTTTGCTTCCTAAGTAACTTAACAGAAGTCTTCTGGATTCGGAGATTTAGAATGCCAGTGAAATATTTCGCACAGCCGCCATGTTGAATTATTGAAACGTAATAAAATTTGTTGGGCACGGTCGGGGTCGACCTGAATAGTACTACAGTATGACCTTACCGAATTTAATAGAAATCTATCCAGCCACTTAGATTTTATTAGTGGGGGGTGGGGGCACACACACGGACACACACGGACAAAAGGTGATCTCATAAGCCTACTTTTTTCATAAATAGAAATAGGCTAAAAACGAGATGTTAAAATCTGACACTAGCGCCATCTCGTGGTTATCAAAACAATTAAGTTTGATTGCTGTCAGAGATTAGTTGACATTGAGCATCGTCTAAATATTTCGGATGGTCACCATATTGGATTTATATATACATTGTAGGCCATAGAGCTATGTACTATTAGATGATGATTATTGCCTAGGTGCATTGTTCAAACGTTGGTTTCGATCGCATGATTAGGACACAAGAAATTAAACCTTAATTTTAAAATTTCGCACAGCCGCCATCTTGAAGTTATGTAAACAATTGAGCTGAATAGGATGTCAGTGCATTACAAGGTGTATACCATTTGCTGTACCATGTGTGACGGTGCTCGGATGGTTTAAATGCGAGAGAAGTCTATTTAAATACAACAACTTCGCTTGGCCACCATGTTCGTTTTGTAAAGAGATTTTTGAGAGTCCCATCGTTACACTTCTATTAGTGCTTTTTTTCACCATACAAAACGTCTGTAATAGTTTCGGAGGTATGTATTGCCGGTAAAATATTTCGCACAGTTGCCATGTTGGATTGGTGTGATGTAATAAAATTTGAAGAGCACAGTCGGGGTTGGACAAAATAGTACTATGACCTTACCGAGTTTCGTTGAAATCGCTCCAGCAGTTTAGATTTTATTAGGGAGGGGAGCGAGGCGACGGACACATGCAAACACACACATATGTACACACACATGGACTATATGTGATGTCATAGGCCTATCTTTCATAAATGTAGAAAATAAAGGAAGCTTTTCAGTCGGTCAACACGTTTGAATAGCTTTTATTATTAGAATTAAGCATCACTGAAAAATGGCTTCTATCACTACAAAATGAAAATAGGCCAACAAGTAATCGAAAAGTAAGAACGGGGGGTTTAATTTAGAAAAGAAATACTATTATTGGTCACAAAGGAGCTAAAGTTCCGCTAACACGTACCTTGATGCTCGGTACAGTTGGGAGTCGAGTTCCGACTGTAACGTTCCAGGGCTGTAACGTTCCACACGCTCGTACCGAGTTCCAAGTTTCAGTTACGGAACTATACCACAAGCCAGCTCGGGGCCGCGGTATGGCATACGTTACGTAACGTGGAACACAGCGGTACGTAACGCATTTCATTTCTGTTCCGTGTCCCTGATGATTAGTTTAGTCGTTTATTAATGTTACGTTTTGACCAAATGAGTAGCCACAATTGAGATTTGGTAAAGATGGCGGCAAAATAAACATGACTCTAAGGTGCCCGTTTCTAGTGCTACCTCTGTTCAAAATTTTGTGTTTCAATTGAAAGGGGGAAGCAGACATATACACACACAGACACATAATGTTTCTTGAAAAAAGTCCCTTAATATTAGCCACGTTCTTCTACTGGCAGTGATCTGTAAGAAAATCAGGCGTTTTTAGAGTTTTAATAAGTGTTTGAAATTTGTTGCAAATGATTATTTTATCATATTTTCATACATCATGTTACGGTATGTTGATTTAGGCGTTCAATTTTCCATCCTTCTTTATGGTGCACCATATAAGGTTTAATACCAAGGGACTTTTTAGTGTTACGCTATACATTTATCTTGTGTCTTTGATATTTATCAATTCATTCATATCGGCTGATGTTGTTGTTTGAGTCTTCAGTGTTTTGACTGGTTTTATCCCGCTCTCCATGCCTCCCTGTCCTGAGCTAAGCGTTTCATCTCTACATAGCTACCACACCCTACATTCGAGGCAAACTCTTTAACATATTCTAATCTTGGTCTACCCCTACAGTTCCTGTCCTCGACCCTTCCTTCCATAACTAAGTTTGCTATTCCTGGGTGTCTTAGTATGTGTCCTACCAACCTATCTCTTCTCTTCATTAGCAGTCGCCAGAAACATCTCTCCTCTCCCACTCGTCTTAATACTTCTTCGTTTGTAACCCTCTCTTCCCATCTGATCTTCATCATTCTCCTGTAACACCACATTTCAAACGCTTAAAATCTCCTCTTTTCTGCTGCATCAATAGTCCAATTTTCACTTCCATAGAGTCCACGCTCCATGTCAACAGATTCCTTTTCTGTAGAAATGCCTTCCTTGCCTGAGCCAACCTACTTCTTATATCCTCTTTCCTCCAACCATCACTGGTTATTTTGCTTCTTAAGTAACAGAAGTTTTCTGAGATTCGGAGATATAGAACGCCTGTGAAATATATCGCACAACCGCCATGTTGGATTATTAGAACGTAACAAAATTTGTAGGGCACGGTCGGGGCGGCCTGAATAGTACTATGACCTTACCGAATGTAATTGAAATCATCCAGCCACTTAGATTTTATTAGTGGGGCATGGGGGCACACACACGGACACACACGGACAAAAGTTGATCTCATAAGCCTATCTTTTCATAAATAGAAATAGGCTAAAAACGAGATTTTAAAATCGGACACAGGCTCCATCTCGTGGTTAAGAAAACATTTAAGTTTGATTGCTGTCACAAATTAGTTGACATTGAGAATTGTCTAAATATTTCGGATGGTCACCATATTGGATTTTTATATACATGGTAGGCCATAGAGCTATGCACTATTAGATTATGATAATTGCGTAGGTTCATTGTTAAAACGTTGGTTTCGATCGCATGATTAGGACACAAGAAATTAAACCTTAATTTTAAAATTTCGCACAGCCGCCATCCTGAAGTTATGTAAGCAATTGAGCTGAATAGGATGTCAGTGCATTACAAGGTGTATACCATTTGCTGTACCATGTGTGACGGCGCTCGGATGGTTTAAATTCGAGAAAAGTCTATTTAAATACAACAACTTCGCTTTGCCGCCATGTTCGTTTTGTAAAGAGATTTTTGAGAGTCCCATCGTTACACTTCTATTAGTGCTTTTTTCCACCATACAAAACGTCAAGGTGATATCTGTAATAGTTTCGGAGATATGAAATGCCGGTGAAATATTTCGCACAGTTGCCATGTTGGATTGGTGAGATGTAATAAAATTTGAAGAGCACAGTCGGGTCGGACAAAATAGTACAATGACCTTACCGAGTTTCGTTGAAATCGATCTAGCAGTTTAGATTTTATTAGGGAGGGGAGCGAGGTGACGGACACATGCAAACACACACATACGTACACACACATGGACTATATGTGATGCCATAGGCCTATCTTTCATAAATGTACATAGTAAAGGAAGCTTTTCAGTCGGTCAACACGACTGAATAGCTTTCATTATTAGAATTAAGCATCACTGAAAAATGGCTTCTATCACTACTAAATGAAAATAGGCTAACAAGTAAACGAAAAGCAAGAACGGGAGTTTTAATTTAGAAAAGAAATACTATTATTGGTCACAAAGGAGCTAAAGTTCCGCTAACACGTACCTTGATGCTCGGTACAGTTTGGAGTCGAGTTCCGACTGTACCGTTCCAGGGCTGTAACCTTTCACATGCACGTACGGAGTTCCAAGTTACAGTTACGGAAAGATACCGCAAGCCAGCTCGGGGCCGCGGTATGGCGTACGTTACGTAACGTGGAACACAGCGGTACGTAACGCATTTCAGTTCTGTTCCGGGTCCCTGACGATTAGTTTAGTCGTTTATTAATGTTAAGTTTTGACAATTGAGTAGCCACAATTGAGATTTGGTAAAGATGGCGGCAAAATAAACATGACACTGAGGTGCCCTTTTCTAGTGCTACCTCTGGACAAAATTCCGTGTTTCAATTGAAAGGGGGGAGCACACATATACACACACAGACACATAATGTTTCTTGAAAAATGTCCCTTAATACTAGCCACGTTCTTCCACTGGCAGTGGTCTGTAGGAAAATCGGGCATTTTTAGAGTTTTAATATGTGTTTGAAATTTGTTGCAAATGATTATTTTATCATATTTTCATACATCATGTTACGGTATGTTGATTTTGGCGTCCAATTTTCCATCCTTCATTATGGTGTACCATATAAGGTTTAATACCAAGGGACTTTTTAGTGTTACGCTATACATTTATCTTTGTCTTTGATATTTATCAATTCATTCGTATCGGCTGATGTTGTTGTTTGAGTCTTCAGTCTTTTGACTGGTTTTATCCCGCTCTCCATGCCTCCCTGTCCTGAGCTAGGCGTTTCATCTCTACATAGCTACCACACCCTACATTCGAGGCAAACTAACATATTCTAATCTCGGTCTACCCCTACAGTTCTTGTCCTCGACCCTTCCTTCCATAACTAAGTTTGCTATTCCTGGGTGGCTTAGTAAGTGTCCTACCAACCTATCTTTTCTCTTCATTAGCAGTCGCCAGAAACATCTCTCCTCTCCCACTCGTCTTAATACCTCTTCGTTTGTAACCCTATCTACCCATCTGATCTTCATCATTCTCCTGTAACACCCAATTTCAAACGCTTCAAATCTCCTCTTTTCTGCTGCACCAATAGTCCAATTTTCACTTCCATAGAACCCACGCTCGATGCCAACAGATTTCTTTTCTGTAGAAATGCTTTTCTTGCCTGATCCAACCTACTTTTTATATCCTCTTTCCTCCAACCATCACTGGTTATTTTGCTTCCTAAGTAACTTAACAGAAGTCTTCTGAGATTCGGAGATATAGAATGCCAGTGAAATATTTCGCACAGCCGCCATGTTGGATTTTTGAAACGTAATAAAATTTGTAGGGCACGGTCGGGGTCGGCCAGAATAGTACTATGTCCTTACCGAATTTAATTGAAATCTATCCAGCCACTTATATTTTATTAGTGGGGGGGGGGGGGGGGCACACACACGGACGTACACACACGGATGAAAGGTGATCCCATAAGCCTATTTTTTCATAAATAGAAATAGGCTAAAAACGAGATTTTAAAATTTGACGCTGGCGCCATTTCGTGGTTAAAAAAACAATTAAATTTGATTGCTGTCACAGATTAATTGACATTGAGAATCGTCTAAATATTTCCGATGGCCACCATATTGGATTTTTATATACTTTGTAGGCCATAGAGCTATGTACTATTAGATGATTATTGCGTAGGTTCATTGTTCAAACGTTGGTTTCGATCGCATGATTAGGACAGAAGAAATTAAACCTTAATTTTAAAATTTCGCACAGCCGCCATCTTGATGTTATGTAAACAATTGAGCTGAATAGGATGCCAGGGCATTACAAGGTGTATACCATTTGCTGTACCATGTGTGACGGCGCTCGTTTGGTTTAAATGCGAGAAAAGGCTATTTAAATACAACAACTTCGCTTTGCCGCCATGTTCGTTTTGTAAAGAGGTTTTTGAGAGTCCCATCGTTACACTTCTATTAGTGCTTTTTTCCATCGTACAAAACGTCAGGATGATATCTCTAATAGTTTCGGAGAACTGGAATGCCGGTGAAATATTTCGCACAGTTGCCATGTTGGATTGGTGAGATATAAAATTTGAAGAGCACAGTCGGAGTTGGACAAAATAGTACTATGACCTTACCGAGTTTCGTTGAAATCGCCCTAGCAGTTTAGATTTTATTAGGGAGGGGAGCGAGGCGACGGACACATGCAAACACACACATACGTACACACACACGGACTATATGTGATTTCATAGGTCTATCTTTCATAAATGTAAATAATAAAGGAAGCTTTTCAGTCGGTCAACACGACTGAATAGCCTTCCTTATTTGAATTAAGCATCACTGAAAAATGGCTTCTATCACTATTAAATGAAAATAGGCTAACATGTAAACGAAAAGCAAGAACGGGAGGTTTATTTTGAAAAGAAATACTATTATTGGTCACAAAGGAGCTAAAGTTTGCTGTGTAGGTTACACTCTGCCTTATATGGCAACACTGCGAGAAGGTTAGTTGGATTCCCATCTAAGCCATCTTAGATTGGTTTTCCGTGGTTTCCCACTTCTACTCCCGGAAAATGCGTGGATAGTTCCTAAGTCAAGCCCACGGCCTACTCCTTCCCAAGCCATGCCATCATTACAAATACACACGTTACTACAGACATCACAATAACAAAGTTTAGACCTATCAGACAAATTCCATAAAAACCTCAACTACATGGACCGATGAACAATAACCTATGTTCCAAACCTCTATATGGAGCAACAATAAATATTTCGAATCAATGGGATCCATCGTATTGTTTTCAGGAAACATATTTCTAACGTAGGCTACAGTATGACCGCGATCGAAACGAGCAACGTGCCTTGCCCTGTCTGATGCGGCACGCACTCAGACTGAAATCAGTATTTTTATTTTTATTTTTTATTGATATTACAAGAAGTAATTGTCCTATGTTTGAATAAATAATTTGCCTGGAATTGAATATGGCATCGTTCAAACTGGGATAGTTGTTGACGCAGAAAAAAGGATCTTTTCATCAGGGTTCTAGGTAGGACAGTAGATACTGAAAAATATCCTTAGGCTAGATAGAGTATTTCGATATCATGAAAGAAATGCCCCTAGATTAGATAACAGGTATGTAATTGATGTAGTTGTTGTGTAATTAGGCTATTATGTGACAGTTTGTAACAACCAGCGTAACAGTGTAATAAACGCAGTGTTTCAATTGCCGTGGTAACTAAATAGACTGTGTAATAGCCGTAATAGTCTACGTAAAAATTCGGTGTAATAGCCATAATGGTTTTAATAGCTAATGGACAGTAGTACCGGTAACAGTCCAGTAATAGTCTGTAGGCCTACATACATTTTGGGAAATGCTGCTGTACTGTTACAGGCTCTGTACCGTTCCACTTTCCGTTGGAACATGAGAACCTGGAACGTTACGCATAGATACCGGGTGGCTGGTTGGTATAACCTGGAACGGTACACAGTGTAACCGGGTACTGGTGGAAACGTTACTCTATTTCGATAACCAAGAACGGTACGCAGAGTAACTTTCCAACTGATAACGCTGAGGAATCGTTCCAGTCATGTACCGTTACATACGTAACGTTCCGCTAACACGTACCATGATGCTCGGTACAGTTGGGAGTCGAGTTCCGACTGTACCGTTCCAGCGCTGTAACGTTCCACATGCTCGTACTGAGTTCCAAGTTACAGTTCCGGAACGATACCGCAAGCCAGCTCGGGGCCGCGGTATGGCATACGTAACGTAACGTGGAACACAGCGTTACGTAACGCATTTCAGTTCTGTTCCGGGTCCCTGCGATCAAGAGTCCCGCCGACTCGTAGACAAGAGAGAGAGAACTCGCCTGTGAGTTATGCTGCCATTTGGCCACCACTGCCAAGCAAATTCCGTATGTTCTCAGGAGAACCCCGTATGTTTATTATTACTGTGATTCATATGTAATGTCATAGGCTACCTAAATAAATAAAACAGTTATCGGATAAAGTACGTGTAGAATATTCTATTTAGTCCACAAATACATAAGCTTGCAATATGCAAAACTCTTTTTGACCTGTGTATTTATTCACTTATTCTCCCAGCTCGGCTTCATCCACGGGCTATGCAAGGAATCATTCCTCTACCGTCACAAGGACGATGTCTGAAAGCTTAACACACTTTGACAGCAGATGCAGATGCTGACAGGCCGATCGTCCAGGCGACCGCTAACTTGGGTCTAATTAATGATGGGTCACGGAAGGGATTTTGGAAGGTAGTTAGCCATGGACCTGCTTATAGCAACCGTCCTGGCATTTGCCTGGTGGTGAAAGTTGGAAACCACGAAAACCATTATCAAGACGGCCGAGGTGAGATTCGAAATCACGCTCTCTTGATGCCAGCGAGGCACGAGGTGTGAGAACTGGAACGGGGTAAACTTAGCCTTGTGAGGCAAAACTGAGAATAGGTAAATTCGATTGCCATCTCAGCCATTCTGGAAGTGGTTTTCCGTGGTCCCTGCCCCCACCCCTCGCCACTTCTACTCCAGGAAAATACTTGGATGGTCCCTAACTTAAGGCCACGGCTGCCTACAACTCAATCTTACTCCCAAATTACAAATACACACACTAATACAGCCATCAAAATATCATATCACTCAAATTCCTTACACTCTATTCGACCACGATGTCGCAACACTAAAATAAGCAGCTATTTCAAGTTTATTCCATCGTTCATTTCCAAATTGCCGACATGTTGTAAGAGTACCGTGTATGAAAACTTTGCAAATACTTATCATGGCGGGAATTATAATACCGTACTAAAAATCCAGCTGTTCCTCTAGGTTTTGCCGTGTCTTTTGTGGGTCTTGTGCACAAAGTCAGGTTCGTCAGCGGGCTCTTGGTAATCCCTAACTGGACCGCTGTTGGCGCTGTGGACCATGCACTACAGTGATACGTGTACCTAGGTACATATTATTTCATACAACCAAGACAGCCAACTGGTAGTAGGTCTACATACTTTAGGTTATTCTTAGACATAGTCCTCATATCGGTTTAGGTACGTGTCGGTGCGTGGGATGGGTTTGAATATTCTCTCATGGTAAAAACCCGGTTCGTACGTGTTCAGCCACGTTGTCGCGAAGTGTTTCATCTCCTCGTCTGAAGAGAATCGTCGACCTCCTAGGTGCTCCTTTAAGCGAGAAAACAGCTGAAGGTCGCTTGGAGCCAGGTCAGGGTTGTCGGGAGGATGGTCAATGATGTCCCAGCGAAACCGCTTCAACAGTGTGGTTCTTCTGGGCTGTATGAGGTCGCGCGTTGTCATGAAGGAAGATGACACCCTCGGTGAGAAGTCCTGGTCGCGGTTACATGATTCACCCACAGAAATCGAATAATTGAGTGAGTGAATCTCTTCGCGAGACTAGTTTTCCAAACGAATGTCGGCCTTGTTACCTTAGTTTCTGATAATAATACTAATAATAATAATATTAATGATATCGTATGGCCTTGGGTGCCGGGTGCAAGCTTTGTAATTTGACACCCAGAGGGCAGCTTGCATGTCGAATTTTGTTGTTCCTTCTAGCACTATGAAAGTCAAGGAGGTTAGTATCAAAGCTCATTGACACTATAGCGCTTTCTAGTAGAGAAATGAGGAACTTTGTGTTGGCGGAAAATCCCGAGATTAATTTTGCTATTATGAACACGGTCTACTGAATTCAAAAGGGTTCTTTGACATGCCAACATCGTATGACATGCGTATCGTAATTTTTTCCGTTCAAAAATCACTTACCACGGCCAAGAGCGAACCTGCAAGCTTGGGGTTAGTATTCTGACACGATTACCATTCACCCATCGTGGCAACCACAGTTTCTGATCATCCTTTGTACATGTCCCAACCAACGCCGACTTCTATTCAATTCCACTACTATATCTGATTTAACATACAACTCTCTTATCTCCATATTATTTCCGATTCACTAGAATTCACCCTCTTTTACTGGTCCATATAATCTATAGTTCCAGATGACCTCGTAGTTCCGCCTCTTAAAACAACAATAACTGACTAACTTCTCTAGTTCCAAAACCACGTAACATATCTTCATAAGATAGCTAGTGTTCTTTGCCCCAGAACTCCGGGTTTAATTCCCGGCATTGCAAATACATTTAATTCAGGTCTGAAGGCTGGAACGGGGAACACTCAGCCTCATGCGGCAAACTGAGAAGAGATGGGTTTGATTCCCACCTCAGCCATTCTGAAAGTGGCTTTCCGTGGTTTACAAACTTCTACTCCAGGCAAATGCTGGGTGATTCCTAACTAAAGGACACCGCCGTTCCTTCCCAATTACAAATGCACACACTACTACAGACACCACGATAAGACAGGTTTTCAGACAAATTCTCCACATACCAATGTACACGGAGATAAATGGCTACAATGTCACAAAGCCCCTAAATGAATTAACAACAACATAACATGTCTTTGCTTTTGGGCGCTGTACCCATGGCGGCTTCGGTGGCGTAGTCAGTAGCATGCTGAGCTTCTATGCCCGGCCGAATTTTTAAGAGCGTTAAAAATCCCTCAGTTTGCCTTCCTTCGGGGGGAAAGTAAAGCCGGCGGTCGCATGTCATAGATTTATGGCATGTTAAAGAACCTTCCACTAATTACACATGTGTGAATCTAAATTGGATAGGTTAAGAATGTTAACAACGCTCTTAGGTTTCTACGTTCGTTGCCAAGAACGGTGGCGTCTAGTAGCTAAGTTCTGGACTAGGCCTAGTAGTCAATGACGGTGGCGTTTGGCGGCAAAAGTTGGAACTATTTGAAAAATTCTAAGTTGCAGTATGTACTTAAAAAAAAAGATACACACACTAATTCAGCCATCACAATTAACACCGCTTATCAGACAGATTCTACACACACCCAAAGTACACGGGGCTACATGACTGCGTTGTCGCAGCCCCTAAACTTAAGAACCAACCAACCCATGGTGGCAGGATCGAATCCTGGTGATGTCAATTGTCATTTGAGGAAGCTGTGCCAGTAGATTTACGTTAGAGATTCCTTCGTGTCAATATTCCAGCACCCCGATGTCTCTAAAAGCCCCAGTAGTTAAGGGAATATAACCAAGTTAGTTAGTTATTGTTGTTTTAAGGGTCGGAACTACGAGGTCATCTGCCCCTGACGTATCTCTTCGTATGTCCTATGTCCCCTTTCGGAGCAAACGGCTGCAACAAAGATCCTCCATTAGTCCCTTCTCCTGGCAATCTGTTGTAGATCTGCCCAGGATTTGCCTTGATTCTTCCCTCATTTCTTCCTCCACGCTTCTTTTGCAGGTCACCCTAGATCTTCCCCTTACGTATGTTCCAACATCCAATTTTCGTAACCTCTTTCATACTAAAGTTCGTCGTCTTTTTATCCGTACGGTTTTTCTCTGTTGCAGTTTAACTAAAAATATTTTCTCGGTGAAGCGGGTTATTGGCCTACAGTCTCCAATGCACAGTGGGGGGAGAGGGAGGGGGGGCCCTTATCGTCTGTGCTCACATTCAGGTTACTTCATGATTTGATGTTCGTCGCTAATATAAAACTATTCTACCCTGAAATTTTGGTCGTTGATTTTTCTTAAAATTTTCCTTTACTTTAATTCGAGTTTCTCTATCTGAACTTTGTAATTCATGTTTAGGGTTTCTGCTGCGTTCGGTGCTTCTGGTTTAATCAGTGTCTTATAATGTTTAATTTTAGACCCCAATGAAAGGGATTTCTTGTTGTATGTATCTTTTGTTAGTTGGAATAATAATAGTAATATTATCATTAGTATTATTTGTATATGAAATTCTCGTAAAATACAAAAGCAACACCGTCGGACTTATTTCGAGCCAAGGACACTGATATTAGCATGGGATCTCAGGATATTCAGAGCAAGTCACTCAGGAAACAAAACCTTGCGCGCTGTACTTGCAGTATCAAAAAGGGCAGCCGTTTGTATTAGCTGCATATGGTGTTAATTATTATTATTATTATTATTATTATTATTATTATTATTCTTGAATGGCAGGAAGAATGGGAACGTGAACATCGTGGCAGGTGGACCGCTAGGCGCATCAAGCAACTGAAGCCATGGTTGTCCAGGGAACATTGTAAGGTTAATTATTACATTACCATGTTTTTCTCTGGACATTGTTATTATGAAGCATATCTCAATCAAATGGGAATATCACTGAGTTCACGGTTTCGATATTGTGGTGATCAATGGGATGAAGTTCGGTACACGTTCTTTGTGTGATTGAGGTGGAGAAATCATCGAAGACTTCTAGAGACACAAGTTGGAGTCATTACCCCAGACAATTTGGTGGGTAAAATGCTTAGCAGCAGAGATTGCTGTCTACATACCTGAAAACAAAACAAAAACAGAGGAGGGAGCTATGAGATTTGTTGCTGAAGATAGTGAGGATGATGTTGAGTGATTTCATTATCATCAAAGTAAATGAAATTGTCTGAGACCTCTGGTCATAACAGTGGCTCCACCCTGCAGTAATGCTGAACAGGCAGTCCCGGGGTGTCCTTAAGCCAAGTTTAGGGTTTGTGGGGTTTCAGTAGGTAACAATCCTGCACAGTTGTAAGTCCGCAATCCTGCAGTCTGTCTTTAGATTTCCACACGGTTTCCCTCGAAAAAACTAAACAAAGACAAAAACATAAGCGGCTTCGGTGGCGTATTTGGTAGCATGCTGAGCTTCTATGCCCAAGATAGCGGGTTCAAACCCGGCGGAAGCCGTCGGAATTTTTAAAAGCGTTAAAATCCCTCAGTATGCATTCCTTCGGAATGGAAGTAAAGACGGCGGTCCCATGTCATAGATTTATGGCATATTAAAGAACCTTCCACTAATTACACCTGTGTGAAGCTAAATTGTATAGGTTAAGAATGTAAACAACGCTCTTAGGATTCTACGTTCGTTGCAAAGAGCCGACTGCGGTGGCGTTTAGTAGCTAAGTTCTGAACTAGGCCTAGTAGTCGTTGACGGTGGCGTTTGGCGGCAAAAGTTGGAACTATTTGAAAAATTTAAAGTTGCAGTCCTTACTTGAATTTAAAAAAAGATAGACTCACTAATACAGCCATCACAATTAACACCGGTTATCAGACACATTCTACACACACCCAAAGTACACGGGGCTACATGACTGCGTTGTCGCAGCCCCTAAACTGAGGAACCAACCAACCAACCATCAAAAAACATAAAATATAAAATAAAATAAATGAGCATTGGTTCAAGTAATGAACACCATAGCATCATGAGTCCTGATAAACATATTGTAGAGCGTCTTTTGTAATATAAATTTTAGTTAACTATTCAGAGAGTTGAATGTGACTTGTCTTCGGCAAGTCAGCGGATAATGTTCAGTAAGTCCATTTACATCTGGACATGTTTTGACCGTGACCCAAGCACATTTCACTGCCAAATCTTGGTCATATTGTTAATTATCTATCCTAACTACGACCTCCGTGCTCTTTACCAGCATATCGTATTCCTTAAAAGACACAAACGGTGCACGAATAACATTATTTTGCTGTAGTGGAATAGACATTAGTGGAGAGCAGTCTGACAGAGATTATTTTTATCTCTATTCTTTTCAAATCTCTCTACGTTCTAAATTAATTTAAAACGCACGTCTCATCTAGAGAACTCGTTAACAGGGATGGAACAAATAAAAATAAAACATAAACACTGCATGAGACTGATATGCCAGCACATTCCGCAACTAAAATTGAATTCATTTATACGACTCCGTACTTTCCAATTTATACCTTATTTATCTTTACACAACCTCTTTGTTCTTTTCAATTCAATTCTTCGTTCTAGATACTATTAAAATGCTATTCTATGCTTCTTTGATAGTAGTAATGACATCATATATACCTGTATCATACTTCTTCATAATAATCCCTATTTTATTCATTTTGTCAAATATTTCCAAGAAGAAAAAAAAACGGAAGGAAAGTATATTGGCTTTCAGGGTGAAGGAATTAAAACTCAGCAATCTTTCTAGGTTTATGCCGTGTCTTGTGTGGGGTTTCACCTAGGATCACCAAGCTGGCTCATCAGCAGGCTCTTGGTGTACGTGACCGGTCCCCCACATAAGTATCAAACTGTGCACTACCTCACTTTTTATGAAGCACACCTACGCTTCTTTACTGTGAGAGCTAATAAAACTCAATCAGCTATTCACCTCCCTATAAAGACTGCCAGAGATACTGTAGTATATTGGCTTTCACGGCCAGGAATTAAAACTCAGCAATTTTTCTTGGTTCATGCCGTGTCTTGTGTGGGGTTTCGCCTAAGAACACCAAACTAGCTCATCAGTGGGCTCTTGGTGTCCGTGTCTGGACCCCCACATAAGTAGCGAACTGTCCTTGATGTTTCCCCTGTCCCACTATTTATTCGTTGCCGTGTTTTGTTTTTTTAGTTAGCGTTTCTAGGCGAGACCCCTCACAAGACACGGTACAAACCTAGAAAGATTACTGAGTTTTAAACGGAAGGAAGTTTGTAGTTTTACGTGCAATCATGATCCACGGAATCTCCACTTTTGCGTGGAATCCTAACCACAGGACGTGATATTACACTTCGAAAAATCTCACTTGCATTGACCGGGGAATGAACCCGGCTCGCCTCAGTGCACCCTCACGCTCCCAAAAACATACAAATAAACTTCAATTAATTAAGCGCCATTTCTTCTTGTCTTCAAATGACGGTAGCATTCACGTTGAGCATGAACTCCACATGTTTGACGAGATTTCGTGGATGTCTCAGGCAATTTGCCCGTTGCAATCCCATAGATGTTTGGTATGGACAAACTTGCCAATATTCGGAACCCTCTTTGAATACTGACGGTGATTTTCGCTGCACACTATGCTGCTGGATACAGTTTTAGGTAGATTTCATTAGAAAGCTAACTATTGCAATGGGTACCATGTTTCGACTTCCGGAAAATTTCGACATATCTTCGCGTTTCACATCCCCCAGACCCCAAAACCACCGTCAGTTCAAAAGTTTATATATAATTTATGTATATATGTATCTATCTATCTATCTATCTATCTATCTATACAGGGTGTTACAAAAAGGTACGGCCAAACTTTCAGGAAACATTCCTCACACACAAAGAAATAAAATATGTTATGTGGACATGTGTCCGGAAACGCCTAATTTCCATGTTAGAGCTCATTTTAGTTTCGTTAGTATGTACTGTACTTCCTCGATTCACCGCCAGTTGGCCCATTTGAAGGAAGGTAATGTTGACGTAATGTTAGAGCTCATTTTAGTTTCGTTAGTATTTACTGTACTTCCTCGATTCACCGCCAGTTGGGCCATTTGAAGGAAGATAATGTTGACGTAATGTTAGAGCTCATTTTAGTTTCGTTAGTATGTACTGTACTTCCTCGATTCACCACCATTTGGCCCATTTGAAGGAAGGTAATGTTGACGCCAGTGCTTGTGTTGACATGCGACTCATTGCTCTACAGTACGAGCATCAAGCACAAAAGTACGTAGCATCAACTGGTTAGTGTTCATCACGAACGTGGTTTTGCAGTCAGTGCAATGTTTACAAATGCGGAGTTGGCAGATGCCCATTTGATGTATGGATTAGCACGAGCCAATAGCCGTGGCGCGGTACGTTTGTATCGAGACAGATTTCCAGAACGAAGGTGTCCCGACAGGAAGACGTTCGAAGCAATTGATCGGCGTCTAAGGGAGCACGGAACATTCCAGCCTATGACTCGCGACTGGGGAAGACCTAGAACGACGAGGACACCTGCAATGGACGAGGCAATTCTTCGTGCAGTTGACGATAACCCTCATGTCAGCGTCAGAGAAGGTGCTGCTGTACAAGGTAACGTTGACCACGTCACTGTATGGAGAGTGCTACGGGAGAACCTGTTGTTCCCGTACCATGTACAGCGTGTGCGGGCACTATCAGCAGCTGATTGGCCTCCACGGGTACACTTCTGCGAATGGTTCATCCAACAATGTGTCAATCCTCATTTCAGTGCAAATGTTCTCTTTACGGATGAGGCGTCATTCCAACGTGATCAAATTGTAAATTTTCACAATCAACATGTGTGGACTGACGAGAATCCGCACGCAATTGTGCAATCACGTCATCAACACAGATTTTCTGTGAACGTTTGGGCAGGAATTGTTGGTGATGTCTTGATTGGGCCCCATGTTCTTCCACCTACGCTCAATGGAGCACGTTATCATGGTTTCATACGGGATACTCTACCTGTGCTGCTAGAACATGTGCCTTTACAAGTACGACACAACATGTGGTTCATGCACGATGGAGCTCCTGCACATTTCAGTCGAAGTGTTCGTACGATTCTCAACAACAGATTCGGTGACCGATGGATTGGTAGAGGCGGACCAATTCCATGGCCTCCACGCTCTCCTGACCTCAACCCTCTTGACTTTCATTTATGGGGGCATTTGAAAGCTCTTGTCTACGCAACCCCGGTACCAAATGTAGAGACTCTTCGTGCTCGTATTGTGGACGGCTGTGATACAATACGCCATTCTCCAGGGCTGCATCAGCGCATCAGGGATTCTATGCGACGGAGGGTGGATGCATGTATCCTCGCTAAGGGAGGACATTTTGAACATTTCCTGTAACAAAGTGTTTGAAGTCACGCTGGTACGTTCTGTTGCTGTGTGTTTCCATTCCATGATTAATGTGATTTGAAGAGAAGTAATAAAATGAGCTCTAACATGGAAATTAAGCGTTTCCGGACACATGTCCACATACCATATTTTCTTTCTTTGTGTGTGAGGAATGTTTCCTGAAAGTTTGGCCGTACCTTTTTGTAACACCCTGTATATATATATATATATATATATATATAAGTTTCTTGTGGACACGATAACTGCCGTAATTTTGTACCAATCACTTTGAATTTTTTACATAATATGTATCCCTATAAAATCTCGGTCGAGTTCTTTAATGGGCAAAATCGGTCGAAGGGGGTGAAAATGGGGGGGCTTTTTTCGAAAAAGTGAAATTTCGCTATAACTCTCTTAATACGTGAAATATCGAATCCATTCAAAGTTCATAATATGTGTCGGATAAGTGCCAAAAATGTATGTCAAATAAGTTTTTTGATAGCACCAACCATTGACCAATGGGGTGGAAAAAAGTGGGTTTTTCGGGAAACATTAATCATATCTCTCTTAATAGGCACAATATCAAAACCTTACAAAATGGAAAATATTCCCCTAATAATTACCTAAAACTTTTGTCTGAAAGAATTTTTGATATGACCCACCATTACGCCAAGGGATGAGAAAAATGATTTCGGAATTTAAAAAAATGCTAAGTGCCATCAGAGGTTACCATAACAACGCTTTTAAATTGATAAGGGATCATCTATCAGAGGTTGCCAAGACAACGCCATTGACGAGTTCACATTCATTTTTAGCCTACTTTTCACACTTTTCAAAAATGAGGAAAAAGTAGACTTATGAGATCGATCCGGGAAAATGTGTCTGTCCTTCTGTCTGTCTGTCAGTCCTTCTGTCTGCCTGGCTGTGTGTGTGTGTGTGTCCCCCCTATCAACTCCTAAACGGCTGCAGCAATCGAAACCAAATTTAGTATGAGTAAAGTTGTATACCGGAATATCTCAGGCCCATATTTAAAAAAGATGCCAGTGCTACAAACTGCTAAAAAAAACGCACTAGAAATTTGAGCTCCATGTTGGATATCTTGGAAGGTATACATGGGAGCTATTCTAAAATTGGCACACATGTAGATAATACTATTTCAGTTTAATTTCCAGGTGGCCTTACATGACAGCGTTGCCAAAATATTTTTAAGCCTTCTGATAAGTCCAATTTTTAAATGCATATAACTTCTACACTATCAATTGGATTTCAACCAAATTTTGAATGTAATATGTGTATATAAACAGATATGACTGAGTATTCTTAAGAGCCACCAGGGCTGCCAACTGTTAATAATTGCTCTCTATTTTGTATCCAAATATATCAGAAAGTATGCAAGCCGACAGCTTTAAACTATGCACACGTAAATTACCTGACATTTTACATTAATTTGGAGTAACTTATATACGTCAGTTCTACCAACATGATATTAAGCCTGCTGATAGGACCAATTTTTAAATACATATAACTTCTATACCAAGAAATGGATTTCATCCAAAATTGGCACAAAAAGATATAATATTTCAGATTATTTCTGACCAGCACTCGCATGACATTGTTGCCAACATGCTTTTACGTGTACTAATAGATCCAATGTCTAAATCCATGTAACGTCCTTTGAACTTCAACCACATTTTTTATTCTATACCTTAGGAGATGGAAGTAAGAATATATTCAGTCACCAGAGCTGCCAACTGTATTGCTCTATTAGGCTACATTATGCCTAGTATACCTTATTTCGAACTAATTAAGACATTTCGATATTACCCACTTAATTTCGTCATTATTCTAGATAGGTTCATATACTGTAGATTAATCTATGGCATGAATCTTAATTTTAAGAAAAGTAGGCTCTTTAGTTCGTCACGGAACTTCTTGTTCCATCTGACTATGAGGGAAGCGGCTAACTGGTAGCATGCTGAACTTCTATGCCTAAGGTCGCTGGTTCAAAGCCGGCGAAAGTCGCCGGATTTTCTAAGAGCGCTAAAAATGCGTCAGCATGCTTTCCTTCGGAGGGGAAGTTACAACGTTCGTTGCAAGTTTCTGGTTGCGGTGGCATCTAGCAGCCAAGTTCACAGCTAGGTGTCGTTGACGTTAGTATTTGGTACAAAATTAGGTACTACTACTTAAAATTGACCGTCTGCAGACCTTACCTGAATTACAGACTAATACAG
The DNA here is from genome assembly GCA_946902985.2 of Meconema thalassinum. Taxonomy (NCBI): domain Eukaryota; kingdom Metazoa; phylum Arthropoda; class Insecta; order Orthoptera; family Tettigoniidae; genus Meconema; species Meconema thalassinum. Next base: position 1,026,612,152 of record OX336388.2, read on the forward strand.
TCATCACAAATAACACCGTTGATCAGACAGATTCTACACACACCCAATGTACACGGGGTTACATGACCACCTTGTCGCAGCCCCTAAACTGAGGAACCAGACAATGTCTCTGCGGGAGATAACATTTTGCGTGAAGAAGTAACAGACTGTTAGATAGTTACACATTAGTTCCAAACCTTGCATAAGGACAGTGTGATCACAAGTATAAAAATGAACCCCAAATGACAAGAAGGTTACCATCCCCATAAGACAGTAAAATGTTAAAAATATGCATAGAAAGACGAAAAAATGTTAACTATCTCCAATTGTAAAATACTTTCTCGCAATAAATGAGGTCTGATCCTCCTACGAAAACCTGCATATTTTGCCTATTATAGCCCATCCCCTAGTTTGCCCGGTGAAATCTACCTCCGCCTTCCGGCGTGCCGAGATGAATTTTTATTTTTATTTTATTTTTTTAAGCGTATGGCTTTTAGTGCCGGGAGTGTCCGAGGACATGTTCGGCTCGCCAGTTTTGTAGCTGCTTCGAGACGGACACCCAATGGCTGTGCTACAAGTACCGTTGGGGAGGGAAATTGGAAAGTAAGGATGAGGAGTTGGAAGGTATCGGCTGTGGTCTATAGTTAGGGACCAACCCCGGCATTTGCCTGGAAGGAAGATGGGAAACGACAGAAGACCATCTTCAAGGTTGCCGGCGGGGAGATTGGAACCTCCTCGCCTCCCGGATGTGAGCGACTGCCAGCAGTCATGCCATAACGACCACGACTAACTCACCCGGTGCTGGATTCAGTGACTCAGCTTGTAAAGTACTGAGTTAGTGGGAAAGCTTATCTACAAGGGAGACACATACTCGAGTCATTTAATCGATCCTTTATGATGGTTCACAGAGGGCTACCTTTGATCTTTCATTCCACCATTTTCACTGACTTTCAGTATTTTTTTGAAATTTTAAAATTACATTTTGTAGATTCGTTTTCTCCCACAAATTGTCCCCGTGTAACCCGTCAGTCATTTGGACCTGATAGGAAGGAGAGTAGTTTATCGCAGGTATTGTGCATGCGTCACTCTGAAGTTGGAACTGATTTACTTCACAGTCACTTGCAATATATCATTAGCTTAATGTGGCGTACCAGCCGTTTCGTCAATAGCAACTGTGTAGCATTACACGAGGGAGATATTGCACTCCTCTGAATAAAGTGATGTAGCCTACATTCTGTAGCCATTTGGTTTGAACATGCGAGTATTCAAGGGGATGAGGACATGTTTACTTTAAATTATGCTAGACCCAAATAAATGGTCTTAAGTTATATATTAAACGTTCCGACAACAGATATGGTTGGTTGGTTCCTCAGTTTAGTGGCTGCGACAACGCGGTCATGTAGCCCCGTGTACTTTGGGTGTGTGTAGAATCTGTCTGATAACCGGTGTAAATTGGGATGACTGTATTAGTGTGTGTTATCTGTTTTCTATTCAAGTGAGGGCTGGAGACAGGGGGTGTCAACCAGATAGGGATTATTTGGTACCATCGGTGTAGTTGCGCGGCCAGCCATATGGAGCGCTGTATATCGTCTTGCCAACATATGCATGATACACGTTGTAATTAAATTGCAAACATATCCCTATATTTAGTCAATAAATATACGCATAATTCCTAATTGACATTTCCTTGCAATTATCTTGCTCACAGACGATAATTACGGCACTTATCATTAAATAAACATTATTTCTACTGGGTTGGCGGCATTGACCAACATGGACGCTCTGTTTATGTCTCGCATGGTGTAAACAATATTGGCCGTATATTATTATTTTATAATAAGCTAATGTTGTGTTCTTTCTCATCTTTATTTCATCAAATCGTCTTCTTGGTAATGAGAAGTGAACAGTTCTTCTTCTGCTACGCCAAGTAAGTACGCTTATTTTAAGAGTTTAAGTGAAAACTTGTTTCTGTAGTGCCTGTGAAAAATATACCGTAGCCTAGTTTTAAATTGATATTAGACGCAGTGTACAGGTGATATTCTACTTGATATATTAATTAACTTTCACTATTATTTATTCCACAGGTAGGCCTACCAAATTCTGTGAACAAACAAATCGTAAATTGCTGTTCTCGAAATAGCAGAGGAATGTGGCAATTAGGCCTACTCTCCTGAGAAATGACCAGGTAAGAGTCTGTTACCGTAATGTTTTCAACTTGATTACATCTTGCAGAGATACGTACAGTCCCATGAGCCTATTGCATATGTGTATTGGTACCGTATTCAAAAAAGATCAGTTCTTGCACATGTTAGTTACTGGTGCAGTGGCAAGTATTCAGTTGGTCGAATATGTAGTAATGCCATTACTGATGAAGAACTGTAATTACAGGTTCTAAAATCTTAACACCCACTGGTCCTGTGGGTGGCTGTGTGCTCTTGTTCAGTGGAGCAAAGTCCAACATTAAAATGTATTTCAGAGGTCTACATTTTGGTAAAAATATACAAATGAACGAAGCACCAAATGGTGAACGCATTTGTACTCTGAATTTGAAGAATATTAAGTTCATCAGAATGGTTTCATTTTATGCGTATGTTGTTATTTTAGAATAGGCTATATTTATTTTTCTTCCGATCATTCCATAATTATTTTTAGAAAATTCAGCAGCTACAGCACTGTATCCATGCGTTGCAAAACTATTTCTCTTCTGGCAGAGGAGTAAGAATATAATTAGAAATGATGAGACATCTTTCTGAAGGGTGATACCTGCAGAATCAGTAACAAATCCACTCACCAGACACATCAAAAATCTAGAAGATATGCTGGAGTTACCCTTAATTGTTGTGTAATAGAAACACACGTGGATTAGTTACATTAATCGCAGAATTAAAATTTTAGTTATTTACAGAAAGGTGAGGGAGGCAATCTTATCGGTTGCATCAATCATAGATGTCCATTACATTAATAAATAAGCTTCTGTGTCTAACTGAAATTAATATTCATCAGTTTTGAAGGGGTGTTAACTCATAAAACAATGTAAAGAAGATTGGTTAATATGTTTGTGTTCGACCCTGGCGAAATGTAAATATTATATGTCAGAAAAATGTACCGTACTATAATGAGGCTCATTATAGTACAAGTTTTCATTATGATACAGTTTCTCCCACCAATCAGAGCTCAAGAAACAGTTGTGTGACCAATTAGGTGAGGATAGCATAGTACCTGCGCTCACTTCCATGGCCCCCTATTTTAAATTTCACTGCGTGGTGAGTGTCATAGTGAGGTATTCCAGGAAGCCATGGTCAAATACAAGGTATTCTCTGCATCCCATGCACTCTGTTCAGTACATAAAACTGGTGAAATCTCGACAGATATTTATGAATACCGTATTTATGTTCGAACATAAAATAGTTATAATTATCGTCGAACATAAACAGTCGTATGCAACTCGTCTATAATTGTAATTAAGACACTCGTATGGAAATTATAAAACTCGCTACGCTCGTTTTATGAACATACTCGTGTCTTAATTATTGTCATTATAGGCTCGTTGCATAATGTACTATTAAGTTACAAGGTGCACATATAATAAGCCACTACAACAGAGGTCTGAGTGAAATAACATGAAATTTTATTAACAAATAGGTGCAGGCTAGAACTATTACCACTGTGTTGTATTGTTTCTTCCAGTATCACAGTAAACAATTTGTTTTAAAGGACTCTTCACTTTGTATTATGTTATATCGTGGAATAGATTAGAGATGGGCAGCAGTCGACTGAAAACAGTCGAATTAGTCGATCGTTAAAACAGTCGAATTCTGCTTTTAAAAAACAGTCGAATGAATTCAACGACTACTCACCGTATTATAAACAAGTCGTCTGCAAACGACTGGTCCCAAAACAATCGTTGGAAATCATTTGAATGAAACAAGTCGTTGGCAAACGACTAATTCCAAGTGAATGGAATCATTCGAATTTAAGTAGTCGTTCTAATCAAACGACTTCTTCAGGATAACTTCATGCTACAATTGATTGTGCTGTATGTTTATTGTAGAGCTTTAATTAATAAGTTAAGTATACCTGTAGGTGCCTATAGTTTTATACAGTTCGTTGATTCTTTCAATGAAATAGCCTAAATCCAGTTGTCCAAGTTATTGGAAACGTTAAGCATTCAATATTTAGGTTATGTTTGAACTCCAGATACCGGTTTTGAGGCCCATCATCCCAGGCAAGCCGGTAAATACCTTTCCTCCCAGTCAGATGGATCATTTGGCCGTAATTTTGAATTAGAGTAAGGTTGTAGTATGCGTGGTCAGATTTAGACAATTGCCTACTCCATGAAGGGGTCATGGCTACGCCTTCTATGTTTGTTTAATGAATAGAGTAACTGAAATGAGGGATGTATACTGATTTTAAGATTTGTGGAATGAGTTTATGAATTTTTAATAGAATTTATTGAAGTCTTCGGTAAAGTTGAAGGAGACATGATCGTGTTTAGACAATAGCCTACTCCTTGAAGGGGTCATGACTATGCTTTCTATGCCTGTTTAAGGTGTAGTGTGGCTGAAATGAGGGAGGTTTACTGATTTTGGTGTTTGTGGAGTAGTCTTTTCGTTTATAATTTAGGTTTTGTGAAGCTTGTTGCGGAGTTGTTTTATGGATTTTATTGCTCTGCAAATGAAGTGTATTAGGGGGTTCTGGGTTTGGTTTAGCTGTAGTTTACAGGGTTATGGCTGAGAGTTGTTGTAGCAGGCCTAACAACTGTGTCAGAGCAGTGGCGAGCTGTGTGGGAGGGGGGTTTAGTGGCAAAGACATGAGGGCAGGGATGGAAGAGTTTATGTGTTCCCTCACAGTTGGCACACTTAGGCTCTTCTCGAGGTACCGTATAGATAAAGTGGTGATGTGAATCTCCAGCGGGTACTGTGAGGACAGCTTGGCGGCTGTAGGTGCCTATAGTTTTATACAGTTTCTTGTTCGTAGATTCTTTCAATGAAATAGCCTACGTCCAGTTGTCCAAATATATATGTATGTCATTTCATTGGAAATGTTAAGCATTCAATATTTAGGTTTAGTTTGAACTCCTTAACACAGTCTATACACTTTTAATGAGAATTGGGTGCATTCTTGAATTATTACACAACTTGAACATGGGCTTACCAATTATGGCTTAGAGTTCTATTTATTTTATGATTGAATTTCATTCATTTATTCTACCGCGTGATAAATGAATTACAAGAAAACTATTATGAAATTCTCCCCATAGCATGATGGTAATGATCGATGCAAACATAGAATAGATTTTCCAGGAAAATTAAATCAGAAAATATTTTATATTGGGATCCAATATTAATAGCATTTTAGCAAGTCGGAGGGCGTGTACGCTCAAATTGATTCTGGTTGTCAATTGTTTTGTAGAGATGGGCTTCAGCAGTCGACTGACAAAAGTTAAAACCATCGACTTGTTTGACTGCTTTTAGAAAACAGTCGAATGAATTCAACGACTACTCACCGTAACATAAACAAGTCGTTTGCAAACGACTGAACTGATCCCAATTGTTTTAACAAGATGTTTAGTAAAGAACATATAGCCTACTTTCTCCTAAATGTATGAGTATAGTTATAACTCGTTATTATCAAAGAGTATAATAGAACTATTCTTTGTTGAAGACCTTAGAAACGATTTACCTCTACCAAACGCCACAACCTAGATAAAAACTGCTACCATCATTGAAGAAAGAAAGAAAGAAAGAAAGAAAGATAAGTATATCAAGAATGTTATGGATCTGGAGACATAATCGACCGGACTGGCTGCGTGGCTCAGCGGTAACGTTCTCGCTTGCTGGGCCCTAGGTTGCAGGTTCGTATCCTGGCGCAGTCAGCTGGCATTTGAGGGTGCACAAATGCGAGGGAGCCGTGTCAGTACATTTACTGGCACGTTAAAGATCCCCTTCGGGCCAAAATTCCGGCACCCCGGTGTCTCTAAAAGCAGCAGTAGTTAAAAGGGATGTAAAACCAATAACATTATTATTATTATTATTATTATTATTATTATTATTATTATTATTACATATACGACCTGCCGTGGGCAACATCCAACTTTGAGTTGAGGCATGTCTTTACACGTCTGGTTGTGCATGGCTTTCACAACCCTAATTGAAAAAAAAAGGAAGGAAGATTGTAGTTTTACGTGACCGTGAATCTTGTGATTATGAGCTACGGGACCTCCTTTTTACGTGGAATCCGAACCACAGGACATGGCATTTCACTTCGAAAATCTCACATGCTTTGACCGGGAATCGAAAACCCTAATTGAATTAACAAATCTTTCCATGACCCTACAGAGACGTGTGTATACAAACTACTATGTGAAATCGTTTTGTTCTTTACTTCAAATAACATTTTCAAGTAACGCAAAATAGGCTGTTACAAACCCTTTAAAATAAAAAGTAAAAATGTATCGTAGTATCATCTTGTCATTCTTCAAATTCGATGCGCATAGAATGCCAATGGTATAGTAATCAATGGAGCCCCACGTACACTAGTCGTGACATCTATTGGTGAAATATCGAACAATATAATCCTAACAGAGCGAGTGCATTCTAGCGGCCAGAAGAAGAAACTTTTCAATAAAATCTGGAAGTTAATAAGTAGGTCGACGTGCAGTTACCTTTTTGGCAGCTAGATGTCTCGAGTAAATCTGCTGGCGAATTATGTTTTAATTAAATATATATTTTACACCATAATATGCACAATATAACGCTTAATTTTAAAACATCTGTGTCATAACATAACAATAAACATATAACATTTCAAGCAAAAAACCTAGCTCTGCCCGGGTTTGAACCATAGGCATTTGAGCGATAGGCTAACGCTCTACCACTTTTTTTTTATTAGCTCTTTACAGAATTACAGAATTTTCAGATATGATAAAGACCATACTAATACATCACAAGAAATCCAGATAGTGTCCATATTTATCGTACAATTGTCCACTTTCACTAAGCTTCCAACGCTCTTTTTGCAGGTGATACCTGAGATCCAGGAAAGAGAAATGTTGATCATTGTCCATCACGAAGTGTACATATTGGCCCATTATCCACACAATGGCAGTCTGTTTAATTTGGGGGAAGGCGGTCACCGACAAACGAACCAACTTCCTGTCATCAAGGTCATCCGAGGGCACATTTAATAGTTGACATACTTTTCCCTTACACCACAGCCACGTGGAGGCAACTCGCGTGCATGATGTGAAGCGGTGTATCGCCGTATCAGTTTGACCACATATAGTACACCATGGGTAAGCTTCAAGATGAAATGGTATATCGCCGTAGAGCGGTTGGGATGAGATCGTTGAGGAAGATAAAAACTTGGGAGTGTACAGCAGAAGAAATGGACATAGCCCCAAAATTTTTCCAAACAGTGGGCCAATGGACGTAGAGGGTGGTGGCCTCTATTTGCGGTTTGGAGTGTACCACTTGCCGCAACATGTTATAGATACTTTTCGTCGTTGGAACAATCCCTGATGGCATTTGGCGAACAGTTTCCAGAAGGTGCTGTTGATGGTCCCTAAATATCTTCGGCAAAGCTCTATCACAACCACGGGCTGTGTTTCGAATATCTTTGTATAGCGCTTTCGTAAAAGTGTCATGTTGGGAAAGAATGGTGATATCGTTCTTGCAGAGGAGTGCACGGCATTTCATGCCATGAGCTGTTAGCCCTAGCCCGCCTTGCCGGGATGGGAGATACAACTGTTCCCGTTGTACTCGGAACAAAAATCCTTGCCATATAAACCAACCTGTATATTTTGCCAATTGGCTCTCAAACATTTTGGGAAGTGGGAAAAGTTGTGCGACATACCATATTTTAGAGAGCGCAAACACGTTGAGGACCATGACCCGTTGCACTATATTGAGGTTTCTTTGACCAAATTGGATCAGGACTCCCCTAACTTTGGCAATGACCTTAGTCCAGTTAACTTGCACTGTGTCCAGAAGCGATTGCTTCCAGGTAATGCCAAGGATTTTCACCTCATTTACTATCCGGAACCAGGGCTGTGGGGTAATCACTGAGTTAGTATTGAGCGGAAGCAAAGCAGTTTTCTGGGGGTTCGATTGTGCTCCAGAGGCGATATGGTAGAGCTGAAGGACGCTATCGATGTGGGAGATGTCTTCTTCATTGCGGATCAATATTGATACGTCATCAGCATAGGCGCACATTCCAAAAACATGTGTGGACAGTTTGTAACCCTGTAGCTTCACCTGGGTAGTCCGAATGAACGGTTCAAGGCCAATGACAAAAAGTAGCATAGAAAGGGGACATCCTTGCCTAACTGATCGTTGTATTGGAATCAGAGGGGAAAGAAAACCGTTGACGAGCACTCTAGACGTAGCATTACAATTTATCATACGAATGTAGTCAATAAGGATTTCAGGAAATTCGAAGTGTTGCAAGACCATGTACAAGTATTCATGACTGATGCGGTCGAAAGCTTTATCAAGATCTAAGGTGAGAAAACTCATTGGCTCAGTGGGGAGCATTTCGGCTTTTAGGTGTAGGTCCCGTAGTATCGCTAAGTTTGTTAACAGAGTTCTTCCAGGAATACTGCAACATTGTTCATCACCAATGATATCAGGTAGAACAGTCTTCAATCGGCATGCAAGTACTTTGGTAAGGACTTTATAGTCACTGCAGAGCAGAGTAACTGGTCGGAAGTCACCAACTGCCATGGGAGAGGATGTTTTTGGTATGAGGACTATGGTACCCTCGTGATGTGATTGACAAAGAGCACGACGTTGGAGAATGGTACGCAGGACATGACAAAATTCTTTGCCAATGAGAGGCCAGAAGTGTTTATACATTTCATATGGCAGTCCATCAATGCCAGGTGAGCGGTTGTTTGGGAGTTGTTTAACCACAGAGTGAATCTCTTCATCCGTAATATCCGCGCTGAGCAGAGTTTTGTTGTCCGGAGATAGTTTGGTACTGCAAGATGACAGCAATAGGGTCACCTGCTGTGGATCAATGGGAGCCTTAGCGTAGAACCGTTGATAAAATAATGATATTTCACTACGTATAGCGTCAGGGGAGGTGACGACACTTCCAGTACTGGTGCGGAGGCGGTGGATATATTTACGTTGCCGCTCACGTTGTCTTTTGGCGATATGGTATACACTTGCACTTTCGTCCGGGAGCACTGTACGATCTTTTAAAGCCACGTTGATATGAGCGAGCGTTCGTTGCTGTAGAGACAGGAGCTTGGTTTTAACTTCCCGGATCTGGTCATATATACGCTCCCCAGCATCAGATCTTTGCTGGAGCTGGCGAAGAACTCGATAGTAAAATTCAACTGTATCCCGTCTTTCCCGACCTCGTTGGTAAGATATGTTCTTAAAGACGCGGCGGATCCCTGGTTTAACTAAAATATCCCACCAGTCTGTGCAGTCGCAAAATTTGCATTTTTGTTGGACCCATCGAATCCAGTGTTGTCTGAAAATATCTTGGCATTCCTCCTCCAGTAACAGCGAGCAATTCAGCTTCCAATAACCTCTTCCTATGTGAAATATGGGATGGGGGTAAGAGATTGTACATACGACAGCATGATGGTTAGTGAAACTGGCAGGAATCACTTCATATCGTCTAGGCTGGATAAGTTCCTGTGAAAAGTAGATGCGGTCAAGTCGTGATGAGGAGTTGTGACTTATACAGGTGTAATGGGGCAGGGGCACTCTTAAACTATCCACAGCATCAATGAGGTGTAGGGAGGTAAGAAGGGTCCTGAGAGCCGGGTTGACACCTCTGTATGGACTAGTGGAATCCTCTGGGCGTTGAATACAATTGAAATCCCCTGCAAGAATAAGTTTTTCCTTAACGTCGTGCAGATGAGGCAGTATACTCTGTTGAAAGAACATTTTCCGTTCCACACGTTTATTGGACCCGGATGGGGCATATACATTTATCAGGGTGGTATTGTTTATGTGTCCAGATATTATGCGTCCTGATGGATGACATAGCACACCTTCGAGTGGGATATCATGTCTTATGAGGAATCCGGTCCCTCTATTCGTATTACCGGTATTGATGTATTGTTTGTAGAAGGCAGATATGGGTAAACACGGTATAGCAACTTCTTGAATGAAAGCAATGTCAATGTCAGCATCTCGAAGGAATCTCTCCAACAGTTGAAATTTCAGAGGGCATTCTATTACATTGATATTCACAGTGGCCACAGTGAGAAATTGCGCCATTAAGAGAAGTATAAAAGCTGTGCTAGACATACTGGAAGGTGGACTCGAAAGAAGACACAGGTGAGAGTTATCCTGGTGCACTATGTCAAATTAGGTTGAGATAGTTCCTTTTGACTGCCATTCATAGGCCGGCTGTCAGCGGTTGAGAGCGTTCGTGGGTCCCTAGATGACGTAGAAAGAAGATTTTGTTTCTTTTTCACAGCTGCGGGAACGTTTGTGGAGCCAGTTTGATTCTTCAGGGCTGGTACGGCAATCGAGGCATTTGTTTTAATCTTCTTAGAGACGTTCTCGGATCCCCGATCAACATTCTTAAGTGAGTCGGTAGGGACCAGCGAAGTAGGGGGCAGTGAAGACAAAATTTCTGTGGCAGCCTGTAGTAACGGCAGAGTTGGTTCTAAGGCTGCGATACAGGTTGCCGAGAGCACAGGGGCACTCTGTGTCTCGCAGCTCTGGTCAGGGCAAGGTACCAGTTCTGCGTCAGATGTATCCGAGGTCACTCCTGGTGTTGTCTCAGCTGACTGATCAATGAGCATGTTTTCATATGACGTTTGCTGCGTCACAACTTCCGAGTATTGTACACGTCGTTGTTGTGTAGGAGTTATACCGAGGGGAATCATATTCTTTGGGCAGTTAATACGTAGATGTGTGGTAGCATTGCAAATTAAACAGGTCTGTTTCTGTCCATTATACGTTATATAGCCAGAATGGCCACCAAAAGCCTCAGTGGAGGGGATATCTTGCTTGATTTCCATAGTTACGGCACGTATTCCATTATACACCGGGAACTGATAAGCAGAAGACCATTGTTCTTTCCTGACGTCACTCACAGTGCCATATTTCGACAGGACGGATTTGAAAATTTCAGGGGGTACTTCGAGTGGGACATTAAATATACGCACTGTGGTAAAATTGGAATCCGCTGTGGAGAGCTTAACATTGGTCATTTCGCCTGAATCATACTGAAATTTAATAGGATCTGCAAAAGTATTTAACAATTTCTGATAAATAGATATGCTGATTACCTTGATGTACATGGTTTTTTCGTGCGCATTTAACTGGATGGCTTCTACTTGGTCGACAGTCAACCGGAGGGTATCGCCAATCCAGCGGTGAATTTCTCCTGGTGAGCGGCGAGAACTCTGCCTGTCCCATTGGCAGCGTACGGTGTTTTTTCTCTGGTATCCGGACATGATTTTCAGCGGGGTTTTCTGGGTTTCTGGTTTTGTTGTCCTATCTGGAACACTACTTAAAAAAGTATTGTCCGAATGACACACGGAAGGTCAGTACACACGTGGAACTAAGGAAGCACCGGTATTAGGAACCGTAAACTCTTCCAATGCGGTCACACAGCGCGCACACACGTACCGCACTCGGCCACGACCAGTGACCAACTATACCACTGAGCTAATTGTGTCAACGAATATCGTTCTATATAAAATGACTTACATAGAACTTGTTAGCAAATAATGATTTATACTAAACGATTTCATCACTGGAGTATATTATTTATATATAAAGCATTTCATACAAAGTTTATTTATTTTGTATCAGTACGCTATATTGCATGCAATACTCAAATTAGTGAAATATAAGTCAGGCACAAGATATCCGCTGCCATCTTGTCTTATTACTGAATCAGCTCAGCGTTTTAAAATCACGTCTGCACTATAGTATTACAAAATAAACTTTTAATTTCGAACGTGCCTCTTCCTTTAGAACAGTTAAAACGATTCTCGGCTCGATAATCGGAACTGGTGGGTCCCATGATATGGATTATAAAGTTTGCATAATTCGCACGGCTGCCATCCTGAAATGGTATGGCAGACGACCTTGTAGTTTGGTCACAAGACGCATCCAATACGAAGGTATGTTGTTACCAAATTTGGTAGAGATCGGATGATTTGGTTAGTCGTTATTTGATTTTACGTTTTGAACGTTTGAGTGGCCGCCATTCAGTTTTAGTAAAGATGGCGGCGATATAAAACATGACACTGAGGTGTCCTTTGCTAGTGCTACCTTTGTACCAAATTTCGTTCAATTCGCATTCACCGTGTTCGAATTGATAGGGGGGGACAGACATTCAGAGTACACACACTCACACACACACAGACACACACACACACAGACTCACACACACACATACACACACACACAGACTCACACACACATACACACACACAGACAGACACACTTTTTTCGCCCTGTGTTGATCTCATAAGTCTATTTTCATTTTTTGCAAAAATCGAAAGTAGGCTAACATGTTCTGAGCGCTGGCATAGTTTTACGTTCTGGTCATAAATTGTTTGTATTCACATGGTTGCCAACATCTCCACTGAAATTTCGCTCTCGTTACTGTTCTAAAGTGCTCTATTGTCGTCTCTCGTGTGTATTTATTCTAGACTGTCGTGTTCTTGTTCAAGTTGTATTTCAACTCTTCATTCTTAGTATTTTCTGCAAAACAACTAAGAAATAAAAGGTACGTCACAATTTTGGCTATGGAATTGTTACCGGTACTTACGAACTCCCTTTCAGTTCTAGTAATTTAATTAAGTATTGCTCTATTGCTTCACTTATTCAGAGTACATACAGGTAATGTGTCCTATACCAATATCTGGGAACATTTACTCATTCTCATTGCAACATTGGATATAATGGCTGCACTATACACAACGCCGCAACCTCCATTCGAAGCACAGTAAAAATAAATAACTTGGATCAATTGCATGTTGCCGAGTGTCGCGTAGTCCAAACTAACGTCTGCAAAAATAGGTAGGTTAGGGAGAAGTTTGTTTTTCATCTGTTGGTACATCAGAACTCCGCGGGTAACGGCTTACAGTGCTTTGTACGCAGCCTAGAAGCGACTACTTTCAGTCGAATACATGAAACGACACGCTTTTAAGAGCTATGCGTATTCAGGTAACCATTCGACTGAAAGTAGTCGAATATCTAGTCGATAGTTTCTTCCAACGAATGACTAGTCAGTCGATAGTTAAAAGTAGTCGATAGTCCCATCTCTAGGATAGATAGATACAAGACAAATATAATTCATTTATTATATGCCAGTGTAATGGTTGACATACCTATAGGTAGTATTTTATTCCTACACGTTACTTAAATATTTTTCAACACGTAGGATGCCAATGTCTAAGCCAGTCACAGCTCGTGCTCAGTAGCGGCTGCTGTAGAAAATTAGTTGTGTGCTGTAACCCATCCCCCCTCTAAAGAATTACAATATTTGGAAACATACAGGAGCATTCTCTCAGAAACACTCAAGAATAAGTTGGGAATGTTAATAAACCTTCAGATGGGAACTGCTGATAGCTTCCTCTATTTTTCCCCCGTTTGATTTGAGTGACTCCCTCTAAAATGTTATCGCAGAGACTAGAAGGTGCCACCGGCCACGTTCTCATTTCGTGTGACCAGTGTTGCCACTCCGTGGATGAACGAAGAAAGCCCTGGCTCTGGTCAGGACCTTCTATACTACCGGACCTGACACTGCAATCCAAGATTTGCCCAGAGTGTATCCACATTACTCCCTTCACTTATCTAAGAAATCAATTTTGATTTCAGGTAAGGTCCAAATTCATCGAATTTAGTTCTTCTGTATAATTTCTTGTCCTGTGTGACCCTCCTATTAAGCCTTTTTGGTACCAGACCAACGTACATTATTGCAGCCTTTTGGTCACCTATTCCTTCAATTACGTGGTTTTTTTTCAACTAGTTCCCCTGGTTTTATCAGGAATACATCCAGCAAGTTACTGAGCCTAGTTGGTGCTTGCACTACTTGTGTAAATCCTCCCTCCCAAACTAATTTATTTGCAAGTTTCTGTTCATGGGCTTCTGTTGCAGCTCCATTCCAATCAACTTCTGGCAAATTTAAATTCCCCCCAATTATTACCATGCCATTAAGTTATTGTTTTTATGAGTGTAATCTATTACTTTCTCAATTATTTCCATGTCTCTTTTCTCTCTCCCAGGCCTATATATTCCTATAATTCCCACCTCCTTCATATTGTCACAAACTAATTCTATCCTAATATTTCATCCGTTTCGTCGGTAAACCATTCATGTGAGCAGTAGGTTTCCTGCACCAGAATAACCCCCCCCCCTTCCCTCCCTTCTTATTTCCTCGGTCTCTACGATAGACTACATGCCCTTCTGGGAATACTTCTCTATTTCCTACCCCTTCTCTCAGCCATGATTCCTCTCCTATCGCCACATCAATTTCATATGCTTCCAATGCTGTACTGAGTTTTATATGCTTGTTTACTACTCTTTGACAGATTACCAAGAGCAATCTTAGATCCCCTACCCCTTCAAATTTTGATGTTGTGGTTGTGCAATTAGTAATGCGTGATGACCGTAGCAGTGTGTGTAGCGGTACAAGGGACTGGCATGGGGAGGTGCCCCAGAAGTTGAAGTAAGTTACTACCAGAGTTCCATCAGGAAAGGAATCAAATAAAATAATGTTGAGGCCCACAGGAGAGATCTGCAGAATATCTTGGCAGAGTGGACAGGGAAAGTTGTAACTGTTCCTGTAGGAATTTCAATTTCTTTTGATATATATTATTCTTAAAAATAAATGTGACCAACCAGGTGGTATAGTTCTTGGTTGTCACTTCTGGGGTCCATGTTTGATTCCTGAATGTCAAGAAATCTAATTCTAGTCTGAGGGTAAGAACAGGGTACACACAGCCTAGTGAGGTAAACCGGGAAATGTTGGGTTTGATTCTCCGCTTAGCCACCCAGCAAGTGGTTTATCATGGGTTCCCACACATACTGAATATAAATTTCTAGGTAATTCCTATCATGACTGCCTCCTGTAAATCCGTAAACAAGTAGGGTAGTCGTATTCATTCATTCCTATTCATGAGCTTAAATGGCACTCTGTCAAACGCATACATGTGTCAGAATCCAACACAACACACAATAACATAATGACTTGATTTTGTCTGCTGTTAATTCATTTTATGGGCTTGGGACATCTTGGTCATCAGCCCCGTGCAGTTGGGTGTGGGTAGAATTGCTCCGATTATGTGATGACTGTAGTAGTGTGTGTAGCTTTATAAGGGACAGACTTGGGGAGGTGCCCCAGGAGTTGAAATAAGGTACTACCGGAGTTCCATCAGGAAAGGAATAAAATAATGTTGAGGCCCACAGGAGAGATCTGCAGAATATCTTGGCTGAGTGGACAGCGAAGTTGTAACTGTTCCTGTTGGTATTTCAATTTCTTTTTAGTACATATTATTAAAAATTCTTAAAAATAAATGTTCCTAACTATGGCTGCCACCTTTCCAGTCCTCATCTGAATTACAGAAAATATAGCCTACACACTACTACAGATACCACAATAACACAGATTATCATATAAATCCTATACACTTCCAAATATATGGGGCTAAATGAATATGTTATCAAAAGCCCTAAAATTAATATCAAAAATACAATGATTTTACAATAAGAGATTCTTTTAAAATATAGTTATAGTAGGTGCAAACATACACATATCAGCAAATTCAAGTTCTCCATTTCAAGCATTACACATTTATTAAGTTAACTGTTTCAACATACAAACTTGCATGTGTTGTAGGAATTTGCAGTTCATCGGTGTCAGCCATGGCGTCAAGGAGGTAATAGGTCCATTATCATGTGCTGTAGCCTACCGTTATACCTTGGCAAGAAAGAAGAACATGCCTCAACACATACTTTTAAAAGGACCAGATTTGATTACTGTATTTTTGCTAAGTTTGATTTTGGCTCTCCCTGTTATTTTTTCTTCGTTGACAAACTTTTTAAGTAAAACATGATGATTTCTAGCAGTATTGAGTGTGTTTCTTGTTTTTCATTGAAAGTCCTATTTCTCCTTTCCCCTTCACAGCATGTCATAGAATTTACTGTATTAGTGTGCCATAATATTTGTTTATGTACATGTACTTACTGTATTTCACCCTTCAAAATTGGTGAACTGGTTATATTTTAAAGGGAATATGAAATGAACTACGGTATACAAATTTTGTGATATCCAATTATTTTTCTGAAACTAATGAATTTGGCACTTATTACACTAACAATTTTAGTGTGATGAGGATCAGGTTAAACCACCTATTTCCTTAGTATTCTCTCCTAAAATTTTCCTGTTGTTGCGAACAGCATCAAGCATTTTAAGATATGAATATTCTCCCTTCCCAGTACTTTTCCTTTCTAGTTTAATCTCGGAACTAATTGGTTATAATTGGGCCTACAGTGGTTAATTGGAAGGGACCATTTTTTTAAATTGAGTAATAATATGCTGCAGACCTTATAGTAGCCTAATTCTTGTCAATGCAATATGCTCCAATTGCAACTGAAATAAATGTAAACATGTAAATAATTGATGAGGTTATGTCCTAAATGCTGCGATTGCTCATTTCAGAGTTCCGGAATTCACAATTTCCCACTTTGGTATTATTTTTTTTTTAAATTATGTTATTGCTATTTTGAATGTGATTTATTTCGTGTAGATCATATTATTATCTCCACACTTAAAAACGTGTGCTATAAGTATTGGGAAGATTGTGATTTTCGGAACATTGAAGTGGGCAGAGCAGTTAGGACGAGAATATTTAGCGGAACGAGGGGAAGGGGTGGGGTAGGCTACCCGCACGGCCGTGCTCAACTAGTACCGCGATCAAACACCAGACAGCGTTGAAGTCTTAGGTGCCAAGAATTAGCATGGCTGTCGGCTATCTGTAGTAGTAGGTAATCTGTGGCTGGAGACATTGATTTTTTTCAAGTAGTTCCTACTTTTGTCGCCAAACGCCACCGTTAACGACTACTACTACAGAGCTTGATTACCAGATGCCACTGCAGTCGGCTCCTGACTACGAACGTCGGGACCTAAGAGCGTTTGTCGAATGTTTAACCAATAAATAATTTAGCTTCTCACAGGTGTAATTAGTGGACATGAGACCGCCAGCTTTACTTCCCCTCCGAAGGAAGGCATACCGGTACTGAGGGATTTTAACGCTCTCAAAAATCCGACGACTTTGGCCGGGTTTTAACCCGCGATCTTGCTCATAGAAGCTCAGCATGCTACCAACTACGCCACCGAAGCCGCTATACAACAGATAATGGTCGTAATAGATGCTGGAAAATATACATTTACCGTTCTTACAACAGATATTGGTCGCAATAATTGCCAGAAGTTGTATATTTACCGTTTCTACAACAGATAGGCTATCGGTCGTAATAGAAGTCGTAAGTTATATATTTACCGTTCTTACAATATATATCAGTCGTAATAGATGCCAGAAGTTATATATATACCGTTCCTTCGACAGATAACGGTCGTAATGGACGCTGGAAGTTGTATATTTACCGTTCTTGCAACATATATCGGTCGTCTTAGACGCCGGAAGTTATATATTTACCGTTCTTACAATATATATTAGTCGTAATAGATCCCGGAAGTTATATAGAGTATTTACCGTTCCTATGGAAGATAACGTCGTAATGGACGCCAGACGTTGTATATTTACCGTTCCTACAACATATATCAGTCGTAATAGACGCCGGAAGTTATATATTTACCGTTCATACAACAGATATCGGTCGTAATGGATTTAGGTTTTGTTTCGTAATTCAGAAGGTTTCCTTTAATGTGCTAGTAAGTCTACTGGTACGGATCTTTCACAAACAGCTATGGCAGGTGTCTATCCAAGAGTCTTCCATCCACCCCGTCGCGTAACCGTGCGTGTTAAATCACTCATCACGACCGCGACGGGGTGGTGTAGCACGTATGGTGATTGGAGGCTCGAATCCCAGCCCTGACAGCGGCTATCCTGAGTGTGGTCCTTTTCCGGCATTTTCCACACTCCCCCCATGCAAATGCCGGGATAGTACTATATTTCTAACCCTGGGGCACCTACCAAATCCCTGCTTTTAATGCAGCTACACACACAAATAGGGGGCTGCGTGGTGCAGTCGGTTGAGGCGCCGAGCTTTTAACTGAAAGGGAGTGGGTTCGATCCCCACCCAGGTAGTGGATTTTAGAAGCAATACTACCACTTTCGGAAACGCAAATAGCCCTGGGGTTCACTCAGCCTACACCAGAAATGAGTACCAGGGTAACTCCTGGGAGCAAAGACGGTCGGGCCTGGAGCTGACAACTCTATCCCATCTAGCGCCGATGTCACAAAGAGTAGAAGCCTCTACCTTCCACTACTCCCAGGGCCTCCATGGCCAGTACGGAGTTGGCTTTTGCTTTACACACACACACCTACAGTGTCCACATTATCATAGTCAACACACACACTAGTACATTGGGCTGATGTCCAACGATATTCCAAGCTCATAATACGAATTAACAACAACAAAGTCATATTGTTCAGCCCCCGGGGTCGATACGACCCTAGGACCTGAGACATCTACGCACCCAGTGGGGGTTATAAACATACGCCCCTGAATCTACAGACGGCTGCACAGCCACACACACATCTCCACCATCGAATCAAAACCATAAAATCTACTTATATCCAAATGTCAACACACCCTTTCACCCTACAAAAATTACCCCTAAAGGCTAAGTCGTGAGCCTCAACAAATACATTTCCTTTACACAAGCAGGCGCAGTAGCATCGCTGTTAGCCAAACTTACGACACTCGCATAAACATTTACACTCAGGACTACCTGGAGCATCAACAATGACGACACGCCGGCTCAGCAGCTCGAGAACTCTTAAAAGGAAGGCCCCGGGGAGACCCAATATCTGTTGCGGCCCACGGCTCTGTGCATCTAGATCCAGCACCGACGCATCGTCATCGCCAGGTGAGAGAGTGTCCTCAGATTTCCTTACAGAATTGTATTCCTTCCTTCACACCTACACTTATATTTGTACTACTTGTCCTTCACTAAAAGGGACACTACATCACCACAACTGATCAAATAAATACTTGATCAGTAGACCAACACTCGTACATAATTTCACACCGACTTTACACCTGTACTCCCAACCTGTTCCTTCCCAATTGCCCCTGACCGTGAATACTAGGAAGTGCAGCGTCAGGTATTCCATTGTGCTCACTTAGTGTTAAGCCAGCCAGCGGCCAAGCTGTCGACTCTGAAAGTAGGCTCGCTCCTACTCGCTCATAATTAATCGCTACTCTCAACTAATAGCTCCCTCATAGTCGCACATCCCTTGGCAAGTAATCGCACGCCCATAGAATCGTACCCCCATTACATTACATCCTTTTACAGACACATACACCTGCAGTTTCCCCAACTACGGGAAGCTTGCACCCTTTCGGAAACCACCCCTAAATTGTACATCAACACACCCTTGTTTATCCCATCCCCTAACGCCGGGATTGAACAAATTGGTGGAGGCCGGGTACCACGCAAATTAAGGGTAGGGACTCATAGAACGAGCCCTCGTGGTAGATCGGTAGAAGTACCCAGAGCAGCCAAGCAGAAGTAGGAAAAAGTAGAATTTTTTAGAGTACGCTATTTTTTTTCTTTGAACATAAGGGGGAATTTTTTGACCCGCCCACCCTCCCTAGATAGAATCCGCATATTTCGTACACTAACATCCTCATACACTTATTCACTACCACACATAACGCAAAATGGCTCCTCTATACCGTTTGACCATGCTAAGGAATATTGGGGAATACCAGGATTTAATTGCATAGCATAAAGTGTTTGCCAAAAGACAGGATTACATCAGGAGATACCAAATTCTCCTGCACTCTCAATATATGAGAATCCTGAGGGCACTTATTAGACCATGCAGAAGCGCCCAAAATAGAAAGATGAGGGCTAAGATCCCCACAATCAGGATTCAGTTTAACAGGTCAGACTGGCGGTTGCATTCACTGCACGAATTTATGTTCGAGCAGTACAACCAGCTCAGGGAGGAACACCTATACGTGGGTACATCCGGCACTAGAGTAGCCGAACAAACAATTAGGCTTAATAAGGAGTATGCCCAAATTTGGGATGACTACCGTGAACTCCAGGCCAATAACACCATATTTGAGTTCGCAGCAGGACCACCAGTCAAACAAAGGGAGGATATAGAAATTGATACATTGACACAACAACTCGCACAGATGTCAATCTCTACACCCAACGAAATACAGGGGAAGGAGGCTACCGTGGCTACAACTCAGAAACCGGCCAGATTAAGCTCCAAAACACTGCAGGGGCATTCACACACAGTCATACTTTCCGCAGGACCAGTTCGGAGGACAATTATGCCAGAACGGAGGCCGAAAATGACATCAACCCCCTCAGAACAGATATTCGAATGGATGTTGCTTCTAACTGCTCGGGATACACAACACAACACAAAAAGGGATCCAAAGGAACCCATACTATGGGCAGACGACATAGAGGACCCGACACAGCGAATTACGCTTATATCCATACATACACCTGATAAAACACAGAAGGAGGTCCCCGTGGCCACAAATCAGAAATAGGCTAGATTAGGCTCCATAGCACGTAAGGGGCATCCACAAACGCTTACACAAACCCCAGCGTCAGTTCAGAGGGTGATTTCGCCAGAATGGAGGCGAACACTGCCATCTGCATCCCCAGCACAGATAAACATAAGGGTGTTAATTGCAACTCCCCTGGGTGCAAGACGCACGCCCCTGAACACTGACCAGCCACGTACACAAACTACACGGGGCACGAGGAAAGTCTTACTGCCCTTCCCACAAGGCCATGTAGACAGAGAGACTCACCCCTGCCAACACTGATAGGGTAGCGCAATGCGAATCCAGTCCCTCAGGCACAAGCGCACCCAGGCCAATAACGAGGTACCATGGTGAACATAGGCCTAGGCTTACTTTACTCAAAACACCCCAGAAAAATGGTAAAGAGGCACCCCAATGGGAGCCAGAGGCCTATGCCTTCATGACAGGGTGAAGGTATTCACCTTCTCGAGCAATGGCGCTCGGACGAGGTTAGCAATATTCACCATGGGAAAATCCATTCTCTTAATAGCGAAAAGCATATCCTAGAAAAACGGCAACTGACAGGGCACAGCAAAATTGAAGCCATGGACGTAGACACAGTTGACAGACTATAACACGGATGACACCACATATACAACATAAAATCACACACTCACATAAACCCATAGTTCCCATAAACACAAAAGCCTTTGGACGAAGAGGCGGAAAAAGCAGACCACAACATCCATTTCTACCCACACACTGGTCACGAATTGTATCCCATATGCTTTACGATTATGTATGTACAAAAGATTTTATGTTCCGAATGTGTATTTACAGGTGATCATGTACGTGTTTTACATGGACACAAGGGTTTGCATATAATATACACTTAATGTCACTCAGAGCACAAACATATACACGGGGAGGTTCTTTCACATACAGAAATTGCATAAGGCGACACGATAACATACAGAGAGATAGCCAAGATATAGGACTCGGACCGCGAGGACCTCACCCAAATACAGAGCACAAAATAACAAAACTGCCACCTATACCTAGTTGCCAAACATGCGACTAGAGGCCCTGAGATACACATACACAGATGCATAAATTCCACAGACAGTGACATCATATTCAAAGGGGCAGACACTTATAAAACACAGTAAGATACAAAATTTAAGAGCGCGGTAATTGTAAACAGGCGTAGAATCTTTTCCAAGGCATTCGTGAGATTGGTAGGAACAAAGTACACAACTCTCACCGTACACGTAGCCCCATCACGTAGCCATGACAAGGAGTGGTACATAAACAAAACTACACGTGGCAAAAACGTACTACAAATAGTATTGGACGACTGATAAAGCAACTCACGCAAAATCACAAGAGTACTTTACATTTGAAGTGTCAACAGACGGGCAGGAAGCAACCTGCTATCCAGCAGGTGTTATCGCATAAGCAACACCATACTGTTGCAAGGTCAGCGCGAACGCCCGTTGTACCAGGCGGCAAGGACCGTAGCTCAAGCATAGTAGCATTACGGTCGACACAAACTCATTCATGACAGATGCAACACCGCGCTACGCCCACAAATCAAAATAAGGGATAACCAAAATGCTCACAAACACTATACACAGGGCATATTTTTACGTACACATGCCTGTTTCATGATAATCGCTGTGATAGGCGAGTTAGGGCATTAGCGAACGCACAGAGATCCGTACCACACATTGGCGGGTCGCGTCAAGGCCACATGTCTAGGAAATACACAGGTACACAACACAAACATAGTAGATAATCCACAACCTCTGATAGAGTAAGCGTAACTAGTAAAAAGTTAGCCAATGACAGCTAGGGGCGAACTACGCTACCAGAGGCCACACAGTGACAGACAGTAGGTATACATAATCTAGGGTCCGCATTATAGCTAAGGACGGGCGGCCTAACAGATAACAGGGAGAGAGGTTGACCGACCGAAGATAAACCAAGTCAGGTATACAGGCCACAGGACAGCGAAAGCATACATTCACACAAAATGCCGACACAAAGATGGGTATGTACAGGACACATTTTAGAAACACTGGGACCATGAAGGAACCTAACATGCATTAACACAAAAGGTGGAAATACCACATTTCAACCCTAAACTCCGCGAAGAATTAATGCGGGACGGTCAGAAATACACCAGAAATCGGACGAAATAGGCTCCGAAGAAGGAGACGATAGGCAAATAGTTACAGGGCAAACAGATTAGGAAGGACAGATTCCGAAAAACAGCCCAGAAATAGGCATTTTGGGGTAAAAAAAAAGACACTTTATCCCACAGAAATATACCTGTACAGACGTATTCCGCGAACACGGGGAGTATTAGGGAACAGACATACACTAACACAAAGCATGGTAACGCCACAGTTCACAGGCCGAAAATTATGGACATTCAGTAAGGGGAGTAAAATTACCCCGGACACAGGCCGAGTAGGCTACCTAGAAGTAGATAATATATAATTGGCATAGAGCAGAGAAGTTACGGAAGGCAGATTCCAAAACAGGCCTAGTAACAGAAATTCCACATGTTAACACATTGCTCTTTTAAACAAACATATGGCGACACACGGACAGTGGGTCGACAGCACGTTTTGTTGTCATTTCCACACGAGGCTGAAGAAACCAGCAACTTAAGTATTATAAACCAAAACACCGGAAATCGCGCGTGGCACACGCAGCACATTCTTCCGTGACGACACTTAGCATATGCGGAAGAAATTTTGCAACAGCGAACCAGTACGACACTACATAAACATGCTGACAATAGCGAAAACAATAGCAGGAAGCCATACACTTGCAAGACTGGATGTTTACACAGGAAGAGAGGACAGTACTACATTAGGTTTTCCCTAAAATATTACACATGTATGGAAGGCCAAACTTAATTGTTGCGGCTACATTATTTCAGGCCGATCGGTGATAAATTTTGAACAGACATACAACTGTGATAGTGGACATTGAGGGCGTGTGGCAAGCAGCCCACGCGATACAGATATGCCGACTCCAATGTCAGGACACGCTTCACGCAGCGGTCCAGCCGGCAAGCGGAAGCGAGGCGTGAGGCACCACGCTTGCTATAGCCACGGCTTTCTCCTCCCGCACGCGCCCAGCACTTAGGGGTAGCAAGACAATTCTACACAAACACGCAGACTAATTAAGGGCGGGTAAACACAGAATCCATAGAGGAACAATCCCCCCCTAATAATTATTTTCTTTTTCTCGAACTTACAAAAGGCAATTATGCCACACCTGTCTATATTCACAAGCCACATGAATATTATAGCGACATAGGGTCAAACACATATAAAACACACCCCATTTTTTAGAAGGCTTAGCATACAACGCAGGGAGATACCACAGCCATTGTAGAACTGGCTAAGGGCCTAGCCCATGCGCAAAGGGACAGGCGAACTCCCACGATAGGGTAAATATTTTAATTATGAACAGAGACATAGAGGGTAGTATACAGTAAATACATAAAGCAACGGTTACATTTAAAGCCAGATAGACAGGCTTAAGGGCGCAACTATACCCCCGCCACATTATAAATATGAGAGCAGATAAAACCGTGAACGGTACAGCCGTCACCACACCTAGAGTTAACAGGGACAGCCAGAGGGCGTTACCTAGGACATATAAATATTTTACAGGACGTAAGGGATGATATTCCCACGACAATTAGCAAAAGGGCTTTTGGCCTGGCGGTTTTGGAAGCAACCGGTGTTTCCAAAATACGCACGTGTGGTGCCCTGGTGGGTGGAAACTGCCCCAGGCGATCGCTCCGGTCAAAATTCTAGTACGTAAGACAGTTGCATTTGGAAGGCAACTTAGACTCAAGCAAATTTAATAAGCACTGTTGCAAAACAGTAGCTCACAACGCATTTCGGCACTAGATTAAGGACCATCTTGGATTTTTTTTGTAGCATTAATTAGTAGAAACCTAGGTTAAGTACACTTTCACATACATAATAATAAATCGGCACCATTTAGGGTAAGACCGATAATACACTAATGAAAATAGGCATATGCGATGCGAACGCGGCATAGAGCATTCGGCACCTGGCGACTAGGTGTTACCAGGGTAAGGCCAACAATACATTTATTTAAAATACACGCGAGGGGACATTCCGCGACGGCACTAAAGCCTAAAATTAAATAGGGATAGCGTTTCCTAGAGAGTAAATGTTCGGCACTCGGTCGTTGAGTAAAGGCTACACTAGAGCGTACTCCGCGACGTCACATTCCGCGAGCGATGACCTATATACACTCCTGGCACTAAGACCAGTTGACTAGCATACAGCCTATCATAAATAGCGGGTAGCGACCCCTAGAGTAAACAGGCTCAACGCGACATATATACGAGACGTCCGAAGAGGTCTCAAGGGCAATGGCTCCGACGCCAACCCTTAAACAGCGCTGCGCGATATGTGCGCACAATGTATTGGCCACATGTACTTAACTTACATGTCATTTATTTCAGAGAGAAAGGGCCCCACCACTGCAGCAACGAGAGAACCCAACAATCATGGTAAAAGGTAAGGTGGACCACCGACGACGTACACACACCCCATACAGATTATGCACACAGGGATGACAGACAGTTACACACATACACAAAGAAGGGTAGGATAATTAGGCTAAGATAGAAATATAGCCGGCATAGAATAAGAATAGAGTAAGGCGCCAAGGGCGACTAGAAGGTATATAAATGTATGAATGACAACAATGCATTGACCAATTTAACCATACCCATGCATTCTCTTCCAGGATTGCAGAAGGAAAACATGAACAAGCAGCACACCCACTAACAAAAAGATTTTTGTCTCACAGGTCAAGATCATTGCACTGTACATACCCCCTGTAAATATAAATCCCGAATCACACACAAATGTAAAACACTGATGTCACACAAACACATACACTTTGCTACATTTTCAAGTCACGCCGATAAGGTGACGGCGACGCGATCAGCAACGTGAAGTGATCGTGGGACACTGAACGCCACTGACGCAACTCTTAGAAAACGCTTAAATAATGAGCGACCTACGGCAGCCAGGGCCAGCGCAAGGGTTGTAAGCGCTCACCTTTGCTTCCAAGGTGCAATTTTCTCACCCACGGGGGAAAATGCACGACAGGTGTGAATTAGCGGCACAGCCACTAAAACACAGTAACATGGTTGGGTAGAAAATGGCCATGGATGAAAAGGTAGGACCAAGGCCAGATGAGAGCGCTATGAAGTGATCACATAATGAGAAAGAGGTACCAAGTTCTCGAGCAAAGCGGATTATTATTATTATTATTATTATTATTAGTATTAGCATTAATATAGCTGTTATCATGTCATCATTGTAAAAAATGTAAATGCAAGGAGTAATATGGAGACGATGAATAGCAGTATAACCTACACATCAAGAACACAATTCTGTTACACCTATGCATATAACCTTATAGTCACACCATTTAACACTGCCACACTGTGAATACACTTTTGTTTCTTTCATTTTCTGTCTACTAACATTAAAATTTGTAAAGGTGTCCCATTTATCCCCAGACAAACAATTTTTGATATAATCCCTTAACTTTACACCCGGGGCACTTGTATTTCTATCACCTTCAATCTTTTATACATTACACTTTGTAAACACGATGCACATACAGGGAGCAATTTTTTCCAGACAGCGCACGGACGGCACAACCACCCGTCCAAACATGTTTTTTTCCTTCCTTTATGGCACACCAATATATATATATATATATATATATATGTACATGGCAATTTTTTGTGCAAAATTTAAACATCAAGATTATAAAAAAAAACTATGTTCCATACCCAATACCCAAACCCTATGAGCACACTCTACACACGACACCGACATCTACACAGCACCAGAGAAGGGCAAGGAAAAAAAGACGAAGAAGAAGAAGAAGGAGGACCCGGAAGGATGAAGAAGAAGGACGAGGAGGGTAAAACACCCCTAACTCTCAATCCAATCGCGGGGACTCGATCTAAAGGCCAACGAGGTCTTGTTCAGCCCCCAGGGTCGATACGACCCTAGGACCTGAGACATCTACGCACCCAGAGGGAATTATAAACATACGCCCCTGAATCTACAGACGGCTGCACAGCCACACACACATCTCCACCATCGACTCAAAACCATAAGATCTACTTCTATCCAAATATCTACACACCCTTTCACCCTACAAAAACTACCCCTAAAGGCTAAGTCATGAGCCTCAACAAATACATTTCCTTTACACAAGCAGGCGCAGTAACATCGCTGTTAGCCAAGCTTACGACACTCGCATAAACATTTACACTCAGGACTATCTGGAGCATCAACAATGACGACACGCCGGCTCAGCAGCTCGAGAACTCTTAAAAGGAAGGCCCCGGGGAGACCCAATATCTGTTGCGGCCCACGGCTCTGTGCATCTAGATCCAGCCCCGAAGCATCGTCATCGCCAGGTGTGAGAGTGTGCTCAGATTTCCTTACAGAATTGTATTCCATCCTTCACACCTACACTTATATTTGTACTACTTGTCCTCCACTAAAAGGGACACTACATCACCACAACTGATCAAATAAATACGTGATCAGTAGACCAACACTCGTACATCATTTCACACCGACTTGACTCCTGTACGCCCAACCTGTTCCTTCCCAATTGTCCCTGACCGTGAATACTAGGAAGTGCAGCGTCAGGTATTCCATTGTGCTCACTTAGTGTTAAGCCAGCCAGCGGCCAAGCTGTCGACTCTGAAAGTAGGCTCGCTCCTACTCGCTCATAATTAATCGCTACTCTCAACCAATAACTCCCTCATAGTCGCACATCCCTTGGCAAGTAATCACACCCCCATGGAATCGTACCCCCATTACATTACATCCTTTTACGGACACATACACCTGCAGTTTCCCCCAACTACGGGAAGCTTGCACCCATTCGGAAACCACCCTAAATTGTACATCAACACACCCTTGTTCATCCCATCCCCTAACGCCGGGATTGAACAATATCTTCTGTTTATGAATATATTCTCAAGTGGGATTTTTGATGTGTAGGTACAGTCAGCCCAAATAAACACTGATTTTCAGCTACGTCATGTGACACCCTATTTCAATTTAAAACGTAAAAGAGAATATCAAACGATTAGCTATTTACAATTTTATTTTTTAAGTTTGATATTCTTTTCATTGGCGATTTCTTTCCTGGATAACATTATGTTGTTATAGACAATGTATGACCATTGTACACAGAACAGTTTAAATTAATATTCTTTTTCCCCTCCTGTTGTTTGTTAGAACGGTTCGATTGCATTCAATTACTACATGCTTGCAATTGTTTTAGTTTGTTAAGATCATAATACGCATAGCTGAAAAAGGCCACAATGTGGTCAAAACTGGTACAATTTAATTTAAATAATATCTATACCGGGTGAATCAGCTACCCCTAATAATATTGTTTAATGCATCCCAACTAACGCGTGTTATCAGGAAGGTCGATATTTCTCTGCTTGTATGCCGTAAGGTACTAATGCACTACAGACATATCCCGTAAACGATATTGAACACTGTAATTTTCCCCTGGTATTAGTCTGTAGTCACATCGAGGGAAATATAATAGGGTTCATTATCGTTCGCAGGATATGCTTGCAGTGCATTAGTACCTTTCGGGATGCAAGCCGATATTTAATATCGACCTTCCTGTTAACACGCGTTCGCTGGGCTGCATAACACAATATTATTAGGGGCAGCTGATTCACCTGGTAATTTATTGGCTAAGGTGTAATACATTAATTAAATTCTATTTGGGATTCCTTTTAATTTAGTATATGTGCCAAGAAGCAATGTCAGGTATCTTCACTTCTTCTTTGCAGATAACCTCGTAGTTCCTCCCCTTAAAACAACAATAACTAACGATCTAACTAAATTGCTTAAATTTATCGATTTCTAAATGCAACAGCAGCAATGAATAGATTACTTTCTCAACTGAAGACAATAGGCAAAGGCATCGATATCCACATTGTTATTTAGAATTATTAAAAGCAAATCGAGAAGCACTAATAGTTTACCTTCCTGTTGAACTACTGTCGACCAAAGTATTATGTGTACTCGAGTTTGAAGGTTGTTTCTTAAGTAACCAATAGACGTACATAAAATCCAATACCATCAACATTTTCGTCGTTCTATTTTACGTTAGTTCATGTAGGTTTGGATTTTTAAATTTATATTTTAATATTTGTTATCGCAGTTGGAACACAAAAAGTGCCCGTTTTTAAGCGTGTTTCAACCATGCGTCACATTTAAGAATTATTATCTCAAAAGCCCGTCATCTGATCGAATCCAAATTTTAACACAATATACATTGGAATGTTGTATAACTGGTTTACTAATTTCACAATTTTGTGGGTCCAAGAAACAAAGTTGTTATCATTGTTGTAAGGTAACTTTGTCTCGGCTCAGGGTGGTTGGAAAATGTAGTTCTTGGTTGCGTTGTAATCATTATACATCAAACAGTTATGCTGTATGACTGTGAAATACGTAAATTAATTCACATATTTTATATCGGTTTGTATTTGTACGAGGAAATAACACATGGTTCTCCAACTAGCCGCTCCGGCAAAAGCTGCACAGCGTTGCTGAGATGGAGCCCATCACTTCCGAGCGAGACGCGCTATGATGCGTGTGGGCACCATTTCGGCAACGCTGTACAGCTGTTCCCGAAGCGGCTAGCTGGTGAAACATGTGTTATTTCCTTCTAGAAATACAAACCTATATAAAATAAGTGAATTAATTTACGTATTTCACAGTCATACAGCATAACGTTTCGATGTATAAGGATTACAATGCAACCAAGAACTACATTTTCCAACCACCCCGAGCCGAGAAAAAGTTACCTTACAAAAATGATAACAACTTCGTTTGTTGGACACACACAATTTTGAAATTAATAAACCAGTTAAACAACATTCCAATGTATATTGTGTTAAAATTTGGATTCGAT
The DNA here is from genome assembly GCA_946902985.2 of Meconema thalassinum. Taxonomy (NCBI): domain Eukaryota; kingdom Metazoa; phylum Arthropoda; class Insecta; order Orthoptera; family Tettigoniidae; genus Meconema; species Meconema thalassinum. The sequence goes on from OX336388.2 coordinate 1,026,641,863, forward strand.
CTGATGACGGGTTTTTGAGATAATATTCTTAAATGTGACGCATGGTTGAAACACTGTTAAAAACGTGCACTTTTTGTGTTCCAACTGCGATAAAAAATATTAAAATATATATTAAAAATTCCAAACCTACATGACCTAACGTAAAATAGAATGACGAAATTGATGATGTTATTGGATGTTATGTAGGTCTATTGGTTACTTCACAAACAACTTTCAAACTCGAGTGCACATAATACTTTGGTCGACAGTAAGTGGATATTGATGATTTTACAATGAGCACCTCATTTGTTGGGTAAGCGGTATTTTATCAAGTGCTTATCCCAATGTCATTACCTCATCTCCCAAAAGGAAAGTTGTGGTAGTTGATGATCTTTATCAGTTGGGGTTTTAGACATTAGCCACGAAAGCTTAATATGTGTATGAAATCTTTCTAACACTTTTGTGGATTGAAATATGTCTGGTGAACTATGCGTTTGTGGGTGTGTTTTAAATGAGGAAGGGCAGTATCCAGCTTTTGCATGACGTTCAAAAAGCAAACTAACCATCTGCAAGACGGCCGACGGTTTGTTTGGTGAGTACACCATAATTAGCCGACATATGTTCCCCTTAAAATCATCCCAGTTGAAGGTCGATATTGACGCATATTCTCTGTCTCTCTTTAAAGAAGCGACCAATCAGCGCACAAACTGGTTAGTGAGCTCTCTTTGTGTAACGGAACCTTCTCTCCAGAGAGCAGCATTGCTATCCATCAATTAGTGACCCTCCAAACTCAATAATCGGAAGCTTGGAATCATATTACCGAGCATTAACTGGCTTCATTGCTGTATCAAAGGAAATCAGTTTGGAATACCTATATCAGCATATGCGTTCTGAGTGGAGTATTGAAGGACACCTCATAGGGAGTAGAGCGGGGGCAGTGAAGGCTTATAACAATGCGAGTTTGTAATACTGAACATAGACAAAGTTACAAACAATATCTTTTTAATTCAAGTTTACAATAAATAAACATAGGAAATATCATAGGTTAATACAAAAGCAACTAAATGCGAGTAATATACCAATATGGGCACAATACTATCGGTGTGAAACTATGGCCTTAGCAGAACTACTGTCATACAGAAAGTATTGGCGGAATGATCAGCGGCCAGCCAAGAGGACCTGGACACAAAAGTTTTATAAGCTGGCTTTAAGTATAATTTCACTATCGTTGTTTAAATTATCAGTTCAGCATAATCATTTTGAATGTTATGTTGAGAGTTTGGAGCAGTGCTTTACTTTTTCTGTAGATCCTTCAGTTGATGATGAGCGGAGAGTGTTAAAAATGAGGGTTTGACCCTCTTGCATTAACTATTCTTCTTCTTTTCTTTAGCGTTTGTCCCACCTAGTGGCAGGGTCGGCTATGTGAGATCATAGTTTCCATTTCCTTCGGTCTTCGGCCATGTCGGGATGAAGGTTGACAGCCTTTAGGTCGTTGGGCGGTGTGTCGGTCCACCATTGCCTTGGTCGCCCTCTGGGCCTTTTCCCAGCCACATCTAGTGAGCAAGCTCTTGCATTATAAAACCTTTATTAAAGTTCCTCCGCAGCTTCGGTGGCGTAGTTGGTAGCATGCTGATATTCTATGCCCTAGATCGCGGGTTCAAATCCGGACAAGGTCGTCAGATTTTTTAAGAGCGCTAAAAATCCCTCAATATGCCTTCCTTTGGAGAGGAAGTAAAGCCGGCGGTCCCATGCCATAGATTTATGGCATGTAGAAGAACCTTGCACTAATAAACTTGTGTGAAGCTAAATTATTGGTTAGATATGACTAACGCTCTTAGGTTCCAACGTTCGTCGCCAGGCTCCGACTGTGGTGGCATCTAGTAACCAAGTTCAGAACTAGTTGTCGTTGACGGTGGCGTTTGGTAGCAAAAGTAGGAACTACTTAAAATTGCATGTCTGTAGTCCTTACTTGAATTAAAAACAGATAACACACACTAATACAGCCATAACAATTAAACAGGTTATCACACAGATTATACACACACCCAAAGTACACGGGGCTACATGACCGCGTTGTCGCAGCCGCTAAACTGAGGAACCAACCACCCAAAGTGTCTCCGCTACACTGAAAATCATTGACTAGACGGTAAATACTTGTTGCCATGGTAACCATAGGGGAGGCCTAGATGACTGTTCACTCCAATTACAAGAGATGAATACATGTTGCCATGATAACCATAGGGGAGGCCTAGTTGACTGTCACACTCCAATTATAGGAGATGAATACATGTTGCCATGGTAACCATAGGGGAGGCCTAGATGACTGTCACACTCCAATTATAGGAGATGAATACTTGTTGCCTTGGTAACCATAGGGGAGGCCTAGATGACTGTCACACTCCAATTATAGGAGATGAATACATGTTGCCATGGTAACCATAGGGGAGGCCTAGATGACTGTCACACTCCAATTATAGGAGATGAATACATGTTGCCATGATAACCATAGGGGAGGCCTAGATGACTGTCACACTCCAATTATAGGAGATGAATACATGTTGCCATGGTAACCATAGGGGAGGCCTAGATGACTGTCACACTCCAATTATAGGAGATGAATACTTGTTGCCTTGGTAACCATAGGGGAGGCCTAGATGACTGTCACACTCCAATTATAGGAGATGAATACATGTTGCCATGGTAACCATAGGGGAGGCCTTGATGACTGTCACACTCCAATTATAGGAGATGAACACTTGTTGCCATGGTAACCATAGGGAAGGCCTAGATGACTGTCACACTCCAATTATAAGAGATGAACACTTGTTGCCTTGGTAACCATAGGGAAGGCCTAGATGACTGTCACACTCCAGATCTAGGAGATGAACACTTGTTGCCATGGTAACCATAGGGAAGGCCTAGATGACTGTCACACTCCAGATCTAGGAGATGTACACTTGTTGCCATGGTAACCATAGGGAAGGCCTAGATGACTGTCACACTCCAATTATAGGAGATGAACACTTGTTGCCTTGGTAACCATAGGGAAGGCCTAGATGACTGTCACACTCCAGATCTAGGAGATGAACACTTGTTGCCTTGGTAACCATAGGGAAGGCCTAGATGACTGTCACACTCCAGATCTAGGAGATGAATACTTGTTGCCATTGTAACCATAGGGGAGGCCTAGATGACTGTCACACTTTAAGGTCTTATTACGGAAATTTTGATTGATTTCCAGCCGAAAAACATAGTCATGTTAACATTTTTAAAGCTGCCTACATGGCGTAGACACTGGCACTGAGGTTGAGGTTAAGTAAACCATCTTGCAGCGATTGAGTATTGCGAAAATTCGAGGACTGGCCTCGGATCTGTGCCGAGCGCTGACAGAGAAGAACGGGGCAGAACAGTTTGATATGGTCCGTGTCAGGCTTTACGTAGTTATAGTCAGCGAGGGATGTCGTCACTGTAGAATTTGCTAGTATGAACTGGAATGACTCAGCTAACACGAGCGATTCACCATGGGACAGCATGTGACTGCCTCCAACTAATCAGAACGAAGAAACAGCTGTAACGTTTCGAAGTAGCCGAAACTCGGCCGACAGTTTTAGCTGTCAGTAACTGAACACACGTTGTGGATGAAACATACTGAACCCTTATTGATCTTCGATAAATAAGTATTCATATTTATTATTATTATCACTACGGCCCAGGCAGTACTTGAGGAAGTCGACATGGATATAAGGGAGGCTAGCATTTCGTAATATTGCAACAGGAGCTGAGCTGGTAGCTATTCTTGGGGGACGGCTAGAATTAGTCGGGTTCAAGGCCAAATTGAGCAACTACTGTACCAAAATTGGAAGCATAAAGGAAGGATCACGAGGCACTTGCAACGAACATACGATTGAATCAGCCGATCACAAGAGACCAAGCCATGACCACGCGGTGGACAGCGTCAGTAGTAAAAAGCCCGCGGAAATGGATATCTAGAGAACCGCCGAACGGATTAATCTCCGCACGAATGAATTGAGACGTTTGATTTATTTGAAGAAGAATGACACTAGTCCCATCTTTGTGAGACAAAAACTCTGGAAGTTTTTATCCGACTCCACCCCACTCCTCCGCCCTGTCAGTTTTCTAATAAATAGTTTGGCCTGACGCCACTCGAAGTCATTATTTTGTGGAGCCGTGAGGGGCTTACTACACGCCAGTTTGTATCGTGATTTTAACGCTCTGAATTTGGTTAAGTCATTTTATTTGGGAGCTCTGAGGAGCTAAAGTCACGGCGATTGCATTATCGAATTTTAAAGCTCGAATACATTTTTTTAAAATTCTGGAATCAACTTTATTTTGTGAGCTAAATATTTCACGCCAGTGCGTGATAACTTGTAACAGTTACTTAAAGACGACGATTTCAGCTCTAAGGGGGAAGTATTGTAACACCCTAATTAGCGCTCACCGGAGCAAAGGTCCACAGTACAGGACGGAAATACCGAGCAAGATAGCGACTGCTAGTGCAGCCAAGATCTTAAACTTGTTAACGAGCCAGTGACGTGGTCTCGAGGTGTATATTTATGTACATATTGCAGTGTATTTTATATGTGTTTTATTGTGCGTGTGTGCGAAATATTTAGGGCCAGTCTTCGCTATTAATCGCATTAGGACAATTGTGGGTGAACTGAGTAACCTGCAAGCGATTATAGATAGGTAACATAATTAACAGTGAACTTTTCTGCCAAGGAGTCGATACCAAGATGATCAGCACGTGGTTTGGAGTTGGGATGAACTTCAACAGATCAACGCAGACGACTACTATGGAGTGCTAATTTTTCCATAGGGGCAATGGGTTGAGGAGGATGTCCTTAGTTCTACAAGCAGAGCGGTGATGTACAACAATTGGATTATTTCAATTATGTAGTTAGATTTGGCCGGGGAACTTTGTAAATAGTCATGTTTCTTTTCTTGTTGTTTAGAGTTTTTCTTGCACCGACCTTCAATGTTTTAAATGTCCGTTGGCGCGTGGCCAAAGTGTTTGTTAGATATTTGTTTTTCCTTGAGTCATATGTAATGCGCGCGGCGTGCGTGCGTGATTTTTATCCTTGCAAATGCGGAACCCGTTACATTCGATAAATGGTGCTTTATTAACGTTAATATTTGAAATAGGAATGGGAGGAAATTACTGTAAGATATTTGCTGAACAGGTTATTATTCATATTAGGGTTGCCAAGCGCACCAACTTAAAAGTAATTTGTAGAACACCTTCGTTCTAATTTTGATAGATTTTTTTGAGTCCTTTTCAGTCTGACTAGTCACGGCATAGAACGGTGGCGCCAGCATGTGGATATTATTTGTGTCTTTTTATTTCAGGGTCTGTCAAAACCCATACGTGTGATTGTGTGTGTTAATGTGTCAAGTGTGTGTTGATTTTACGTGAGGAGGGGGTAGAGGTCCTACCGCTCTCATATTTTTGCTGCTGTTGTTTTTTTTTTAGATGGAAAGACAGGGTGCTCTAGGGAGACCGCTGTTTCTTGTCCATATTTATTCTGACACACACACACGTATTGTTGTGCTTTGGGGCACACTTCTTCGAGATTCGACCCCATGTCCTGGGAGGTCGAGGTTACTGACACGTGGGTTGACAGACATGCAGAGTTCCACAAACCGCCCGTTTTGCCTGTGACTTATTTTTGATAGGCAGTCCTGATTTGTCCGACTGACCCCTGTAAGCTTTCATGTAGCAAACCTGTTCATTGTGATGGTTATTTTTAAGCCATAATTAATTGGGGGAGTTTGCCATGAGTGTAACGGCTTGTTGTACGTTGTATGGGTAAAATATTGTATTATTAATGTAAATGTTGGCTGTGTGCCTATTGCTTTGTTTATGACTCGATTCATGTAATTTTTGTGTGTCACACCCGTGCGGTGTAGTGGTAGAGTATTTGTAAATTTTGACAGCGGTCACTTTGTGTATTTTTTTTTATTTGGTCACGTGTTAATGTACTTGTGTTGATTTGTGTGAGAAGTCCTAAGTTTTTAGGCAGTAAATGTTGCTACGGCAATTTGATTCCAATTTCACACGGAAATTTTGTGTTTGTTTATATTAGGTTTAGGAAGTGTCGGTTTAATTTTAAGTATTGTAGTTGTGTTCCCCGTGTCGGTCTAGCTCTAGAAATGCGGATTCGTTGTCTGAAGGATCATTCTGGATGATGACGAATCACGCATTCATTGTACACATCGTGATGCATGTAGAACGGCATACGCACATAAATGGTCACTTTTGTATTTTATCTTAGGGACACTTGGTCCAGGTAATTAATCTCTCCAGAGATTTTCGCCTAGTTTTTGGCATTTTTATTAAGTGGGAGTAAGATGGGAGTTTTTATTGTTTATTTGTTAAGTGTAAATATGGTGATTTGTTATTAAATTCATTTGTTTTAACCCTGGCTTCACTCTTTCCTGCATGTTATTTTGTTATATGTTACCCTGCAAGTTAATGAAGCGCCTTGACAACAACTTACGATATGAACCGTTACACCCCCCGAAACTGAGTCTCATATGCTTCTTTGCAAGGGTTCAATACTTACACAGCACGTATAAGTGATATGTCCATTTACAAATACACAAATCAAAAAAAGTTTTGCATCACCCACCAAACAAAAGTTCTATGGTATTCTATTCTATACTATGGTGAACTGGTATTGATAAAGTAATCCACCTTCCGATGTATTCACAAACAAAACCCAACAAATCTCTTCTCTTGTAGTCCAACAGAACGCAAAACACGTTTCTTGAGGAAAGCCCATGGTGTAGCAACCTTATTCAATAAAGGGTGCACGACCCCTCGCATGAATACAAGGCTGCACACTACCTGGCATGCTGTCCACGAGGTCATTTAACCACTGTTGGTCTAATTATCCCATTCTTCAATGGCAATTCTGCTTAACTCCCGTAGGTTTCGTGGTTGGTCAGGAAGTGCTCGCACTGCTTTCAATTTATCCCAAGCATGTTCAATTGGATTGTTGTCTAGGGAACATGCAGGCCAATCCAATCGTGCAATTCCGGCACGATTGATGAAATCATTGACAATGGGCTTGGAAGTTGTCGTCCATAAACTTGAATTCTTCCCAGAAATGCCGACGAAAAGGTTCAACGATGTGTTGGAGGATGTTATCCCTGTAGTGGAGCCTTGAACGTGCCCTGGATGTGCAACAATGGCGTCTGAAATCCCCACTTGATACCCGCCCAGAACATCATTGATCCGCCACCTTGCTGAACTCGATTGACGGAATGCCTCAGACTTGCAGCATTATCAGGTTCCCTCCACAGACGTTGTCGACGGTCATCTGATAGCAGACATTAAGCTGTGAAGATAACTTTGCGCCAATTTTTCATAGTCCATTCTTGGGGATTTTAAGCCCACCTGTACCATGCTGCATGGTGTCTGGGTTTAACGACTGGGCCTCTCCATGACCCTCTAGCATACAGAGACTTGTTGTGGAGTCTGTTGCGTACAGTCTGGTTTGACACTTGTCTTCCGGTGGCCCTCACAAAGCCATTGTTTATCCTGGTGGCAGTCTGGTTCGGGTTCCTGCGGTCGAGAAGTCGCAGATACCGGTCTTCTGCCACAGTTGCTGTAGGGCAACCAGAAAGGGGCAAGTCATAAACCAGGCTGTTCCAAATCCATGAATTTGAGTATGCGTACACGCGAGTACTCAGCAGTGTTGCTCGGAGTATGGTTGGAGAGGGACTGGGGGTGATAGCCAATACGTCACTGGGCGAAGGTCATAACACAAGTCCATGCGCTTCCTGTCAGTCTTGATGTATCCACCGCGCAGTGACGGCAGCCTCCACATCAGAGCTGTATTACATGTTGCAGGTTTACTCACGCAAGGCGGCGAGTACTCTCCTGCTCACCGGCAAGCTGCTCGGCTGGATCAGCCTGTCATAAACACTACCTATAATTTGAAAACGATTCCAGATCCTTACGTCACTCTGGATCACGACTATTCGCCTTGCAACTTCTTTTCATGAAAGTCCTCGTTGACATAAAGCAACAATCCGTGTGCGATCAAACGTTGATATCCATCTTCTTGCCATCCGAGAACGTACATACAATGCCTACAAACGCCTCATACTGTACCTACACTGTGTATTGAATGAAAGGTACGAATGTTATTGCCTTACCTACATTCAACGAAATGGGTATGCTTTCGATAAGCAGGTTTGTTTACAGTTTCTGACAGTTCAAAGGACCACGTTTTGCGCATTATGTCAACGTAGGTCCAGGAGGAATGTGTTTATGGGATACACAGGTGGTGCAAAACATACTTAGAGTATTCTTTAAGTGAGTAACGGCATAGTTGATATGAATGACGGGGGAGAACAGGTAAATTAACTTGAAAATAATTTAATTTGCTTCAGTAACCACTTTAATTAGAAGGAGAGGTGGGTAAGTTCTTTTATCAATTCAAACCACGAAGGGAATTTCGAAAAACTATACAAAATCCCACTCGCGAATGCGAATGCGAACCTTCAGCAAGGCTTTCCCATGTTCAAACACAGTGAGATTCCCAAAGATTAGCAACATTGTGTTTGGTCAGAATTCGGATATGTGACTAGTTCTGGGGATCACATGATCCTGGTGGAGGGGAGGTGGGAGGAGGGAAGAAGGAGTAGAAAGAAATTGGCCACCCTACTGCAAGTAAACTGCGGTTCAAGATTGCCTCTTTGAATGTGCAAATTAGCCTACAGGCTGTAAGCCACCCTTCTTCTATTTGCTCGACATTCAAAATTAAATATCAACATGCGTATTTGTCTCAAACTGGACATCCTATTCACGAGGCAAGTTTTAGGGCGTGAACAAAATATTACTCATTGATTCATGAATAATGAACATGTTATTTTAAATAAAGCTATAGATCCATTGTGGGGGCTGCGTGGCGCAGTCGGTAGAGGCACTGAGCTTCTAACTGAAAGGGAGTGGGTTTGATCCCCACCCGGATAGTGGATGTTAGAAACAAAACAACCACTTTCGGAAACGAAATAGCCCTGGAGTTCACTCAGCCTACACCATAAATGAGTACCAGAGTAATTCCTGGGAGCAAAGACGGCCGGGCATGGGGCTGACAACTACATCCAATGCTCTTGTCAAAAAGAGTGGACGCCTCTACCTTCCACTACTCCGAGGGCTTCCAAGACATGTACGGAGTTGGGTTTGCTTTTTATAGATCCATTGCTGATCAATATGAGTTCGGGTATTAGCAGGAGTCATAACGAAGTATCTACTGGGGGCTGAACAAAAAACAATAAGGGCAACTCAAGTCAGGATTATAGGCCGGACGTTTGTTTTAGACGAGTGAAAAATCTTAATGGAAGCCTGGAGCCGAGTTACTACAGTACCTGTGTTGTTATCAGCTGCCCCAAGCAGTCCGATGATTGACAAAGCAGTTTCACACTTCTGCTGAAGTACAGTCATTGGCAAATATAATGATGTTCTGTTCGTAACTACGTAACGTGTACTTCCGCGTCACATATTACTTCGACGTGGACTCTACTGTCTGCTCATGTCTGGAATTCCATTACATCAGATCGGTGGTGACAAGTGTGAAGCAATAGGGTGAAAGAGCGAGTGTGTGTTGGCTCACCCGCAGGCTTCAAGGTCAAGGGCAATCGTCTAAAACAAGCGTCCGGCCTGTACAAAACTAGATTCGGAAATTCACCTACTACAGCACATACAGGTACCAAGCCGCAAGACCGTGGGGTCATCTAGATCCCTAACTCTTGGTCTGGCTCAGTGGCTAATTAGTTAGCATGCTCGACTGGGGAATTGAATTGAAATGAATCTCTTATGGTTAATTTCCCTGGATCGTGTTCTGGATGTTTGGGACGTCTTCAGAAAAAGTAAAACGAAGAGAAAAGTCTAGTAGAAAAAGAAGGGAGATGGGGGTCGAACCGAATCGTCAGGGCCCTTGATATTAATATCTAAGGTTCCCCCCCATTTTCAATTCTAGGCAAATGCTGGGATGGTATCTTACACAGGCGCAAATCTTTCTTGTGTTCAAATGCGGCGCTTGAGTAGCGCTGTCAGTTACAAGACGCAGTGAATGGGATATAAATATCATGAAGTATGACGCAGCTAACTACGTCACTCGGGTGTGTAACAGACGATTTTCCGAGCCACTGCGGCCGGCCAGAGCAGCAGAAAAACCAATATCAACTTGGAGAACTAACAATAACTCACCCAGGGCGCTGTACAAACGAAAAGAAACTGTAATATCATAGTTTAGTGCCATAAGAAATCAGTATTTATTTTACCGAATCAATATCCCTCACTCAACGTTTCTATCTGTGGGCTACAAGTAAGTTCCTAAACATGCCACGTTTATATACACTGAGTGTCCAAAACTGCCGTGTATGCATTGCGGCTAGCTGTGGCGAAGCAGAGCAGACAGTCACAGAGACTAGTGTAGTGAAGATGGCAACACGTCGCGAGTTAAGCGACTTTGAACGCAGGATGATCATCAGCGCACGGCACATGGGTTATAGCATTTCGGAGATTGCTCGCGAATTCAGGTTTCCGAGGTCAACAGTGTCGAGGTTGGATCTTCAATTACGCAGAGATAATGTTACAATTCGCGTAAACTGCCGCACGGGACGATCACAGGTGTTTAACAAACGGACATCGAGTAGCCTCAGCAGAACTATACGGGGCGATCGAAGGGCTACTGTGAATCAAATCAACGCCCAGTTGAATGTTGGGAGTCAGGAACCCATTTCTCGTCGGGTCGATGCCTCGCCGTATTGCTGCCGTTTTAGAGGGCTCGCGGAGGAGCAACTTATTAACATAATATTCCATTCCTACCCATGACTTTTGGCCACTAAGTGTATTTCCCAAGGACATCTGCCTGGCATTTCGGGAGACCATAAAGATCCAGAATAATATAATTATAGATACATTGTTCACTCTACGATATACAGTATGATACACCATATAAATTACTAGCAGTAGTGCCCGGCTTCGCCCGTTGGATTTATTTGTTTTATGGATGATAATGAATACTACTACAGAACTGGCACATGATACTTAAACTAACAGAAAACAATATTTTAAAAATATATCTTTTTGTGGTGGTGGTGTGGGTGATAAGTAGTACAGTGTAATGAACGTAACATTCAGGTCATTTTCCCGTAATGATAATTATGAATAGGGAAACAGCTATTTACTAACTACAGCAATGACACATGTAATTTACAAACAAATTTACAAAAAAATAGAAAGAGCAGTAGCCTAAGTGAAATAAAAGGCACTGCCTAGGACAGTTGGCTGTTAGAAATGTAGAGACCAACAGTGTCGTCTTTTGTCGCATAGCGCCGTAGGAAAATAATCAGAACTCTTTGGAAAACTTCGGCTGACCCAAGCTACTGAGGCAGCAATAGTATCATTTATCGCCACAAAGCGCTTAACGTAAGTTTCGGAATAAATGAAGGTAAATTTGAAAGCACCAACGCTTATTGCAGCTGATATCCTCAATGTATTGCACCAACACCATTGCACTTATACAGAGGCATTTTATTTCATGATGATAATTGTTTAAAGGGGCCTAAGAAATCTTTTTCCGCTAATTACCCCCCGTGACTGCAATTTATAAACAGCGCAAGATGCAACTATTTTCGCAATTCTGCACCAGGATACTGGTAGGGGTGACGTGATGCAGCCCGAACTGCCCGTCAACAACAGACTTATTAAAATACTCTTACAGTTACACAACTACGGACATGAATGGTTCTAGGGCCTTAATACGTGGTTTTCAAGTTCATTTTGTCTGTTATTCTAAATGTAGGGAATGGGGAGCGTTGTCCAAAATAGCAAGTGAACATTGTTACCAGCAGGATTTCAATGTGTATGTAAAATTTGGTGCAATTAGGAGAAACGGTGTAGATTTGTGATGAAGGACTTAAATGCAGGGAATGTAGTGGTCTGTCCAAAATTTAAAGTGGACAGTGTCACCCGCAGGGTTCTAAAGGGTAAGTATACAAAATGTGGTTCAGATTGGGGAAACGGTGTAGATTTGTGCCAAAGGACTTAAATGCAGGGAATGGAGTGGTCTGTCCGAAATTTCAAGCAGCAGATCGGTGAAACGGTGTAGATTTGTGCCATAGGACCTAAATGCAGGGAATGGTGTGGTCTGTCCGAAAATTCAAGCATACAGCGTTACTCGTAAGGTTCCAAGGGGTAAGTATGTAAAATTTGGTTCCGATCTGTGAAACGGTGTATATTTGTGCCTAAGGGCCTTAACACAGAGAATGAAGGGGTCTGTCCATAATTTAATGCAGACAGTGTTACTCGTAGGGTTCCAAAGGGTAAGTATACAAATTGCCGTTCAGATCGGTGAAACGGTGTAGATGTGTGCCAAAGGGCCTAAATGCAGGGAATGGAGTGGTCTGTCCGAAATTTCATGTAAACAGTGTTACTAGCAGGGTTCCGAAGGGTAAGTATACAACTTTTGGTTCAGATTAGTGAAAGGGTGTAGATTTGTCCCAAAGGGCCTAAATGCAGGGAATGGACTGGTCTGTCATAAATTTCATGTAGGCAGTGTTACTCGCAGGGTTCCAAAGGGTATGTATACACATTTTGGTTCATATAGGTGAAACGGTGTACGTATCACTAACCATAACGCCAGCGCATGCGGATAGAGCTGTTCGGGAGCACTTGTTCTACCGACTTACTGAACAAAAATCAACCTTGAAGGTTACCTGAGAGGTGTTTCCTAATACTGAATAGCCTAAACTATTCCTCTTGAATCAGGCTATCGTATAAAAAAAGAATATTTCGAATCGGACTGGTAGTTCCAGAGATTAGCGCGTTTAAACACATAAACACACAAACACGCAAACTCTTCAGCTTTATTATATTAGTAAGTATAGATTATGTAGCATGTAAATTGAGGCTCTCAATAGCTATGGCTATAGCCGATTTTTTCAAGATCATTTTCAATGATGCCAAGTTCTTTACGAATGTTCATGACAAACTTGAAGGATGTTCCACGAGCTCCAAAAACAATTCTTTTTACGCCATTAGAGAGAAGAAGGCAGGTTAGTACTGTGTTATTTACTTCCAAATTTTTAATAACATCATTGATAAAGGGTATTTTACTCAAAGTGCCGGTCATATGGCTGGCGCAGCACTGCAGGTGGAAGGTCGAGCACATTGCAACACGGAGCTGAGACAGTTGCGACGCAGGATTTGACGAATAAAGTTGACTTCGTTATTCCGTTTAGAGCCTATTTTAATTTACACGTGTTATAACGTGTGTATGTGGTTATTGTTTAATTGTTATTGTGTTTCAACATTTTATAACGTGTTATTACTAAGTGCTAAAGTCTATTGATCAATTCTTATTTATAGGGGAAATTGAAACATAAGGTTTATGCAACAAACCCTCACACTCTAGATGAACTCAACTAAATATTACGAGAGACATTGAGGCTATCTCGGTAGATGAACTAATGCGTGTTAATGAAAATTCCCTAGATGATGCCAGAAATGTGTAGATGCAGGTGGAGGACATTTTCAACATCTTCTGTGACATGTGACTTCGATTATGTGTTATTACGTGTGCTTGTTATTTACATGCAATTCATACGGGCGCTCTCTCGACCCCAAGCTCAGTGAGTTGCCGTGTGCTCGGCCGACCCTCCACTTTGAGTGAAAGACCCTGTAGTTGGTATATTGGCTTTCACGGCCAGTGAATTTAAGGTCAGCAATTTTTATAGGTTTGTGCCGTGTCAACGAAGTGCAGTTCCAGCGCCGAAGGGTGTCCATAACCTATGTGGACAGTATCCTGGTAGGGAGGAACGACTCAGAATAGGTTACAGAGTGTGGACTGTATTTTAGGTCAGTAGAAGCATTACACAGGCCTCCGTGGCTTAGGCGGCAGCACGCCGGCCTCTCACCGCTGGGTCCGTGGTTCAAATCCCGGTCACTCCATGTGAGATCTGTGATGGACAAAACGGAGGCAGAGAGGTTTTTCTCCGGTTACTCCGGTTTTCCCTGTTAAAATGTCCTTCCAGCAACACTCTCCACTATCATTTCATCTGTCATTCATTTAATCATTGCTCCAGGGCAGTGCGTCAGGCCTCGGCAGCCGGCACAGTTCATATCCTCGCCGCTAGATGGGGGCTTCATTCATTCCATTCCTGACCCGGTCGGAGACTGGAAGCAGGCTGTGGATTTTTTCAGAAGCATTACACATTCTGCCCAGTCCTTCATGCGTATAAATATCTGTGCTCAAGTCCAGAGATGATTATTTGTATGGTCAATAGTCACAGTGAACTACCTATTGTCCCAATGCTTACGGGAATGGCATAATGAGTCTTTTTTATAATAAGGAAAGGTAACAAATCACACTCATTTATTGCACTGGTTTATACACCTTATAAACTGTACCTTGTAATTCCTTTGAGTGCCATTATTTTCTTGAGCTGCTTGCCGTACTGCATAGATATCATTAACAGATGAGCAATGCCGTACAGCTGTGTGTGAATGTAGGATCGCCTTATTCTTGTAGCATATTGAAGCTAATCATATTATAAACGGACCTCCAAATGTCTAGCTAATTATATAGTGAATGAACCGGGGTTCAGTTGCGAGTAGTACTGCGTATGAAACAGGTTTTTACGAGTGATTGTACTTTTCGTGCTATATGAAGCCATACTTTTCTTCAACAATCTATTATTTATCTTGCCGTGGAATCCTTAGCCTTGATGCACTCACAGAATTCTTATCCACCGCTCAGGCCCAAGACCTACGCTGCGCTCTCGCGGTCAAATGGAGAAAGAACCAATCAGAGAGACCAAAGCTAGTATCCCATTGTAACAAGAGAAAGAATAGAACAGGCCTAGTGGTGCAGACAAAAACATAAATTGAGGGTAAGAATATGCCATCCAAATCTAGACATGCCGTGTGTCCGGACGCGGACAACAAGAGCCCGCTGATGAGCCAGCTTGTTGTCCTAGGCGAAACCCCACACAAGACACGGCACAAACCTAGAAAAATTGATGAGTTTTAATCATTGATAGTCCTTATTTGTTATCTGAATTTAAATTATGTGTTCCTCCGCAGTCAATGACACCGAAACGTATATCATTCCACTGTCCAAGAACCAATGCAGAGCAACATAAACATTCGTCTCTATTGAAGGCATTAAATATATGCAACAATAATTATGCGCACATTTCAACTTTAATATATTTGGCAGTTTCTTTCGTTTTTTTGTTTCCTCATGTACAGAAATCAATTAATATCTTGCTCTCCTTAGCAGTGATCTTGTAATAAAATTTTGTAAATATTAACATCATTGATAGTTGGTATATTGGCTTTCACGGCCAGTGAATTTAAGCTCAGCAAGTTTTCTAGGTTTGTGCCGTGTGTTGTAAAATTATTTTATTATTGTTGTTTTATTCTTATTCTTCTTCTTATTATTATTATTTTACTACAAGGAAATTATTAAGTGTATATTTTTTCAAAATGTGTTTTTCATAATATTAGGTTGTAACCTGTTAAAAGCACTATAAAAATAAATAAATAAATAAATAAATAAATAAATAAATGAATAAATAAATAAATACAAATCTCTCAACCTGTTATCAATTTTGATGAGAAACGTCTTACTCCACTGGTTTAATATTGGGGGAGGAAAGAACTACACGAAATCCAATGATACAATTGTATATATACAAGAAAGAAAAGAATTATTGTTGTTGTTGATTCATTTAGGGGATAAACAAAATAATCCCACGTACTTGGATTTCTATAGAATTGCTCTGATAACTGTATTAGTGTGTGAATTTGTAAGTAGGATTAGGATTGGATAGGAGGTGGCTGGCCTTAAGTTAGGTGCCATCCTTGCATTTGCCTAGAGTAGATGTAGAGTAGAGTAGTAGTGGCTAGCATTCTTGGCTGACAACGAGAAATCTGGACGAGAACTGAAAATAAATCACTACCATTGATCCTGATGCTATTTATCCTTGAATATTACGTACAACCACCATATTGAATGTATAAAATATTAAGATCAAAAACATATGTTGCAATTGAGTGTTGACGAAGAAAAATTAAAACAAAATACTACCAAAATTCCTGTGCTGGATTATTACTGTAAATTGTTAACTCACTTGATCCCTATAATTTACTGATTTATGTCATTCTTGGACATTAAAAAGTACAGGGCTATCGAAAAAGGTCGCAGCAATTTCAAAAGATCATTGCTCAGGAACTATTTGAGATACGGTATTAAAACGTTTTTTTGTGTTAAATTCACCTTCTCAAAATGTTGATTTTCATTTCATATAATGTTTCTATGTGCGCTCGACTGTTTTGTCACTTGTTCTAGGGCGTCCGTGGACTTCTTCACGTCAACGCTGCCAGTTCCTGAACCTGTTCATACCATCGTCTAATGCTATTAGCATGAGGGGGATCCCTACCATAAACACGTCACAAAGTGCGCTGAACAGTGATAACAGGATGTAAACTCCACTGTGATTTCTGCTGAACTTTCGCCATTGAAATCACACTCACTACTGAAACAGTGGCGTGGCACTCATTCTGTGCATCGGCTGAAGGTCACGGGTGAAGTAGGACTACAGTCACTTCTAAAACTAAAACTCAATGAGTTCCTGATTAGTTTTCAGGTCGAATTATTAATTTATCTTACTTACAACGGGAGATATGCTTTTTTGAAATTGCTGCAACCATTTTCGATGACCCTGTAAATAGACAGTCGAAAGAAGGTCTTTTAGCATGTTGAATCGAGGAAGTCTACAAGAGACTTAAGGTGGTCATATACACTAGGAATAATTTTTTAAAAGAATAATCACTAGCAATGTTACATTTTTCAGTTGTTTTATCATGATCAAACTAAGAGATTTTGAAGTTCGTTTTACACAAATTTTATGTTAATTCTTTCTTCGTTTTGCCCACTTAGGGAGCGCGCTTGAACTTTTTGACTCGGGTTGATGGAGCTTTCCTCTTCTTCTCCTCCCAAAAACTCCTCATGAACTCCCTATGCCCCTTCTTACGTTCCTCCGTCCATTTTTTTCCAGTGGTCTTTTTAGCTTTTTCGGCGAAAGTGTGATTTGTAACTCGGGTTCCAAAAGTCTTGCAATGCATGATGCTATCTTCTGTAATGTTTATTTCCTTTAAGTCCTGTTTGATTTCTTCTAACCAACTGATTTTGACCTTCTTTGAATTAATTATATCAAGCAGTTTTTTTTTTTGCATATCTGGTGTTGTCCATTCGGCAGATGTGACCATAGAATTTCAATCGTCTCTTACGCACGGTATCAGAGAACTTATTGATTACTGTGTACAAGTCTGTGGTTTTCCTTTTAATCCATATACCATTAACATAAACGGGGCCATATATTTTCCTGAGAATTTTACGTTCCTGGATTTCGATTTCCCAATTTGAGAGTGGCCTCCTAGAGATATAGTTTCGGAGTCGTACAATGCTTCCGGAAGAACAACTGTCTGGTAGTGCCGTAGTTTTGCATTTCGTGACATCACTCTTTTATTACAGTGATTCCATGTTATTCGGTATGCTTTCTGAAGTTTGGTAGCTCTTTCTAAATTAGCTTTCCTGTCCAATCCAGACGGTACAATAATTTCTCCTAAATATTTGAAGGAAGGTACGTGTCTAATTATTCCATAGTTGGTCTGTAGTGGAGATCTCGGGATATTCTGGTCTCCATTTACTATGAAATGCGTCTTCTCATACGATATTTGGAGTCCTGTCTTTGGTGCTAACTCATGTAACTTCTCTATGGCATACTTGGTTTCTTCACTAGTCTTGGTAAAGATAGCTAGATCATCAGCAAAAGCTAGGCATTTTCCTTTTATTTTCTGTTCCAGAGTAACAATGCTTATGCCTTTGATGTTGTTTTCCCACTCCCTGATGACTTTGTCTAACACTAAGTTAAAAAGCAGTGGGGAGAGGCCGTCACCTTGTCGAACTCCGGTATGTACTTCGAAAGGCTCTGATAGTTCACCTAGAAACTTCACTTGAGATGTTGTTTCAGTGAGAGTCTGGCGGATTAAGTCCCTGGTTTTCCTGTCAACTCTGAGCTCTTCTAGGGTGTTCAGAACAGTTTGTCTGTCAATAGAATCATACGCCTTCTTAAAATCTACGACGGTGACAAATGTGTTGGTACTGCGGCGTATCCTTAATATCGTCTTTAGGCTCCAAATCTGCTCCGAACACGATCTACCTTTCCTAAAGCCTGCCTGGTATTCACCAATCAAATGATCAGTTTGTTGTTCTACTCTGTTCAAGAGTGCTTTAGATAATACCTTGTATATAATTGGTAAAAGTGATATACCTCTGAAGTTGTTGGGGTCCGCTCGGTCGCCCTTTTTATGCAACGGATGGATAATGGCATTTTTCCAGTCCTTCTGAATTATTTCGCTCTCCCATATTTCTGTTAGGAGTGTATGAATTCTCCTTATGAGGTCATCTCCTCCTATTTTCAACATCTCAGCAGTTATTCCATCGATCCCAGGGGCTTTGTTATTTTTGAGCGATTGGATTATCTCTTTTATTTCTTGAGTTGTTGGGGGAAGTGAGTCTGGGTTTGGTACAGGTTTTTCAAACTGCAGTCTTTCCACTGGAGGATCACAGTTCAGTAGAGTTTGGAAATAATCAGCCAGTATCTTGCAGTTCTCCTTACTGTTTGTTTCTAGTCGTCCATTACGTCGACGGAAACTTAATATTGGTGGTTTTTACCCTGACAAGTCCTCACGGAATGTCTTGTAAAAATTTCGAGTGTTTTTTTTTGGAAATCCTGTTCTAACCCTTCGAGTCTGATTTTGTTGTAGGCACGTTTTTCGCGCCGGATTGTTTTTGAGTTTTTAGGAAGTTCTCCCATCTTTCCACTGTTCGATGTCCATTCCACTGATGCCATGCTTTGACTCGGTCATTGACGGCTTCATCGCACGTTGTGTTCCACCATCTGTGCTTTCTTTTCCTAGGTGGTTGTCCTAATTTCATGGCTGATGACTGTAATGTTTTGCGAAGGTCTGGCCACTCCCTAGGATTTTCTTCCTGTAAATCTCGTACGAAAACCTCGGCGTTCTTCCTCAAGCAGTCCAGATCAGCTCTTGGAAACCGGTTGCCTTTAGGTTTGGATCTGTTTGGTTGAAACCGAACCTTGATTTGCGTGAGGTAGTGATCCGAATCTACCACTCCCTTCCGTACCTTAACATTCTGAATCTCCAGCATGTTCTTTGCGGAAATAGCCACATGATCTATCTGAAATTCCCCTAATAACGGGGAATGGATCTGTTTGGTTGAAACCGAACCTTGATTTGCGTGAGGTAGTGATCCGAATCTACCACTCCCTTCCGTACCTTAACATTCTGAATCTCCAGCATGTTCTTTGCGGAAATAGCCACATGATCTATCTGAAATTCCCCTAATAACGGGTTAGGTGATCTCCAGCTTTTCTTTTTGTGTAGTGGTCTCATAAAGTGCGTGGACATGAGTCTCAGCATGAATAATGTACAAAAGTTTATTAGACGCTCTCCATTCTTATTAGTCCGTCGATGTGCGGGATGGAGTCCTACTATTGATCTGTATAACTTCTCTCTGCCAACCTGTGCATTGACATCCCCTAATAAGATTTTCACGTGATGTTTGGGGATTTTACTTGTAGTTTTCTCTAGTAATTCCCAAAAGTCTTCTACATTCTGTGGATTTCTCTTATTGTCGATGTTAGTGGGAGCATGGGCATTTATCAAGGCATATGCCTTGTTGCTTGATTTTACTGTAAGCACTGTAAGCATGGCGATGTGAAGTCGATAACTGAATCTAAGATAGTTTTCCTCACTGCAAAAGCCGTCCCAAACATTAATAAATTGCCTGTGATATTAATGGCTGCTTTACCCTTAAATATCCTGATGTTTTCAGAGTCGAAATGGTTCTCATCTTGGAATCGTGTTTCCTGAATTGCTAGGATTTGAATATCAAATTTGTCCAGGACGTCAGTCAGTTGTTTGAGCTTTCCTGTTTTCAACAGGGTATTGATGTTAATAGTACCCAAAAAGTTATTTTTCTTGGGGCGAAGAGATTTTGAGAAGCTCCGATCCTTCTCTGAAGCATGATTTCTTTCCCGATCCCCAGAATCCGATGATCGGGAAAGACCGGACGTGTGTCCGGGGCCTGGGGTAGTTGCGTTAGTAGTGTGTGTTCCATCTTGCCTCAGTTACAAGTTGAATATACAACTAGTGGTGATCTTAAGATAAGATCACGAAATTACTACTCGATTGTTGAGATCGAGAGGTGCCGCTAGGTGTACTCTGGCTTAAGTGTGTTTGGTCCGCGAGAGCTATTTTCGCTCAAGTCCGCCGACAAGCCGGTGAGGACTCCCCTATCCGCCACCTGGGACGCGCCACGTCGGAGTATCACCTCTCCGCCTGCTACGACAGCGTAGTAGGTTCGTGGATTTTATGTTAATTGCTTATGAAAAAATTATTTGTTGCTATTTACACAGGGGTACTTAAAAGTCCTCTATCTCTCACATATTTTAACCAAAATCCATGAACCTTGAACAAAAACAATCTAACTTACATGGGGAATGTTCCCTAACACTCTTGTCTGAATTAGTCACAAGTAAGGGTTTTAAAATTATATTACAATTTCAGTTTCTTGATATTTTGTTTAACAAAATTGTTTAAAAAGTTGTTAAAATTACATTTTTATGAATATCATTTTCTTAGTGGTAGGGAATAATAGATAAATGTATTAGCTTTAATTTGAAATAAAAATCAAGCAGATACCATTTCTGTGACAAAAGTTAAAGCACTTTGAATTACTTCAAATGTCAGGAAACGAATTAATGAGTAATGTGACCATTTAGATGAGGGCCACTGATTGTTTTTCTTTGATCAACCAACTGTTTGAAGAACGCGTGGAGCTGTGGTATTTCGTTTCATCAAGATGACACTAGATGTGGAGAGCTTCGATATGAGAGATCTCATATGGTATATTTACGAGTTTTAATGTGAAGAGGTTGAACCACCAAAACATCGGGGGAACGTGCAGTACTCATTACTGGGAAAATACCGAAGAGATCAAGAGAATCCGTCGTTTGGATCAGAAGATATTGGAGATGAAGGATCCAAGGCGCAAGGATTATGTTTTGCATCGGAGTGGCTGACGGAAGTTAGGCTGTACGCAAAAGGTGAGGAGGTGAGGCTTTACTGTATGATGGCTAACATCGCACGCTCAGGGCATGCATGCTTGGCAGATATTGTGTTTGAAGATACCAGTCTAAAAGAGTTGGAAGGCAATCAACGACTATGATGTGTGCCTTAAAATCCATATATCATAAATAGGCCAGATGGGCAAGCCATTGCTTTAGTGTGTGCATAGCTTTGGGGAATTCCTTACTCATCTAGGGAATCTAGCCTAGAAACTAGAAATGGTACTAGCATGCTACGTAAACCACTCTTAAGATTGTCAGTGTATCGATTCAAACATCAAGGTCATAAGCTAATACAGTACGCGAGGATCGAACCAACAGTTATGGTTGAAAAATGATTTCGGACCCGGTGTAGATATTCTAGAACGGGAAGTGAACCAGTCGAGTTAGGAAGTTTTCTGTGGCACAAAGCTGCAAGTGTTAGATTGGGACTCGAATATTTATAACATTATGTTGCCAGACATGCAACATAGCTGTTTGAATATGATAGATCAGACCGTCACCATGAAGTACTAAAAGAACTTGAGGTGAGATGTCATGGGATTTTTGGGAACATCTTCGGGAATAATGGAGTGTAGGCGAGGTGTGGCGTGGAACATCTGTTAACTGTAAAGAATGTTTGCCAGCCGGCATACATGGAATCTACGTCAGAAGGATTCTGCCTACAAGATCTTCACGATGTAAGCCAACTTTATTATTAAGTAGCTAGTGTATTGCATTCTCAATTTCGACTATACTGTCTGGTAAGTAGGTTTCTGCTTCTGGATATTTATTTCAAGATGTTATAGTACATTTGAAGATTTATCAGCCAATTTATTTCGAATGGATCTCTTTGATGGAAATCTAGTGCGTTTGGGATGTCAACCTGATAAGCTTCGGTATAGCAGTAGACTATTGTGTGGAAGATATTTTACACCATTCCACGCCTAAACCTTACGTTAGGGTACTTTGAAATAATATTTGGGTTTGTTCAAAATTAAATGGTTTATAATTAAATTAATTGGTTTATAATATTTTCTCGACTTTGTTAGTAGTTTCTCTTTTGAATATGTTGATAGATGAGGAATGTGGATAGCCACATTACGTTTAAATATTATTCCTTGGGAATAATAGTTCGAAATTTTCTGTGAATTTATAAATTTTTATATTTGAATTTAAAATAAATGTAAAATATTTTTCGTTTTAAATGAAGTTGAGATATGATATCGGAAGGCTGTATGACTGATAGTCAAGCCATAATGATAATAATAATATGTAAATGATTATATTGTTTGGAACATTTTCCAAAAATAATAATAATTCCTGGTAATAATAGCGGTTATTAATTGGAGGAATAATGGATCGTAGTTGATAATATGGGAGTTGATTTTGAATAGAGGGACATGCCGAAAGCGTGATCTTTGATACTGGGAGCGGAAGGTCATTCATATACGAATTTTGTATAAAACAAGCTGACCCGGCAGACGTTGTCCTGCCAATCAAAGAAAGTGTTGTAACTTTATTTCTTGAAGTGCTTTTGGATACACAATATTTTTTTCAATTTCTGGTAACTGCCTCTAAACTATCGTGAATTGAATTAACTAATTTAGAAACATTCATTGGAGCGTGCACAACAACTCTCCAAAATTTCATCGCAAAGGGATAAATGGCATTTAACGCATACGGGATTTGGTTTAAATGATTCGTGCGCTGTCACTCATTTGTTGAATCTACTTGTGCTCTACCAACTGTGAAATGGATTTACTAAGTTAGAAAGCTTCAAATAAGCGTACACAACAACTCATCAAAGTTTCATCGCAATCGATGAATATTATATGAACGCATACAGGATTTTGTTGGAACGCTTCGCGCGTCGTCACTCATTTGTTACATCTACTCGTGCGCTACCAATATTGTAAAATGGATTTACCAAGTTGAACACCTTCCCTGGCGTGTACACAACAACTCATCAAAGTTTCATCGGAATCGGATGAATGACATATGAACGCATAAGTGATTTTCTTTCAACGATTCGCGTGCCGTCACTCATTTGTTGAATCTACTCATGCGCTACCTATTGTAAAATAGATTTACTAAGCCTGAAACCTTCTCTGGCGTGTACTCAATGATTCACCAAAGTTTGATCGCAATCGGATGAATGATATATGACCGCATACGGGACATTGTGGAAACGATTCGCGCACCGTCACTCATTTGTTGAATCTACTCCTGCGCTACTTATTAAAAACTGGATTTACTAAGCCAGAAACATTTCCTGGAGTGTACACAACAATTCACCAAAGTTTCATCGCAATCGGATAAATGATAGCCTATATGGACGCATACGGTACTTTGTTGAAATGATTCGCGAGCCGTCACACATTTGTTGAATCTACTCGTGCGCTACCTATCGTAAAATGGATTTATTAAGCCAGAAACCTTCCGTAGGGTATACACAACATCTCACCCAAGTTTCATCGTAATCGGACGAATGATATTTGAACGCATACGGGACCTTATTGAAACGCATCGCGCGTCGTCGCTCATTTGTTGAATCTACTCGTGCGAAACCTCCTGTGAAATGGATTTACTAAGTTAGAAACCCTCACGTAAGTGTACACAACATCTCACCCAAGTTTCATTGCAATCGGATGAATGGTATATGAACGCATACGGGACTTTGATTAAAAGTTCGCGCGTCGTTGCTCATTTGTTGAATCTACTCGTGAGCTACCTATTGTAAAATGGATTTACTAAGTGAGAAACCCTCACGTAAGTGTACACAACATCT
Source organism: Meconema thalassinum (assembly GCA_946902985.2). Taxonomy (NCBI): domain Eukaryota; kingdom Metazoa; phylum Arthropoda; class Insecta; order Orthoptera; family Tettigoniidae; genus Meconema; species Meconema thalassinum. The sequence continues at coordinate 1,026,665,867 of OX336388.2, forward strand.
CACCCAAGTTTCATCGCTATCGGACGAATGGTATTTGAACGCATACGGGACTTTGTTGAAACGCTTCGCACGTCGCCGCTCATTTGTTGAATCTACTCGTGCGCAACCTCCTGTAAAATGGATTACTAAGTTAGAAGCCTTCACTTAAGTGTACACAACAACTCATCAAAGTTTCTTCTCAATCTATGAATGGAATATAAACTTATACGGGATTTTGTTGAAACGCTTCGCGCGTCGTCACTCATTTGTTGAATCTAGACGTGCGCTACCTAATGTGCAATTGATTTACTAAGCCAGAAGCCTTCCCTGGAGTGTACACAACATCTCACTCAAGTTTCATCGCTATCGGACGAATGGTATTTGAACGCATACGGGACTTTTTTGAAACGCTTCGCGCGTCGTCGCTCATTTGTTGAATCTATTCGTGCGCTATCTATTGTAAAATGGATTTACTAAGCCAAACACCTTCCCTGGGGCTCACTCAACATATCACCCAAGTTTCATGGCAATCGGATGATTGGTATATGAACGCATACGGGACTTTGAAACGCTCTAACGTGCAGAGACAAACAGTAGAATTCGACATCACTGCCACCTTTGGTATAAAACACAACTTTTCGCCACGGACGGAGTGTATGTAATGGCGGTAGTTGAACAGGTTGCGACCAGGTGGCTCTAACGTGCAGAGACAAACCATCCAAAGACATCAGCTTTCACGAAGGCCAAGGCTAGTGGTTTCCATGACGACTGTTTTTGACTGTATATTGTGGATCTAAAATGGTGTGTAAATTGTGGTTCTAAAATTGTATTCATTCCACCTACCGGACCAGATTGTGAATCTAAACCATACATGGACCCACCCTAATATACATACCAAATTCCATCAAAATCGGTTCAGTCGTTTAGGAGGAGTTCAGTCACATACACACGTGTCGAAGAATTATATATGTAAAGATGAGGAACTAGATATAGGAATTATGCGACAGTTTATCAGGAGTGTGTTGGGGCAGACATTAAAAGTTTATTACACCTATGCAAAAGGCAGAGATATTTAAATTTTGTGAGGGAGAGCATGATCCCATGTGTTGGTTGCTTAGAAGCCATTGAGCCCAGCCTGCGTAGCTGAGGGGTCATTATAAAAATAAGAATATAATGGTCAAATGTTAAGTGAAAATAAAATATGAATTAATAAAGGATGTTTATAAAGTTGAGTTTTGAGGGTCAAATAATTGCTCCATGCTCAAATATGATTAAAAATGAGGACAATATAGTCGCTCATATGGGAAGCTAGTGGGTTATCGCCTGTGAAATTCTACATTCCTAGACTGTTGTATTGTCGCCCACATGGTGTAGTCGTTTATATATGAATAAGTTGAGGTCTCGTCCTAGTTTTTGCTGAAGGCCTTACCGTGTCCTATTTAACGTAATGACAGCATGAGAGGCATTTTATCTAGAGATTGGTTGATGTATTAAAAATTTTAAGCTGATAGCTGGTTGAATTTGTGGATCCATTAATCTTCATAAAATACCAGTTTGGATTATTCTAAATAATAATTTTGTTTTGACAATAAATTAAATTAAAAGGATTAACATAAATAAATTGAATTATATGAATATTATCTAAGAAATTAAATCGAAGCGATTAAATCAGAGGATTTAAATTATATGTGAAATGGTGAATAACATTTATTTATGGTGACATTGTGGAAAAATGTCGGAAGTTCAGTCTAAGTTTAAATTTGATAAATGGATGGTCATGGGGTTTATGATTTTGATTTCACATCGCTTTGGGAATGGGACTTCCCAGAAATGAGTTTAAGACGTGTGAATTTCCCCGCAGAGGTTGAAACAATTCTGAAAAATTTGATTCAAGTGATACTTTTGTAAATATTAAAATCATGGTGTCAGGATGGACTGATATTTTCCTGCACATCAGTGATAATTGTACAGTTTAAATAATTAATTGAAACAGATGCTGAGATGGACTAATGATTTTCTCAGACATCAAGTTGATATTTTGAAAATAGTGAATTTACTTTTGGTTAGAGGCTGGAAATAGTTTATTTTATGCGTTCTAAAATTTGTATGTAGATAAGGGGCCCAGGGGGAGCATAGGATGTCTTTATATTTCAGGACTGGAATTTTAGATTTCTCCCTGGGAGATCATTGTATTCTTATAGGACCAGCAGACAGTCAAATTAAACTGAGGTATTTTAAGAAATTGGTGTTATTCACAAATTATTTGCACTGCCTTCCATCCTTTATGGAGTGTGAATTTCGATATCCGTCCGGCTGATTTTTGATTAAAATTTTGTTTTGCTATACTCAGTTTGACCCCGAGATTTTTCGAGTCTTATGCTCGGCGGATGTTGAAATTCATGCTCGTGTGCACGTGGGACTTCAGTCAAACGGTCACAGTGAATCGCATTTAAAGTTTACTTAGTATGTCTTCACTCACATTCTGTTTTGATCACATCAGAAACCTCCTGGGACATACACAGATCCTTCCTTGAAAGCTGTATGGTCCTCCTTCATCTTGTTATTTGACGCCCAGAGGGCAGCTTGCATATCGAATCTTGTCGTTCCTTGGAACGCTATGAAAGTCAAGGAAGTTAGATATCTAAGCTCCTTGACACTATAGCGCTTTCTAGTAGAGAAAGGAGGAACTTTGTGTTGGCGGAAAATCTCGAGATTGATTTTACCGCTATGAACACGGCCTACTGAATTCATTGGGTTCATTAACATGACAACAATGGATGACATGCGTGCCGTGATTTTTTTCGCCTGTCAAAATCACTCACCACGGCCAGGAGTGAAACCAGTGGGATAGAGAAAGAGAAAGTCAATTTTTCCACTATGAACACGGCCTACTGAATTCAAATGGGTTCATTAACATGCCAACAACGAATCACATGCGTGCCGTGATTTTTGTCGCCTATCAAAAATCACTTACCACGGCCAGGAGTGAAACCAGTGGGATAGAGAAAGAGAAAGAGAAAGTCAATTTTGCCACTATGTACACGGCCTACTGAATTCAAATGGGTTCATTAACATGCCAACAACAAATCACATGCGTGCCGTGATTTTTGTCACCTATCAAAAATCACTTACCCCGGCCAGGAGCGAAACTAGTGGGATAGAGAAAGTCAATTTAGGCTCGAGAGGAATTTTATAGATCTGCTGATACGCCAGACATGACAGCTGTCAGTCAGAACGGTTGCGCCCTCTTACAGTAAATAATTTATTTTGAAATGAAAGATTAATGGTATATTTATGAACCGTACATTTTCTAAAACTAGAAGAAATTTCCTACAATATGGATATATAAAAAAAAAAGTGAAATTTCATAACAATAGTGTATATGGCCACCTTAAGCTGTTGCAAAAATGAGTTTAAGAAATGTCAGATGCTTTACAGCCCCATATTGTAGTGTTACAGTAAAAATTAAGTACTGTATATCGTCCCATAACTTGCAATACCTCGAATCCCACACTGCTCTTCTTGATCAATATTTTCCTTATGGTTGGTCACTTCTCTCAGTCGTATGTGGATGTGCCGTCCATGAGAACAATTCACATTGGATTCATTTTCCTGTGGATGGACATAAAGAAAAATGATCCATATATGGTTCCTTCACTTTCCTGGTTATCGAGCGGCGCCTCAAACGTAAGGAAGTAGCACGCACTGACAATAACCATTGTTCACTACTGGCCAATAGCTGACGGTTGTTGATCAATGGAATGCTTCCTCTATCACTCCACGTGGACTCTTAAGTCCCACCCTGGTGGCTAGCTTGTGTCTCCGACAAGTGTCAGTGTCCAATGTTGCACATCTGCACATAATTCTGTCCAGTCTCGCTGCTTGCCCTCAGTGGCTACGGTGGAAATTTGACAACGCTGTGCTTCACGCTGGGAAAGCCTTGGCCCCAGGTGCCATGGAATGTAAAGATATTCGCCCAGCTAGATTTCAAAGGCAAGCCGCACGTTAACCAGGAAGTGAGGCAACTATACTGGACTGTAGAAAAGTATATTTCCATGTAGTTATGCACTCTTACAGTATAGCCAGCAATATTTAAGGTTCATTTATGTTTATGCCTGTATACAGGAAAATGAACCTAGTGTGAGTTATTCTATTGGACAGCACATTCACATACGGCTGGGAGGCGTGACAAATCATAAGGAAAATGCAGTAATGGTAAAGAAGACCATTGTCAGATACACGGTGTTGTAAATTCTGCGACGATATTCAATATATCACCATGCTTGTTATTATTTCATTATAGGGGCCTGGACATCACGGCCATTTCTGCCCGAGTATTTGGGTATATACTGTGTGTTTATATATAGCCTAGATGTAGAAAGAGAGAGAAAATGAAATGTCTCTGATAATCTGTGTAATTGTGCCGTCTGTAGTAGTTTGTGTATTTGTAATCCAGGCAAGGATTGGTAAGGAGGGTAGCCTCCGTGGCTTAGGCGGCAGCACACCGGCCTCTCACTGCTGGGTCCATGGTTCCAATACCGGTCACTCCATGTGAGGTTTGTGCTGGACAAAACGGAGGCAGACAGGTTTTTCTCCGGGTACTCCGGTTTTCCCTGTCACAATTTCATTACAGCAACACTCTTCACTATCATTTCATTTCATCTGTCATTCCTTTGAACATTTCCCCATGGGAGTGCGACAGGCTTTGGCAGCCGGCACAATTCATATTCTCGCCGCTAGATGGGGGCTACATTCATTCCATTCCCTGACCCGGTTGGTCGACTGGAAGCAGGCTGTGGATTTTCATTTTCATTGGGAAGGAGGTTTGCGTGACTTTTGCCTGGAATGGAAGTAGGACCCCATGGAAAACCTCTTTCATGACGGCTCAGTTTTTGCCTCAGGAGGCTGAGTGTACCCCGTTCCAGCCCACAAACGAGAATTACATTTCTTGGCAGAGCTGAGCATGTGGTACGGTAATATTTGTTAATAAGGGTGAGTATTACTTTACTCAGTAGCCTATACTGGTTGTACATACGTTAATATTGGACCACTTCAATTCCACGAATAAGACGGCATAAGGGCATAAATCTGTATATTGTTCCGTGTGAAATGGTAAAGATAACTACTGTATGCCTCAACCGTGGCTCCAACATAATCAAGAGACATGCTGGTTGGCTCTGGAACCAGAGAATTCCCCTTGCATTGAGACTAGAAACCTGACCCGACTCTATGGACCGACACTTGCCCGTGTTGTGCGCTGCGGATCCAATTAAGTTCTTTTTGTCTGAGGGGCTGGTCTGTTTCATACGGTGCGGGCGGCTAAAAGTGAGATAATGGGGTGAGAAGACAAGTGCTGCCAGATGGAGCTGAATGATATTACAGCCAGTTTGCTCTCTGTTTTAGATTGAATAATTCATAAGTTAAGGAAGTTATAATGTATGAAATCATCTTCTAGTCATGTACCAAACCCTAGAACTAGCAGGGTATAACTTGCCTGCATTATCATATTGTAGGCGTAAATTGCGCAATTTGTAATCTGGAAAACCATTTTTTTTAAGTAGTTGTCACATAGTCATTATTTCCATTCTTATTATTTTTGAGTTCCTATTATATAGGCCTACTTTTGTTGGGCGGGAAAATTTTGCCTCCCACCCCATTCTTAGACGTGCATGTGACATATTTTCTATCTGGCGAAATATCTTAACAATATCAAATGATCGGCCTCACACCTTTGCAATTTGAATGTTGGCACTCATGATGCCATTTGTTCCTCTTAATAATAATACGCCTATCAAAGAAACACATACTGAATTGAGTACAGTACATGTTTCGACCGTTTGATGAAGTTTTCTTCAGCTTATATCTAATGTAAAATATAGTCTAATTAAAACTTAGAGTAAAAACAAGGTGTTCAGTAAAGAACATATAGCCTACTTTCTCCTAAAAGCATGGGTATTGTTATAACTCTTTGTCCTTTTCAAGGAGTATAATTGAATGTTGGTTGTAGTAGCTTGTTGAAATACAACGTGCTATACGGATATTAAACATGAAAGTGAGGTGCCCTTTGCTAGTGCTACCTCTGTAAAAAAAAATATCATTCAATTCGGTTTCACCATGTTTGAATTTATATGGGGAGTCGATTTGCACACATACATGGCCGCTATTTGCAAACTATTGGACTGATGACTTGTAGCTTGTTCAAAGAACGCATCTCACATAAAAGTATGTTGTTGCAAAATTTGGTAGAGATCAGATAAGTAGGTTGGTCGTAATTTGTTTTGAGCTTTTTACATTTGGGTGGCCACCATTACGTTTCCGTCAAGTTGGCGGCGATATAAATCATGACACTGAGGTGCCATTTGCTAGTGCTACCTCTGTACCAAATTTCGTTCAATTCGGTTTCACCGTGTTCGAAAAGATAGGGGGAATCGATTTCCACGCATACATGGCCGCCATCTGCAAACTATTTGATGACCTTGTAGTTTAGTCAAAATACGCTCACCATGTGAATATATGTTGTTGCAAAATTTGGTAGAAATCAGATAATTAGTTTGGTCGTAATTTGATTTAAGCTTATAATATTTGGGTGGCCGCCATTACGTTTCCGTCAAGATGGCAGCAATATAAAACATGACACTGAGGTTCCCGATGCTATTGCTACCACTCTACCAAATTTTGTTCAATTCGGTTTCATTGTGTTTGAATAGATAGGGGGAATCAATTTGCACACATACATGGCCGCCATCCGCAAAGTATTCGGCTGATGACCTTGTAGTTTGGTCAAACGATTTTTCATGCATAAAGGAATAATTTTGCAAAATGTCGTAGAGATCAAATGATTAGGTTGGTCGTAATTTGATTTAAGCTCTTGACATTTGGGTGGCCGCCATTATATTTTCGTCAAGATGGCGGTAATATAAAACGTGGCCCTGAAGTTCTCTTTGCTAGTGCTACCTCTGTACCAAATTTTGTTCAATTTGGTTTCATTGTATTTGAATAAATAGGGGGAATCGAATTGAACACCTACATGGCCGACATCCGCAATGTATTGGGCTGATGACCTTGTTGTTTGATCAAAAGATTTTCATACATAAAGGTATAATGTTGCAAAATTTTTTGGAGATCAAATGATTAGTTGGTAGTAATTTGATTTAAGCTTTTAACATTTGGGTGGCTGCCATTAGTTTTCGTCAAGATGGCGGCGATATAAGACATGACACTGAGGTGACCTTTGCTAGTGCTACCTCAATACCAAATTTCATTCAATTCGGTTTCACCGTCTGGGACAGATGACCTCGTAGTTCCGCCCCTTAAAACAACAATAACTAACTAACTTCGGTTTCACCGTGTGTGAATTAGTAGCGGGAATCCAATTGCACACATACATGGCCGCCATCTGCAAATTTTTAGGCTGATGACCTTGTGGTTGAGTCAAAAGACGTTCGCCATATAAATATATGTTGTTGCAAAATTTGGTAGAGATCGGATGATTAGGTTAGTCGTAATTTGATTTAAGCTTTGAACATTTGTGTGGCCGCCATTACGTTTCCGTCAAGATGGTGACGATATAAAACATGACACTGAGGTGACCTTTGCTAGTTCTATCTCTGTACCAAATTTCGTTCAATTCAGTTTCACCGTGTTCGAATTGATAGTGGGGGACAGGCATTCAGAGTACACACACTCACATACACATACACTCACACACAGACACACAATTTTTGGCCTATGTTGATCTCATAAGTCTACTTTCATTTTTTGCAAAAATCGAAAGTAGGCTAATAACTAAACTGTAAATAAATGAATAAATAAGTAAATAAATAAATAAATAAATTAATTAATAAGTTAAGTACCTAAATAAATAATTAAGTAAAAAATTAAAATCGAGGTGATTAATAATTTCAAATACTTAGGAGGATGGAATAACCTTGAAAGAAAAACAATGGACGCGAGAAGAATCAAAATGGAACTAGCCTTCCAGAAAACCAAAAATACATACAATAAGAAAACCCTCTCCTGGAACACTAAAATCAGGCATCATAACACCGTAATTAAGCCATAGGCACTCTTTGCAACATAAACACTAGTCTTGAGGAGACAAGAGCAAATGGAAAAATTGAAAATCAAAGAGGGAAAAATTTTGAGGAAGATCAGAGGTCCTAAATTCCAAATTAACAAACACGTTTTCTATAGGAACGACACCCTATATGTGAAGACGGAGAGTCTTTCAGTTACCATAAGGAAAAGAAGGATTGATTTCTATGGACACATCTACCGGATGATTCCTGCCCGAATAACCAAGAAAATTTTTGACTTCTTTTCCAAAAAGAAGATCCAACCTAACTGGATTATGGAAGTGGAAAAGGACCTGCGAGAGCTCCAGATTACTGAAATCATGTTGATGAATGGTACATCCAAAATCGTGACCAAAGATAACACCAAGAAGTTCCAAGCCAGAGCCGTCTACAGAAAACCGATACAGATATCACAAGAGGAAAGAAAGTGAAGATATCAGATAGAATGAAGAAGTATTGGGAGAAAAGGAGAGCACAAGCATCTAAGAAGTTATTGATCTGACGTACCCCAAAGTGGGTGATTCAAAAAGAAGAATAAATAAATAAATAAATAAATGGATATCCTAACAAAACAGTTAATTTAAAAAATGAATTGAAACCTTATAATTTTGAATTGTGTTAAAGATGCCAAAAGCTAAAACAATATTTTCAGAATGTACTGTATGTGCAGTCGGATATCAAAAATAAAATGTTCTTGAATTATTTTTAACATTTCAAAATTCATTTTTTAAATTTAATGTTTTTGTTAGCATATCCATTTATTTATTTATTTACAGTTTAGTTATTAACAAAGACAAGAGCACAAAAGTTACAAAGGTTTACTTCAGATGTTCCAAATACGTTTGCAAGGCTCATATTACGAAAACAATTACCTGTATCAACTGTGAGAGTGAAAGAACTATCGTAAGGTTCCTAAGGTTAGAGCCCTGAGTGGATAAACAAATCGTTATCCGCATCCACCCCGCATCCACATGGATGTTATCCGCATCTGCCCCACATCCACACGCCTGTTATCCGCATCCACCCCGCATCCGCCCCACATCAACATGACTGTTATCTTCATCCGCCCCACACCCGCACGACTTTTATCTGCATCTGCACGTTCGTTATGCGAATCTACTGGCAATACAATAACATTTTTATTAAAGCAACACATTTAGACATTTGAGGAGAAAGTCGTTTCCCTAAGCTATGTATGTCATGTGCTGTGTTTAAAATGAATGTTACACAACCAGAATTGCAACCCTTTTTAGTTCGGAGTGTTAATTGTGCTTGAATGAGATTAGCGTAAATCATCATGAAAGAAACATAACGGAAGGTCCTAGTAAATGATATTCATCAAGTTCAGATTGTATTCTAAAAACTATCCTGAAATTTACTCCAAACATTATCCGCAGCTTATCCGCTATCCACACAGCCATGCAAACTATATCCGCATCCACGCAAGGCTTTATAGTTTGTGACTTAACTGTTGCCATTATACACCATACAAATTTCATCATTCTCTTTGTTGTTTCTGAGTGAAGTCATTGTTAACTTTTAATAATACTGTAAGTGTACAGGAATTTTAAATTAAAACTTGATTAGAGTTGAAAATAACAGCGGGTAAATTTTGCACCCTCTTAGATGTCCAAGTGACACATTTTACCTTGGTAGTTCTAGAGTTAATCAAACTTCATAGAATTCGTGTTAACTCACTTTCCAGGACTTAGAATTTAGATCTTAGTGGTTTGGGTTAAGATTTAGTTATACTTTAGAGGAGAGGTGATCAGCTGGGCGCCCGTTCACCCTGGCTCAGTGCAGCTGGGCAAGCATGACGTAAATGCGGGCATGCATACGTCACAGTGTAGCGAGACGAAGCGAGAGAGCGAGCCCAGTTGAACCGAGGAGGCATTCAAGCTAATACTGTTTTATTATTGACAATGTATTTACATTACATTACAAAAATGCAGGCATTCATGTGTGTACAGTATGCTGTATATGTCCCATGTTTTGCTGTAAGCGAGGGAATATCTGGACAAATACTACTGCAGGTGTGCAATCGAAGAACGGAGAAAAGTTGTTCACACAAATATGTAGAACCAAACATGCTCATTATACCTGCCGTTTTCGCATGCTATATTTTTTAGCTATCACAGAATGTCCACATACTGAACATTGGCACAAAAAGCCACTGCCCTTCCCATTGGGATTCTTGTTGCACGCTATTTTCACTTGAACTATTCTCAGCTGACTCCATATTCGTAGCACCAGCTGTCACTGTAGTGACGCTCTCGGTTGGTTTACGCAGATACCTTACCCGCTCGCCGCCCGTGCACGGAGCGGGCGCCCAATTGGCGAAAGGCCCGGTTTGAGCAAGCCTGCTTTAGAGGGTATCTTGAGTGCAATTTCATAATATTGTCACTCGAGGTATCTCATCAACGCACAGGAAAATATAATGAATAATTCCGTTCTTCGGCTAATCTTGGGAATATCTATAATTTCCACCATATATTTTGGCCTTAGCATTACTATTATGGTCGTCTAACAACTATGAACTTTTCGTTACTATACGGTTCACTCAGTGTATTTCTATACACAAAGTTTCCAGTACTCAATATAGAATAAAGGATTCACATTGACAAAATTACTGTTAGGATATCTTCTTCTTCTTCTGCTTCAATGTGCTCTGTCCAGTCTCCTGGACATTGGCGATCAATATGCACAGTGTTCGCCTATCTTTAGCTGTCTCGTTCGATGGTTCTTATACCAGTCCAATTTTCAACCTTCCACCTGTTCCTCGATTTCCTTCAATTTTGCCTTTTGTTGTTGTTGTTATTGATTCTTTTAGGGGCTTTGCGACATCGTGATCATGTAGCCCCCGTGTACTTGGGTGTGTGTAGAACTTGTATGATGACTTGTGTCACTGTAATGGGCGTACTAGTGTGTGTATTTATAACTGAGGTGGGATTTGGGTAATAAGCGGCCGTGTCTTTAAATTAGGTTCCATCCCGGCAGTTGCCTGGAGTAGAAGTGGGAAATGACGGAAAACCACTTCCAGGATGACTGAGGTAGAAATCAAACCCACTTCTTCTCAGTTTTACCTCACGAGGCTGAGTGAACCCCGCTACAGCCCTCAGACCAGAATTACATTTCTTGGCAGAGCCGGGATTCAAACCCGGGCCTCCGTGGTGACAGCTAAGAAGGCTAGCCACTACGCAAGGATGCGGACAATTTTGCCTTTTAAAATGATATGTAATATGGAGTAGCTCTCATGTAACACGCACCAGATATGCAGTTTTTCTGCATAATGTTGACTGACAGCAGTGCTAGGTTGGAGTTTGCTCTTCCCGCAGCTGTCTTTCGTGGTCTTAGAGTACGCATTGAGTCTCAAAGGTCTTGGATTTGATTATCGGCTCTGCATAGAAAGTTAATTACGATCTGAGGGTTGCAACTAAGCCTCAGAGGAGCTACTTTCTAAAGTCATTTCTATGAGCCTCAACTAAGGCACTTCCCATTCTAGCTTTATCTCATTACGAGAAATCTATACTTGACATTTCAGCTTTTATTGCCCGCATTGGGGAGCACTTCAGAGGAGAGGAGATACGATCTGCTTTGGTCTTAATTGCGACTAGAGTGCTCTCTCTGTCAACTCATGGCTTCTGACGTCATCGCCAAATGTATTTCTTCTATACTTACTTATTGGTAAAGCCCTGCGCAGATGCGGATATCCACGGATAAACTGGCGGATATCCGCAACATATTTCGCCATGCGGATATAGTTTGAATGGCTGTGCGGATAGCGGATAATCTGCGGTTAATGTTTGGAGTAAATTTGCGGATAGCTTTTTGAATACAATCCGAACTTGTTGAATATCATTACTAGGACCCGGATGTTTATGAGATGACATAACATATCTTTTCCGTTATTTTTTTCATGACAAATGTAAGATGATTATTTAAGCTAACCTCATTCAAATTACGTCATTAAGCTTAATTAACACTCTTAACTGAAAAGGGTTGAAATTTTGACTGAATAACATTCATTTTAAACATAGAACTTGACATACAAGTCCTAAAGGAACAACTTTCTCCTCAAATGTGTAAATGTGTTGCTTTAATGTCAGTAGATTCGGATAACTTAACAAACGTGCGGATGCGGGGCAGATTCGGATAACAGTCGGGCGGATGAGGGGCAGATTTGGATAACAGTCGTGCGGATGCGGGGTGGATGTGGATAACAGTCGTGCGGATACGGGGCGGATTTGGATAACATTCGTGCGGATGCGGGGTGGATGTGGATAACAGTCGTGCGGATACGGGGCGGATTTGGATAACAGTCGTGCGGATGCGGGGTGGATGTGGATAACAGTCGTGCGGATGCGGGGCGGATTTGGATAACATTCGTGCGGATGCGGGGTGGATGCGGATAACAGTCGTGCGGATGCGGGGTGGATGTGGATAACAGTCGTGCGGATGCGGGGTGGATGCGGATAACAGTCGTTCGGATGCGGATAACAGTCGTGAGGATGCGGGGTTGATGCGGATAACAGTCGTGCGGATGCGGGGTGGATGTGGATAACAGTCGTGCGGATGCGGGGTTGATGCGGATAACAGTCGTGCGGATGCGGGGTGGATGCGGATAACAGTCGTTCGGATGCGGGTTGGATGTGGATAACAGTCGTGCGGATGCGGATAACAGTCGTGTGGATGCAGGGAGGATGCGGGGTTGATGCGGATAACAGTCGTGCGGATGCGGGGTGGATGTGGATAAAAGTCGTGCGGATGCGGGGTGGATGCGGATAACAGTCGTGCGGATGCGGGGTTGATGTGGATAACAGTCGTGCGGATGCGGGGTGGATGCGGATAACAGTCGTGCGGATGCGGGGTTGATGTGGATAACAGTCGTGCGGATGCGGGGTCGATGTGGATAACAGTCGTGCGGATGCGGGGTGGATGTGGATAACAGTCGTGCGGATGCGGGGTGGATGCGGGGTGGATGCGGATAATAGTCGTGCGGATGCGGGGTGGATGCGGATAACAGTCGTGTGGATGCGGGGTGGATACGGGGTGGATGTGGGGTGGATGCGGATAATAGTCGTGCGGATACGGGGCGGAAAGGGGTGGATGCGGGGTTGATGCGGATAACAGTCGTGCGGATGCGGGGTGGATGTGGATAACAGTCGTGCGGATGCGGGGTGGATGTGGATAACAGTCGTGCGGATGCGGGGCGGATGCGGATAACAGCCGTGCGGATGCGGGGTGGATGTGGATAACAGTCGTGCGGATGCGGGGTGGATGTGGATAACAGTCGTGCGGATGCGGGGTGGATGTGGATAACAGTCGTGCGGATGCGGGGTGGATGTGGATAACAGTCGTGCGGATGCGGGACGGATGCGGATAACAGTCGTGCGGATGCGGGGTGGATACGGGGTGGATGTGGGGTGGATGCGGATAATAGTCGTGCGGATGCGGGGTGGATGTGGATAACAGTCGTGCGGATGCGGGGTGGATACTGGGTGGATGTGGGGTGGATGCGGATAACAGTCGTGCGGATACGGGGTGGAAACGGGGTGGATGCGGGGTGGATGCGGGGTTGATGCGGATAACAGTCGTGTGGATGCGGGGTGGATGCGGATAATAGTCGTGCGGATACGGGGTGGAAACGGGGTGGATGCGGGGTGGATGCGGGGTTGATGCAGATAACAGTCGTGTGGATGCGGGGTGGATGCGGATAACAGTCGTGCGGATGCGGGGTGGATGTGGGGTGGATGCGGGGTGGATGCGGATAACAGTCGTGCGGATGCGGGGTGGATGCGGATAACAGTCGTGCGGATGCGGGGTGGATGCGGATAACAGTCGTGCGGATGCGGGGTGGATGCGGATAACAGTCGTGCGGATGCGGGGTGGATGCGGATAACAGTCGTGCGGATGCGGGGTGGATGCGGATAACAGTCGTGTGGATGCGGGGTGGATGCGGATAAGCGTCGTGCGGATGCGGATAACGTTTTGTTTATCCGCGCAGGGCTTTACTTATTGGGCCACACAGAGCGCCACGCTATATAAAATAGAGCTCTCAATAAATGGAAGCTACTTTTTCCCTTCCTTCATCTCCTTTTAGTCCACCCCGCGGTGTAGCCGCTCGCGTTAAATCTCTCTCCACGACCGCGATCTGCGGCAAGTCCGGAGGTTTGAATCCCGGCTATCTTGTGTGTGGCTTTCGCCAGGTTTTTCCACATTCCCTCCAAGCAAATACCGGGATAGTCCCGTGGCACCTACTCCAGCCCCAACCTTACTCACACTAATAATAACAATAATCCCTGGCACTACAGCCCATTAAGGGCCTAGGCCTTATAAGCGACCCCTGTCCAGCCATTTGGCCTGCAGATATTGGGGTGACGCGTGATCAGCGCATCGTATCCCCTCGGTCGTTAATCTTGGTTATAGTGATCGGGGCGCTGTCTCACTGTCAGACAGCTACTCAATTGTTCTCACGAGGCTGAGTGCACCCCGTTCCAACCCTCACGTCAGTTTCTAAAATCCCAGAAGGAGCCGGAATCGAACCCGCGCCTGTGGGTGAGAGGCAGGCGTGCTACCCCAACATTACAATACAGAATCAGGAGTTATCAGACAAATTGAACACTCTCGTAAGTAAATGGAATTGATGACCAATATGTCCCAAGCCCCTTAATCGATTTAACAACATTGTTTGGTCTAATCTCTGGCCCTCATTCAAAATATATAAGACCCCTTCCTCGTGTAAATGTTAGCGTTCTTAGCTCATACCTCTAGGGTTCCCAGTTCAACTTCTGGCTCTGCAAGAAAAAACATTCAGATCTGATGGCTGGAACCGGGATCACTGAGCCTCAGGGAAATAACGGAGTTGAGATGTGTTTAATTCTCTCCTCAGTCATCTTAGATGACGTTTTCGTGGTTTAGAGTTCCTACCTGAAGGCTTAGCCCTAAATGTACACCCTTGTACAGATACCTCATTAAATATGTTAAATACACAAGTACAAAAGACTGAAGACCAAGAGGTCGCAACCCTTAAAAAAACCTCTTCCCATCAACAAGCACACTTCATTGGCAAACAACTGGAATAATTCACGTTGACTGAATTCAGAGAGAGGAGGCCTGGGCCTATGTAGCTTCAAGTGGAAGGACAAAGGAATCTTGTAGTTTTACGTGACCGTTATTCTTGCGATCATGAACCACGAAACCCCGTTTTTACGTGGAATCCTAACCACAGGACATGACATTTTACTTTGTAAATTTCAAATGCATTGACAGGAAATCAAACTCGGTCCGCCGTGGTGAGAGGCCAACAGCTTGACCACTGCGCCACCGCGCCTCCTGAAACATACAAAAACAGTGTTTGTCAACTAATAAAGCTGTCTGTAATACACACACTAGTACAGCCATCGCAATGACAAAGGTTATTAGACAGATTCTACACACACCCAAGGATATGGGGCTACATAACTACGATGTCGGAAAGCTCCTAAATGAATCAAAAAGTACACGAAAACGTTCCAACGAACAGTAAACAAACAAACAAACAAGGCATACACCTTCCATCCCGATCTTGCAGGTACAGTACCGTGTTATTATTAGGGACCACACATTTATGCACTGAAAACGCTTAAAATATGCCTGCAACTATGCTATAAAATGTAGAAAATAAGCATTAACAAGTAGTTCCGTGAAGAACTATACAGCCTATTTTCATATATCCTACTTACTGTATGTTAACTGCCACTAGCAACATACAAAATTTCAGTTTGATTGCTGTAATAGATTCGTAGATATTGAGACCCGACTAAATATTGCACCCTTCAATAAAGCATGGTTTTCTCAAGAGGCATCTACGGGGTCGTGTTCAGTCCTGACTGCAATACACAGCTAAGTTCGCTTAAAAACAACATGCTCTAATGAATAGAAAGATCCATGACAGAGGCTATACTAGAAATAAAATGAATAACAAGTAGAATAAAAGAATTTTAATGACTGAAAGTTATGTGCATAATAATAATAATAAATAAAAAGAAATCCTCCCTGACTTTCACCCCCTTAATAAATAATAATATTACTGAGCGGAAAACTCGCTCCACGATCAAAACAATGTGAATACAGCTTCACACAAAATAATAAATCATAACATAAACTTTGAGCGGTAAGAACTCACTCGTCACACCATATGGATACAAGTCCATTTTTTCAGGTCAAGAAGTTATATAATGCATGGTGTACTGCTCGTTAATAAGAAAATAAGTACTGATGCGAGTCCGTTTACAACTGAAACAGTCATGTTGCTCACGGAGTTGCATCTTTTAAATCACACTATGGCTATGGGAGCCACCCTTAATTAATACACTATAATTACTACTGACACATGCAAGATCTAAATACTACAAAAAGAATGAAGAATCTCCCTGAGATTCAAGCTGGTGCCAGAGCACACGAAATACAAAGAGCATGCCAGAAATAGGCCAAAACGCTCGCATCACAAATTGGGAACATAGCCTCGTGTACCCTAACGCTACACGGGTCATTGAATGCGTAAAACAAACACACAAGAATTAAAGCAAAAGCAACAAAATACAAGCCTGACGGCTGAAAAACGATGTTTACATTTATATAAAACGCCAGACAAACAGGAGTTTCGGAAGCTACCTTACAACATGGACAACACCCATTTAATCAATCAAATACTCATTATAACCGATCAGGTATTGTGAATTTTAAACAACGTCTTAAATTGAAGTACAGGATCCTGGCCTGTTACTAATGACAAGTCGCGTTATCTGATTTGAGCGCGCCCCTCTTGTATGAGTCATCGCTGCCTCAATTATCTCTCTCAGTCCCTCAAGCTAGGTGCAACTTCCATCTGGAAACGCCAACATATCTCACCCATCCACCTGGATGGCAAGAAAACACAAATATATACCACAAGTCCACCCTCGCGAGGTTATGAACTGTGCTTATGTGGAGCAAGGCAGAATAATCACAATGATATATTCTCGCTAGCACTTCATAAAAACACACTACGCACCAAAAGCTTGGACTGACTCTCACATACCACTGGGTCGGCTCAAAACAGATCAACAATATTGCGTCCATTGACACATTAAAAAATACACAACAAAAATTCTGGTGCAAAGTGCCATCCCGTTCAGATCTGCTGAAAAAGCAACTATAAAAATAATCCTGATCCGTCATAAAATTCTGCTCACAAATAATCTTTACCCTCCAAATTCTATTTTTAATCTCAAAATTAATTCAGTTTCATTTTTGTTATAAGGCATACCTCCGAATAATAATGCTTGACCGCGATTTACGCAAGCGAATGCGAGCACGAGCTGGGCGTCGCCCCGTAAAGTTGAACCAAACACAAATCACAATATTTACAAATTACACAACGCTCGACTTGTCCCGTACTTAATGTGTCATTAAACAAGAACTAAGAATCTACATTACCAAACAAGCAAACAAATATCTACAAAAATATGTCCCATAATACCATAGCTGATTTAATAAATAAATAAATTCATTTGTACTCAATCCTTTAAAACAGCGTCAAGGAAACATCTGCAGCCATCTCCTTGAAGATTTTTATCTCATCATCGATATCTTCTGGCAAATGTCCTGCTGGTTCCAAGATCCGGTCTCGTTCCTAGACGTCATCTCGTGCTGAATTAAATAAAGTTTTGTCAGATACACACACGATATATTTCCTATTAAATTCACCTATCAAGAACTAAATTCCTTGACAGTATATTTGGTGAATTATTTCGATGAACTGGTCCGCCTGGTAGTGCTGGGACTACAAATAAATCACTGAAGTTACACTTTTAACTTGACGAAACTGTTCCATGTTCGAATACATGAAAATATTGCAGAGTATGCCTCGTGTCCTCGGACACATTACGTTCTCAAATGCTCAAATAAAAATCAACGTCACGTCCTCAGACGCACAAAATAAAGAGGTACGTTACGTCCTCAGACGCACGAAATAAGTGTGTTCTCTTCAAGTTTTCTGGATCCTTATAAATGAAACAGGCTAGGGTTGGTGTGAAAGGGGATTTGTGAAAAAAATATTCCACAATAATTATCAGACTAGCATGCGATCGGTATCATTGAGTTCGTAGCTATGTGGAGGTTACGATTATGCTGTAGCTGGCTCGAATCGATCGTGGAATTAATCCGTAGATAACTCCCGCGTTAATTTACCAGGGTGCGTTACCAAGCCGAGTTGCCGCTAAAACAAGGCGTCTTGATATTACTGGCTCAGACTCTTGTAGATCTTTGCGCGCTTTTACATGTATTTCTGCCGTAGGGAGTGGTTAACATGGAGGTTGACCAATTACGTCGTAGCATTCGATTTTCTTCTTGGCGCCAACACTCATAGCAACAGGCGATATTGTGCGTACCCAAGCCGTCTCCGCGCTAAAAGTTGCACCTGTCCTATGTGTCATGAATATTTATGCTACCTCCTAAAAAACCACAGGAGCTTAAACCATTGTGTCCTCTCGGCCACTGATTTCTCAATATTCCCCAACACCGTCTGGCTCTCATATCTGCTGTCTGTAGAAATGTATCTAAAGATGATGAATAATTTATTAGAATCCTTTATACAGCCTGTGGATAAAGGGTTCGATATTTCGGATGGTCGCCATGTTGGATTTCATATATGTAGGTCCTAGAGTTATGTACTTGAAGGTTATTGTGTACGTGTAGCAATCAAAATTAATCGCATGATTAGGACACAAGAAGTAACAAGGAGATTTTAAAATTTCGCACAGCTGCTATCTTGAGGTTATGGAAACAATTGAAATAAATTTGATGCCAGTGGATTAACATTCGTATAAGGATTTGCTGTACCAAGTTTCACAGCACTCGGATGGTTAAATTGCGAGAAACGACCATGTAAATATTTATACTTCGCGTCGCTGCCATGTTGGATTTGTGATCACCAGGTTATTTAAAGTCGTATAGGTAAACTTAAGTTCATAGCCCCTATGAACATAAAAAATTCAGTTTGGCTGCTATAATAGATTCGTAGATATTCAGAGCCGCCTAAATATTTCGGATGGTCGCCATGTTGGATTGTTAAATGTATAGGCCATAGAGTCATGTACCATTAAAGGAAAGTTATTGCGTAGGTTCATTATTCAAACTTTCACTTCGATCGCATGATTACGACACAGGAAATAAAACTTAATTTTAAAATTCGCACAGCCGCCATCTTGAGGTTATGTGAACAATTGAACTAAATTATATACCAGTGCATTACAATGTGAATAAACATTTCCTGTACCAGATTTCATTGCGTTTGGAACATTAAATCGCGATAAAAGTCTATTTAAAACTTTTAAATTCGCTTGGCCGCCATGTTCGTTTTGTAGTTAGCCGGTTTTTGAAAGTCTTATAGATGAACTACCAGTAGTGCCCTTCATCTCCGTACAAAATTTCAGTGTGATACCGCTAATAGTTTCAGAGATATAGCATGCCGGTGAAATATTTCGCAAATCCGCCATCTTGTGGTTATATAAAGAATTGAACGAAGTTAGATGTCGGTGCATTACAATGTGTATAAACATACACTGTTCCAAGTTTTATTGCGTTTGGTTGGTTAAATCGCGAGAAACGTCTATTTAAAAGTCGCAAATTCGCGTGGCCGCCATGTTGGTTTTGTAGTTACCAGTTTTTCAAAGGTCACATAGGTGAACTTCTAGCAGTTCCCTTTATCACCGTAAATAATTCCAGGGTGATATCGGGAATAGTTTTGGAGATATTGAATGCTGGTGAAATATTTCGCACAGCCGCCATGTTGGATTGGTGAGACGTAACAAAATTTGAAGGGCACGGTCGAGGTCGTCCCTAATAGTGCTATGAACTTACCGAGTTTCATTGAAATCGCTCCAGCCGTTTAGAATTTATTAGGGGGGGGGGGCACACACACCTCACACACACACACACACGCGCGCACGCACGCACACACACACGGACAAAAGGTGATCTCATAAGCCTATTTTTTCAAAATTGAAAATAGGCTAAAAATGAATAATATGCACTCAACAATAAGCCAATCTTATTAACTCTTCTTTCCCTCCTTTGCCGTAATATGTGCGGTCATTTTTGCTTGTTGTTCAAGTTGAAATTTCTTGTCACATTTCACTTCCTTCGAGCATATTTGACAATAGACGACAACGCTATCACTACCTACTGATTTAATAAATACTTTCTGCTGCTCTTCAATTTAGACTATTTGAGACAGACCCATACCTTTCAATCTTTACATTGAACAAGCAATGAAGGAAATTGGAGAAAAATTTAAAGTGGGAGTGAAGATTCAAGGAGAAATAATTTCAACTCTGAGATTTGCCGTTGTCATCCTCATCTTGGCCGACACGCCTGAGGAATTTAATGAGTTTTTGAATGCTATGAACTCCGTCTTGAGGAATGAATTCATGATGAAAATTAATGTAAAACAAAAATATTGGAATGCTGCCGAAAAAATCATAAACCTCTATGGACATCAAATTGGCAGGTGAAAAGCTGAAGGAAGTAGGAGACTTCTGTTACTTAGGAAGCAAAATAACCAGTGATGGACGAAGCAAAGCGGTAGGTTGGCTCAGGCAAGGAAAGCATTTCCACAGAAGAGGAATCTGTTGATATCGAATATAGATTTTGGTGTTAGGAAGTCATTTTTGAAAGCCTTTGTCTGGAGTGTGGCGCTCTATGGAAGTGAAACTTGGACTATTGGTGCAGCAGCAAGAGAAGAATTGAAGCATTTGAAATGTGGTGTAACAGGAGAATGATGAAGATCAGATGGGTAGATAGGGTTACAAACGAAGAGGTATTAAGACTAGTGGGAGAGGAGAGATGTTTCTGGCGACTGCTAATGAAGAGAAGAGACAGGTTGGTAGGACACACACTAAGACACCCAGGAATAGCAGGTTTAGTTATGGAAGGAAGGGTCGAGGACAAGAATTGTAGGGGTAGACCAAGGTTAGAATATGTTAGACAGATTGGCTCGGATGTACGGTGTGGTAGCTATGTAGAGATGAAACGATTAGCTCAGGACAGGAAGGCATGGAGAGATGCATCAAACCAGTCAAAAGACTGAAGACCCAAACAACAACACATCTCATTATCTGTTGATCAGAAAGTTCCTTAAAAGGGTTGTCCAACACGCAGGCGAAACCAATTTTGTTCAAGATGTTTTAAATTATACTTAATTTCAAAGATAAAATATGCTGTCATGTCCAGAATATGCAAGAAATCCAATAAACCCCCAAAATATGCATTTACATATGCCAATATGCATTTTCAACAAATCTGACCCTAGTTATTATGTTACACAATGCCTGTAACCATGCTTAAAATCACTGTGACTGTTTGTGACCGTTTTGTCAATCTGTACATTTCAGCTCTATTTCACTATTACTCATTGAATCTTGTTATCTGTTATGTTATTTAAATACATTTTCAGTTGGAAGTGTGTTAACGGATTATACAGTGAATACCAAAATGCAGTTATTGGCTAATGATGTAGAGAATCGTGTTGGAAGTGACTACTGTGCTAAACCAACAGCTGAATTAGCACGAGGATTGACATTACAGTAACAGACTTAAACTCAATGAATAATATTCTTTATTGTTCACTGTAACGGAGAGTCTTATGAAATTTAGTATTCGAAATTTGATGTTTTTCAGTCGGTTTTACCCCATTGTGATGCGTTATTCCCTAATCCTGGTTGGTTGGTCCTCAGTTTGGGGCTGCGACAATGCGGTCATGTGTTTACATTGGGTGTGTGTAGAATTTGTCTGATGACCGGTGTTAATTGTGGTGACTGTATTAGTGTGTGTTATCTGTTTTCAATTCAAGTAAGGACTGCAGACATTGATTCTTTTTTCAAGTAGTACCTAATTTTGCCTCCAAATGCCACAGTCAACGACTACAAGATCAAGACTTGGTTACCAGACGCCACCACAGTAGGCTCCTGGCGACGAACGTAGGAACCTAAGCGTCTGTCAAACGTTTAACTGTAATTTATCTTCACACAGGTGTAATTAGTGGAAGGTTGTTTAGCATGCCATAAATCTATGACATGGGACCGCCGGCTATACTTTCCCTCCGAAGGAAAGCATACTGAAGTATTTTTAACGGTCTTAAAAAATCCGACGATTTCGGCCGGGTTTGAACCCGCGATCTTGGGCATAGAAGCTCATCATGCTACCAATTACGCCAACGAGCCACCTCCCTAATCCTGAAAAGAATACATGAGATTTCGATCGTCAAGCTATCATCATCAGATCCATTACACTTAAGCTATTAAATCTATGTGTAAAAGTATGGGTGAAAGTATTTTTACATGCACACTTATTTAGTTGCAATAGTAGTTTAACTAATGCAACTAGTCAATATTTGTTAGCTATAGTCTATGTATTGTTTCGTTTAGATACTGAAGGTGGCGATTGACCTCCAAATTTGCTTGCTTTTTTGTGAATATGTTATTGTTGTTAAATGGTCAGTTCAGATTGTATTGTACAGGCTACATATCTGGTTGAGTCATACTCGGTCCGGTTGAGAGCAGTTAACTTCGTCACCGTCTGCTGTCGAACATAGATTAATAGCCTAAGTGTAATGGATCTGATGATGATCGCTTGACGATTGAAACTGGTCATCCAAGTGTGTTCATTAATCTCTTGTAATTTCTTTCTGGATTAGGGAATAACCCATCATAATTGGGTATAATCGTGTTGGCCGACTAAAAATCATCAAATTTCCATTAATAAGGCAACACTAGTCGCCTCCGTAGCGTAGCGGTCAGCATGGTTAGCTGCAGCCCCGGAGGTCCTGGGTTCGATTCCCGGCTCTGCCACGAAATTTGTAAAGTGGTATGAGGACTGGAACGGGGTCTACTCAGCCTCGGGTGGTCCAAATGAGTAGAGGGGGTTCGATTCCCAGCTCACCCATCCTCGAAGTGGTTATCTGTGGTTTCCCACTTCGTCTTCGGGCAAATGCCGGGATGGTACTGCCCCCATAAATTGAATTATTTAGGGACAAAATGCGAGTATTTTCCGTCCCCATGATAAAATTTAACTAGCAAATATAATTTCTGGAAGTGTGACACAAGAGTGTAGTGTTACAAGCTCGAGACTGTGGGAGAGCCCGATCACGTGATATATTGCACAATGGACGCTTCTAGGAGGCTATATTTAGCATAGCAACAGCGAGTTTGGAGATTAATATTATAAATAATGTTATAAATTATGCTACTGGATCCCAGTCCAGAGCCAATGAGAACAGGTCTTATTGAAGACGGGATCAACATTAATTACCATAGGATGAAATTATGCATTTAGGCCCTTTAAAGAAGATTTTCTTATTTGGTAATGAAAAGAATATTAAGAGAAATTATGTCTGATACTTTACAAACCACAGATCGGTTAATCTACGCAGTAATAAGCATTAGTAATCTACGCGCTAAAATTATGGTGGGAGATTGATATGGCCGCCAAAAATTCGACTTGGAGGGGGAGATCCAAGGATCGATGTTCTTATTCCAGCAGACTTTGATGATTGAGGAAGTGTTTTTACTGGGTTAACGGAGATCCCAAGGCTTAGTCCGAGTGCGACGACTGTCGACTTGTGGAGACGCGAGGATAGCTAGGTGGAACATTAGAGATCACCGCACTTCCATTCTACGTGAAGTTGCGAGGAACATTGCATTGATTATATCTCATATATAATTGAGATTTGAAGTTAAATAAGCGAATATATATTAAGAACAGGTCGCCTACTATATATTGTGAAAAGTCAAGCGCTTACATATTCACCGTTTCGACAATATCAGCCTGTCAAGTTAGATTTCCAAATGTGTCGGAAATAGAGCTGAGTATCATTATAAATTGCAACGTGAAGTTGGCGAACGCAGTACAAGTGAACAGTGGTGGAGGACTTTTAATATTGGCGCAGCACATAAACATTAATAGAATGACTATAATTATTCTACAAACATTATCATTCAGCATAATTAATATTGTTGATATGATGGACTAAACAGTCATGCGCCAGAGAC
Organism: Meconema thalassinum; assembly: GCA_946902985.2. Lineage (NCBI taxonomy): Eukaryota > Metazoa > Arthropoda > Insecta > Orthoptera > Tettigoniidae > Meconema > Meconema thalassinum. Next base: position 1,026,689,988 of record OX336388.2, read on the forward strand.
ATATTCGATAACAGGAGTTAAGATACAGCGATTGAGCTTCGTTAGACAACGTATTCTTGAATACAGACGTAGTGCAGGGTCCATCTTGTGCATTTTCGTCAGTCTACGAACACTAATATAACATCAATTAGCAATGGAAATCTTTCATTCACTATTTATATGAATATTTCCATAATTATATTCCAATGATGAAGCTGATACATATTTACGACGGAGAATGAAGGCTTTACTGACCTATGCTTCAGAAACGTGGACAATGAAGAAAAGAGACATAAGAAGAATACAGGCAGGTGAAATGAAGTTCCTACGAAGTAGGATCGGAGTAACAAGAAGAGACAGAGTGAGGAATGAAAAGGTCAGGGAAATGGTGAAAGAGGAGCCCTTGCAAGGTAGGATTGAGACATCAAGACTGAGGTGGTATGGACACTTAAAGAGAATGGATGAGAAGAAGATCCCCAAGAGGATACGTGAGATGCAGATGCAGAAGAAACGACCAAGGGGAAGACCAAGAGATAGATGTCTGAAAGGAGTGGAGGAATGTGTCAAGAAGAGAGGCAAGGACTGGACCAGAATGACAGCGGAGAGGTGGTGGGAAGAAAGGACTAAGTGGCGAGGCTTATGTTCCAAACAGACCCAGCCTGGGGCTGGAAACTGTACAAGATGATGCTGATGATGATGAATGAAGGATTTACAGAAGAGATTTGTCAAGATGGTAGGGTAGCCCAGCAACACAGAAGAATTTGCCAGAGGATGTCGTTCGAGCCCAGGCGAATGTTGGTGAATTCCAGAGAGCGACGTTTCTTATCGCTGAGGTCGCAGATCCGAGATTCGAATGCAGATCCATATCAGTGTCTTGTACTGAGGAAACATCTAAAGTATTGTGGCAATACTTACATAGAACTTCAAGATTTCGTCTAAATAAGGTATTAGTGTATATCAATTGTTATATAGAGCTTGATTAGTAACATTCTGAGCCGGCGATCTTATTCCATATTTCTATATTTTCACATTTCATTTATTTCAGTGCTTTTTGTATTTTACACTTCAGATGTGTGTTGAGATTTTTATATTTCAAGATTATTTAGATTATGATTGCCTTTCGTCTATTTTTCAATTTTATTCTACGGATCAGTTGTGGAACTGACATTAATGTTTTGTTTGAAGAATCATATTGCCTCATAGGAGACTAGTCGTTTCGACTCTGGAATTTTAATAATTTCATTTAAACCAAGTATTCTGACATTGTGTCATAGCTTCAAATTAAATTCTTATTAAATTTAATTTGAGCACTTTAATGTAACAACATATTACTTCAAGAACAGAAGAAATATCAAATGATATTGTTATATCATTATTGTACATTAACTATCGACGATCTAAGAAATACTAGTCGTTTGATAAGACCGAAGTCTTTATCCCTATGAACATTCTTTGTGTAGAGTGGAAAAACATTGTGACATTGACAAACCGATCTTATTATTTGTAAAGCTAAGAGCTTTGTTCATTTAATATGATAGAGGAAATACCTTTTGATAGAAGATTATTCAATTCTTTGGCTAGGAATTCAAAGCTAGTTTATCCCGGTCAAGATTGAATTCTGTCTGACACTATAAATAACATGTGTGTTATTTTATCCTATTTGTGCAACATCACGTCATTTGTGGACAAGATATTACAACGATAAACAATTTAAAGCTTGGCAAGTGAGATGAAACAGGAGTGTTATTTTTATTACATGTATTTGCGACAGACGAGTTAACAGTTAATTATCATGTTGTGGAGTAAACTTTAGGAGGTTAATCACGACTGTCTAATATCGTTCATTACAATTGGAAGTATCGTTTGAAGAACTTACGCATGTATAATTGTAGTCCAGTAGTCATGTGCAATGATACTGAGGGTCATGCCATTATTTGAGAGAAGTTCCTACATAAGATATGTTAATAACAATTAATCCCTTTTGGTTATTGTTTAAAATAGTAGATGATAATTGTTTATGCCATATATACTGTTATATGAGGATTTGTAGAGCTATGGAGTGCTCAGGCGAGGGAATTCCGCATTTTAAGGAAGTCAAAGTATTGTTGTTCTTTGATAAAAGGCATGTATCATGATAAGAGCCGTTGTATACAACTAGTTCCGTTCTTGTGAATTAACGATTTAGCTGTGTTAACAGGAGGGTTTCAGCGGAAATACAACTTGAGAAAGATTGTCTACTCACGTCTATAATACTATTATTAAATTTTATTAAACCCGAATTTATGTAATTACGTTCAGTTTACCTTAATTAGTCGACTGTATTATACCGATAATGTAATGAAACCTATATAAGACGATGTGTAAGCAGTATATAAAACTACAGAATGTTAGAGAAGGATGGTTATGTGAAAAACCAGTGTATATATTTAGTTAAGAATTTTATTGTAACCGAGAAGTTAGAATCTCGAAAGTGTCGCGTTAGCAACACTAGATTATGGATATTATTATAAACATATTACATGTAAATAATTTTTGTGGAAATGATTTAATTAGTTAAATAATTTAGTAGGATTTATTAATCAGTTGTTTTGGAACAGTGTGTGTTTATGAGCGGATGGTTTTGGTGTGAATGATTGTTCATTGTTAAGAGAAGATGTGGAACCGTATTGGTCTAGAACAATGACGGAGTGCGAATGAAAGAGTGGATATTTTTTTTTAGAATGATTGTTTAAGAATCAAAGTAGGTGTGTGAACGTTTGTAAGATGTAAATGTTAATTTTTACGTGTTTTATAAACGCACACACAAGCAGTCTCTGTGGGCTAGCGAGAATGATTCACCGTTAGCATTGGAGAGCGATGACATAATATAAACAGGTGTTGACTCACAGCCTTGTATTTATTGTATAAACCAGTTTCGAGTTCGGCGTGGTGCCGATATTTGATTGATGAAACCAAGTTACTGCACGTGCGTTAACAACGCAGGTTTGTGAATGGAATCAGGTGTCTGGAATGCCATTAAGAGGCTTCATTATACGTTTTTATTTCTACGTAGTGTAGGCCTAGAACAAGCCAAGATTTTATACTCATAATTTTTAATACAGCATTGTAGTAAGATGTAGAGTTGAAAGGAGGTGTGAATGTTTGCGTGTTTTTAATTTTAATGTTGATTGTTAAATTCGTTTATTGTTATTTGTTTATAGTAGATTAGTTTACCCTTTTGTTAATAAATTTGTTCAGATTGTTTTCCATTGTTGTTGGAGTGTGATTCATTTTAAATATCAGGAGCAGAGTATTGTGGATGTAGTGTAGGCGAAGCTGAAGTCCCAGTCCCCGAGAGGTAAGTAAAGGTGAGTGCCCCGTGTAGTTGGTTGTTGATCCACAATATTCTGGTAACTGCCTTCTGTAAATCCCTAAAGACCATGTTGGAAGCGATTTCTAATGTAGTATTTGCCGGTGCAGTTAGAAATAGGCAATCCAGCGGGGGCAATGGATATTCCAACAGGATCCTTTCCGGATTATCGTGTACAGTAGGAATGGCGCCCTGTGAACATTAGGGCTACGAAATTAGCTTCATAGTGTCTCTAAAGGAAGTTGGTTTGAACATTTCTAGTGAAAGAAATAATTACCAGACTTGTGGGATGTCTTATTCAATTTCGGATGGATGTGAGTGAAATTATATAGCCTTAATTTAAATTAATATTAGGAAGGTTACACTCAGATAAAGATCAGATCTTAGAAACCTGAGAGAGGTGTAGTAGGTAAACAGTTTCAAAAAACGACCTAAGATCTGAATATCTATTTTATTGCTAAGGTCATGTTAAAACTAAAGCTAACTTGTTTTGATGACTATAATGGTAGAATTTTCTTTGTGGTAGAATATTTAAGGTGAATCACAGGAGAACGAACATTTTGAGTAGGTTTATTCAACATAGGGTGTACAATAAGTTAACGCTAAGGTAATTGTAAGTTACTTTTAGACATTAAGGTGCTCAAAAATATATATGGAATAGGACGTTGCTCAGATGTTGTTATTTTGCTCTGCTGTTGTTTATGTCTCTACAGCATTATATAAAGGGTTATTGCAATGGCAAGTGAGGATGTAAAAAAATGTTCGAGGAGTTGCAGCAGAATTTGAAGGAGCAACTGCAGAGCAGTTTAACTGTTGTTGAAGGTAAATTTCAGGAAGCGAAGCAGGACCTAGAACAACTGAAGCGGGACCGAAAAGAGGACCTTAACACAGTGATTGTTGAAGTTGTTGATTCTCTTACAGATAAAGTTGCAGAAAGTGTTAAAGAGAGTTTAAAAACTGAAATTCAGGAAGTTCAGACTTCTTTAGAGGGTTTGCATACTAGTGCCTCTAAAATGGTTGCAAAAGTCACGCTATTACAGGCCAGATCAAAGCAGATACAAGATGATGTAAGTGGTGTCCGGACAGATGTCGGAGATGCCCGAACTGATATTGGTAATGTGCGGTTAGAGGTATCCAATGTCCAATCTAAAGTAGATACAGTCCAAGCCGATGTCACTAATGTTCAGGTTGACATAAATAATATGCAGTCAGATGTCACTGATGTACAGTCTGACATAGGTAAAATACAGACAGAAGTCAATACAGTATTTGTAGATGTAACAAAAGTCCAGGTGGACATTAATAAGATTAGACAAGAGGTAGAGGCGTCTAAAGAATTGTGTACACAGAATATAACTGCTTTAACGACACGTTTGTTAACGATGCGTTAAAAACTACAGCAGCTCCTCTGTTCGAATTAAAAGGTAACGTAGAAACTTTACGAACACAGGTTATTGACCATAATAAAATTCTTAAGGCAGATATTGAGGAGGACGTAGCTGCAATGTTAAAAGCTAGTGTAGTTGTATAAAAAGACGAGTGTAACAAATCTAGTGGGGAACATGTTAAGCAAATCCAAGATAACATAGAAAAGAAATTAGCCAGTACCCAAGTAGAAATTAATAGAGAGGTTATTGAAGTAAGAACAGATCTAGGTAAAAGGATTGATACGCTCACTGAAAAGCAAGTAGAGGATAGAACTCAGTCTAGTCAGGATGTGCAAGCTTTGAAAGAATCGTTAGAGAGTAAAACTAAAACGATAGAGGAACGATTACACAAGGTTGTCACTAACGTTAATGCCTTGAGTGAGGAGAAGACTAATGAACTAGAAGAATACGTATCCAAGAAGTTACAAAATCTTAATCTAGGAGATGTTGCCAAGCTTGAGACGTATAAGGAAGATTTAAAGACCGAAGTAGGCCAACAGCTGAAGAAGATTATCGCTGAGATAGAAGAAAAAGGAAAGGGAGAAGATAGATTTCGAAGATTCGAGGAATCAGACTAGAAGAAATAGCCTAGAAGTGGAAGAAAGGGAAATTAGGCCGGAAGAAAAATTATTCAGGTTTACGGAAGGTTTAGAGGAGAGGAGTAAGGAGCCCGAAAGTTACATTAGAGATTTTCGACAAAACCTTCAGGATTCATATCCGAGAAACGTGACGGTCATAAGGAACTTTGAAGACAAATCGCGCAAGTTCAGCAACCTAGATAGTTTCACACCGATAGAGTACATTAGAAATCTCAAAGATTACTTTATCGAAGCGCATATTCCAAGAGAGAGGGAAATGAAGATCGTAGAACGCTATTTATCAGATGGGCCCCTTGAATAGTTTAGAGCCTTTAGATATACCTTCATGAACTTCGATAAATTCGCAGAAGCACTAATAAAGCGTTTCTGGTCTATTGAAGCACAAAATTCCCTACGCGCAGAAGTATACTCAAGAAAATATTCAGGAACTCTTCCTACACGCTACGCAGACTTCTTCACGAGTCAGTTAGCCAGGCTCAGATTTCTTCAACCCCCGTTATCTACATCTCAGTTGATAGACGCGATAGCCAGGATGCTCCCTGTTGAAGTCAGACTTCTAATTATCTCGTCAGGGATCAACGATCTAGCAAGCATGGACGAATTGCTCAGAAAACTCGATTACACGAAACCTATGCCTAACGATGTTGCAAAGAATCAAAGGCAAGAGTACAAAGACATTAACACAGTATATCTTGACCAAACACATCAGACAGACGATCCGAAAGAACCAGAAAAGGGAAATATTGGTCCTGAAAGAATAATTATTTCCGGGATCGTAGACCAGAACCCAGATACAGGAGATTCCGTGGAGGTCGTCCATATCAGCAACAGCAAGGACGTAATAACGATAATAGCAATGGCAACCGTAGAAGTGGTTATTATCACAATAATAATAACTACCGATACAATAATAATGGTTATTATAACAGGAATAACAATAGGAATAACCAAAACGATAATCGTAACAGAAACTCCCAAGATGAAATTATGACTAAGGAGAAGTATGATGAACGTCATAAGGAAGGACAAGAATATCTGAAAGATTTAAGAGGCAAGGAAAATGGGAATGGTGATAAAAAGGACTTGAGTGTCAATTCCAAACCAAGCACCAGTAAAGGAGAAGGTAATGGAAATGGTTCTCACAGACGATATGGAGGGACCATTTACGTTTACCAAAAGAAGTAGAAGAGAGAAGAGGATATACTGCTACACAGAACCAAGAAGAAGAAGAAGAAGACGCTGAAGAACCAAGAAAAGAAGAAGAAGAAGACGTTGAAGAAGAGAAGAATAGAAGAAGAGGAACGGGTCAGATGAAGATAACTGCAATAGAACCAAGAAGAAAGAGCGTTCCACATAACTAATGCTTATGGGAATAACTGTTATGAGTTGTTTGACGATGAAAATAACGTTATTCTAGGAAAATTCAACGCTAAAATTTTGAAAAAGTATCATGAGAAAATAGGCTAAAATAATTCAAAATACGAGTTCAAGTGACATATCAAAAGTCTTAAATTAATATGATTAAAAACAATTTGCAACTGTTTTTAACTTGAGATGACGGAGGAATGTCCCCGTAAATTGAATTATTTAGGGACAAAATGCGAGTATTTTCCGTCCCCATGATAAAATTTAACTAGCAAATATAATTTCCGGAAGTGTGACACAAGAGTGTAGTGTTACAAGCTCGAGACTGTGGGAGAACCCGATCACGTGATATATTGCACAATTGACGCTTCTAGAAGGCTGTATTTAGCATAGCAACAGCGAGTTTGGAGATTAATATTATAAATAATGTTATAAATTATGCTATTGGATCCCAGTCCAGAGCCAATGAGAACAGATCTTATTGAAGCCGCGATCAACTTTAATTACACCATAGGATGAAATTATGCATTTAGGCTCTTAAAAGAAGATTTTCTTATTTGGTAATGAAAAGAATATTAAGAGAAATTATGTCTGATACTTTACAAACCACAGATCGGTTAATCTACGCAGTAATAAGCATTAGTAATCTACGCGCTAAAATTATGGTGGGAGATTGATATGACCGCCAAAAATTCGACTTGGAGGGGGAAATCCAAGGATCGATGGTCTTATTCCAGCAGACTTTGAAGAGTGAGGAATTGTTTTTACTGGGTTAACAGAGATCCCAAGGCTTAGTCCGAGTGCGACGACTGTCGACTTCTGGAGACGCGAGGATAGCTAGGTGGGACATTAGAGATCACCGCACTTCCATTCTACGTGAAGTTGCGAGGAACATTGCATTGATTATATCTCATATATAATTGAGATTTGAAGTAAAATAAGCGAATATATATTAAGAACAGGTCGCCTACTATATATTGTGAAAAGTCAAGCGCTTAAATATTCACCGTTTCGACAATATCAGCCTGTCAAGTAAGATTCCCAAATGTGTCGTAAATAGAGCTGAGTATCATTATAAATTGCAACGTGAAGTTGGCGAACGCAGTTCAAGTGAACAGTGGCGGAGGACGTTTAATATTGGCGCAACACATAAACATTAATAGAATGACTATAATTATTCTTCAAACATTATCATTCAGAATAATTAATATTGTTGATATGATGGACTAAACAGTCATGCGCCAGAGACATATTCGCTAGCAGAAGTTAAGATACAACGATGGAGCTCCGTTAGACAACGTATTCTTGAATACAGACGTAGTGCACGGTCCATCTTGTGCATTTTCGTCAGCCTACGAACACTAATATAACATCAATTAGCAATGGAAATCTTTCATTCACTATTTATATGAATATTTCAATAATTATATTCCAATGATGAAGCTGATGTGTATTTACGACGGAGAATAAAGGCTTTACAGAAGAGATTTGTCAAGATGCTAGGGTAGCCCAGCAACACAGAAGAATTTGCCAGAAGGATGTCGTTCGAGCCCAGGCGAATGTTGGTGAATTCCAGAGAGAGACGTTTCTTATCTCTGAGGTCGCAGATCCGAGGTTCGAATGCAGATCCATATCAGTGCCTTGTACTGAGGAAACATCTAAAGTAGTGTGGCAATATTTACATAGATCTTCAAGAATTCGTCTAAATAAGGTATTAGTGTATATCAATTGTTATATAGAGCTTGATTAGTAACATTCTGAGCCGACGATCTTATTCCATATTTCTATATTTTCACATTTCATGTATTTCAGTGCTTTTTGTATTTTACACTTCGGATTTGTGTTGAGATTTTTATATTTCAAGATTATTTAGAAGATGATTGCCTTTCATCTATTTTTCAATTTTATTCTATGGATCAGTTGTGGAACTGACATTAATATTTTGTTTGAGGAAACACATTGCCTCATAGGAACCTAGTCGTTTCGACTCTCGAATTTTAATAATTTCATTTAAACCAAATATTCTGACATTGTGTCATAGCTTCAAATTAAATTCTTATTAAATTTACTTTGAGCACTTTAATGTAAAAACATGTTACTTCAAGAACAGAAGAAACATCAAATGATATTGTTATATCATTATTGTACATAAACTATCGACGATCTAAGAAATACTAGTCGTTCGATAAGACCAAAGTCTTTATCCCTATGTTCATTCTTTGTGTAGAGTGGAAAAACATTACGACATTGACAAACCGTTCTTGTTATTTGTAAAGCTAAGAGCTTTGTTCATTTAATATGTTAGAGGAAATACCTTTTGATAGAAGATTATTCAAATCATTGGCTAGGAATTCAAAGCTAGTTTATCCCGGTCAAGATTGAATTCTGTCTGACATTATAAATAACATGTGTGTTATTTTATCCTATTTGTGCAACATCACGTCATTTGTGGACATGATATTACAACGTTGAACAATTTAAAGCTTGACAAGTGAGATGAAACAGGAGTATTATTTTTATTACATGTATTTGCGGCAGACGAGTTAACAGTTAATTATCTTGTTGTGGAGTAAACTTTAGGAGGTTAATCACGACTGTCTAATATCGTTCATTACAATTGGAAGTTTCGTTTGAAGAACTTACGCATGTACAATTGTAGTCCAGTAGTCATGTGCAATGATACTGAGGGTCATGCCATTATTTGAGAGAAGTTCCTACATCTATATATATAAAAATCAATGTAACGTGATAGTTTGTCTGTGGGTGGGTATGTATGTCTCCTATGCGTTCATATACCATTCGTCCGATTGCGATGAAACTTGGGTGAGATGTTGAGTACACTCCAAGGAAGGTGTCTGACTTAGTTAATCCATTTTACAATAGGTAGCGCACGCGTAGATTCAACAAATGAGCGACGATGCGCGAAGCATTTCAACAAAGTCCCGTATGTGTTCATATACCATTCGTCCGATAGCGATGAAATTTGGGTGAGATGTTGTATACACTTACGTGAGGGTTTCAAAATTAGTGAATACATTTCATAGTAGATAGCGCACGAGTAGATTCAACAAATGAGCGATGACATGCAAAGCGTTTCAACAAAGTCCCGTATGCATTCATATACCATTCGTCCGATAGCTATGAAACTTGCGTAAAATGTTGTGTACACTGCAGGGAAATTTTCTGGCTTAGTACATCCACTTTACAATAGGCAGCGCACGAGTAGAATCAACAAATGAGCTACGACGCTCGAAGCATTTCAACAAAGTCACGTTTGCGTTCATATACCATTCGTCCGATAGCGATGAAACTAGGCTGAGATTTTGTGTGCACTCCAGGGAAGGTTTCTAGCTTAGTAAATCCCTTTAAAAATAGGTAGAGCACGAGTAGAATCAACAAATGAGCAACGACGCGCGAAGCGTTTCAACAAAGTCCCATATAATTTCATATACCATTCATCCGATAGCGATGAAACTTGGGTGAGATGTTGTGTACACTCCAGGGAAGGTTTCTGGCTTAGTACATACATTTTACAATAGGTATCGCACCAGTAGATTCAACAAATGAGCGATGACACGCGAAGCGTTTCAACAAAGTCCCGTATAAAGTCATATACCAGTCGTCTGATAGTGATAAATGTTTGGTGAATTGTTGTGTACACTCCAGGAAAGGTTTCTGGCTAAGTAAACCCATTTTACAATACGAAGCGCACGTTTATATTCAACAAATGAGTGACTACGCGCGAAGCGTTTCGACAACGTCCCGTATACGTTCACATACCATTCATCCGATTGCGATGAAACTTGGGTGAGATGTTGTGTACACTCCAGGGAAGGTTTCTGGCTGAGTACATCCATATTACAATATGTAGCGCTGAGTAGAATCAACAAATGAGCGACGACACGCGAAGCGTTTCAACCAAGTCCCGTATGCATTCATGTACCATTCATCCGTAGCTATCGAACTTGGGTGAGATGTTGTGTACACGTCATGGAACATTTCTGGCTTAGTAAATCCACTATACAATATGCAGCGCACAAGTTGATTCAACGAATGAGGGACGACGCGCGAAGCGTTTCAACAAAGTCCCGTATAATGTCATAGTCCATTCTGCCGTTAGCGGTGAAACTTGGGTGAAATATGGTGGACACTCCAAGCAAGGTTTCTGGCTTAGTAAATACATTTCACAGTAGGTAGCACACGAGTAGATTCGACAAATGAACGACGACACGCGGAGCGTTTCAATACAGTCCCCTATGTCTTCATATTCCATTAGTCCGATAGCGATGAAACTTGGGTGAGATGTTGTGGACACTTACGTGACGGATTCTAACTTAGTAAATACATTTTACAGTAGGTAGCGCACGAGTAGATTCAACAAATGAGTGACGGAGCGCGAATCGTTTAAACAAAATCAGGTATGCGTTCATATACTATTCATCCGATTGCGATGAAACATTGATCAGTTATTGTGAACCCGCCAGGGAAGGGAACTTAGTAAATCCATTTCACGAATCGTTTAAACAAAACCCCGTATACGTGCATATACCATTCATCCGAATGCGATGAATCATTGATGAGTTATTGTGTACACGCCAGGGAAGGGTTTCGACTTAGTAAATCCATTTCACAATAGGTAGCGCACGAGTATATGCAACAAATGGGTGACGACGCGCGAAGCGTTTTAACAAAATCCCCTATGCGTTCAAATAACCTTCTTCGATTGTGATGAAACCTTGATGAGTTATTGTGTACACGCCAGGGTAGGGTTTCGACTTAGTAAATCCATTTCTCAATAGGTAGCGTACGAGTAGATTCCACAAATGAGTGACAGCGCACGAATCATTCAAAAAAATACCGTATACGTTCATATGCCATTCATCCGATTGCGATGAAACTTTTGAAAGTTGTTGTGCACGCTCCCACGAATGGTTCTAAATTAGAAAATCCATTTTACGATAGCTTAGAGGCAGTTAACATGTTGTGTATCCAAAAGCACTTCAAGAAACAGAATTTCAACGCCAACACTTTCTTTGATTGGCATTGCAACGCATGCCGGGTACAGCTTGTAAGATATATTAATAACAATTAATCCCTTTTGGTTATTGTTTAACATAGTTGATGATAATTGTTTACGCCATATATACTGTTATATGAGGATTTGTAGAGCTATGGAGTGCCAAGGCGAGGGAATTCCGCATTTTAAGGAAGTCAAAGTATTGTTGTTCTTTGATAAAAGGCATGTATCATGATAAGAGCCGTTGTATACAAGTAGTTCAGTTCTTGTGGATTAACGATTTAGCTGTGTTGACAGGAAGGTTTCAGCGGAAATACAACTTGAGAAAGATTGTCTACTCACGTCTATAATACTATTATTAAATTTTATTAAACCCGAATTTATGTAATTACGTACAGTTTACCTTAATTAGTCGACTGTATTATACCGATAATGTAATGAAATCTATATAAGACGATGTGTAAGCAGTATATAAAACTACAGAATGTTAGAGAAGGATGGTTATGTGAAAAACCAGTGTATATATTTAGTTAAGAATTTTATTGTAACCGAGAAGTTAGAATCTCGAAAGTGTCGCGTTAGCAACACTAGATTATGGATATTATTATAAACATATTACATGTAAATAATTTTTGTGGAAATGATTTAATTAAATAAATAATTTAGTAGGATTTATTAATCAATTGTTTTGGAACAGTGTGTGTTTATGAGCGGATGGTTTTGGTGTGAATGATTGTTCATTGTTAAGAGAAGATGTGGAACCGTATTGGTCTAGAACAATGACGGAGTGCGAATGAGAGTGGATATTTTTTTTTGGAATGATTGTTTAAGAATCAAAGTAGGTGTGTGAACGTTTGTAAGATGTAAATGTTAATTTTTACGTGTTTTATAAACGCACACACAAGCAGTCTCTGTGGGCTAGCGAGAATGATTCACCGTTAGCATTGGAGAGCGATGACATAATATAAACAGGTGTTGACTCACAGCCTTGTATTTATTGTATAAACCAGTTTCGAGTTCGGCGTGGTGCCGATATTTGATTGATGAAACCAAGTTACTGCACGTGCGTTAACAACGCAGGTTTGTGAATGGAATCAGGTGTCTGGAATGCCATTAAGAGGCTTCATTAAACGTTTTTATTTCTACGAAGTGTAGGCCTAGAACAAGCCAAGATTTTATACTCATAATTTTCAATACAGCATTGTAGTAAGATGTAGAGTTGAAAGGAGGTGTGAATGTTTGCGTGTTTTTAATTTTAATGTTAATTGTTAAATTCGTTTATTGTTATTTGTTTATAGTAGATTAGTTTACCCTTTTGTTAATAAATTTGTTCAGATTGTTTTCAATTGTTGTTGGAGTGGGATTCATTTTAAATATCAGGAGCAGAGTATTGTGGATGTAGTGTAGGCGAAGCTGAATTCCCAGTCCCCGAGCGGTAAGTAAAGGTGAGTGCCCCGTGTAGTTGGTTGTTGATCCACAATATTCTGGTAACTGCCTTCTGTAAATCCCTAAATACCATGTTGGAAGCGATTTCTAATGTAGTATTTGCCGGTGCAGTTAGAAATAGGCAATCCAGCGGGGGCAATGGATATTCCAACAGGATCCTTTCCGGATTATCGGGTACAGTAGGAATGGCGTCCTGTGAACATTAGGGCTACGAAATTAGCTTCATAGTGTCTCTAAGGGAAGTTGGTTTGAACATTTCTAGTGAAAGAAATAATTACCAGACTTGTGGGATGTCTTATTCAATTTCGGATGGATGTGAGTGAAATTATATAGCCTTAATTTAAATTAATATTAGGAAGGTTACACTCAGATAAAGATCAGATCTTAGAAACCTGAGAGAGGTGTAGTAGGTAAACAGTTTCGAAAAACGACCTAAGATCTGAATATCTATTTTTTTGCTAAGGTCATGTTAAAACTAAAGCTAACTTGTTTTGATGACTATAATGGTAGATTTTTCTTTGTGGTAGAATATTTAAGGTGAATCACAGGAGAACGAACATTTTGAGTAGGTTTATTCAACATAGGGTGTACAATAAGTTAACGCTAAGGTAATTGTAAGTTACTTTTAGACATTAAGGTGCTCAAAAATATATATGGAATAGGACGTTGCTCAGATGTTGTTATTTTGCTCTGCTGTTGTTTATGTCTCTACAGCATTATATAAAGGGTTATTGCAATGGCAAGTGAGGATGTAAAAAATGTTCGAGGAGTTGCAGCAGAATTTGAAGGAGCAACTGCAGAGCAGTTTAACTGTTGTTGAAGGTAAATTTCAGGAAGCGAAGCAGGACCTAGAACAACTGAAGCGGGACCGAAAAGAGGACCTTAACACAGTGATTGTTGAAGTTGTTGATTCTCTTACAGATAAAGTTGCAGAAAGTGTTAAAGAGAGTTTAAAAACTGAAATTCAGGAAGTTCAGACTTCTTTAGAGGGTTTGCATACTAGTGCCTCTAAAATGGTTGCAAAAGTCACGCTATTACAGGCCAGATCAAAGCAGATACAAGATGATGTAAGTGGTGTCCGGACAGATGTCGGAGATGCCCGAACTGATATTGGTAATGTGCGGTTAGAGGTATCCAATGTCCAATCTAAAGTAGATACAGTCCAAGCCGATGTCACTAATGTTCAGGTTGACATAAATAATATGCAGTCAGATGTCACTGATGTACAGTCTGACATAGGTAAAATACAGACAGAAGTCAATACAGTATTTGTAGATGTAACAAAAGTCCAGGTGGACATTAATAAGATTAGACAAGAGGTAGAGGCGTCTAAAGAATTGTGTACACAGAATATAACTGCTTTAACGACACGTTTGTTAACGATGCGTTAAAAACTACAGCAGCTCCTCTGTTCGAATTAAAAGGTAACGTAGAAACTTTACGAACACAGGTTATTGACCATAATAAAATTCTTAAGGCAGATATTGAGGAGGACGTAGCTGCAATGTTAAAAGCTAGTGTAGTTGTATAAAAAGACGAGTGTAACAAATCTAGTGGGGAACATGTTAAGCAAATCCAAGAGATCATAGAAAAGAAATTAGCCAGTACCCAAGTAGAAATTAATAGAGAGGTTATTGAAGTAAGAACAGATCTAGGTAAAAGGATTGATACGCTCACTGAAAAGCAAGTAGAGGATAGAACTCAGTCTAGTCAGGATGTGCAAGCTTTGAAAGAATCGTTAGAGAGTAAAACTAAAACGATAGAGGAACGATTAAACAAGGTTGTCACTAACGTTAATGCCTTGAGTGAGGAGAAGACTAATGAACTAGAAGAATACGTATCCAAGAAGTTACAAAATCTTAATCTAGGAGATGTTGCCAAGCTTGAGACGTATAAGGAAGATTTAAAGACCGAAGTAGGCCAACAGCTGAAGAAGATTATCGCTGAGATAGAAGAAAAAGGAAAGGGAGAAGATAGATTTCGAAGATTCGAGGAATCAGACTAGAAGAAATAGCCTAGAAGTGGAAGAAAGGGAAATTAGGCCGGAAGAAAAATTATTCGGGTTTACGGAAGGTTTAGAGGAGAGGAGTAAGGAGCCCGAAAGTTACAATAGAGATTTTCGACAAAACCTTCAGGATTCATATCCGAGAAACGTGACGGTCATAAGGAACTTTGAAGACAAATCGCGCAAGTTCAGCAACCTAGATAGTTTCACACCGATAGAGTACATTAGAAATCTCAAAGATTACTTTATCGAAGCGCATATTCCAAGAGAGAGGGAAATGAAGATCGTAGAACGCTATTTATCAGATGGGCCCCTTGAATAGTTTAGAGCCTTTAGATATACCTTCATGAACTTCGATAAATTCGCAGAAGCACTAATAAAGCGTTTCTGGTCTATTGAAGCACAAAATTCCCTACGCGCAGAAGTATACTCAAGAAAATATTCAGGAACTCTTCCTACACGCTACGCAGACTTCTTCACGAGTCAGTTAGCCAGGCTCAGATTTCTTCAACCCCCGTTATCTACATCTCAGTTGATAGACGCGATAGCCAGGATGCTCCCTGTTGAAGTCAGACTTCTAATTATCTCGTCAGGGATCAACGATCTAGCAAGCATGGACGAATTGCTCAGAAAACTCGATTACACGAAACCTATGCCTAACGATGTTGCAAAGAATCAAAGGCAAGAGTACAAAGACATTAACACAGTATATCTTGACCAAACACATCAGACAGACGATCCGAAAGAACCAGAAAAGGGAAATATTGGTCCTGAAAGAATAATTATTTCCGGGATCGTAGACCAGAACCCAGATACAGGAGATTCCGTGGAGGTCGTCCATATCAGCAACAGCAAGGACGTAATAACGATAATAGCAATGGCAACCGTAGAAGTGGTTATTATCACAATAATAATAACTACCGATACAATAATAATGGTTATTATAACAGGAATAACAATAGGAATAACCAAAACGATAATCGTAACAGAAACTCCCAAGATGAAATTATGACTAAGGAGAAGTATGATGAACGTCATAAGGAAGGACAAGAATATCTGAAAGATTTAAGAGGCAAGGAAAATGGGAATGGTGATAAAAAGGACTTGAGTGTCAATTCCAAACCAAGCACCAGTAAAGGAGAAGGTAATGGAAATGGTTCTCACAGACGATATGGAGGGACCATTTACGTTTACCAAAAGAAGTAGAAGAGAGAAGAGGATATACTGCTACACAGAACCAAGAAGAAGAGGAAGAAGACGCTGAAGAACCAAGAAAAGAAGAAGAAGAAGACGTTGAAGAAGAGAAGAATAGAAGAAGAGGAACGGGTCAGATGAAGATAACTGCAATAGAACCAAGAAGAAAGAGCGTTCCACATAACTAATGCTTATGGGAATAACTGTTATGAGTTGTTTGACGATGAAAATAACGTTATTCTAGGAAAATTCAACGCTAAAATTTTGAAAAAGTATCATGAGAAAATAGGCTAAAATAATTCAAAATACGAGTTCAAGTGACATATCAAAAGTCTTAAATTAATATGATTAAAAACAATTTGCAACTGTTTTTAACTTGAGATGACGGAGGAATGTCCCCGTAAATTGAATTATTTAGGGACAAAATGAGAGTATTTTCCGTCCCCATGATAAAATTTAACTAGCAAATATAATTTCTGGAAGTGTGACACAAGAGTGTAGTGTTACAAGCTCGAGACTGTGGGAGAGCCCGATCACGTGATATATTGCACAATTGACGCTTCTAGAAGGCTGTATTTAGCATAGCAACAGCGAGTTTGGAGATTAATATTATAAATAATGTTATAAATTATGCTATTGGATCCCAGTCCAGAGCCAATGAGAACAGATCTTATTGAAGCCGCAATCAACTTTAATTACACCATAGGATGAAATTATGCATTTAGGCTCTTAAAAGAAGATTTTCTTATTTGGTAATGAAAAGAATATTAAGAGAAATTATGTCTGATACTTTACAAACCACAGATCGGTTAATCTACGCAGTAATAAGCATTAGTAATCTACGCGCTAAAATTATGGTGGGAGATTGATATGACCGCCAAAAATTCGACTTGGAGGGGGAAATCCAAGGATCGATGGTCTTATTCCAGCAGACTTTGAAGAGTGAGGAATTGTTTTTACTGGCTTAACAGAGATCCCAAGGCTTAGTCCGAGTGCGACGACTGTCGACTTCTGGAGACGCGAGGATAGCTAGGTGGGACATTAGAGATCACCGCACTTCCATTCTACGTGAAGTTGCGAGGAACATTGCATTGATTATATCTCATATATAATTGAGATTTGAAGTTAAATAAGCGAATATACACACATCAAAAAAAGTTTTGCATCACCTCGGTTCCCAGATCTCCGGCATATAGACGTTGACTGTGTATATTGTATCCAAGATACAGTCCCTTTGACTGTTCATAGATGTCACTAAAACTGCTCAAAGATGTAAACAACCATGCATGAGCAGGGCCTATTAGACGGAGGGGGTACGACAGCCGATCAGTTCCAGTCATTCCACCAGGACGAAGGTACGCTGCTCATGTTGTCTGTAGTTCTACCATGCCTAGAAGGTCAATACCGCAGTTCGATCGCGTCCGCATTGTTACTTTGTGTCAAGAAGGGCTCTCAACAAGGGAAGGTTCCAGGCGTCTCAGAGTGAACCAAAGCGATGTTGTTCGGACATGGAGGAGGTACAGAGATACAGGAACTGTCGATGACAGGCCTCGCTCAGGCCGCCCAAGGGCTACTACTGTAGTGGATGACCGCTACTTACGGATTGCCGCTCGGAGGAACCCTGACAGCAATGCCACCATGTTGAATAATGCGTTTCGTTCAGCCACAGGACGTCGTGATTCAACTCAAACTGTGCGCAATAGGCTGCATGATGCGCAACTTCACTCCCGACGTCCATGGCGAGGTCCAGCTTTGCAACCCCGACACCATGCAGCGCGGTACAGATGGGCCCAACAACATGCTGAATGGACCCCACGGAATTGGCATCACGTTCTCTTCACCGATGAGTGTCGCATATGCCTTCAACCAGACAATCGTCGGAGACGTGTTTGGAGGCACCCTGGTCAGGCTGAACGTCTTAGACACACTGTCCAGCGAGTGCAGCAAGGTGGTGGTTCCCTGATGTTTTGGGGTGGCATTATGTGGGGCCGACGTACGCCACTGGTGGTCATGGAAGGCTCCGAAACGGCTTTACGATACCTGAATGACATCCTCCGACCCATAGTGCAACCATATCGGCAGAATATTGGAGAGGCATTTGTCTTCATGGACGACAATTCTCGACCTCATCGTGCACATCTTGTGAATGCGTTCCTTCAAGATAACGACATCGCTCGACTACAGTGGCCAGCATGTTCGCCAGACATGAACCCTATCGAACATGCCTGGGATATGTTGAAAAGGGCTGTTTATGGACGTCTTGACCCACCAACCACTCTGAGAGATTTACGCCGAATTGTCGTTGAGGAGTGGGACAATTTGGACCAACAGTGTCTTGATGAACTTGTGGATAGTATGCCACGGCGAATACAGGCATGCATCAATGCAAGAGGACGTGCTACTGGGTATTAGAGGTAGTGGTGTGTACTGCAATCTGGACCACAAATGCTGAAAGTCTAGCTGTATGATGGTACAACATGCAATGTGTGGGTCTCATGAGCAATAAAACGAGCTGAAATGTTGTTTGTGTTGATCTCTATTCCCTTTGTATTTAACGGTTCCGGAACTCTAGGAACCGAGGTGATGCAAAACTTTTTTTGATGTGTGTATATTAAGAACAGGTCGCCTACTATATATTGTGAAAAGTCAAGCGCTTAAATATTCACCGTTTCGACAATATCAGCCTGTCAAGTAAGATTCCCAAATGTGTCGTAAATAGAGCTGAGTATCATTATAAATTGCAACGTGAAGTTGGCGAACGCAGTTCAAGTGAACAGTGGCGGAGGACGTTTAATATTGGCGCAACACATAAACATTAATAGAATGACTATAATTATTCTTCAAACATTATCATTCAGAATAATTAATATTGTTGATATGATGGACTAAACAGTCATGCGCCAGAGACATATTCGCTAGCAGAAGTTAAGATACAACGATGGAGCTCCGTTAGACAACGTATTCTTGAATACAGACGTAGTGCACGGTCCATCTTGTGCATTTTCGTCAGCCTACGAACACTAATATAACATCAATTAGCAATGGAAATCTTTCATTCACTATTTATATGAATATTTCAATAATTATATTCCAATGATGAAGCCGATGCGTATTTACGACGGAGAATAAAGGCTTTACAGAAGAGATTTGTCAAGATGCTAGGGTAGCCCAGCAACACAGAAGAATTTGCCAGAAGGATGTCGTTCGAGCCCAGGCGAATGTTGGTGAATTCCAGAGAGAGACGTTTCTTATCTCTGAGGTCGCAGATCCGAGGTTCGAATGCAGATCCATATCAGTGTCTTGTACTGAGGAAACATCTAAAGTAGTGTGGCAATATTTACATAGATCTTCAAGAATTCGTCTAAATAAGGTATTAGTGTATATCAATTGTTGTATAGAGCTTGATTAGTAACATTCTGAGCCGACGATCTTATTCCATATTTCTATATTTTCACATTTCATGTATTTCAGTGCTTTTTGTATTTTACACTTCAGATTTGTGTTGAGATTTTTATATTTCAAGATTATTTAGAAGATGATTGCCTTTCATCTATTTATCAATTTTATTCTATGGATCAGTTGTGGAACTGACATTAATATTTTGTTTGAGGAAACATATTGCCTCATAGGAAACTAGTCGTTTCGACTCTCGAATTTTAATAATTTCATTTAAACCAAATATTCTGACATTGTGTCATAGCTTCAAATTAAATTCTTATTAAATTTAATTTGAGCACTTTAATGTAAAAACATGTTACTTCAAGAACAGAAGAAACATCAAATGATATTGTTATATCATTATTGTACATAAACTATCGACGATCTAAGAAATACTAGTCGTTCGATAAGACCGAAGTCTTTATCCCTATGTTCATTCTTTGTGTAGAGTGGAAAAACATTACGACATTGACAAACCGTTCTTGTTATTTGTAAAGCTAAGAGCTTTGTTCATTTAATATGTTAGAGGAAATACCTTTTGATAGAAGATTATTCAAATCATTGGCTAGGAATTCAAAGCTAGTTTATCCCGGTCAAGATTGAATTCTGTCTGACATTATAAATAACATGTGTGTTATTTTATCCTATTTGTGCAACATCACGTCATTTGTGGACATGATATTACAACGTTGAACAATTTAAAGCTTGACAAGTGAGATGAAACAGGAGTATTATTTTTATTACATGTATTTGCGGCAGACGAGTTAACAGTTAATTATCTTGTTGTGGAGTAAACTTTAGGAGGTTAATCACGACTGTCTAATATCGTTCATTACAATTGGAAGTTTCGTTTGAAGAACTTACGCATGTACAATTGTAGTCCAGTAGTCATGTGCAATGATACTGAGGGTCATGCCATTATTTGAGAGAAGTTCCTACATAAGATATGTTAATAACAATTAATTCCTTTTGGTTATTGTTTAACATAGTTGATGATATAACAGCTTAGGCTTTCACGGCCGGCGTTCATAATTAAATACAAGTTTTTCGGGCTTGTAGGCCGTGGTCCAGACAGGATATCTCCCGACGTTTCACCGGAAACTGCGTCCGGCATTATCAAGGGTTCCGCTTCTTTCCTTGGTCAGCAGTGGAATGAGGAAGAGGCTTGAAATAATGGGTAACGGTTTGTAGTGGGGTATTGTTGTTTGAATATGACTGTTGGTTGGGTGGATCTTGGCGATGAACTAACGGCTGGAAGGTAGTTTGGATCTTCAAATTAGCATGGTGAGCCGAGCGTTCTCTTCGCATTCCGGCTGGACCGTCTGATCTCACGTACATGTTGCGGGGTGCGGTGCGTGCTCCGGCTTCGGCGACCGAGCTTGTGAGGGTCAGGTGTTCCCTGCGCGACTGCCGGGCTGTAGCGGGGAGGTTCTTCAGGTTGACGTGTGAGTGATTTCTTGACCTTGGTGTTCCTAAGAGCCGGGATCCATGTATTACGCACACGTTCAATTTCTTCCTTCCGATTGAAATTGTCGGGGTGTTTGAAGATTTCTATGGCTTCCCGTTGCAGCCTGGCGTGGTAGTGAGTGGTCGTGGAGAGTATCTCCGTGGCCCCGTACTGTACATCGTGACCGGGCAAGAGAGAATGCTCAGCGACTGACGATTTCTCAGTTTGACCCAGGCGGCTGTGTTTGTTATGTTCCTTGAGTCTGGTGGTCACGCTCCTCTTCGTCGTTCCTATGTACACCTTCCCACAGGAACACGGGATTCTGTAGACACCTGCAGTAGAGTGTGGGTGGCGCTTATCTTTAACGGATCGCAGCAAGTCCCGGATTTTGGCGGTGGGTTTATAAACCGTCTTCACCCCATAGTTCTTCAGTAATTTGCCTATCCTGTCCGTCACCTTCTTCACGTACGGCAGGAATGCGGTGGCCACCGGAGTTTCCTCAGAATCTTTCCTCGTGCTCCGGCGCCTGGGATGAGAGGCTCGCTCAATCTCCTTATTGCTGTATCCGTTGGCGCATAGGGCCCTCTTTATATGTTTCAGCTCTTGGTTGAGGTTGGATGGCTCACAGATTCTCCTAGCACGGTCTACCAATGTTTTAATAACTCCGTGTTTCTGTCGGGGGTGATGATTGGATGTCTTGTGTAGATACCGGTCCGTGTGTGTGGGTTTCCGGTATACGGTGTGCCCCAAGCGCAGGTCATTAGTCCTGGTGATCAGCACGTCAAGAAAGGCCAGGCAGTTGTCTTTCTCCTTCTCCATAGTAAATTTTATGTTGGTGTTGAGGCTGTTAAGGTGGTCCAGGAAACGTGCCAGCTCTTCCTCTCCGTGGCTCCAGACTACGAAGGTATCATCAACATAACGTAGCCATACTTTCGGTTTGAGGGCTGCAGTCTCGATCGCCAACTGCTCGAACATTTCCATGTAGAAGTTCGCAATCACAGGGCTTAGTGGGCTACCCATGGCGACTCCCTCTATTTGCTCGTAGAAGTTCTCGCGCCATAGGAAGTAGCTCGTGGCGAGGCAGTGGCGAAACAAGTCAGTGATGTCTTCCGTGAAGAGCTCGGCAATCTGGTTTATGGATTCTTTCATAGGCACCTTCGTGAAGAGGGATACTACGTCAAAGCTGACTAGGCGGTCTTCAGGTTCCAGACGTATGTTCTGCAATTTCTCAATAAAATGGCCTGAATCCCTGACGTAAGTCTCAGTGTTACCGATGTGCGGTTGTAGAATGATGGAGCTCTTCACGGAAGACATCACTGACTTGTTTCGCCACTGCCTTGCCACGAGCTACTTCCTATGGCGCGAGAACTTCTACGAGCAAATAGAGGGAGTCGCCATGGGTAGCCCACTAAGCCCTGTGATTGCGAACTTCTACATGGAAAAGTTCGAGCAGTTGGCGATCGAGACTGCAGCCCTCAAACCGAAAGTATGGCTACGTTATGTTGATGATACCTTCGTAGTCTGGAGCCACGGAGAGGAAGAGCTGGCACGTTTCCTGGACCACCTTAACAGCCTCAACACCAACATAAAATTTACTATGGAGAAGGAGAAAGACAACTGCCTGGCCTTTCTTGACGTGCTGATCACCAGGACTAATGACCTGCGCTTGGGGCACACCGTATACCGGAAACCCACACACACGGACCGGTATCTACACAAGACATCCAATCATCACCCCCGACAGAAACACGGAGTTATTAAAACATTGGTAGACCGTGCTAGGAGAATCTGTGAGCCATCCAACCTCAACCAAGAGCTGAAACATATAAAGAGGGCCCTATGCGCCAACGGATACAGCAATAAGGAGATTGAGCGAGCCTCTCATCCCAGGCGCCGGAGCACGAGGAAAGATTCTGAGGAAACTCCGGTGGCCACCGCATTCCTGCCGTACGTGAAGAAGGTGACGGACAGGATAGGCAAATTACTGAAGAACTATGGGGTGAAGACGGTTTATAAACCCACCGCCAAAATCCGGGACTTGCTGCGATACGTTAAAGATAAGCGCCACCCACACTCTACTGCAGGTGTCTACAGAATCCCGTGTTCCTGTGGGAAGGTGTACATAGGAACGACGAAGAGGAGCGTGACCACCAGACTCAAGGAACATAACAGACACAGCCGCCTGGGTCAAACTGAGAAATCGTCAGTCGCTGAGCATTCTCTCTTGCCCGGTCACGATGTACAGTACGGGGCCACGGAGATACTCTCCACGACCACTCACTACCACGCCAGGCTGCAACGGGAAGCCATAGAAATCTTCAAACACCCCGACAATTTCAATCGGAAGGAAGAAATTGAACGTGTGCGTAATACATGGATCCCGGCTCTTAGGAACACCAAGGCCAAGAAATCACTCACACGTCAACCTGAAGAACCTCCCCGCTACAGCCCGGCAGTCGCGCAGGGAACACCTGACCCTCACAAGCTCGGTCGCCGAAGCCGGAGCACGCACCGCACCCCGCAACATGTACGTGAGATCAGACGGTCCAGCCGGAATGCGAAGAGAACGCTCGGCTCACCATGCTAATTTGAAGATCCAAACTACCTTCCAGCCGTTAGTTCATCGCCAAGATCCACCCAACCAACAGTCATATTCAAACAACAATACCCCACTACAAACCGTTACCCATTATTTCAAGCCTCTTCCTCATTCCACTGCTGACCAAGGAAAGAAGCGGAACCCTTGATAATGCCGGACGCAGTTTCCGGTGAAACGTCGGGAGATATCCTGTCTGGACCACGGCCTACAAGCCCGAAAAACTTGTATTTAATTATGAACGCCGGCCGTGAAAGCCTAAGCTGTTATATCAGTCGCCTCTACGGGGAGGAAACTACCAACTTAGTTCGCCGCTTCGAGAAGCTACGGAAGAAGAAAGCCCTGCAACTTTCTTCGCTAACGTTTCTCTTACGGTGCAGGGACACGGACACGATTCCTAAGTTTATTAGGATGAAGAGGAATTTCGGCTCAGCACATGCTCACCGTATATACGACAGAGCTGAGCGCTCAATGCTGCGAGAACAGATACATGCTACACGCAGGGACTTAGCTACGACTGACCGGGACCTCATATCAGTACATCTCCGACTCACGTCTACGCTCTCAAGTGAGGATTGGGACAACATCGACCATATCACGCACTATTCTATGCGCTCCACCTTCGACCAGTCGACGCATCGCCAGAAAAAGAAATTTGAGCTATGTCAGGACCTCAAGACGATAACTGCAACCACATCTGCGCCGGACTCGTCTCGCACTGTAGTAAACCTGACTAACCGTCGTCTATCGCCAGGGGAAACTTCACTTTTGGCGAAAGGTCAGAACTTCTCTGTCACCCCACCTTCTGTGCCTGTAGAAGACATTATAAGCAACATTGAGGCTGCCATACACCGTTTACCCAGGGAGCAGGCCGAGGAAGTCCGCTCAGAGGCCTCGCGCATCCTTCGTAAAGCTCCAGCGCCCAGCAGTAACCTCACACCTCAAGAGAAGAATGCCTTTAAAACCCTTAACAGGGATAGAAGCATCATCATTCTACCTGCAGATAAGGGCAACGCGACTGTAGTCATGTCATCGGAAGACTACGACACTAAGATCCTGTCGCTACTAGAACCTCAGACATACCGAAAACTCACGAAAGACCCCACAACACGGATACTTAGAGAGACCAACAGGTTAATCAAGGCCTCTTCACTACCAGACCACGTGAAGAAGGATACATGCAAGAGTGAAGCTCTACCTCCCAGGCTGTACGGTCTACCCAAAGTACACAAAACTGACATTCCACTGAGATCTATCGTGAGTGCTATCGGCTCTCCAAACTACACCATCGCCAAGCATCTCTCCATCATTCTACAACCGCACATCGGTAACACTGAGACTTACGTCAGGGATTCAGGCCATTTTATTGAGAAATTGCAGAACATACGTCTGGAACCTGAAGACCGCCTAGTCAGCTTTCACGTAGTATCCCTCTTCACGAAGGTGCCTATGAAAGAATCCATAAACCAGATTGCCGAGCTCTTCACGGAAGACATCACTGACTTGTTTCGCCACTGCCTCGCCACGAGCTACTTCCTATGGCGCGAGAACTTCTACGAGCAAATAGAGGGAGTCGCCATGGGTAGCCCACTAAGCCCTGTGATTGCGAACTTCTACATGGAAAAGTTCGAGCAGTTGGCGATCGAGACTGCAGCCCTCAAACCGAAAGTATGGCTACGTTATGTTGATGATACCTTCGTAGTCTGGAGCCACGGAGAGGAAGAGCTGGCACGTTTCCTGGACCACCTTAACAGCCTCAACACCAACATAAAATTTACTATGGAGAAGGAGAAAGACAACTGCCTGGCCTTTCTTGACGTGCTGATCACCAGGACTAATGACCTGCGCTTGGGGCACACCGTATACCGGAAACCCACACACACGGACCGGTATCTACACAAGACATCCAATCATCACCCCCGACAGAAACACGGAGTTATTAAAACATTGGTAGACCGTGCTAGGAGAATCTGTGAGCCATCCAACCTCAACCAAGAGCTGAAACATATAAAGAGGGCCCTATGCGCCAACGGATACAGCAATAAGGAGATTGAGCGAGCCTCTCATCCCAGGCGCCGGAGCACGAGGAAAGATTCTGAGGAAACTCCGGTGGCCACCGCATTCCTGCCGTACGTGAAGAAGGTGACGGACAGGATAGGCAAATTACTGAAGAACTATGGGGTGAAGACGGTTTATAAACCCACCGCCAAAATCCGGGACTTGCTGCGATCCGTTAAAGATAAGCGCCACCCACACTCTACTGCAGGTGTCTACAGAATCCCGTGTTCCTGTGGGAAGGTGTACATAGGAACGACGAAGAGGAGCGTGACCACCAGACTCAAGGAACATAACAGACACAGCCGCCTGGGTCAAACTGAGAAATCGTCAGTCGCTGAGCATTCTCTCTTGCCCGGTCACGATGTACAGTACGGGGCCACGGAGATACTCTCCACGACCACTCACTACCACGCCAGGCTGCAACGGGAAGCCATAGAAATCTTCAAACACCCCGACAATTTCAATCGGAAGGAAGAAATTGAACGTGTGCGTAATACATGGATCCCGGCTCTTAGGAACACCAAGGCCAAGAAATCACTCACACGTCAACCTGAAGAACCTCCCCGCTACAGCCCGGCAGTCGCGCAGGGAACACCTGACCCTCACAAGCTCGGTCGCCGAAGCCGGAGCACGCACCGCACCCCGCAACATGTACGTGAGATCAGACGGTCCAGCCGGAATGCGAAGAGAACGCTCGGCTCACCATGCTAATTTGAAGATCCAAACTACCTTCCAGCCGTTAGTTCATCGCCAAGATCCACCCAACCAACAGTCATATTCAAACAACAATACCCCACTACAAACCGTTACCCATTATTTCAAGCCTCTTCCTCATTCCACTGCTGACCAAGGAAAGAAGCGGAACCCTTGATAATGCCGGACGCAGTTTCCGGTGAAACGTCGGGAGATATCCTGTCTGGACCACGGCCTACAAGCCCGAAAAACTTGTATTTAATTATAGTTGATGATAATTGTTTATGCCATATATACTGTTATATGAGGATTTGTAGAGCTATGGAGTGCCAAGGCGATGGAATTCCGCATTTTAAGGAAGTCAAAGTATTGTTGTTCTTTAATAAAAGGCATGTATCATGATAAGAGCCGTTGTATACAAGTAGTTCAGTTCTTGTGGATTAACGATTTAGCTGTGTTGACAGGAAGGTTTCAGCGGAAATACAACTTGAGAAAGATTGTCTACTCACGTCTATAATACTATTATTAAATTTTATTAAACCCGAATTTATGTAATTACGTACAGTTTACCTTAATTAGTCGACTGTAATATACCGATAATGTAATGAAACCTATATAAGACGATGTGTAAGCAGTATATAAAACTACAGAACGTTAGAGAAGGATGGTTATGTGAAAAACCAGTGTATATATTTAGTTAAGAATTTTATTGTAACCGAGAAATTAGAATCTCGAATGTGTCGCGTTAGCAACACTAGATAATGGATATTATTATAAACATATTACATGTATATAATTTTTGTGGAAATGATTTAATTAGTTAAATAATTTAGTAGGATTTATTAATCAATTGTTTTGGAACAGTGTGTGTTTATGAGCGGATGGTTTTGGTGTGAATGATTGTTCATTGTTAAGAGAAGATGTGGAACCGTATTGGTCTAGAACAATGACGGAGCGCGAATGAAAGAGTGGATAATTTTTTTAGAATGATTGTTTAAGAAACAAAGTAGTTATATGAACTTTTGTAAGATATAAATGTTAATTTTTACGTGTTTTATAAATGCACACACAAGCAGTCTCTGTGGGCTAGCGAGAATGATTCACCGTTAGCATTGGATAGCGATGACATAATATAAACAGGTGTAGACTCACAGCCTTGTATTTATTGTATAAACCAGTTTCGAGTTCGGCATGGTGCCGATATTTCATTGATGAAACCAAGTTTCTGCACGTGCGTTCTATAACGCAGGTTTGTGAATGAAATCAGGTGTCTGGAATGCCATTAAGAGGCTTCATTAAACGTTTTTTTTCTACGCAGTGTAGGCCTAGAACATGCCAGGATTTTATATTCATAATTTTTAATACAGCATTGTAGTAAGATGTAGAGTTGAAAGGAGGTGTGAATGTTTGAGTGTTTTTAATTTTAATGTTAATTGTTAAATTCGTTTATTGTTATTTGTTTATAATAGACTAGCAGGTACCCGCGGCTTCGCTCGCGTCATAGTCGTGTCATATTGTTATTCAATGAAATACAGGTGGACCCCCTTAGCACTCCTTTAGAAACTGAATATCCAAAAACCCTCCCTTAGTGGGCGTTTTCGACTTACAACGAACATATTCCCAAAATTTCATGTTTCTAACTTTAATAGTCTTGGCTGGGCGATGATGAGTCAGTCAGTCAGTCAGTCAGGACACTTAGTTTTATATAATAGATAAGCATCGGTCATAGTGGAAAATAATTCTATCACCTGAAATCAAAAATGCATGGGACGAAAAAAAAACATCAAAATATCATGTTGGTTTCGGACCCTAAAAGACGTGAAAAATATAGTAAAAGTATTAAAAAAACTATTTTTCGAAATTTCATTCGAATCAATTTTTATGTCATTCCTGGGACTTAGAAAATTCCGGTCAAAAAGTACAAAATCATTAATAACTCCCTAAGTATTCGTCGTATGATGAAATAGCAAGAGACAAAAAAGATGTAATGTGTTATTGTCTACAACTTAGGCCATGTATAATTTTACACACAGACATAATACGTCCCCCCCCCATATTTTCCCCCTCCCCATGGGCCCCTTATATTGGATTTATGAAAAAAAACGGTCAAACACCTATTTTGTTATTTTTTATGCTGATTTTTTTCCGCTGTGTTCCAAACTCCTCGCCTATGTCGTTTAAGAGATACACGCTCGGTTAAGAAACCTTCAACCCCCACTTTCACCCCTTTCACCTCATAATATACACCACATCGAAAAACCCTCAGACACGTATCTTCTTATTTTTAATGATGAGTTTATATGCCGAGTATCAAATACCCCAATGAAAGCAATCCGGAGATATTGTTATTCAATGAAATGCAGGTGTACCCCCTTAATACCCCTTTAGAAACTGAATATCCGAAAACCCTTCCTTAGTGGGCGTTTTCGACTTACAACGAACATATTCCCAAAATTTCGTGTTTCTAACTTTAATAGTTTAGGCTGGGCGATGATGAGTCAGTCAGTCAGTCAGTCAGGACACTTGTTTTTATATAAGAGATTAGTTTACCCTTTTGTTAATAAATTTGTTCAGATTGTTTTCCATTGTTGTTGGAGTGTGATTCATTTTAAATATAAGGATCAGAGTATTGTGGATGTAGTGTAGGTGAAGCTGAAGTCCCAGTCCCCGAGAGGTAAGTAAAGGTGAGTGCCCCGTGTAGTTGGTTGTTGATCCACAATATTCTGGTAACGGCTGTCTGTAAATCCCAAAAGACCATGTTGGAAGCGATTTCTAATGTAGTATTTGCCGGTGCAGTTAGAAATAGGCAATCCAGCGGGGGCAATGTATATTCCAACAGGATCCTTTCCGGATTATCGGGTACAGTACTGTGCCCTTAATTTCACAGTGAAGTAACAGCCAAAATCCCAAGATCGAAAATGGAACGCAGCCATCGGCAGTACCCGGCTAAAATACTTACCTATACTACTAGTATGTCACTCACAGGAAACAAGGAACATATAAGGATGAAATCTATACAAATGAACGCTATGGCCATCCACCACAGGATCAAACAGTTTAAACAACAAGAGCACAACAAACTCTCTTATCTCAGGCGACATAGACATTATGAATGGGAATATTGGAATTCGAGATTCAGTTATCCGACCATAGCATTTACTTAACACCACTTCCGCATCATACCAAGAGTTCTATAAAAATTCGACAAGCATTCGTAACTACGTGCTTGCTGGCATTTATTCAGGAAAACTGATTGTAACTAAATATTTACAACACAAATTAAAACAAAAACCCTTCATCTCTGAATAACCTGTCGCAAAACTACCTCGCAAAACAATAAACAGAACATATTATCTTAATATTAAAATACATTATCACTTCCCGCTCCGCCCTAGATTCTAGGATCGTAGCAACTGTCATTAAAAATCACGAAGAACACGACCAAAGAAATTTACAAGCGAAGGCCTTCTCGCTATTACAATCCCTATGTATTAATTTATACATTGCGATCCTGAAATTCTTAAACTCGCTATACTAAATATTATTTATAATAGTTAAGTCGTATAAAATAATAAAATATATACACCAAAATAAACTCCACTTATTTACACACTATCAGCCGTTCACTTAAAATATAGTTATGATCACATTCTCTTTCCATAATAAGTAATTACGTCTCCAAGCTATAGGATGTTTATACAGTTATAAACGTATTTAAAATATTTCCACTAACAATAACGTCAATATTTGGTTTAAAGACTTAATTGGGCACCAAAGTCCAATCAATCAAGTTCAGACTACTGTTTACGTATCTTACACTGGTTCCTCTATCAATAATAACGATATAAATAATAATGCATAAGATTCTTCCTTTATCATACCAGCAACATTACTTGTGGGGCAGCCTGTGCTTCAGCTCCGCACAGCTGATTGCCCCTCACGCCAAGAATGCGTGTGAATTCAACTATACACTGAGCAGTAACTAACATTATTTTATAAGATGCAACACTGTTTCCGTATAAAGCCTTGCCAACACAGGCTTCTCTCAAATATACATATCACTTCGTCATAGAAGACGGAATTTTCCTTTCATCTAGCTTCCGTGCCGAACCTCATTCAACACAAGCCACGTTGTCAAATTGCACATCTCGCACCACCAACTACATTTCACATATTGGGTGCATTACAAATCCTACCGAATGTCTTCTCAATATTACCTCTAGGCAAGGAAACGCAAGATTTTAAATCTAAGTAACACTTTCCTTCAATGTCTCAATCTTAATTGAAATCATATGCACGCCCATCACACAAATATATAAACAAAGCGTTGCCAAATAAACTTAATCTCAGCTGAATTTTCTCTTTCCACGATGTTGTTTCAACTTTCATGTTCACTGGTAGACTCAATAAACTGTTAATATTCCAATAGCAATCATACAATGCATCAAGCTTCTTCTGACATTCCATCATCAATGTCGTTATCGAAATAATTTCCTCGTTCTAGAAACATTTATCATCGAAGAATTAAATTCATTAAACAGCTGGTCAACTGGTTCTTTCCACACCATCTCTAAATCACATAAATATAGTTTGTGTTTAATACACCAAGATCCTCAATACCATTTGACTAATCTGAAATAAATTTTCCAAACTCATCCACTTAATTATTAAAATCTCCAAGTAAATTCAGAACTCGACTAAAGTCGTAAAATAATAACTGGAATTCAAATCCATTAATAAAAACAAGATGTTCAGTAAAGAACATATAGCCTACTTTCTCCTAAATGCATGGGTATTGTTATAACTCTTTGTCCTTTTCAAGGAGTATGATTGAATGTTGGTTGTAGTAGCTTGTTGAAATACAACGTGCTATAGGGATATTAAACATGAATATGAGGTGCCCTTTGCTAGTGCTACCTCTGTACCAAATTTCGTTCAATTCGATTTCACCGTGTTTGAATTGATAGGGGGAATCGATTTGCACACATACTTGGCCACCATCTGCAAACTATTGGGCTGATGTTCTTGCAGTTTGGTCAGAATATGTTTCCCACATAAAGATATGGTGTTGCAAAATTTTGTAGAGACTAGATTATTAGGTTGGTCGTAATTACATTTTAGCTTTTAACATTTGGGTGGCCGCGATTACGTTTCCGTCAAGATAGCGGTGATATAAAACATGACACTGAGGTGCCCTTTGCTAGTGCTACCTCTGTACCAAATTTCGTTCATTCGGTTCCACCGTGTTCGAATTAATAGGGGGAATCAATTTTGACATAAAGATGGCCGCCATCCGCAAACTATTAGGCGAATGACGTATTAGATTGGTCAAAGGATGCTCCCTCCATAAAGGTATGTTGTTGCAAAGTTTGGTAGAGATCGGATGGTTATGTTAGTCGTAATTTAATTTAAGCTTTAAACATTTGTGTGGCCGCCATTACGTTTCTGTCAATATGGCGGCAATATTAATCATGACACTGAGATGCCCTTTGCTAGTGCTATCTCTATACCAAATTTCGTTCCATTCGGTTTCACCGTGTTTGAATTATTAGGGGGAATCGATTCTGACACAAAGATGACCGCCATCCGCAAACTATTAGGCGAATGACGTATTAGATTGGCCAAAGGATGCTCCCTCCATAAAGGTATGTAGTTGCAAAATTTGGTCGAGATCAGATGATTAGGTTAATCGTAATTTGATTTAAGCTTTGAACATTCGTGTGGCCGCCATTACGTTTCAGTCAAAATGGCGGCGATATAAAAC
The DNA here is from genome assembly GCA_946902985.2 of Meconema thalassinum. Lineage (NCBI taxonomy): Eukaryota > Metazoa > Arthropoda > Insecta > Orthoptera > Tettigoniidae > Meconema > Meconema thalassinum. The sequence goes on from OX336388.2 coordinate 1,026,722,365, forward strand.
ATGACACTGAGGTGCCCTTTGCTAGTGCTACCTCTGTACCAAATTTCGTTCCATTCGGTTCCACCGTGTTCGAATTAATAGGGGGAATCAATTTTGACATAAAGATGGCCGCCATCCGCAAACTATTAGGCTAATAACCTATTAGATTGGTCAAAGGATGCTCCCTCCATAAAGGTATGTTGCTGCAAAGTTTGGTAGAGATCGGATGGTTATGTTAGTCGTAATTTAACTTAAGCTTTGAACATTTGTGTGGCCGCCATTACGTTTCTGTCAATATGGCGGCGATATAAAACATGACACTGAGATGCCCTTTGCTAGTGCTACCTCTGTACCAAATTTCGTTCCATTCGGTTTCACCGTGTTTGAATTAATAGGGGGAATTGATTTTCACACAAAGATGGCCGCCATCCGCAAACTATTAGGCTAATGACCTATTCATTTGGTCAAAGGATGCTTCCTCTATAAGGGTATGTTGTTGTAAAATTTGGTAGAGATCGGATGATTAGGTTAATCGTAATTTGATTTAAGCTTTGGACATTTGTGTGGCCGCCATTACGTTTCCGTCATGATGGCGGCGATATAAAACATGACACTGAGGTGCCTTTTGTTAGTACTACCTCTGTACCAAATTTCGTTCCATTCGGTTGCACCGTGTTCGAATTAATAGGGGGAATCGATTTTCACACAAAGATGGCCGCCATCCGCAAACTGTTACGCTGATGATCTATTAGTTTGGTCAAAGGATGCTCCCCCCATAAAGGTATGTTGTTGCAAAATTTGGTAGAGATCGGATGATTAGGTTAGTCGTAATTTGATTTAAGCTTTGAACATTTGTGTGGCCGTCATTACGTTTCCGTCAAGATGGCGGCGATATAAAACATGACACTGAGGTGTCCTTTGCTATTGCTACCTTTGTACCAAATTTCGTTCAATTCGCATTCACCGTGTTCGAATTGATAGGGGGGACACACATTCAGAGTACACACACTCACACACACACACACAGACACACACACACACAGACACACACACAGACTCACACACACACATACACACACACACACAGACACACTTATTTCGCTCTGTGTTGATCTCATAAGTCTACTTTCATTTTTTGCAAAAATCGAAAGTAGGCTAATAAATACTCAGATGTCAGGAGCATCTCTAATCTGATCCAAAAAATCAGAATCTAAAATTCTGAAATTCTGAAAATAAAATAAAAATATCCTGATCCTGAAATTCCGAAAATCCAAAAGTATTAAAGTAGGATTTCCAGCCTATTTTCAATTTTGAAAAAGTAGGCTTATGACATCACCTTTTGTCCGTGTGTGAGTGCGTATGTGTGTGTGTGTGTGAGGTGTGTGTGTGTGTCCCTAATAAAATCTAAACGGCTGGAATGATTTCAATGAAACTCGGTAAGTTCATAGCACTACTCCCGGCGACCTCGACCGTGCCCTTCAAATTTTGTTACGTCTCACCAATCCAACATGGCGGCTGTGCGAAATATTTCACTAGCATTCAATATCTCCGAAACTATTACAGATATCGCCCTGAAATTTTGTACGGTGATAAAGGGCACTACTAGAAGTTCACCTATGAGACTTTCAAGAACCTGGTGACTACAAAACCAACATGGCGGCCAAGCGAAGTTGTGACTTTAAATAGACTTTTCTCGCGATTTAACTATCCAAACGTAATGAAACTTGGTACAGCAAATGTTTATACACATTGTAATGCACTGGAGTCTAATTTAGTTCAATTGTTTACATAACCTCAAAATGGCGGCTGTGCGAAATATTTCACTGACATTCTATATCTCCGAAACTATTACAGATATCATCATGCAATTTTGTACGGTGATAAAGGGTACTGATACAAGTTTACCTATGTATATTTCATAAACCTGTAAAGTACAAAATGAACATGGCGACCAAGCGAATTTGAAATATTTTAATAGACTTTTCTCGTGATTTAACTCTCTGAGCGCAGTGAAATGTGGTACAGTAAATGATTTTGCAGATTGTAATGCACTGCACTCTAATTTAATTCAATTGTTTACATAACCTCAAGATGGCGGCTGTGCGAAATTTTAAAATTAAGTTTTTATTCTTGTGTCGTAATCATGCGATGGAAGTGAAAGTGTGAATAATGAAGCTAGGCAATAATTGTCCTTGAATGGTACATAACTCTATGGCCTATACATATAACAATCCTAAATGGCGAGCTTCCGAAATATTTAGACGGTTCTCAATATCTACGAATCTTTTACAGCAACCAAACTGAATTTTTTTAATGTTCATAGAGACTATGAACATATGTTCACCTATAGGACTTTCAGTAACCTGGTGATCACAAATCCAACATGGGGGCGACGCGAAGTATAAATATTTAAATGGACGTTTCTCGCGAATTAACTATCCGAGTGGCGTGAAACGTTGCACGTTAAATACTTATACAAATGTTGATCCACTGGCATGTAATTTATTTCAATTGTTTGCATAATCACAAGATGGCTGGTGTGCGTACTTTTAAAATCTCGTTTTTACTTCTTGTGTTCTAATCATGCGATTGAAGTTTGAATACCACACGTACACATTAATCTTAATGTAATAGTACAAAAATAAAAATCCATCCTGGCGACCATATGAAATATTTAGACGGTTCTCAATATCTACGAATCTGTAACAGCAATTAAACTGATTTTTTTATGTTGATAGAGACAATTAACATGAGCAGGATATATGAAAATAGGCTATATAGTTCTTCACGGAACTACTTGTTTAAATATAAAAAAGAATTTAATTGAAATTGAAAATAATTTCGATCTTCATTTCAAAATTCAAAATCTCAATAACTGGAAATTTCATGAAAATCCTCCGTGAAAATACTTAATGAAGATCTATAAATCCTGACCATGCATCACTATGAAGAGGCAATCCTAAATAGGAATAAGAAAATCTCATACGAAAATCCTTGAAGTGAAAATCCTTCAACCTAGTGAAAATCCTTCGAAGTAGTGAAAATTATATCATCGTAGTAAAAGTCTATCATCGTAGCGAAAATCATTCACCACAGTTACAATCCATCTTAGTTGTGAAAGTCTTCCATTATTAGTGAAAATATTCCAAAGTTATGAATATATGTCGACGAAGAAAATCTATATATATATAGCACAAAGTTTGTCTGTCTGTCTGTCTGTCTGTCTGTCGGTTATGTATACAAATCTACACCGTTTCACCGATCTGAACCAAAATTTGTATACTTACCCTTTGGAACCCTGCGGGTAACCCTGTCAACATTAAATTTCGGACAGACCACCCCATGCCCTGCATTTAGGCCCTTTTGCACAAATCTACACCGTTTCACCGATCTGAACCAAAAGTTGTATATTTAACCTTTGGAACCCTGCGAGTAACACTGTCCACTTGAAATTTCGGACAGACCACCCCATTCCCTGCATTTAGGCCCTTTGGTCCAAATCCACACCGTTTCACCGATCTCAACCAAAATTTGTATATTTACCCTTTGGAACCCTGCGAGTGACACTGACCACTTAAAATTTCGGACAGACCACCCCATTACCTGCATTTAGGCCCTTTGGTCCAAATCTACACCGTTTCACCAATCAGAACCAAAATTCGTATTCTTACCCTTCGGTGCCCTGCGAGTAACACTGTCTGCTTGAAATTGTGGACAGACCACTCCATTCCCTGCATTTAGGCCCTTTGGACCAAATCTACACCGTTTCACCGATCTCAACCAAAATTTGTATATTTACCCTTTGGAACACTGCGACTAACACTGTTTGCTTGAAATTGCGGAGAGGCTACTCCATCCCCTGCATTTAGGCCTTTTGGCACAAATCTACACCGTTTCACCGATCTGAACCAAACTTTGTATACTTACCCTTTGGAACCCTGCGAGTGACACTGTCCACTTAAAATTTCGGACAGACCACCCCATTCCCTGCATTTAGGCACTTTGGCACAAATCTACACCGTTTCACCGATCTGAACCAATATTCGGAAACTTGCCCTTTGTTACCCAGCGAGTAACACTGTCTGCTTGAAATTGCGGACAGACCACTCCATTCCCTGCATTTAGGCACTTTGTCCCAAATCCACACCGTTTCACCGATCTCAACCAAAATTTGTATATTTACCCTTTGGAACACTGCGACTAACACTGTCTGCTTGAAATTGCGGCGAGGCCACTCCATCCCTTGCATTTAGGCTGTTTGGCACAAATCTACACCGTTTCACTGATCTGACCCCAATTTTATATACTTACCCGTAGAACCCGACAAGTAACACTGTTCAATTTAAATTTTGGACAGACCACACTATTCCCTGCTGTTTGGCCCTTTGGCAGAAAACTACACCGTTTCACCGATCTCAACCAGATATTACATAATTACCCTTTGGAACTCGACGAGTAACACTGTCCACTCGAAATTTCGGACAGACCACTCCATTCCACGCATTTAGGCCCTTTGGCACAAATCTACATCGTTCACCGATCGAAAACAAAATGTGTATACTTACCCTTTGGAACCCGATGAGTAACACTGTCCACTTTAAAATTTGGACAGGCCACTCCATTCCCTGCATTTTGGCCCTTGGCACAAAAATACACCGTTTCACCGATCTCAACCAGATTTTACATAATTACCGTTTGGAACTCGACGAGTAACACTGTCCACTCGAAATTTCGGACAGACCACTCCATTTCCCGCATTAAGGCCCTTTGGTACAAATCTACATCGTTCACCTATCGAAAACAAAGTGTGTATACTTACCCTTTGGAACCCGATGCGTAACACTGTCCACTTGAAATTTCTGACATACCACTCCATTCCCTGCATGTAGCTCAGGAATTCCTCGGGGTTGCCAGCTTCCTAACTCACCAGTCATGAGCCCTTGAGGGTGTACCAGAAGTGGTGGGTCTACACACACCCTGCCTCTTTGAGGGCCTTGAGCAGAAGACAGGAGCTATTATGAAAAGGAAAATAAGGCAGGCCTCTCGAAGAATGAGGGTATCAGGAAAGAAGAGACAAAGCCAATTAAGGCGGGAAATTGAAAGACTCCCTAGCCCTCGGATACCCTAATACAGTCTGGGTCGGAAGAGAACAAGAGTTGACCAAGGGAGGCCGACAGGAAAGAGAACTGAAATGAGCCCGGCACCAGGAAGTAGAAGCGATGCCAGACTCAGCTGGGGTTCCGTGGTCGTCAACCCACGTCCCACAAGTTGTGAGACCCTGGGGGGGGGGTCAGTTGTGAGAATAGCTTGCTGATTCATCGCGAGGTGACTTGAGAGTACTTTCCAAAGCCCGCCGTGTTATCTCCTGCTGTCTATGCTGATGCCAGCACAGGGCCGTTGCGAAACAGTGAGTGATTCCCGGTCAATCTGTATAGGACGGGGAACCCCGAACGTGTGTTCGTCATAATCTGCGATCATCTCAGGTTCGTGCAGCTTGGACCTATATTCTTTGTCTTTGCCGAGCAGTACGCTCCTTCACTAGACGCATCCAGTACAGGCCTAAACCAGAAAATAAGGTTGAGACTTTGGAAGACATCGAAGCTAGACACCTGAATTACCTATATCAGTTTTAAAATAACACCATGTTCGTTTAATAGTTATTTTTTCATTACCTAATTATTATCATCATAAGTGCAAATGACCTAGATGTTACGCGCATCATACCAATAATCACCGCCGCATAAAGTCTTTCTCGACTGTGATTTTTAAAATATTTATTTTTGGTTGGTTGGTTCTTAAGTTTAGGGGCTGCGACAACGCGGTCATGTAGCCCCGTGTACTTTGGGTGTGTGTAGAATCTGTCTGATAACCGGTGTTAATTGTGATGACTGTATTAGTGTGTGTTATCTGTTTTTTAATTTAAGTACAAACTGCTACTTAGAATTCTTCAAATAGTTCGTACTTTTGCCGCCAAGCGCCACCGTCAACGACTACTAGGCCATGTTCGGAACTTAGCTACTAGACGCCACTGCAGTCGGCTCTTGGCAACGGATGTAGACATCTATGAGCGTTGTTTACCTATCCAATTTAGCTTCACACAGGTGTAATTAGTGGAAGGTTCTTTAACATGCAATAAATCTGACATGGGACCGCCGGCTTTACTTCCCCTCCGAAGAAAGGCATACTGACGGATTTTAACGCTCTCAAAATATCCGACGTCTTCGGCCGGGTTTGAACCCGCTATCTTGGGCATAGAAGCTCAGCATGCTACCAAATACGCCACCGAAGCCGCCATATAGTTATTTTTATTACAGTACATTGTGTACATTATACGTTGAGGTGTCAATTCAATACCGGTAGTAGTTTCCCTTATCATCCTCATCATAAGAGCAAATGACCTACAGTAGATGTTACGCCCATTACACCATTAATCACCACACACAATAAGTCTTCCTCGCCTGTGAATTTTGAAATATGTATTTCTATTACGGTAGTTTGTAAGTTTGACGTGTCAATTCAACAGTAGTTTTTATTATCATCCTTATCAAAAGGGCAAATGACCTAGATATTACTCGCTCATTGTCTTTGGGGGCAAATGACTTAGATTTAAGTCCAATATATTTCTAAGGAGACCTTAAAACATTATCATCAATCCACCGGGCGAAGCCGGGTACTACTGCTAGTCATCATATAATTTCAAGGAAAGTCGAAAATTCAACATGCATAAAGCATCGAACACAGGACTCGGATAGTTCCCTAATAAAATTTTAATCATCTTACAGCCAGACGAAAAGTATCTCATTCCAAAATAAAATGACCTGGCTTCAAGTCAAATATCCATCTAGGATGACAAAGTGAATTTATGAAACTTGCTATAAAACATCAATAGTACATTATGCAACGAGCCTATAATGGCTATAATTAAGACACGAGTATTTTTTATAAAACGAGCGTATGCGAGTTTTATAATTTCCATACGAGTGTCTTAATTACCATTATAGGCGAGTTGCATACGACTGTTTATGTTCGACGATAATTATAACTTTATTATATGTTTTAACATAAATATTCATAAATATCTGTTGAGAGTCAGCTACTGGAATTTTGTGATCGCAGAGCGAGCGTTGGGTGTTATACCTTCCTCTTTCAAGAGCTTTGAACGGCCGACGCATGCGCTCTGTGGGCAATGCCATATGCAGCCATATGTTTACATCAGCCGTCCCTCAGTAATATTGTCACCGCAGTCATTTGAAGACAATGCTCTGTGTAGAAATTAGTGTTAGTGATTTTAAGGTACAGTGCTATTTCTTGTCTCATATTCGCCAGTTTATTTACGCGAACATATGGACGGTGGGTATTCCATGTCGGTAATTTATTATAGTTCGATGTTGTGTTTATGTCAGACATGTTGGATTTTGAGCGCATGCGCGAAATTATCGTTACCTAATTGGTCAATGAACGAGCTCTGATTGGCTGGAGAAACTGTATCGTAATGAAAAACGGTGTTATAATGACCATCATTATGATACAGTTTTCAAACACATAATAGTGAGGGTCGAACATAAAGTACAATTCGAAATAGGTCACAAAATATAGGCATGCTTCTAGGACATATATCTACATACGGAAACTACGTAAAGAAGTTCTTCCCTTACTTTGAGTAGAGTTATAGTTGTCAAACGGTGAATGGTAGCGCAAGGCACTACGCTCCATTGTCCTCGCCTTGACCATCTTCCTGTGCTCGACTGCTGGGTAGCTGTCGTCCCTACAGCTCTGCGTTGAATCGCTTTGGTCGCGCTGTTGTCCTTCACCAAGCCCGCTCCAAGTTGATTCCCTCGGCCGCCTCGCTCGCTCCACCGGGATCGCCATCTCCTCACCTCCGGACCCCCGTTCGAACACCTGGCCTCTGCTTGTCTCTTGTTCTTCAACGCGAACACTGGAAGTTCTTGACGTCGCTCGTTCATACTCAATAGTTCTTATACGGATCATTACGTTTGATGTAGCCTGGCTTCCTTCTAAGCCTCCGTAAATATCATGTCCTTGGTTCGACTTCAGTCTATCCGTAGTCACGTATAAGTGCTCTTGCGACCATGATATTAGGCTACATTCCCCTTTGCATATTTATGGCGCTTTCATCACCTCCTTTACAAATTCACATGTCCTTTTATAACGCAGATCAACGGAAGTTTCCATTTTTACAAAACATATCACTGGCCTTAGAAATTGTCTAATTTCACTCGGTATTTCTGGCATATACTCTAATCTTTGTTGCACACTTCTTATGATATTCGCAACGTATTTCTTTCTATCTCTTATTTGATACACTACTATTCATTAACATTGCACGGTACTGGGTGCGTTTCTTTGTTCGCAACTTCGTCAGTCTTCCGTAAATACAATACTTACAGTCTTCAAATTCTCTCAAATCACTCGTATTTCTTTCAATACACTCACGTGTAACTTTATCGTTTCCTGGTTTCATTTTCTTTACTTCTCTTAATGATTTCTCTAATTGTGCAATACTTTATGATGCTCCGCGGAGCACTCGGCCTACGCATCCACCCTCTTCAACAGTTCCCGTGCGAACCTCTGCTCCATAATGGCCGACTTGGCTTCATTCTAACTTCCCCTTCCAGATTCACCTTTCAATCACACGTAAATTGGGTGTTCTTTTGCTCATTAGTCAATCCCGCCATTCTGAACCAAATTTCTGTGGAAATCTCTCCATGATAAATACTTAAATAATTCTCTTGGATTTATCCAGGCCGAAAATGTATTAAATATACTCAAAATAGCATAAATGCTTAGGCGGTTCATATTTTTCCAATTATCTCATTGGTTCTCATCGACACGGGACATGCACCTAGCAACAGGCCATCACCCAAGGATTAATAAATCCATCCGTAAATGTAGTCCACCTCCCAGGACATCCAATCAAATTTCATCTTGCTTTAATATTCCCACTCGGCTAACTAACTGAATCTTTATTGGACAACACCATTTCGTAGTGAACTCATCATCCAAACTGGTTCCACTTCCCTTTTCCAGCTCTAAAAAAAAACTTCATGGTTCTAAATAATGATCAGATCATGGATCGTTCAAAATCCGAATTCGGGGACAGTACCTACTATAAGGCCATGGCCGCCTCCCTCCCTCTTCATTGCCTATCCATCCCAATCTCCCCTTCTCTTACCATCCCTCATGAGGCCCCTGTTCGCTGTGCAGCTGAGGTCGCCTGGGTGAGGTGCTGATCACATCTCCCCAGTTGTATCCAATTTGACCAAGCGTTCCCAGCTCCAGGACACTGCCTGGAAAGGCGGTAGTGGTGAGTTCTCTCGCTGAGTCCGTGGGAATCACCAACCTGGAGGGTAAAATTGACTAAAAAAAGAAAAGGCAAGACTGGAAATGGCTTCAAACACCATAAAATGTAGTACTAAATAATCTAGATAAATGAACAGAGAAGAAGACGTGCCTCATCTATATTCCCTATTGTTGTTAAGCTTTTTAGTTCTGCAGTACCGTATTGATGAGTCTGGATGCAAAACTTTCGGTGGATCTTAAAATAATTATCTTCTTCCTGCGATTGGTCGCGTTTCCACCTGATAAAATCGAAAATTTGATCTCTCTTCAAGCACAGTGTCGATGGTTGACATTCATTGCCTGGACATCAAAGGTCATATTTCAAGCAAGAAGTTCAGTAAAGAACATATAGCCTACTTTCTCCTAAATGCATGCGTATGGTCATAACTCCTTGTCCTTTTCAAGGAGTATAACTGAATGTTGGTTGTAGTAACTTGTTGACTAACAACGTGCTTTATTGTATATTGATTGATTGAATCAATCCTCAACTAAAATATGGACTAGCGAGCAAACAATAGCTCCATTTTGACCCAACGGGACGGCACGGCCCTGCACGATACGGCAAAGTCGGCCTGAACTGTTACTCACTGCTATTGTATAATAATTATATTATAAGGTGTTCATATCCTACGGGTCACCTCCTTGAGGACAGTTTAAAGCATCCTTTGTACGATAAACGGATTTGGTGAGGCCGGGTCTTATTGAATCGTAAGTAACGATTGGGCTGACTGACTCATACGTCCGTCATATTGAAACTATTTGGTTGATGACCGTTTAGTTTAAGCAAAGGTCACTTCCCACATTAAGGTACATTTTTGTAAAATTTGGTAGAGATTGGATGATGAGGTTAGTCGTGATTTGATTTACGCTTTGAACATTTGGGTGGCCGCCATTACGTTTCCGTCAAGACGGCGGAGATATAAAACATGACACTGAGGTGTCATTTGCTAGTGCTACCTATGTACCAAATTGCGTTCAACTTGGTTTCGTCATGAATTGATGCAGGAGGGAAGGGGGGGGGGGGAGAGGAGGGAGGATGTGTGGTGCAGATATGCACACTCAAACACGCGATTTGCACACATACACGGCCACCATATTAAAAAAATTTGGCTGATGACCTTGTAATTTGATCCAAAGAAGGTATGTTGTTGCAAAATTTGGTAGAGATCAGATGATTAGGTTCGTCGTTATTAGATTTGAACTTTGAAGGAAGCGTGTAGTTCAACGTGACCGTTAATCTCGCGATCATAAGCCACGGGACCTCCGTTTTACGTGGAATCCGAACCACAGGACATGGCATTTCACATCGAAAATCTCACATGCAGTGACCGGGAACCGAACCCGCTCCGCCTTGGTGAGAAGATTTGAGCTTTGAACAATTGGGTGGCAGCCATTACGTTTCCGTCATGATGGTGGAGATATAAAACATGACACTGAAGTTTGCCTTGCTCTGTTCCAAATTTCGTTCAATTCGATTTCGTCGTGTTTGAATTGATAGGGGAGACAGATATACACAATCACTCACGCGATTTGCACATATACACGGCCTCCATCTTCAAATTATTTGGTCAAAGTACGCTTCCTGCATATAGGTATGCTGTTGCAAAATTTGGTAGAGATCAGATGATTAAGTTAGTCGTAATTTGATTTAAGCTTTGAACATTTAGGTGGCAGCCATCTTTCAACTATTTGTTTGATGACCTTGTAATTTGGTCGAAAGACGCTTCCCATATGAAGGCATGTTGTTGCAAAATTTGGTAGAGATCAGATGATTACGTTAGTCGTAATTTGATTTAAGCTTTGCGCATTTGCGAGGCTGCCATTACTTTTCCGTCAATATGGCGGCGATATAAAGCATGGCACTGAGGTGTCCTTTGCTAGTGCTACCTCTGTACCAAATTTCGATCAATTCAGTTTCGTAGTGTTTGAATTGATAGGGGTGGGGACAGATATACACACTCACACACAGAGAGACTGACAATTTTTGCCCTTGTAGATCTCATAAGTCTAGTTTTATTTTTTGCAAAAATCGAAAGTAGGCTAAAAATACCGGCAGTATAGCCGAGTGCATTAAGTCTCGCTCTACCAATTCACTGGAGAACTGAGTGCTTGGAGTTCTAAGGTTTCAATCGAGGTGGCCATCCTAGGTGTGTTGCTTTTTCAGATACTCTCTCCTGGTTAATATTACGAAATGGTACCGAAATGTAAGTCCCTGGATTCCTACCTCAAGTCATGACCTTACTAAATACTAGAGCTGTTCCTATAATTGGAATATTCCATTAATTCAACTACTTCGATCGTTCGCCAATTTGAATTCCGAATAAATTATTTGAATGTTCAAAGTATTCGAATAATCCAATGTTCGGGGAATTCGAATGTTCGAACAATGCGGAAGTTTGAATACCTCGGTTGTTCAAACATTGGAAGTACTGCAGTATTTCGAACAGTGGATTATTACAATAAATCATAAAATGCACATATGTTCATTATGTTAAATTGGTAACAGTTTATCCGTATTGACTAAAGGTAAAATATATGTATGATATCGCGCCAGGAGATGGGAGTCAATTTGAACTGCAGTTGTCTTCCCGCTCATTGCGTATTCCGCATGCCAAAAACATTAACTCGTGAGGACTGGCGCATGGGTATTTTAGACCCGAGGCTTAAATGTTCTATACATTTCTTTTGTTCAGCCCTTATTTCCTGTCACCTACTCGCCTGACAATTCTCGGCATATATTAGTCGGGACGATATGCAAAAATAAGGTGGCAGATCCAACTACGTATATTGTGCAGCCCCAGAACCAACCACAAGGCTGACGTTCTTCTATATCCATTTTAAGGGATACCTTGGTCATCAGGTGACGACAATTAAAAATAATTGGTTTGCCGCCAATTTCCAGGCCAATTATTATACTGTTGCAATAATTATTGTCATGTTTCTGCATGTTGATTTCGAACAATGCAACTAAACTTCATTCTATATTTAGGAGTGGTTTATTCGAAGACACCTGGTATAAATTATTTAATAAAAATCCGTACGACTCGAAAAGGGGGTGTTAAACTATGGGTCAAAATGACCCGGTGCCAGTCCTCGTGTTATATATTTTTTCACGCCAGTTCCCAAGGGTTAAGTTGGTCACTGTTTCCATTACTGTATCTGACACTGCCACACTGTTAAAAGTAAACACAAGGGCTTGTAAGAATATCGACAGTAGAAAGGTAACAATACACACACACGTGAAACCCGATAACAAATTATCATGCAGGAAGTAGCAGCAACTGACTGCCAGCCGATATATTTAGGTTTGGAATAGGCGGGCCGCGCATGCGTACTGCAAGACCCCCCTTACCCCATCCCAGCGTGTTGAATTGCCATCTCCTGGCGTGATGACATTATTTTATATTCGACATTATTGACAGGGCGGATTACATAATATATATATTTTACAATAAATCATACAGTGCAAATTCTTTAATTATTCAAAGATGATAAGCACCCCAAAATGACAGAATTTTGTGTTGCGAAATATATTCAGTGGACGAGTTGTTTGAATCAGGGGTGAATCCAAGGGGTCCGATGGGGGCTAACTCCTTCCCCATTCAGCCTGACAGTTCCTTATAAATGAATATCATTCAAAACTATCATCACTTCTTATGCTCTTCCCTTAATGTTTCTTTTCTCTTTGTTTCTACGTTTATTGTAAGTATTCGAACATTTGAATTACACTAGAACCTCGTTTATCCGGGTTAAGTGGGACCGGAACTGATCTGGATTATCGAAAATCCAGAAAAATCTAATCAACAAATACATGTTATATAATCTATTAACATAAGTTGTAATACCATTTGCCACGGTTATCGTGTCGGATTACTAATCCCAAGCTTGCAGGTTCGCTCCTGGCCGTGGTAAGTGATTTTTGAAAGGCGACAAAAATTACGACATGCATGTCATACGATGTGGCATGTTAAAGAACCCATTTGAATTCAGTAGGCCATGTTCATAATGGCAAAATTAATCTCGGGATTTTCCGCCAACACAAAGTTCCTCATTTCTCTACTAGAAAGCGCTATAGTGTCAAGTAGCTTTGTTATCTAACCTCCTTGACTTTCATAGTGCTTCAAGAAACAACAAAATTCGACATGCAAGCTGTTCTGGGTTTCAAATAACAAAGCTTGGACCCGGCACCCGAAGCCATACGATATTATTATTTATAGTTGTAATACCTACAGTATTTTCAATTGTATAACAAAATATAAGAACACTTTTCTCTCATAACGACTCTGTTTTATGCACTAAAATAACGTGTGAGTTTTTCTGTTTTACCTTTTTATAGCGTTTGCGTGCAGCACGATCACGAAGACGTTTTACTAACATTAGTTCTCAATTCAAGGTGAATGCCGGGACGGTACTGAGCCCTAATTCACCCAAGCTCAAGTTATTGCCACAGTCGAGGATCGAACCGATCTGTCATCATTTTGATCTATAATTTGGAAATTGGAGATAATAATTTATTTTTCTCGAGGATATATTTTGGGAAGTGAATTGCATCATTTAGAAACATTTCTGGAGAATTTTGGACTATTTTGAGATATTTGGATTTGGAAATTATGTAGTGAATGAAGATTTAGCCAAGGGAGAGTCTGATAATTAAGAGCTGGAAATTGTCAAAAGTTCCAAGTTAGCACTTTCAAGACCAGTTTTGGTTAGCCGAGTCGGCAACAACAAATCATGCACACGACCCTTCTATAAGAGGCTAGGACAGGGAGAGTTTCAACAATAAACTCATAGCCAATCAAATTGGATCACAAAATTAGTGAGAGAAACGTTATTAAACCATATTTGCTTTTATTAAGAGAAATAAGCTCTTCTACAGACCCACAACATCATTCGACGCTTATTTGGAAATTTGGAATTATATGATTTTGGCTAATAGAAGAGAAATTAGCATAATCTCTATATATATAAGAATGAAAGTTTGTCTGTTTTTTCTGAATTTCTACGGAAATTTGCGTTATTTACGCGTTTTAGACTGTTTTATGACGGATGCGCGCGAAAATAAATTTTTTGTCTGTCTGTCTGTTTGTCTGTCTGTGGACAATTTTTTGTGTCCTTATAACTCAAGAACGGCTGAGTGGATCAACGTAAAATTTGGTACAGATATCCTCCAGAGGCACCACACCAATCATTGATGTAACTCTTCTCTGTACCTCTCATAAAAGGGGGCCTACCCCCTTAAAATACGTGCTGAAATAGGCGTAGAATGGCGAGACAAAGCTCATTTTCAGCCCCTCAATAAGAGAAACGAAACTCGGGGGCCCTTTCCCCCGAAAACCACATTTTAAGGCCCTAAAACCAACAGTTTTTGAGATATTCCCAGAAAATTAATTTCATTTAATACAATAATGAAAGGAAGCTAGCCGGTAACCATGGCAACAGAAATTCACAGGTCCATCTATTGCTGTAATATAAGACGCAATACAATTCCATTTATTACATTACTGAGATAGTTTGCAAACGGCTAGAAGGTTATAACGGAAGCAAACTAAGCTGTAAAATTAACCAATACATATAATGCGCTTAAGGGGGTCAAGGGATACTCTAGAATTTTTTCACGCGATTTACACGTGCTGGTGTGCTACGGAAGGTCTATTATATCCCTATCCCTATATTGTTATATTATTATAATAATAATTATTATTATTACACTACGAAAAGGAAGACCCCAGAGGACTGGAAAAAGGGAATAATTATCGAGATCTTCAAGAAAGGTAGTAGAACAGAATGCAGAAACTATCGGGGAATGAAACTGATGAGTCATTGTGCAAAGATGTTTGAGAAAGTTTTGGAAAGGAGAATTAGGACAAGGGTAGAAGGAGGGATGAGGGAGGAACAACATGGCTTCAGAGCAGGAAGGTCCACAGTGGATTAGAGTTTTGCTGTAAGGCAGTTACAAGAACATCACTGTGAGTATGGAACAGATCTACTGGTGGCCTTCCTGGACATTGAGAAAGCATATGACAGTGTATGCAGAAACAAAGTATGGAAGTCCCTGGAGGATAGAGGAGTAGAAAAATGGACTATAAGGAGGATAAAGGAGATGTACAAGGGAAGCGTGAGCTGTATTAAAGTGGGAGAAGAGAGATCGGACTGGGTGGAACAGAGAAACGGCCTGAAACAAGGAAGTGCACTGGCACCGTTACTTTTCATTGTGGTGATGGATGATATAATGACCCGAGTGGCACAAGTAATTGGGGAAGGAAAGATGAAAGCAATGGTGTTAGCGGATGATTTGATGATTTGGGGAAACAAGGAGGAGGAGGTACAGGAACAGTTGGACGTGTGGGAAGGAATAATACAAGGATATGGGATGAAATTTAGCATAAATAAGAGTGAGATGGTGATCAAAAGAAGGAAGAAGGAAAGAACCACAACGGGAATAGCAATTGGTGGGGAACAGCTGAAGAAAGTGGAGAGTTTCAAGTATCTGGGAAGCCTGATACAAGATAATGGAAGAAACTATAGAGAAAAAATGAGCGGGGGAGACAGGCAGAAGCATTCCGGAGGAGTGTGAGAAGCATGTTATGGAGCAAGGATGTCCCTCAGAACAGAAAAAAGATCATATTTCGGACGTACTATGCCCCTATCCTGACGTATGCCTCGGAGACCTGGGCTATGAAAGGAAGGGAGAAGAGCAAAATACAGGCCAGTGAGATGAGGTTCTTGAGAAGCAGTATTGGAGCTACAAGATGGACAGAATAAGAAATGAGAGGACCAGAGAATTAATAAAGGAGGAACCATTACGGGATGGTATTGAGAAATCTAGACTTAGATGTCTTGGACATGTAAAACGAATGGAGGATAAGGGGATACCCAGGAGGATACACGAGACGAAGTGGGAAGGAAAGAGACCGAGAGGAAGACCGAGAGGAAGACCGAGAGACAGGTGGCTGAAAGGGATGGAAGAAAGTGTGAAGAAGAGAGGAGAAGACTGGACAGGGGTGGAAGCTGAGAGATGGTGGGAAGACAGAAGACGTTGGAGTGGCCTGTGTTCCAAACAGACCCGGCCAACGGCTGGAAACTGTGCAAGAGGATGATGATGATGCTACTACGGCCTACAAAGACGAGACAAAGCTCATTTTCAGCCACTTGGTGTCAAAAAAAAACCCTCGAGGCCCCTAAACAGTCGTAAAGGGTCCCCGAAAACTACATTTTAATGCTCTAAAACCAAGAGTTTCTGAGATATTCCCAGAAAACTAATTTCATTTAATAAACTAATGTAGAAATGCAAGCCAGTAACCCTGACGACAGTGTCTCAAAAAGGTACATCCAACTTTCCATCTATTTCTGCAAGAAGTAATGCCACTCCATTTATTAAATTTCTGTGAAAGTTTGCAAATGGCTATAAGGTTATCACGGAACCAACAAAAACTGTAACATTCATCATTGCGTTAAAGGGGGACAAGAGGTACCCTCGATTTTTTCACAAGACTTAAACGTGCGATGTGTCGTACAGAAGGTCTATTATATCTTCAAACAGCAACATTATTTTCAAAAATTCCTGAATTGAAATAGTTTATTTTTTATTTTATTTTTTTTGCTTTTAGGAATTTGGGCCATTGGAAGCTAAAAAACCTGAATTTTCATGCACCACAAGCCTTTATAACTTATTAAAGGGGTCTTCCTCTGGATGCGCACTTGACACAACAGTGAGGGTCAGTTTTTATGTGACGTGAATTGCATTTCGTCTACGAGGTTTTCACTTTTATTTTCGCGTCAGGAAGTATACGTTAGGTAAATTAGTTTCCGAGCATATTTCAACTAATCATTTATCTTTGTCGACAAACAGGTTCCAAGCCCCTAACCATTGCAACAGTAGCTCAATTGATTACGTCTGGTTATTAATACCAACGACCGTTCGAAGAATGGGTACTTCTGCTAGTTCTATTATAAGTGGTCCGGACGCGAGGCTACAACTGGATTTCTAGCGGCACGCGCCCGACCGCACGCCAGAGCGAGGGAGACTTCTTTTTGTCGCTTGAAGAGCGAGGATCTGTTTTGTATAGTGCTCCGCCAAGCTACGGTAACAATGGGAAGCGCGAGCGAGAGACTTTAATAATCTGCGGGAGACGCATCGATCGCCGAGGAAAGGAAGGAGACAGTCCGGCAAAAGTATTGGAGAGAAATATTGAGCATTTAAACCAGCAAGTTCTATAACTACGGCAAACGAACAAAAAGACTACAGCAGTATCATTATAAATTGTATTCAACAATTCTACGAATACTTCACTCATAGCAAGCCACTACATTTATGAAGCAAGTTACTACATTATTGAAGCATTACTATTCCATTATTTAAGCAGATATTATACTACAATTCACCATGTCTGCAACCACAAGTCAGGGAGGATGTTTATGTTATGCATTCTCTAAGAAGACTTCGATGATTCACTAAAGCATGAATGGAGGATGATCTACACTATGGTCTGGGAAGCTCAGAGATGATCACAGAGTCTTTGGATCGATGTTACCCCGACTGCTTCACCAACACGCAGTTCGCTTATTTCCAACAATACTACTCATTCAACTAACAAGATCCAGAAGAGATATAAACCATGGACGCTCATAACTACTTTGATGATGATGAAGAGAAGAGAAGAGAAGAGAGAAGTAGATGGTATCCGGTGTTCAATGCTCCAGGTTCCTGTGTCTAGACTGCATACAGTCGGGAAGAGAGAAGGATGTTATGCGGACGGCCAGGAAACAGGTGGTTTCCAGACCAGCAGAGACGAGGCGGCCAGCTGTGAGTCCCGTTACCTGCACGATCCAACCCAGAAGCAACTTCAGCACGAGCCGATGAGGGAGCGGAATATCGAGGCCATTCGACTAGGTATTTTCATCGCAGAACGTCATAAAGGTACAGGAATGACTGATCTATCTCTGTAGTTCTGAATGTAGTATTTGTTTGAAATTAGCAGGGTGACCAATTCATATTTTAGATATTTTTCTCATAACTCATGTTATTACTTTGTCCATTTTGGAGATTTTCTTAGTTAAATTTTTATACACGTCACGTGTGTCGTTTTAGACGTGATTTTGATAGTTTTGATCTCGATCTTAGAAAGTCGTTTAAAATTTTTATAGAAACGTTTTTAATACTCACTTTAAACGAATACTGTTCTATACAAGGGAATGCTCAGATTGGAATGATTCGAATGGAATGTTTCGATAGAAATGTTTCGATAGGAAATGATCTGATAAATATTTCGATAAATAATCCGTTTGTAAATATAAGGTTCTGAATGATATGATAAATTTGTTTATGATATAAACAATATAAATGCGTTGTTATTACTAGAATACTTCGATATTCTAAACAAGATTTATTATAAAGGATCAGAATGTTGTTATTAACTATAAACAATGTTTTAACAATTTTTGCAACAATTTAAAGAGTTATAAACAATAACTTTGAACAAGTAAAATTCCAATTAAGGAATATTAAGATTATGTGACGTTAATCAAGTCATGGATAATTTCTGTAACTATGTTATTGTCAGAAAGGATCACTATTATGACAATGGAAGTCAGGTGATGCCGATACATGGCAACAATTATTTAACAACAATTTTGTTAACTCGAAATGAATACCAGAAGACTTGTAGGTCTGTCTGAAGTCAAATATATGTAAATGAAGCTGTTAAATGAATATTTTATTCATAGATGTTTATAAGAAACGGAATGACGGTAGATATTGTTATTAACTTTGAAAGACGAGCGGACTACAAGGTAATTTGAAACTTACACTCATGTTACGTAGAATTGAAGCATAATGCTATGGTCTATTATGAAAGCATTATTTAAAAGGTACGTGGAATGTTCAACGAAGGTGTACAGCTGTGAACATGAGTATTATGAAAAGTTTAAGCACGATGATTTTAAATTTAGAGAAGGAGGATGTTAGGAGTGTTTCATGAAACATGTACACAGTAGTGTCATGTAGTAAGATCACTGATTCTTCTACAGGTGTGTAGTAAGATGGGTTTTATTTGATTGTGAAGGAATTCCGTGCAGTATGTTATGAAAAGTTAAGATGTTATGGAGAGGAAGGAAGTTGTCATTTTGGAAGTGCTTGAGACGCTATATTAGAGAATTGTTCACGTATTTGAAACGAAGCGAGCATTGCCTTGAGAGCAAGCTATTGCCACAGTGTGTTAAGAAAGTAACTGACATCTTGGGGCGTATTTATGTGTTGTTCATGTCAGTAAGCGTTAATGTTATTTCCAGAACGTCGTTTATTTAGGGTGTAGTTCCGTCTCGATCTTTATTATTGTAATTATTATTATTATTACTGGATTTGAATTCTTAGAACTATAACTAACTCTATTGTTCGTTAATTTTAGTTCATTGATTGTGACATGACAAGAGTTTAGTGCTTTTCAGTCGGTCAACACGAATGTACCCAAAAGAGATGGGTTATGCCCTAATCCTGAAATAAATTACATGAGATTAATAAAACACTAGGATGACCAGTTTCGATCGTCAAGCGATCATCATCAGATCCAATACACTTAGGCTATAAAATCTATGTTTGAAATACAGGTGAAAATATTTACAATATGTACAATTATTTAGTTGCAGTATTGGTACTGCAACTGTCAGTGTATGCTAAATGCAGTATATATGTTAGGTGAAATGCTAAATGGTGATAGCTATCCGGAGATTGTACTTTAGAGAGATTATATGGTTGTAAACTATGGTTAAACTATAAAATTTTAGGCTAACTACTTATCTGATTGTCTTCCGTACTACAGCTATTCGCAGTTTCCGTGCTCACTTGAACTCGCTGTGCGGTCGACTGCGGTGGTTATCTTAACGACTGGTTTTTCCCTGCCTCCCCCCCCCCCTGTCCCTACGTGCTGTGGGGGGGGGGAGGCAGGGAAAAACCAGTCGTTAAGATAACCACCGCAGTCGACCGCACAGCGAGTTCAAGTGAGCACGGAAACTGCGAATAGCTGTAGTACGGAAGACAATCAGATAAGTAGTTAGCCTAAAATTTTATAGTTTAACCATAGTTTACAACCATATAATCTCTCTAAAGTACAATCTCCGGATAGCTATCACCATTTAGCATTTCACCTAACATATATACTGCATTTAGCATACACTGACAGTTGCAGTACCAATACTGCAACTAAATAATTGTACATATTGTAAATATTTTCACCTGTATTTCAAACATAGATTTTATTGCCTAAGTGTATTGGATCTGATGATGATCGCTTGACGATCGAAACTGGTCATCCTAGTGTTTTATTAATCTCATGTAATTTATTTCAGGATTAGGGCATAACCCATCTCTTTTGGGTACATTCGTGTTGACCGACTGAAAAGCACTAAACTCTTGTTTACTAAGGCAACACTGAAAATATGGCTTCAAACACCACAATGATTGTGACATAATACCCAATATTGCGAGAACTTATCGTTAATGTGAACCAGTATTTGTTTATTTGTTATGTGGAAGGAAGGAACATTTTTGGAAGATATAGTGCTAATAGTTTTGACATATCAGGTTAGACGTAGGTATTTAATCCTTGTAAATATGTTATAAATATTATTATTATTATTATTTGAAATAGAATTTTTAACTATGTATATATTAGGGTTAATTTATTGTAAAGTGTTTTAAAGCGAACAGCTGATTATATCAAGCAATAATATTTTAACAAGTCACTGGAAGACTAATTATTTAATTGTTCGAAATCTATATTCGAATTTTATTATGCCTGCAACGAAATTCTTACAGAATTTACTCATTGTGAAGTAGATATTTGATCTCCTAACGATGATATTTCTTATTATTGATATAAATATTTTTTATTTGGTGATAGGGATTTCTATCTTGTATATATTTTTGGGAATAAATCCCAGGCACCTTTGATGCTTGTTTGTTTGTTTTTATAGAAACTGATCTACTTTTCATTACGCAATCACCGTGCTATAATACTATCAGTCAGCAACTAGAACTCACTTAGTCTCAACTTTCACCGTTCACGTCCGAGATCCGAGATTCTCGTACTACCATCTTATTATGGATTTAGATTTGTTTTGGTAAATGTGTTACTGATTGGTAGTGTTATTGTACGTCTGTATGCGTCAAGAGTTTCCTAGTCATCTACCCAATAGGGAATTGTTGATGTGTCTAGCTGGGGATCGACGTCCTCACAATCCTTTACCATCTCAGCGGATTTGGGTGGTGGCTAATGTGAGATTCGGGCGCAGTACCTTTGATAGACCGTGGTCGAATTACTTCCAATTCATCTCCTTAACTATCCTTGGTGAAAAAGACATTCAAGAAGAGTCGACACCGTAAAATAAATACTGTACAGTAAAAATATTTTTTATATTATTTTCGATCCGGATAAACTGGAGATCCACATTAATGAGGACCTGATAAACGAGTTTTTCTCTACTTGACTTGTTCGTCGAATCATTCGATTATTGACTGAATAGTCGGGTTACTTCACTAATGAAAAAATTGAAAATTCGAATGGAAAAATAGTTGGAATATTCGTATTTTCGAATCTAATATTCCTATTCGAAATTATTCAAACAATTCGAACAAATCGCTGTTTGATTATGTACAGCCCTAGCCTACTAAATACTGTTACAAACACAGCACAGAAGCACAGGTTATAAGATAGATTCAATCCCTGCCGTAGTATATGGGGCTGTTGATTGAAATGTCCCTAGCTCCTGAATTTATTACTGAATTTATTAACGGCACCAAAAAAATAATATTGACAGTGTAGAGACAAGTTACTGTTAGGCCACAGTAGTGCATTTCTCTATCCCTTGCCATTGGGAGAGGCCAACTTCCCCTTCCGGAGTAAACTGAGATTCATGTTGAAATTGGCACGAGTTCGTTACCAGCAATTCAACTGTGCTGGAAAACGGTTAGTTTTTACAAATACGAATCTGTTTCCATCTCTTGATGACTGCAGTACTTTTACATTTGTTTGTTGGCAATATGAGACTGTTGATATTGCAACTTTTCAGTCGGTCAACACTATATAATCCTAATTACTGGGATACATGACGAAACAGTCTGAAAAATGTACATGTGATTAAAAGAAAGTATTTCCGTGAAGAACTAAATAGCCTATTTTCATATATCCAATTGGTCTCTTATTTAGGACTCGAGAAATGAAAACGAGATTTTAACAAGTTGTTTCTTGACGAACTAAAGAGCCTACTTTTCTTAAAATTTAAGATTCATGCCATCCTATATTGACCTAAGACCAAATCAAGTTGGTAACACTAATATTTCTAAGTACTGCAGTTTGAAAAATGCCTGAAATAGTGTAGCCCAATAGAGTAACTTACTCAAGTTGGCAGCCCTGGTGATTCTGAATATATTCTTAGTTCCATCTCTTAAGATATGGAATGCAAATACAAAAATTGGTTGAAGTCTAATGGATAGTATGGACGTTACATGCTGTTTGATATTGGATTTATCAGTGCGCGTAAAATCATGTTGGGAACAATGCCATATAATATGTGATGCTCAGAATTAATATGAAATATTACGATCTATTGTAGTGGCAATTTTGGATAAAATCCATTTGATTGAATAGAAGTTACCTGTATTTAAAAATTGAAACTATCAGAAATCTTAGAATAATGTTGGCAGCACTGAGGTATATTAGTTACTCCAAATTAATCAATAATATCAGGTACTATGCGTGTGCGAAGTTTGAGCAGATGGCTTGCATACTTTCTGATATATTGATATTAGGATTAAACAAATAGAGATAGCATTTATTAACAGTTGGCAGCTCTGCTAGTTCTTACGAATACGCGAACTCGTAACTGTTATGGTACACAAAACACATACGAAATTTGGTTGAAATCCTTTTGTTACTGTAGAAGTCATATGCATTGAAAGACTGGACCTATCAGTAGGCTTAGAATCATGTTGGCAGCACTGACGTATATAAGTTACACCAAACTAAGGTAGGATATCAGGCACTACACATATGCAAAGTTTAGAGCTGTTGGCTTGCATACTTTCTGATATATTGATGTATGTCTACCCCTTATTATTCCCGTTTTCCAACGGGGTCGGGGATTAGATGCGATGGAAGTCTTTGTGGCGATGGTTTTACGGCCGGATGCCCTTCATGACGCCAACCTCAAGAGAGGAGTTAATGAGAGATGAAATGAATGATGGTGAATGAAACTGGGCAAGGATGTGGAAGGAAGTGGCCGTGGCCTGTCAGAAGGTACCATCCCAGCATTTGCCTGGTGTTGAAAATGGGGAAACCACGGAAAACCATTTCAAGGACCGCCGACGGTGGGGCTCGAACCCACGCGTCTACCGAGTCAGCAGAGAGCTTGGCCCCATGACCTAATGCTGCGCTTTAGCCAGCGTAGGCACTACTGTCGGTACTTTCTGATATAATGATATTAGGGTTAAAACATAGAGAGAGCATTTATTAACAGTTGGCAGCCCTGGTGGCTCTTTAGAATACGCACAGTCATATTTGTTGTAGTACAAATAGTACATACAACATTTTGTTGAAATCCAATCGATAGTATAGAAGTTACATGCATTTAGAAATTGGACCTATCAGCAGGCTTAGAATCATGTTGGCAACACTGGCGTGTTTCGACTCCCGAAAATTAATATGTGTGCCAATTTTGGAATAGTTCACATGTATAACTTCTTAGATATCCAACATAGAGCTCAAATTTCAAATGCGATTTTGAGCAGTTGGTAGTACTGACGTCAATTTCAAATATGGCCGTGAAATATTCAGGTATAGATCTTTACTCTTACCAAACTTTGTTTTGATAGCTGCAGCCGTTTAGGAGTTGATTGGGACACACACACATATACAGACAGACAGACTGACAGACCGACAGACAGACAGAAGGACAGACAGACATTTTCCCGGATCGATCTCATAAGTCTACTTTTTCCTCATTGTTGCAAAATGAGAAAAGTAGGCTAAAAAATTGCTGCAACCCAACTAACGCGTGTTGGCAGGAAGGTCGATAATTCTTTGCATGCATTTCGTAAGGTACTAATTCACTGCAAGCATATCCCGCGAACGATACTGTATCCGATTATTTTTCCTGATAGTGTTCAGTATCGTGAAAGTAATTGGGGACTAGTAGGATCTAAGACTGGGATAGGTGTCCTGGTAATTCAGATGAGGTACCAAACCGACATTTACCTAAAGTGAATTAGGGAAAACCTGGGGGGTAAAACCACACTTAGGACGGGCGGTGTCCACGCCAGGATCAAACCCGCAGCTGAGCACAGTCATTAACTGACTCCATTTCACGATATGTTATCGAAATTTGATGTTTTTCAGTCGGTCAACACGATTGTACCCAATTGCGATAGGTTCCCCAATCCTGAAAAAAAAATACATGAGATTAATAAGTACACTTGGATGGCCAGTTTCGATCGTCAAGTGATCATCATCAGATCCATTAACTTAGTCTATTAAATCTGTCTAAAAGTATGGGTGAGGGTATTTACAATATGCACACTTATTTAGTTGCAGTAGTAGTTAAAATAATGCAACTAGTCAATATTCGTTAGTTATAGTCTATGTGTTGTTAAAATACTGACAATGGTGATTGACCTCCAAATTTGCTTGCTTAGCGTGAATATGTGATTGTTATTAAATTGTCAGTTCATATTGTATTGTACTGGCTACTGGAGTCGTACGGGGTCCGGAGGAGAGCAGTTAACTTCGTCACTGTCTGCTCTCGACTGGTGGGAGTTTCCTGTGCGTGAGGATCTCTTATCTTCCTGGGCGTTCCCCGTCTCGCATTCCAAATTGTCTGTCATCGAGCAAATGTAACTGTGTGTTGCCAAGTCTAGTCATCCTAATGTGGTGTACGTTACTGCATACTGGACATCTTCGACTATTAAAGACCAGTTTTTATTCTCGCCACGCATAAGCTAACGAGCCCTTTCTAAGCGCAAACGGTCAAATGAGAATGTCCCGGAACCTTTAATACTGCCATTAATACCGGCCTTGGTTTATTGAAGAAAAGATACATCGTACGTCCTGATCCAATAACATGTTTCTCATATTAATCCCTTCTCTGGCTTGGCTACCACGTTATGTTGTGTCTTGTTTTTTGTAGTGTAAAGAGGGGTGAATTCTCCATGAATAAGTCTTCGTTTAAATTATTGGGGTTATCTCAACTGTAACTGAGTTCTTCTGGAAACATACGATAGTTTCGTGTGAAGCCCGCTGTAAGGATGGACTCTCGAGTGAGTGTTGGTTTTTGCGGCACGAGAGGTGTGCTTGTTTTTCCCTTTCTGACTCGTCCGGCTAGCTGGCTGCAGTCAGTCACATGGAAAATTGTCTGTCATGTGCCCCGGTGACGTGTTAGCATCGTGTGAGAGAACCTGCGTCACAGCTCACGATATTACTTATTTACCTGGTGGAATTCATTAGTAGTGGCTAGCATTCTTGGCTGTCACCCCGGAGGTCCGGTTTTGATTGCCAGCACTGCCAAGAAATTTAATTCTGGCTGAGGAATGTAACGGGGTACACTCAGCCTCGTGTGAAAAAAATGAGAAGACGTGGGTTGGATTCCCACTTCAGCTATCCTGGAAGTGGTTTTCCATGGTTTATCACTTCTACTTCAGGCAAATATCGGGATGATTCCTAACTTAAGGCCACGGCCGCCTCCTTACCTACCCACACCTGAATTACAAATACACACACTAATACAGTCATCGCAGTAACACAGGTTATCAGTCAAATTCTACACACACACACCCAAGTACACGAAGCTAAATGACCACGATGTCCAAGCACCTCAAATTAAACAACAATAACAACATAATTATCTTGAAGAATATTTTTTCGGACAAAATCAAAGTTAAAACAAAAAGTAAGAAGAACATTGTTGTTACTATAATTAGGGGCTTGGACAGATTTGGTCATCAGCCCCATGTACTCTTGTGTGTGTTTGGTTACTATCTGACAACCTGTGCTACTATACTATGCGCACGATCACAGGATGTCTAAAACCTACTCCTACATTTTGGCCCCCAACTTTAAGCCCATTCAACCACCTAAACTCAGAAGACAGGATGCTTTGGTGCGTGAATATAAGACAAGTTTGGACTACCCTGACCTTCCCAATCATGACTTCATCCCCAGTGCAATATCTGACAGGTTAAAATCCAGACAATAAAATCTGCAGTAGAACTTTTTAACAAGGGATTTGATATAAGAGATAGATGGGAACAAAAATGGATTCAGCATGCACGAGCAGAAGTACTCACAACAAACCAGAGGGATTCGATTTGCCTTGACGTACGTAGTAGACTGCCAACAGGATTCGCACAAACCATGGAGTATGTAAGCACTTACTCTACAAATAGAACAAAATTCCCGATCCTGCTTGTGTTTGTGGAGCGACACCCCAGACCATACAACACATTGTGCAGCATTGTAGTATTACGTCAAACTCAGGGGATTTAAAGGATTTTCTCGTGTTGACTCCAGATGCTGTTAAGGGGATAGGCAATTTAAATTTTACATTATAAGTGCCAATTGTGACTGTAGGTTACACTAATATTCTCTGTTTTGCTTTTATTGTAATAATGTCCTAGCATTTTTGCTGGTATGTATTCTGAATATTTTTGTGTTTTACATTGTGTTGCCATGCGTTAAATAATAATGTGCTACTGAAGTGACTGTAATAATAATACTAATGCTATTTTATGTCCTTTTTTATCGACTACCAATTTTAGAGAAGCAGAGTTGGCGATATTTTACCCAGGAAGGTATTTCAAACGTACCAGCAAATCTACTGACTCGGCTTCCTCGCATTTGAATATCCTCAAATTAATGGCAACTGCCTGCGATAGTATTCCATCCCGCAACATTGGGCACATTAGACGAGAACGTTGCCGCTGCGCCACCCAGTCAGCCTGTAATTGCAACTATAGGGTATAGGATTTAACCCGGTATTTACACTTAGGATGTTCGCTTCAAGCGCCGGAATTCGAACCCAGTATCTTTGAACGTCAATCACTCAATCCGGCCTTGGATCCAGGGCCGGATTTAAGAGTATGCCGCCTATAGGCTAAAGTCCATTTGCCGCCCCCTCTATAGTTCATATTTGTTTAATACATTTGTTTTATACAACAAAAGGATAAAGTTAATTGGCGTTTACATAAATTTCATTTAGTTTAGATAAAACTACAATTTTTATGGCTTAAAGAATAAATGTTCTAATGAAATTGAATATCTATTTTTTTTTACTTTCTTCTTTTAAGATTCATTAAAAATGAAATTGGTTTGAAACTTAATTTATTAATTTATTCTTGGAGATCAGTGATAACCATTTCACACATATTTTTATATTTTAATGCTAATGACTATCTTTTGGGTAATTGAAGAACTCTGTTCAATTTGAATTAAGTTGTGCTACATGGTGAAATAAAATTGCACAAAATGTAGTTAATTACTGGTTTATTTGTTGAAAAATATACAAACTTCTCTAAAACAACTCACCCAACGTAATCTAGATGTTCAAATTTGCATAGCTTTCTTGCGAGATTTATTAACCCTCAACCGGGCGCGCTCATCTGACGAACACTCTCGGGCGCATCGGTCATTTCGACCGCTTTCTAAATTTTTAGTCCTTCACTGAACGATCTTGGGTTCTAATAAAAATGTTCAGGATTAATATTGTTGTATATAAGTTTATACTTATTTAGATAACATTTATAATATTTTTCTATACTCATAGGCCTTATAAAGATATATCCCGTTGTAGGACGAGTTGTTTTGAGAAGAAATCTGGGAAGCTCTGAACACCAAAGTTCCTTTCTATTTATTTTTGTCGGTTAGTAAAATAGAAGAATAATGTCATCTCCGCCCCCCCCCCTCACCTCCCCTCCCGGGGACCCCCACTCAAACCCAACACTCAGTAATATATTGAGACATATCCATCTTGAACGGTCAAATTACTGTAAAGCACAGTATTTCAGTTTTTACAGCATGACTAGAGACGGGCCAAACTATCAGATGGCTTGATGATCCCTTGGTCGAGATAGTCTGGAGGGGAGGGGACATCGCTAACTTTCTAATGGATTGCCTGCCAAAAATTTTAAGACTTCGGTCGTTTAGACCGCCATGCGCCCGATTAAGGGTTAATGGCAAACTCGTTAATAATGTCCTCATATGAAAGTGTTTTTGTTGTATTTGCCTCAATACAAAGTAATGAAAGTGAGTTTAACCGTATTTCAGAAATACTACGTAGTTCGCAGAGAGTTCTTAACTCTTTTAAGGCAGGAAAAACTGTAAAACGACTAAAACATATTTTTAACTAGCGTGTATTCTTCAATTCGTACGAAAACTATTATTAACGTCTGAAATACTTCATTTTAGCTTTTGAATGAATTGCCAAACTGCCGCCCCTGAAAATTTGCCGCTCTAGGCTGCAGCCTACTTAGCCTATTTAGAAATACGGCCCTGCATGGATCATGGCTTATACCACTCGCCTTTACAGGAAATGCAGTGCAATGCATACTGAGGATGGTCACTGCCAACACCGAAATCTCTCCAGTTAATTAAGAACAGCAACCCACGTAATATTTACTTACATTTGGATAGCGAGAGAAATTACAAGGTTATTCAAAAGGAAGGAACACATTTCTAACATTTATTTCTTCCTAACTACAAAAGGTAGAAACATAATTCCAACGTTCCTGGAAAGAGAAAAGTTCAATTTTCATATTTTTATGCATTCAATATGAGCATCATGAGTTACGCGACAAATATCAAAACGGGGGTTCATTTCTTGCCACACACGAATGTGCTGGTCTCTAGTTATCGAATTCACAGCTTCAACAATTCGATGTCGCAGAATTTCAAGAGTGTTAGGCATAGAGGGGGATAAAAAGGGTCTTTTAAGTAACACCACAGATAAAAATCACACGGAATGAAGTCTGGAGACCTGGGAGGCCACCAGTGATGAAGTTGATCTTCTTCTCCTTCTCTTCCAATCCACCGTCCCGGAATGGTGTAATTTAGGTAACGTCGGACGTGGAATAACCATTTTTGAAGCATGTCTAGATAGGTTAGTCCTGTCACAGTTTTCTCCATGGAGAAGAAAGGTCCAAAAGGTTTGTTTACAGATATGGCACAGAAGACGTTAATCTTCGGTGACTCTCGTTCATGTTCAATAACTGGCATAGATTTTCACTTGCATAAATTCTAACGTTATGGCGATTAACTGTAGGTAGGAAAGATGAAAAGTGGATTCATCGAAAACAAGTAGTTCCGTGAAGAACTATACAGCCTATTTTCATACATGCTACTTATGTTAATTGCCTCTATAAACATAGAACATTTCAGTTCGGTTGATGTAATAGATTCGTAGATATTGAGAACCGACTAAATATTTCGGATGGTCGCCATGTTGGTTTTTTATATATGTAGGTCATAGAGTATGTACTGTTACATGAAGATTATTTCGTACGTGCAGTATTCAAACTTCAATCGCATGATTAGGACACAAGAAGTAAAAACGAGATTTTAAAATTTCGCACAGCTGCCATCTTGTGGTTATAGAAACAATTGAAAAGAAAAAGATACCAGTGGACTAACATTAGTATAAGGATTTACTGTATGAAGTGCCACTGCACTCGGATGGTTAAATTGCGAGAAATGATCATGTGAATATTTATACTTCGCGTCGCCGCCATATTGGATTTGTGATCACCAGGTTATTGAAAGTCCTACAGGTGAACTTATGTTCATAGCCCCTATGAACATTAAAAAATTCAGTTTGATTGCTGTAATAGATTCGTAGATATTGAGTTCCGTCTAAATTTTTCGGATGGTCGCCATGTTGGATTGTTATATGTATAGGCCATAGAGTCATGTACCATTAAAGGTGAATTATTGCGTAGTTTCATTATTCAAACTTCCACTTCGATCGCATGATTACGACACAAGAAATAAAAACTTAATTTTAAAATTCGCACAGCCGCCATCGTGAGGTTATGTAAACAATTGAACTAAGCAAATACCAGTACATTACAATGTGTATAAACATTTGCTGTACCAAGTTTCATTGCGTTTGGATTATTAAATCGCGAAAAAAGTCTATTTAAAACTTTCAACTGCGCTTGGCTGCCATGTTCGTTTTGTAGTTAACCGGTTTTTGAAAGTCTCATAGATGAACGTCCAGCAGTACCCTTTATCTCCGTACAAAATTTCAGGGTGATACCGGTAATAGTTTCAAAGATATAGAATGCCGGTGAAGTTTTTCGCACAGCCGCCATCTTCAGGATTTGTAAACAATTGAATGAAGCTAGATATTTGTGCATTAAACTGTGTATAAACATATACTGTACCAAATTTCATTGCGTTTGGTTGGTTAAATCGTGAGAAACGTCTATTTAAATGTCGCAACTTCGCTTGGCCGCCATGTTGGTTTTGTATTTACCAGTTTCTCAAAAGTCTCATAGGTAAACTTCCAGTAGTTCCCTTTATCACCGTACAAAATTCCAGGGTGATATCGCTAATAGTTTCGAAGATATTGAAATCTGGTGAGACATGACAAAATTTGAAGGGCACGGTCGGGGTCGCCTAGAATAGTGCTATGAACTTACCGAGTTTCATTGAAATCTCTCTATCCGTTTAGAAGTTATTAGGGAGGACACACACCATCACACACAGACAGACACACGGACAAAATGTGATCTCACAAGCCTATTTATTTTCATAAATGAAAAAAGGCTAAAAAGATCATTCACATTTTAAACTTTTGCTCATCCAGGTACGTTGGAATTATGGTTGTACCTTTTGTAGTTTGGACGATATAAATGTTTGAAATCTATTTGTTATTTTTGAATAACCCTGTATAACGGAGCATCTAACGTTATTCTAGGCACTTGATTATTGAGATCATTGAGTTTTGATGCTAATGGATAGCTCTACTCCATCTTCGGGGGTAGCATATCTCTGTCTCCTGTCGCTCCAAGGGTTTGCTTTGTGTTCATCGGGAGGGCTGATTGCTTCTACTGTTAGCAGTGAAGTGGGAACACATAAAGCAAGCGTCATATCCCAGCCAGTCTCCACTGTAGGCCTAAACCTATACTGAAAACTAAAGCCTTCGACTGTAAACAGATGGCCTCATGGCGTAGTGGCTAGCATTCTTGGTTATCACCGTGGACGTCCGGGTGCAATTCCCAGCTCTGGCAAGAAATTTAATTCTGATTGGGTTGCACTCAGCCCCGTATGGCAGAACTGAGAAGTGATGGGTTCAATTTCTTCATCAGTTATCGTAGAAGTAGATTTCTGTGGTCTCCCCGATTCTACGCCAGAAAAATGCCGAGTTGGTACCTAAATTTAAGCCACGACTGTCTCATACCTAAATCCTTACCCACAATTATAAATATGCATATTATTGCAGTCACCACAATTACACAGGTTATCAAAAAGATTCCATACCTACACACACAAGTACACGGGACTTCATGACCACGATGCCACAAAGTTCCTAAATGAAGCAACTTCAACCAAACAAATGAAATATCGTACAGACCACCTCATGGTGTAACTAGCACTCTTGGCTGTCACCCGGGAGGTCCGGGTTCGATTCCTGGCTCTGCCAAGAAATTTAATACTGGTCTGTGGGCTGGAATGGGGCACACTCAACATCGTGAGGCAAAACTGAGAAGTGGAACTTGGAAGTTGTTTACCGTGGTTTCCCACTTCAGGCAAAAGCCTGGATGGTTCCTAGCGTAAGGCCACGGCCGCCTCCTTTGCTATTCTCACTTAAATTATAATTACACTTGCTAATACATCCATCACAATAACACACGTCATCAGACAAATTCCTCACACATACACTCACTCACAAGCACGCGGGGATACATTACCACGATGTAAGCCCCTAAGTTAATCAATCAATCAAACAATCAATCAATCAGTCAATAAATCAATCAATCAATCAATCAACAACAACAAAAACAAAATATCGGATGAAAATCTATTGTAGTCTACGTGAAATTGGACATAATAGCTAAATTTCCTATAATTTTGTCTACCTCCCTGTAGTTTGTATGCACATGCAACTTAATATTGTAGCAGATTTTTCTGACGTAACTTAAAATTTAATTTAATCCAATAAATTCTTAATTGGTAGAATTTCCAAAAGTTTGGTGCTTTTAAGTCGGTCAACACGAATGTATTCAAAAGAGTTGGGTTATAGCCTACCCTAATCCTGAATAAAATTGCATAAGATTAATAAATACACTAGGATGACCAGTTTCGATCGTCAAGCGATCATCATCAGATCCATCACACTTCGACTATAAATTCTATGTTTGAAAATACAGGTGAAAATATTTACAATATGTACAATTATTTAGTTGCAGTATTGGTAATGCAACTTGTCGCTGTATGCTAGTTGTAATATATATGATGTTAGGTGAAATGCTAAAACAGTGATAGAAAACCGGAATTTGTCTGTTTGGGGTGACTATATGGTTGTAAAAAGTCAACTATGGTACGGTATAGTACAGGCTACTACTTATCTGTTTGCGTGTCTTCCGCGCTGTAGCTGCGAGCAGTGTTAACTTCTCTCTTGCACCAGTGACTGTCGAAAGTTTTATGAAACTCAAGTTTATGGTTCAAGAGATATACATATTGTCATCAAACTCTGCGTTGAGTTGGTTGTTGTGGTTAGATTTTCCTTACAAATCGACGACAAGCCACATATTACGTAAGGTAATCCCTTTTGTGTCTATCCCCAACATCATCGCATCGACCCCCCCCCCCCCCCCTACGCGATTGCATAGCAATAACTTATGTCTCCTTTAGTCACGAATTATCAACATAAACAAATGAAACAAGAATCACAATTTCAGAGACTCAGGGACATCAATTGCTGTAAAACATATATAACACTACAGTTTCCTGTGGTGCTGTGGGGGCAAAAGAAGAGCACACAAGAAAAGTAAGGGCAATTGACGAAAGCCCTACTATATTTTCCATCAAAATATTAATTTAACTTCTTTATGCCCTGAATAGAAATATTCTTTGAACATGGTATGGCTTCTGCTAATTTTATAAGTAAAACAAAAATGGCCATTGCTTTCAGCTTACAAAGTGAGGCATCTGCTAATTTTATTACAAAATCAACAAAAGGTGATCTCATAAGCCTATTTTTTCAAAATTGAAAATAGGCTAAAAATGACATTTGTATTTAACTACCTATAACATCCATATAAATTGTGTTTCAGATATGTTCTTTTTATGAATGAGCACCATAAACCTTACTACCTTACACTCGGAGGAAACGGGTTTGATTCCCGGTTCCGTCAGGGATGTTAGAAACTGATGTGAGCGCTGGAACGAGGTGCACTCAGCCTCGTGAGGACATTTGAGTAGCTGTCTGACAGTGAGCCAGCGCCCCGGCCATGGAGACCAAGATTAACGGACGAGGGGACCTGACGCTCACCACCCGTCTTCCCCTTATCTGCAAGCCAAATGACTGAGCAGAGGTCGCTTGGTAGGCCTAGACCCTTCATGGGATGTAGCGCCACGTGGTTTGGTTTGTATTTTTGTATTCGAAATAAACTTTCAGAGACATGAGTAAATATTTGGCGATCGACTTACTGACCTCGGTATGACATTTTGGTGGAGTCATTCTTCATGAAGGTTGCGAAGATCACAACTAGGGCAAATGTACGTTTATTCTAGAAGTATGGCCACATCTGTATGTCCCCCACTGGTGATGTACGAAGGGACGCCGGCGCTGTGTGCTCATCCCTTCCAGCTGAGATCAGGGTCACATCGCGCGCCAGTAGCGCTCGACGGTCGAGCCAAGTGGACGGGAGTACGCACGTAGTGAACTTCAACACCGTGATCACAAGGTAAGCAATAACCACGTGCCACAGGGTGTTCTTTGATATGGTCTTTAGCAAATATAGCAACACCCTTCTATGGATGGTAAGTATTAACCACAGCATGTTTTGGGATTAAAAGACAATCATCAATATTGTGGAGGGTTGATTAAAATGTTTACGAATTGGTTTTGTAAATACTGATATTCTTTCGTGGTCTATTTTATGTTGCTGTGACTCACCTGTTAGTCGCTTTACCGGATGGTCGACATTCGGATCCCGTTGACATAGGATAGTATTATCCTATAAAATCACTGTTATAAATAATTGAAAAAGAAACACAAGGAGTTAGTTAGTTATTGTTGTTTTAAGGGGCGGAATTGCGAGGTCATCTGCCCCTAAACACAAGGAAAATTAAAGGAAAAATAAAAATTGATTTACCTATGCTCTATTTGATGGAGGCTTGACCGATAACAAAATTTATATTTTTTTACAATAGGAAATTATTACTGTATTGATAAACGAGTAGTTCTGTGATGTTAATTGCCTCTAACAACATACAAAATTTCAGTTTGACTGCTGAAATAGATTCGTAGATATTGAGAACCGTCTACATTTTTCGGATCGTCACCATGTTAGATTTTCCTGGGCCATAGAGTTGTACTTTTACATGAAGATTATTGCGTAAGTGTATTATTCAAACTTCAATCGCGTGTTTAGGACACAAGATATAAAAACAAGATTTTAAAATTTCGCACAGCCGCCATCTTGTGATTATGAAAACAATTGAAAAAATTAGATGTCAGTAGATTAAAATTTGTATAAGAAGTTTCACTGCGCCCAGATGGTTAAATCGCGAGAAACGTCCATTTAAATATTTTAATTTCGCATCGCCACCATGTTGGATTTGCGCTCACTAGGTTATTAAAAGTCCCATAGGTGAACTTAAGTTCTTAGCCTTTATCAACATAAAAAGGATTGTTTGATTGCTGTCGTTAGTTGATTAGTAGATATCGAGAACCGTCTAAATATTTCGTATGGTCGCCATGTTGTATTTTATCTGGCCTATAGAGTTATGTACCATTAGATGACGATTATTGCGAAAGTTAATTATTCAAACGTTGACTTCGGTCGCATAATTAGGACACAAGAAATAAAAGCTTAATTTTAAAATTTCGCACAACCACCATCTTGAGGTTATGTAAACAATTGAACGAAATTAGATGTCGTTGCAAAAGAATGTGAATAGGCCTAAACATAAACTGATCAAACACATTCCAGTGGCACTGTCATTAATTAGGAACCAAACAAATTACATGACAAACTATTGTTGTAAATATCCGAGGATCAAATTCTCATTCTGAAGGAGTTTTCTCCCTAATGACAAATTCACGGATTGACCAAAGGAATCTCTGCAGCATAAATCTAATTAAATCAGAGTTAATGTAGCATTTAATTCTGGCAACATAGTAGTTATAAAGATTTATTGGAATTAGAATATAAAATAATTATTTATACAATATCAGTTGAAAAGTACATGTCGGTTAAACTTAACCCTTACCGTGTCTTTTCCGGAATATTCCGCGACGTAATTCCGACGCTTGCGTAATATTCCGCTGCTTATTATAAGCTTACATTTAATTACGATAAGCGGTAGGAAGTTACTAGACAACCTTAACGAACTAGCCTGGAAGCGGAAAAGATTACGTGAATAATTTCGTCTACATATCTCAGGATTGATTATATAAATACTCGAGTTTGACAGTATCAGCTGATGGATAATGTAAACAGTGAAATTGGAGAGGGGGTTCGTAACATAATTGGACGAATCGGTCAGAGACTACAGTGGATTTGGGAAAGTGTTGAAGAGATTCAGGGTTTATCAAGTGACAATGAAACTGAGAGCAGTGTCAATTCAGATACAAGTGTGGTATTTAAAGATACACCTGCTTTCCACGATACAAATTCCATGATTCACAGAGCTGATTCATATTTTGTACTATTTTTTCTCTTTTTATTAGTCTTTCTAGCGGCTTCGGTGACGTAGTCGGTTGCATGCTGAGCTTCTGTGCCCAAGATAGCGGGTTCAAACCCGGCCGAAGCCGTCGGATTATTTAAGAGCGTTAAAAATCCCTCAGTAGGCCTTCCTTTGGAGGGGAAATAAAGCCGGCGGTCCCATGTCATAGATTTATGGCATGTTAAAGAACTTTCCACTAATTGCACCTGTGTGAAGGTAAATTGGATAGGTTAAGAATGTAAACAACGCTCTTAGGTCTCTACGTTCGTTGCCAAGAGCCGACTACGGTGGCGTCTAGGAGCTAAATTTTGAACTTGACCTTGTAGTCGTTGACGGTGGCGCTTGGCGGCAAAATTAGGAACTATTTGAAAAATTCTAAGTTGAAGTACTTAAATCAAAAAACAGATAACACACACTAATACAGTCATCACAATTAACACCGGTTATCAGACAGATTCTACACACACCCAAAATACACGGGGCTACGTGACCGCGTTGTCGCAGCCCCTAAACTTAAGAACCAACCAACCTATGTCTTTCTGAACAACATAAAAAAATAAAAACAAATTAGCATGTCTTAAAAACTTTCCTTGAAAAAATGGTCACTCAAAGGACAGTGTAACATATTTCAATGACACTGGAAGAGCTAAGCAACATGTTAGTGGTGTTTCTTTGCGGTAGCGGGAAAAAGGTACGATTCCGGACACATGTTCCTGTGCTAATCTTGGTTCCCACTACAAGCCCTCAAAGTCTGTAATGGGAATTTAGTAATACCCTGTATGAAACGCTGTGTATGTTTCACAAACCTCAACTCAGCATGCCAGAAATCTACTGACAAGATTCCCTCGCATTTGCGCACCCTCAAATGCCAACTGACTGCGCCAGGATTCGATCCTAAAACCTTGGAGACAACAGGCGAGAACGTTACCGCTGCACCACGCAACTAGTTTTACAAGTA
Organism: Meconema thalassinum; assembly: GCA_946902985.2. Taxonomy (NCBI): domain Eukaryota; kingdom Metazoa; phylum Arthropoda; class Insecta; order Orthoptera; family Tettigoniidae; genus Meconema; species Meconema thalassinum. The sequence goes on from OX336388.2 coordinate 1,026,759,595, forward strand.
ACCAATCGTAACAAATAGCATTCAAAAGAAAAAAAATCTCCCGCAGCAGTAACGAATTGCACTCTGCTTTCATAAATATGATAATTTGTTTAAGAAGTTTGATTAAACAAATAAACTAGATGATAGCATCTTCCAGAACTGTGCGAGAGCTCTCGCACGGGTCCGCAAACTAACAATAAAATATTTGGCACTATTTAGCTTTACCATAATAATTTGGCGACCTGTGTAAGACGGGAGATATTCAGCAAGTTGTTCTGTGAAAAACTAAATAGCATATTTTCATATATTCTACTGGTGTTACTTTGGACACGAGAAATATCAAAGTAAGATTTTTAAAAATTGTACAGCCGCAATTTCTAAGTTTTTTTTAATAAAATTCCATTACATTAGACGTCAGTGTATTAAGGCTTTGATCGCATGATTAGGACACAAGAAATATAAGCTTAATTTTAAAATCTTGCACAGCCGCCATCTTGAGGTTATGTAAACAATTGAACTAAATGTCAGTGCATTGCAATGTGTATAAATATTTGCTGTACCAAGTTTCACTGCAATCGGATGGTTAAATCGCGATTAAAGTCTATTTAAATGTTTCGAATTCGCTTGTTCGTTTTGTACTTAACAGGTTTATAAAAGTCACACAGATGATCTATTAATGGTATTCTTTAACACCTTAGAAAATTTCAGTATGATTATGACATCTGTTACTGTTGTGCCGGCCCCGTGGTGTTGGGGTAGCACGCCTGCCTCTCACCCGGAGGCCCTGGGTTCGATTCTCGGCTCCGTCAGGGATTTTAGAAACTGACGTGAGGGCTGGAATGGGGTGCACTCAGCCTCTTGAGGACAATTGAGTAGCTGTCTGACAGTGAGGCAGCGCCCCGGTCACGAAAACCATGATTAACGGCCGAGGGGACCCGACGCACTCATCACGCGTCACCCCAATATCTGCAGGCCAAATGGCTGGGCAGCGGTCGCTTGGTAGGCCGAGGCCCTTCACGGGCTGTAGTGCCAGGGGTTATTTTTATGTGTTACTGTTGCAGAGATATAGAATTATTAATTAATATGATACAATTGGTCCGGTCAACTCAAACATAAAATGCCAGCGTTTCGCCCCAGTGTGCCGTTGGACTCGTTAGTTGGTACAGACACACCTCACCAATACGCGTGGCTAGCACATACTGTGAAGGCCATCGCAAGACACAAAATACAAGTAGTACTGACGTCACGAGCGATGCCAATGTGCTACTGAAGTCAAGCTCCTTTTCATACATTAAAAGCCTTTCCTTGGCAATCCAAATAGGTTATGAATATTCCCGAATGGGAATATGATGTTATTTCCGTTTGAGCAGATAAATTATCAATTAATATCAGAAAATTGTTCCGGTCAACTCAAACATAAAATGCCAGCGTTTCGCCCCAGTGTGCCGTTGGGCTCGTCAGTTGGTACAGACACACCGCACGAATACGCGTGGCTAACACTTACTGAGAAGGCCATCGCAAGACACAAAATACAACTAGTACTGGCGTCACGAGCGATGCCAATGTGCTACGGAAGTCAAGCTCCCTTTCATAAAACAAAAGCCTTACCTTGGCAATCCAAACGGAAATAACATCATATTCCCATTCGAGAATATTCATAACCTATTTGGATTGCCAAGGTAAGCCTTTTCTTTTATGAAAGGGACCTTGACATCCGTAGCACATTGGCATCGCTAGTGACGTCAGTACTACTTGTATTTTGTGTCTTGCGATGGCCTTCTCAGTATGTGCTAGCCACGCGTATTGGTGAGGTGTGTCTGTACCAACTAACGAGCCCAACGGCACAGTGGGGCGAAACACTGGCTTTTTATGTTTGAGTTGACCGGACCAATTTTATCATATTAATTGATAATTTATCTGCTCAGACGGAAATAACATCATATTCCCATTCGGGAATATTCATAACCTATTGAGATATACCGTAGAATGCCAGCGAAACATTGCGCGTGGCCGCCATGTTGGATTGGTGAAACATATTAACATTTCAAAGGCACGGTCAAGGTCGGACGAGGTAGTAGTATACACTTACTGAGTTTCATTGAAGTCCTTTCAGCCGTTTAGATTTTATTAGGGGACACACGGACAAAACGTGAGCTCATAAGCCTATTAGGTAGATTTCATTGGAAAGCTAACTATCGCAATGGGTACCATGTTTCGAGTTCCGGAAAATTTTCGACATATCTTCGCGTTTCTCATTCCCTAGACCCCAAAGCCACTTTCATTTCAAAAGTATATATATTATATAATTTATATATATGTATATCACTTTCTTGTCGACTCGTTAACTACCGCAACTTTTTTCCAATCACTTTGAATGTTTTACGTAGTATGTATCCCTATAAAATCTCGGTCGAGTTCGTAAATGGGAAAAATTGGTCTAAGGGGGTAAAATGGGGGGATTTTTTCTAAAAAGTGAAATATTGTTATAACTCTCTTAATATGTGAAATATCGAATCCATTCAAAGTTCATACTATGTGTCGGATAGGTGACAAAAGTTTATGTTTGAAAAGCTTTCTGATTGCACCAACCATTGACCAAAGGGGTAGGTTTTTTTTTGAAACATTAATCATATCTCTCTTAATAGGCACAATATCAAACCCGTACCAAATGGAGAATATTCCCCTAATAATTACCTAAAACGTTTGTCTGAAAGAATTTTTGATATGACCCACCATTACGCCAAGGGATGAGCAAAATTATTTCAGAATTGAAAGAAAATGCCAAGAGCCATCAGAGGTCGCCATGGCAACACTACTAAATTGATGAGGGATGAGCCATCAGAGTTTGCTATGACAACGCCATTGCACGAGATCACATTGAGTTTTCCATCTGACTCTGTGGGAAGCGGCATCGGTGACGTAACTGGTAGCATGCTGAACTTTTATGCCCAATGTTGCGGGTTCAAAGTCGGTCGAAATCGTCGGATTTTCTAAGAGCGCTAAAAATCCCTCAGTATGCTTACCTTCGGAGGGGAAGTTCCAACGTTCGTTGCGAGTTGCTGGTTGCGGTGGGATCTAGTAGCCAAGTTCACAGCTAGGTGTCGTTCAAAGTAGTGTTTGGTAGCAAAATTAGGAACTACTACTTGAAATTGACCGTCTGCAATCCTTACCTGAATTACAGACTAATACAGCCATCACAATTAGCACCGTTCATCAGACAGATTCTACACACACCCAAAGTACACGGGGCTATATGACCGCGTTACCGCAGCCCCTAAACTGAGGAAACAACCAACATCTCTGCGGGAAATAAAATTTTGCGTGAAGTAAGAGACCGTTAGATAGTTACACATCAGTGTCGAAACATTGCATAAGGACAGTGTGACCACAAGTATAAAAATTAACCCCAAATGACGAGAAGGTTACCGTCCCCATAAGACAATAACATGTTAAAAATTTGCATAAAAAGACGAAAAAGAAAGTTAATTAATCTCCAATTGTAAAATACTTTCTGGCAACAAATGTGGTCTGATCCTGCTACGAAAACCTGCATATTCTGGCTATTTTCGCCTATCCCCTGGTTTTCCCGGTGAAATCTACCTCCGCCTTCCGGCGTGCCGAGAGGATTTTTTTAAATAAATGAAACTAGACTAAAAATAGTTAACGATGCGTGCTTTACGAGAATTCAGGAGGAAAAGTACATTTTTTCCTTGCCCTTTTTGTTTATTATTATTCACATAGGCTTAAAATTACCAACAAACAAGTAGTTCCGTGAAGAACTATACAGCCTATTTTCATATATCCTACTTATGTTAATTGCCACTATCAACATACACAATTTCAGTTTGATTGCTGTAATAGATTCGTAGATATTGAGAACCGACTAAATATTTCGGATGGTCGCCATGTTGGATTTTATATATGTAGGTCCTAGAGTTATGTACTGTTACATGCAGATTATTGTGAACGTGTAGTATTCAAACTGCCATCTTGAGGTTATGGAAACAATTGAAATAAATTAGATGCCAGTGGATTAACATTCGCATAAGGATTCACTGTACCAAGTTTCACTGCACGCGGGTGGTTAAATTGCGAGAAACGTCCATGTGAATATTTATAATTCGCGTCACCGCCATGTTGGTTTTGTGATCACCAGGTTATTTAAAGTCCTATAGATGAACTTAAGTTCATAGCCCCTATGTACATTAAAAAATGCAGTTTGATTGCTAAAATAGATTCGTAGATATTCAGTATCGTCTAAATATTTCGGATGGTCGCCATGTTGGATTGTTAAATGTATAGGCCATAGAGTCATGTACCATTAAAGGAAAATTATTGCGTAGGTTCATTATTCAAACTTTCACTTCGATCGCATGACTACATCACAATAAATAAAATCGTAATTTTAAAATTCGCACTGCCGCCATCTTGAGGTTATGTAAAAAATTGAACTAAATTAGATACCAGTGGATTACAATGTGTATAAATATTTCCTGTGCCAGGTTTCAGTGCGCTTGGAAGTTGGAACATTAAATCGCGAGAAAGTTCTATTTAAAATTTTCAAATTCGCTTGGCCGCCATGTTCGTTTTGTAGTTAACCGGTTTTTGAAAGTCTTATAGATGGAATTCCAGTAGTGCCCTTTATCTCCGTACAAAATTTCAGGGGTTTACCGCTAATAGTTTCAGAGATATAGAATGCCGGTGAAATATTTCGCACATCCGCCATCTTGTGTTTATGAAAACAATTGAACGAAGTTAGATGTCGGTGCATTACAATGTATATAAACATATACTGTACCAAGTTTCATTGCGTTTGGTTGGTCAAATCGTGAGAAACGTCTATTTAAAAGTCGCAAATTCGCTTGGCCGCCATGTTGGTTTTGTTGTTACCAGGTTTTCAAAAGTCACATAAGTGAACTTATAGTAGTTCCCTCTATCACCATAGAAAATGTCAGGGTAATATCGGTAATAGTTTCGGAGATATTGAATGCTGGTGAAATATTTCGCACAGCCGCCATGTTGTATTGGTGAGTCGTAACAAAATTTGAAGGGCACGGTCGAGGTCGCCGAGAATAGTGCTATGAACTTTCCGAGTTTCATTGAAATCGCTCCAGCCGTTTAGATTTTATTAGGGGTGGACACACACACGAATCACACACACACACACGCACACACACACGGACAAAAGGTGATCTCATAAGCCTATTTTTTCAAAATTGAAAATAGGCTAAAAAATAAGTGACACTGTATTGAGGTGTCTATGGCACATGTACAAGAACAGGAAGTAAATGACATTCAACACCGAAAAGAAAAATCACTGTGGGAGTTTAAAAATTATATAGACACTTAGAGAAAGCAGGTTCAAGAGTCTTGTTAGAGATGTACTTCCAACGTTCTCGTCGTAGAAACTGGATGTAGGCTGGCAGGTTAAGGTGCTGGGGGTAGAACGTTTCTCCAATACGTAGTGAATCAGTGCTGCCAAAAGCCATATGACCACGGCGCGCAGAGGCCTGGTACGATAGGTGTACTCCACTGATAGAAGGGTTTTCTTATTGGCACTGGTGAGGGGCAGTCCGGAGATTCGCGTGATAGTCTGGCATGTCCATTCCCATAGACTGGATGGCCCAGTACAAGCAGCGATACGATGTTCAAGCGTATCTAAAGAATTACAAATATCACATGAGGGGGTCAGAGTTCGGTTGTGACGAAACATTTTTTCTTTGGTGGGTATAACTTCATTCACGTAGTAGTAGAGTGTTTCCCGCCACTGTAATGGAATCCATTTATTGTGCACGTTTGTCCATATTTGCGGCCAGATCCGGTGCGGGTACTTGGTTTGAAACATTTGCACTTGGCAACAATGCTTGAAAGTTTACTAGTATGCGTAAACACGGGAAGTATAAGACGAGACATGATAAACTGATTTTGTGTCTAAACATCAACACATCTGAGATAAGTAACAAGGTAACACGTAACTGAATTATTTTTTCTCTGTAACGCGCACCTTTTACTATACGATTCTCATTTCTGTCAGCTCTACCTGATATGAGGAATCATAAGTCACCAGCTGCCCGGCCATACCTCACCCACCCTTTGAAAAGGGGCAAGATATTCCAAACCCTTATATAGTTCTCTCACTTTTCTCGTCAACGACCGGCGATTCAAACGATAGGCATTAGCATGCGCCGACAACAAACATTATTCGCTGCTGACCAAATAGCTGATGGTTCTTGACCAATAGCAATGCTTGATTTGTGACTCGACTTGGAGTCCAATTCTTGCTGCCGGCTCGCTTGTCAGGTCTCCAGTTTTAAAGCTCCCACACACAGGTGCGATAAGCAGTTCGGGACGATATGGTCTCGGGTCGAAAACCAATGATTACCGAGAAGACTGCTCACACCAGCGCGACACTTGGGATATTTAATAACCGCCTGGTCATGGCAGATATTAATTGATCTACGCTTGTATGACGCTCTACCATGTTGTACTGCTTAGCCAACCGGAGCAAAGGACAGAAAGAGGAAGGAGTTAGGTACAATAATGAACAAAGACTGGAAGTATAATGCATGTGTGATTACATTAGGCTAATGCATATGTTTACGTTCTTAATATTTATAGGCGTCAGGCTTATACAGTGAGGACCTTCTCTATACAGAACCTCGCTGGCACCGTGTGGCGGCCGGGCCAATGTGTGTAACCACCTGTCGAGCAGGGCACTGGCGCTAGCTGCAGCGTAGCGCCCAACTACTGTAGTTCAGCACATTTACAATTCTTAACGTATTTAATAACCATTATTACTTACATTAATTTTTAAGAGGCATGGTGGCACAGTGTTCAAGCTGTTGGCCTCTCACCAAGGTGGATTGGGTTCGATTCCCGGTCAATTCATGTGAGATTTCCGAAGTGAAATGCCATGCCCTGTTGTTCAGATTCCACGTAAAATGGAGGTCCCGTGGCTCATGATCGCATGATTAACGGTCACGTAAAACTAAAAGCTTCCTTCCATTTAGCTTCTTTACATGAATTTCAGAGTAGTTGCTGGAAATGCCGTTCTTTATTTTCTAGACACACATTGCACCAACGTAGGGAGTTTTGGTACTGTGCCCGATTTACCAGAGGTGTGACAGCCAGAATCCGCAGGATGACTATGGATTGTTGTAAACAGCAGCACCCCGGCTGAAAATACTTACCGTTGCAGCTAGCATATCACACACTGAAAACTAGGAACATATAAGGATGAACCCCTAAATAAATAAATACTATGGTCTCTCCTCCCAGGGACCGAAAGCACCTAACCAAAAGGAGAGCTAGAGAGCTCTATAAATCTAGGGCCACATAGGAATGTGGATTGGGTAAATAGGCATTGCTTCATTATTTTGACCATAATATTTACTTCATAACCCCCAGTGCGATAAATCAAAAAGGCAAGTATCTATAAAAAACATTGCAAGCAATCGTAAACACGTGCTTGCATTTATTGATGAAAATCCACCTACCAGTCACTACAAAATATATGTAACAACATAAATGCAAAAATAAAAACGACACGATTGACTTCAAAACGTCAATAAACAGCGTATAATAACACTGATGTGATACCTGCATATACGAAATAAACTAACAAGAATCGATATTAACCTACTGCGGCCAGGAATTCAGGATCGACGGAAATAAAAATAAAAATAGAGTGAATCGATGAAAATGACTCTAATGACGATGGCCTGTCGTCATCACAACTTCAATGTTGAACTCTATACATGTTCGACTCCTGAATCCTGTCGTTATCTCCAAAAAAATCAAATTATTCTAAATATTAATTAATAAAATACTGAAAATAATAATTTCGACTATATACAATCGTTAAACTACTTTGCTAAAATCATTGTTGAAATACTATTATTTAACTGAGCTCCAAAGGCTCAATAATAATTCTGCAATCTTCCACTAACAGTGTATTATAATCATGCGTTCTTTAGTTACAATAGGGTCAATAGTCCAGTCAACTAAGCCCAGACAAAGGTGTAATTCACTCCTAACTAGTCTTCACTTCAATAATAAAAATACTAATAAACAATAAACCTCTCATAAGACACCATGGAACCTCGCTTATGACACAGACTATACTCGTAACGGGACTACGCAGCTGATCGCTCGACCCCTGCAGTAAAAGTACATACAAATATCCCAAGCTCCTAACTAGTCTTCGCTTCAATAAATAATACAGCCTTGGTCCAGGCTTCTTCATCTCAATATTGGACTCCATTAAATACGAAGCAATATATTTCCAAATTCTCACATCTAACAAGCGGAATTCCCAACAGTCATCAGAGCAACAAGCTGATACTGGATACATCGCTATGTTGACATATTTCTCTGTGGCTTTCTCAAAACACGGGAGCAATTCAACAGTGACACGCCGTCGCACTAACAATAATAGAACAAGACGTCAATGAGGCCTTAGCCCTCGCCTCCATGAACTGTTTAAAATCAAGTTTCAAGTTTGTCCTAACACAACCTCATAATAATAATAACAGCTGTCTTCCAACAATCTCCTAATATGCTGCTCTCAGGTGCTATATAAATACTTGGTGTCGTTATAATAAAATAATAACATAATAGCTCCTGAATTAAAGCGTCAATGCTTTCTTTACAATGTAAACAACTAGCTATAGCAAGCATTCATCCTCAAATCCTTATAATATTTGCTTTAATGACATCAAAATATGGTATTCCTCAATTAGGAATAATTTCTGTTTTGTCGGTCTCAACTCCAATGAAAGCGTAATATTGACTATTAGTCTTCAACGACTATCGACAATGATAAGGATTCCTTAAAGAAAATCAACAGCTGGATCGCAATTAGCATTTTCAAAATTCCAACTAAATTGAAATGAAATTCAAGCTCAAAGTTGAAAATAAGAATCCAAAGAAATGTTTAATATCGGAGAATACTCAAATCCGATTCAAAATAATTAAATAAATAGCAAAATTCAAAATCAGGATCATAATCCTGGGATTATTTGAAAATACTTAATCCTAAAAATGGGATTATCCAAAATCCTTAAATCCTATCGAATGAAAATAATTTCGATCTCCAGTAAAAATTTAAAATAGGAAAACTCCTAAATATGAAAATCCAAAATAAAAATTAATCCTTAAATAGGATTCAATCCTAACTTTACGACAATTTCCCCCATAAAAATCCTTAATCCTTGTCGAAAATCAAACTTTCAAAAGACCTCGCAATCAAAATCGATGTTATCTGTCGTCGTGAAAATCCTTCCATGAAGTAAAAAGTGAAAATAAATCATCAGCTAAAATTTCTAATTATCAACAATCCGAAAGATCAGAACTGGCATTAACCATAATCGAAAATACGTCGCTGTCCTAAAATGCAATACTGGCAGAAAAGATCTGCAACTCCAATAAGCATTAACTCAAATGAGACTGTCAACACATAAAAGCTTCAATGTAGATTCCAATAAGCATGTTAACGTAGATGGTAAAACAGTGAATAATCACAATGAGAATGGTCCTAAAAGCATGCTTCAACCAACTACTGAACTGATAATATAAATGAACTTAAATCTTACTTTGTGAAGGCTTCATGTTGATTCACCGAAGCACTAAGCATGAAACACCACGTTATGAAGAATGAACTACGGACCTCGGGTCAGGTCCCACTCGCTGCCTCGAACAAGCTTCCATTGCCTAGCGCTGATCATCCGGTCCTCGACTCCAGCTCGATGTTCCCCCCAGGCACGTCCCTCGGAAGCCGCAAGCCTCCGCTCGCCTAGCTGAGTCCTATTGGATCGACTCCCGACATCTTCTTGGCTCTCGAGCGTCACTCCGTTCCATCCTTTCGATCTTGGCCCCTCGAAGCCCTGGTTGATTTCGTTCATGTTATATCTCAAGTATATTCAGTCCGTGCAGTTTATGTAGTCTTTCTTCTTCTGAATTTCCACGGCGACATTATGGCTCTGATTCTAGTGCCATGATACTGATCAACCATGAACACTCCTGCAGCATCGTTTAGACTACATTTCCCCTAAGCATTCTAGCACGCGCACATCTCACTCGTAGCTAAATCGCATGTACCAGTCCCATACATATTTATAGCATTTTCCATGTTCATAATATTTTCACTCAGAATAAACAGTTTACGAATCACACGTTTCTTCTGCATACAGTTTTCATCAATATAATTATTTCCAGCACTGTTCCTTTAATAGCACGCCCCTGCGTTAGCTTTAAATCAATTTCGAATACTGTTTCCCAAATCTCCACAACAAAATGGACGCTCTTTGTCCTTCATGCAACAGTCACATTCACGAAACGTGTCTTTTTATCACTTGAAAATCTATCAATTCTTTTGTAACTCACACACGTTACCTATGTGTGTACTTACCTGAGTTTACCACTATTTTTCACTCGTTTCTTATAAATTTCCACATTGCACAACGGGTCTCTGTCTCGCACGGAGCACACATTCGACACGTCCGTTCGTCCCGCAAGTCATTACCAGAGTCACCTCACTATGGTCGCGTCTTCTCCTTCCACCCTCAAATTTTTGCGTGGCAAACACCTTTTCGCTCGTGAACATGGCTTATGTCGAATTACCATTAAACTGCCGCAAATCATTACATAGATTTTACCCTCGAAATTCACCAATTAAATAATGTAGTTATTTCAGAGTCCCAAAATGATATAAATAGCCAAAATATCATTTTTACTCAAATAAAATATGGTTTTTCAAGACTTCCATTGGCTGCACTTGTCAAGTGAAAGCTTGTAGTTGAACGTGACCGTTAATCTTGAGATCATGAGCCAGGGGACCTCCTTTTTACGTGGAATCCGAACCACAGGACATGGCATTTCACTTCGAAAATCTCACATGCATTGACCGGGAATCGAACCCGGACCGCCTTGGTGAGAGGCATACAGCTAGACCGCTGAGCCACCACGCCCCCAGTTGTCAAGTGACCTCGGCCTAGCAACGCGACTTCTCCCATGGACACCTATATTCGTATCGCGGATAGTCTACCTTCTCAGGCGTCCAATCAGATCGCTCCTTATATCAGATCGCCATCCATCCAACCATCTATTTTTTCATTGGGCAACACCTTTTCTTCACTAACTCTTGCTGCTAAACTGGATTCATGACCACTTTCCAGGCCTCGTTAATTTTCCAAACTCAATGTTGAAATTTTTCATGAGTCTCTCCATCATCATAAATCGAATTCCGGGGACAGTACATTCGCTGTAATTGATCCTCACTGATATTTCGTAACAGTGTAGTTATTTCGTTCTCAAGAGCCTCCCGAGTACGTGGATTGTTTCTGTATACCTTTTGTTTGAGATTCATCCACTAGTAAAAATCACACGCTGCTGAAACGCACGAAAACATCTACAGTAAGACTTATTCTAGAAAAATTGCTAAGTTTTAATTCACCGGCCGTGAAAGCCAATATACCATCATTTTGGAAGCCTTCATAGGGAGGTTACGGCTGCTTGAACTTTTAGTTCTCACTATAAAAATCGAGATATTGTTCTATATCTAACCATGTACACGGGGTACGATTTAGACTACAATACTTCACCACAAGTCTTAATTATTTCAAATAAGGTATCTTGCCAGCTCCGTATGTAATGAATGGTATGCCAGCATCCAGTGCTTCCCGACCCCCTCTTGTGTAATCAGCAAATGCTAGTCATCTGGCACTGACTCAGCTCTCTCCAAGCGTCACACGGCCCGGCGAGATTCCGTTATATAGAAAAGGTCCTCTCTGTTTCATTCATCTTCCAAGGATGAATCCATGCCTGTTTTCCGAGGCAAGCGAGGTCGGTAGACCTAATTATCTAGGCGTTATACCGACCGTAATACAACTCTTTCGGGAATATCGTACCAGTGTGGAGGTTTCTATTAATCGTAACGCAATCAAATATGATGAAATTGAGGGCATTCTTACACTTGGTAATGAAAGAATTGAAAGGGTTTCATCATATTAATATTTAGGATGTCAAATCTATGATAACTGGGACTTAAGTCAAGAAATTCTCTGTAGAATTGAGCAGGCCAGAAACTCTTTCATGAAAATGAGAAACGTTTTGACCAGCCGTGATTTAAGTCTGTCATTACGCACCCATCTGCTTCGATGCTACGTTTTTAGTGTCCTGCTCTATGGAGTTGAATCATGGACACTTACCGACGTTTTAAGTAAGAAACTGATAGCATTTGAAATGTGGACGTATCGCAGGATTTTAAGGATATCATGGACATCTAATGTCACAAATGTGGAAGTATTGTGGCGTATGAACAAAGACCCGGAAATTCTCAGTATCATCAAAAGGAGAAAACTAGAATAATTTGGTCATTTCATGCGCAACGACAAATACCACCTCTTGCAATTAATTATCCAAGGGAAGATTGATGGCATTAGGAGTCCAGGACGCAGACGAATATCCTGGCTAAAGAACTTAAGCCAGTGGTTCGGACTGAATTCAGTGACACTGTTTAGAACAGCTATGGACAAACAGCAGATCATGCTACTGATCGCCAATGTTCTTGGAGGACGAGGCACTTGAAGAAGAAGAATCAGATATCGTCCTGAACCGTTCCGAACTGCACGTCGCGCCAATATGGGATTCTTTACACAGTTGCACGCAGTTTTGTCCACTATCGCTGCTACTGTAGAGAGTTGACAACGTTGTGCTTCGAGCTGGACAAGCCTTAGCTCCACACATACATGCAGTGTAGACATAACCGCCCAGCTAGGTTTCAAAGGTGAGCCAGTCGTTATCGAGGAACTTGAAAGGATTTAATAGTACATTATGCAATGAGCCTATAATGTCAATAATTAAGACACGAGCATGTTTATAAAACGAGCGTAGCGAGTTTCATAATTTCCGTACGAGTGTCTTAATTACCATTTATAGGCGAGTTGCATACGGCTGTTAATGTTCAACGATAATTATAACTTAATTATAGGAGTATGTTCTAACATATATATTCATAAATATCTGTCGAGATTCTGTCAGTTCATTTTAGTGAAGAGCGCATGCGTTGGATTCCCGCTAAGGATCGAAGACCTTCCAAAGCTCTCAGCCCAATAACACATTACAAAGAGTTGAAACATTGTTTATACTGAACTAGCACCAACAGATAACGTACAGGCACTATGTGGGATCATTTTGTTATTTTGTTCAAATAAGACACAGTAGGCTGTTACAAACGCTTTAAAATTGAAATGTATCGTATTATAAACTAATTATTCTTCAAATTCGATGCGGATAGAATGTCAAGGGAAGGCAAATCAATGGAGTCTCACATAGAACAGTTATGACATCTGGCGGAAAAGTTTCACATAAGAAATCCCTTTACTTAACAGAGATCTGGGTTATTCCTTTCCTTTCCGTGTCCGGGAGAGACACTAAATTCTTTCTTTCCAGAACTCTGCAGCTCTTATCCCTCGGTCTGTGGCCAACATAAGGTCTTCCTGGCTGCAGGTTTCATTAAGATCTTTGCACGTGAGCAGGTGTTGTGGATTCTGGATTTCTCCACAGGCACATCGTGGAACTTCTGCATAACCCCACTTCCCAAGGTTGCTACGACACTTAGGCTCTCCTGTTCTCATCCGGTTTAAGGACCTCCAGGAGGTATAAGGCAAATGACTACCACTGCTCAGTTCTTCTTTAGGGGTAAACCCCTCTGGTACTATTTGTTTCCAGAGTGACACACGCCGGACGTCTGACTTGGTATGGAGGGGTACTGTTCTCTTAATAAAACTCTTCCTGGATCTTAGGCGAGGAGTGGTCACCTTGTGGTTGAACATAGAATGTCTGGGATCTGTTTCAAGGTTTTGTCTCTCTTTCTCTGCTGACACCCTGCGTCTAATAACTGGAGGTGCAATGCCAGCGAGAGGGTAGATCTTCTGCACTGGAGTAGGTCTCAGACATCCAGTGACAATACGTGTGGACTCGTTAAGAGCTATATCCACTTGCTTGGTATGGGCAGATGCTCCCCACACTGATGATCCGTACTCTCCTGCTGCGAAGCAAAGTCCCAATGCTGTTGAACGTAGAACCTGAGGGTTCGCTCCCCATGTTGAACCTTTCAACTTCCACATTATGCTATTTCTTGAGCTGATCTTGCACTTCAATTCTCTACAATGTTTCCTGAAGCTCAGGGTACGACCAAGCTTGATTCCCAAATATCGAGGCGTTTCACAGCTTTCGAGTGTCACTCCTTTCCAGACAACATTCAACTTTCTCCGGGCCTCTTTGTTGCGAAGATGAAATGCGCATACTTGTGTCTTTCCTGGGTTAGGTTTCAGGTGATTCTGTGTGTAATAATTGTCTAATATCTCAAGAGCATTGGACAGTTTTCCCTCCACCTCCTCAAAGCTCCTACCCTGTACAGCAATAGCTGTGTCATCCGCATAAATAAATCGCCTGGCCTCTAAATATTCTGGCTGGTCATTTGTATAAATGTTGAATAGTAATGGGGATAACACACTGCCTTGAGGTAACCCGTTTTTCTGGTTCCTCCATCGATTTTTGATCCCTTGAATTGTAACATAGAACCTTCTGTTCTGGAGCATACCACGTATGACATTTGTTAGATTCATGTCCTTAGTGATGTTGTACAGCTTGGCTATGAGCTTCTTATGGTTCACTGTATCATATGCAGCACTGAGATCTATAAAGGCGACACCAGTGATAAGTTTATTCTCATAGCCATCCTCGATATGCTGTGTCAGGTTCAGAATTTGGCTGGAACATGATTTCCCTGGTCTAAATCCAGCTTGATCTTGAATTAGCCGGTTATCAATGAATGTTGCAATTCTTTCAAGGATCAACCTTTCAAATGCCTTGTATAGGTGGCAAAGAAGAGAGACAGGACGGAAGTTCTTTGCATCCGTTGGTTCCTTGCCTGGTTTTAGCAGTGCGACCACATGAGCTTTCCTCCACAGCTTTGGTAAGTGCAGGGTCTCGATGCATCTATTCATCATATTCACCAGCCACTGGATTGTTCCTGGTCCAAAGTTCTGGATTTGTTCTGTCCTGATGTCATCCGGGCCAGCAGCTTTGTTGACTTTCATCAGCTTGATGGCATGTTCTAATTCTTCTGATGAGAAAGGACGACCGAGAAAATTATTCTCATCTTCACTAGGCTTCAGCTTCACAGGCTGAGTCTTCATGATGGTTTTCCCGTTAGGGAGCAGCTGATGAGCTATTTGATTTGGTGTAACCTTGGTGAGATCCACTGGTGGACTCTTAGGGTCGTTGCTCAAGTTTATGACCAGCTTCCATGCTCTTGTACTGTTCTGGGCCATGTCAAGGTTTGCTAGTAAGTTCATCCATCTTTCCTTTCTTCCGTCAGCGATGCTCCTTATGAGTTCTTCACCCGTCTGAATGGTGTCATCTGCAAAAGGGTCTGTCTCGTACTTCTCCTGGCAATCTTTTAACAGATCCTTGGAATCAGCATTGAGGCCAGAAATGAACTGGGTACGGCAGCCTCGGGGAATATGTCTACGAGAGATCTTCTTCACAAGGTCAACAAATTCTTCATAATGACTAGTCTCTGGTTGTAAATTGGACAGTTCCTCATCAAGCTCAATGGATTATTGGGTTATTGATTTCCGTGGATCAAATGTCATTAAGTTTCCAGCCTCCATAACGTTATAGTGTGGTTATATCATCAACAGCATTCACTAAAATTGTAGATGAAATCGTACGAAATGCCCTGTGTAGAAATTTCTTTGTCTTATTCCCCAGTTTTTTATGCAGTGATTGGGTATCCATTACATTGTCAAGTTTCAAATTATGTAATTCATGTCCGACATGTTGGATTTTGTTTTCATGCCCGAAGCTATCAAGTACCTAATTGGTCACACAACTGTTTCATAATGAAAATCTTGTGCTCTGATTAGTGGCAGAAACTGTATCATAATGAAACGTAGTACTCTCATTACAGTACAGTTTTCTGACATATAATATTTACATTTCGACATCGTCGTAAATAAATGTATTTAGCCCACTGGATGGACCAGAAGGTCGGCCCCGTTGTGTTGGGGTAGCTTGCCTGCCTCGTACCCGGTGGTCCCGGGTTCAATTGGCGGCTCCGTCGGGGATTTTAGAAACTGACTAGAATGGTGTGCAATCAGCCTCGTGTGGACAATCGAATAGCTCTCTGATAGCCAAGGGGACCCGATGCGCTGACCACGCATCACCCCATAATCTGCAGGCTAAATGGCTGGGCAGCGGTCGCTTGGCAGGCCTGGGCCTTTCATGGACTGTGGGGCCAAGGGGTTTGGTTGGTTTTGGTTTTCAATGGAAAAAAACAGATCTTCGGGAAAGCTATCCTGAGTGTGTTTTTTCCCGGGGTTTTCAACTCTCCCTCGAGGCAAATGCCGGGATAGTAATTTATTTCGAATCCTGTTATAATAATTACTAGCGGACCCGTGCGAGAAATCTCGCATGTTCATAAGTCATACTTTCCCCAATAGGTTTATAATGAGTGACTTAAGGAGAAAGGTTGTTATGTTATTATTTCAACCAAATGATTATAGAACACCATTTTCATTTCAGTTAGAATTCCAAGCTGTACGTTCTCTAACTTAAGAAGGCAATCACTGAAAATTCTATCATCATAACACTCACCAGTTATTCAATATTTATGAAAGCATCTTTGTCAAGATTTCCTGCTTTTTCTTGTTGGCTGAGGAGCGTCCTTCTCCCTTATCAGAACAGCCCTCGTTGGAAAACTTCATCACGCCCCGCTTACAGTGAGGCTTCCTTGTTCCTAAGAGCAACGATCAGCGCTAAACTCCTTTGCACGTTACCTACAGGGGTACTTTCGCTTTCCCGAGTGGAGCGTCAGCTTAAGAGCGTGCTGTGGCTGGTTTCTTTCTTTGATATTTATGACATTAAAATGCAATTCGTCACTGTTGATTCCATTTCTGTGCTGAATCCATTGATTGAGAGCTTAGCCGTAACCCTCACCGGTTATTCGAAACATCAATGAAAATTGGATCATCATAACACTCATCGGTTATTCGATATTTATGAAATTATACGATTTGAGTACCCAATCCATTGATTTAGTAATTCTGAAAACCATGGGAAATGATGGAAGAAAAACCTGTAAAATAATTAACGTTTAATAGCTTTAAGGGTTTAGACGACAACTCATAATTGCAGCATGTTAGAGCATTAGTATTTGCAAATCGCACACTTCTTACAAAAATTGATATTTATGCAATTAGAATGCAACTCGTCACCGCTAATTTATGAAATTATACGATTTGAGTACGCATTCCTTTGATTTACTTTTCCTGAAATCCATGCAGAATGATAAAGGAAAGATCTCAGAATGTTAAAATGACACTAAACAGGCGTCACAGCGGCTAAGATGTGAAGTGGACAGCAATTATGGAGCGCATTTTCATACAGCAAGAGTATCTGAATATCGCACACTTCATATAAATTATAGACATTTATGAAATTAGAAAATCTCGCTTGTTCATAAACCACACTTTTCCCAATAGGTTTATAATGATAGACTTAAGGAGAAAGGTTGTTATGTTTTCATTTCATCCAAATGATTATAGAACACTGTTTATATTTCAGATGGAATTCCAAGTTCTACGTTCTCTAACTTAAAGGAATCAGTGAAAATTGGATCATCATAACACACACCAGTTATTCGATATTTATGAAAGCATCATGGTCAAGATTTCCTGCTTTATCTTGTTGGCTTAAGAGCGTCCTTCTCCCTTATCAGGACAGCCTCGTTGGAAAACTTCTTCACGCCCCGCTTACAGTGAGGCTTCCTTGTTCCTAAGTGCACAGATCAGCGCTAAACTCCTCTGCCCGTTACCTACAGGGGTGCTTTCGCTTTCCTGAATGGAGCGTCAGCATGAGAGCGTGCTGTGGCTGGTTTCTATCTTTGATATTTATGAAATTAAAATGCAATTCATTGATTTCATTTCTGTGCTCAGTCCATTGTTTGAGAGCTTAGCCGTAACAGTCACCGGTTATTCGATGCATTTCAGTCAGAATTGCAAGTTGTACGTTCACTAACTTAAGAAGGCAATCACTGGAAATTGGATCATCATAACACTCATCGGTTATTCGATATTTATGAAATTATACGATTTGAGTACCCAATCCATTGATTTAGTAATTCTGAAAGCCATGGGAAATGATAGAAGAAAACCTGTAAAAGAATTAATGTTTAATAGTTCTAAGGTTTTAGACACCGTAACACACGCCGGTTATACGATTTAGAATACACAATCCATTGACTTACTGTTTCTAAAAACCATGTGAAATGATCGATATTTATGAAATTAGAATGCAGAAGAAAAACCTGTTAAATAATTAACGTTTAATACTTTTAAGGGTTTAGACAACAACTCATAATTGAAGCATGCTACAGCAACATTAGGCCTATTTGCAAATAGCACACTTCTTACTAAAATTGATATTTATGAAATTAGAATGAAATTCTTCACTGCTAATTTATGAGGCCTATATGATGATGATGATGATGATGATGATGATGATGATAGTTTTAAGGTTGTAGACGGCAACTGTAGCATGATACAGCAACAGTATTTGCAAAAAGCACTTTTCTTACAAAAATCGATATTTATGGAATTAGAATGCAGAAGAAAAACCTGTACCCAATCCATTGATTTACTGATTCTGAAAATCAGATAGAAGAAAAACTGTTATAGAATAACGGTTCAATGTTTTAAGGTTTTAGACGACAACTCAGAATTGCAGTATGTTAGAGCAACAGTATTTGCAAAACGCACAATTCTTACAAAAATCGATATTTATGGAATTGGAATGCAGAAGAAAATCCTGTATCGAGGCATATTAACAAACCTGGAATATAATAAAACCATTTTTTAAACGGATGAGCTTAAATCATGTTTGTGCCGAGTCCATTGATTGAAAGCTTAGCAATAACACTCGCCGGTTATACGATTTGAGTACCCAATCCATTGATTTAGCCTACTGATTCTGAAAACCATGGGATATGATAGCGGAAAGAACTGTAAATGAATTAACGTTGAATAGCTTTAAACTACGTAACACTCACCGGTTATACGATTAGAGTACTGAATCCATTGATTTACTGTTTCTGAACACCATGCCAAATGATAGAAGAAAAACCGTTAGAGAATTAACGTTCAATAGTTTTAAGGTTTTAGACGACAACTCATAATTACAGCATGATACAGCAACAGTATTTGTAACACTCACCGGTTTTACGATTAGAGTAATCAATCCATTGATTTACTGTTTCTGAACTCTATTCCAAATGATGGATATTAGAATGCAGACGAAAAACCTGTAAAATAATTAACGTTTAATAGTTTTAAGGGTTTAGACGACAACTCATAATTTCAGAATGTTTCAGTATCAGTATTTGCAAATCGTACACTTCTTATAAAAATTGATATTTATGAAATTAGAATTCAATTCGTCACTCGCTAATTTGTGAAATTATACGATTTGAGTACACATTCCTTTGATTTACTGTTTCTGAAATCGTTGCAAAATGATAAAAGAAAGACCTCAGAATGTTAAAATGACATTAAAAAAAGGCGTCACAGCGGCCAAAATGTGAAGTGAACACCAATTATGGAGCGTATCTTCTTGCAGCTACAGTAACTGCAAATCACACACTTCGTACAGTTTTTTAAAATTCATTTTTGAAAGAAATTATAGATATTTATGAAAATAGAGTGCAATTCATCACTGGTAATGTATATTCTCTTTCATTTGAATGCTCATTTTTCACGATCGGTCTCTTGTGAGCGCCGCAGGAGGTATGCATACTACTGAAATAATATATATGATTATTAATATTAATGCCTATGAGACAAGCATCATATTCGGGCATGGCCGTAGCTAGAGGAGCACACGTTGCTCCAGTGCTATTACCCAGGGAGTAAACTCATTACCGCGATGCTTTTAGCACAGTCAGCTCGACCCATAAAAGTGTCTGCAGCCCACATCCTCTTTATAGAGACTTAGGGTCCTGTGTTTATTGATTCAGGAAGTGCAAAGTTCTGTTCCCTTCCTTGCATGTAATTGCTTGAAAATCTAGAGGTCAGTGTATAAGTACATCTAAAATTCAGCAATTTTTCTAGGTCTGTGCCGTGTCTTGTGTGGGGTTTCGCCTAGGACACCAAGCTGGCTCATCAGCGGGCTCTTGGTGTCCCTGCCTGGTCCCCCACAGAAGTAGCAAACTGCGCGCTACCTCCCTTTTTATGAAGTGCACCTGCGCCTCTTTACTGCGAGAACTAAACATCAAGCAGCCATAACCTCCCTATGAAGGCTTCCAAAAAGATGGTATATTGGGTTTCACGGCCAAAGAATTAAATTCAGCAATTTTTCTAGGTTTGTGCCGTGCCGTGTGTGGGGTTTCGCCAAGGACACCAAGCTGGCTCATCAGCGGGCTCTAGGTGTCCCAGCCCGGACCTAGAAAAATTGCTGAGTTTTAATCCACCGGCCGTGAAAGCCAATATACCATCATTTTGGAAGCCTTCATATGGAGGTTAAGGCTGCTTGAGCTTTTAGTTCTCGCAGTAAAGAGGCGCAGGTGCGCCTCATAAAAAGGGAGGTGGCGCGCAGTTCGCTACTCCTATGGGGGACCGGGCAGGGACATTAAGTGCCCGCTGATGAGCCAGCTTGATGTCCTAGGCGGAACCCCACACAAGACACGGCACAAACTTAGAAGAATTGCTGAGTTTTAATTCACTGGCCGTGAAATCCAATATACCATAAGTACATATATATGCGATGAAAATTTATTTCAGATAACGGTGTAAAGGCGTGACTCAGGCGGTTTCATCTGCTTTTTGAATTCTAATCTTCATCGGTTTATCTGAAGATTGTGCTGGACAAACAGGAAGCGGGAAAAGTAATCTCTGGGATCTCCGGTTTATCGTGTAAATTCAATATCAGTAATACTGGACATCATTCATTTATTATCGCCCCGAAAGGGTGCGACAGTTCAAGCAACCCCTCCAAGAGAAAGCACACTTGTAAATACGTGAATAAGGCCTCAGGTCAAGTAAAGTATCACCACAAGCTAGGAAAAAAAAAACACAAATTTTCTCAATCCCTTTTGAGGAGTCATGAACCACTGAGCGCACTCGAAGATAAATAGTTTTCTTCCCCGCGGACCCAGAAGGCTTGCAGTGCCAATCCTGGTGGTAATTTAATAGCTAGTAGCTGCAAAATGACTGACACTCGTGGACCCTGCAATGATGTGTGTGATATTCTATAGCCCTCGTATAGAAAGTCTGTCTGCTAGGTAGTCAGCCCGAAGGCTGGTTGGATCCTCAAAAAGTACCGCCATTAGGTTATGTGGGTAGATACCTACAAAAACCCAAGGCAGTGCTTTATTGAGGCGTACTACGTAAGAAGAGGAGTGAGGTAGTTTGCCATTGCTTTCCTCACTGAGTCAGAACACAGGTAGGCTACTAACCCTATGAGTAGAACCTTTCACAGCATCCACAGGCACGGACAGTGCCCTGGATGTCATTACTAAACACCACCCATACCTCAGTAGCTTCCATATAATCACAGCCATGAGTGAGACTGAGACAGCGGTGAAAAGCCACATTTTACTCTAGCCTGTGCCAACAGTCAAATGCTAATAAACTGCATCACCAAGAGTTGGCAAACAGGCCAAAATAGAAAGGAAGTGGAAGAAAAGTAATAAAGATGTTTTAAAAAACACCTAGGGGTGTACATATCATTCGAATATTCGATTAATTCGACTACTTCGAACATTCACCAATTTCAAATTCGAATAATTTATTTGAATGTTCCAAGCGGTCGAATATTTGAATGTTCGAACAATGCGAATGTCTGAATACTTCGGTTGTTTGAATGATTCAAACATTCGAAGCACTTGAGAATTTTGAATAATCGATTATTGAAAATGAAAATGAAAATCCACAGCCTGCTTCCAGTCTCCGACCGGGTCAGGAATGGAATGAATGAAGCTCCCATCTAGCGGCGAGGATATGGACTGTGCCGGCTGCCGGCTGACGCACTCCTCTGGGGCAATGATTAAATGGATGACAATATCGAATATCGAATTATTCGAAGATGATATGTACCCTAAAATTACAGTAATTTGTGTAAAGAAATATGGCCAGTGGACGAGTTGTTCAAAGCAGGGGCGAATCCAAGAGTATGATGGGGGCTATCTCCTTCCCCATTCAGCCTGATACTGTAGATCCGTATCAATAAATATAATTCATAACAAGCATCACTTGTTATAGCATGCCACAGTGGTTGAGTGGTCAACGTGTCGGTCTACTAACCCCAAGCTTGCAGGTTCGCTCCTGGCCGTGGTAAGTGATTTTTGAAAGGCGGCAAAAATACAACACCATGTCATACGATGTTGGCATGTCAAAGAACCCATTTGAATTCTGTAGGCCGTGTTCATCGGGATTTACCGCCAACACAAAGTTCCTAATTTCTCTACTAGAAAGCGCTATAGTGTTCCAGGTGCGTATATAATGTGCCCTTGCAGCAAGAAATATGCAAATCACAGTATGCCAGCATTGCTCAATTCGGGATTTTTCGGGGCTGCGGTAAGTTCTCCCACTCTGTGACTTACATATTTTGGATTAAATAGAGGATACACTTGCAAAAATAACAACAAAATCAACTCCTATTTTAACACATTTAATTAATCAAAAATTATCGCGCTACAAACAAATAAACACATAAACTACTGACCAATATCATTCTACTTGTCCAAAGTGAACAAGGAATAGCATAAAAATAAAACAAATATTAGATTAAAACACATGGTTTTCTTTAAAACCAACAATTCATGATTATTTTCACTTCCATAAAGTACTTATCTTAAAGTTCCAAATAACTACGAGCTTCTTTGGCTCGATACTTTCCCATAATAATGGTGTCATATATTTGTACACCTCAAGAATTATTTTTATCTTTTCTTCTCATCAAAACAAATATATAATTACATTTAAAATTACATGTTAATTATTCACTTCAATATTTGGGCATATCACATGTTCTCCATATTTACTATCTCTCTCAAGTTTTGCAAATTCACTACGGTGATCGGGAAAACTATTTGTGTACTCCAGAGTTATAAAGATTACTTGACAAAGTCAAAAACTATAATCACTCTCGAAACCTAGTTATCTTCACAAAACTCGTGGATTCCTATTTTCCATCCAATATTACAATAGGGATTTTATTTAATTCATTTGTCTTATAAGACCATTATCACATAAGAAAACTACGATCTGAATTGGCAAGCGATAATATCAATCTACAAGGACCTCGGTTCAACGCCCGGGTCATTAACAACTTTAAACACTCACGGTGTATTTAACACATCTTACAAGACGGTTTTTACCCACCCCGCTCTATGAGGGTCAGGCCATTATACTCGGGCGTGATTTATGACAAGGAAAGCGACTCTCTGCCTAACCTACGGTGGCAGCTCTCTTCAATGCTTTAAAACAAACCTTCACATTATTCTCAGTTCTGTGGAGAGACCTGGCTTTTACTTCACTTACTTCCATTCAACAATATTCTTTGGCTCATAAACCACTTTCGTAACCTTGGCATTTATTAATTATGAGAGGGTCCTCATTGATTGGGAAGATTAATACACATTCTACGACGAATAATTAGGGGCTTTAACAACAAGAGGATTCTAGGTTCGAATCTCTTAACATGCCTCGGGAACATTTCCACATCAGAGGACTTATACAAAACGCGATTTAGGGTCAAGCCGTAGCTTACAGGACCTACGCTCAATAATACCGTACATTAGCTCCCTTTTAAATAATACACACATGGCCTCGTGATCCACGTCACAATTTAGAGGACTTACAACATATCTCAATTCACTGCAATCAACTACCCTCCATAAGTAACTTACCAAGTACTTTAACTTTTACGCGTTCCTAGCGTGACTTTTTATTTAATTGCGTTCCATTACGCTACACATTACTTTACGGCCGAAGGTCTTCCAAAGAACTGATAAATTTCATAGTAACAATTGATACATATCTTAATTCTTATATTAATCTTTCCGTTGACAATAAATCGCTCCCTTTTTAAGAACACGCATTCACATCATGTCTTATACATTTGTTAAGGCGTCAACGCTCTATATTTTTATATCATTCAATTTAATCTTTATTTAGATTTCTTTACCTTGTTATTCACATCATGTTTTCATTCCTTACAAAAGCTCAAAAGCTATTTCTTTCATATAATTCAAATTTACCTTTATGTAAATATCTTTGTTATAATTATTATTATCACGCTTGCTTTTATAACATTCATTAAATACTGACATTTTATTCCATGCCTTTCCTCTACAGGATTTATTATTTCACATAATTATTTATTAGTTCTTAAAACTTTATTTTCGTTCAGATCGCGTTCTTATTTAGTTATTATTCATTTAAAAACATCCCTTCTACTCAAAACTCCGGTGGAATTGTACACAAAATTTTTCCCGACACCAAAACATAATGAAAATCTTTACTTACATGTTTATGGTCGCTTTCTGACCTTTATTCTCGTTTGATGTGACATTTTGGCCCACCTTTTTGACCTACTCCATATTGTACAATCTCATCTTATGTACAGAAATTTCTTGACACATATTCACTATATTTAACACTGACAACATTTTTTTTAATACACTGGTGTATCCGTTTTGAACATACATTAAAACACTAAAAAATATTACTCTGGTACATATTATAACACATATCACTGTGCATAAAACGCTTTCACTTTACCTAAAACACTTAAAATGATACTCTTATTTCTTTTCTTACAATATTTACACTTCACTCCTATCACACGGGTGTATCTCAACGATTTTTACAATTTCTGTCGGCTGTTGATGATCCCTGATGTGAATCCTATCGACCTGCATTGGACGTGTAATTTTACTCGTTCAAAGTTTCTCTCTCCTACAATGGAAACTACTGGCTTCAGTCTCTCAAAACCGCTTCTATTGTCTATTACTCGGCTTTACTTTATCTGCTTTAACTAGGCGATAAATGTCTTTTCTTTGCCGTCACCTTTATTTATATATGGTGGTCTATCGCACCCTATAGTTTCTATATCTTGGCCTCCCTTCGAGGACCGTATACTGTCTATCGTACCCTATAGTTTCTATATCTTGGCCTCCCTTCCAGGACCGTATACTGTCTATCGTATATTTTTGACGTTTTCTCACTAGAGTACGTTTTCCCTCTGGTTTCGAAACTAAGTTCCTAAGTTCCTTTCGCTTGAACTTATATCTTTCGCGATCGTAATTACTGTAAAGTTCCTTTACAGGACTTAATGTCTTTAACAATGTCTTTACTAAACGTAACGCCGTTTATTTGTTGGAGTTCTTATAACTTCGTAACTGTATTGAACTAGTGTTCTTCTGGAACTCGAAGTTCCCTACTGATCGCTGTATCTTACTTTGGCGATATTGCTTTAAAGTCCGTATATTTAATGTTCTTTATAATTTAGGACTCTTCAAAGTCTTGAACTGCTAACCCTCAGCGTAGCGTACTTATATCGTAACTGGTTTACACTCGGTGAACTTGTAGCATAGCCTCCCACAGGCTCTGGATCGATGTCTAATACAGCTTAACGTCCCCCTCACGGGCTCTTGAATACTGCGTATACGATGTGGTGCAGCACTTCCGCTCACGGAATGCTCGTAGACTGAATGATTATGATGCTCCAGCGTAACGCCCCCCTGGACGGACTAATACTGCATGTACTGATACAGCGTGACGTTCCCCTCACGGGCTCTCGTAGACTGCATGCACTGATGCAGAGTAACACCCCCTCACGGGCTGTCAGAATAACTGCATGATTGGCTTGGTGAGGCCAGGAGTTTTATACCTTTCAGCCAAAAAAGATAAAACTCTAGTCCTTTTCGTGACCAACTTTTGAACTAATTGTCGCACAATTATAAAAATCGTATCTCTAGAAAGCTCGTCTTCCAAACGTAAAATAATCTTCCTGTGCATGGAAATCGATCGTGCATTTCCGAGATATTAATTAATTTCTCGTCCTCAACTGTGTGGGTGGTGCTGTTCTTTTTTTATTCTCCCACTCCTTGGGTCTCGGTGAACCCCCAATGACGTCTACTTGCGTTTGCAGTTTTCTCCTGTGCAATTTTTACAAGGTTTTTCTTTACACAAAAATCTCTAATCCAAATTGATTCACCGTACTGTATCTGTTTACTTATTTTTATACTCGTAAACGGGTTAAATTTAATTATTCCTGTTCTGACTCAGCAGCAAGTTTGCCATATTCCTGCAACGTAAGAGCAATTTCCGAGTCCAGCTTCTTCGTCTTACAGTCAAAACTTTCCACTCGTTCTAATAATATCCATGACTGGCTCCTTATAAATGTCAAGAGGCATGAGCTCATCTAAGGAACACCTGGCCCTAGCGCTTGCACAATGTTAGGCTGTAATCCTGGCTTGAAATCTCTCTCCGTTCCCTTAGAAACTGTATGATTCTTTCATTCTTTTCTCAAAGTACATGGATTCGACTCCCTTTGAGGCCTATGGTACATGGGTTCAATAACTAACTTCCTTGACTTTCATAGTGCTTCAAGGAACAACGAAATTGGACCTGCAAGCTGCCCTCTGGGTGTCAAATTACAAAGCTTACTCCCCGCACCCGAGGCCATATGATATTATTATTATTATTATTGTTGTCACTTGTTATCTCTTTCTATTTTTCTTCCTTTCTTTCTTTCTTTATTTCTTTCTTTCTTTCTTTTTCCCTCTATGCTTTGTTTTCTCTTTGATTTTGTGCATATTATATTTATTGGAACATTTGAATTACTCGACTTGTTCGTCGAATCATACGATTATTGACTGGATAATCGGGTTATTTCACTATTGCGAATAATTCGAATAGTCCAACTATTAATTTTGTACGATCGGATCAAATATTGCTATTCGGCATTACTCGAACAATTGGAATAATTAGATGTTTGAACATGTACAATTCTATTTTACACTCCTGGAGAGAGGATTTAGTGTAGTAAGTTGCACTGCACGCGGATGGTTAAATTGCGAGAAATGTCCATGTGAATATTTATACTTCACGTCGTTGCCATGTTGGATTTGTGATCACCAGGTTATTGAAAGTCCTATAGGTGAACTTATGTTCATAGTCCCAATCAACATAAAAAAATCAGTTTGATTGTTGTAATAGATTCGTAGATATTGAGAACCGTCTTAATATTTCGGATGGTCGACATGTTGGATTGCTATAGCCTATGTAAAGGCCATAGAGTCATGTACCATTAAAGGAAAATTATTGCGTAGGTTCATTATTAAAACTTTCACTTCGATCGCATGATTATGGCACAAGAAATACAAACTTTATTTTAAAATTCGCACAGCCGCCATCGTGAGGTTATGAAAACAATTGAACTAACTTAGACACCAGTGCTTTAAAATGTCTATAAACATTTGCTGTACCAAGTTTCATTGCGTTTGGATAATTAAATCGCGAGAAAAGTCTATTTAAAACTTTCAACTTCGATTGGTCGCCATGTTCGTTTTGTACTTAAGTAGTTTTTGTCTCATAGATGAACTTCCAGTAATTCCCTTTATATCCGTACAAAATGTCAGGGTGATACCTGTAATAGTTTCAGAGATATAGAATGGCGCCATCTTGAAGTTATGTAAACAATTGAACGAAGTTAGATGCATTACAATGTGTATAATAATATACTGTTCCAAGTTTCATTGCATTTGGTTAGAAAAATCGCGAGAAACGTCTATTTAAAAGTCGCAAGTTCCCTTGGCCGTCATGTTGGTTTTGTAGTTGCCAGGTTTTCAAAAGTCACACAGGTAAACTTCTAGTAGTTCCCTTTATCACTGTACAAAATTTCAGGGTGATATCGGTAATAGTTTCGGAGATATTGAATGCTGGTGAAATATTTCGCACAGCCACCATGTTGGATTAGTGATACATAACAAAATGTGACGGACACGGTCGGGGTCATCCGGAATAGTGCTATGAACTTACCGAGTTTAATTGAAATCGCTCCAGCCGTTTAGATTTTATTAGAGGGGGACACACACACGAATCACACACATACGCACGGACCAAAGGTGATCTCATAAGCCTATTTCATAAATGAAAATAGGCTAAAAATGTGTGTCTGTGTATTACTCAATCATGCAAGAACCACTGGTCCGATTTACACGAAAATTTACATGGAAGTAGCTGATTTACCTGGTGAACATATACGCTACTTTTGACCATTTTAGTGACATCACTACACCCTTTGGTTTCAAACGTTCTTAATTCAATTTCAAGTAAAAAGAGAACGCTCAGAAATAGCTAACATTTGATGGCATATACGAGGCTTAAAATTTAATTTTCTATCCGAAGGTCCTCATCAATTTTCGTGTATCTCCAAAGGTTAGCGAATAAAACCTACATTTGTGCTATAAAACACGGTCAACGCCGAACGATGTAGTTAAACAAAATGTCCCATCTTCTATGCCCATGATAGCGGGTTCAAACCCGGCCGTCAGATTTTTTAAGAGCGTTAAAAATGCCTCAGTATGCCTTCCTTCGGAGGGGAAATAAACCCGGCGGTCCCATGTCATAGATTTATGGCATGTTAAAGAAACTTCCACTAATTGCACCTGTGTGAAGCAAAATTGGATAGGTTGCCAAGAGCCGACTGTAGTGGCGTCTAGTAGCTAAGTTCTGAACTTGGCCTAGTAGTCGTTGACGGTGGGCGGAAAAAGTAGGAAATATTTGAAAAATTTTAAGTTGCAGTACTTAAATTAGAAAACAGATAACACACTCTACTACAGTCTTCACAATTAACACCGGTTATCAGACAGATTCTACACACACCCAAAGTACACGGGTTGTCGCGTAGTCGCAGCCCCTAAACTTAAGAACCAACCAAAATGTCCCATCCTTACTCTCCCACCGCGCACCTCGCCTACCTCCTGTTTTAACTGTCACCTTCACATTTTAATTTATGTATGACCCGTAGCGGAGCACGGGTACTTCAGCTAGTGATAAATAAAAATAAAACACATTTATACCACAGTAATCAAACCTGAAACCCTGCCTCGGAAACCTCAATCACTGGAGGCAGATCTCTTATTAAAGACGTAGAGAAACAAGTAGGGAGATATTGAGAAAAATCCCTCGTTCTGTCGGCTCAGAAGTAATCTGGATGAGCCGGAAGTCTCAGGAACATGATCAGCATGCTGAAAAGATCACTGACACCTTCAGGAAGATGGGGTTGAAGTTCTACGGCCACATTCTCAGAATAAACAATGACAGGTTCACCAAGAAGATTCTCAGCTTTGCTCTCTCATTTAATGCCAAAACAACTGGCTTAGTGAAATAGAAAAGGACCTTCAAGAAATTGTCATCACAGAGGAAATTACACAAGATCGACTCCAGTTCAAAACAGTAATCAACAATGAAACAAGTAGTTTCGTGAAGAACTGTTCAGCCTAACCTACTCATCTTAATTGCCTCTATCAACATACAAAATTTCAGTTTGATTGTTGCGATAGATTCGTAGATATTGAGAACCGTCAAAATATTTCACATGGTCGCCTGGTTGTTTTTTTATTTATGTACTATTTCATGAAGATTATTGTGTACATGTGGTATTCAAACTTCAGTCGCATGATTAGGACACACGAAGTAAAAACGAGATTTTCAAAATTTCGCACAGCCGCCATCTAGTGGTTATGATAAAAATTGAAATAAATTAGATGCCAGTGGATTAACATTTGTATAAGCATTTAACGTGCAAAGTTTCACTGCACTCGGATGGTTAAATCGCGAGAAACGTCCATTTAAATATTTATAATTCGCGTCGCCGCCATGTTGGATTGGTTAGTGAAAGTCCTATAAGTGAATTTATGTTCATAGCCTCTGTGAACATAAAAATATCAGTTTGATTGCTGTAAAATATTCGTAGGTAATGAGAACCGTCAAAATATTTCGGATACTCACCATTTTGGATTGTTATATGTATAGGCCATAGATTTATGCACCATTAAAAGAAAATTATACCGTGGCTTCATTATTCAAACCTTCACTTCGATCGCATGGTTACGACACAAGAAATAAAATCTTAATTTTGAAATTTCGCACAGCCTCCATCTTGAGGTTATGGAAACAATTGAACTAAATTAGATGCCAGTACATTACAATATGTATAATCATTTACTGTACCACATTTCACTGTGCTCAGACGGTTAAATCACGAGAAAAGGTTATTAAAATGTTTCAACTTCGCTTGGCCGCCATGTTCGTTTTGTACTTTACAAGTGTTTAAAAGTTACATAGATATACTTGTAACAGTGCCCTTTATCACTGTACAATATGTCACGGTGGTATCTGTAATAGTTTCGGAGATGTAGAATGCCAGTGAAATATTTCGCACAGCCGCCATTTTGAAGTTATGTAAACAATTGAACTAAATTAGACACCAATGCCTTTCAATGTGTATAAACATTTGCTGTACCAAGTTTCATTACGTTTATATGGTTTACTCGTGTGAAAAGTCTATTTAAAAGTCTCAACTTCGCTTGGCAGCTATGTTGGTTTTTTAGTTACCAGGTTTTTTAAAGTCTCATAGATAAACTTTTAGTAGCGGCCTTTATCACCGTACAAAATTTCAGGGCGATATCTGTAATGGTTTCGGAGATACTGAATGCTGGTGAAATATTTCGCACAACCGCCATGTTGGATTGGCGAGACACTAAAATTTGAAGGTCACGGTCGGGGTCGGCCAGAATGTTGCTATGATCTTACCGAGTTTCATTGAAATCGCTCCAGCCGTTTAGAAGTTAATAGGGGGCGGACACCCATACACACGAATCACACACAGACACACGGACAAAAGGTGATCTCATAAGCCTTTTTTTTTTCATAAAATGAAAATAGGCTAAACATGAAGAGCAGGATCAATAAATCACGGGCTGAAAACGGAGGAAGATTTTCAGTGATCAGATGAAGAGATTTTGGGAGAAGAAAAAAAAAACATCATTAGAAAAATAAGTTCTATCCCTCTCCACAGATGGGCAAAACGAATATAATCATGATAGGTAGATGACCCGTCATTTGCAGGAAGAAAGGAAATGATATAGCCTATACGAGAATCCTTATCAACATCAACAATACACCACGCTACCTTTAGTATGACCACCTGTTGGTGTAGCGACTAGCATCCTTGATTATCATCCCGGACGTCCAGGTTTGACACCCGGCTCAGCCAACAAACTTAATTTATGGTCTGAGGGCTGGAACGTGGTATACGCAGTCTCGTGAGCCAAAACTGAGAGGTGGTGTGTTCAATTCCCACCTCAGACATCTTGGGAGTAGCTTTTCGTGGTTTCTTAATTCTACTTCAGGAAAACTCCGGGATGGTCCTAATTTTAGGCCACGGTCGCCTCCTTCTCAATCCTCACCTCAATTACAGATTCATACACTACTAAAAGCAGCACAATAACACAGGTTCTACATTCACCCAAGTAAAAGGTGTTGAATGACCATGATGTCCAAGCCCCACAAATGAAACAGCAGCACCACAACAACAAACAACTGCTCATAGATTTCAAGCACTACTCAGTCTAATAAAAACCAGTTAGGTAGATTTTATTAGAAAGCTAACTATTGCAATGGGTACTGAACTCGAATTCAGCCCAGCTTAGGACTTTTGACTGAGCCGAGGTTCGAACGACTTGTGCACCATTGGAAGGAAAAATTTGGAAATTTGAAATAAAAATAATTTAATAATTATATATGTACTTGCTGTACCCGGCATGCGTTGCAATGCCAATTAAAGAAAGTGTTGGCATTGTAATTTTGTATGTTGAAGTGCTTTTGGATTCCCAATATTGTTTTTCTTTTTCCGTTAACCACCTCTAAACTATTGTAAAATTGATTTACTATCTCAAAAAAATCATGGGAGCGTGCTCAACAACTCACCAAATTTTCATCGCAATGATATGAATGGTATATGAACGCATACGGGACTTTGTTGAAACGATTCGAGCGCCGTCACCCGTTGTAAAATGTACCTATTGTAGAATGGATTTACTAAGTGAAAACCTTCCCTGGCGTGTACACAACAACTCATTTCATCGCAATCGGATGAATGGCATATGAACGCAAACGGGTTTTGCTTAAACGATTCGCGTGACGACACTCATTTGTTGAATCTACTTGTGCGCCACCCATTGAAAAATGGATTTACTTATTCACACACCTTCGCAGGACTGTGGTCAACTCCCCCAAAGTTTTATGATAATCGGATGAATGTTATACGGACGCATACGGGACTTGGTTGATACGATTCACGCGCTGTCGCCCATTAATTGAATCTAATCGTGCGCTACAATTGTAAAATGGATTTACTAAATCAGAAATCTTTGCGGGAGTGGAAACAACATTTCTCCAAATTTCATTGCAATCGCATGAATGGTATATGAACGCATACGGATTTTTTTAAACGATACGCACGCCGTTACTCATTTGTTGAATCTACTTGTGCGATACATATTGTAAAGTGGATGTACTAAGCCAGAAACCTTCCCTGAAGTGTACACAACATCTCACCCAAATTTCATCGCTTTCGGACAAATGGTATATGAACGCATACGGGACTTTGTTGAAACGCTTCGCGCACCTTCGCTCATATGTTGAATCTACTTGATTAACTAAGCCTCAAACTTTCCCTGGAGTGTACACAACAAGTCACCCAAGTTTAGTCCCTATCCGACGAATGGTGTATGAACGTCTACGGGACTATGTTGAAACACTTCACGCGTCGTCCCTTGTTTGTTTAATCTACTTGTGCGATACCTATATTAAAGTGAATTTACTAACCCAGAAACCTTCCCTGAAGCGTACACAACATCTCACCCAAGTTTCATCGCTATCAGACGAATAGTATATGAAGGCAAACGGGACTTTGTTGAAACGCTTCGCGCATCGTCGCTTATTTGTTGAATCTACTCGTGCACTACCTATTGTTAAGTGGATTTACTAAGCCAAACACCTTCCCTGAAGTGTACACAACATCTCACCCAAGTTTCATCACTATCAGACGAATAGTATATGAACGCATATGGGACTTTGTTAAAACGCTTCGCTCGTCGTCGCTCATTTGTTGAATCTACTCGTGCGCTACCTATTATAATATGGATTTACTAAGAGAGAAACCTTGCCCGTAGTGTACACAACCTGTCACCCAAGTTTCATCGCTATCGGACGAATGGTATATGAACGCATACAGGACTTTGTTGAAACGCTTCGCCCGTCGTCGCTGATTTGTTGAATCTAATCGTGCCCTACCTATTGTTATGTCGATTTACTAACCAGGAACCTTCCCTGAGGTGAACCCAACATCTCAGCCCAGTTTCATCACTATCAGACGAATAGTATATGAAGGCATACGGGACTTTGTTGAAACGCTTCTCTCGTCGTCGCACATTTGTTGAATCTACTCGTGCGCTACCTATTATAACATGGATTTACTAAGCCAGAAACCTTGCCTGTAGTGTACACAACCTCTCACCCAAGTTTCATCGCTATCGGACGAATAGTATGTGAACGCATACAGGACATTGTTGAAACGCTTCGGCCGTCGTCGCTCATTTGTTGAATCTAATCGTACGCTACCTATTGTTAAGTCGATTTACTAAACCAGAAACCCTCCCTGAGGTGTACACAACATCTCACCCAAGTTTCATCACTATCAGACGAATAGTATATGAAGGCATACGGGACTTTGTTGAAACCCTTCGCTCGTCGTCGCTCATTTGTTGAATCTACTCGTGCGCTACCTATTATAACATGGATTTACTAAGCCAGACACCTTGCCTGAAGTGTACACAACCTCTCACCCAAGTTTCATCGCTATCGGACGAATGGTATGTGAACGCATACAGGACTTTGTTGAAACGCTTCGCCCTCCGTCGCTCATTTGTTGAATCTACTCGTGCGCTACCTAT
Source organism: Meconema thalassinum (assembly GCA_946902985.2). Classification (NCBI taxonomy): domain Eukaryota; kingdom Metazoa; phylum Arthropoda; class Insecta; order Orthoptera; family Tettigoniidae; genus Meconema; species Meconema thalassinum. Next base: position 1,026,793,661 of record OX336388.2, read on the forward strand.
TGTAAAAATAATTTACTAAGTCAGAAACCTTTCCTGGAGTGTGCACAACAATACAACCAAAGTTTCATAGCAATCGGATAAGTGGTATATGAACGCATACGGGAAGCGATTCGCGTGCCGTCACTCATTTGTTGAATCTACTCGTGCGCTACAACTTTCATATTTATTCACCTTTTAAACCTTCTCTGGACTTCCACAAATAAATCAAGACCAAAATAAGCCAAATCGGTCCAGCCGTTCTCGATTTTTAGCGAGACTAACGAACAGCAATTCTTTATATATATAAGATTATGGGATGCAAATGATGCATAATGAAAGTATTTTGGAGAATTTTGAAGCATTTTGAGGAATTTATTATTTGGAAATATTCTGGTGAATGAGGTTTTAACTAAGGAAGAGTTCGATCATTCGAAGCTGGTAATTGTACAAAGCTTCATATTTGGCACCAGAAAACCATTTTTGGTTAACAAGGCGATCATAACAAAGCGATACACACGACCCGTGGATAGGAGGCTAGATCCAGGAGCCTTTATCAGAATATTTCAGTAGCCAATCAAATAAAACCACATCATTTTGTGGGAATTGCTTTTATATAAATTTGGCAAATATAAAGCGAAATAACCACATCTACAGGTGTAGAAAGCAATATGAAATTTATTTGGTTGAAAAGAAATATAAATTATTGAATAATAGAGCAAATATGAGTATATTTCTATTAAAATGCATGAGTGTGAGGCTAGCTGAGGAAGGCTAGCAGTGACACGCGCCGCCGAGCAGAGAAGCGTGGCGTGACTCTCTCGCAGCTACTTGACACGAGCGGGCTCGTTTGACGCACGCGCACAGAAAAGAAGCATTTAATGCACGCAACATAAGCCCGGTCGACAAGCACTGTTGTACTGTCGAATGACCGAGGAATCGCCGAGGCAGTTTAGAAGAGGAGCCGGCAAAGTGAAATTACATTAGTATTGGAGAGATCAGCGTTTATGAAAGTATAACATCATCAGAACGTGTCTTCCTTTATAAAACAGCACTAACAGCATTGTCTATTGCAAGCTACAATAATTGCTACAACGAATTCAACTATATACTTCAGCATTATTTAAGTCGGGGAGGAAAAGCTTATTCTACGTATACTGAAGAGAATATTATGGAGAACTAAATAATTGAAAGGAGGTTCATCTATACCGTGGATTGGGAAGTCAGAGTGACTTGGAAAATCAAGGATCGACACAGTTACAACTGCGCAACAACTTGCAGTACTCCAATATGAGTTTCTACACTACAAGCAAGATGTACAACAGCATCAGGACGATATGTCAACTCAGAACTTGCTGATCTACGATGGCGAGACCACTCTGCAGGTCGGAGATAAGAAGCAGAAGACCGTTTGCAGCCAGTCGAACCAAGAAACGCAGTTCCCAGGTCGCTGGCCGTGAAGATGGCAGATTCACCGTTAGCAGCTCCAGCCGAGACGCAGAGCAGGTGATTGCAGACCGAATGAGATGGGGTCGCTCACAGCTGATTTGCACGTGCTTGGCAGTGACTGGTTTCTCGAGGAGGCGAGCGATTGCAGCTTCGACGGAATATCAAGAACAGCTGATAGAGGTATTTCTTGGCTGTAGAAGTCATCTCAAGGTAGATCAACCGTTTGCCCTAATATCTGTAGTTTTGTTGTAACAGTAGAAATCCATTTTTGGAGTGACCAACTTCATTTATAGAAATTCTTATTTTCATTCTTTGTTTTTAATAGCTAAAATTTTAGAGTTTCATTGTAATTTTTGATACGTCTTCGTGTGTCGTTTAAGACGTTATTTCATGTTTTTAACTTAGATGTGCATTTCTCGTTTTTTATTTTGAAGGAAACGTTGTAAGATACTCACTTTCGAACGATACTCGTTTTATAAAAGGAATGCTTCGATTATTTGATTATTTGGTATCTCAAAGAGGTTATTCGATTGGTCGATTATTCGGTAATATTGTATCTCGGAGAGAAGGCTTCGATTACATGGTATTTTGGAGAGGAAAGCGTAAATAATGACAAATTGTAAGAACATTTAAACATTATAATTGTTATCAACAATTTCTATGCGTAACAGCGAAAGTATACATTTATATATCTATATTACATTGTTATCAAGTAAAGCATTATTGTGAGATGCTGTAATATTATTTAACAGACATTATGATGTTAATATACAACTGAAATATTTATTTGTAACAATTTGAATGTTATAAATTTCCGATAGCGGAATATAATTTATTAGACATCTATATAGTCTTGGACTATTTATATTACGAATATACACTGTAAAATAGGATCATGGTAGTGACAATTGAGGTCAAATGATGCCTATATTTATCAACAATTAAAATGGAAACATTGTTTAACTGAGATGAAAAGACCAGGAGATATGTTAGTCTACCTGCGGTCTAGTATGTTAAAAGCAACTTAAATATGAATTGTTCATATATTTAAATGTACACCAGAAGAGTGAGGATATGTATTTATTTTTATTAACAACTAAAAGACGAGCGAACTACAAATTAACATTGTTAACGTTTGGTAACGTGGAAGAACAAGTTTGTTATGGATCAAAGTGAACGAATAGCGCTAATGATAGGAATAAGAAGTACTTTGTGAATTGTATTATTGTGAACGAACGTGTGATTGTTGTAATTGATGCACGAGGTTTAATAATTTAGAGTGGAGTTGGTAGTTAGGAGTGCATTCTGAACGGTAACATACTCTGGCGTAGTTACCTAGTAAAATCACTAATTCTTCTACAAGTATGTAGCAAGATGGGTTTTTCATGGAAGTAATGCCGTGCGGAGTTTTGAAGATTGTTTAGAGTAAGGAGAGGAAGGAAGTATGACATGTTTGGAGCGTAGTAAAACGCCATTGATAAGTATTGTTCACTCTATTGCGGAAGGAAGGAATATATTGCTATGTGGAGCAACAAATTGTTACAAGATGAGTAAGAAGCGCTAACACAAAGGTTAATGTTTGAATTGTTTATGTCAGAGAATATTTGTATATGATCCACGAAATGTATAGAGTCTTTAAGTAGTTTCGCATCGCTCTTTATCCTGTTGTTTTATTTATTGACACGACGTTCTAAGCTGTATCTAACTTAAGTGTTTGATATTTAAAGCTTATTTATTATGACTTACCACTAGAAGTACATGAGAATTTGATCGTTGGTTGAAACATCGTTCAAAGAACTGTTAATGTAACAGAGACACTATGAAGCTGTCAGATCGCGACTATTAGTGTTAATAGTATATTTTAAACCGTGTGAAGCACGATAACTGGAGATAATGTATATATTTAAACCTTATACTGTATAATTTATAACAGTATTATTAGAGTAGACAGTAACATTTTACGCTCACCCGTGTATAATGTAGGTTTTTTGTAATGTTAACTTCATTTTTATGAGTGAACAGCTGATTTTAATCAGACTATTTCAATGACATAGCCACAGGGTGACTGTCAATTACGTCAACATTTTATGAAACTTAATATAACTACATTGTTGTAACGAGAATGTTCAGAAAAATTTATTCCACAGATAGCAGAACTATCATCTGACGTGTGTAACAGTTAATTTTAACTTGTTTGTTTATTTTAATGGTGATACGGATTATTTTTTATTATTTGTAATTTGTTTGGAAATAAATCCCAGGCACTAGTTTTTGTTTGCCTGTTCGTTTTTATAAATCTGATCATCATTTCATTCTTGCAATCGACATACGATAATACTGCGAATTAGTGACTAGAATTCATGTTAGTCTCAATTTTCACCGTTCACACCCGAGATCCGAGATTCTCGTCCTACCATTTTGTGTTTAGGATAGTTTATTTTCTTTGTAAATGTGTAACTAATCGGTAGTGTTGTTGCATGGCCGGTATGCATCGAGGGTTCCCTAGTCATTATCCTAGTAGGGTAGTGTTGGTTAACCTGGCTGGGTATCGACCTCCCTACAATCCTTTTCTATCTTTGCGGATATAGGCTATGACTATACGGGATTCGGGTGCAGTACCATGTTTCGACTTCCGGAAAATTTCGACATATCTTCGCGTTTCACATCCCCTAGACCCCAAAACCACCGTCAGTTCAAAAGTTTTTATGTAATTTATGTACATGTATATATATGTATGTACATATATCACTTTCTTGTGGACACGATAACTACCGCAATTTTGCACCAATCACTTTGAATGTTTTACATAATATGTATCCATATAGAATCTCGGTTGAGTTCGTTAATGGGCACAATCCCTCGAAGGGGGTGAAAATGGGGGTCTTTTGTCGAAAAAGTGAAATATCGCTATAACTCTCTTAATATTTGAAATATCGAATCCATTCAAAGTTCAACTATATGTCGGATAAGGACCAAAAATTTATGTTTGAAAAGTTTTTAGATAGCACCAACCATTGACCAAAGGGGTGGGAAAAAGTGGGTTTTTTTGGAAACATTAATTATATCTCTCTTAATAGGCACACAATATGCAAAGTTAAAATTTAGAGAGAGCATTTATTAACAGTTGGCAGCCCTGGTGGCTCATTAGAGTACGTGCAGTCATATCTGCTGTAGCACACATAGTACATACTGTACCCGATACCTAGTTGAGGCTATCGGCTAAGCCAGCAGACATTAAGCCGTAGTTGAGGTTTTGGGAAGAGTTAAGAAAAGATAGCGCTCAGATCGAGTCAAGAGGAATGTCAGGATGACGTAGTAGGTCTAGGATTTAGAAGGCGCTGACCGCAGTCAAGCAGATGGAATTATGGATGGAATTATGAAGCTTTATTAAGATCTATATGGAACATGGTATTTAAACATCTTAGAAGAGGAGATATAACATGCATTATATATGGTAATGATTTGAAGGAAGTCAGATAACCCTTAAGTTATTTTATAACTTAATAGCCGAGATGATGGGGGTTCGAGATTATATTTGTGACGCAAGACCACGGTGGTGGGGAGGACGTCACGTGACCGCACGAGGCAGGTAAGGGTCGAGGCAGTGCAGACACTGTCAGTGGAGCTCGGTGAGCCAAGCAAGAGAGTCGAGCTGAGTATCACACGCCAAGCGCATGGTACAGATCGCGTAGCGAACAGAAACTGTCACGGAAAGTGCAGGCGAAAATTAAATACGAGATATAACTTGGAAGTAATAAAACAGTAAGACAACGTTCTATAGCCCATATTAAACAATGTGTTAGGAAATTAAACAAATAAACAAAATATTAATGATCTGACCTAATGAAATAAAAATCAGAATGACTAGATGAAATAATAAAAATCTAAATAACCAGAAGAGTAAAATTTAAATAAATTGATAAATTAAATTTTGGAATAAATCAATGAATTAAATAAATGGATGAATTAAAGATTGGATAAATAAATAAACTGATTTAAATAAATTAATAGATGATTAGATAGATGATGAATAACTGAATTAGAAGGTGATAATTAATTAAAGAAGCTGATGATTAATGAATTTATATGGAATTAAAATAAATTTAATTGAGATATAATTTGAGGAATTGCAACTTGAGTTGAGGAATTAAACAATTTGTATTGATGATTTAAGACGATTTAATCTGAGGAAGATGATAAAATAAGATTGTGTGAATAATTAGAAAGTATAATGAAGTAATGATAATAATTTTCATTTAAATGATTTAATGGTGATGAGTTAATGATTCTGACAGGAATATGTTGAATTTTGAAATGAGAATTAATGTGAGAAATATTTAATTTTGATGATGATGATAATGATGACCAATGAGCCGTGAATTTTCTGTAATTCACAAACAAGTAATTATGAATGACAATGTAAATAGTGTAAATTAATTATTCAATGTTTAGGAGCATTTTACTAACGTGTTCAACATTTAAATTATGCCATGCAAGCCATAAAATTACGTGATGTTTAAAATATGTGATTATAATATGTGTATGTTTAGACAGATTAATAACTTTTTCAAATCCACATTCATGATGTTAAATTAGAGAGAAAATAGGTCTCAGGTATCACAAATGTCAGTGACGAAAGACATGGTGCTACATTGATCCTGAGAACCCAAGAGAACTTTAGAGATTTTCACGTTTTATGTGGATGAAATATTTTTGATTAGAAAAGAGATGGTTCGATTTTTGGACAATGACAATTTAACGTTGGCATTTGACCATACTCTCAGGTAGGATGAATATTTAAAATGTCTGTCTGACTATCAAAGTGAAATAAATTTGTTTTATCTTAGTTGTGATCTGATGATGATGTGATTTTCCTTTTTCTTTCCTTGTCTTGAGTAAGGCTTAACCAGGAAAGGAAGTGGTTTGCTAGGAATTCAGTTGATGGCGCCCATTTATATTTGCATTTATTTTTATTAAACTTAAGCCCGTAACGACCCTAGAGATACTTTGTCTCGTGTTACCCACTGCTTTTTCGATAACTCAGCTGAATTTCCGACACTTTCCTTATTTGACTAGAGGTTCATTTAACTCCGCTCTGTCCTGGAACTCCAGGAATGCGATGTAATAGCAGATGGGTCATCGCATCCCCAGGACGAACGGGTACAATACGAAATCTGGTTGAAATCCAACCGATATATAGAAGTTACATGCATTTAGAAATTGGACCTATCGGTTTAATCATGTTGGCAATACTGACATATATGGTCTTCTGAAATTTAATCTGCAATACTTTTGTCTATTTGTGTGCCAATTTTGGAATAGTTCGCATGCATAACTTCTGAGATATCCAACATAGAGCCCAAATTACAATTGTGATTTTTCAGCAGTTGATATCACTGACGTCAATTTAAAATATGGCCATGGTATATTCAGGTACAGATCTTTACTCTTACCAAATTTGGTTTCAATAGCTGCAGCCGTTTAGGAGTTGATAGGGGGGGGGGGGACACACAGCCAGCCAGCCAGACAGACAGACACACATTTTCCCGGATCGATCTCATAAGTCTAATTTTTCCACATTTTTGCAAAATGAGAAAAGTAGGTTAAAAATAACTAGAAATCACTGTGCGATTACAGCAAGGACTAAACAAGCGTAAATCTATGTAATGCACATTCTTGCGCTTTTCTTTTAATAATAATGCCTTGTATTAAAGCTATGGGTTATCATTTTGTGGGATTGAATTTGAATTTATTGTTTCTCTTATACAGGCCACTGAGGCTACAAAGCCTCTTTATGCAGCTCTCTTCATTCAAAGGGCGGTTAAATACAATAAATGAAATGAAGAAAAAAACTTAACCTGAACATTCAGTTCACAAATGTTCTTAATGCAGGTGCTGTAGTTGTTATTACATCTGAATGATCGTTGGATTTTTGCTGTTGAAAAATGATTCCCTACTACTGTACTATTTTAAAGCTTAGATTATTTAAGTTATTTATGAAATTTTTAGTATCCAGTTACATAGCTCGTAAATAGTACAGAGTAATCATATTATTTAAAACAATTGAATGTTCACATTGATCATTCCATGACTGTGAGATAACATGCGTAGGGCGTACAACTGCAACATTCCTGAAGGAAATTAATAGTACATTATGCAACGATCCTATAATGGCAATAGCTTCGCTCGTTTTATAATTTATAATTAACTAGCAACCTGACCCGGCTTCGCTCGGGAACAGTTATGAATGCATTACGTGATAAATCACTGACTGGCCTATTGATTATATTATCATGGAGATGCATGTGCAACACATTCTTGTCAGACGTAATTTAAGAATGGCGAGGTGTATGAAACACAAATACCCCTTCCGTCCAATCTTAACTTGACTGTGAATTTTGCTGAACGAAAAGATCACAGGCGAACTGGAGAAAAGCCGAGTTGCACTTCCAGGGAAACTTCAAACACAACCACTCTTCTCTAAAGTTTTTAACAGTTTGCTGCTGGCTGTATCTGGGGCAATAAGCTCGTCGCTAGCTGAGCTGTTACTGGGGTGATAGACTCGCCCCTATCTAGCTCGAAAGCTGTTGCCTTAGTAGTTGAATGGACATGGTTGGAAGAAACTAAAACGTAAAATCACTTATAGTGGGAAATGTATTGAAGATAGACATATGCTCTCGCTGACATTTTTGTAGAACTTTTCATGCTGAACAATTCTTACACTCGTAGTATTTAGATATTTTTAACGGTTTGCCCAGCGTAAGCCTGCAAAGCGCTCGGACGCCAGGATTCTTTTCGACTTTTCCACTGAAATCGTTACTGCTCGGCTTCCTTTGATCATAAATTATATTTTTTCTACAGAAATCATCCTTGATATATCCTTTACAGACTGGTGAAAACCACATCAAAATACATCCACAGGTTCTCGAGTTTACCCGTAACATCCAAGAATCGGGGACTTGGTTTTATACTAAGTAGAGATTTATAATTTATAATTTATAATTTATAGGGGAGTTGCATACGACTGTTTATGTTCGACGATAATTATAACTATTTTACAGTCGAACAAAAATATTCATAAATATCTGTCGATATTTCGCCGGTCGTATGTACTATTTATTTAATCGTATGGTAATTTATACAATATACAATTATACATAACAAGGTAATATTCACACTTTAAAGTCCATCCTTTTCAACCATTCGGTTAAACCGGGTGTGAGAGCGAACAAATCGTCAGGAATGCCAGGGTACGAATAAAGAGGACAGCGTTGGACCAGATGTTCGATCGTCTGTTCCCCCAGGTTACACTCACACATTGGCGAGCTGATCCAGCCCCACTTTTACCTGGAATAATTGAAGCAACCATGTCCAGTCCTCAGCCTGTTGATGCGGCACCAGAGATTCCTCGGTAAGTCAAAGCCGTTTGGTTTCTTCGTGGGATCAAGATGGTGGGCACTTGTTCCCAATGTTTTAGTTGACCTCTCATACTTCCAGGTTTCATTTAGGTCAAATCCAGCAGCAATGAGTTGCCCCGCAGTGGCACTTACTGGTCTTCTAGTTTGCAGTCGTTGCTGTGATGGATGGCAGAATTCTTGGTGCAATGGCAAAGAGGGTGATGCAAAGATTTTCTTTGCCTCCCTTAGTAGAGCTTGCTTCCTCCTTAAGTGAGTTGGAGGGATGTGACTCAGCATGGGTAACCAGTAACATGGAGTTGATTTGATGGAACCAGTAATGCAACGCATTGTATCATTCAATTTTGTATCTACCTTCTTCACATGTACGCTTTCCAACCAGACGGGTGCATAGTACTCAGCGGCCCAGTAGACAAGACTGATGGCAGGAGCGTAAACAGTCAGCAGAGGCTCCCCAGGATGTACCACTGAGCTTATATGCAATATGTTGTTTCGTATGTACTGAACAGTGCGCGTGGGATGGATAGAATACCATGGCCTCCTTGAATACCTCACTATGACATTACAACTGTTAGCCACGCAGTGACATTTAAAATAGGAGGCCATGGAAGTCAGCGCAGGTGCGATGCTACCCTTACCTAATTGGTCACACAACTGTCTCTTGAGCTCTGATTGGTGGGAGAAACTGTATCGTAATGGAAACTTGTACTATAATGAGCCTCATTATAGTACAGTTTTCTGACATACATTTTGCCATGGTCGAACATAAACACAATTAAACCATAGCCTAGTTGAGCTGTATTTTCTAAACTAATTTTCTCAGGCATTGAACAGGCTGCTTACTTTCCTTTCAATCACCCAGCACTTGGTGAGAGGTTGGGAAATGATTTAACCCAGGTGTTGAATGAGAATTGGAAGCCAGACCTATTTGCATCGCACAGTCACTCGCCGTGAGTTATTGAGTTAACAGATGGAAGCGGAAAGCTAGTTGTTATGTAAATACCGATTGTAATGTTGGTGAGGAAGTTGATCTTCTGTTCTCATCTTTCTAACTTGTGTTACACGTATTTGCATCACATGTCATGTCTCTAGGTAAATGCATTTGAGACGTTGCCTTCGAACCCAGAGGTTACGGATTTGATCCATACTAAAAGATTGTTGTGTTATCGACATAAAAATCTTGAGAGGCAGATGATCTCAATAATTTTCCCTTAAGATTAGCTGCAAAAAATGTATTAAATTATTTCCTCCGTCTTTTAGAAATCTCTGAAAATTTTTATATACACTAAATAAACACATTACCGTATCATTTAGAATTAAAACTAATTAAATAATCCTTGCTCTCAAGACAATAACAAGTAGTTATGAGTTTCAATTTGCTCTCCTGATTTATGTGACCCTGATACTTTTTTCCTTTTACCCTTCAACTATCAAGAACCAGGTCTAACTTCTTCAATTACAACGTTGAGCCCAGGAAGTAGTTAACTATCGGGTGGTATAAAGTTGGAAGTTAAATGTCATTGTATTTAATGAATGGAGGAAGTTTGTTCCAAGTAATGATGCACCATTGAGGTAGGCCTATGTGGATAATTTAAAAATAAAATCCTCTTGAGATACATTCGGGATTATACCGAATTCAATCAAGTGGGTGAGTAGTTATCGTGCCGTATTACTAACCCCCAAGCTTGCAGGTTCGCTCCTGGCCGTGGTAAGTGATTTTAGAAAGGCGGAAATAATAACGACACGCATGTCATACGATGTTGGCATGTTAAAGAACCCATTTGATTTCAGTAGGCCGTGTTCATAATGGCAAAATTAATCTCGGGATTTTCCGCCAACACAGAGTTCTTTATTTCTCTACTAGAAAGCACTATAGTATCAAGGAGCTTAGATATCTAACCTCCTTGACATTCATAGTGCTTCAAGGAACAACAAAATTCGACATGCAAGCTGCCCTCTGGGAGTCAAATAACAAAGCACCAGAAGCCATACTATACTATTATTAATGTAACAGTAGCCTCATCCCCCCCTTACCCTGTTTATTAGCCAAAATGATAATAATAATAATATTAGCATATCAAAATAAATGACCACATGACATTACCACACTCAGAATTAATAATAAAAAAACACATGAAAAGGCTAATTTAATTACTCACTAGGTCAGCTGAGTTCACAGCAAATAAAACCTAGCAGTGAATGTTCCAAATTTTCGTGGTTTTCAAGAACATCCCCGGTTTGAATTAGGAGAAAAGATAAGGCGGGACGAAGCATGTGTCAAGTCCAGCTTGTTGAGTGGAACGCTGGATGCGTACCTCAGCAGGCCATATTAAATTGACCCTGCCAAAGATGAAGAAGAAAAGGGGAATAATCTTCCTAGTGACTTCATGCAATAAATAACATGACAAATCAAAATAAGCTAACATGTATTGAACATTAAAATCAAACAAATTACAAGATAAACCTTCCACCACTTAATTAACTAACTGACAAATATGATCTAATTAAACACAAATGAATGACTTAGTTTAAACAAACCAGACACTTGCCCGCTTGGCAACGTTTCACAGTTACATTTGAGGTTAAAACATGAATTTCAAAATGGATCCGGAAGTAGAAGAAAAAAGAAAACAACATGAGAAAGGGAATGCCTTCTCAAAAAACAATGCTGCGTCAAACAACCGAAACGCCCCTTAGTGGAACGGAAAGGTCTGACAACCTCCACAGTCCAGCATTGACCGTCCCGTCAAAGCTGTCTGACCAAGAATTAAAACCCACGAGGTTCCCATCCAGCTAACGGGAAATAGGGCAATAATAATTCACCCTGCAGTAATTACATATAAAGGTACCACCAAAATATTACTAGACCCTCCAAAAGATTACATACTAAAGTGCTAAAATAGACTTTATCTAGTTAAGCTTACCGACCGCCGACACGCGGCCTTAAAATGACGTTACAAAATTTAGCAGTCAAAGTTTGTATTGATCGTCCTTGGTTATGCCCCTTAGTAATTAAATCATGACAGTACCACCTGCTGTCTTCGAACCCTCCGGGGAAAACTGCACACACGTTTTCCCCGGAGGCAAGTGCTCAAGAGTCTTTCTGTCAGCAAACTTCCTCACACACTGTTTCTTCAGTCACAGATTCCACCCTAGTATATCAGCGTATCCCCCACCACAACCCTCCAGTAGTACCAACTGCGACCAGTCGCTCGACCGGCCAAAACAAAGCCAGAGTTCAAGGTCTTGAGTGGGTACTATAGAATATCAGCCCATACAGGTTACTGCGTAGAAACCTTCTAGGAGTCGAGGCGTTACACAATGTCCTTTGTAAGATTTTCTCAGAATAAGAGCTTGGCGAATGCAGCTGACAGTAATTGTTCGCTTTTCCAAAGTTTGCAGACACAAGGCTCGATTTATCTCCCTTGAGAAATGTCTATCACGATAAGCCAATAAGTGACAGGACACACAAAGGCACAAATCCTGGCAGGAAGGGCTAGGCGATCCCATTTCAGCAGTAGCCACGTGCCAGGCTGGCGAATGGAATTCTCAGAAGAGCCCAGGTGTATGCTCTCAAGATAATCCGGCCAGGCCGGGACCTCCTGCTGCGTCTCGAAGATAAGATGAACATGTACCGATTTGCAAAATTGGTACATCCTCCTCCTCCAAAGGAAGACGATGGGGGGATGATGAACAGGGTGATGGTGTCCAGCTGGTCTCTTGGCAGCTGAAGAGGCTACTCCAATCCCCGCCAGCGGACCTTGAAGTAGATCTCCTCGGGTAGAATGATGCCATGGGACCTAGATGGTACCTCCAAACTGGGCCCAGATAGGTAGTACACGTCCCACATAGTGACCACTGAAACACACATCAGAACAGCAGCGTATGGTCCAAATACAGTTCCCTTAGAGGGAACAATCGTTCCAGGCCAGCCAACCAGCCCATAACAGCTGAAGTTATCCCAGGAAGGATAAAAAAAAACATCACACGAAGCATTAGTGTGCCATCGAAGTTCACTTAAGAGTCTTTCAAATCACAAGGGATACTTGATGCTTCAAACAAGGTTCTGCGCAAAGAGATAGTGTCCAGGGCATAATTAAAGGTCCACTGAAGTACGAAAAACACACGAAAGGGGGAACCAACTATACGATATGACTGACGTTAACAAGCTTAATTGAAATTTCAATACAATACTTAGCAAGAATAACTAAAATTTAACTAAGGTGTACAGAACCCAGAATTTTTCTTTAGAATTCGCAAATCAAAGGCACCTACAAACTTGCCCACCAAAAATTTTAAACAATTTCTCAAAATGAATTTACCTTAACAAAACCGAAAGACCATTTTTCTGCGACTTCACGAAATCAGGACAGCACGTAACTATTTCCAAAATTCACAATGACAATTACATGAACATGCCGCACCGGGCATTCCATAAAACTACATTTATTATACCGCCCGTGGTATAGCTCAATTTAAATACATTACAAAATTACCTACCGCACCGAAGGCATCACACAGAGCTCGTTTTGATATGCACACAAACACAAATTACATGTCTTGCTCAATTTTACATGTTCCTGACCCACACTGCCCTCAATGGCCTCCAAGGACAGGAGGAACAGAGACCACAACATCCTATCACACAAGCATACTAGCAGCAAGACAAAGAAACAAGGAAAAACCACGTCACCCACATAATTCACACACACATTCACACTTTAATAATAAGAATACCCTTAATTCCATCGGGCTGTCACCCCGATATTTCTCCCACTCCATAACTGCCAACGGGCATTGTTCCCGGTGACACACAACGTCTCCCACTCCATAACTGCCTACGGGCTCTGTTCCCGGCGACAACACAACGTGTCCCACTCCATAACTGCCTACGGGCACTTGTTCCCGGCGACAACACAAAACATAAATAACCCTAAATTCCATAGGACAACTAGCGAACCAGGAAAACAGCACGAGGACTGCAGTTCACAATCTGACGTGAATTATTAAAACAGTATGCACTGTCATTCACACACTACACAAACAAACACCGCCCTGTCCTTCACATGACAGGTCCTCTCCCTTATGACACCGGGAGGAACATCACTCTTGCGCCACCAAACCCTGGCCATCACGACAAAATCAGCTCGGTACCTGAGCTCCCCCTCCGGATCAACACACGACCCCACAGAGGGTAATTAACATCTTCCCCTACAAAGGCATGGCCGCCTCAGAAGATGACAGTACAACACATTACCAAAACATAAATACACATTCGACACAAGGTAGGGCACCCACCAAACGTCACACACACCCTAGTGCACGTCGTTCACCTTCCAATCACACAACACAGATAATCACAACCCCGAAAATTTCTCTAAGTGGCGTTACCACAGACTACAGACGTCTAACTAACAACGTGTGTCACCTACCAATTAATATTCACAATCCAAATACCGGGTGACACTTAATGACCACACTCAAATCGAACCCATGATGTTTCAACGCACCACTGTCATCAAAACGTTCTTAAAACATTAACTTCACGAAGCTACTTAAAATCTCAAAATTCACAACTTCCCCCACTAACAACACGTGTCTGTATCTCACAAAATGCTAACGCTCATAAAATCTCTCCCAGAATATCAAAACTAATTTATTCAGAATTACAAGTCACAGAAGTGACAGATGTTACATCTCAAAAGGCACGAAGCAATTAAAATCTTCAAAATAAGTCCATTAATCCAGCTCACACCTAACCACTTTGGAACCTCGCACTAAAAAAACTGCCAAGCTATCAACACTCTATTACTCAGAGAATTTAAATTTATTTACCACCCAAGATGATCACTCCAGTATCTACCCAGGACACTATCTGTCACTAAGGCTCACAATCGATCAGAACATCCGGTGGCAACAGCCGACCTCACACACACCCAAAGTGACGGGGCTACACCAAATTTTAACGAACCCAGAACTTTTCAGAGTTAAGACTACAACAGAGACCCTAGCGGTCTAACAGATCGAGGCTGCAAGTTATAAATAACTAACCAACTAATGCACTGAAGCACCCTCAAGTGAAAACTCCAGAATCAAAATATCAAAATATGCATGAACGCCTACAACAGCTGATTGTGAAGTGAACACACCCAAGCTAACGGGAGTCTACATGAAATCTCACGAACCTACAACCCTTCAGAAATGCGACCACAATAGAAAAACCTAGCCGCCTAACAGCAAGAAACTGCAAGTTATGAATAACTAACGAACCAGCCTATTTCAATGCCATCGCAAACGAAGCATTGCAACCTCCCAAAAATCTCAAAATCAGACTAGTGAACACAGCAGCCGACATACAACGACAACTCAGCATGCCACCGCAGGATATCCCCCTAAAGGAAAACTTTCACCAACCGAACTACCAAATTTTTTTTTATATACCAAAAATCAACAAGTATTCCCAGAGTTAGCAACTTCATCACTGGAACTCGAACACAGGACTCCAGTTCCTAACATTCATCCATCATCCATCACACATCCTTCTCAAACATCTCATTATAAGATTTTACCACCCACGACAATAACCCGTTACTTTCAATTATGCAAATTAGCAATCGTACAAATATCATGAACACAAAATACCCTATGGTATAGAAACACTTACCGACAGCTCACCAATCGTGTCTCGACTCTCCAAACAAACTGGACGAGTGGCCTCTAAATACCCCCCAAAAAAAAAATTCGCCTTTCACCGAGATAACGAAGTCCAATACCTATAGTCACTCGACTCGGGCAAATACTATATACACCCTGCCCGGGCCCAATCAAGATGGTACTCACACCCCAAATTAAATGGACTCCTGACAGTAGATCCCCATACGAAGCACATCTGCATAATAGGTCCATTTTCAAAATGCAACTAATACAACTAATATAAAATTAATAATAATCCATCTTACGTTACTGGCAATTAGGCCTAAATTACTCCCACCCAAATTCAAATTGCAAACTTACATCAATTCATTCACACATGACTTTCATTCAATCAGCAGGATTAAAAAAACTGAAGGATTACAAAAGAAAATAAATACAATTTTGACCACCAAAGAACACCAGTTCGATTCCTAGTCAGGGCAGCAATAAAAATCGCATCACACACACTCTTTCATCCTGAACACAATCAACCACAGAAATACATTCATGCATGCACCAGACATACGTGTTCCTTTCCCTGGACAACCCTAAAATTCCCCATTTACATCAGTATGTTAGTATTCGGATCGTCAAGACACTATAACGCCAACGGAGTATCAACTCACGTGAGGACCTGATAAAACAACCCGTAGTTGTAGCCCTGAAATCACAGTTCTCCTTACATCGTAGAAAAACGTCCCAAAACGAAAGACACGAATCGGGGGAAAATATTTATTTACACCCTAAATGAGATGCGACGTGAAGGTGACTGCCTCCCAGAAATATCCCACTTAGTAAGTCACTCAACGAAAAACACACTAAGATACTGAATATTAAAGCCATTTAATACTTGACCAATTTAGATGACAATCTAACCTTAAAATCCCCATGTCACAACAAGACGATTTACTCTCCCCCCAATTACTAAGCAAACTCAAACATAAATCAAACATACATAAACACTCACCTGTTTCATTTATACTGAATTAGCCCACACGCAATTCGACATTTAACATCATTCAAAACACAATTACCGAACGTACATATAGACAGCAATTCGACCATTTTCCGGAATTAATTTAACACAGAATATGTTGACAATACCAAATTTTAATACTCTCACGGTCCAATTTAATTTGACAGAACTACCAACAGCGAAATAATTAACCCCCAGCTAAAGAAATGACAACAAAACTTGAAATGTTTGGCCTAATGAACAGCTGACAACTACCAATAATACCTCACACGTATTACGCACAGCAAATTGCAGAATTTCAGCCTTACATCACTAACAATTATTAAGAATAATTACAGATTTACCCCAAAGAACCTGCTGATGATAAATCCACACACGCAATTCACATTTTTACCGACATCAGTTGCATAAAATAATAACTTGGTCACAGTCGCCGCCATGATGGTTCAAAATCACTACGTGATTCAACAGGCGTGTACTAAACGCACATCAAAACAGACACTAAGTTATTCTTACTGGAAATACAAGTTTATCAATTTCAGCCTATTTTCAAGAGAATTTAAAACGTCACTAATTTAAATTTTACCAAAACTACTTCCTATCAGACAATCATTTTATTCTTTCCAAACACGTGACACAATTTAGTCAAAACAACACTTCCCGAGGTGTACATTAGCAAAGGCGCAGTAAAATTGAGCTGGACTAGTTCCTACAAGAAACAGAATGAATTTACAACCACCCCAAAACATACAAACAGCATATCAAAACTCACCACGTGTGAAATTCCTTCAGCCGGTCAACTCGTCAATCTGGCAACGCAGCACGGCCATTACTCTCCCGTCAGTCCTGACTTTCGTCCAGCGCACGTGATCGCCACTTTCGGCTATCTGCTCGTCTTAACAGCTGACGACAGAATTGTTCATTTGGTCTTCGGTGAACACAGCAGGTTATTTTACATGAAATCAAATCACAACATGTATTAGGTTCAGCTCTAATTACTAGCCTACCTATTGGAAAGAAGAAACATTAGTGAGGAGGACCCAATCTACATTAATTAAGTTACTGAATTTAATTATAATTAATTACTGCGATCAGTCAGCAGGAAAGATTATTTGCTAATGGCAAGATCACAGAGCAAAACCACGCTCTGCTACCATTGTAACAGTAGCCTCATCCCCCCCTTACCCTGTTTATTAGCCAAAATGATAATAATAATAATAATATTAGCATATCAAAATAAATGACCACATGACATTACCACACTCAGAATTAATAATAAAAAAACACATGAAAAGGCTAATTTAATTACTCACTAGGTCAGCTGAGTTCACAGCAAATAAAACCTAGCAGTGAATGTTCCAAATTTTCGTGGTTTTCAAGAACATCCCCGGTTTGAATTAGGAGAAAAGATAAGGCGGGACGAAGCATGTGTCAAGTCCAGCTTGTTGAGTGGAACTCTGGATGCGTACCTCAGCAGGCCATATTAAATTGACCCTGCCAAAGATGAAGAAGAAAAGGGGAATAATCTTCCTAGTGACTTCATGCAATAAATAACATGACAAATCAAAATAAGCTAACATGTATTGAACATTAAAATCAAACAAATTACAAGATAAACCTTCCACCACTTAATTAACTAACTGACAAATATGATCTAATTAAACACAAATGAATGACTTAGTTTAAACAAACCAGACACTTGCCCGCTTGGCAACGTTTCACAGTTACATTTGAGGTTAAAACATGAATTTCAAAATGGATCCGGAAGTAGAAGAAAAAAGAAAACAACATGAGAAAGGGAATGCCTTCTCAAAAAACAATGCTGCGTCAAACAACCGAAACGCCCCTTAGTGGAACGGAAAGGTCTGACAACCTCCACAGTCCAGCATTGACCGTCCCGTCAAAGCTGTCTGACCAAGAATTAAAACCCACGAGGTTCCCATCCAGCTAACGGGAAATAGGGCAATAATAATACACCCTGCAGTAATTACATATAAAGGTACCACCAAAATATTACTAGACCCTCCAAAAGATTACATACTAAAGTGCTAAAATAGACTTTATCTAGTTAAGCTTACCGACCGCCGACATGCGGCCTTAAAATGACGTTACAAAATTTAGCAGTCAAAGTTTGTATTGATCGTCCTTGGTTATGCCCCTTAGTAATTAAATCATGACAGTACCACCTGCTGTCTTCGAACCCTCCGGGGAAAACTGCACACACGTTTTCCCCGGAGGCAAGTGCTCAAGAGTCTTTCTGTCAGCAAACTTCCTCACACACTGTTTCTTCAGTCACAGATTCCACCCTAGTATATCAGCGTATCCCCCACCACAACCCTCCAGTAGTACCAACTGCGACCAGTCGCTCGACCGGCCAAAACAAAGCCAGAGTTCAAGGTCTTGAGTGGGTACTATAGAATATCAGCCCATACAGGTTACTGAGTAGAAACCTTCTAGGAGTCGAGGCGTTACACAATGTCCTTTGTAAGATTTTCTCAGAATAAGAGCTTGGCGAATGCAGCTGACAGTAAATGTTCGCTTTTCCAAAGTTTGCAGACACAAGGCTCGATTTATCTCCCTTGAGAAATGTCTATCACGATAAGCCAATAAGTGACAGGACACACAAAGGCACAAATCCTGGCAGGAAGGGCTAGGCGATCCCATTTCAGCAGTAGCCACGTGCCAGGCTGGCGAATGGAATTCTCAGAAGAGCCCAGGTGTATGCTCTCAAGATAATCCGGCCAGGCCGGGACCTCCTGCTGCGTCTCGAAGATAAGATGAACATGTACCGATTTGCAAAATTGGTACAATTAAGATGGTATATTGGCTTTCACGGCCAGTGAATTAAAACTCAGCAATTCTTCTAGGTTTGTACCGTGTCATGTGTGGGGTTTCGCCTAGGACACCAAGCTGGCTCATCGGCGGGCTCTTGGTGTTCCCGCCTGGACCCCCACTGGAGTAGCGAACTGCGCGCCACCTCCCTTTTTATAAGGTGCAACTGCACCTCTTGACTGCGAGAACTATAAGCTCAAGCAGTCATAAGCTCCCTATGAAGTAGCACCTTATATAAAGGTGGGAGGTGGCGCGCAGTTCGCTACTCCAGTGGGGGTCCGGGCGGGGACACCAAGCAGAAGAGCCCGCCGATGAGCCAGTTTGGTGTCCTAGGCGAAACCCCGCACAAGACACGGCACAAACCTAGAAGAATTGCTGAGTTTTTTATACTATTATTATTATTATTATTAACTCAATACGTACACGAGTTAATTTATTTACAGAACATTATCCAATTTATATCTCAAGTATTGAATTTAACTTTTAACATGGATTATGTTCCAACGCTGGGCGTCTATCTGTGATTACCTGGTTGTAAAATATCGAAGTGAAATATCACGTCCTGCGGTCGAATTCCACGTAAAAATTGAGTTTCCATGAATCATGATCGCGAGATTAACAGCCACGTAAATCTACGAGCTTCCTTACTTCTAACTTTGATTAGTTCTATGCCCAAGGTCTCTAGTTGAAACCCGGCCGAGGGCGTTGGATTTTTTTAAGAGCGTTAAATGTCCCTCAGTATGCCTTCCTTCAGAGGGGTAGTAAAGCCGGCATGAAAAAGAACTTTCCGAAATGTTTAGGTTAGAATTGATAATGCTATATTAGTTCCATCGTTCGCCGCCAGGTGCTGACTTCGATGCCTTCTAGTAGCCAAGTCCGCAAGCTTGGTATCGTGGATGGTAGCATTTGGTAGCAAAAGTAGGGACTACTTGTAATTATCGTCTGCAGTCCTTACTTGAATAAAAAACAGATAACACACACTAATATAACGATCACAATTAACACCGGTTATCAGACAGATTCTACATACACCCAAAGTACACGGGGCTACATGACCACGTTGTCGCAGCCCCTAAACTAAGGAACCAACCAACTTTGATTAGCCTGGAGAAACTGTTGATACTATGGTCACCATAGTATGACATACAGTATGACAGATGACCTCGTAGTTCCTCGTCAATAACTAACTACAGTAATAACTGATTACCATGGCAACAAGTGCTCGTCATCTTGGCCTCATATTTTATGGTTACCATGGTAACAAGTGCCCGTCATCTAAGTAAGTATAAGTATAATAAATAGATTGGGATATTTCCATAGTTGGTGCTGTGATATGATATTTTAATCAACCTACATGAACGTTGGGATACATAATAACCACCCACGTAATTTTAATGTTAACCTTTCATTGTAATTATTTTTATATCAATTTATATGGAAGGAGAGGGTATTTTATTATGTTTATATTCAATTGGAGCTAATGGAAGATTTTCGATATACGAATACTATAAATTTAACGCGAGGGCAAGATTGAGCAGGAAGCCGAGATTTTAAGTCATTTAGCGAGGCAGAGTAGATTTCGCAACTCAAGTTATTCTCGACCATTTGAACAGCGGGGCGCTTTCCCAGAACTGGAGCAGACATGGACTGACGCCTCTCTGAGGCGCTTTTCCACGAACTTGGTTTATGTGAGGTCAAGCTTACTGAGGACAAGAGAAACTAGGCTTTCGACGTACAGCATATTCTTATTTTGCTATAAGACCTGCAATTTCCAGAATCGGAGCAAATCCGAACGTTGACGACAACCCAATTTGATGGAGTGGGAGACTTGGGGACAGCATCGCAAGAAGAGATTGGCCTACGACCACGTGCGATGGGTGCTGGAGAGAGGGATATCGAGAAGTTTTAAAAGACTCAACCCAGGGACGGAGAGTCACTCCATTTGATTCTTTTTCTTTAATCAGACTCGATTATCATGTTGATGGTCAGTCTAGTCTACTTTTGAGCATCCCTGATCTCATAAACTATTACAGTTGCAGTATGCTGGGAACATATCTCGTTCACGCATATTGATGATAACAGCTGTTGTCATAAATGGGATTCTTGAAGCTAGTACTTCATCTCACGCAACGCTATAATTTATTTTACATATCAAGAATTTTCAAGAAGATGTTGGCGATCTCGTACAGAAGACAACAGATTTGCTCGAGGTTGAGCATATCCTACCATGAAGTCAGCACTGGTGAGCGTAGATGACATTATGACATATCTCTCTGTTTTTCTTTCAAAATTAATCAATCTTTCTTTGGGCAAAGTAACTGTAAATTCATTTTAATTCTGCAATAAGTTAAAGTAATATGTCTCCGCTTCGTCTTGATTTAGCCCCCACGTTAATAGTAAAGTCTACGTCTTCCATTAGCTTGTGTTTTAAAAGTGATCTTTTTATTATAATTAAATTCAATTTCATTAAATTCAGTTTCCGTGTCCAATTCTTGTAGATAGAATTAGCTATAATACCGAACCTGTCCTCTCTTAGTACATATCATTTGGTTAGAAGCTGGATGTTTCCCCACGAGCTGAGTTAAAGAGAGTCTATATAGCTGAGGTAAATAATGGTAAATCTGATTATAGGTATATTTCGATGTCCTAATGGTAATTGGACACGATGGCACCCACCAGCTATAAATGTCTATAGTGGTTTCACCACAGTACATCAGGTGAATGACCATTACTTATAGTTGTCCAACTGTGGAACTTGTTGTGGCGCAGATTAACTCCCATCAGGAAATAATAACCATCACAAGTTGACCTTGATATTCTGCCCCTGATTATTATTATTATTATTATTATTATTATTATTATTATTATTATTAATTTATTATTACGTATATATTTATTTACATGAGCTGTTTAGATTCATAGAATCACATAAAACAGATTATGATCTGCTGTTATTCTTGGTCTGCCAAAACTCCTTCATCGTTTCCACGTCAATAACTAATTACTAACTGGTTACCGTGGCAACAAGAGCTCGTCATCTTGGCCTCATATTTTATGGTAACCATGGTAACAAGTGCCCGTCATCTAAGTAAGTATAAGTTTAATACGCAAATGACCTTGATATGACGAACTCGACGTTCCTCCGTCCATGCTTGCCCCTATCTCCTTGGTCGATCCAAACTTTGTATCTTATGTCTGTCTGTCATTCTATCTTCGATGTCTGTTGGTGTGATATTGGCATTTCTGAGAAAAATTTGCACCTGTTTAACCCAGACTATCGTCACTTTAAGTTTTCTTAAGTATGACAGAATTCTCTTTATTAATCGGTCGTCATTCAGTCTCATAATGTGGCCGTAAAATAGCAATCGTCGTTTGCGGATATCTGTCTCGATGTTGGAGTATCCCTCTGTGATTTTGTGTGATTGTATATGATATCCTTCATCTATAAGTTTAGGACCCAAGATTTTCCGAATGATTTTTCTCTCTGCCTTCTTGATGTTTTTGAGATCCCCTTTGTAGTTGAGGTTTAAGGTCTCGCTGGCGTATAGTGTCTCGGGCTTAATGACAGTCGTGTGGTTTCGACATTTTTTGTTGATGCTCATGGATCTCTTATTGTAGATGTTCGCGATTTTCTCGTATGCTTTGCGCATATATTCCCCGCCAATCTGGGCCCAATGTTTGGGAAGCCAGGCTCTGCCTGTCACAAGCCAGGACAAAGGGGTGAGTGATAGAGGAGTAACACCTATTTAAAAATCCGAGGTCCAGCGCGCCCGGCTGGTAGTACCTTGTAAGGGTCCCTTGCCAGGGTTACGGTGAAGTCCTTAACGGCGTTGATAGTGCAATATATGTATTACAGAATAATGGCAGTGGCGGAAGAGGCAGCCCTGTTTCCGGGAATTATACGATAAAAGGCATCTACACAATTGTTCGATTAGATGTCAGCTTTTCTTAAATCCATGAGCTTCTGTACTGGTATCCAGCGGCGAATGGTCAGCGTTTGTCAGCTCAGTGAGCTCGGCTGAAAACTCAAGTTCCAAAGGCCTCAATACTATCTGGTCCTATCTGGTCCTGGCATGCGCTAGGTCAAATTACTGAACACAAGAAAAACTGGACTGTGCAAGAAAATTTCTTCTTCTTCTTCTTCTTATTATTATTATTATACGGTCGAGGGAACATGGTGAGGTTAATTATTACATTACCATGTTTTTTCCCTGACCATGGTTATTATGAAGAATACCTCCATCACGATGTCAATATTGTGGTGAACAATGGGATGACGTTCAGGACACGTTCTTTGCATGCTTGAGGTGGCGGAATCTTCGAAGACTTCTAGAGACACAAGTTCGAGTCATTACACCAGACATTGTGGTGGATAAAATGCTCAGCAGCAGAGCGAGTTGGGCACAGATTGCTGTCTACATCTCTGAGCTGCTAAAAATCAAAATACGAAGAGGAACCGAGAAGATTGGTTGCTGAAGACAGTGAAGATGATGATGAGTAATTTCATTATCATCAAAGTAAATGAAATTGACTGAGGCCTCTGGTCGTAATAGTGGCTCCACCCTGAAGAAAAGCTGAACAGGCAGTTCAGGGGTGGCCTTCCAGCCAAGTTTAGGGTTTGTGGGGTTTTAGTAGGTTTAGCAGCGGCTTCGGTGGCGTAGTTGGTAGCATGCTGAACTGCTGTGCCCAAGATAGTGGGTTCAAACCCGGCCGAAGTCATCGGATTTTTTAAGAGCGTTAAAAATCCTTCAGTATGCCTTCCTTCGGAGGGGAAGTAAAGCCGGCGGTCCCATGTCATAGATTTATGGCATGTA
The DNA here is from genome assembly GCA_946902985.2 of Meconema thalassinum. Taxonomy (NCBI): domain Eukaryota; kingdom Metazoa; phylum Arthropoda; class Insecta; order Orthoptera; family Tettigoniidae; genus Meconema; species Meconema thalassinum. The sequence goes on from OX336388.2 coordinate 1,026,817,816, forward strand.
AAAGATCCGTTCACACACTTTTTTTTTAGCGTTTGGCTTTTAGTGCCGGGAGTGTCCGAGGACATGTTCGACTCGCCAGTTTTGTAGCTGCATCGAGACGGACACCCAATGGGTGAGCTACAAGTACCGTTGGGGAGGGAAGGAGGGAAGTTGGAATGTAAGGACGAGGAGTTGGAAGGTAGCGGCTGTGGCCTATAGTTAGGGACCAACCCCGGCATTTGCCTGGAAGGAAGATGGGAAACCACAGAAGACCATCTTCAAGGTTGCCAGCGGGGGGATTCGAACCTCCTCGCCTCCCGGATGTGAGCGACTGCCATCAGTCATGCCGCAACCACCACGGCTAACTCACCCGGTGTTCACACACTAAACTTGTGTAAAGCTAAATTGTTAGGTTAGATTTCGTCAGAACGCTCTATCAAAAGTTCCAACGTTCACCACTAGGTATCATTGATATCTGGTAGCGAAAGTTGGAACTACTTGAAATAGAACGGAACTTGTAGATCACCCTAATAAGGGTGTCCGCTGGAAGCAGCTATAGACTCAGGCGAGCCGAACATGTCCTCGGACAATCCCGGCACTAAAAGACATACGATAAATAAATGAAGTAGGTTTAGAATCCTGCACAGTTGTAAGACCGGAATTTGGGAGTATGTCTTTTGAAGATTTCCCTACGGTTTCCCTCGAAAAACTAAAACTAATATATATATATATATATATATATATATACAGTGTGGTCCACCAGCCCCTTATTATTTAGTTTTATGAAAAGTTAAATCAACACCATAAACCAAGATTTAAGACTTTGACATGGACTTAAACGATTGAGGTGGGACGGCTACAGTAACTACAGCACGTTTAGCGTGAAGTATTTACCATGTCTTGGTGGCCGAGAGGGTTAAGGCCTGACCGTACGTGGTGGGCGCGAGCTGGAGGAACGGTGCTTCGAATCCAGTAGTAGGTATACTTTTTTGAACGAAAGCCCACATTCCATTTTAGTGGGGATGTAACTACATTGCCACATTTATTGCCTTACGACGTATTTTTGTGAAGAGTAAGTTGAATTTTGCTGATTTATAAAGAGAATACGATCGAATTGGTACGTTATGCCACGTGACCTGTAATGGCAGAAAATTAAAAAACTGGCATGAATATTAACATAACATATCGAAGTGTCGCTCCGGAGGTCCGAGTTCGATTCCCAGCTCGGCCAAGATATGTAATACTTGTCTGAGGGCTGAAATTGGGTACACTTAGACTCGTGAAGCAAATATGTGAAGAGGTTGGTTCATTTCCCACTTCAGCCACCCTGGAAATGGATTTCCGTGGTTTTCCACTTCCAATCCGGCCAAATTCCGGGACGGATTCTATCTTAAGGCCACGGCCGCCTCCTTCCCAATCCTTAATTGCAAATACACACATCATTACAAGCTCGCAATAACTCAGGTTATCAGACAAATTCTACACACACACCCAAGTAAACGGGGCTAAATGACCGCGATGTTCTAGCCCCTCAAATGAAACAAAACAACAACATATCGAAGGATATTCTGATCGCCAGTGCTTGCATTGAAGTATACGTATTACTTAGAATTTCCCATGGTATTATTAGCCAACTTTCGATTTTTGCAAAAAATGAAAGTAGACTTATGAGATCTACTTAGGGCCAAAAATTGTGTGTGTGTCTGTGTGTGGGTGACTGTGTGTCTGTGTGTGTGTTAATAATAATGTTATTGGTTTTACGTCCCTTTACTCTGAATGTCTGCCCCCCCCCATCAATTTGAACACGTTGGAACCGAATTGAACGAAATTTGGTACAGAGGTAGAACTATCAAAGGGAACCTCAGTGTCATGTTTTATATCGCCATCATCTTTACGGAAACGTAATGGCGGCCACCCAAATGTTCAAAGTTTAAATCAAATTACGAATAACCTAATCATCCGATCTCTACCAAATTTTGCAACAACATGTATTTATAGGGCGAGCGTCGTTTGACTAAAATACAAGGTCATCATCCCATTAGTTTGCAGATGGCTGCCATGTATGTGTGCAAATTGATTCCCCCTATCAATTCAAACTCGGTGAAACCGAATTGAACGAAATTTGGTACAGAGGTAGCACTATCTAAGGGCACCTCAGTGTCATGTTTTATATCACCGCCATCTTGACGGAAACGGAATGGTGGCCACTCAAATGTTAAAAGCTTAAATCAAATTACGACCAACCTAATCAACTGATCTCTACCAAATTTTTAAACAACATACATATTTGTGGGAAGCATCTTTTGACTGAACTACAAGGTCATCAGCCCAATAGTTTGCAGATAGCGGCCATGTATGTGTGCAAATCGATTCCCTATATCAATTCAAACACGGTGAAACCCAATTGAATGACATTTTTTACATTGGTAGCACTAGCAAAGGGCACCTCATATTCATGTATAATATCCGTAGAGCACGTTGTATTTCAAGAAGCTACTACAACCAACATTCAATTATATTCCTTGAAAAGGACAAAGAGTTGTAACAATACCCATGTATTTAGGAGAAAGTACGCTATACGTTCTTTACCGAACATCTTGTTTTGTTATTAAATTTTAACAAAAAGTCTTAGTATATCTTTAGGCCCGTATCACACGACACTCGCTGGCAAAGAAGCTGCTGTGATCGCTGGTACAAAGTCCTGTATGATTCTGTTCTCTTCGTCAGTACACCTGCTTGTATGACCGAAGTGTATCACACGCTAGCATTTTGTACGCTAAGTTATATGCAATAAAACCGAAGGGCTGTCGTTTGAGGGCATTATTTGCAGTTCATTCGTCTTATTAATGCAAAGCGGTCGCGAAACTCGCTTTAAGTAAACTAGAAAATATGCCAGGTACTGAATGAATGAATTTCAATCAATATTTAAGATCAAACTGTAATAATTTAATATTTTACCATACGCGTTAATAAGAAGCGCAACAAAAACCTCCAGAGTGTGTTGGAAATGTGTGCAAGTGTTATTTCGCCCGCTCACTCTTTCGAAGATCTCGGGTTCAAGACTATCCAACGGCAGATTTTTAAAATTCTTTTTAACAATTTTATTATTCCCTCCCTACCTCGTACAGCAAGATTTCAACTTGGTTTTGTTCACATTATCTACGAAGATGATAGGGAAAGTTATTTTCTTGTCTCATTTTAATGGTTATTTTCCCTAAATACTGTTCAAAACCATGGATGGATACTATTCGATATAACTATTTTTTAGTCGATTTTACCCTCCAGGTTGGGTTTTCCCACGGATTCAGCGAGGGATCCCATCATTACCGCCTCTACGGGCAGTGTCCTGGAGCTTGAAACATCTCGTCTGGGGGATACATCTGGGGAGATGGGATCAGCACTTGCCCAGGCGGCCTTACCTGCAATGCGAACAGGGTCCTCTTGAGGGATGGAAAGGGAGGGGAAGATCGGGAGGGATAGGCAAGGAAGAGGGAAGGAGGCGGCCGTGGCCGTACGGTAGGTAACATCCCGGCATTTTCCCGAAGGCGAAGTGGGAAACCACGGAAAACCACTTAGAGGATGGCTGAGGTGGGAATCGAAACCCCTCTACTCAATTGGACCACCCGAGGCTGAGTAGACCCCGTGCCAGTCCTCATACCACTTTTCAAATTTCGTGGCAGAGCCGGGAATTGAACCCAGGACTCCGGGGTGGCAGCTAATCACGCTGACCACTACGCAACGGAGGCGACTCTATTCGTGATAATTAGAATTTTAATAGTTCAATATTTATCCCAGAATAATAATATGACAGGTTCTGTAATTTCTGCCTTGCTGCGAGGCTCAGCGGTAACGGTCTCGCTTGCTGTGCCCAAGGTTGCTGGTTCGTATCCTGGCGCAGTCAGCTGGCATTTTAGGGTTCCGGCACCCCAGCGTATCTAAAAGCCAGAGCAGTTAAAAGGGACGTAAAACCATTAATGTTATAATTATCTGTATTTACTGTATGTTTGGGGCAGATGACCTCGTAGTTCCGCCCCTTAAAACCTCACTAACTAACTATTACTGTAGGTATATAGCAAGCGCTTTTCGCACAGGCGCCGTTGAACGAAATTATAGTTTCGGTCTGATGTATTTATTCGTGAGCCTGCCCACATAACAAATCTATTTGTTATGAGGGTCGTCTGAGTGAGTCGTAGTTTTCCTTTAAACAAAGGTGGTCACATTTTCTATCACTTGCTACGTTGAATATACAAGATACCTTGGTTTCGTTCTACAGATCATTAGTCGTCGTCCAATCTGGCTGCGTACCATCGGTTAAGTACGGTCCTTTTGAGGACCAAATAAAAATCACTCATTGGAACAGATAGATATGCGTCCATAATACATCCACAATAAACGACATTAAGCAAAAAAAAAAATGTACTAGTTCAAGGTTCGAACCTACTATAATGCGACTTCGTTGACGCTACTTTAGCAATTCTTGATTTAGCAACCATACCTACCGAGAACCGTTGTATGTTCCTGGCACGTATTGAATCTATTCGTAGACACTTCCTGTCCAAACGTAAGAATGTGTTATTCGGAGCTCTGATCGTTTCAATTATGCATTATACCGTATTTGAGGTAATTGAAATAACACTGCCACTATTGATTTCTACTATATTCGCGAGGATGTACTCAACGGTAAAGTTGTACAATGGACGTAAAGGAGCAGGTACTAATGTTTATAGGATGACTGTGATATACGCGTTAGTTGGGTTGCCTTCCTCAAAAAAAAATAAGGGGCTGGTGGACCACACTGTATATATACGATTTAAGAAAACTATGAACATTTTCAAAAGCAAACGTACCATGAACCCCTAAAATCCCTGGCAATATTATTTATGATTAGTCGTAGATCACCTTGAGATTTTATCCCTTAAAAGTAATATTACAATTGCCTTGAATTAATTATCTACCTTACGTCCCTGTCAAACTATAACAACCTCGCTTCAGCATTGCATTTATACTGACCACAGCCCACATACGTAGGAGATAACTTTTTGATCCTCATGTGAGACAGTCCCGAGATAATGGTAAAATTTAGTTCTCCGCTAAAGAAATACTTCATAATACATGAACACGTCCCACTCTGTCTTTGAATCGGCAAGGTGAAAATTGTCTTGCTTGATGAACAAATGAATTGATACAAATTGAATTAATTCTATGTTAATTTGAAGTTAGATTAAGTTGAATGGGAGCTCCAGAAAAGAAACTTTGGGATTGCATCAAAGTTTTTCGTAATCTTAATCATGTCTTCAATGAGCACAAATCTCTTTAGCCGGTGGGTAAAAGTTCTAGGAACTTTCCTAGCTTCGCTTAACTTCGAACTTGCAAGCATAGAATGCTAGATTAGTTAAGTTGAGGATCTGGTAGGCGCTATACTGTAACATTTGAAGTTGTACAGTTGGGCTGGGATGCTCAGTCAGTTAGGCGTTGTCATTCAAAACTACACATGTCGGCTTCGATCCTGGCTTAGTTGGAAGACATTCTAGAATGTGTTTCAATATGACACCTTCGTGTGAAAAGACTTACTGGCACATTGCAAATCATATCCAAGGGCACAAAATCAGACACCCAGGCGTCTCTCTAGTCATAGCACTTAAAGGGACGCTAGGCCAAAAATACTATTATTCTTCTTCTTTCCGATGAGGCCTGCTAGGGACCACGTGCCAATTTCAATTATTCACACTTTGTTGTTTTCTCTTCCGTTCCATCCAGTACTCCTTCATCCGTTCACTATGCTGCTTCTTTCTGTCCTCGGACCACTTCGCACCAGGTTTCTTTGGCAATCTTCCTTGGAATCCTTTCATACTTAATACCCTTTTCCTAAAGATCTCTCTGTTCACCGTTTCTTCTTCACTTATATTATCTCTTTCTAACTCTTTCTTTACTTCTTGAATCCAGCTAGTTGTTGCCCTTTTCTCCCAAAGGTACTTGAATATCCTTTTTGTTAATCTGGAATCATCCATTCTGTAAATATGTCCAAAAAATTGCAATCTCCTTTCTCTTATCGTTTCTGTTATATTTTCTATGTTCCTGTATATTTCATCATTAGATCTTAATTTCCATACTTCTGCTGTTATCACTGGGCCTAAAATTTTCCTCATGATTCTCTTTTCTAGTACTTCAAGTTTATCTAATCTATAGTTTAGTACCAGACATTCACTTGCGTATAGGCATTCCGGTTTCACCACTGTAGTGTAGTGCTTTATTTTAAGATTTTTAGATAAGCACTTTTTGTTATAAAAATACTATTATTATTATTATTATTATTATTTATATTATTATTAGGGGACCCGAGCAAGATATCTTGCATCTCAACATCACTGTGCATTAGCCCGTCGAGGCCACTCAGCAGTAAATCCAAGCATGTACACAGCCAGCCTCTTCTAGAACTGTGTCGCGTTGAGTCTTGCTGTTGTGTAGCCTCGACGCGACACAGTTCAGGCAGGAGCTATCGTGATGTTTATAACACAAATTGTCGATATTTATGAAATCAATTCGTCACTGCTGCGGGTAACTCCCTTTCTTTTGAAACTCATTCCTTAAGATCGGTTACTTGTGGGCGCCCCAAAAGGGACCCATTGTACTGAAATAATACATTTGAATATATTTATTATTATTATTATTATTATTACTATATTCTCTCGCTGTAAAAGAGTGGGCTATATGAAAATTTACCTCCTGGGTATGGCAAGGAAGTCTCTGATTAGGTTGAGATCAGGAGCAGGTAGATCCAGGCAATGGGGCTACATGTTACGCTGAAGAAGATAGTGTGATTGTGGAGAAGAACAAACTACTAAATACATCAGGCTGTTCCAAATTCATGAGTTTGAGTATGCGTACACGTGAGTACTCAGCAGTGATGCTCGGAGCACGGTTGGAGAGGGACTCGGGGTGAGAGCCAATACGTCACTGGGCGAAGGTCATAGCACAAGTCTATGCGTTCCTGCCAGTCTTGATGTATCCAGCGCGAAGTGACGGCAACCCCCCACAGCAGAGCTGTTGCATATTGCAGGTTTACTCACGAAAGGCGGAGGGTACTCTGCTGCTCACGAGCGAACTGCTCGGCTGGAACAGCCTGAAAAACATGCTACAATAATCGACCGTGTCCAACATCCTTCGCGGATATGACCTTCGGAGAAAACACTGACAGTGTCCAAGTTTAGGTCAAATGTTATATAATGTTTGTAGCGGCGTAGAAATGCATGTATTTTATAATAATGATAAGAACAATATTAATTATTATTATTATTATTATTATTATTATTATTATTATTATTATTTTGTTTTGAAGTTACAGTTGTTAAATATGTACCAAGGACTGAGTGCCACAGTTGGCTAAATGTTAGACTTCAAAGCCCAGGATTGAGGGTTCATTCCGGTCTCGGTACGACAACGCTTAAGGGTATCTGTGGGTGATAGCTTCGTGTAACTATATTTGTGGTTGTTGTTGTTTCAATCAGGGGGTTGGACATTGTGGTTATTTTCATCCCCATGTACTTGGATGTGAGTGTGTGAAATTTGTCTGATAACTTATTGTGGGGCCTGTAGAAGTGTGAGTATTCATGATTAACAAAGAGGCGGCCATGTGTTTAAGTTACAAATCATGCTGGCAGTTGTCTGATGTGGAAGTTCTTCTACCGTACAATACTTGCATTGGGAATCAAATCTACCTGTTCTCAGTTTTGCCTCGCGAGATTGATTGAAGTCCTTTCCCCTTTTGGGACAAAAGTTCTGCTTCTCTGGAATGTTGTATCGGATCTTTAAAGGTCACTTCACACCATAGTAAAGGAACTTAATTGTTGTCAATATTTAATTTTGAGGTTTAGGGCATCTTTATCATCAGCTCCGTGTAAGAGTGTGTAGGCTACAGGGTCATTACCTATGTACGCCCCGATAAACACGGCAAGCTAAGCTGGCTGTGACTAGCGCAGATAGCGGGCACACGTACCCGTTCAGCCGGTGAGAGGCGCGAACTTTCACACATTTACCAAACATGTTCAATAATGTATACTTACAGTGCTCATAGGCGATGCAGAAAATATCCTCTCTCTCTTGTAACACACAGCTGACATCTTCTGATGAAAGAATGTCTGTCTACTCTTTTATTATTTACGGAGCCTGTTTCCTAGAATCGTTTAGCGAGCCTCCTAATTGTACTGGCGTTAGGCACAGGCCTCCCTGGAAACTTGATTCGAAATTTTCGTCTCGTTTCAGATCAAGATTTTCTGCTTTTCATGTACAAATTATGGACATACACACGTTCGCGCAATGTGAATTGGTGTCTAGGCATGACCAACAATCACAATACTGACTAGGCGGCTTCGGTGGCGTAGTTGGTAGCATGCTGAGCTTCTATCCCCAAGATCGCGGTTTCAAACCCGGCCGAAGTCGTCGGATTTTTTAAGAGCGTTGAAAATCCCTCAGTATGCCTTCCTTCGGAGGGGAAGTAAAACTGGTGGTCCCATGTCATAGATTTATGTAATGTTAAAGAACCTTCCACTAATTACACCTGTGTGAAGCTAAATTAGGTTAAACATTCGACAATCGCTCCGACGTTCGTCGCCAGGAGCCTACTGCGATGGCTTCTGGTAACCACGTGCTGAACTAGTAGTCGTTGACGGTGGCGGTTGGCGGCAAAAGTAGGAACTACTTGAAAAAATTCAATGTCTGTAGTCCTTACTTGAATTGAAAACAGATAACACACACTAATCACAATTAACACCGGTTATCAGACAGATTCTACACACACCCAAAGTAAACGGGGCTACATGACCGCGTTGTCGCAGCCCCTAAACTGAGGAATCGACCAACAATACTCACTAAACGTGCAACACTAACGTTTAAGATTTGCAGATACACGTCCATATGAATGACAAAACACGTGTGAACTAACGTTAGGAGTAAGCGGAGCGCGCCGACCACTGGCTGAACCGCGTACGCGATCTACGCCAGTCATCGCCAGGTTAGCTTGCCATGTTAATCGTGGCGCACATAGATAATGACCCTATATATTGAATGTTTCTTCGGTGAATGTTGAAGTGCGTGTAATTGCCATCATTAGAATCAAGAATTGGGAAAAGTACCCTACACCGGGACTTGAAGTGAGGTACTATCCCGACTGAGGTAAATACTGAAATAACCCAACGCTGTCTGCGTTAGAGTTCGTTATGACTCTTAAATATGCGGAGATGGTGTATGAGCTCCCTTGACCCTTGGGTGCATAAGCCGGGCCTCCGAGGCCTGGGGTGTGATATATTAATAATTTATGTTATAAGTGTTCGGACCTCTGGTGTGAAATTCCCAAAATTCCTCCCACTTAAGGAGAAAAGCAGTAATAGAACCAGTCAACCATTATTGCTTATTGTTGAGTAACAATGTAGCTTCATTGTAATTTACCACACATTTACATGAGCCGTCTCATGTTTTAAAATCATTCAGTCACTTATTCATTTTGTGTGGATGTTGACAGAAAAAATAGCATAAACCACAGTTTGTTAATCTAGTGATGACTTCATGTGAGGACGTCATTGTTTCATGCTGTGTGAAGATTCTTTTAAAATCAGATTTTTGTATATATTTTCACATTTGATTCAATTATTTCCTCATTTCGACATTAAATTTCCATTTTAGAACCTAAATGACCGTAGTGAAATATTCTCATTTCATTCCTATTATTAATATTGACCTCACACCAGTATTTCCTCTATGGTCCATACCCGAGACTCGAAGGCCCGGCTTATGTAAATCTGTACAAACAAAATGTTTATGTACTGAAGGGTTAATGTCGCTGTGTTTGAGTAATTTAACAATGGTACCGTATTAAGTTGATTACAACGCAGTGAGCTTACCGAAGACTAATCGACTTAGGCACTGTGGTATTATCAGTTTATACGCTTTTGTCCAAACAGATCAACTCACCATCCCCACACCGATACAAAAGTCTTCTGTAGATGTACCTCAGGGCCAGCGCAAGGAGTGCAACCTACTTACAACTATCACTTCAATGACTTTTGGACATACTGAAACTTTTGGTTACTTGTATATTTTTCTTGTGATTGGGTGTTATGACAGCGAGCAGGTGAGGAGGTTTTGATTGGTTGAGGACCTGTCATAAAAGAGAAGACCTTCATGCAGTAGTGCCCTGAAAGCTGGAACGGGCTACACTCTGCCTTATGAGGTAAAACTGAGATGATGCGGGTTCGATTCCCCTCTCAGCCATCCTAGAAGTCGTTTTCCGTGGTTTCCCACTTAAGTCAAATGCCTGTATCATTCCTACAGCAGCTTCCATCTCAATCATCACCTCAATTACAAATGCACACACACTAATACAGACAGCACAATTACACAGGTTAACAGCAAATTAATTTATTTCATATTTATTTACTTATTTATTTCCTTATTCATTTATTTATTTATTTACCTATTTATTTACTTATTTATTCACTTAATTATTTGTCGAGTTATTTATTTATTCATTTATTTACTTATTTATTTACATATTTATTTATTATTTATTTATTTATTTATTTACTGTACTTATTTATTTACTTATTTATATATTTACTTATTTATTTACTTATTTAATTATTTATTTATTCATTTACTTATTTATTTATTAATTTACTTATTTACTTATTTACTAAATTATTTACTAAATTATTTATTTACGTATTGATTTACTTAATTATTTAATTATTTATTTATTTACTTATTTATTTATTTATTTATTTATTTACTTATTTATTTACTTGTATACACGGGGCTGAAATATCTAAGATACCAAAGCCCCTAAATGAAACAAAAACAACAACAACAACAACAACTACATCGGAACTCTCGTGATCAGTTGGCTGTTTTAGTGTAATAAAGCGCAAAGGGTGCTCTTGATGGGAATTGGCATAATCTCGACCCACAAGATGATTTCTACATCTTTTCCTTGTCATCAGACTGTAGTGAAGTTTTCTGAGTTAGTATGTTGAAACACCCAATCTTGTTAAGCAATATCGGTTGTGGTCATAACTTGTATGGGTGACCGATTCTGAGTGACCACGCACTGTTCACTAGGGTGGGGAAGGAGCAACGGAATGGATCTGAACACCATACCGCAAGTAAACTCTTGTTAAAAACATATCCTTGGAGGTTTTGACCTCCCTATAAGATACAGTAGTGGCATATTGAAACATTCCATGTTGTTGTTGTTGTTGTTGTTCTGCTTCTTGTTGTTGTTGTTGTTGATGATGATTTTTTAGCGGCTTTGCGACATTGTGGTTTAATAGCCCCGTGTCCTTGAGTGTGTGTAGCTGTCTGGTAACCTCCGTATAGAACGGAGACTCGCGGAGGCCACGTGGCGAGCCACGTGTCGAGCAAGGCACTGGCGCTAGCAGCAGCGTAGCGCCCAACTAGTTTAACTTTCTGGCCTATTTAATAATCATTAATCATGAATTTCAGAGTTGTTGCTGGAAATGCTGTCCTTCAATTTCTACGGAATGTTTGGTACTCTCCTCATCGATATTTCGTATCAGTGCATTTATTTCGTTCTCATGAGCCTCCAGTGTACATGGATTGTTTCTATTCCCCCACAAATGAAACTTGAACGCCGCTGAAACTTACGAACACATTTACTGGAAGACTTCTTCTCGAGAAGAAAGTTTCCATTAGGAAAATTCGATGTTTTGTTCTATGCCTAACCATGTTCACGGGACACGTGATAGGCTACAGTACTTCACAGCTAGTGCTAATTATCACAACTAAGGTATTTTGCCAGCAGCGTATTTAATAAATGCTATGACAGCAACCAGGGCTTCATGACCCACTGTTGTAATCGGTACATGTTAAAATCATCGGACGATGAGTCATTGCGACCTGTCCGTGGCACGGCCGTTGCAAAGCTCCGTTATATAGAGATGGTCCTCACTGTATATTGTGCTTCAGAAATCCATCTTTAGTATCGACTCAGTGCTTGTAAGAAATCAGAGTTTAGCTTAGCGAGTTTATATTCCAGTAGCGTGGTGTCTGAAGGAGTGGGTGGTTGCGTCTGGGCGCCAGGCGTCGTCATGAATGAAAATCACATATTGGTCTGCATGAATGAGTCCGGGTCACATCCATGGCGTCTAAACGGTTCAATAAGGTGGTCTTGGAAATTATACTATTCCGTGTTTTTCCTCTTTACGCGGTTTATTATCACTTCAGCAGTGTGACTAGAAAGCCGGCCCCGTAGTGTTGGAGTAGCGCGCCTGCCTCTCACCCGGAGGCCCCGGGTTCAATTTTCGACTCCATCAGGGATTTTATAAACCGATGTGAGGGCTGGAACGGGGTGCACTATGCCTCGTGAGGACAATTGAGTAGCTGTCTGCCCCGATATCTGCCGGCCACATGGGGCAGCGGTCACTTGGTAGGCCTAGGCCCTTAACGGGCTGTAGTGCCGGGGGTTATTAGTGTGACTAGAATAAAACAAATCCACTGAAAGATTCTCAGTTTTCTGTATCACTAAACAATTCTTCTCGTTGATTGTATTTTTCAAAGATCAGAACTACTGCATGTCCTCGTTAGTGTTAACTTTTAATAGTAATAATAATAAAGCAAAATGAAAATCCACAGCCTGCTTCCGGTCTCCGACCGGGTCAGGTATGGAATAAATGAATCCCCCATCTAGCGGCGAGGATATGAACTGTGCCGGCTGCCGAGGCCTGACGCACTCCTCTGGGGCAATGATTAAATGAATGACAGATGAAATGAAATGATAGTGGAGAGTGTTGCTGGATTTTTTTTTAGCGTATGGCTTTTAGTGCCGGGAGTGTCCGAGGACATGTTCGGCTCGCCAGTTTTGTAGCTACTTCGAGACGGACACCCAATGGGTGAGCTACAAGTACCGTTGGGGAGGAAAGTTGGAATGGAAGGGTGAGGAGTTGGAAGGTAGCGGCTGTGGCCTATAGTTAGGGACCAACCCCGGCATTTGCCTGGAAGGAAGATGGGAAACCACAGAAGACCATCTTCAAGGTTGCCGGCGGGGGGATTCGAACCTCCTCGCCTCCCGGATGTGAGCGACTGCCAGCAGTCATGCCGTAACGACCTCGGCTAACTCACCCGGTTGTTGCTGGAATGAAATTTTGATAGGGAAAACCGGAGTACCCGGAGAAAAACCTGTCTGCCTCCGTTTTGTCCAGCGCAGATCTCACATGGAGTGACCGGGATTTGAACCACGGAACCAGCGGTGAAAGGCCGGCGTGCTGCCGCCTAAGCCACGGAGGCTTCAATAATAATAATAATAATAATATTAAATTCACTTTTATCCCAGAGAAAAAGACAAATGGAGATACAAAATGATCTGATCGAAATTGGGATCTCATATGAATTTATAATTCTTTGTCCTTATCAAGGTGTATAATAATTGAACGTAGGCTGTAGTAGCTTGTTGAAATACAACGTGGTGCATTATACGTTAATTGATTGATTATTGTTTTAAGGGCCAGAAAGCAAGATTTATTTGAAACCTAAATCCATATTTGATAAAATATTTTCAGATAGCTTTTTTGTCTGTTCTAATCCATTTTATAGAACCATTCGCTTCGTTCATCACTGCCTACGTTGCTTCCTAAGGAGCTATTTCCTTTAGATTCCTATGTACGAATTTGATGTCAATAGGGGTTTCTAATGTCTGCTCTTCTACAAGGCACAAAATCTGCGATTGAGTACATTTCCCCGGATAGCCACGATGATGCTTCATATTGGAGATCCTTGTTTCCATAGCGAGGTACCTTCAATTTATTCGAACTGTTGTAGTTGCACTCCTCATATATCAGAACTGGTATTGTCCATGCCGTCTCTTGTGTAAATAATAGGACTATTCGAGTTGATGTCACGGAGCTTCTATTCAGTGGTGTAAGGTCTAAATGAGTCAAACAGACCATTATCTGTTGTCATTTAGACCCCTCATTCTCCATGATATAATACTAGAACATTTCCTCTACGTTGAAGCGCATAATTAAGAGTTATTGTAAACTCATTCGCAGAATCCTTATTGGTTTCTGTCAACACACTATCATTGGTGAATCACTTATCGACGCACTGCCAGCTAGATCGCATACCTCCTGGCTGTTTTAGCAGCCAGGAGGTATGCGATCTAGCTGGCAGTGGTATCATGTGGAATGTTTATAACATACGGATTACTTCAAGGTTTGGAGGCGCCATTACAGATATTTCTACAATAAATCATCATCAAGTTGTCGTTATTTGGTCTAAAATATTCATTAAATCATATTTGCTGAAAACAATTATGATTTATTAAGAGTCTGTTTTTCAATCTCTGGATAAAAGTGAAGAGCATCCACTCGCCGAGTAACTTTCCTCAAAACTTTCATACTGGACGGTAAACGCTCATGCGAACTCTGGTGTCAACTCATTGAAACACAAACCACATGTTTAAAATCTTCGTATCCCTATTTAAATGATCTAATGCTTTTATATGAAACATTGTAACTAGTCGGCAAAGCCGGTATTATGTTTCTGCACAATGGCTATTCAGATATTAAACCACATTGCAGTAATGCAGAGATCAATATAATATATATCGATGATTTTATACGGGGACTGGGTTAGCCTCTCGTAGACCATTATATGAATTCCCTTTACTGTCAGTCAAGTAGGCGTATTCATAACTAATTTAAAACTCAATTCCACGCAGCAACATTATCGAAAAAAAGCAAAATATTATACTTCCATATTATTACCGGCGATTGAAAATGAGTACCTGTCTTGTACTCCAAACGTCTGTGGTGTTAATGGCTCCGTGCATAACATCTTGGTCTGAGAATCATGAGGTCTCAGGTTCGAACCCCAGTCCTGGCAATTATTTTTACTACCAGATTATCGATTTAAACGATATATATCATATTAAGCGGAATGAAATTACGATTTATCTAATTTTAATTACAATAGTTTGCACCAAGCAGGAGTTGGGAAATTTGACTGTGGTTTCATTCCTCATCGTTGTTTTTTTTAGTCGTTTACCCACCTGGTTGGTGGAACCCACGGACTCAGCGAGGGAACTCACCACTACCGCCTCTACGGGCAGTGTCCTAGAGCGGGGAACATCGAATCAGAAGGGATACAAGTGGTGAGGTGGGTTTGGCACCTCGCCCAGGCGGCCTCACCTGCAAAGCGAACAGGGACCTCATGAGGGAAGGTAAGGGATGGTTAGGATGGAGAGGCAAGTAAGAGGGAAGGAGGCGGCCGTGGCCTTGAAGGAGGTACCATCCCGGCATTTGCCCGGAGACGAAGTGGGAAACCACGGAAAACCACTTCGAGGATGGCTGAGGGGGAATCGAACCCCCTCTACTCATTTGGGCCACCCGAGGCTGAGTAGACCCCGTTCCAGTCCTCGTAGCACTTTTCAAATTTCGTGGCAGAGCCGGGAATCGAACCCAGGACCTCCGGGGCGGCAGCTAACCATGCTGACCGCTACGCTACGGAGGCGACATATTCCTCATCGTAATTTACAATATAATATGTGATGTTTGTTCAAACAAGTGTGACAGTAGCATATCTCCAATTCAATCTATACATTCATCATAGTACCTGTATGCAAATGGAGCGTAAATTAACATTTTAAGAATGTCCAGGCTGTTTAGTATAAGAGTATGATAACATATCAGATGACTTCACATATATTTCATCTCAATTTCATAGTAGGGTAACAAGTCAGATGTTACACATCATATGCTACTACTGTAAGGCTCGTATCTTTTTTTAACATTTTGGAAAAAGATGATTCGACTCATAGGCCTAATGTGAATTTACTGGTAGGTCAAAAATATTTTTATTTATAAATGACCCGATATAATATTTAAGGAACTCAGTAGCCTTCGTAGAATTACATAATTATTAAAACTTTTTATACATTAAGGTGACGATATCCTGAATTCCCTTATATTTTGCGGTTGTAAATTAGGTTATTAATATGATTACTGTATTACTATTATTTTTGTGTTTTATGCCAATCTGTGGAGCATGATAGTACTTATTTAGCTAATGGTGTTTTGTATTTCTTCTCCCTAAATCTTCCTCTATTCTTCAGTCCATGATTTATTAGTCCTGGTATTCATTTCCTCAGTGAAATGATGGTTGTTGATTACTGTTCTAAACTTGTTCGACCTTGTACAGTTTCCTCTCTAATGCCAGCTTCTTAAAAGTCTTTTTCTATTTCACTAAGCCAATTGTTCCTGACTTTCATTGAGAAAGCAAGGTTGAGAATCCTTGTGGAGAGCCTGTCATTGTCTATTCTGAGAATGTGGCCGTAGAACTTTTCCTGAAGGTGTCAGTGATCCTTTTAGCATGCTGAGACTTCCGTTTCATCCAGATTCCTTATTGTTATTATTATTGTACATTGTTATGCCTATCTGTGGAGAGCGGTAGAAAATCTCTTCAACTGGGCACTGAACATCTTCTTCAATTCTTCCGTCCATAATTCCTTGGTCCTGGTAGTAATTTTCTCAGAGAAATGATAGTAATTGATTATTGTTCTGTACTGGAGGCAATCTTGTAAACTTTCCTCTGCATTGCAATTTTATTGAAGGCCTTTTTCCATTTCACTAATTCAGTTGTTCTTGACTTTCAGCGAGAGAGAAAGGTATGTTGAAGATTCTTTTAATCAGTCTGGTGTCGTTAATTCTGGCGATATGTGTAAAGAACTTCACTCTGCGTTTTCTGATGAGTGTTGTGTTAGATTCAGTATTTTTGTATAATTCTTCTGTGGGTCTTTTTTTTTGGCAGAAATTATCTTTGAAAAGGCAGATTTTTCCTTTCTTGTTTTTCAGTGTCTTTAATTTTTGCCATTCCCTTGGTGCTTGTGGTTTCTGATGCGTATTAGGCTTCCGGCAAGACTACCGTTTTATAATGTCGTAATTTCGCAGCCGTGGAGATACATTTTTATTGTATGTAAGTTTGTAAGCTTTCTGTAATTTTGAGACTCTTTCTTCGTTAGCCTTTGTGTTCAAATCAAATTTCTGCATCTTCTTCTTCTTCTTCCTAGCGTTGTCCCGCTGGTGCAGGGTACGCTTTTTTGGTCATTGACCTCCATTTTGTCCGGTTTTGTGCGTCAGCTGGATTTAGGCCGGTAATTTTTAAATCACCATTTATTGTGTCTTGCCAACGCTGCTTCGGTCGTCCTCTGGGGCGTAGGCCTTCAACCTCAAAATGAAGGACAGAGTTATTAACAGTATCAGGCGCTGCACGCAGGGCATGGCCATACCATCGGAGCCGTTTCTCTCTCATTTTGTCCACAATTAGGGCGACACCCATTTGCTCCCGAATTGTGTCGTTTCTGACATGGTCAATAAGGGAGATGCCCATTGTCCAACTGAGCATTCTCATTTCCATGGCGTGCAGGCGACGTTCTGAAATTTTGTCGGATGGTCGACATTCAACTCCATACAGCGCAACTGGCCGTACCACTGTCCGATATATTTTCGATTTGAGACGAAGTGGCATTTTCTTGTCGCAAAGCACACCCGTGACCTCCTTCCACCGCAACCAGGTTGCGTTTACCCTGGCTCTTACTTCATCATTGAAGTTGACATCACTCTGGAGACGAGATCCAAGGTACCTGAAGCATTCTGTCTTGACTAGATTTTGTCCAGCGACTTGAATGGTACCGTCGCTTGGGTTTAACTCCAGATACTCCGTCTTTTTCACATTCAGTCATAGGCCGTACTGGGAGAGGCGGTTATTCCAATCTTCAACTTGACATTGGAGTTTTTCTCGGGTGTCATCTGCAACCATTATATCATCTGCATACAGAAGGGTCCAAGGAACATTCCGTTGCAGGTCACGAGTGATGGTGTCCATCACAAGAACAAAAAGGGACGGTGATAGTGCTGAGCCTTGGTGGACGCTGACATTTACAGGAAAGTTTTCCGAGGTGCCAACAGCACAACGTACTCTACTGCTGGTGTTCGTGTATAACATCTTGACCACATTTACAAATGACTCTGGCACACCATGGTTGCGGAGCGCATACCAAATCAACTCATGAGGAACACGATCGAAGGCCTTTTCAAGGTCAAGAAAGGCAATATGCAGAGGCTTTCTTTTCTCACGGTGCTTCTCCATCAGTAACCGTGCTGCGAAGATGGCGTCAGCGGTTCCAGCCCCCTTGACAAACCCGCACTGGTTGGAGCTGATTTCGGTGATGGCACATAGGCGTCGATCAAGAATCCTCTCAAAGATCTTCATTGTATGTGAGAGAAGACGTACTGGGCGATAGTTTGAACATTCCGCTGGGTCTCCTTTGTTCTTGAAAATCGGTACTGTAATGCTTGTAGCCTAGTTAATAGGGATGTGGCCAGAGTCCAATATGGCATTGAAAAAGGTAACAAGCCAATCTATCGCAGTAGATTGCAGTTCTTGAAGTTTCCAGAAGTCAGCAGGGAGGTTGTCTGGCCCATGAGATTTATGGTTTCTCATGCTTTTTAGGGCAGTGGTAACTTCCTGTGGAGTGATTTGGGGGATAGGCCCACTAGTTGGGACACCTTCTGGGATTGTTGGATGCAGAGATCAAATTTCTGCATGATTTCTCCTAAATATTTGAAATCATTGACTTTTACAAGTTCTCCGTATTTTGTTTTTATTTGGAGTTTGTGTGAGGATTTTGTATCGAAAAACTGCGTTTTTTCATACGAAATTTGGAGCATTATTATTATTATTATTATTATTATAACCCACTTTAGGACCATATATACCTTGACGTGGTCCCAACTTCAGTCATATTGTTACCAAGTAATTACGGAACATTTTACAGCCATCTGCTGGCTTCCTGCGCTTCGGGCTTTAGGCCAAATTAATCGTACAGTGAGAATTTTGAATAGGTGCACACTCTCCCATTGTTCCTCTCGTATAGAAACTGATGAAGGGACAGGGAGCGTCGTGATTTAGACCAAGTGAGCCGGTAAATTAAACAGCGCTGCTGGTCATTGTTGTGTGACATGGGTCTCCATTCAGTCGTGCTAAAAGGGTTGCCTACAGCAGAGGATGGTCCAGATGAGTAGACAATGTGTACGGTTGGAGGTGAAGCTTTTGCTAGATATCAGTCCAAATAAGTCTAATTTTTTAGTAGAGTAGTCAGAATCAGGCGGTTAGGAGACACAAAGCAGACACGCATATATACTGTGCCCTTTTAGCAAGAAATATGCCAATCACAGTATGCCAGCGTAGCTCAATTCGGAATTTTCGGGGCAGCGGTAAGTTCCCCCACTCTGTGACTCACATATTTTGGATTAATTAGAGGATACACTTGCAAAAATAACAACAAAATCAACTCCTATTTTAACACATTTAATTAATAAAATTAATGGCGCTACAAACACTTTAACAATTTAATTACTGACCCATAATCATCTACTTGTTCCAAATGAACAAGGAATCACAAATATAATAAAACAAATATTGTATTTAAACATATGGTTTCCACATAAACCAACAATTCCTACTTAGTCTTACTTCCATAAAGCATCAACTGTAAGTTTTATATAACTCCGAGCTCTTTTGGCTCCATGCTTTACATAATAATGGTGTCATTCTTGTACACCTCAAATACTACTTTCATATTTTCTTAATCCTCAAAAACAAATGTATAATTACATTTAAAAATTTATGTTAATTATCTAACTCAATATTTTGGGCATGTTCACACATTCAGCGGTTATCATCTCTCTTTATTTTCACAAATATATTAAGGTAATCAGGAAATCAATTGTGTACTCCAGAGCGTGAAGATACTTGACACAGTCAAAAAACTATAGTTACTCCCGAAACTTAGTTGCCTTCAATTAACTCGTGGAATCCTACTTCCATACATCATTACAATAGGGATTGTTATTTATCTCTTATGTCTTATAAGACCATTATCACATAAGAAACTACGATCTGAACAGGCAAACGAAAATATCAATCTACAAGGACCTCGGTTCAACGCCCGGGTCGTTAACAACTTTAAACACTCACGGTGTCTTTACTACATCTTACGAGACGGTTTCGGCCCACCCTTACTCTAAGAGAGCCAGGCCATTATACTCGGGCGCGATTTATGACACGGAGGGTGACGGGCGACTCTCTGTCTAACCCACGTTAGCAGCTCCTTTCCAAGGCTTTCAAAACAAACCTTCACATTATACTCAGTCCTGGGGAGAGACCGGGCTTTTACTGTACTGTATCCATTCAAACAAATATTCTTTGGTTCATAGACCACTTTCGTAATCTTGGCATTTATTAATTATGAGAGGGTCCTCATTGATTGGGGAAGATTAATACACATTCGACGACGAAGAATTAAGGGGCTTTTCATAAGAGGATTCTGAGTTCGAATCTCTTCACATGCCTCGGGAACCATTCCCTTATAGAGGACTTATACAAGACGCGATTTAAAGTCGGCCGTGACCTACATGACATACGCTCAATAATACCATACATTAGCTCCCTTTTAATACATACACAATGCCTCGTGATACTACGTCACAAATAGAGGACTTATACAATTATCACTTCACTGCAATCAACTACCCTCCATAAGTAATTTACCAAGTATTTTAACTTCTACGCTTTCCTAGCGTGACATTTTAATATTATTTGCTCTCCTCTGCGCTATGCATTATTTTAAGCCGAAATGTCTTCCCAAGAACTGATAAATCTCATTAGTAACAATTCATATTTTTTTAATTCTTATATTAATCTTTTCCGTTGCCGATAAATCGCTCCCTTTTAAAACATTCCCTTGAACATCATATCTTACACATACATTAAGGCTTTAACGCTCTTATGTTCACATCAATTTATTTGATCTTTATTTAATATTTCCATACTTAGTTATTAGTATTATCTTTATTCTTTACACAAGCTCAAAAGCTATTTCTTTCATATCTCAACTTTACTTTATTTAAATATCTTTCATGATAATTACTGATATTTCACTTGCTCTTATGACATTTGTTAAATACATTAACATTTTATTCACATATTTCCTCTACGGGATTTATTCTTTACATAATTATTTATAATTTCTCAAATTTCTATTATTGTTCAGACCGCGTTCTTGTTTATTCAGTATTTATTTCTTAAAACACAACCCTTTTACTCAAAACTCCGGTGGATTTGTACACAACCAATTCCTGACACCAAAATAGAATGAAATTCAGTACTCACATGTTTTTAAGATCGTCCCATGATCTTTATTCTTGTGCGGTGTTTCATTTTAGGCCCACTTTGAACTTTTACTCCATATTAAAGGAATTCATCTTATGTACAAACACTTCTTGACATATATTTAAGACACTTAACATTGACGACATCTTTATACACTGATGTGTCCCTTTAGAACACATAATAAACACTCAAAAAATATTAATTTAACACACAATCTTGATAAATTTACACTTCACAATTCTTGATCACTAGGCCGTATTTCTGAGCCTATCACACGTGACCTCTTAATTTCCCGTTTCCAAGGGTGAAATTTATTCAATGTCGGCTTCCTATCCTGCAGAATACGAAAGTCTCGAAACATCTACTGTTCCCTGGAATCCAAATTCTTCTACTCCTATCCTGGATGACCAGCTATTTATCTAGCTTGAACGGCTTCTTTGTAGATCTGGCTTATCGATCCTAGCGAAAGTCTATTCGGATCGAGGTCTCCTCAATGACCTATAGATTTAGTTTATAGCAGCTAGTACTTCTCGAGTCTAGTACTTTTAGAATAGTTCGCCTGCTTTTTGGAGATAATGTTTATAGTCTCCGTGCTTCTTTATTTGATCGGTTCTAGCACTCCTACGTTTCTGATATACGTTCCGAACCTTATTCTGTTCTTCCCTTTTTGGGTTCTTTAATTTAGATAACAGTTTATCTTTCTGGTAGGGTACTTCCGTACGTTATGATATATTCGTTCGTCTATTTAACGACCTATCGCCTTTAAGTCCGACGTTCGCAGCCTGCTCTGACTATATCTTACGAACTTTTCACTATAACTTGTATACAGTCGGGCCTAAATCCTGTAACTAGGATTTTCCTAATATTTCAATACGGCGATACTTTAAATTTCTTCTTTACCACTCCTTATGGAGGCAAGCAAGTTGTTAATACTGCGACGCCTATGGCTATCGGATATTACTTCTGCGGTGTAACACAGCGTTTCTTCCCTCAAGGAGTACTAGTAACTTTCTTCGATATGACGCAGAGTTACGCCCCACACGGCTGTCTGGATACTGATGTGCTGTGATGTAGTCTTACGCCCCTCACGGACTGTCGGAACTGCATGCGTAGTAACACCCTCACGGGTTGTCAGAATAACTGCATGATTGGCTTGGTGAGGCCAGGAGTTTTACACCTTTTCACTACAAAAAGATAAGACTCTAGTCCTTTCTGTGGCCAACTTCTAAAATAATGGTGGCACAAATATAAAAATTATACCTTCCGAAAGCTCGTCTTCTCAATGTCAAATAATCTCATTGCACCTAAGAATCGATCGTGCAATTCGGAGATATTAATTAATTTCTCGTCCTCAATTGTGTGGGTGTTGCATTTCTTTTGCTTTCTCCCCTCCACACAGGCCTTGGTAATTCCCCGATGACGTCGTCTTGCGTTTGCAGTTTTCTCCTGCGCAATTATTAAATGGTTTCTCTTTACTAAAAAATCTCTCATTCGAAATGATTCACTGTACTGTACTTGTTTACTCATTATTATACTTGTAAACGGGTTAAATTTAATTATTCCTCTTCTGGCGTATAAGCGGTGTTGTCAATTTCCAGCAACGTAAGGTCGATTTCCGAGTCAGGCTTCCTTGTTTAATCTTGGGAAATTTCCACTCGGTTATTAATACTCATGACTCGCTCCCTTCTGAATGTCAAGAGGAGTGATCTCATCTCACGAACACCTGGTCCTCGCCTCTTGCACCATATTAGGCTAGCATCTTAGCTGGATCTTTCTTTAAGTTACATTAGAAACTATACGTTTCTTTCATTTCTTTCCCAAATACATGGATTCGCCCTCATTAGACCCTATGGCACATGGGTTCATCTCTCCCCTCCTTAGGTAAATAAATTTTCGAAAAATTTTGAGGAAATTTATTTCAATTAATCATATCTGTCTTTATTCGTCGAAGCCATCATAACGTCGTCCGTATCTACTGTTGTTTTTTATTTCTTTAAAGTCGTATCCGGTAATTGTGTAGGTCGGGTATGCTCTGTCCCTACCCTTTCTCTCTTTGTTTACTTGTCTGGACTTTAAGTCCCCAGAACCTCATTCTTCCTTACGGGTTTGGTCTATCCCTACCCGTTTCCTTATTTCATCATTTTCCTTTCTTAAATTGGAATTTTCTTCTTCAATAAATTCAATTATTTCTTTAATTTCCCAATACAATTTCTCCAATTCGCATTCGCACTCGAATGCTTGAGCTCTATTTTCTATTTCTTCCTTATTCTTGTTTATGTCAAAAGCGGATTCATCTCTAAATGTTTCCATAACCAGGGCTTGTTCATTTACTTCATCGAAATCTTCGGGAGGGTAATATAATTTCAAATTTGCTGAATTCATGGTCACTTCGTGATCCGTTTCACAGTGCCGAATTCTATATGCGTTATTCCTCAAATCTCTGATTATTTGATATGGTCCGTGGTACATTTTCTGGAATTTCTTGTACACACGGTTCCCTGGATCCGAAATGGCTGGTCTTTTTACTAACACCATTTCTCCTGCTAATAATGGTCGATGATACCTCTTATGCCTATTTCTTCTCTGCCTCCTGTCGGCTTGAGCTTTTAGATGCTCAAAGGCTCTTCTAATGCGTACATCTCTTCCAGGCTGAGCGTCTGCTGGCCTAGGAATTACCAGACTCCAAGGTATTTCTGGTTGCTCATTCCGATGTAACGTTATGGGTATCTCTCCTGTGGATTCATGGATTGTATTATTTATACAAAATTCGATAATATCCAAGATATCTATCCACTTCCAATTTTCTTCGGCACAGTATATTCTACAATACTTGGCCGTCTCTCTCATCACTCTTTCTACAGGATTTTCCTCAGGATGGCGAATACTTGACAAAATCTGACGTATTCCAAGTCTTTCTAATTCTCGTCTGAACTCTACACTGGTGAAACAACTGCCGTGATCCGACAACAAATTCTCAGGTTTCCCCAGAATCGGTATCACTTTTTCTTTAAGTCGTTTTAACACCTGTTTGGTACTAGTCTTCTGTATGGGAGCAAGGACAACCATTTTAGTGAAGACATCCATAGCCACCATTATGTGTCGATTTCCCCTTCTTGCCTTTGGCAAAGGTCCAAAATTATCAATAGATATGATTTGGCCGGGCCTTTCGGGCAACAATGGTATAGGCTTCTGCCTCATCAGGAATGCATTAGGTTTGATCCTTTGACATAAATCACATGTCTTTAGCGTGTCCCTTACAGTTTCTCTCAGTCTCGGCCATACAAATGCTTCTTTCAGCATTGAGACTGTTTTGTCGACTCCCATATGTCCGAACGATCTATGGGCTAACCATACTATTTTCCTCTGCAAAATTGCAGGTACAACAATCCTTAATTTTGTATGGTCAGAGTCTACAAACTTATATAACAATCCATTATAAAACGTGTAGTCTTGAGCTATCTTATTCGCTTCCGTGTACGCTGGTGTTCCTCTTATCAAGCTTCCCTCAAGGAAAGATATGAGCATGTTCATCCATGGATCCTCCCGTTGTCTTTGACTAATGCTTCTTAACTCATTAAGAGTACGCTGATCCCTGTCTTCCAAATCTATAGCCATTACTTCCTCTTCTATGGACTCTGGCTGTCTACTTAAGTAGTCTGGAACTATATTTTCTTTTCCTGGGCAGTACTCTATCTTGACATCAAATTGTTGAATGTATAAAGCCCAACGCATCAACCTTTGACTGGATAAATCAGTCTTCATCAAAAAGGTTAAGGCTTTATGATCCGTTCTTAGAATGACCTGAAACCCATATACGATCTTCCGCCAATATTGCAACGCGTGCAATATCGCCAACAGCTCGATTTCGCTGATCGTATAATTTTTCTCGTGTGGTTTCAGTCTCCTACTTGTGAAAGCTAGATAGTTTTTCTTATCAGGGTTTTCCGGGTTTTCCTGATATAGCATTGCCCCTATTCCAATCTGGGATGCGTCTGTTTGAATGATAAATCTCTGATTAAAATCAGGATATCCTAGCTTCACGTAATTTAAGAGCATTTCCTTGGCCTCCACGAATGCTTTTTCTGCTTCCTCCGTCCATTTCCACTTGCCCCCCTTCTTCAGAAGGTCCTGTAGTGGTGCAACAGTTTTGGTGTATGATGGACAATGTCCTGAGAAGAACCCAATCAATCCCAAAAACTGGCGAACGTTCTTCACCTTCAAAGGCCTTGGAAAATCCCTTATCGATTCCAATTTGCATGGATTTGGTTTAACACCATCCTTGTCAATCACATGCCCTAAAAATGTCACTTGCCTTTGAACTTCCTCAGTATTTCTTTTATGGGTGGTGCCGAATCATTTTCTGGTATGATTTTTGCATTTAAATTTCTGGCATCTAAACACACCCTTACTGAGCCATCCGGTTTACTCACAATCACTAATGGACTAACATATGGTGTCGCCATCTTTTCTATAACACCTGCATTCATCATCTCCTGCAGTGTTTTCTTGGTTTGTGGGTAATGTTTTTCCGCAACCGGGTATGGTTTTTGTTTGAACGGTGCCCAATCATTTACCTGGAACGCGTATTTAAAATTTTCAATCTTCCCTGGCTTGGAATCAAATACGTCCCTATAATTCAATAATAATTTCTTTAACTGTTCCTTATTTTCGGGGCTGACTTTAGCTTCCTCCACTTTTCCTGACAGGTTGGTCTCGAACTCATTTTCCAAATTATCTTCGAGTTCTATGTTGAGGACTTCAAATATATTTTCTATGTCCTTATAATCTTCCTCAATCACTTCTTCCATATGCCATACCTGTTCTCCTATTTTCGCATCCTGTTCCTGTAAGTTAATGTTTTGCTCATCCACATCCTCTCTTTGAACTCTAATGCAGTTTTGCGCTAGGTCTATGATGACCTTGTTCTCACGGATAAAATCAATACCTAATATGACATTATACGGTAATTGATTTACCAGCAAAAAGCACTGCGAAATTTCAGCGTTACCCATGATCAGATCAATGTATACCTGAAATTTGCATGTTAGAGATTTTTCAGGGATAATCCCCTTAATCTTTACACTTGATGTGGGAATCTTTAATACTCGGCCCCTTGTTTCCAGTTCATTTAGAAGGGTTTGTGTAATTAGACTTATTGTGGATCCGATATCAATCAATGCTCTGACCAGTAATCCTTCTATCCTAAGCATAATTATAGGTAATTCTCTTTTAACAGGTGGGATTCCTTCCACATCCTCGTTAATTAGCTCATCTGGTCTTGCTATCCAATTCACAATTTCTACCTCCTCCCAGCTCCTGGTATGTTTCCACTTTTGACAATTTAAATTTGGAGCTTTTTTTTATCCTGAGGGCTCCCTTTTCCCTCATTCTTTAACTGAGCTTGTAGTTCCAAGCTTTGAGCTCCGTCTAGTCGGTCGGGTGATTTCCGGTTCTTAATTGCCTCACTCCAACGGACCTTTTGCCTATCAGGTTCATCTGGTCGTTCGTTCATATAACGAAGACTTTCCTGATATATTTCTTCTATTTCGGCCCGATATTCATCATCCCTATCCTCTGGCCTTACATTCCTTCTGGGATAATTCTCCCATTTCTTTCTGTTGTCTTGCCTTTGATGGTTATTGTTATAGGGTCGGCTCTCTTGTTGCCTATAACCTGAACTCCTAGGATTTCTTCCTCGATATCCTCCTCTGTAGTATGGCTGTATCCTTCTAGGCTCCTGGTGCCCATACTCTCGACCTAGTCCTTGGGTATCCGTGCTGGTGGACTGATTCCTGGTCGCTGGTTTTTCTCCAGTTTCCTGACTGCTGGCCATGTGTACTTGCTCAGTTTGTCTTTGATGCCGAGGAGTTACGTGCGAAGTCGTCATATCTTACTGACGTAATACACTCTCCACTTCCACAGCACTTCTGGCTTTGGATGAGATTAACAGCCTCTGAATCTCATACGGAAGTTGTCTTGCAATGGCGGCACACAAGTCGTTTTCTGCCGGAGCAATATCCAGTTCGCGGAATTTACACAGCTGAGCGGTGAAAAACTCCGAGTACTTAGTTGGTGCATTTGTGCTGTACTTCCTAGAGTACAGATCCAGCCTTAAATTCTCCTGGACGTCTGCTGCCCAATATCGTTTTAAAAATGCTCCCCTAAAGCCTTCCACCGTATCAAAGGTGTATCTGAAGCTTCTGAACCAGGTGAGACAATCACCTGCCAACAGCTTTTCAATAGCTCTCAGTCTCCGATCCTGAGGAACCTTCATTTCGTTTAAATACTCTGCAACTTCCTTTAGCCAGTATTTTGGAGTAATAGACATGTTATTACCCGTAAACTTTACTGGTCTGTCTTCATTGGATTTAATAATGTTTATTATCTGGCCATTTGTCTGATTCATGTACGGGGTTGACATCGCCATCGGATATCCTGGGTTCTTATAAGGGCTCTCCCCTCCTAAGTCCCTCTCCGTATCTGTGCCTTGTTCACGGGAATCTACCCATCCTGTCTTTGGAAACTCCTCCTGATTTTCGAATTCTAACTTCCTTTCCCTTCGGGCACTTTCTTCATTAGCCATGAGTTGGATTTCCATTTGACTATTCTTATGTTCAGTCCTCTCCAATCGGGATCCTAAATCATTTTGAATTCTTTCCTGATTTTTCTTACTGGTTTCCAGTTCTTGTTTGATTTGGTTTTTGTCGTTCCTGAAGCTTTCCCTGAAGACATTTAGTTGGTCTTCTACCACTTTCTTGATGACCATGACCTGTTCTGTTGTAATTTCTGGTTTAACGTCACCTCTGGTATCTAGGTCTTCTTGTATTTCCTTTACCTTTTTCTCCAGCTCTCTTTGTCCTTTGACCAAGTTTACTTTAATTCCTTCCAGTTTTTCCTCAGATTTCCCTTGACTCTTATATAATATCATCAAGTCATTTTGGATCTGGCCTACTTCCCTATGAGTTTTTCCTATTTCGACCTTTAATGTTCCGATGGTTCCCTGAACATCATTAATACCCTGACTTATTTCATCTATCTTATGGGTACTTTCCTTATTTTCGTCCTCTCGTTGTTTTCTTTCACTCTGGAGATGCTCCTCATATAGACCTAAACTTTTATCTATTTTCGTTTCGTACGTCTTCCAGTTATCATTTACCTGCCTAATAAAATGATCAATCTGATCTTTCATACCCTTAACATCCTGTTTATTTTGATTTTTCATCTCAGTTACTTCGGTTTGAACTCCATTGACCTTTCCCTCAAGTTCTCCTACTTTGTCCTTTACCCCTTTAAATTCTTCTCCTAATGTCTTAAAACTTTCTTTTATCTCATCCCGGGAACGTTCACAAATATTCTTGTTAGATTCTATCTGAGCTTTCAATTCTTTCTGCACACCTTGGATCTGGGTTACAAGTTTCTCCTCACATGCTTTTACATTTCCCTCCATATTACTCAATTTAATTTCCATGGAACTCAAACTTTTATTCAAAATTTCAAAATTTCCTTGACATGCTGTTTGGGATTTTTCCGTGCTACCCTTCAAGATATTTATTTGGTCTTGCAATCCTGACTGAAGTGCTTTGTTTTCATTTTCAATTTTAATTGTGATTTCCCCTTTTAACTCAGTTAACTTGTCCACAAACTTAGTGTCAAAACCTTCATCAAGAATTTTAAATTTAGTATCCATTGTCTTTTCTATTTCAGCCTTCAGTACTCCATGGTTTTCTTTACTGTTGGCTTTCAGAGACTCTAACGTCTCCATTTTTATCACTTCCAACTGTTTTTTAATGGTTTCCCCACTTTCTGTTTTCATCTTTTCTATCTTGGCCTTCAGTTCCTTATTCATTTTTATACCGTCGGCTTCGATAGCTTCTAATTTAGTCCCCATGTTATCACTATTAGTTTCGATGGCTTCTAATTTAGTTCCCATATTATCACTATTAGTTTTTAGTGACTCTAAACTTTGATTCATGGATCCTAACCTTTGGTTATTTTTCTCCTGTTGGCTATCCAACTTATTCAAACTCTCATTTATGGATTCTAAATCCCTTTTATTTTCACTCTGTTGACTATCCAATTGATTCAAACTCTTATTTATGGATTCGAACTCTTTTTTATTTTCATCCTTTTGGAGGCCCAATGTATTGTCTATTGTTCCCAATTTATTGTTTATGGCCTCCAAGAGCCGTTGCATCTCTTCACTCAATGCCATCTTATGAGTATACAGTGGGCCACTAATGCCACCACACTAGTACATGCTTGAGAGATGATACTCTGAATCAGTGTGTCCCAATTTCTTTAAAAATTTACTTTGGTACGGGTATTTACTTACAACGTACCCTTTTGATACTTTATTCAATTTCATAAGCCTTTATGGAAGTATTTAAAATTCAAAATTTCGAAAAACCATTTTTTTTCAAAAAATGAAAATTTTGATTTTTCGAGAAAAACTCGGGTTTTCCCTAGGAAAACTCAGCCCTGCGTACTGGGCGCCATGAAATGTTTTTGCTAGGGGGGTGTTGATAATATAATTCAGAGCTGCTCGGTATGAGTTTCCAGGGACCCATGCGGTCAGTTAATATTTTATGTTGTAGCTACTCCTATCATTACTTTACTTTACATGATATGACCGTCTTAAGTGTTCCTCTAGTTATTAATCCAGCACATTACTTATATGCCCCCATGTGCCCTTTTAGCAAGAAATATGCCAATCACAGTATGCCAGCGTAGCTCAATTCGGAATTTTCGGGGCAGCGGTAAGTTCCCCCACTCTGTGACTCACATATTTTGGATTAATTAGAGGATACACTTGCAAAAATAACAACAAAATCAACTCCTATTTTAACACATTTAATTAATAAAATTAATGGCGCTACAAACACTTTAACAATTTAATTACTGACCCATAATCATCTACTTGTTCCAAATGAACAAGGAATCACAAATATAATAAAACAAATATTGTATTTAAACATATGGTTTCCACATAAACCAACAATTCCTACTTAGTCTTACTTCCATAAAGCATCAACTGTAAGTTTTATATAACTCCGAGCTCTTTTGGCTCCATGCTTTACATAATAATGGTGTCATTCTTGTACACCTCAAATACTACTTTCATATTTTCTTAATCCTCAAAAACAAATGTATAATTACATTTAAAAATTTATGTTAATTATCTAACTCAATATTTTGGGCATGTTCACACATTCAGCGGTTATCATCTCTCTTTATTTTCACAAATATATTAAGGTAATCAGGAAATCAATTGTGTACTCCAGAGCGTGAAGATACTTGACACAGTCAAAAAACTATAGTTACTCCCGAAACTTAGTTGCCTTCAATTAACTCGTGGAATCCTACTTCCATACATCATTACAATAGGGATTGTTATTTATCTCTTATGTCTTATAAGACCATTATCACATAAGAAACTACGATCTGAACAGGCAAACGAAAATATCAATCTACAAGGACCTCGGTTCAACGCCCGGGTCGTTAACAACTTTAAACACTCACGGTGTCTTTACTACATCTTACGAGACGGTTTCGGCCCACCCTTACTCTAAGAGAGCCAGGCCATTATACTCGGGCGCGATTTATGACACGGAGGGTGACGGGCGACTCTCTGTCTAACCCACGTTAGCAGCTCCTTTCCAAGGCTTTCAAAACAAACCTTCACATTATACTCAGTCCTGGGGAGAGACCGGGCTTTTACTGTACTGTATCCATTCAAACAAATATTCTTTGGTTCATAGACCACTTTCGTAATCTTGGCATTTATTAATTATGAGAGGGTCCTCATTGATTGGGGAAGATTAATACACATTCGACGACGAAGAATTAAGGGGCTTTTCATAAGAGGATTCTGAGTTCGAATCTCTTCACATGCCTCGGGAACCATTCCCTTATAGAGGACTTATACAAGACGCGATTTAAAGTCGGCCGTGGCCTACATGACATACGCTCAATAATACCATACATTAGCTCCCTTTTAATACATACACAATGCCTCGTGATACTACGTCACAAATAGAGGACTTATACAATTATCACTTCACTGCAATCAACTACCCTCCATAAGTAATTTACCAAGTATTTTAACTTCTACGCTTTCCTAGCGTGACATTTTAATATTATTTGCGCTCCTTTGCGCTATGCATTATTTTAAGCCGAAATGTCTTCCCAAGAACTGATAAATCTCATTAGTAACAATTCATATTATTTTTAATTCTTATATTAATCTTTTCCGTTGCCGATAAATCGCTCCCTTTTAAAACATTCCCTTGAACATCATATCTTACACATACATTAAGGCTTTAACGCTCTTATGTTCACATCAATTTATTTGATCTTTATTTAATATTTCCATACTTAGTTATTAGTATTATCTTTATTCTTTACACAAGCTCAAAAGCTATTTCTTTCATATCTCAACTTTACTTTATTTAAATATCTTTCATGATAATTACTGATATTTCACTTGCTCTTATGACATTTGTTAAATACATTAACATTTTATTCACATATTTCCTCTACGGGATTTATTCTTTACATAATTATTTAAAATTTCTCAAATTTCTATTATTGTTCAGACCGCGTTCTTGTTTATTCAGTATTTATTTCTTAAAACACATCCATTTTACTCAAAACTCCGGTGGATTTGTACACAACCAATTCCTGACACCAAAATAGAATGAAATTCAGTACTCACATGTTTTTAAGATCGTCCCATGATCTTTATTCTTGTGCGGTGTTTCATTTTAGGCCCACTTTGAACTTTTACTCCATATTAAAGGAATTCATCTTATGTACAAACACTTCTTGACATATATTTAAGACACTTAACATTGACGACATTTTTATACACTGATGTGTCCCTTTAGAACACATAATAAACACTCAAAAAATATTAATTTAACACACAATCTTGATAAATTTACACTTCACAATTCTTGATCACTAGGCCGTATTTCTGAGCCTATCACACGTGACCTCTTAATTTCCCGTTTCCAAGGGTGAAATTTATTCAATGTCGGCTTCCTATCCTGCAGAATACGAAAGTCTCGAAACATCTACTGTTCCCTGGAATCCAAATTCTTCTACTCCTATCCTGGATGACCGGCTATTTATCTAGCTTGAACGGCTTCTTTGTAGATCTGGCTTATCGATCCTAGCGAAAGTCTATTCGGATCGAGGTCTCCTCAATGACCTATAGATTTAGTTTATAGCAGCTAGTACTTCTCGAGTCTAGTACTTTTAGAATAGTTCGCCTGCTTTTTGGAGATAATGTTTATAGTCTCCGTGCTTCTTTATTTGATCGATTCTAGCACTCCTACGTTTCTGATATACGTTCCGAACCTTATTCTGTTCTTCCCTTTTTGGGTTCTTTAATTTAGATAACAGTTTATCTTTCTGGTATGGTACTTCCGTACGTTATGATATATTCGTTCGTCTATTTAACGACCTATCGCCTTTAATTCCGACGTTCGCAGCCTGCTCTGACTATATCTTACGAACTTTTCACTATAACTTGTATACAGTCGGGCCTAAATCCTGTAACTAGGATTTTCCTAATATTTCAATACGGCGATACTTTAAATTTCTTCTTTACCACTCCTTATGGAGGCAAGCAAGTTGTTAATACTGCGACGCCTATGGCTATCGGATATTACTTCTGCGGTGTAACACAGCGTTTCTTCCCTCAAGGAGTACTAGTAACTTTCTTCGATATGACGCAGAGTTACGCCCCACACGGCTGTCTGGATACTGATGTGCTGTGATGTAGTCTTACGCCCCTCACGGACTGTCGGAACTGCATGCGTAGTAACACCCTCACGGGTTGTCAGAATAACTGCATGATTGGCTTGGTGAGGCCAGGAGTTTTATACCTTTTCGCTACAAAAAGATAAGACTCTAGTCCTTTCTGTGGCCAACTTCTAAAATAATGGTGGCACAAATATAAAAATTATACCTTCCGAAAGCTCGTCTTCTCAATGTCAAATAATCTCATTGCACCTAAGAATCGATCGTGCAATTCGGAGATATTAATTAATTTCTCGTCCTCAATTGTGTGGGTGTTGCATTTCTTTTGCTTTCTCCCCTCCACACAGGCCTTGGTAATTCCCCGATGACGTCGTCTTGCGTTTGCAGTTTTCTCCTGCGCAATTAATAAATGGTTTCTCTTTACTAAAAAATCTCTCATTCGAAATGATTCACTGTACTGTACTTGTTTACTCATTATTATACTTGTAAACGGGTTAAATTTAATTATTCCTCTTCTGGCGCATAAGCGGTGTTGTCAATTTCCAGCAACGTAAGGTCGATTTCCGAGTCAGGCTTCCTTGTTTAATCTTGGGAAATTTCCACTCGGTTATTAATACTCATGACTCGCTCCCTTCTGAATGTCAAGAGGAGTGATCTCATCTCACGAACACCTGGTCCTCGCCTCTTGCACCATATTAGGCTAGCATCTTAGCTGGATCTTTCTTTAAGTTACATTAGAAACTATACGTTTCTTTCATTTCTTTCCCAAATACATGGATTCGCCCTCATTGGACCCTATGGCACATGGGTTCAATACGAAGATATTTATTTATTAATAAACAAGAAGTTGTGACGAACTAAAGAGCCTACTTTTCTTAAAATTTAAGATTCATGCCAATCTATATAGACCTATCTAGAATAATGACGAAATCAAGTTGGTAATATGGAAATTTATAATTAGTTCAAAATAAACCTGGTATAATGTAGCCTAATAGAGCACTACAGTACTACAGTTGGCAGCCCTGGTGACTGAATATATTGTTAGTTCCATCTCTTAAGGTACAGAATAGAAAATTTGGTTGAAGTCCAATGGATAGCATGGACGTTACATGCAGTTAGACATTGGATCTATCAGCGCGCGTAAAATCATGTTGGAAACAATGTCATGCATGTGTTGGTCAGAAATAATCTGAAATGTTGTGCCAATTTTGGATGAAATCCATTTGTTAGTATATACGTTACATATATTTTAATATTGGACCTATCAGCAGCACTGACGTGTGTTAGTTTCTCCAAATTAATCGAGAATGTCAGGTACTATGCGTGTGCAAATTTTATAGCTGTTGGCTTATATACTTTCTGATATATTAATATTAGGGTAAAAAATGGAGACAGAAATTATTAACAGTTGGCAGCCCTGGTTGCTCTTACGAATAAGCATAGTCATAGGTGATATGGTACACATAGCACATACGATATTTGGTTGAAATTCAATTGATAGTATAGAAGTTACATGTATTTTAAATTCGTCCTATCAACAGGCTTAGAATCATGTTGGTAGCACTGACGTGCATAAGTTACTCTAATTAATCTAAAATGTCAGGTAATGCACGTGTTCATAGTTTCTGATATATTGGTATTTGGATAAGAAAATAGAGAGAGAGAGCATTTATTAACAGTTTGCAGCCCTGGTGCCTTTTAGGAATACGCTCAGTCATATCTGTTTATGTACACATAGTACATACGAAATTTGGTTAAAATCCAATATTGATAGCGTAGAAGTTATTATATATGCATTTCAAATTGGACGTATCAGCAGGCTTAGAATAATTTTGGCAACACTGCCATGCATGGCCTCCTCGAAATTAAACTGGAATATTATTGTCTATATGTGTGCCAATTTTGGATTAGCTCCCATGCATACCTTCCTAGATATCCAACATGGAGCTCAAATTTCAATTGCGGTTTTTGAGCAGTTGGTAGCACTGACATTATTTTCAAATATGGGCTTGAGATATTCAGATATAGATCTTTACTCATACCAAATTTGGATTCGATTACCGGAGCCGTTTTGGAGTTGATAGGGGGCAGACACACACGCAGCCAGCCAGCCAGACAGACCGACAGAAGGTCAGACGTACAGACAGACAGACAGACATTTGTCCGGATCGATCTCATAAGTCTACTTTTTCCTACTTCTTACAAAATGAGAAAAGTAGGCTAGAAATCTAATTATGGAGCTTACGCTAACAGAAAGTAGTAGGTGAGGCTCAGTTGAATCCGCAATAAGATAATCAAGGTAAAGAGTAAAAAGAAATCAACATACAAATTAAATTACTAAGTTCCGGTAAATATTTGTAACATATACTCAGTTCTTAAAATTTCATCTGGAATGGGTTGTCTAAATCAATTAATAACACTTTTAGTAACTTTTTTGATTTGTTGTTATTGATACAAGTAGTGACATATCCGTGGTACTTTGCCTAAATCTATGATATGATAAGTCTAATAATATGCTTTCTTACTTGACAGCCACTGCCGCAACACTAAGATACTTGTGATTTTATAAATGCTTTACATACAAAATACAGTTGAGTCTCGCAAACTCGGCACTCGGTAACCCGGCACTCCGGATTTCTCGGCCACCCTGACAGGAGAAAAAAAAATCATAATTTTTGTTTGTTTTTGTGTTTCCGCACAGAGCGTTATTATGTTTTCTTTCGTCTTCTCCATCAATGGAATTATCGACAGTTAAATACGACGCGAAACAAGTTGACCGACAGTGCATAGTAAGAAGAGTAACGACGACCTGATAAATACAGGTACTGTACAGTACTGTAAATGCACAAACTGTTGGTACTAAGAAGTAAACAAACTGTTCTCGCGCAGGTATTTATTAGATTGCGCATTCTCCGCAATTCTGTTTCTTCGCCGTCTTCGTGACAAGGCTTCAAGAAACAGGTATCAAAGCGAAAAGCAAAAGAACATTACTTACTTTTTTGCAAAAAAGTAAATGGTAATTTTCATTAAGAGAAAAAAAAAAAACTATTTGCCTACGGGAATTGTTTTGTACATATGCTGTACAGTGTACATATTATAAAAATAATTTGTAGGCTTAGTTTTTCTAAGTTTCTGTTATAATTTACAGTAATTGTTTTCCTTGATTCTTATGCAGTACGGTACTGAACTATACAGGGTGTATTTGATATGATGGAAGTCCGTTACACTGGTGATAGAAGAGACTATTCTAAGCTTCCTAGGTAAAAAATTTGTCACCTATCTTGAAATTGATAATTAATCATTAAAAAGTCAATGTTTTTAGTTATTTCAGAAACTAATCAGGCAGAAAGTGGTGCGGCAGGCTGGGGAAACGAGGCGGAGCCCGATGTGACGACGCGCGAAGGGGAAGTTGTTACGTAATCGGAGCATTGACCTTACCGGTTGACTTGAGGGGTGGTAGGCTATCAGCTGTTTGAGCTCTACCGTCTCGTAAGAAAATGTGCATTGCCGTTGTTCTTGTTGTTGTTGTTGACAACGCACGCAATGGCTTGGGACGTCAGGACCGGTAGTATTGTGTAGCCTACTTTGTAAGTGTGGAATTCATTGATTGATGTTCATGTATAAAATAATTTCGATACTCAGCCCTGATGTATCATTGGCGTCCGTGTCGGACCTTCTGTTGACTAGTTTCTGAAAATACTAAAAACATTCTCTTAATGAAATGCAGTGTGACAAAATTTCGACATCCCGCAGTCTGTTCAGAACTAGGCATTTAGGACGGAAGTAAAAAACTTGATGTTTTGTTTGAGAGGCTTGGCGATTTTGGTCATTTAGCCCCATGTAGCTGGGTGTGGGTAGAATTTGTGTGATAACCTGTGTTTTGTGGTTTCTGTAGAAATGTGGGTATTTGTAATTCAGGTGAGGATTCGGAAGAAGGCGCCGGCCCTGTGGTGTTGGGGCAGTGCAACTGCCTCTCACCTGGAGGCCCTGGGTTCGATTCCTGGCTCCATCAGGGATATTAGAAACTGACGTGAGGGCTGTAACGCAGTGCACTAAGCCTCGTGAGGGCAATTAAGTAGCTGTCTAACAGTGAGGCAGTGCCCGAGTCAGGAAAATCAAGATTAATGGCCGAGGGGACCCGATGCACTGACCACGCGTCACCCTAATATCTGCAGGCCAAATGGCTGGACAGCGGTCGCTTGGTAGGCCTAGGCCCTTCATGGGCTGCACTGCCAGCGGTTATGATTATTGAGAAGAAGGCGGCCGTGGCCTTAAGTTAGGAACAATCCCGACATTTGCCTGGGGTAGAAGTGGGAACCCATGGAAACCTACTTCCAAGATTAAATACTAGTATGGTACCACATGTTCATATTGTGAATTGTCCCATCCCATCTCCAGCCCTCGGGTGGCCATTAACTGGAGAGGGGGGGGGGGGAGGATTGATTTATTGGTCCATCAACAATGTAAATACATATGAAAATAAAATACAAATACATTGTTATAATACAGTGTTATAATAATAATAATAATAGTCTAATAATAATAATAATAATAAGAGTCAGCATGTGTAGTTCTGGTGGTAGAGGGTGCGATCTACGTTCAGTCATGTAGTAAATGAATGGGATCTAATAAGATCATCTCCATGGATTTCATGGCACATACAAGAAATCCTACGTACATTAAAGTCTGGCAACTCGACATACCAAAAAGAAACATAAAAGAAGTTAGTGTGTCTAAAAGCCTACTATTACTATTATTAGTATTATTAATAAGTTTATTACAGTTGTTGCACTATCTTCACACAAAGATAGACCAACAGTTCCTTAAATTAATTTACTAAATCTTTAGGATTTCTATTTTCTATGCATAGTTCATGAAGCTGGAAAAATCCTAGACAGATCCACCATCACTAGTCATGTAGCCACTCCCCATGAAGGTGTGAATCAGCTGTTCATAGGCTCGGTTTGTGTATTTCAATGTCATTGGCAGACAAGGCGAGGAGGTCACTCAACTGCAGACTCTGGTCAACATTCCTCAGCGTAGGAGGGGAGGGAGACGGGGAGAAGTCAGCTCTGCTGCTGAGGGGAACGAAGTGAAAGCCCGTTTCCAAGATATTGACCGACGATTTTTGTGATTTAATTCCACCTACACTAATTAAGATCCGACTTAATTTCATGAAGATATTTGCTTAGAATACCATCTTCTATCACCAGTGTAAAGGACTTCCATCATATCAAATACACCCTGTATATTCAAGTACTGTAATTTTAGTGGCTTAATCATTTTAAAACTTGTGTTTCTGTTAAAAACAAATAAATGTACTGCATTGCATTACTTTTAAACCAAAACAAACGGCTTATTTTGTCTTTTAAACACATTTCCCGATAACCCGGCATTTTGCTAACTCGGCCACCCTTCGGTCCACTTTATGCCGAGTTAGCGAGACTCTACTGTACAACACAGGCTTTCACAATTTTACCACTAGGGGAGCATTTGTCGTTTGGAAATACGAGGCACGTCAAGAAGTAAGTTCCGTTTGGTAATAAAATTAAATTGTGTACAGATACAGAAAAATTATTTATTGCACAACATTCTACACCTCTTAAACTACTTTTCCACATAACTGCCGAACTTTTGCAGGCATTTGTCACAGCGTGGCACAAGTTTTTGGATACCTTCTTCATAGAAGTTTGCCGCCTGTGTCTTCAACCAGTTGGAAACATCTTCTTTCAGCTCATCGTAATTGTTGAACTGTTGACCGCCAAGGAAAGACTTGAGATGTGTGAACAGATGAAAGTCGCTAGGAGCGAGGTCAGGGCTGTACGGAGGGTTGTCAAACACGTCCCAGCCAAATCCCTGTAGGAGGTTTTTCGTCGCATTTGCAGTGTGTGGTCGTGCGTTGTCGTGAAGAAAAACAACACCTTTTGACAGCAACCCTCGGCGCTTATTCTGTATTGCGCGGCGCAATTTCCTAAGTGTCTCGCAGTAAGCATCTGCGTTGATTGTTTGACCACGCGGTAAGAAATCAATGAGTAAGATGCCTTTCCAGTCCCAGAACACTGTGCACATCATTTTCCGGGTTGTCAAGATTTGTTTCGGCTTAACCTTTGCTGGGGATGAAGTGTGCCTCCATTCCATTGATTGCCGCTTTCTTTCAGGGGTGTCGTAAGAAACCCAAGTTTCATCTCCTGTGACTATCTGTGTCAGAAATTCTTCGCCGCCTTCATTGTAACGGGTCAAAAACTGAAGTGCACTACCCATCCGTTTTGTTTTGTGTTTCTCCGTAAGAATCTTTGGTACCCAACGTTGGCAAAGTTTGCGAAAGTTCAGTGTTTCGGTAACAATTTCATGAATTAGTGATCGTGAGATTTGGGGAAATTCCATAGCGAGAGCACTAATTGTAAACCTGCGGTTTTCCCGGATCTTGTCATCAATCGCTTGAACCAGTTCTTCTGTAACCAAAGATGGACGCCCACTTCGTTCTTTATCGTGCACTTCATTATGTCCTTCATTGAACTGTCGGACCCATCTTCTCACCATTGAATCACTCATCGCATTTTGTCCACACACTTCGCAAATTTGCCGATAAATGTCAATTGGTTTCACTTTCCTAGCATTCAGAAAACGAATCACAGATCTGATTTCACAAGTGGCGGGATTTGCAATCAACACCGACATTGTACGAGTAAACATGCACAACAACGCGTACGTGGCTGACAGCGCTCTCCAAATGGCGCACGTTTCTTCTCCTTGATACAGAGCGTCTACCGGCATATGCGGAACTGCGCTGCAGCGGAACGTACAACTAGTTGAAGACACAGGCGGCACACGTCTATGAAGATGGTATACAAAAACTCGTGCCACGCTACGACAAATGCCTGCAACATTTCGGCAGTGCAATAAGTAATTTTTCTGTATCTGTACACAATTTAATGTTATTACCAAACGGAACTTACTTTCTGGACGTACTTCGTACGTAACCA
The DNA here is from genome assembly GCA_946902985.2 of Meconema thalassinum. Lineage (NCBI taxonomy): Eukaryota > Metazoa > Arthropoda > Insecta > Orthoptera > Tettigoniidae > Meconema > Meconema thalassinum. The sequence goes on from OX336388.2 coordinate 1,026,857,778, forward strand.
ACAGAAATTAAATAGCTGACTCAATACAACTGGTGAGATGAACTCGTCTCTTGCGCTGGTTCCTTTGTTTAGGGGCTGCGACAACGCGATCATGTAGCCCTGTGCACTTTGGTTGTGTGTAGAATCTGTCTGATAACCGGTGTTAATTGTGATGACTGTATTAGTGTGTGTATCTGTTTTCAATTCTCAGTAAGGACTGCTGACGATAATTTCAAGTAGTTCGTACTTTCGCTACCAAATGCTACCGTCCACAACACATAGTTGCTAACTTGGCTACTACTGGATGCCATCGCAAGTTTAGTTAGGGGAAGTTTCTTTAACATGGCATCAATCTATGGCATGGGCTTTACTTCCCCTCCGAAGGAAGGCATACTTAGGGATTTTTAACGCCCTTAAAAATCCTACGACTTCCGCCAGGTTTGATCCCGTGACCTTGGGCATCGAAGCTCATCATGCTAACAACTACGCCACCGAAGTCAGTCAGAAAAAGTATATTTCAAGTACTGTGGAGTTATTAAAGTCTCCACAATACACTACAATGCGCAAAATATTATTGGTCATCACCGGCAAAGAAGGTTCCAAAAGTCACTGCATAACAGAATTCTTGTCAATAACACTTAGAAAAAGAACCTCAGCACAATGCAACGCCCAACCTCCATCCAACTCTCGTAGAGATAAAAGCCGCGTAGGAGAGATATCTCTTGTTTATTGTTGTTTCATTGTCAGAGGCTTGTGATATCGTGGTCCCCAGCCACGTGTACTTTGGTACGAGTGAAATCTGTCAAATAGCCTGTGTCATTGTGATGGCTGTAACAGTGTGTGTATTTGTAATTGTGGCTAGATTGGGAAAGAGGTGGCCGTGGCCTGGAACGTGGTACCACCCTGGTATATGCCTGAAGAAATACAAAAAACACTTCTAAGCTTGTTAAGGTAGGAATGCATCTCTTCTCATTTCTTCCTTACGAGGTTGAGTGCAGTTCGTTCCAGCCCACAGACTAGAATTAAATTTATTTCCGGAGAAGAGAATTGAACCCGCGCCTAGAGGCTGAATACGTCCCCCAAGGGCTTGTTGCGTAGTGGCTAGCATTATTGGCTGTCACCACAGAGGCTCGGGTTCGATTCCCGGCTCTGCCATATAATTTAATTCTAGTCTGAGGTTTGGAGCAGGGTACACTCAGACATTCTGGAAATGGTTTTCCGTGGTTTCCCACTTCTACTCAAGGTAAATGTCGGGATGGTACCTAAATTAAGGCCACGGACGCTTCCTACGCATATTCTACCTCCACTACAAAATACACACACGATTACAGACAATACAGTGACACAGGATATCAGAAAAGTACTACATACACACACCTAAGTACCCGGTCTACATGACCACGATGTCCAAAGCTCCTAAAGAGTAAACAACAAAACAAAAGTAGGTCTACTACTACAACAAAAAGGTAATGTTTATGTGTTTGTAATGAAAACAAATAATCATCATACTACTTTAGTTAAAATTTAAGATTCATGCCAATGATTAAACAATATGGATCTATCCAGAATAATGACGAAATTAAGTCGGTGATATCGAAATTTCTAATTAGTTCGAAATACTGTATACCTGGCATAATGTAGCCTAATAGAGAACTACAGTTGGTAGCTCTGGTGACTGAATATATTCTTAGTTCCATCTCTTAAGGTACAGAATTAAATTTTTTGTTGAAATCCAATGGATAGCATGGACGTTCCATGCAGTTAAACATTGGATCTAACAGCGCACGTAAAATCATGTTGGCAACAATGATATACATGAATTAGTCAGAAATAATCTGAAATAATATGATCTATTGTTGTGTCAATTTTGAATGAAATCCATTAGTTAGTATAGAAGTTACAATGCATTTTAAAATTGGACCTATCAGCAGGCTTAGAATCATGTTGGCAGCACTGACGTATATTAGTTACTCCAAATTAATCTAGAATGCCATGTAATATACGTGTGCAAAGTTTAGAGCTATTGGCTTGAATACTTTCTGATATATTGATATTAGGGTAACAAAAAGAGAGACAGTACTTATTAACAGTTGGCAGCCCTGGTTACTCTTAATAAACGGCATAGTCATATCTGTTATGGTACACATAGCACATACGAAATTTGGTTGAAATCCAAATGATAGTATAGAAGTTACATGTATTTAAAGTTGGACCTCTCAGCAGGCTTTAGAATCATGTTGGTAGCTCTGACGTATATAAGTTACTCCAAATTAATATAGAATGTCAGGTACTATACGTGTGCATAGTTTAAAGATGTCGGCTTGCATAATTTCTCATATATGGGTATTTGGATAAAAACAAATTGAGAGCATTTATTAACAGTTGACAGCCCTGGTGGCTCTTGAGAATACGCTGTCATATCTGTTTATGTACACATAGCACATACGAAATTTGGTTGAAATCCAATTGATAGTGTATAAGTTATATGCATTTAAAATTTCGACTTATCAGCAGGCTTATAATCATTTTGGCAACACTGCCATGTATGGCCTCCTGGAAATTTAACTGCAATATTATTAGCAATACGTGTGCCAATTTTGAAATAGCTCCCATTCATACCTTCCAAGATATCCAACATGGATCTCAAATTTCAATTGCGATTTTTCAGCAGTTTATAGCACTGACATCATTCTCAAATATGGCCGTGAGATATTCAAGTATAGATCTTTACTCCTACCAAATTTTGTTTCGATTGCTGCAGCTGTTTAGGAGTTGATAGGGACTCACACACACACAGGCAGACAGACAGACAGACAGACAGAAGGACAGACAGACAGACATACAGACAGGCAGACGGACAGACAGACACACATTTGCCCGATCTCATTAGTCTACTTTTTCCTCATTTTTGCAAAATGTGAAAAGTAGGCTAAAAATGAGATGGTGTTTGTCGTCCTGTCTGTCTGTTTCTCAATCACGCAAGAACCACTGGTTCGATTTAAATGAAATTTTGCATGGATGTAGCTGATTTACCAGGTTTACACATAGGCCACTTTTGATTTCGATATTTTGCACTATTTAAAAATGGCGACTATTTTCATATTTCCATATCAAATAAGAAGAGAACGCTAAGAAATAGCAAACTTTTGATGGCACGTACGAGCTTTAAAATTTAATTTCCTATCTGAAAGGTCCTTATCACTTTTCGTGTATCTCCAACGGTAGCGAGTAAAACCCACATTTGTGATGTCACTACATCCTTTGGATTCAAAATTTCATATTTCCAATTCAAATAAAAAGAGAACGCTAAGAAGTAGCAAACTTTTGATGGCATGTAGGAGCTTTTAATTTAATTTTCTACCCGAAAGGTCTTTATCACTTTTCGTGTATCTCCAACGGTTAGCGAGTAAAACCGAAATATGTCTTATAAAACACGGTCAACGCCGAACGAAGTTAAGTCTTAGTCTCTACACAAACTGTTTTATTTATAGAGGTAGGCTGTGGGGTCCGAAACGATATGTGATTTTGAGTCTAATTTTATACTCTTTGGCCTGGTTATTGAATGTGAGTATTTGGATCTTTACGCTGTTTCACAATGTTTTAGTGCTTTCTACTTTGCACGGTATGCTTTCATCCTTTTTATCGATTTGTTTTTCGTTAAATGAATACTTCAGGAGGCCAATATTTATCTACTTTTTGTCGTTTCTTACCATGATCAGAAACCCAAATTCACAGACGAATGTTTCGAAGACTAACGACTGTCACATTAGTTTATTTAGTGTTCATATTAATATTACAGCAGAACTGGGCAAATTTATTTCAATAAAGTTGGTATTTTGCCTTTCTCTGCCAATAAAAAAAACGCTCAAAACACGGCGTAAACCTAAGAAAGTTGATGAGTTTTAATTGCTTGGCCCTGAAATTCAATATACAATGATTTTGGAAGCCTTTATAGGGAGGTGAAAGACTGTTTTAGCGTTTAGCTCTCGCAGTAAAGTAACGGCGGTGTTCTAAATAAGAATTGAGGTATCGCGCAGTTTGCTACTCCTTTGGTAGTCCGCAAATAGACCACAAGAGCCCGCTGATGAACTATCTCGGAGTTACTAGGCGTAAACACGCACAAGACACGGAATAAACTTAGAATTTTTGTATCTGTGATTAATTTGTTTTTGTTATTATTACTTGGGATGATTGAAGTTCGTTCCGTTACTCTTACTCTTTATCATGACATAGTACGTAGTTTCCGCAATATTACTTATTGCGGATATGATAATTGCTATCCAGTTTGATGTATTTTTAGCATAATGTTTATATGTTTAAATATAGTATGAGGACGTTAAAAGATAGGTGTTCAATATTTAAGACAGGTTATTTAACTTTTACTACATATAAGCTGATATTTATTTCCAACTAGCTGTACCCGGCAGTTGCAATGCCAATCAAAGAAAGTGTTGTTTGTTGAAATGATTTTGGATTCCCAATATTTTTAGCCTACTTTCGATTTTTGCAAAAAATGAAAGTAGACTTATGAGATCAACACAGGGCGAAAAAAGTGTGTCTGTCTGTGTGTGTGTATGTGTGTGTGTGAGTCTGTGTGTGTGTGTGTCTGTGTGTCTGTGTGTGTGTGTGTGAGTGTGTGTACTCTGAATGTCTGTCCCCCCCTATCAATTCGAACACGGTGAATGCGAATTGAACGAAATTTGGTACAAAGGTAGCACTAGTAAAGGACACCTCAGTGTCATGTTTTATATCGCCGCCATCTTGACGGAAACGTAATGGCGGCCACACAAATGTTCAAAGCTTAAATCAAATTACGACTAACCTAATCATCCGATCTCTACCAAATTTTGCAACAACATACCTTTATGGGGGGAGCATCCTTTCACCATACTAATAAGTCATCAGCGTAATAGTTTGTGGATGGCGGCCATCTTTGTGTGAAAATCAATTCCCCCTATTAATTCAAACACGGTGAAACCAAATGGAACGAAATTTTGTACAGAGGTAGCACTAGCAAAGGGCACCTCAGTGTCATGTTTTATATCGCCGCCATCTTGACAGAAACGTAATGGCGGCCACACGAATGTTCAAAGCTTAAATCAAATTACGATTAACTTAATCATCCGATCTCTACCAAATTTTGCAACTACATACCTTTATGGAGGGAGCATCCTTTGACCAATCTAATAGGTCATTCGCCTAATAGTTTGCGTATGGCGGCCATCTTTGTGTCAAAATCGATTCTCCCTATTAATTCAAACACGGTGAAACCGAATGGAACGAAATTTGGTACAGAGATAGCACTAGCAAAGGGCATCTCAGTGTCATGATTTATATCGCCGCCATATTGACAGAAACGTAATGGTGGCCACACAAATGTTCAAAGCTTAAATCAAATTACGATTAGCCTATTCATCCGATCTCTAGCAAATTTAGCAACAACATACCTTTATAGAGGGAGCATCCTTTGACCAAACTAATAGGTCATCAGCCTAATATTTTGCGGATGGCGGCCATCTTCGTGTGAAAATCGATTCCCCTTATCAATTCGAACACGGTGAAACCGAATGGAACGAAATTTGGTACAGAGGTAGCACTAGCAAAGGGCACCTCAGTGTCATGTTTTATATCACCGCTATCTTGACGGAAACGTAATCGCGGCCACCCAAATGTTAAAAGCTAAAATGTAATTACGACCAACCTAATAATCTAGTCTCTACCAAATTTTGCAACACCATATCTTTATGTGTGAAACATATTCAGACCAAACTGCAAGAACATCAGCCCAATAGTTTGCAGATCGTGGCCAAGTATGTGTGCAAATCGATTCCCCCTATCAATTCAAACACGGTGAAACCGAATTGAACGAAATTTGGTACAGAGGTAGCACTAGCAAAGGGCACCTCATATTCATGTTTAATATCCCTATAGCACGTTGTATTTCAACAAGCTACTACAACCAACATTCAATCATACTCCTTGAAAAGGACAAAGAGTTATAACAATACCCATGCATTTAGGAGAAAGTAGGCTATATGTTCTTTACTGAACATCTTGTTTTCTTTTTCCGTTAACCACCACTAAACTATTGTAAAATTGATTTTCTATCTAAAAAACAACAACATGGGAGCGTGCTCAACAACTGAACAAAGTTTCCTCGCAATTAAATAAATGGTATATGAACGCATACAGGACTTTGTTGAAACGATTCGAGTGCTGTCACCCATTTGTAGAATGGATTTACTAATTCTAAAACCTTCCCTGGAGTGTACACAACAACTCATCAAAGTTTCAACGCAATCGGATGAATGGCATATGAACCCATACGGGATTTTGTTTCAACGATTCGCGCGCCGTCACTCACTTGTTGAATCTACTTATGTGTCACCCATTGAAAAACGGATTTACTAATTCATACACATTCGCAGGACTGTACTCAACTCACCAAAGTTTTATCACAATCGGATAAATGCTATATGAACGCATACGGGACTTGGTTGAAACGATTCACGCGCTGTCGCTCATTAGTTGAATCTACTCGTGCGCTACCAATTGTAAAATGGATTTACTAAATCAGAAATCTTCGCGGATGTGGAAACAATATTTCACCAAATTTCATTGCAATCGCTCGAATGGTATATGAACGCATACGGATTTTTTTAAACGATACGCGCGCCGTTACTCATTTGTTGAATAACTGGTGCGCTATCTATTGTAAAAAGGATTTACTAAGTCAGAAACCTTTCCTGGAGTGTGCACAACAATTCACCATAGTTTCATAGCAATCGGATGAATGGTATATGAACGCATACGGGACTTTCTTTAAAAGATTCGCGTGCCGTCGCTCATTTGTTGAATCTACTTGTGCGATACCTATTGCAAAGTGGATTTAATAAGCCAGAAACCTTCCCTGAAGTGTACACAACATCTCACCCAAGTTTCATCGCTATCGGACGAATGGTATATGAACGCATACGGGAGTTTGTTGAAACGCTTCGCGCGTCTTCGCTCATTTGTTGTATCTACTTGTGCGCTACTTATTGTAAAACGGATTTACTAAGCCTGAATTTTTCCCTGGAGTGTACTCAACAACTCACCCAAGTTTAGTCGCTATCGGACGAATGGTATATGAACGCATACGGGACTATATTGAAACACTTCGCGCTTCGTCGCTCATTTGTTTAATCTACTTGTGAGATACCTATTGTAAAGTGGTTTTACTAAGCCAAAAACCTTCCCTGAAGTGTACACAACTTCTCACGCAAATTACATCGCTATCAGACGAATAGTATATGAACGCATACTGGACTTTGTTGAAACACTTCGCGCGTCGTCGCTCATTTGTTGAATATACTCGTGCGCTACCTATTATAACATGGATTTACTAAGCCAGAAACCTTGCCTGTAGTGTACACAACCTCTCGCCCAAGTTTCATCGCTATAGGACGAATGGTATGTGAACGCATAAAGGACTTTGTTGAAAAGCTTCGCCCGTCGTCGCTCATTTGTTGAATCTACTCGTGCGCTACCTATTGTTAAGTGAATGTATTAAGCCAGAAACCTTACCTCTAGTGTACAGAACATCTCACCCAAGTTTCATCGCAATGGGATGAATGGTATATGAACCCATGTGGGACTTTCTTCAAACAAACGCACGCCATTTTGTTGAAGCTACTCGCTCGACGATTTCGCATTGCCAACCGAGCCGTTTCACGGGCTGCCTCACATTGCTCTTGTGATTGAGAAGCACGAAGTTGAGCCATACTAACGCGGCGATCTTTACGGGCAATTTCTTGTTCTTCAGTTCTTTCATTCGCAATGCTTCGTATCCCTCTTGCATTATGGCTTTGTTTGGAAAGATTCGATCGTCTTTGTCGCGGCATTGTTAATGATGATTCAAAGAGAATACAAATAACGTTGAGCAACTAACGGGATTTCATTCATGTTAAGAGCCTCATTTTCTACACCGGTAGTGGAGAGCGCTACTCGCATCCAGTCGGCCGTGTCTCGTCAAGAGCTACTGTTTCCTGGAAACGACTAGCCTTGCCATTCCTTCATGAGTTTTTTTAAGCTGTCATTTGCGTTACGTTTTATAGTGACTTGTATTCTATTTGACGTGTTATGTTATGTCACGGGATAACAAGTATCCTATGTCCGTCTCCTGGTTCTAAGCTACCTCCACACCAATTTTCAGCCAAATCGGTTCAGCCGTTCTTGAGTTATAAATAGTGTAACTAACACGACTTTCTTATATATATATATAGATATATATAAACGCACTTTATCACCCTCAAAGCGGAGGCAGACAGGCTTTTCTCCGGGTACTCCGGTTTTCCCTGTCACAATTTCATTCCAGCAACAATCTCCACTATCATTTCATTTCATCTGTCATTCATTTAATCATTGCCCCAAAGGAGTGCGACAGGCTTCGGTAGCCGGCACAGTTCATATCCTCGCTGCTAGATGGGGGTTTCATTCAAGTACTAAAAGCCGTTCTAAGAACGGGTACTTCAGCTAGTACAACATAAATGTTGTAATAACAAAAAGGAACATAAATACCAACGAAGGATGATCCAGAGCATCGTACTGCACCCTTATATCTGGATGATCCACCAAAATCCCTGGCTGGAAATAATAATGGATTGTAGCATCTTGAAGTCCCGGCTAAAAACAACGTGGTACTACTTGGCGAAAACACTCAGAATAAGGAACAGGATTTTTCTCAAACGGAATGTGCTATAGTAACTAACTACAGAACAGTAGGGTTGTCTATCTACTCAGGAAGAATTGAGAATATATGAAAATCTCGGGCGTAAGGATACGGATCAGGTCCATCGGGAACGTCCAACCTACAGCACATTCCACTGCCATTTAACTACAAAGATAATGCCAATTTCCTATAAAAGATCAGGGAGTCGTAACAACGTGCCTGTCGTATTTATTCACTAAACAATTACACGTTTCCTAACACTAGCATTGATTATATGCCTTAACAAATTTAAATAAGATCAAATGACCAAATGTCATTGCTTCACTTGCATAAAATACATGTTCGTTTCTTTTAGAAACCATAAAAGATTATTTCAAACGCTTTTATAAGCTTAAATAAAATCATGTATTAAATAGCAGCAAACAACTGCTGTGCCCTAGGTAACGGGAGTTTTATAACCAGAAAAATGTTATTAAGTAAAAAAAAAAATATATATTTATATATTATCCTCCAAAATAAATGAAGTTACCACTGACGTAGATCTCAATCATTACAAAAAACTATTCATTACTCTATACAGTTTGTCTCCCGCCTCCTATCACTTAAATTCCTCTCATGGAAGCGATAAAAATCTCTATATACATTTAAATTACAAGTTAAAAATTATAATGCGCGTAAATGTAACAATAAACCTTTCTTTAAATTCTTAATATAATTTATGTACAACACAAATATCAACGTTGTAGTTCAGCAACTAATCAATATAAAATAAAATATGTACAACGGTCCAACCGCTTTCTCTACTGACAATATCGACTGAAATCGTCTTCCTATTCCTTTACTGCTTCTCTACTGACTTTAGAAGATAATCATTCACCATACTATGTCTTATTCGTGAAAGAGTGACAATTCGGGATTCTATAATCCATACAATTAAGTAGAGACATAGTTCATAGACCTGTTCTCATAATAAAAATACTTAATAAAAATATAAACTTCCACTGCGTTGAACAATTACCGTAAATTCAATATCTAATTAAGAACCAATTAAATAGATCTCAGTTTACTCTCAGTCAAAGATCCATTAAATCCTATAATTACTTTCAGATTCAACTTCATCTAGGATCCGCTGTCCTGTGAATTTCAAGGAGTTTCAACTCTGTGAGACTATTACAATAATCTCCAATACTAATAAACATTAATAACACTGCATCTTAATAAAACATCCTATTTCAATCTCAAAATATGCGCTAGTCTGTCACTACAGACATTCCTTCAATAATTGACCAATGGCTTCACAATTGCCCATTGTCAAACAATAAATACCTCCGTCTGCTACGGGAATAATAAATCTCACTCTCAGAGATGCTTCGCAGTTCCTTTTAAAAACATACTTCTTAACTCACTTCTCGTTAACAAATTCTTTTCATAGTTGCAACAATCTTAATAAAAATATTTACTAAAAATACTGGTTCTATCAATGAATTAATTTAACAGGTAATATGATAAAATACTAGTCTTCAAATAACAATCTTATTTCTTTGTATCACTCACATTTCTATAATAGCTTTCAATTAGCTGTAATATTTCTTTAAATCTTTCTTCACATTCTTATTACTTCAAAAATACGCTGTAATTCGTATTTGTTAATTTAACATTGTATTCCTTTACATATTCTTCCTTTGATATATTTCTCACAAACTTTAATATTTATAATTGTTAGTCTTCAAATATTTTTAACCAAATCTGTCTAATAAGTTATCAGATCGTGACTTTACATAGATCTCTACAAAAGATCTTTAAGAATCGCATTCTCTAAAATATATCTCTATATAACACTCTTGTAACAAATTTCCATTATTATTATCATTGACAAAAAACGATAACATACAATTCAAAAATTGACAAAATGTGATCTGAACACATTTAAACTTTACCATAAAATATTCTGAACTAAACTGTAAAATCTCTCCATTCAAATTTCGAAAGTCGCAAAATTCCATAAATTCCGAGTAAATTCTAAATAATAACAAGAAGTTCCGTGACGAACTAAAGAGACTACTTTTCTTAAAATTTAAGATTCATGCCAATGATTAATCTATATGGATCTATCTAGAATAATGACGAAATTAAGTTGGTAATATCGAAATGTCTAATTAGTTCGAAATACTGTATACCTGGCATAATGTAGCCTAATAGAGAACTACAGTTGGCAGCCCTGGTGACTGAATATGTACTTAGTTCCACCTCTTAAGGTACAGAATACAAAATTTGGTTGAAGTCCAATAGATAGCATGGACGTTACATGCAGATAAACATTGGATCTAACAGCGCGCGTAAAATCATGTGGCAACAATGACATACATGTATTGGTCAGAAATAATCTCAAATAATATGATCTATTGTCGTGCCAATTTTGAATGAAATCCATTAGTTAGTATAGAAGTTACATGCATTTGAAAATTGGACCTATCAGCAGGCTTAGAATCATGTTGGCAGCACTGGCGCAGGCCTATATTAGTTACTCCAATTTAAGCTAGAATGCCAGGTACTATACGTGTGCAAAGTTTAGAGCTATTGGCTTGCATACTTTCTGATATATTGATATTAGGGTAACAAAAATAGAGACAGCATTTATTAACAGTTGGCAGCCCTGGTTGCTCTTAAGAATGCGCATAGTCATATCTGTTATAGTACACATAGCACACACGAAATTTGGTTGAAATCCAAATGTTAGTATAGAAGTTATATGTATTTAAAGTTGGACCTCTCAGCAGGCTTAGAATCATGTTGGTAGCACTGACGTACATAAGTTACTCCAAATTAATATAGAATGTCAGGTACTATACGTGTGCATATTTTAAGGCTGTCGGCTTGCATACTTTCTGATATATGGGTATTTGGATAAAAAATGAAAGCATTTATTAATAGTTGGCAGCCCTGGTGACTCTTAAGAATACGCTCAGTCATACGAAATTTGGTTGAATTCCAATTGATTGTGTAGAAGTTATATGCATTTGAAAATTGGACCCATCAGCAGGCTTATAATCATTTTGGCAACACTGCCATGTATGGCCTCCTGGAAATTAAACTGAAATATTATTTATTATCTATATGTGTGACAATTTTGAAATAGCTCCCATTCATACCTTCGGAGATATCCAACATGGAGCTGAAATTTCAATTGCGATTTTTCAGCAGTTGGTAGCACTGACATCATTTTCAAATATGGCCGTGTGATATTCAGGTATAGATCTTTACTCCTACCAAATTTTGTTTTGATTGCTCCAGCCGTTTAGGAGTTGATATGGGGGGACACACACAGCCAGCCAGACAGACAGACAGAAGGACAGACAGACAGACACACACATATTTGCCCGATCTCATAAGACTACTTTTTCCTCATTTTTGCAAAATGTGAAAAGTAGGCTAAAAATCGACGAAAAACGTGAATAAACATCCGCATGATGTAGTTATGGAAATATAACGTCGAAAATTACAATAATATTCTAAAAAAAACGTAGAAAATGGCATCAATAAATAGTTGTCGGATATTCTTAAATGTTCTACAATACTCTACAAAGTGGGATATACATCGTTGGTCCGAAGACTACCTTGTGTTGCGTTAAAGATGACTAGAAGTGGGCTTTCTTCGCTATCCTTTAGAAACGGATTGTTTCCAATAGCGCGAGACTGCATGATGTAGTTTGGTCTGCTACGGTCTCCTACAGAAGTTACCATGCGGTCAGGTCCGGGATTCAAACTCTATCATCATCGTGTTGCCGTTCCTTCTGGTGGTGAATCTTCTTGTATGAGATGGGAAACCCTTTCTCTCTTGATGGCGCCGGGTCCACCCTGGCCGCCCTCCTTCTGGAAATTTTCTATCTTCTTTCGCCAAAGTTCTGATATATATCGTCATTTTAGTTGTTGAAATGACTTGAAGATGTAGAATTTTCTGCATGGGAGAGATGAGGTGTTAATCTCTCCCGCGAGATTGATGTTATGTCATTTCGAATATTCTTGCTGCCATCACAGTTCTGTCCCCATAACTTCTTAGTAGATCATCATAACTCCTGTAGATTCATTTGTAAATTCCTCCCTCAACTTCAGGAATTTCGACATGGTTAATAATGTAGATTGGTTTTAATGACTTTTATATTTCGTTGAATGTCGACTTTATATATCTGCTTGCACAAACTAAGTGCCTTCGTTCGTGAATTTCTATTTGCTTTGTTGTATTGTTGAGTAACTTGTTGAGACGTCCTTCTCCGCTGAAGTCGTAAGTATTAAGAGCCCTGATTCTTCTCTCATTTCCCCCTCATCAAATTTCCAAGTCCGCGTCCTTTTCAGACCAAGGATCTGATTGGTCGCTCACTATCGATGATCATAATAATCCTTAATTACATAAATAATTAGTCGCAATTTTAATGAATATTTCTTATTTATTATTTAATATCTTCCATGATATTACGATGTGTTAAAATCATCCTGGTAATTAGCTATGTTCATTACAATGCTTGCTCTTGTTTAAGTAAGGCCGCTTCTCTTTGGCTGCGTGCCACGTGCCGTGCCCGCATCTTCCCCTTCCACACTCTAGACACACTTGTAGCGCGTGCAGGGGTTGGCTCTCCTCGGGAATACTCGATTCTCCTCGTGCACGTTCGTCCGGTCTTTGTTCGAGCTACGCTGTCTAGCTCCAAGTTCCCCCACGTGACTGCTAATTATCTCATTGGTTGGCTCGGTTAACTCGGTTAACTATGCAATTTATAAACCAGTTTTATGTCGAATTCCAGAGTCGCTATATTTTATCATGGGACAATTTAGAAAACCTTTGAAGAGATGAATAATTTCCTAGGTCATATCCATATGAGAGCACAGTACCGAAAGCCACCTTGCGAATCCACACGTGTTCAGCTGACAAATACTGTAGTACTGTTTGGTGGGGCAGGTGACCTCGCTGTTCCGCCCATTTAAACAACGATAATTAACTATCTGATTTAGGCGTAATTGGGAGGGTACTCAACTCCTCTTGCAAGGTTTTGAGACCAAATTCCGGCACAGTTGGTTTGCACTTGAGTCTGCTTAAATGTTGACTGTAATTATTAGGGACCAAGAAGGGTTGGTATCCCCGAGACTTGAACTAGGGAACCATCTTAGTGTTTGTCTACAGAGAATGCGGAAGAACCACGGAGAAAATCACGCTCAAGATGGCTATTATCAGCACCGGAATTCGATTCGTTTAATGTTGAGACACCCAGGTCCCTTTTAACGCCCACGGCTACACTGGGGGGTGCATTGTTTCATCGGGCCTTGGAAAGAGGCAATAATAATGAGTGATATTTCGAAATGAGTTACAACTATGTTGGCATAGTTATCATTTATTTTGTATTTATTGAATCCCCTGTGATATTTGAGGATTTACAAACTAATGAGGGTGGATTGCATAAATTCACTATTCATAAGCTCACCTGAATCACCCAGTGCATAATTAATGTATGTTCCCTTTATAAAACATGGGATTGGAATGGTCGAGGGATTTAAATAAAACAATAGTAATGTGCGTGAACACAACCAGAGCCAAGCTTGTTTTCTTACCACACTTTGGGTGTAATTCAACAACAGTAATGACATTGTTGTTTCAATTAGAGATTTGGCATAGTCACATAGATTAGTTGTGTTTGGAATTTCTATGATTACTATCATTCTGTTATTGTCATGTTTGTACTAGTGTCTACTTGTGATTGGAGTTAGAATTGGCGAGGAGTTGACAGTGGCTGTTAGTTAGGTACCATTTGGCATCAGCTGGGAATAGAAGTACGAAACCACGGAAAAATTACAGTACCTATACAGTGGAACAACCTCCGTGTTTTTCAATCTTCAGCCCATATTATTCTGATTTCAATACTGGCACAAGCTCCATATTTGCCAGGCATCGAACCTTGCAATTTTTATTCAGTTATCTTAACAATCTCCCTGTGCACCAAATTTTGTTCAATGTTATCTTTATTTGGTTATCTTCACAATCTCCATATTCACCGGATTTCATTCAATGCTATCTTTATTTCGTTATCTTTAAAATCACCGTATTCGCTAGACTTCATTAAATTAAATTTTATTTAATTCATTTAATACTTTCCATCTTCAGCATGTTTTAGTCCATGTTTATTTGATTTAATTCTTCAAATAATCTCTGTATTCGCCGGACATCAGTCCATGTGACTCTGATTTAATCATTAAAACACCCTCTGTAATCGCCAAGTCTAAGTACATGTATTTCAAAAGGAAGAAAGTCTTTGCGAGAAAATAGCTTCCCAACAAATGGCCTATTTTAATGGCGTTTTGTCATGTGGTGCTACACTCGAACGACTAACAGACGACAAACAGTACTGGTCGCTATCCCGCTTACTGACAACGTACAGTAGACCATGGCTCTCCAACTTAACTGCCTTCTGGTCAGCTCAGGGCTGCTAAGCTGTGTGAGAGTGGGATAGCTGCCCTGTTCGAGATAGACAGTGGCATTGTACTGAACTGTCGTGGCGAGTTTCTGAACCATCAGCGATCAGAGCAACCCGGTCCACCTGGCGAGGTAAGCAGTTCAGCGCTGAGCAGTCAGACGGCGTTCCAGCTCAAAGGGCACATGTGGGAGTTCTACGTCGTGGACAATATAAGTACTCTGAGGGGGCCTTAGTTTGGATGGGGCAACTCAGCGGTAAAGTTACAATAGTATACATTTTTCAGTGTAGCCTTGTAATCTATAAATAATGCTTTTCAGTTGGTCAACACGATTGTGCCCAATTATATGACGTGGGGAGTTCAAATATGTAAACGCTCTAACCTGAAATAAATATTACATGAATTATTTAGCACTTAATTAACACACAAACAAGGGGGGTAATTAATTATGTATTAAAATAGAAAATGTTCATTCATGATGGCCACTGCCAGCCTGGAACTCAAACCTGGGTTCTCAAATGCGGAGCTCATGTTCAGATATCCAAAATTCAAATCTCGCTACTGGGAGTGGAATTACCTTGGATTTTTCCTTAAGCTTCAGCTAAATGCCAGTCTGGTGCTCAAGTTCAAGTTCAGGGGCGTCTATTTTAATCCCCGACCGTAATCAGTAAAATTGCACATTTACTACAATAACACTGGCCATCAGAGAAATAAGACCGAAGATGTCTCAAGAACTGAAGCAGAACGACACTCCCCTTGTTGTTCTTGCCATGTCCCAAACAACGTGGCTTCAGAACCGGATGCAATGGAAGAAAATCTGCCACAGCTCGTCTGACAGGGAGGATATTTCCATAGTGATCCACTTGCAGTTTGAGCAGTGCGTGAATATAGGTGAGCTGGCGTGAGGTGCACCGCGTGTCAATAACAGTGGAGTTCCTTCCACTCGACTAGCAGAATGAAAAATACAGTAGAGAGCACCAGTATTACAACATCATATTGAAAAAAGGAAGGAAGCTTGTAGTTTAACGTGACCGTTAATCTTGAGATCATGAGCCACGGGACCTCCTTTTTACGTGGAATCCGAACCACAGGACATGGCATTTCACTTCGAAAATCTCACATGCATTGACCGGGAATCGAACCCGGACCGCTTTGGTGAGAGGCATACAGCTAGACCGCTGAGCCACCACGCCCCCCAACATCATATTAGTATTAGTGTTTGGTACTTGTAGTTCTTCAAATACGTTACAATCTACCTGCTTACAAATCATATATCAGTACTTACACTGACGCTATAGGCTAATAATAATAATTTCTTTCTTTCTTAGTCGTTTACCCTCCAGGTTGGTGGAACCCACGGACTCAGTGAGGGAACTCACCACTACCGCCTCTACGGGCAGTGTCCCAGAGCTGGGAACATCTAATCTGAGTGGATACAACTGGTGAGGTGTGATTGGCACCTCCCCCCAGGCGGCCTCACCTGCAAAGCGAACAGGGGCCTCATGAGGGAAGGTAATGGAAGGTCAGGATGGATGGGCAAGGAAGAGGGAAGGAGGCGGCCGTGGCCTTGAAGAAAGTACTGCCCCCGTAATTGAATTATGTAGAGACCACGGTGGCTATATTTGAAATTATGATTAGAGTTATGGCTGTCATAGTTATGACGTGGGTAGTCATGACGTAAGCACGGATGACGTAAATGTTATGCCAGCAAGCTACTTGAGCTGAGATTCTCAATGACGTCAGCATTTTTGTCCAGAATGTTCCAAGATGTACGACGCAGTCGCAGGAAACGAGGAATTCTGCTGAGGAAGAAACTATGCTATTGGAGGAGAGGCATGAACCAATGAACGATAGTTTAAAGGAAGACGGAGATTGCTGAAACTATGGAATTTTTATGACTTTTTGAATGCAGAATTGTGGAAATCCATTTGCAGTAATAGCATTGATTTGGAATTTTGGTGAAATGTATTTTCAGTTTTTGAATTTTGAAAATCCGTCATGTATTAACGAAGTTGGAAGTTCTAGCGATGACGCAGTATCACGCTTTGGAAGGGATGGTAACGCCCCTCGAGAAGGTAATAAAAGGGCTTGCGCAGAAGAAAGGAGCCTCTCCTCTTCTCTTCTCTTTCGTTCGCTGATCATTCTGAGATCTAATGCTCAGATCATCGAAGTATTTGTGAAAGTCATTTTATTATACATTCAATATAGTGAGACATCAAAGTGAACAGCAAGTGAAAAGAATCGTTTTCATAACGCGTGGCGAGGCCACTTTGTTAACGAGATACAGGTCAAACTAGGTGAAGTTGAAACAGACCTTAGAAAGCTTCTATAAGTTTAACTTCAAACAGTTAGCGGTCTACGATAAGATAGTTGTATTGTGCAGTACTACATGCAATTATAGAGAAAAGCTGAACAATTTCGACCGAGTACTTCAAAAGATATTAGCTGTTTTATACGACTGGCAAAAGTGATTATCTCACCACTAGAGAAACACTTTCGAATAAGCCAGAATCAACGCAAGGCTGACGCTGCGAGTGGAGTAGAAAGACTTCAGATTGCTTGCTTACAGAACGATACAGTATAATGGAGCATTTGAATACGGCAGTTTGTTCTTCTGACACTACAACCGAAGTGCAGATGGAAGGCTAAGAAGGCTTATTGCAATTGGGACATACTTCATTGGAGTAAGATAGCGACATGGAACTTCGCTAATTGCTATTCCACACAAGCGAACATGCGGTGAATACCATCTACACCCATGTTTCGTAAGTAAAGGCTGAATACCATCGAACAGCCATAGAAACAATTTCATACTCTGAATATGAATAATTTCTTCGGAAATTTCTACAAAACGTCATGATGATTGTCTACTGGAACTTCAGGGAATTTTTCAAGAGAGGTCAGGGTAGTCCCGACTCACAAAGAAGATTATTGCCGGAAGGATGTCTATTCGTATTCGAGGAGCAGAGCGATTCACGGAGAAGGAAGCAGTTCGATTCTCCGAGGGTGCTATTTCCTATTTCGAGGATGGAGCTCAGCTTTAACGTGGTGAAATGGATCCATCAGCAGTCTTCTTTGGGGAATTTTCCTCTGGAACGTCAATCGGCAGATAAGGTAGTCGTGAACGTTTATTGTATTTGAGTAACCTAGTAATGTTTGAGCAACCATTTTTCCCATATTTTTACCCTCATGTATTTTGCCTTATTTTCTTGTTGAGATTCTTATTCTCAGTACACCTTGTTGAGTTTTGCATTTTTCGACGATTTATTAAGACATTGTTATGTCATGGGCATAGTTAACGATTTTGAATCAGTTGAGACTGATATTTAGATTTTTCAGTAATTAATATTTTTTTTTGTAGTCACGATTTGACTGTAAGTTAATGATTTTTATGGCAGATTTAAATTCAGACAGCGTGTCATTTTATTAAAGTAATTCTACCCCAGTTTAATTACTTTGAACAATTTTCTGTCATCATCAAGAAGGAAGAACATTTAAATGATTTTAGAGCGTTAAAATCTCTTACGTTATCGACGATCTTGGAAATACTAGTCGTTATTTGTATTGATTGCAACACAGACATTTATCGTCAGTTATGAATGAACATTGCATTATAGACACTTTTGTGAAAGAGTAATGTTAATAATGAATTATTGAATGCATTAAAGTCAAGTACTTTTGTTAGGAGTTTTTCTCAATTAGAGAATTATATAACGATGTTTGCATTCCCCAGTCTAATTAGATTCTATTCGACTACTTTGCAGTTTAGTCGCACTTTATTTGAAGATAGTATTTTCATACTACATTTTTCTTTTAAGATGTTAATCTTAAATTTTGATAGACCAGATAGGCGTATATAAGCGTATTCACTATTAAATTTGTTTGTGATTGGCAAGTTTTGACTTCATTTCAGTTCATGAATGAAATCTACGAAGGTTAAATAGAAAAACAGTTTTGAAACAATTTATGATTATAAAATTTTTAAGTGGAACTATGAATGTATAATCGCTAGTGCAGCGCGTGTTGAAAGTCGCTGAAGTATAATGCCATTGAATATGAAGGAAGTTCCCACAGGAATAAATGTTAAAGAATTATTCGTGGAAGTTTTGTAAGTGATGTGAAAGTTGTAAATGCCATATAGATTAATATATGATGATTTTGGGCATATTTTTAATGCAGATTGTGCATTAACTTGTTAGCGAAGGATTTTCCGCTGGAGTAAGATTGTTATAGTTCGTTGAAAATTAATCAAGTGATTTACTGTTATAATTAACACGAGTGTTGAAAGAATTTGAGACAAGATGTTGAATGAAGGTTGCCGTCACAAATCATTATTAAGAACTTTATTAAATCAGATTGTGACATTAATATGTATAACTAACCTTCATTGGTCGATTATATTAAACAGGATTATAAAATTACCAACCGAATGAACATGTGGCTAATGTATTTATTAAATTAATAATTTAAACAATTTAAATGTTAATATTGTAAATAATTGCTGTAAATATTTTTGAAACTAATGTGAAACGAGAGCGATGTTAAAGGCGTGCTTATAATATTTTTATTGTCTTTGACAAATATTATAAACAATTTCTAATTGTTATAAATAATTTATGTGATTTTGTTATAAACATTTAAGAGCTAATGAAACATTTGGATTGAAGTTAACAAGTTTAAGAAATTTATGTAATGATCCATTAGGATGTGATCAAAGTACTTGAAAGATTTGCGTAAATATAATGTGAGTTGTCTTGTAAGACATTTAAAAGCTTGAGAGTGCAGGCTGGATTCTTACGTAACATAGCGTGTGAGAAGGGAGTGCATTTGACCAGTATGCGTCAGGCTGGAAGGTAGCCCGCAGCTGTGTCAACATATGGTTTTCAGAGAGTGAGGTCGTACACTCTGGCCTTGCGACTATAAATATCATTCTCTTGTTTATTAAAAGGAAACACATGCTCTATATATGTCACACCCTGACGTCCTTTTCCAATCCAATAGTGTTATGAATATTACGTTATTTGGAGCTCTTGGGAGCTAAAATGTTTTATATCATGTTGTATATTATTTTTGCAAGTCCTACTGGAGGACGTAGTCAGATTGACTTGGGCTACTGATAGCCACGTATAGTTTGTTGTGTTAGGAAAATCATACCCTTTATTAGAAATAAAGCTTTTGTACAGTTCAAAGTTCTCGTCTTCGTTTCTGGTTCATTTTTAAATGTCATGGCGGAGATTATTGTGTGAACAGACTTTTAGTGATCCTGTTGTCAACTCAAACCCCGAGATAATTAAGAGGTAAGCAACGGTAAGTATACACCCCCGTCTATTTTGGTGTGTTCCACAATGATTTCCTGTGAATTTCTGTGCTCTTATCTCGATAGTATCTGTCAGTGCCATTTTCATTGATGTAACTGTGCCGGTGCGATTGATGATTGGCAATCCGATTGAGGGGGCGGATATCTGACAGCCTACTATCCAGGTAAACGGGGACAGAAAGATTGGCGACCCAAGAGCGTGGGGCTGAGTCAACAGAAAGATTGGCGCAGTCAATATGTGGGACGAATTTGACAAAACTGGATTACCAGGTTGAACACTAGAAAGATTGGCGCAGTCAACGTGTGGGGCGTGTTCAACAACACTGGATCACCAGGTTGAACACTAGAAAGATTGACAAACCTAAAACGTAGGGTTCGATTAGACTCAAATAAAGAGGTTGATTCTTTGTTAGATGTCTAGGCCAATTGTAGTATTTAAGAGTGTGATTATATAGGAATTAAATGTTGTATTGTATTAGGAAAATTACACTCAGAAAAGATCAGATCTTATACAACTTGAGAAAGGTTAAATAGGCTGGAAACTTAGAAAAATCGCCTATAATCTGGAATCTTATTTTATTTGACCGGCTTATGACACTTCAGTCATATTAAAGATAAAATTAATTATTTGGATTGTAAATGTAAATTATTTGTGTTTGGATATTTTAAAATGAGCCAGAGAAATTTGAACATGTGCTTGAGTTTGTTTCAACATGAAGTATCTTCGAATATTAATTATAAGGTAGTTATAAGTTAGATTTAAGACAGAAAATTGATCAAAAATTATATATATGGTGAAAAGTGTTGCTCAAACGTTGTTATTTTGCTCTTTTGATGTATGTCCCTACAGAAATCCATTTTGAATAATAATATTGTAATGGCAGATGAAAGTTTGAAGAAAATGTTAGAGGAGATGTCTGCTAACATGAAGCAGATGATGGAGGAAAATAATAGTAATTTGTCTGCTAGCATGAATAGTAGTATGAAGCAGATGCTGAATGAAAGCATGAAGGAGAATAATAGTCGAATGGAGGAGAATGTTAGTAATTTGTCTGCTAATTTAAATGCAAGAATGGAGGAGAATGCTAGTAATATGTCTGCTAATTTGAAGGGTATCCAAACTAGTGCTGCTAATTTGGAGGATAATATGTCGCGTTTACAGATTAATACCCTAGGAATTGAAAATACTGTAAGTGACATGCGCACAGAGGTGTCTAATGTCCATAAAGATGTATCTATTGTGCATAAAAGTGTTGATGATGTTAAAAATGATGTGTCTAAGGTACAGAGGGACCTTACAATGTTAAATTTAGATGTAGCTAATGTCCGAGGGGATATTTCTTGTGCTAGAGCCGAAGTAGTTGTTGTCAAAAACGATGTAGCGACTGTCCAAGACAAGGTCGAGGAAGTCCAGAAAGAAATTCAAAAAGCTAGAACAGATGTATCCAATGTTCAGGTAGACATTAACAACATTCATGCGGATATAACTGAGGTGCAAAGTGATGTAACTAAGATTCAGGTAGAGGTCAACACAGTTTTCGTAGATATCACTAAAGTCCAAACTGATGTAAATAAAGTCAGGGAAGAAATCGAAAACTCAAAAACTCTTTGTACGCGTAATATAACTGCATTAACGACTAGGTTAGTAGACGAATCAGTTAGAACAACAACGTCTTTAGCAGAGTTGAAGTATGACGTAGAGGTCATGAGAACACAGGTATTAGACCACAATAGAGTATTAAAAGAGGATATCGAAGTAGACATAGCCGAGATGTTAACAGCAAACGTAGCGGTATGGAAAGACGAGTGGAATAAGTCAAGTGGGGAACATGTAACCCAAATTCAGGAAAGGATTGAAAGAAAACTTGCCAGTACGCAGATAGAAATTAATAATGAGGTAGTACAGATTAGAAAAGATTTAAGCGTCAGGATAAATTCGCTATCCGAAAAACAAGTTGACGATAGAACACAACTAGATCAGGATATGCAAACTTTAAAATCTACATTAGAGGAACAGATGCATAAAGTTGTCTCTGACGTAAATGAAACGACGAGTAAACTGAAAAATTTGAAGTTAGGAGAGGCTAGTTTAATGGAGAACTACAAGGAAGAGATAGTCAAGAAAGTCTTAACAGAAATCACCGACAAGGATACAGAAGGCTTTGCTTGCGAATTGAACAGGAAGCATACCAGAAGATGTCACCTAGATCCAGAAGAAAGAGACGTGACTCCTGAAGAACGTGTATCCAGATTCAGAGAGGAGGATGACGAGAGGAATATGGAATCTGAGTGGAATTATCGAGATAGTGGGAAAAACTATCCGGATTCATATCCGAGGAACGTGACGGTCATTAGGAATTTCGAGGACAAACCACAAAAATTCAGTAACACTGATAGTTTGACACCTATAGAGTATGTAAGGAATCTCAAAGATTATTTCATCGAAGCTCACATTCCCAGAGAGAGAGAGATGAAGATAGTAGAGCGATATCTGATTGGAGGACCCCTTGAATGGTTTAGAGCTTTTAGATATACATTCAGCAACTTTGACGAGTTTGCAGAGGCATTAATCAAACGATTTTGGTCCATAGAAGCGCAGAATTCGTTAAGAGCGGAGGTATATTCAAGAAAATACTCAGGTACTCTTCCAACGAGGTACGCTGATTTCTTTACGAGTCAGTTGTCCCGCTTGAGATTTTTGCAACCCCCATTGTCCACGGAGCAACTAATAGATGCGATTTCTCGTATGCTGCCAGTTGAGGTGAGGAGACTTATAATTTCGTCCAACATCAGGGATTTATCCAGCATGGATGAATTACTAAGAAGGTTAGACTACACAAGTCCAATGCCTAACGTAGTCCAGAAAAGTCAAAGGCAAGAGTATAAGGAAATCAATACGGTATACATGGACCAAGTCCAACAAACTGACAAGCCAGAGGAGGAGAAAACTGACAATGTAGGTCCTCACAGGAATAATCAGTTTAGAAATTACAGATCACAAGGTTACCGACCATATCAACAGAGAAGAGGTTGGAACTACAACCGAGGAAACTATAATGGAAGAGGCAGATATTATAACAATAATGGGTATAATCGTAACTATAATAGGAATAACCAAAACCAAAATAGAAACCAGAATACTCAAAGTCAGGTTATGACACCTGATCAATATCAGCAAAGAGAAAAGGAAAGCCAGCAATACTTAAAAGAATTAAGGGATAAAGAAGCTGACAATCAAAGGAAAAGGCAGGATGTTGTCATCGATCCAGGTCCTTCTACGAGCCAGCAGAACTTAGAGAATAGAAACACTGGTCAGAAGAGAAAGTAGAGAGGGAAAGAATACATTAACCACATACAACCCAGAGTAGAAGAAAATTATATGATTAAGGAACATAGAGGAAATATCATCCTAGAGTAAGCCAGTAATAATTCAATTTCGTGTTCAAGAGAGTTGAGATACTTGTAACATTGAGTTTAAAAACAATTTGCAACTGTTTTTAAAACGTGGTGGGAGGAGAATGCCCCCGTAATTGAATTATGTAGAGACCACGGTGGCTATATTTGAAATTATGATTAGAGTTATGGCTGTCATAGTTATGACGTGGGTAGTCATGACGTAAGCACGGATGACGTAAATGTTATGCCAGCAAGCTACTTGAGCTGAGATTCTCAATGACGTCAGCATTTTTGTCCAGAATGTTCCAAGATGTACGACGCAGTCGCAGGAAACGAGGAATTCTGCTGAGGAAGAAACTATGCTATTGGAGGAGAGGCATGAACCAATGAACGATAGTTTAAAGGAAGACGGAGATTGCTGAAACTATGGAATTTTTATGACTTTTTGAATGCAGAATTGTGGAAATCCATTTGCAGTAATAGCATTGATTTGGAATTTTGGTGAAATGTATTTTCAGTTTTTGAATTTTGAAAATCCGTCATGTATTAACGAAGTTGGAAGTTCTAGCGATGACGCAGTATCACGCTTTGGAAGGGATGGTAACGCCCCTCGAGAAGGTAATAAAAGGGCTTGCGCAGAAGAAAGGAGCCTCTCCTCTTCTCTTCTCTTTCGTTCGCTGATCATTCTGAGATCTAATGCTCAGATCATCGAAGTATTTGTGAAAGTCATTTTATTATACATTCAATATAGTGAGACATCAAAGTGAACAGCAAGTGAAAAGAATCGTTTTCATAACGCGTGGCGAGGCCACTTTGTTAACGAGATACAGGTCAAACTAGGTGAAGTTGAAACAGACCTTAGAAAGCTTCTATAAGTTTAACTTCAAACAGTTAGCGGTCTACGATAAGATAGTTGTATTGTGCAGTACTACATGCAATTATAGAGAAAAGCTGAACAATTTCGACCGAGTACTTCAAAAGATATTAGCTGTTTTATACGACTGGCAAAAGTGATTATCTCACCACTAGAGAAACACTTTCGTATAAGCCAGAATCAACGCAAGGCTGACGCTGCGAGTGGAGTAGAAAGACTTCAGATTGCTTGCTTACAGAACGATACAGTATAATGGAGCATTTGAATACGGCAGTTTGTTCTTCTGACACTACAACCGAAGTGCAGATGGAAGGCTAAGAAGGCTTATTGCAATTGGGACATACTTCATTGGAGTAAGATAGCGACATGGAACTTCGCTAATTGCTATTCCACACAAGCGAACATGCGGTGAATACCATCTACACCCATGTTTCGTAAGTAAAGGCTGAATACCATCGAACAGCCATAGAAACAATTTCATACTCTGAATATGAATAATTTCTTCGGAAATTTCTACAAAACGTCATGATGATTGTCTACTGGAACTTCAGGGAATTTTTCAAGAGAGGTCAGGGTAGTCCCGACTCACAAAGAAGATTATTGCCGGAAGGATGTCTATTCGTATTCGAGGAGCAGAGCGATTCACGGAGAAGGAAGCAGTTCGATTCTCCGAGGGTGCTATTTCCTATTTCGAGGATGGAGCTCAGCTTTAACGTGGTGAAATGGATCCATCAGCAGTCTTCTTTGGGGAATTTTCCTCTGGAACGTCAATCGGCAGATAAGGTAGTCGTGAACGTTTATTGTATGAGTAACCTAGTAATGTTTGAGCAACCATTTTTCCCATATTTTTACCCTCATGTATTTTGCCTTATTTTCTTGTTGAGATTCTTATTCTCAGTACACCTTGTTGAGTTTTGCATTTTTCGACGATTTATTAAGACATTGTTATGTCATGGGCATAGTTAACGATTTTGAATCAGTTGAGACTGATATTTAGATTTTTCAGTAATTAATATTTTTTTTTGTAGTCACGATTTGACTGTAAGTTAATGATTTTTATGGCAGATTTAAATTCAGACAGCGTGTCATTTTATTAAAGTAATTCTACCCCAGTTTAATTACTTTGAACAATTTTCTGTCATCATCAAGAAGGAAGAACATTTAAATGATTTTAGAGCGTTAAAATCTCTTACGTTATCGACGATCTTGGAAATACTAGTCGTTATTTGTATTGATTGCAACACAGACATTTATCGTCAGTTATGAATGAACATTGCATTATAGACACTTTTGTGAAAGAGTAATGTTAATAATGAATTATTGAATGCATTAAAGTCAAGTACTTTTGTTAGGAGTTTTTCTCAATTAGAGAATTATATAACGATGTTTGCATTCCCCAGTCTAATTAGATTCTATTCGACTACTTTGCAGTTTAGTCGCACTTTATTTGAAGATAGTATTTTCATACTACATTTTTCTTTTAAGATGTTAATCTTAAATTTTGATAGACCAGATAGGCGTATATAAGCGTATTCACTATTAAATTTGTTTGTGATTGGCAAGTTTTGACTTCATTTCAGTTCATGAATGAAATCTACGAAGGTTAAATAGAAAAACAGTTTTGAAACAATTTATGATTATAAAATTTTTAAGTGGAACTATGAATGTATAATCGCTAGTGCAGCGCGTGTTGAAAGTCGCTGAAGTATAATGCCATTGAATATGAAGGAAGTTCCCACAGGAATAAATGTTAAAGAATTATTCGTGGAAGTTTTGTAAGTGATGTGAAAGTTGTAAATGCCATATAGATTAATATATGATGATTTTGGGCATATTTTTAATGCAGATTGTGCATTAACTTGTTAGCGAAGGATTTTCCGCTGGAGTAAGATTGTTATAGTTCGTTGAAAATTAATCAAGTGATTTACTGTTATAATTAACACGAGTGTTGAAAGAATTTGAGACAAGATGTTGAATGAAGGTTGCCGTCACAAATCATTATTAAGAACTTTATTAAATCAGATTGTGACATTAATATGTATAACTAACCTTCATTGGTCGATTATATTAAACAGGATTATAAAATTACCAACCGAATGAACATGTGGCTAATGTATTTATTAAATTAATAATTTAAACAATTTAAATGTTAATATTGTAAATAATTGCTGTAAATATTTTTGAAACTAATGTGAAACGAGAGCGATGTTAAAGGCGTGCTTATAATATTTTTATTGTCTTTGACAAATATTATAAACAATTTCTAATTGTTATAAATAATTTATGTGATTTTGTTATAAACATTTAAGAGCTAATGAAACATTTGGATTGAAGTTAACAAGTTTAAGAAATTTATGTAATGATCCATTAGGATGTGATCAAAGTACTTGAAAGATTTGCGTAAATATAATGTGAGTTGTCTTGTAAGACATTTAAAAGCTTGAGAGTGCAGGCTGGATTCTTACGTAACATAGCGTGTGAGAAGGGAGTGCATTTGACCAGTATGCGTCAGGCTGGAAGGTAGCCCGCAGCTGTGTCAACATATGGTTTTCAGAGAGTGAGGTCGTACACTCTGGCCTTGCGACTATAAATATCATTCTCTTGTTTATTAAAAGGAAACACATGCTCTATATATGTCACACCCTGACGTCCTTTTCCAATCCAATAGTGTTATGAATATTACGTTATTTGGAGCTCTTGGGAGCTAAAATGTTTTATATCATGTTGTATATTATTTTTGCAAGTCCTACTGGAGGACGTAGTCAGATTGACTTGGGCTACTGATAGCCACGTATAGTTTGTTGTGTTAGGAAAATCATACCCTTTATTAGAAATAAAGCTTTTGTACAGTTCAAAGTTCTCGTCTTCGTTTCTGGTTCATTTTTAAATGTCATGGCGGAGATTATTGTGTGAACAGACTTTTAGTGATCCTGTTGTCAACTCAAACCCCGAGATAATTAAGAGGTAAGCAACGGTAAGTATACACCCCCGTCTATTTTGGTGTGTTCCACAATGATTTCCTGTGAATTTCTGTGCTCTTATCTCGATAGTATCTGTCAGTGCCATTTTCATTGATGTAACTGTGCCGGTGCGATTGATGATTGGCAATCCGATTGAGGGGGCGGATATCTGACAGCCTACTATCCAGGTAAACGGGGACAGTACCATCCCGGCATTTGCCCGAAGACGAAGTGGGAAACCACGGAAAACCACTTCGAGGATGGCTGAGGTGGGAATCGAACCCCCTCTACTCATTTGGAACACCCGAGGCTGAGTAGACCCCGTTCCAGTCCTCATACCACTTTTAAAATATCGTGGAAGAGCCGGAAATCGAACCCAGGACCTCCGGGGCGGCAGCTAAGCATGCTGTCCGCTACGCTACGGAGGCGACTATTAATAATAATAATAATAATAATAATAATAATAATAATAATAATAATAATAATAATAATGCAAGCCTCCGTGGCTTAGGCGGCAGCATGCCGGCCTCTCACCGCTGAGTCCGTGGTTCAAATCCCGGTCACTCCATGTGAGATCTGTGCTGGACAGAACGGAGGCAGACAGGTTTTTCTCCGGGTACTCCGGTTTTCCCTGTCAAAATTTCATTCCAGCAACACTCTCCACTATCATTTCATTTCATCTGTCATTCATTTAATCATTGCCCCAGAGGAGTGCGTCAGGCCTCGGCAGCCGGCACAGTTCATATCCTCGCCGCTCGATAGGGGCTTCATTCATTCCATTCCTGACCCGGTCGGAGACTGGAAGCAGGCTGTGGATTTTCATTTTCAATAATAATAATCATCATCATCATCATACTTGGATGCAGGCAAGATGGTCAAAGCCCTTAACACCTGGGCAGTACCTGTACTTACGTATTCGTTCGGGATCGTTAAGTGGTCTAAGACAGATTTAGAGCAGATAGAACGGAGAGTACGTGTGTCAATGACAAAATATCGGCGTCATCATTCTAAGACAGCGATCGAGCGTATCTCACTACCACGTAGCGAAGGCGGTCGAGGGGTCATTGATCTCACAATCGCCCAAAGTAGGCAACTGTTCTTTGGCGCAAGAAGTACTCCTCTGTATGAAGTCATTGTTGAAAGTGATAAGAGATTCACACCACTACGACTTGCAGACACAGAATATGACACAAAAGAGCACGTTACTTCGTTTGAACAGCGCCAGGTGGCATGGTTACGAAAAGAACTGCATGGTGTACACCCTCACATGCTCAGCCAACATCATGTCGACCGATCATTGTCGAACTTACGGTTGAAGCATGGTTCGCTCTTCAGTGAAACTGAGGGCTTTGTAATTGCAATACAGGATCGTGTCATTGCAACAAAAAGTTATAAAAAGCACATCCTTAAAGAGAATGTAGCAGATGATCGATGCCGTAGATGCACCTCAGCGCTGGAAACCATCGATCATATCATCGGTGGCTGCTCTACGCTGGCTGGTATAGAGTATACCAAGAGGCACAATGATGTTGCTAAGATCTTACATCAAGAGCTAGCTATGAAATCTGGACTTCTGGATACGAGCATGGTGTACTACAATTACCAGCCTGCCAACGTGCTTGAAAAATGAGGATTATAAGATGTATTGGGATAGACCTATTTTAGCCGACCAGAAAATCTTGGCCAATCGACCTGATATTGTCTATCTCAATAAAAGAAACCAAAAGGCCTACTTGATAGACGTCGCTGTCCCACTTAGCAAAAATATGCAAACTACCCAAGCTAAAAAAGACAAACAAGTACGCACCGTTGGCGGAAGAAATCCGAAATCTATGGGGACTAAAATGCGTGAGGATTTTGCCAGTGGTGATCTCTTCCACGGGAGTTGTTCCAAAGACATTGGCGATGGCTTTGGAGGAACTGAAAATGAAACACCTGATTGCCAGAATACAGAAGGGAGTGCTGCTGGATACGTGCCATATTAATAGGTTATTTTTTCTATCTCAGTAATAGGTTTACAGGGTACTTGATTATCAAATCCGTACCCTGTAAACTGAGTTGTACCATAATTATGAGAAATTAAAGATAATAATAACAATAAGTAGTAGAAGAAGAAGAATCACCTATATAGAATGGATAATAACAGGCTCACAAAGAACATTCTCAACCTAGCCTTATCCATGAAATATCAAAACAACTGGCTAAAAGAAATCAGTGAAGACATAAATGAAAATGGCTGTCATGGAGAAACCATCCAAGACAGAACAACATTCAGAACTTCAATTCACAAACATACATTTTCGGAGAAGCCCACCCGACAAAATACAGGATGGACAGAACAGCGTAAAAAGAAACAAAGCGAGAGGATGAAGAGATATTAGGAAGGGAGGAATAAAAAGTGCTAATAAGTTCAAACGCGCTCCTAATTTTGGCACAATGAATCAAACAAAAAACAAGTAGTTCCGTGAAGAACTATACAGCCTATTTTCATATATCCTACTTATGTTAACTGCCACTATCAACATACAAAATTTCAGTTTGATTGCTGTAATAGATTCGTAGATATTGAGAACCGACTAAATATTTCGGATGGTCGCCATGTTGGATTTATATATGTAGGTCCTAGAGTTATGTACTGTTACATGAAGATTATTGTGTACGTGTAGCATTCACACTTCAATCGCATGATTAGGACACAAGAAGTAACAACGAGATTTTAAAATTTCGCACAGCTGCCATCTTGTGGTTATGGAAACAATTGAAATATATTAGATGCCAGTGGATATTCGTATAAGGATTTACTGTACCAAGTTTCACTGCACTCAGATGGTTAAATTGCGAGAAACGTCTATGTGAATATTTATAATTCGCGTCGCCACCATGTTGCAATTGTAATCACCAGGTTATTGAAAGACCTATAGGAGAACTTAAGTTCATAGCCCCTATGAACATAAAAGAATTCAGTTTGATTGCTATAATAGATTCGTAGATATTCAGAGCCGTCTAAATACACCGAAGAAAATGGAAATTGCAACACCCGGAAGGAGTGGTGCTACATTGCTGCAATTGAACATGCAGGACGAGTGTTCGGTTGTGATTCGATGATTACAATTTCAGGTCCCTCTGGCCGCACGTTTGGACAACAATCAATACAGGATGTGCCCACCACGAGCTGCAATACATTGAAGAATTCGGCGAGGCATGGAGTCAATAAGGCCCTGGATCGCTTCCTGAGGAATTGTGGCCCTTGCTTGCTGCACAGCACGGGTCAGTTGTTCCAGAGTTGTGGGTGGCTGAGGACGGTTGGCCAGTTATCGACCCATCATGTCCCACACATACTCAATTGGACTGAGGTCCGGGGATCTGGCGGGCCATTCTAAGGTTGTGATGTCGTGGAGAGCTTCTCTGGAGATGCGTGCAGTGTGAACCCGGGCATTGTCCTGCTGAAACATCCCATTAGCAATGTTCGCCATCATAGGGACAATGACTGGATTGAGTACCCATGAACGTACTGTCGAGCAGTCATAGTGCCCTCAACAAGCACTAATTGTGATTTCACATTAAAGCTCCCCAGACCATAATGCTTGGTGTTGGCCCTGTGTGCCTCTCGACAATAAGGTCTGGGCGGACCCTCTCCCTGGTACGTCGGCGCACACTATTCCGGCGATCACTGCGTGCAAGACAGAAGCGCGATTCATCACTAAAGACGACCCTATGCCATTCGTCGACCCACGTCGATCGCTCTCGACACCAGGCCAGCCTTACACGTCGCTGTTGTGGGGTCAATGGAACACCTTCTGCAGGGACACGGGATCGTAAGCCAGCTGCACGCAGGCGATTACCAACTGTTTGTTGTGTAACGTGGGGTGCAACAGCTGCTTGAATTTGCGCTGCTGTTGCATGGGGTTCCATCAGGGCCATCCGAATGATGCGGCGATCCTCTCTCACAGTTTCCTGTTGCGCTGGGCCTGTGCCAGGTCTACAAGTGTGGGTACCTTCATTTAACCACTGCAGCCATACACGTTGTACCGTAGATACATGTCGGCCAACACGTGCAGCGACAGTCCTTAGCGATAACCCAGCCTCACACAGCCCAATTATCCGAGCCCTCTCAAACGGCGACAGTTGTTGATAGCCTGCTCTCCCCTGTCGTCGAGGCATGTTTGACGGGGCACACTTCACTCCACAGACTTTAAGTCAACTACGCAACACCAGAGTCCGTATACTGGAGTTGATTCCACCGCGACCAATCACGTGGGGAGACCTGTAGCAACAATCCAATGGGTCTGAAACTTTGATCGTTTACATACCTACATGGCATCGTTCTATATCTTGAAAATCAACACAAACGACCAATGCCTTCGTGGTGTTGCAATTTCCATTATCTTCAGTGTATTTCTGATGGTCGCCATGTTGGATTGTTAAATTTATAGGCCATGGAGTCATGTACTATTAAAGGGAAATTATTGCGTAGGTTCATTATTCAAACATTCACTTCGATCGCAAGATTATGACATAAGAAATAAAAAAATAATTTTAAAATTCGCACAGCCGCCATCTTGAGGTTATGTAAACAATTGAACTAAATTAGATACCAGTGCATTTCAATGTGTATAAACATTTCCTGTACCAAGTTTCATTGCGTTTGGAACATTAAATCGCGAGAAAGGTCTATTTAAATTTTTCAAATTCACTTGGCCGCCATGTTCGTTTTGTAGTTAACCGGTTTTTGAAAGTACTATAGATGAACTTCCAGTAGTGCCCTTTATCTCCGTACAAAATTTCAGGGTGATACCGCTAATAGTTTCAGAGATATAAAATGCCGGTGAGATATTTCGCACATCCGCCATCTTGTGGTTATGTAAACAATTGAACGAAGTTAGATGTCGGTGTATTAAAATGTGTATAAACATATACTGTACCAAGTTTTATTGCGTTTGGTTAGTTAAATCGCGAGAAACGTCTATTTAAAGTCGCAAATTCGCGTGGCCACCATGTTGGTTTTGTAGTTACCAGTTTTTCAAAAGTCACATAGGTGAATTTCTAGTAGTTCCCTTTACCACCGTAAAATATTCCAGGGTGATATCGGGAATAGTTTCGGAGATATTGAATGCTGGTGAAATACTTCCACGGCCGCCATTTTGGATTGGTGATACGTAAAAAAAATTGAAGAGCACGGTCGGGGTCGCCAGGAATAGTGCTATGAACTTACCGAGTTTCATTGAAATCGCTCGAGCCATTTAAAAGTTATTAGGGACAAACACACACACCTCCCACACACACACACACACACACACACACGCATACACACCTGGACAAAAAGTGATCTCATAAGCCTATTTTTTCAAAATTGAAAATAGGCTAAAAATATGGCCAATTGCTAATATGAAACCCACACGATTGACGAACCGGATCTTTGCCTATTTTAAAGATAAGAAGACTAAGCCAGCCTGATGCCGACCCTGTGGTGTTGGAGTAGCGCGCCTGCCTCTCACCCGGAGGCCCCGGGTTCGATTCCCGGCTCTGTCAGGGAATTTAGAAACTGACGTGAGGGCTGGAACGGGCTGCACTCAGCCTCGTGAGGACAATTGAGTAGCTGTCGGACAGCGCCCCAGTCACGAAAACCTCGAATAACGGCCGAGGGGACCCGATGCGCTGACCACGCGTCACCCCAATATCTGCAGGCCGAATGGCTGGGCAGCGGTCACTTGGTAGGCCTAGGCTCTTCAAGGGCTGTAGTGCCAGGGGTTATTATTATTATTATTTTAAGCCAGCCTGGTTCGAAGAGGTGGAAATTCACCTACAAGAGATGGAGATTACCTGTGAAGATATTCAAGAACGCAACCCCCTCAGGAAGAAACTAAACGACCAACACGGTTTTTCAAAAATAAACAAAGTTGTAGACAGAAAATATGTGGACGGAAGAAAAGAAAGAGCAACAGTGGCAACTTATGAAGGAGCTCTGGGCAAAGATCAAAGCCCAGAGAAGACAGTTGAAATGACGTGGTCCTTAGTCGGCTGATACGTTTAAAGAAGAAGAATATTAATACTATGATTAAATAGTATTCTAATCGCATAAACTAGACTACATAGAACTACATTCACGTCTGGAGAGATTATGGTAATTATTGAACTTTGAACAGTAAGATAACACAATCATCAAGTGTACTGTCAAATTAAAAGCTAAAGTTGTAATGAGTGTATAATTTGTTGTACAATTTGAATGCCTTCAGTAGAGGTGAATGCTTGTAATTTTCTGTTTTTTTTTGGTTCTTGGACGGTGAGCTGTTCTATACTTTGATCTCGTTAACCATGGGGAAACATGTAGTTTGAATTCAGAATGCAACACATATCTATATAATACATAAGTCCAATAATCTTCTACGGCCTTGCTGTGTCTGTTGCCTAGATATTCCACGTCAGGTTCATCAGCAGGCTCTTGATACACCTTGCTGGACTACCTCTGGGATAGTGAACGTTACACTACATGCCATACAATAAGCACAGTAACTTTTTGCCCTCGTAATGAAAATGACACATTGTCCGTCTGCCCATACTCAGCCATTTAGTGACGATCACAGGAACCTTTTTACATTTTATAAGCTTATTGCCACACATCTCAGCTGTGAGAACTGTGCCGGGAAGAAGCCAGCACACAACCTTATGCCGCCAACCAGGATATGACCAACCAGAGACGTTAGGCCATGTTCTAGGTCAATGTTCTAAAAGGGAGCTATTACGAAATTCCCGCCATCACAGAGTACGATAGTCAATAGCCACTTCCCTGAGGAATTTGAAATGGAAAGTGTACGACAAGGTGTACTGAATTTCGGAAAATTTCAGTCACAGTAGAACAGATATCGTTGGCATTGGTAGGAAGAACGGAATAGGTTGAATCCTGGACCCCACGGCACGAATGGAAGTGGACATTGATCAAGCAACACGAGTCAACGAGGAGAAGGAGGCTATTTACCGATCATGCATACCTCACCTGAATGAGAGGTAAACCCAGCTAAAAATGCATGGAAAGTGAATGGCCTCCTATTTGTAGCTTAGGGAACATCCTTCAAGCTCGCCGTGGACACCCTGAAAGAGCTTGGCAACATCGATGATGATCATGA
Organism: Meconema thalassinum; assembly: GCA_946902985.2. Lineage (NCBI taxonomy): Eukaryota > Metazoa > Arthropoda > Insecta > Orthoptera > Tettigoniidae > Meconema > Meconema thalassinum. Next base: position 1,026,892,588 of record OX336388.2, read on the forward strand.
GAAGGTCTGCTTGGGCATATTGGTACCTCAATCCACATGCTGCATAACCATTTATATGGTGTATCGTAATGTATCGTACTGTAGAGCAAACAATGTTCCTACACTGTATATTATTCTGTATGGTCTCCCGGAATGCCGGGCAGTTGTCCTTGTGGAAATATACTATATGTACAACTCAGGAAAGGTTCCTAGCGATAGTGTATTTCACTTAGCTTCAACACGGCAAACCCCCAAAATAATATTCTGAATAGTATTCCGGACCGTGAAAATCTTAATCTCACTATAACAAATTTTACTTCTAGTGTCAGTGTTCGAACGGGATACACTTGTGTGAGAAAAATGAGTAGAGGTGGGTTCGAATTCTCCCTCACCCATCCTGAAGTTATTTTTACCGTAATTTCTACCTCTAGTCCAGACAAATGCCGTCTTGGTCTGCACACACCAAGTTCCCGGGGATGATAGCTACGATGTCCAATCTCCTGAATGTAACAACAATAACAACATTCAGAACACTTGTCAAACACGTTACTTGCTTATTTCAACATTTCTTGAGGAAAGTATTCTTGATGAATATCTTCTTCTTCTTAGCGTGCCTGTCCGTTTCGGACGCTGGCGATCATCATGGCTATTCTGGCTTTATATGTGGCAATTCGCAACAATTCTTCAGAGCTTTTTTTAAACCAGGTTGTAAGGTCGTCGAGCCAGAAATTTCTTCTTCTGCCGGGCGATCTCTTTCCTTCTACTTTTCCTTGTACTACAAGTTGAAGCAGCTCATACATTTTTAGCCTATTTTCAATTTTGAAAAAATAGGCTTATGAGATCACCTTTTGTCCGTGTGTGTGTGCGTGTGTGTGTGTGTGTGTGTATGTGTGTGTGTGTGTGAGGTGTGTGTGTGTCCCCCCCCTAATAAAATCTAAACGGCAGGAGCGATTTCAATGAAACTCGGTAAGCTCATAGCACTATTCCCGGCGACCTCGACCGTGCCCTTCAAATTTTGTTACGTCTCACCAATCCAACATGGCGGCTGTGCGAAATATTTCACTAGCATTCAATATCTCTGAAGCTATTACCGATATCGCCCTGAAATTGTGTACGGTGATAAAGGGCACTACTAGAAGTTCACCTATGAGACTTTCAAAAACCTGGTGACTACAAAACCAACATGGCGGTCAAGCGAAGTTGAGACATTTAAATAGACTTTTCTCGCGATTTAACTACCCAAACGTAATGAAACTTGGTACAGCAAATGCTTATACACATTGTAATGCACTGGAGTCTAATTTAGTTCAATTGTTTACATAACCTCAAAATGGCGGCTGTGCGAAATATTTCACTGACATTCTATATCTCCGAAACTATTACAGATATCACCCTGCAATTTTGTACGGTGATAAAGGGTACTGATACAAGTTTACCTATGTATATTTCGTAAACCTGTAAAGTACAAAACGAACATGGCGACCAAGCGAATTTGAAATGTTTTGATAGACTTTTCTCGTGATTTAACTCTCTGAGCGTAGTGAAATGAGGTACAGTAAATGATTTTGCAGATTGTAATGCACTGCCATCTAATTTAATTCAATTGTTTACATAACCTCAAGATGGTGGCTGTGCGAAATTTTAAAATTAAGTTTCTATTTCTTGTGTCGTAATCATGCGATCGAGGTGAAAGTTTGAATAATGAACCTAGGCAATAATTGTCCTTGAATGGTACATAACTCGATGGCCTATACATATAACAATCCTAAATGGCGAGCTTCCGAAATATTTAGACTGTTCTCAATATCTATGAATCTTTTACAGCAACCAAACTGAATTTGTTTATGTTCATAGAGACTATGAACATATGTTCTCCTAAAGGACTTTCAGTAAACTGGTGAGCACAAATCCAACATGGCGGCGACGCGAAGTATAAATATTTAAGTGGACGTTTCTCGCGAATTAACTAGCCGAGTGCCGTGAAACGTTGCAAGTTAAATGCTTATACAAATGTTGATCCACTGGCATCTAATTTATTTCAATTGTTTGCATAATCACAAGATGGCTGCTGTGCGTAATTTTAAAATCTCGTTTATACTTCTTGTGTTCTAATCTTGCGATTGAAGTTTGAATACCACACGTACACAATAATCTTAATGTAATAGTACAAAAATAAAAATCCAACCTGGCGACCATCTGAAATATTTAGACGGTTCTCAATATCTACGAATCAGTTACAACAATTAAACTGAAATTTTGTATGTTGATAGAGGCAATTAACATTAGCAGGATATATGAAAATAGGCTGTATAGTTCTTCACGGAACTACTTGTTAGATTTCTCATAATGTGACCAAGGTACTGTAGCTTACGACACTTAATGATGTTGATCAGTTCTGGTCTTCTTTCAACTCTGCGTAGAACTTCCTGATTTGAAACTTGATGAATCCATGATATTGTTAGTATTCTTCTGTAAAGCTTAGTTCAAAGGATTCAAGTCTAACAGTGGTAGCCTTTGTAAGGGTCCATGTTTCTACACCATACAAGAGAACTGAGAACACATAGCACCAGAGGAGCCGTAGTTAGGTGTTCATGGTAAGATTGTGGCTTTTGAAAATTGAGCTCATTGAGTTGAAAACACTCCTCACCTTTCCAACGCGACATTTTTAGCCTACTTTTCACATTTTGCAAAAATTAGGAAAAAGTAGACTTATGAGATCGGGCAAATGTGTGTCTGTCTGTCTGTCTGTCTGGCTGTGTGTGCCCCCCCCCCCTATCAACTCATAAACGGCTGCAGCAATCGAAACAAAATTTGGTAGGAGTAAAGATCTATTCCTGAATATCTCACGGTCATATTTGAAAATGATGTCAGTGCTACCAACTGCTGAAAAATCGCAATTGATATTTGAGCTCCCTGTTGGATATCTTGGAAGGTATGAATGGGAGATATTTCAAGTTTGGCACATGTATAGTTTAATTTCCAGGAGGCCATACATGGCAGTGATGCCAAAATGATTATAAGCCTGCTGATAGGTCCAAATTTTAAATGCATATTCCTTCTACACTATCAATTGGATTTCAACCAAATTTCGTATGTGCTATGAGTACATAAACAAATATGACTGAGCGTATTCTTAAGATCCCCCAGGGCTGCCAACTGTTAATAAATGCTCTCATTTATTAAAATCCAAATATCCATATATCGGAAAGTATGCAAGCCGACAGCTTTAAACTATGCACACGTATAGTACCTGACATTCTATATTAATTTGGAGTAGCTTATATACGTCAGTGCTACCAACATGATTCTAAGCCTGCTGAGAAGTCCAAATTTAAATACATGTAACTTCTATACTATCATTTGGATTTCAACCAAATTTCGTGTGTGCTATGTGTACCATAACATATATGACTATGCCGATTCTTAAGAGTAACCAGCACTGCCAACTGTTAATAATACTGTCTCAATTTGTGTTACCCTAATACGAATATATCAGAAAGTATGCAAACCAATAGCTCTAAACTTTGCACACGTATAGTACCTGGCATTCTAGATTAATTTGGAGTAACTAATATACATCAGTGCTGCCAACATGATTCTAAGCCTGCTGATAGGCCCAATTCTAAAATGCATGTAACTTCTATTCTAACTAATGGATTTCATTCAAAATTGACACAACAATAGATCATATTATTTCAGATTATTTCTGACCAATACATGTATGTCATTGTTGCCAACATGATTTTACGCGCGCTGTTAGATCCAATGTTTAACTGCATGTGACGTCCATGCTATCCATTGGACTTCAACAAAATTTTGTATTCTGTACCTTACGAGATGGAACTAAGAATATGTTTAGTCACCAGGGCTACCAACTGTACTTCTCTATTAGGCTACATTATGCCAGGTATACAGTATTTCGAACTAATTAGAAATTTCGATATTACCAACTTAATTTCGTCATTATTCTAGATAGACCCATATAGATTAATCATTGGAATGAATCTTAAATTTTAAGAAAAGTAGGCTCTTTAGTTCGTCACGGAACTTCTTGTTATCTCTTGAGAACTGTCCCATGATTCGGTAATGATGGTACCCAGATGAATATCAACATTTTATTTGTCGTGTAGCCTCCTGAGAGGCCGAGTGCAGGTCTTTCTAGTCGACGCCCGTGGGCGACCTGCGCGTCGGGATGAGAGATGGAATGGATGAAGATGAATGAAACTGGGCAAGGAAGTGGAAGGAAGCGGCCGTGGCCTGTCAGAAGGTACTGTCCCAGCATTTGCCTGGTGTTGAAAATGGGAAACCACGGAAAACCATTTCAAGGACAGCCGACGGTGGGGCTCGAACCCACACGTCTACCGAGTCAGCAGAGAGCTTGGCCCCTTGACCTAAAGCAGCGCTTTAGCCCGCGTAGCCACTACTGTCGGTTATCAACAATTGTAAAACATAAATAATGGAATGCAGCTGAAATAAATAAGACCCCCCCTATTGAGGTCAAATTAGCATATGAGAAGCTGAAGGAAGTAGGAGACTTCTGTTACTTAGGAAGCAAAATAACCAGTGATAAACGAAGCAAAGGAGATACAAAAAGTAGGTAGGTTCAGGCTAGGAAAACATTTATACAGAAGAAAGATCTGTTGATATTGAATATAGATTTAGGTATTAGGAAGTCATTTTTGAAAACCTTTGTCTGGAACGTGTCGCTCTTCGAAAGTGAAACTTGGACAGTTGGTGCAGCAGATAAGAGATTAATGAGACTGTTTGAAAGGTGGTGTTAGAGGTGAATGATGAAGACCAGATGGTAGATAGAGTAACAAATAAAGAGGAGAGATGATTCTGGCGACTGCTAATGAAGATATATTAATACTGTAATAATAATGTTTGTTTTTTACTGCGGCTTTTATGGACGCCGGGGTGCCAGAATTTTGCTCCGAAGGGAATCTTTAACGTGCCAGTAAATCTTCTGACACGGATCCCCCGCATTTGCGAACCATCAAATGCCAGCTGAGTGTGTCAGGATTCGATCCTGCAACCTTGGGAACAGCAGGAGAGAACGTTACTGCTAAGCCACGCAGCCAGTCAGCTAATGAAGAGATAGGTTGGTAGGTCACTTACTAAGACACAGAGGAATAGCAAACTCGGTTATGGAAGTGTCGAGGGCAAGAACTGTACGGGTAGACCAAGGTTAGAATATGTTAAACAGATTGTCTGGGATGTAAAGTGTGGTAGCTATGTAGAGATGAAACGGTTATCTCAGGACAGGGAGGTATGGACAGCTGCTTCAAACTAGGCAAAAGACTGAAGACTAAAACACACACTGGCCAACCATTGACGTAATAGGCTATGTTTCATAAAGAACAAGTAGTTCCGTGAAGAACTATTCAGCCTATTTTCATATATCCTACTTAGGCTATGTTCATTGCCTCTACCAACATAGAAAATTTCAGATTGATTGCTGTAATAGATTCGTAGATATTGAGAACCGACCAAATATTGCGGATGGTCACCATGTTAGATTTTTATATATGTAGGTCTTAGAGTTATGTACTGTTACATGAAGATTATTGTGTACGTGTAGTATTCAAACTTCAATCGCATGATTAGGACACAAGAAGTAAAAACGAGATTTTAAAATTTCGCACAGCTGCCATCTTGTGGTTATGGAAACAATTGAAAAAATTAGATGCCAGTGGATTTACATTTGTATAAGAATTTACTGTACCAAGTGTCACTGCACTCGGATGGTTAAATTGCGAGAAACGTCCATGTGAATATTTATACTTCACGTCACCGCCATGTTAGATTGGTGATCACCAGATTATTGCAAGTCCTATAGGTGAACTTATGTTCATAGCCCCTATGATCACTAACAATTAAGTTTGATTGCTGTAATAGATTCGTAGATATTGAGATCCATCTAAATATTTCGGATGGTCGCCTTGTTGGATAGTTATATGTATAGGCCATAGAGTCATGTACCATTAAAGGAAAATTATTGCGTGAGTTCATTATTCAAACTTTCACTTCGATCGCTTGATTACGACACAAGAAATATAAACTTAATTTTAAAATTTGCACAGCCGCCATCTTGAGATTATGTAAACAATTGAACTACATTAGAAACCAGTGCATTACAATTTGTATAAATATTTTCTGTACCAGATTTCATTGCGTTTGGAACTTTAAATCGCGAGAAAGGTCTATTTAAAATTTTCAAATTTTCTTGGCCACCATATTCGTTTTGTAGTTAACCGGTTTTTGAAAGTCTTATAGATGAACTTCCAGTTGTGCCCTTTATCTCCGTACACAATTTCGGGGTGATACCGGCAATAGTTTCAGAGATATAGAATGCCGGTTAAATATTTCGCACAGCTGCCATGTTGAGGTTATGTAAACAATTGAACGAGGTTAGATGTCGGTGCATTACAATGTGTATAAACATATACTGTACCAAGTTTTATTGCGTTTCGTTGGTTAAATCGCGAGAAACGTCTATTTAAAATTCGCAAATTCGCTTGGCCGCCATGTTGGTTTTGTAGTTACGAGGATTTCAAAAATTACATAGGTGAACTTTTAGTAGTTCCCTTTATCACCGTACAATATTTCAGGGTGATATCGGTAAAAGTTTTGATGATATTGAATGTTGGTAAAATAGTTCGCACAGCCGCCATGTTTAATTCGTGAGACGTAACAAAATTTGAAGGGTACGGTCGGGGTGGCCCAGAGTAGTGCTATGAACTTACCGAGTTTCATCCAAATCGCTCAAGTCGTTTAGAAGTTATTAGGGGGGACACACACCATCACACACACCATCACACACACACACAAAGACAGACACTCGGACAAAAGGTGATCTCATAAGCCTTTTTTGTTTTCATAAATGAAAATAGGCTAATAAATGATGTCACAATTTCGAAAAGCGTCACAGTTAAGAAAGGAAGTTTCTAACTTCGGAAATGATGGATGTGAAGAAAATCTCTTCTATTGCTTCCCTACAAATATTTAATGCTGTTAGGCCGCAGTGTGATAACGCAACTTTAGTTAGAAACACACACACTCCCAACTTTAAGCTTGGTCAGACAAGAAGAGCGCCTTGATAGAGAAAAGGAACGACTACAAGCGACGGCTTTTTCATATGTGCAGCGCGTTTTATGAAAAGGAAACACAAAGTTCTGCAAGCTTTTATGTCGTGGTGGAGATCGAGTTCACATCGCGAAATTATTAAAATTGTATTTAAACCTTATAGGGTTGGAATGGGGTAAACTCAGCTACATGAGACAACTTGACAAAAGATTGGTTCGATTTTCACTTCAGCCTACTATGAAATAGTTTACCACTGCTATTCCAGATAAACACAGGGATGTGTATCTTGACGACACGTCAGCCTCCTCATACAAAAGAGAAGTTGTACAGACACTACAATAACGCTGGTTAACAGATAGATTCTACATACTCCCAGATAAACACGTGGTTGATGAACACGATGTCATAAACCCCGATATGAAAAGACAATGATAACTGGGTTTATGAACTACAACACCTAATTTTCACATATATATATATAAAGTTTTAAAAAGGTTTCATCCATATGTCGTTCACTTTTATGATCCTGGCGAACCTTTCCAGACGAGAATAACGAAAACCAACCAATTACAAATTTATATAATCTACGGTATAGGGTATGAGAGTGTGCTTGGACCAGAGGGTTGGGGCGGAAGAAATGAGGAAGGAAAGATACGGTTGGACTTCTGCCAAAGGAACAGCCAGCTAGTTGGGAACTCCTGGTTCAAGAAAAAAGATAGCCACACCATCACATGGTACAGTAATGACTTGACCAGGAAGTCGGTGGTCGACCATATCCTATATGAGAAAGAATTAAATAAGAACATCACGGACATCAAGGTTATACCATCGGAGAACCTGGATAGCGACCATCGATTGCTGGTAATGAACCTGAGAGGGAGTAAGGAGAAGAAAGGGACTGAGAACCAGGAAAGACGTATAAGGATATGGAAACTGAAAGAAGGAGATAGAAGGGTCGAGTACCTCAAAATGGTAAAGGAAGGAATTCCAACAGATAAAGAAAGAGGGGTGGAAGAGGAATGGGCTAGATTTAAGAAGACACTAGTAGGTGCAGAAGAAGCAGTATGTGGGAGGACAAGTAGTAAGAAGAGGAGGAAGGAAACACCATGGTGGAATGAGCAGACAAAAGATATAGTAAGGGAAAAGAATAGAGCCTTTAGGAGGTGGTATCAAAATACGACGGTCGAGACAAGGGAAGAGTACCAGGAAAGAAAGAAGGAGGCAAAGAGAGTATTGGCTGAGGAGAGAAGAAAGTGGATGGAAGAGTGGACAAAGATGATGAAGGAGGATAGTGAAGGTACAAGAAAGGTCCTGAATGGGATGGTAAAAAATAAGAGGCGGAAGGATCCTACGGATTATGTTAGAATGGTGAACAAAAGGGGACAAGAGATAGAAAATAGGGAAGAACTGAAGAAAATTTGGAAATAATATTTTTAAGAACTCCTGAACCCAAATGGAAACCACGGCGAGGAGGAAGAAATCGGGAAAGAGGAAGATGAACTGCAAACAGAAAAGGACTTAACATGGAAAGAAGTGGAAGATGCAGTGAGGAAGATGAAAGGAGGGAAGCCACCTATGTGGATGAGTTGAGTGTGGAGATGGTGAGAGCAGCAGGAGAGGTTGGGATACAATGGTTGTACCGAGTGATGAGGACAGCATGGAAGGAAAGGAAGACCCCAGAGGACTGGAAAAAAGGGAATAATTGTCCCGATCTTCAAGAAAGGTAGTAGAATGCAGAAACTATCGGGGAATAACACTGATGAGTCATTGTGCAAAGATGTTTGAGAAAGTTTTGGAAAGGAGAATTAGGACAAGGCTAGAAGGAGGGATGAGGGAAGAACAACATGGCTTCAGAGCAGGAAGGTCCACAGTGGATTTGATTTTTGCTGTAAGGCAGTTACAAGAACAGCACTATGAGTATGGAACAGATCTACTGATGGCCTTCCTGGACATTGAGAAAGCATATGACAGTGTATGCAGAAATAAAGTATGGAAGTCCCTGGAGGATAGAGGAGTAGAAAAATGGACCAAAAGGAGGATAAAGGAGATGTACATGCGCAGCGTGAGCTGTGTGAAAGTGGGAGGAGAGAGATCGGACTGGTTGGAACAGAGAAACGGCCTGAAACAAGGAAGTGCACTGGCACCGTTACTTTTCATTGTGGTGATAGATGACATAATGACCCGAGTGGCACAAGTAATTGGGGAAGGAAAGATGAAAGCAATGGTGTTTGCAGATGATTTGATGATTTGGGGAAACAAGGAGGAGGAGGTGCAGGAGCAGTTGGAAGTGTGGGAAGGAATAATACAAGGATATGGGATGAAATTTAGCATAAATAAGAGTGAGATGGTGATCACAACAAGGAAGAAGGAAAGAACCACAACGGGAATAACAATTGGTGGGGAACAGCTGAAGAAAGTGGAGAGTTTCAAGTATCTGGGAAGCCTGATGCAAGATAATGGAAGAAACGATAGAGATATAAATGAGCGGGGGAGACAGGCAGAAGCATTCCGGAGGAGTGTGAGAAGCATGTTATGGAGCGAGGATGTCCCTCCGAATAGCAAAAAGATCATATATCGGACGTACTATGTCCCTATCCTGACGTATGCCTCGGAGACCCGGGTTATGAAAGGAAGGGAGAAGAGCAAAATACAGGCAAGTGAGATGAGGTTCGTGAGAAGCAGTATTGGAGCTACAAAGATGGACAGAATAAGAAAGGAGAGGACCAGAGAATTAATGAAGGAGGAACCATTACAGGATGGTATAGAGAAATCTAGACTTCGATGGTATGGACATGTAAAACGAATGGAGGAGAAGAGGATGCCCAGGAGGATACACGAGACGAAGTGGGAAGAAAAGAGACCGAGAGGAAGACCGAGAGACAGGTGGCTGAAGGGGGTGGAAGAAAGCGTGAAGAAGAGAGGAGACTGGACAAGGGTGGAGGCTGAGAGATGGTGGGAAGACAGAAGACGTTGGAGAGGCCTGTGTTCCAAATAGACCCAGCCAGTGGCTGGAAACTGTGCAAGATGATGATGATGATTATTATTATTTATCGTATGATGATACTGTGCCCAATTCTAGGAATGGGTATTCCAAGATTCAGACACCTAGGTATCAAGGGAAAGGCTACAGCCGCTTTAGAAAGTTGAGATATTTGAATATCGCGCTCCTTTCCTTCTAGATTGAAATGGAAACTTTATGCAGCCAAGAAGATCTTAAGTGACGTGGCAAATAGTAGCAGAGGTCGAGACTATTTGGTGATTAAATACTTAGCCATGGAGTAGAGACATGATACTTGGATCAGATTACTGGCACGGCCAAATGAAAGAGGATGCACTTAGTCTCAAGTGAGACAGACCAGAGACACCGGAGATATGAGGATTTACAGATTTCAGCGTGATCCAGCGTGGAGCCGACCGTTTTGTATAAAAGCCGCTCGGCCCAAGCATAAGCAGCTCACTTCAAACCAAGCTCTTGTAGGACAAGGTGCTGCTGCTACGTCGAGCCAAGGCACATGGTTGCCGAATCTACGCAGAAGATATCTTTGAATTGTGATAGTCACAAAAGTGCTACGATACGTGGGGAACGTAGTAAGTTTCCGGTAGAGGGAATCACTAAGGTGATTGTTATTTTCTACGGACATTGGTGAAACACTTTTGTTTCTATATGGACATATGCTAGACTTTGTCTAGATATTATTCTGTCACAGTCCAGTAACAATAATTCAATACTTGGATATTTTAATCCAACTTGTCAGTTTCACAAATTGAAACTAAATAACCACTCAGATCTTTCAGTATATTGAAGGCCAGTCTATCACGGTGTTGTTCATTAGCCGACAAAGGGAAACTATATGTTGCTTCGCGCATGATAGATGGTGTGAAGCCATGCCCAGGGAACGATCTTCAGAACAGCCGTTGATTGTTTTAGACTATCAGTGTTTTCCTGTACTGAAAAGATTACCGTGAGTTATGTTACAACTGACGCTTTTGAGAAGAGATCATTTGGATCTGACCCCATTTAAGCGAACTGCTATGGATTTAATTGAAGTCAATATTAAAATGGATCAGCAGTTACTTCAAACTTCAAGAAATATTTTCACTATGTCGTACTAGACAGATTGTGGGTATATAATGGCGGCCGATACAAGGATTAGACGTGCGTGTCCAATAGGGCATGTATCTGGATAAATCTGGTACAGACCAGGTTCACTACGCTTCAAGACCAACGAGAAATGTAAGCCACATTTGACTTTTATATTATGCCTAGCTAATTGGAACAAACTCTTTTTCTGCAGATGACCAACACATTTATTTTTCTCCGTATTTAAATCTTGCATTGATTTACGCAAGACACATTAGGGTTATTCTGAGTATTTACAGCACTCAGAACAGTTTAGGATCGATGACCGAGCATACCGAGCATTTATTTGAATGTTCATTTTGTTTGAGAATCACGGTAATCAGCCGATATAACTGTAGAAGTTAATATTTATTTTTGTTGAGGAATGGATATTTTGTCCATATTCGAAGAGTCGAACATGTGGTTTTTTCACATAAGGAAATAATAATTAAACATATTTAAGGAAATAATAAGAATAATAATCCAATAATAATAATAATAATAATTTTCATAATTTTTCTAAATAATTATTGGATCTTACATTTTCTAATAATCACATTCGTTGAGAGAGAGCTAAAGGATTAGTTTAGTCATTCCTAGTTTGGAACAGGTGATTTTCCGAAAGCTAGTGGATAGCGCAAGCCCGTATTCCACCAACATTATAGTTCTGGTTGAACAGTTAATATTTGCATTGAGCAAAGTATATTTTTCAGATAACACGGAAAGGCATGAAACAGGAAGCCAATGATATTTGTATCAATTAGGATTTTTTTTTTGTGTTTATATAAAATCATGACGTAGGCACACATTCGAAAGTGAAATAGAGAATATCACAAGTGTGGTAACTTCACGGTTTGAACTGAATGGTAAAATAAAATAAACTTGTAAGTTTATAGATCTTCCAGTTTTGATAACAAGCAGAGGCTTGATTTATTGTATAAATTTTGGGAAGAAAATTTATGTGTGTGGAGTAGTTGAAATGCCATTCCCAGGTGCGCATGTTTAAGTCGCAGGAATGAGGAGGTTTTTTTTTAGCATCAATCAAATTGCAGGTTCGATGGCTCAGGTTTATAGGAGGAGTTTTGGAACCACACATTTCGTCGAATGAATGACCAAACCATCAGTAATTATTTCAAACTTGTTTACGTATTCCATTAATACTTTGGATTTGCTAGAACCCGGTTTTGTCATGATAAAATTTTATTCTTCTTCAGAGGAAGACCTTTGCCGTTGTTGTTGGGATATTGTGTTCTTACACAAATAATTGAATGGGCCACTGCCAATTTTAAAAAAATAATTCTGTATCCACGAATTACTTAAAGGATGTTTTCAATCCTATTGTCATGAACTAAATGAATTTATTATAAAGCTACAATTCTTATTTCCGCATTCTGTTCAAGAATTGCAAGTTGTGAAAGTTACTAAAATAGCAACAAATATAAATATTTTTCTTAATAATAATTCCAAGTGGAAAATCGAATAGTTGAATGGTTCAACAATTTTTTAATGATCAAGCTGATGATTCAGAAATCATATTTCTTTGGAATTTGAAGTTCATAATCGAGTCACTTCTCGAAATGTTTAATTTTGGAAGAATAATAAATTTTGTTGTGCTTCGCACAGTTCTTCGATGCTATGCTCAAGGGTCAAATACTTTTCAGATGTTGTTATTAATATGTGTACATAATTAGTGTTGGGTCAAAGATAATATTTTTGACAATATTTTTGAAACTGGAAAAATAAGTGGAAGTTAAAAAATTCTATAAACAATTATAAACAGTGAGAATTTCTACGAGTGTTAATATCATGTTAGAAATTCAACCAGTGAACTACAATGTTTCCAGTAAAGACAATTAAATTTGAACTGGATTTCATCGTAAATAATTGATATAATTTTGGAACACAGTCTACAGGACTGATAATCAGACTTGCGTCTCCAAGGACAATTGTTCAATGTGTTGGAAAATTTCTGTACATTGGGTAAATAGTAGTGTATGCCGTCGCACTGGAATGATGTTACCTTGAGCATCATTTTGCAGTCAATTTTAAAATTTAGAATAAAATGAGATAATTTTACATGTTGTGTTATGCCCAGGTGAATCTCCTTCTATCCTTATTGTTGCATTGAGCCAAAAATCAGTAAAGCATTTTTTTATTTTGATGTCGCTTTTTTTTTGCGATTAGCTTTAACCCATCTTGCGCCCCGGGATATTTTGACTCTCGTGCTGACTGATTCTTGGTAAAATGCATATGTGGTCGTGCGGACTCCGGTCTAAACGGGCACATAAAATAAGATATAGAGAGAAAATGGCTTCGAACATGGGGCCCGAGTTAGACACGGTCAATCGCATGCCGATTTAAATTCTGATAATTTTTATAGATATTTTGGGAGTTGAGAGATGTCTGGTTTGGATGAATAAATTAGTAGGAAACCCAATTAGTGGGGAAAATTAAAAATTAACTGGGTTAATAATTAGAATGGGTTTGATTATTTTGATAATGACTTAACAATTAGGGCGTCAAGTAAATTCAGTAGTAAACGTTCGATGACTGGACATACGCATTAGTAGAATCCAGGTGGAGGATATTTGAGGACTTGCATATTTTTCTTGTGATATTGTGGTAAATTTAATTCGTAAAAGTAGAGAAGTTTTTTTTTCCATCGCGTCGACATTAGGACAAATCTCATTTTATTAGAGTGTTCCAATTAGCTATTCATGTTTCTTGTTCTAGTTATAATCTTGTGTCTGCCAACATGTATACCCCTAAGTTTTGACTGATACTGAAAATTATGGAAAAGATGATGAGGATGATGAGGAGTTTGGAAGAGAGTTCCAAAGAAGCTGGACTGCGCGTAGCAGCCATCATGAAAGAAAATACAGAGGCTTTGGAAAAGAAACTTAAAGAAAATTCCGATATGTTAGAAAGCAGGTTAAAAGATAACTTAAAAGATAATTTAAATAGTAAATTTAATTCTATGGAAAATAAATTTAAAGTGAATTCCGAAATCTTGAAAATGTCACTTGAGGGTAAAATGACTAAATTATGCGAAAAAACACATGAGCTCGAAACTTCATTAGCTACTAACGCAAGTTTAATGGACGATAAATTTCGCGATGCCGATCTTAGATCCCAAAACTTAGCTGATAGGATAGAAAGTGGTCTTAGGAAAGTTGGTGAAGACATGGTCAACCTAGAAGTCAGAGTGAAGAAAGAGAGCAATGAGATGGCAACTCTAGTTGTTCAAAGTTTGACAGACCAATTCAAAGAACTCGTAGTGGGAGAAATAAGAGAAGGTGTGATTAATGAATTTCAAACTGAAATTAAAACCACAGTTATCGATGAGATTAAAAACACACTCAAGCTGGAGAACAATGATGGAGTCAAGGTGATTAGAGAATCTTTGTCATTCCATATTCAAGTAATTTCCAAAGATATTCAAGCGACTCAGAAGGACATATCAGATATGACAGGGTCATTGAAGAATCCCGAGGCTGTTATGAACCAGATATCCACTGATGTCAAGGAGAACTATAAGGAAACAGAAGAAATAAAGAAGGAAACCGAAGGAATTAGAAAAAAGGCCGAAGAAAACCATAAGGCAATTGAGGCTATGAAAACCCAAGTTAAGGACGAGAAACAGGCTGACCATCTGTTGAAACTGCCAAGTATAAGAGGAGAAGAACAGATACAGGCAAGGCTTCATAACTTAACATAACGAAAATGGTTGTTTGATTAGATTATGTAACAAAATGGGTCTTGGTCGCATTGTGGTCGTTACGTTTCATATCCGGAAGTCATTTGTATCGCATGGTAACGTTATTGGGCCATATAAAGTTATTCTGATATTGGTTATCGTAGAAACGAAATAGTATTGTCTGACAGAAATAACGTTATATGAATAAGTCTCTCGAAAAATATCCCCTAATACCGTTATTCGGACTAATAACGTTCTTCGGATATCGGTTATCGTAGAAACGAAATACTAGTGCCCACCTGAAATAACGTTATCGGAATACATTACTCGAAAAAAATCTCCTAATATCGTTATTTGGACTGATAACGTTATTCGAATATCAGTTAACTAAGGAACGAAATGGTAGTGCCCGCCTGAAATAACGTTATCGGAATACATATCTCGAAAAACATTCCTCCAATACCGTTATTAGGATTAATAACGTTATTCGGATATTGGTTATCTCAGGAAGGAAATGGTAGTGCTCACTAGAAATAACGTTATTTGAATAGATCTCTCCAAAAAAAATCCCCCAATACCGTTATTCGGACTAATAACGTTATTCGGATATCGGTTATCGCGAGAACGAAATGGTAGTGCTCACTATAAATAACGTTATTTGAATACATCTCCCGAACATTATTCCCCCAATACCGTTATTCGGACTAATAACGTTATTCGGATACCGGTTATCGCAGGAACGAAATGGTAGTGCTCACTAGAAATAACGTTATTTGAATATATCTATCGAAAAATATTCCCTCAATACCGTTATTCGGACTAATAACGTTATTCGCATATCGTTTATATATTACAAACGGCATCATCGATTGAGAATGGCACCATTTTGATACATTTTGCGTTGGAGAACTCCATAGAGTAGAAAGAGTGGAAGTGTCACTTTGCGACCTACGTCGTGTTAGGTTCTGAGTTTAGCCGCGAGGTTAATAAATACTCGGAAGTGCTTACCGAGATAGGGTATTGTATTTTTAGCCTACTTTTCACATTTTGCAAAAATGAAGAAAAAGTAGACTAATGAGACCGATCTGGGCGAATGTCTGTCTGTCTGTCTCTCTGTCTGTGCATGTCCCCCCCCCCCCTTATCAACTCCTAAACGGCTGAAGCAATCAAAACCAAATTTGGTATGAGTAAAGATCTATATCTGAATATCTCAAGGCCATGAAAATGAAGTCAGTGCTACCAACTGCTGAAAAACCGCAATTGAAATTTGAGCTCCATGTTGGATATCTTGAAGGTATGCATGGGAGCTATTCCAAAATTGGCACATAATTACACTGACCGGCAAAAAAAGTGGAACAGTAATTTAAAAAGTATAAAATTAGCCATGAAAAAGATGTAATCACATTTTAAATGCTTTTCACGCATTAGGACACACATCTGAAACATCCGTGAATAGAAATTGACATTTCTTAGGGTGGTTTATTACCACCAATTACCCCCAATCTTCGATGAGCCTAACAAGCTGTCATGGACGCTAAGGGTGGAAACACTCGTTTTTAGTGACCAGTGTTCCGGTACAGTGCAGTGCAAAAATTAACACTGCTTTGTTTGGCATAAAAAACAGCCCAAAGGAACATTAGTAAAAAATAGAAAACTGTTAGATTTGTGAAATGTAACGAAATTTGTGAGTTAAAGCGTGTTGTAAAACATGTTTCAGTATTTTCTGTAGCCAACCATCGAACATTTACATGAATAATGCAAATATTGGAAAACCGATACATTTTAGTGGAATAAAATAAGAAATTACATAAAAAATTGAAGTGTTCCACTTTTTTTTGCCGGTCAGTGTATATAGACAATAATATTTCAGTTTAATTTCCAGGAGGCCATACATGACAGTGTTGGCAAAATGATTCTAAGCATGCTGATAGGCCAAATTTTTAAATTAATTGAACTTCTACACTATCAATTGGATTTCAACCAAATTTCGTATGTAGTCTACTATGTGTACATAACCAGATATCACTATGCGTATTCCTAAGAGCAACCAGCTGCTGACAACTGTTGATAATTGCTGTCTCTACTTTTTTACCCTTATATTAATATATCAGAATGCATGCAAGCCAACAACTCTAAACTTTGCACACGTATAGTACCTGACATTCTAGATTAATTTGGAGTAACTAATATTATGCCAATGCCGCTAACATGATTCTAAGCCTGATGATAAGTTTAATTCTAAAATGCATGTAACTTCTATACATACAAATGGATTTCGTCCAAAATTGGCACAACAATAGATCATAATAGGTCAGATTATTTCTGACCAAGACATGAATGACATTGCTGCCAACATGATTTTACGCGCACTGATAGATCCAATATCTAACTGCATGTAACGTCCACGTTATCCATTGAACTTCAATCAAATTTTGTATTCTGTACCTTAAGAGATGGAACTAAGAATATATTAAGTCACCAGGGCTTCCAACTGTAGTGCAGGTATATTTCGAATTAATTAGAATTTTGATATTACCAACTTAATTTCGTCATTAACTTAGATAGTTCCATATAGATTAAACATTGGCTTGAATCTTTAAGTTTAAGAAAAATAGGCTCCTTAGTTTGTCACGGAACTGCTTGTTGAACTTGCGAAAGTGGCGAATGTCTGGAAAACACTCTTAAATGCGCTTTTGAAGAAAGGAACAACAGACCGACACCACTTAAAATACATAGGCCTAGGTGGATAGCAAACGACCTGAAGCTTAATAGAGATCAAGTACTAGCGAATCAACTAGACAACGGGGAAAATTCAGTGTACATTAAATTAGTGTACACCTTACTTTATGAAAACATATTATCTCGACATGAAGGTGTGAAATCCTTCCGGCTAGCTAGCGGTAACACCACAAAGATAACTATCACTGCTTCAGACTCTTTCACAAAACGTGTGCGTGTCTGTTTAATCTCCTCTCGAAGTCAACAATGAAAGGCTCTTCCGCGTGCTTCCTACGCATGGAGTTCTCAAGGACATACGGAACGAGTGCTGGAATGAAGTATACGAATTTTCTGCTGTAAGTAATGGCATACGTATTGTAACAATTGAACTTAAATACCCCATTCCATCATATTTGACGGTCAATGATTGTAAAGTTCTGTTAACATATGAAGGACAAGCTAAGTATTGCTTTTATTGTAAAGAAACCTCCCACTTACAAATAGACCGTCCGAACAGAAGGAATCGCCCGGTATTCATGTCAGACAACAAACCTACAGCACGGTGCTGGGCGAGTCAGATGGGAGTAGTAAGCTAAGCAACACTACCGACAAGACCGGGTGAGTTAGCCGTGGTGGTTACGGCATGACTAATGGCAGTCGCTCACATCCGGGAGGCGAGGAGGTTCGAATCCCCCCGCCGGCAACCTTGAAGATGGTCTTCTGTGGTTTCCCATCTTCCTTCCAGGCAAATGCCGGGGTTGGTCCCTCACTATAGGGCACAGCCGCTACCTTCCAATTCCTCGCCCTTCCCTTCCAACTTTCCTCCCCAACGGTACTTGTAGCTCACCCATTGGGTGTCCGTCTCGAAGCAGCTACAAAACTGGCGAGCCGAACATGTCCTCGGACACTCCCGGCACTAAAAGCCATACGCTAAAAAAAAACTACCGACATGGAAACTGCAGTACCTTCCCCTGAATATCCAGCCATATCAGAGGCCTTTCATAACAGGCCCCATTCTACAAACACATATAGCATTGCGGAAATAACTCAACCATCAGATAACGTAGCTGAAACATCCCTGACTACTTTACATAGCAATGAAGAGGGAACTGTGACGTCACGATCCGACAGCACGGGGAAGGGTCACACCAGCAGGCAACACAGCAGTCTGTGCAGCAGCCAGATACTATTAAGACTAAATGTCCCGATTTTTAGTTTGTAATTCTGACATCACGTAGCAGCACCAAAGTGAGGCAATTTCTCTTGAATGGAAGCTCGTATTTGCGATGTCAAAACCACTATGTATACTAGAGTGCAATAGAATTGATATCAATTCAATGCATTTTCCAAAATGTGAAAAACAAAGACGTTACTAGCAGTTTTTTATATTTCTGCTTAAGAAATGAAAAAAAACTGGTAATACGGAAACGGAGATTTATTTCCTGATTCCAATGCATTTTTCATAAATAAAATCGGGTGAATGGAATCGTCGGCATTAGTTTGGGAATTGTTTTGAAAAGGGTGGTAGGAGTAGCGGCGCGGCTATACAAGATCTCTAGCGCAAGGAAAATGATGAACACGCCGAGTTGACGAATATTGTAGTTCGGCGAGTTACATGTACAAGTGCCTAGGCGTGGAAAAATATCTGAGCAATAAAATTATAGTAATGTCCCGCTTATGCTGCACAATGTGTTTATACAGATACTTTCTTACTTCCTCAAACATTCTTGTTCTTGTTCTTGTTCTTGTTCTTGTTCTTGTTCTTGTTGATAATAATACATTGTAGGGGCTTGGGACATCTTGGTCATCAGTCCCATGTAGTTGACTATGTGTGTTACTGTATTAGAGCCAGGGATGGGGCAGGTGCCCTGAGTCTTCAAGTAAGTTACTATCTCGGCATTTACCTGGAGGGAGTGTGGAAAACCCTGCGAAACACAAGACACAACTAAACTTCAGGTGCAACCACAATGGTAGGATGATTGACAGGTGAACTAGTCAATGAGAGATGTTGGACTGATGACAGTTTCCTAGGGAAAAAATCATAAAATAAGAAGGCATTTCTGAATGGCAATAAACATCTGCTGTAAGAAACATTGTTTCAGTTCCTTACCTTTTATTTCGTTCAATACGCCAATACACAAGCTCTGCTGGGACTTTCCTTCGTTTTCTGTGAGCGTACAAAGGAAGTGGATATGTATGCAGGACGCTTGCACCTAGAGAACATGCGCTTGACTGTCGTCAGTATCTATGGAGACCAATTTTCCATTTTCACAATGGCTACGTCTTACTTTTCCACACAACGCATTGTTTCCGTTTGAATACGAACTCTCTTCTCTGAAAAAAGTTGTCACTGAATAGTTCGTGCTCTTGTACTCTTACAATTATATATTAGAAGTTCAAAAAAAGACTAAACCCGTGGCGCGACAGCCGTTGAAGGGCCTAGTTCTACCAAGCAACCGCTGTTCAGCCATGTAGCTTGCAGATTGTGGGGTGACGTTTAGTCATCCAACTTGTACAAATAAATTTAAAGTGAAATCAAAACTGCTCAGTACTTTACACATTCTCTAATGCAAGGGTAATTTCAAATATAAACTAGGGAAAAAATCTTATGTAGGCCTATGTGTAGAGGTTATTCTTAGAGCCTGGCTTCCTTTTCTTGGTACAGTACTTACTGTCGACCAAAATATTATGTGCACTCGAGTTTGAAGGTTGTTTGTGAAGTAACCAATAGACCTATATAAAATCCACTAACATAATCATTTTCGTCGTTCTATTTTACGTTAGTTCATGTAGGTTTGGAATTTTTTATTTAGCCTGTATTTAAATTTTTTATCGCAGTTGAAACACAAAAGGTGACCGTTTTTAAGCGTGTTTCAACCATGCGTCACATTTAATAATTATTATCTCACAAACCCGTCATCAGATCGAATCCAAATTTTAGCACAATATACATTGGAATGTTGTATAACATGTTTATTAATTTCAACATTTTGTGTGTTCAAGAACGAATTTTGTTATCATTTTTGTAAGGTAACTATTTCTAGGCTCGGGGTCGTTGTAAAATGTAGTTCTTGGTTGCGTTGTAATCCTTATACATCAAAAAGTTATGTTGTATGACTGTGAAATACGTAAATTAATTCACTTATTTTATATCGGTTTGTATTTATACGCGGAACTAAGACATGGTTCACCAGCTAGACGCTCCGGGATATTCTGTACAGCATTGCTGATATGGAGCCCATTACTTCCGAGCGAAGCGTGCCTAGACGCGTGATGGAGCCCATCTTGGCAACGCTGTACAGCGTTGATGTATTAGGATTACAACGCGACCAAGAACTACATTTTCAAACCAACCCGAGCCGAGAAAAAGTTACCTTACCAAAATGATAACAACTTTGTTTCATGGCCATACAAAATTTTAAAATTAATGAACCAGTTATACAACATTCCAATGTATATTGTGTTAAAATTTGGATTCGATCTGTTGACGGGTTTGTGAGATGAAAATGAAAATCCACAGCCTGCTTCCAGTCTCCGACCGGGTCAGGAATGGAATGAATGAAGCCCCCATCTAGCGGCGAGGATATGAACTGTGCCGGCTGCCGAGGCCTGACGCACTCCTCTGGGGCAATGATTAAATGAATGACAGATGAAATGAAATGATAGTGGAGAGTGTTGCTGGAATGAAATTTTGACAGGGAAAACCGGAGTACCCGGAGAAAAACCTGTCTGCCTCCGTTCTGTCCAGCACAGATCTCACAAGAAGTGACCGGGATTTGAACCACGGACCCAGCGTTGAGAGGCCGGCGTGCTGCCGCCTAAGCCACGGAGGCTTGGTTTGTGAGATAATAATTCTTAAATGTGACGCATGGTTGAAACACGCTTAAAAACGGGCACTTTTTGTGTTCCAACTGCGATGAGAAATATTAAAATATATTTTAAACAAGAAGTTCCGTTAAGAACTATACAGCCTACTTTTCATGCCAATGATTATTCTACAGAATATGAACCTATCTAGAATAATGACGAAATTAAGTTGCTAATATCGAAATTTCCAATTAGTTAGAAATACTGTATACCTGGCATAATGTATCCTAATAGAGCACTACAGTTGGCAGCCCTGATGACTGAATATATTCTTAGTTCCATCTCTTAAGGTACAAAATACAAAATTTGGTTGAAGTCCAATGAATCGCATGGACGTTACATGCAGTTAAACATTGGATCTAACAGCGCGCGTAAAATCATGTTGGCAACAATGTCATGCATGTATTGGTCAGAAATAATCTGAAATAATATGATCTATTGTTGTGCCAATTTTGAATGAAATCCATTAGTTAGTATAGAAGTTACATGCATTTTAAAATTGGACCTATCAGCAGGCTTAGAATCATGTTGGCAGCACTGACGTATATTAGTTACTCCAAATTCGTCTAGAATGCCAGGTACTATACGTGTGCAAATTTTAGAGCTATTGGCTTGCATACTTTCTGATATATTGATATTAGGGTAACAAAAATAGGGACAGCACATATTAACAGTTGGCAGCCCTGGTTGCTCCTTAGAATACGCATAGTTATATCTGTTATGGTACACATAACACATACGAAATTTGGTTGAAATCCAAATGATAGTATGGAAGTTGCATGTATTTAAAGTTGGACCTGTCAGCAGGCTTAGAATCATGTTGGTAGCACTGCCGTATATAAGGTACTCCAAATTAATATAGAATGTCAGGTACTATACGTGTGCATAGTTTAAAGCTGTCGGCTTGCATACTTTCTGATATATTGGTATTTGGATAAAATAAATTAGGAGCATTTATTAACAGTTGGCAGCCCTGGTAGGTCTTAAGAATACGCTCAGACATATCTGGTTATGTACACATACAACATACGAAATTTGGTTGAATTCCAATTGATAGTGTAGAAGTTATATGCATTTAAAAATTGGACTTATCAGGAGGCTTATAATCATTTTGGCAACACTGCCATGTTTGGCCTCCTGGAAATTAAACTGAAATATTATGATCTGTACGTGTGCCAATTTTGAAATAGCTCCCATTCATACTTTCCAAGATATCCAACATGGAGCTCAAATTTCAATTGCGATTTTTTAGCAGTTGGTAGCACTGACATCATTTTCAAATATGGCCGTGAGATATTCAGGTGTAGATCTTTACTCCTACCAAATTTTGTTTCGATTGCTGCAGCCGTTTAGGAGTTGATAGGGGGACACACACACACAGCCAGACAGACAGACAGAAGGACAGACAGACAGACAGACAGACTGACAGACAGACAGACAGACAGACACACATTTGCCCGATCTCATAAGTCTACTTTTTCCTCATTTTTGCAAAATGTGAAAAGTAGGCTAATTGTAATTTCGCTCCCGGCGCGAAATAAAACTCGGTTACAGACTTTTAATTTCGCTCCCTGCGCGAAATAAAATTCGTTACAGACTTTTAATTTCGCACCCGGCGTGAAATAAAATTCCCAAACGGTATTTAGTTTCGCCCTCCGATGTGAATTTAAAATGAATGGAACATTTCATTTCGTTGTTGAAATTAAAATGTATTCGTTTCGAGAGTGAAATTATGTTCGGAGCGATGTTCAAAGTCCTGACGTTGGCAGCAGTAGCAGTCTTATTACCGTTCACCGCCTGCCCAATCTGCAGGGCTGCAACAGCAACGTGAGTCATTCAATGGTCATCACTCCAGTAGAGGAGAAAGTCAGTGCTATGGCATCAACTTCACCATCGTCGTTGACTGCACCTCGGACTCGTGGCTGGCCCTCCCTGACGTTCATAACGCAATGGGGCAACAAGTACCTTTACTTGTTCTATAGCGAACAAGAAGACGAATGTGCTGTGTGGACAGACATTCAAGATAAGTGACGAACTCCAATTACAATACAAATTGTCAGTTGTAACTCTTCAGTCATTCAACACTAATTTGCCCAATAACTGGGAGGGGTACAATGTATATACAGTAATATGTAAATAATATTATATGTATTAGTTTATGGTCACGATTATAATGCAGCAATTTTAGTGACCTTAAATCTAATTCATGTATTTTTTTTTCAGGAGTGTTACTTACATCTTATATACGTTGTACCCACCCAGTTATCGGGTAAATTAATGTTGACTGACTGAAGATTTACAAATAACAGAAAATCGTCTGTAGTAGTACCGCAGCGTATATGGAGTTCTGTTTCGGAGGCGGGTTACTCGAACAACAGGGTTGAGGGGTCATTCCTCTCATTTCTACATTCTTCATTCTTACACTTCCGGAAATTTCAGGGGGGGGGGGGGGGCTTGGCATTCCTTACTACTTCCTTCTTACCCTCAGCTCATTTATACTGACCATGGCACGAAAGTCAAACCCCTGTGCCACGTACAGGATTTAGTTTCGCACTGCAATTAGTTTTGCGTCGCCTTTCACTATGTTATTGTGCTTAGAATTATATTGTGCTTCCATTTTAATTTTCGCGCTTACAATCAATATCATTTCGCACCCGAATATCACGCTCATGGCGAAATTAAAATGTTAACGCGTCCACAACCATTTTGTTTCGCATGCCAGACCAGATTTAATTTCAGACATGAAATGATATGTTCCATGCATTTTAAATTCACGCCGGGGGCGAAACTAAATGCTGTTTGGGAATTTTGTGTCATTAAAATAAACCGTGGCACTACATCCCATGAAAAGCCTAGGCCTACCAAGCGACCGCTGCCCAGGCATCTGCAGATATTGGTCAGCGCATCGGGTTCCCTCGGCCGTTAATCTTGGTTTTCGCGACTTTCAGACAGCTAATCTCGAGGCTGAGTGCACCCCGTTCCAACCCACACGTCCGTTTCTAAAATCACTAACGGAGCCGGGAATCGAACCCGGGGCCTCCAGGTGAGAAGCAGGCACGCTATCCCCAACACCATGGGGCTAGCAATTTTTGTCATACCAGGAGCAAAATTAACAGTCGTTAAAAATGTTATTTCGCGCCTTGAGCAAAATTAAGAGAATGAAGCGGTTTTCATTTCGTGCCAGGAGCGAAATGAAAAGTCTTGTATCGAATTTTATTTCAGGCCAGGAGCAAAATTAAAAGTCTGTAATGAATTTTATTTCGAGCCGGGAGCGAAATTGGAAGTCTGTAACGAATTTTATTTCGTGCCCGGAGTGAAATTGAAAGTCTGTATTTTCTTTTATTTCGCGCCGGAAGCGAATTTAAAAGACTAACGGTTTTTATTTCACGCCAAGGGCGAAATGAAAAGTCTTTAATGATTTTTATTTCTCGTCAGGAGCAATGTTAAAAGTCTGTTAAGAATTCGTTTGTAGCCGGGAGCGAAATTAAAAGTCTGTAACGGATTTGATTTCACGCTGGGAGCGAAATTTAAAGTCTGGTACGAATATTATTTCGCACCGGGAGCGAAATTAAAAGTCAGTAATGCATTTTATTTCGCGCCGGAAGCCAAATTAAAAGACTAATGAATTTATTTCGCCTCTGCAGCGAAATTAAAATTCTGTTACCAATTTTATTTTGCGCCAGGAGTGAAATTTTATTCCATTGAACAATTTAATTTCGCGACGCTAATTTAAATTGATGATACATTTCGTTTTGCATGCCAGTCCTGCCTTGAATCGGTTTTGGTGGTGGCTCCATTTTTCACCTAAAATGTAAAACTAACTGCACTTGATGACCGTAATGCTCTCCATCACTCGTACCTGTATGTACATCGTTCATGTATATGATCTACCAGAGATACTGTCCAAAAATAAACTGCCGAAAATAGAACACCTAACGAATACTAAAAATAATGGTGTTGCAGGTAAAATAAACTAAGTAAAAAGTAATTAAAGGGATCGATGAACTAAAAACAGGAAAAACAACATGGAAAATTAGAAGTCGTAAGTACAAACTGGTAAAATTTCAAAGGATCACTCAGAAATATCCAGAACTGAACAATAATTCAGAACTAGCCATCACAGTCACAGTCAATCGCAACATCGGACTAGATGCTCAGGAATCCCATACCGTCAGGTAAGGGGTAAGGTCATCACTCTCTCACTTGACTTTCGCTCCCCTTTCCTGCTGCTGCGGTGGCCTTGGTCGAGCTTGTGGCGCGCCGTGGCCGCCTGCTTTAAGCGTGTGTACAATCCTGTATGAAATATTACCTTATAAAAGATGCTGGAAGTGTCGTCCTTCCTGGGTTATACAGGCATTGTATCCGGTAACCACATTTTGGCTCACGCGAATGAGTTCTGCCACTGTAATGTTTCTGATTTTGTATTTTATGTTCTTTAATGAGCACTGAGTCAGTAGGCCTAGTGTAAAACTTATTTATAATTACGTGAATCTGTGCTAGTGAAGGTGACACTTCATCAGGAAATTGCTGAACTTACCCACCGGGCCGACTCGTACTTAAAATAAGTTTTACATACAAAAATACGATGTTGCAATGATAACTGTCTGAACATGTTACCATCTGAGGTTCAGACTGGCGACTGACAACACCTGCACGCTTATTGCAAGGTCAAGTTTGTACTATGCGCGCGCTTTCAATACTACAGCAGGGGGCCGTGGGGCGCCAGAAACTCGGCCAAGCCCGCTGCAGTAGCGAATAACAAAACCGCCGCTCGTCGTTCTTACTTAATATGAAAGACCCTATATGTAGACCATAGAGTTATGTACTATTAGATGACTATTATTGCGTAGGTTCATTATTCAAACGTTGACTTCTATCGCATGATTGGGACACAAGAAATAAAAAAATAATTTAAAAATTTTGCACAGCTGCCATCTTGACTGTATGTAAACAATTTAACAAAATTAGATATCAGTTCATTACACTGTATATAAACAATTGCTGTACCAAATTTCACTGCGTTCGGATGGTTAAATCGCCAGAAAAGTCTATTTAAATGTTCAAATTCACTTGGCCGCCATGTTCGTTTTGTAGTTAACAGGTTTATGAAAGTCACTTAAGTGAC
This sequence comes from Meconema thalassinum, assembly GCA_946902985.2. Classification (NCBI taxonomy): domain Eukaryota; kingdom Metazoa; phylum Arthropoda; class Insecta; order Orthoptera; family Tettigoniidae; genus Meconema; species Meconema thalassinum. The sequence continues at coordinate 1,026,919,180 of OX336388.2, forward strand.
TTTTATCACCGTACAAAATTTCAGGGTGATATCGGTGACAGTTTCGGAGATATAGAATGCCAGAGATATTTCGCACAGCCACCATGTTGAATTCGTGAAACATAATAAGCTTTGAAGGGCACGATCGGGTTCGGCCAAAATAGTAGGCCTACTTAGACCTTACCGAATTTCATTGAAATCGCTCCAGCCGCTTAGATTTTATTAGGTGGGGTGTGGAGGAAGAGGGGGGAGGGGTGGGGATGCACACCAAGGCCCGGCGTAGGTGCGTGACGTCATGTCGTGTCATGTCAGTAGGTAATCTGTGTCCTTGACTATCCCCGCCTGCCGCTAGCTACGTGTGCGAGTGAGCTTTGTATAGTATGACGTGGTACCCTGCAAGCCAGGCTAGTGCTTTTAGGGCCATATGACCCAGGCGCACACTGTCTACGCTGGAACTCTCAGTTCAGGGGCGCGTGGCCGGCCTGTCGCGGCTGGATTTCTCGAAGTCGTTCTTCTCTTCTCTTCATATTATTATTATTATTAGGCTATTATTATTGGCAATAAAATGTTATTGGATACCAATAGACTACGTCTCATACTGTTCCCGAGTACATTGTAGATCAATTCTCTATTATTGAATGGATTCATTTGAAAGCAAAATTATGCCATTTACACTTAAGTTAGGCATACCCAAACACGATAAGTTATTAAAAAATGTTGATGTTGTTTCTTTCCCTTATTCGAAACGTACCACAAGCTTTCAATTCTCTTTGAAGCCTATCGTTAGCTCTAAACGACCTGTCTTGATATGCCGATGGTTACTTCACATCTGATGGTGGGGTCCAGCATAAATCTTGTATCCTTCTTACGGCCAATAACAATTATTATTCTATTGTACTTTTGCTTCTAACACGAGGAAGACACGAAAACATGGATCGCGTAATATTTCTGAAATGTTACAGATGCATCTTAAATCTATGTCGGTGATTCCCTTCTTAATTTTGATGTTTGAACGGAGCTAGGTTATCAGACACTCTAGAGTGGTTGCAGCATACAGTCTCACACAAGAGCAACCTTTGCCTCCACCTATTTGTGCTTGACTACTCCCTTTCATGTGTACTTCTGGATAAGTTGTTCTCCATAAAATATGGTGATTAGACACTTTCGCAATCAACCAGCAAGTTCATTTTGTTTTTTCCATACATCCGCTTCAGGCTCAATTCTCAAGTATTCCTTTGGTTCCTAACTAGTTAATCACCGTCTTCATCGTTACCACCATCTTCATCATCATCACCGTAATGAAAACCTCATTCGTTGTACAAACACAAATTACGCACCAAGTCACATTGCCTTCAAGCAATCCTTGCACTCTCTGTATATATGTGGCACGGTGTCCCTACATGATGATTACTATACTTTGGATGTTCATTGACTGAAAATTGCGAAATTAGCTTCGAGGTTTTCCTATGCCCAGAACATAGAATGCTATGAAAATCAAATGTTCTTAAATACGATGTGTGGATTACATATAAATGTGCAATTGGATTAACTCACGACAGCTACTTGTAGCATTGGCCTTTGAGAATATTTTACGGAAGCTATTGTAACAACTCTACGAGGTGAGTTTCTCTCCGAGTTCCCATATGAATGTCCGAATTGCAGAATAAGAATGTAGAAAAAACAAGGATGTTCAGTAAAGAACATATAGCCTACTTTCTCCTAAATGCATGGGTATTGTTATAACTCTTTGTCCTTTTCAAGGAGTATGATTGAATGTTGGTTGTAGTAGCTTGTTGAAATACAACGTGCTATAGGGATATTAAACATGAATATGAGGTGCCCTTTGCTAGTGCTACCTCTGTACCAAATTTCGTTCAATTCGGTTTCACCGTGTTTGAATTGATAGGGGGAATTGATTTGCACACATACTTGGCCACCATCTGCAAACTATTGGGCTGATGTTCTTGCTGTTTGGTCTGAATATGTTTCCCACATAAAGATATGGTGTTGCAAAATTTGGTAGAGACTAGATTATTAGGTTGGTCGTAATTACATTTTAGCTTTTAACATTTGGGTGGCCGCGATTACGTTTCCGTCAAGATAGCGGTGATATAAAACATGACACTGAGGTGCCCTTTGCTAGTGCTACCTCTGTACCAAATTTCGTTCCATTCGGTTTCACCGTGTTTGAATTAACAGGGAGAATCGATTTTGACACAAAGATGACCGCCATCCGCAAACTATTAGGCGAATGACCTATTAGATTGGTCAAAGGATGCTCCCTCCATACAGGTATGTAGTTGCAAAATTTGGTAGAGATCGGATGATTTGGTTAATCGTAATTTGATTTAAGCTTTGAACATTCGTGTGGCCGCCATTACGTTTCAGTCAAGATGGTGGCGATATAAAACATGACACTGAGGTGCCCTTTGCTAGTGCTACCTCTGTACCAAATTTCGTTCCATTCGGTTCCACCGTGTTCGAATTAATAGGGGGAATCAATTTTGACATAAAGATGGCCGCCACCCGCAAACTATTAGGCTAATAACCTATTAGATTGGTCTAAGGATGCTCCCTCCATCAAGGTATGTAGTTGCAAAATTTGGTAGAGATCGGATGATTAGGTTAATCGTAATTTGATTTAAGCTTTGAACATTCGTGTGGCCGCCATTACGTTTCTGTCAAGATGGCGGTGATATAAAACATGACACTGAGGTGCCCTTTGCTAGTGCTACCTCTGTACCAAATTTCGTTCCATTTGGTTTCACCGTGTTTGAATTAATAGGGGGAATTGATTTTCACACAAAGATGGCCGCCATCCGCAAACTATTAGGCTAATGACCTAGTTGTTTGGTCAAAGAATGCTTCCTCTATAAAGGTATGTTATTGCAAAATTTGGTAGAGATCGGATGATTAGGTTAATCGTAATTTGATTTAAGCTTTGAACATTTGTGTGGCCACCATTACGTTTCCGTCAAGATGGCGGCGATATAAAACATGACACTGAGGTGCCTTTTGTTAGTACTACCTCTGTACCAAATTTCGTTCCATTCGGTTGCACCGTGTTCGAATTAATAGGGGGAATCGATTTTCATACAAAGATGGCCGCCATCCGCAAACTATTACGCTGATGACTTATTAGTTTGGTCAAAGGATGCTCCCCCCATAAAGGTATGTTGTTGCAAAATTCGGTAGAGATCGGATGATTAGATTAGTCGTAATTTGATTTAAGCTTTGAACATTTGTGTGGCCGCCATTACGTTTCCGTCAAGATGGCGGCGATATAAAACATGACACTGAGGTGTCCTTTGCTAGTGCTACCTTTGTACCAAATTTCGTTCAATTCGCATTCACCGTGTTCGAATTGATAGGGGGGACAGACATTCAGAGTACACACACTCACACACACACACACACAGACACACAGACACACACACACACAGACTCACACACACACATACACACACACAGACAGACACACTTTTTTCGCCCTGTGTTGATCTCATAAGTCTACTTTCATTTTTTGCAAAAATCGAAAGTAGGCTAAAAAGGAAGACTTGTGCTCACTGACCTGGTGCAAGTCCTCAAAATGACCACCCCTTTGATGACTTAGGTATCATCGATACCATTTCAGTACCTCAAACTGAAATTAAATTTCTTGGCAGGCCAGGGAATCAACCCCTGACTTTGTTAGCCGCTACACCACAAGGTGATCTCTTTCATTGTCAGCGCAATCTATTGCACGATGCCATGTAATTTCAGCACGAACTATAATAGTACACCTTTCTTCGTATTTTTGGCATTACAGTGCCCCTGGTAAGTTAGAGAGATGGTTCGCATACCATAACCAAAGAGCCGAATAGTTCCAAAAACCAACAAACAACCGAAAGAAATACCGACAAGCTGGTAGAAAGACAGACAACAGATTTTGTAATTTTCAGAGCAAAATTGTTTTACGATGAAGAGCACTCTTGGTCTCCATACTGTTGAAATAATGAAAATTGTCCTAAAACTTCAAAAGTTAGAAGGATTTCATGTCAACTTGCTTATTTTGCCGTATATCTTATGTGTAGGTAAATTCCATGAGTTATTGTTTCAGGCGATGTTGAACATACGAATAAAAGACATAAATTACCTCAGATTGCGACGGAATATTGTTCAGTTTAAAAACCTGATAAATTTACTAACGCACGTTTCTCGAATTCACATATCCCTGAACAGCACCAATCTAATCAGTTGGTGAATTCAGAATCTTGTTATTGAAATATTGTAGACTATAGCTTTATAGTCCTAATGTAGTTTTTTTGTTCTACCCGTAATTATTTAGGTTGTGCACCGCCCTATTAAAATAAACATATTCTTGGCGTGCCTCCTAGCTGCATCACTGGAACCAACTAGAAAAGAAAGGAGTACGCAGTGGAAATGGATGTTAATTTCTGACCTGTGCTGGGCCCGTACTTGCAGGCCAGATGTGCCGAGCGACTCCAGACTCCGTGAAGGTGGTCCCACGACGAGTGGTAGGAATACCCTCCTGGTGCTAGACAGCTAGAATAAGTTAGGCCTAGGTTTGAAGAGAGAGAGAGAGAGAGAGCGAGCAGCCCGATCGCCAAACACTACTAAATAAGACACATGGGTAAAGAAATGGAAATTTAATGAATTGAAACCGAACACACAAAGAAACCCGGCCAGAATAACACACACACAAAAAAAGTACCCTAGGGGTCAAATACAGTCACTTTCAAACGGGAAGGATGATTATAAACAATAAATTACTTACAATAATAAATAACGGAAACAAATAAAATAAATACCTGTGCCACTTCCAATAAAAATGATGTAAAACGGGAGGAGGTAATTGACCAAAAAGGCAATCGAGCCGGTCGCTGGTCAACAACAATCACTTCTCAGCCTAGAGATGGATGGTTGTCATGACGACCACAAATAACAAGCATAGCAAAGATAAAACAAGAGGCTGTGTGCGTGTCGCAGAGGCTGTGGCGAGCAATGGGGATGCGATCGAGCTGGCAGTCCCCAGAGAAAAGAAATGCAAAAACCAAAGATACTACAAGGAGAAACAAATGACGTCAAGTGTCCGTGAAATATATCATGATACATACACGCAATCAAACACACAAAATGCCAGCCGTCGATGCAGTAATAAAACACAAAGCAACTCGTGCTTGTAGGTAGTCTAGCAAAACATGCTAAACCTATATGGTCCCCAACTTACGTTCCGAGTTAGAGCTGAATACGGTAAGGCCTACTTAAAGTTACCGCCGTGATTCAGTTGCACGAAGCATGGAATGAAGGGAATACATAAGGGCTAAAATATATGGTGTCATGCCTCGTGTTGGGAGAATGGTCGAAACGCCAACGTCCACAAACAACGGGAGACCCATTGAAGATATGCCCAAATCAAAACAACTTCAATGCACCTGGCAGCAAGAAAAACATACACTCACAAAATCACTCCCAGATATATTTCACGGCACTAATAAAAGGTTAAACGAAGATTCAAACAAAATAAAACAGGAGACCGCCATTTCGATTGGTTCCACAGCAAATCCAAGCACACGACGAAGATCGAAAACAAAAGTTAAATTTAGGAAATGAGCATAGTGGACACAAGGTTAGATGTGTTACTTACATGAGTAAATGGAAGGCTTCGGCATAATAACAATGTTAAATAAAAAGGAAAAACATTACATTTTAAATAATAAGGCGGAGAGCCTCAAGGCACGTCCGGACAGAACGTATCTCACATGGTGACTGAGTCTACCGGGACGGCCGCCAAAGAAAATAAAGAAATGAGAGATGTTAAACATGGCTCAGGATCCACACCACCCCCCAAAAGAAAAATTATTTATAATAATAAAAGATTTTTCTTTTTACATCACTAAGCACCACCGCTTTGAAATCAATCATGTCCCAAGTGTTCCAAAATACACAACATCCTTATCACTCAGGTGGTTTGTCAACAACTATAACAGTACACAAAATATGAGGGGGGAGGGTGATCGATATAACAGTCACTTAAGCAATTGAGCCATATCAGAAAGAATACAGTTATAAAATGAAGTAATATATAAAAATAATCAGATCGCTTCGGCGATCGCAATATCAGGACAGAACTCCTTCGGGGTCCCCAAAGGCGCGCGTTCCTTTGACGATCCCTGGGCTTGTTATAATGGTATTACGGTTCGCCTGCGCGTTACAATGACAAGAAAAGTAGATAGAGACACGGACGAAAATCATAAACAAAAGACTCGCCCTTTGACGCCGAAGTCTGCCATTCTCCTTATACCCATCATGAAAGTGACGTATTAAAATAACAAAGAAGCGATATAATGTGTCCATTATTTATAGAATATAAATTCTCTACTGGCCGAATTCGCAAAAATACATATTTTTACAATAAATATTAAGTTACACAGAGTATGTAGGCCTATTTCTTCTTGTATTATTTTCTTTCTTGAGCTCGTAAATTTGTACTTGACTCTGCCTCGGTCAAAATTGGTTCAATAATAGGCAGGTCAAGGAGACGCCATATGAATACTAGCTTCCTTGGATAACATAAGCAAATTATGATTGGCTAACCTACGCAGAAAAAGGACAACATTAATCACAGCAAATAAGAAGGTTACACAATAAATGGTTTCAATTGAGATATGTGAGCTCTGGATACGTCGGTGGGATTCTCCTTGGAGATCAATTCAACAGTGACAGGTGTTAAAAATCTAGTGATAGTTTTGGGCGTGCTCCAGCGAAGCATTAGTTTAGCTGACTCCTTATTCTTGGCCGAACTCTGTGGCTGCAGGCGCACTAGCACGTCGTCATTCACCTGAAAACAAACAGGTTGCCTACCCTTGTTATAGCGAGACGCCACGCGATCTCGTGCCCTTTTCAGATGCCGTACAGCAACTTCCCATTTTTCTTTGACTGAGGTACGGCGGGATGGCGCAGCCAGATAATCTATTTTCCACTGAAGCTGAAGTGGATCAACAATACGCCTTCCTAAAAACAATTCCGAAGGGGTAGAATTCGTCGATTCATGAAGAGCAGTGTTAAATCCTAAGGAGAAAAACTGAAGATTTGCGTCCCAACGTGACTGATCTGCGTTGTGGAACGCACTCAAGCAAGCCTTCAAGTTACGATGAAACCTTTCAACGTGATTTGGCTGAGGGTGGTAGGGTGCCAAAAAGACATGATCAATTCCCCAAGAAAAACACATTGATCTAAAAGACTTGGACCGGAAAACGCTCGCGTTATCGGACACTAAAAACTTTGGAGGACCAAAAACACCAAAAATATGATTGGTCAAAAGCCTAACAGTGGTACGTGTCGTGATTTCCCTGACAGGAAATAACCATACAAATTTTGAAAATCCATCAACGACAGTAAGTATAGCTTTATGACCAGAAGATGACCTAACTAGGGGACCAAAATAATCTATAAAGAGGCGCTCATTAGGATATGACATCGTGTCAGCGTGGTGAAGTCCAATGCGGGAATTCTTTGCAGGCTTAGAACGTTGACACGTAACGCATTTTCGGACGAAAGCAAAAGCATCCGCTTTCAAATGAGGCCAGAAGAATTCCTGAGAGATTTTATGGAAAGTCTTCGTCATACCTAAATGTAATCCAAAACAGGATTCATGGAAATACGCCAAGAGCATACTTCGTATATTCTCTGGCACGAAAATCCTACATTTCGAAGATCGAGGAGCGGTATGCACTATAACATCATTGCGCAATGAAAACTCAGATACACCAGGATCTTTCCCGAGAATTTTTTCACGCAATGTGACACAAAATGGGTCATCTGCTTGGTACGTACGGATGTCAGTAAATGACCATGGAATGTGGTGGAGAAGATTCACTGGCTCGGGGATCTCAACAATGGGAGGAGGTTCCTCAAACATGCGTGACAAACAATCCGCTACAACATTTTCACTGCCTCTGACGTGAATGATGTCAAAGCTGAAAGAGGATAGACGAAGAATCCAACGATTTATACGTCCCAATTTTTTGACATGCGAGCGCATCCAGGACAGAGCTTCATTGTCGGTATACACTATGAAATGCCGATGTTCTAGAAAAGATCTGAAACGTTCACAGCCGAATACGACAGCCAGACTTTCTTTCTCGAAAGTGGAATACCGGCGTTCGCAATCATTAAGCATCCGACTGGCAAAAGCGATGGGTGCCAAATTACCATTCACCTGCTGACTAAGCACACAAGAAACTGCGACATCACTCGCATCACAATGTAACATGAAATCTTTCCCAAAATCCGGAGTTCGAAGGACGGGAGCAGAAGAAAGACATTCTTTCAATTTCTCAAAGGCGAGACACTGGTCGGGGCCCCACACGAATCGTACATTCTTCTTCTTCAAATAATTCAGGGGCGCTGAAATGTCCGAAAAGCCCTTAATGAACCTACTGTAAAAGCCCGCCATTCCCAAAAAACGTCGGACTGCTTTCACATTCGTGGGAGTAGGGAACTCTTGGATACATTGGACACGCTCAGGGTTCACTTCTATGCCCACATCCGAAAGAACGTGACCTAAAAATTTGATTTGCTTCGAAGCCAAAGAGATTTTGTCCGGGTTAACAGTGAGTCCGGCTCTGCGAAGACGACATAGGACTTCACGTAAATGGATCAGGTGATCCTCAAAAGACTGACTGTAAATCACGAGGTCATCAAGATAGTTAAACACAGATGAATACTTTAAATCTCCAAATAACTCATCCAAAACCCTACTCAATACTTGTCCGCCGATAGAAATGCCCATGGGTAACTTATTGAACTCAAAAAGGCCGAACGGAGTGGAGAACGCAGTTACCTTACGGCTCTCGGGATCGAGAGGAATTTGATAATATGCACAGTTCAAATCTAGGACGGAATAGTACTTCGCCCCGTGAAAATGCTGAAAAGCGCTCTCCAGAGTTGGAAGGGGAAAGTTGTCGAACACCACCTTAGAATTGAGTCGACGATAATCAACTACTAAACGAAAAGTACCCTCTTTCTTAGGCACCAGGAATGCTGGACTACCATAAGAAGACTTAGAAGGGCTCACAACACCGCGTGCCTTAAGATCATGAATATATTCTCTCATGGCAATGAGTTTGGGTGGAGAGCAAGAAAATGGCGCCGACCTAACTGGAACCTCATCAGTCAAATCAATATGACACTCGTAGCCGATAGCGGAACCCAGTTCCGACGTGAGAACATCTGGAAATTCATTCACCAAATCAGATAAAGCGTCACGTTGACTCGTGAATAAAGTAGGAGGGATTATAACAGCAGAGATACCAGAAAAATTACAAGGAACACTCGCTTCACAAGTATTAAAATGAAACCGCTCCTTGGATTTAAACAAAAAACTGAAGGAATGATCCGAAAAATCAAGCCTCAACCCTGCTTTGTGCATAAAATCAGAACCTAAGATCATAGGCGTAGATAAGTCATCCACCACATGGAAGTTCCAATCCCAAGAATAACCACATATCTTAATATGACATGTTACAACGCTAGAAACAGAAATAGATGACTTCACCGCAGAATAAAATTTTAAACCCCCATCTTGTGGACAAATCTGAGTAACAGGAAGCTGTTCCGCGATGGAGCGCTGAATAAATGAACGTGAAGCACCAGAATCCAGTAAAGCGGGTATCGACAATTTCTTAACACTTACAGGGACCCAAGGACAGAAGTTTCCAGTCGTGGAAATGTTCATTTCCCGGCGAACTTCATTGCATGGCCACTCCGGCGGGTCTAAACCGGGGACCCATGCTCGTTTCCCTGACGCGAAGCACATCTAGGACAGGCTATGTGCGTCACGTCACGAAGACCACATGTGTGACAAAACACACGCGAGGGCGCACGGCAGGAATTAAAATGATGCCCCAAACGATCACAATTCCAACATTTTATACGGTTATACATGTTCGGGTTTCGAGGTAACTGTTGATCCTGAGGAGCGGGATTCGCAGAAGAAGTAGCATTGGGAATACTCCCGACAATATGCGAGTGGGGACGGTTAACTGCCCGGTCCTCCTGACGAGATATTGAAGATGGGTGCGCAGTCCTCTGAATCTGGGATTGCGCGCATGCAGTCTCTGGAAACAAACTGTCAGAGGGGAGGGGTGGGGGTACATATGACTTGCGCAGGCGCCGATTGAACTCGCATTCACGTCCTTGATCAACAATGTCAGCCACACTATACACACTGGACCGGCGTATGAAAGACTTGTACTCAGGTGCTAGATTTCTATACACAATATCAACAGTTTCAATAAGGGGAAGGGGCTGCGACAACCTACTTATTAAAGTCATTAGCCCAGTAACAAAATCGTCTACAGGCTCTTCCAAACCCTGGGTACGGCGATGAATTTCAGCCTTCAAGTCATGTTCAAAATCATAAGTCGTAAACCGCTCCTTTATTGACTTACAGAAATCAACCCACGAGATGAAAGATCTGTTGGTAAGTCGATACCATTTTAAAGCTAAGCCACTCAACAATAACGGTAGGCAGACAACAATGTCGTCTGGTTCGAGGTCATAACAATGGCAGAGTTCACTGACCCTGTCTAAGAACTCAAATACAGACGAAACTCCCAGTTCACCAGAAAATGAAATTCCCCACTTGGACACTATATTGGCTACACCTCCCTTGCGATGGCCTTTCACCTCAGTCAATGGATTAGTGTCTTTCCCACAGACACTTTCAAACGATAGCAGATCATCGTCAGACTGGATGAGCTCCTTCTTCACGTTACAACCTGGGAGAGAATACATGGCTAAACTACAGAAGTACTGCTAGCTACAATTCAAAACAATAACTACAAATGTCTTGCCTCCGTCCTGCGCCTGAAATGAGTACGAAACAAGAAGTAGGGTTGTTTAGTACATTACCAATGCTGGGGTTCGTTGATAGGGTCCAACTCATTGCACTCTCCTTACAGTTTGTTATTTTTATGGTCCATACTCCTTGGAAGTTCACATTGACTCTTAATATTTGTTTGTATAGTATGCAATAAGGAACATGAAACAGAATAAAAACAACATTGAAAAATATGCAGCGAAATATTAAAATCCAATGGATATGGCTAAGCGACCAGGAGACTTAACCTCGCAACTGATACCATCTGCACCGCCCTATTAAAATAAACATATTCTTGGCGTGCCTCCTAGCTGCATCACTGGAACCAACTAGAAAAGAAAGGAGTACGCAGTGGAAATGGATGTTAATTTCTGACCTGTGCTGGGCCCGTACTTGCAGGCCAGATGTGCCGAGCGACTCCAGACTCCGTGAAGGTGGTCCCACGACGAGTGGTAGGAATACCCTCCTGGTGCTAGACAGCTAGAATAAGTTAGGCCTAGGTTTGAAGAGAGAGAGAGAGAGAGCGAGCAGCCCGATCGCCAAACACTACTAAATAAGACACATGGGTAAAGAAATGGAAATTTAATGAATTGAAACCGAACACACAAAGAAACCCGGCCAGAATAACACACACACAAAAAAAGTACCCTAGGGGTCAAATACAGTCACTTTCAAACGGGAAGGATGATTATAAACAATAAATTACTTACAATAATAAATAACGGAAACAAATAAAATAAATACCTGTGCCACTTCCAATAAAAATGATGTAAAACGGGAGGAGGTAATTGACCAAAAAGGCAATCGAGCCGGTCGCTGGTCAACAACAATCACTTCTCAGCCTAGAGATGGATGGTTGTCATGACGACCACAAATAACAAGCATAGCAAAGATAAAACAAGAGGCTGTGTGCGTGTCGCAGAGGCTGTGGCGAGCAATGGGGATGCGATCGAGCTGGCAGTCCCCAGAGAAAAGAAATGCAAAAACCAAAGATACTACAAGGAGAAACAAATGACGTCAAGTGTCCGTGAAATATATCATGATACATACACGCAATCAAACACACAAAATGCCAGCCGTCGATGCAGTAATAAAACACAAAGCAACTCGTGCTTGTAGGTAGTCTAGCAAAACATGCTAAACCTATATGGTCCCCAACTTACGTTCCGAGTTAGAGCTGAATACGGTAAGGCCTACTTAAAGTTACCGCCGTGATTCAGTTGCACGAAGCATGGAATGAAGGGAATACATAAGGGCTAAAATATATGGTGTCATGCCTCGTGTTGGGAGAATGGTCGAAACGCCAACGTCCACAAACAACGGGAGACCCATTGAAGATATGCCCAAATCAAAACAACTTCAATGCACCTGGCAGCAAGAAAAACATACACTCACAAAATCACTCCCAGATATATTTCACGGCACTAATAAAAGGTTAAACGAAGATTCAAACAAAATAAAACAGGAGACCGCCATTTCGATTGGTTCCACAGCAAATCCAAGCACACGACGAAGATCGAAAACAAAAGTTAAATTTAGGAAATGAGCATAGTGGACACAAGGTTAGATGTGTTACTTACATGAGTAAATGGAAGGCTTCGGCATAATAACAATGTTAAATAAAAAGGAAAAACATTACATTTTAAATAATAAGGCGGAGAGCCTCAAGGCACGTCCGGACAGAACGTATCTCACATGGTGACTGAGTCTACCGGGACGGCCGCCAAAGAAAATAAAGAAATGAGAGATGTTAAACATGGCTCAGTTGCTATGAGGAAGGGGATATGGTGAGACAGTTTCCTTGTGGGAATGATATTACGGATAGATGCCCTTCATGACGTCAATCTAATGAGAGGATTTAATGACAAATGAAATTAATGAGGCAAGGTATGAAATGGTTGAGTGTGGTATTTCGAGTTCGGTGTAGTCTGACCATGCACGTTAGCGTGTGTAGCTACGTCGGCTGGTTTGTGACAGTATGTCAACAAATTTAAAAAATATATTTTAACACACCTGATTCCATACCGGCCCTGTTACTGTCACATGCATGATTACCAATATGCTTGATTCTATTTTTAGGATTATTATATCTCACTGCACCTGCTACATCACCCAAAAAGTAGGGGCAGATGACCTCGTAGTTCCGCTCCATAAAACAACAATAACTAATCCAACAAGTAGTTCCGCGAAGAATTATACAGCCTATTTTCATATATCCTACTTATGTTAATTGCCTCTATCAACATACAAAAGTTCAGTTTGATTGCTGTAATAGATTCGCAGATATTGAGAACCGGCTAAATATTGCGCATGGTCGCCATGTTGGATTTTTTTATCTGGAGGTCTTAGAGTTGTGTACTGTTACGTGAAGTGTATTGTGTACGTGTAGTATTCAAACTTCAATCGCATGATTAGGACACAATAAGGAAAAACTAGATTTTAAAATTTCGCACAGCTGCCATCTTGTGGTTATGAAAACAAATGAAAAAATTAGATGCCAGTGGATCAACATTTGTAGAAGGATTTACTGTACCAAGTGTCACTGCACTCGGATGGTCAAATTGCGAGAAACGACCATGTGAATATGTATACTTCGCGTCGCCGCCATGTTGGATTTGTGATCACCAGGTTATTGAAAGTTCTATAGGTGAACGTATGCTCACAGCCCCAATGAAGATTAAAAAAATTAGTTTGATTGCTGTAATAGATTCGTAGATATTGAGATCCATCTAAATATTTCGGATGGTCGCCATGTTGGATTGTTATATGACAGGCCGTAGAGTCACGTACCATTAAAGGAAAATTATTTCAAGGGTTCATTACTCAAACTCTCACTTCGATCGCATGATTACGACACAAGAAATAAAAACTTAATTTTAAAATTCGCACATTCGCCTTCTTGAGGTTATGTAAACAATTGAATGAACTTAGATGTCTGTACATTACAATGTGTATAAACATATACTGTACCAAGTTGCATTGCGTTTGGTTGGTTAAATCGTGAGAAACGTCTATTTAAAAGTCGCAACTTTGCTTGGCCGCCATGTTGGTTCTGTAGTTATCAGGTTTTCAAAAATCACATTGGTGAACTTCTAGTAGTTCCCTTTATCACCGTGAAATATTCCAGGGTGATATCGGTAATAGTTTCGTAGATATCGAATGCTGGTAAAATATTTCGCACAGCCGCCATGTTGGATTGGTGGGATGTAACAAAATTTGAAGGGCACGGTCGGGGTGGTGTGGAATAGTGCTATGAACTTACCGAGTTTCATTGCAATCGTTCCAGCGGTTTAGAAGTTATTAGGGGGGGCACACACCATATCACACACACGCGCACACACAGACACACTGACAAAAGGTGATCTCATAAGCTTATTTTTTCATAAATGAAAATAGGCTAAAAAGTATGCAACTTGTTGTATCCTTGTTGCAGATCTGGTTCATGTACGTCCAAATATCATGTTTCATACGTCTTCGGTGTGTTTCTTTAAGGAGTGACTTTGCCACTATGGTATGTTTGTGCTCCCCAGGCACAAAAGACGTTATGAGCACGGCAGACCACAAGCATATAACAAAATGTTGGCTCTAGTGCGCCTAGTGTCCAGGCTCTGCGTTCAGTACTAAACGTACTGCAGCACCCCGTCAAATGGACAGTGCTTGTGCGACTAAGCGCTGCAGTGCTAGTGTGATATCGTGCTGCACTGCTCAGAAATAGGCAGGATAGGGCTGCGCTTCACCTGCTAACACTGCTTCACCTTGCCCATTGCACGGCCCTGGTGCACACACACGGACAAAAGGTGATCTCATAAGCCTATTTTTTCATAAATGGAAATAGGCTAAATACGAGATTTTAAAATTTCGCACAGGCGCCATCTTGTGGTTATGAAAACAATTCAGTTTGATTGCTGTCATTGATTAGTTGACATTGAGAATCGTCTAAATATTTCTAAATATGTGTAGACCATTGAGCTATGTACTATTAGATGAAGATTATTGCGTACGGTAGGTTCATTTTTCAAACGTTGGCTACGATCGCCTGATTAGGACACAAGAAATTAAAACGTAATTTTTAAATTTCACACAGGCACCATCTTGCGATTATGTAAACAATTGAGTTGAATAAAATATCAGTGCATTACAAGGTGTATAACATTTGCTATAGCATTTGACGGCGCTCGAATGGTTTAATCGCGAAAGAAAAAGATCTATTTTAATGTATCAACTTCGCTTGGCCCCCATGTTCGTTTTTTACTTAACAGGAATTTTGAGAGTCCCATCTAGTAGTTCATTTTATCACCGTACAAAATGTCAGGGTGATATCTGTAATAGTTTCGGAGATATGGAACGCCAGTGAAATATTTCGCACAGTCGCCATGTTGGATTGGTGAGCTGTAATAAAATTTGAAGATCACGGTCGGGGTCGGACAAAATAGTACTATGACTTTACTGAGTTTCATTGAAATCGCTCCAGCCGTTTATATTTTATTAGGGGACACACTCACATACGCACACACACGGACTAAATGTGATGTCATAAGCCTATTTTTTCATAAATTAAAATAATAAAGAAAGCATTTCATTCGGTCGACGTGAATTTCGTGTTGACCGACTGAATAGATTTCTTCATTAGAAATAACCATCACTGAAAAATGGCTTCTATCACTACTAAATGAAAATAGGATACCATGTAAACGAAAAGCAAGAACGGGAGGTTTCATTCAGGAAAGAAATACTCTTATTGGTCACAAAGGAGTGAAAGTTTGGTGTGTAGGTTACACTTTGCCTTATATGGCAACACTGCGAGAAGGTGAGTTCGATTCCCATCTTAGCTATCTTAGAGTGTTTTTCTGGGGGTTTCCCACTTCCACTCCAGGAAAATGCGTGGATAGTTCCTAAGTCAAGGCCATTGCCAACTCCAAAAATAACAAAGTTTATCAGACTTCAACTACATGGGACTGATGAACAATAGGCTATGTTCCAAACACCTATATGAAGCAATAATAAATATTTCGAATCAATGGGATCCATCGTATTGATTTTAGGAAACATGTTTCTAACGTAGGCTACAATATGACCGCGATCGAAACGAGCCAGGTGCCTTGCCCTGTCTGATGGGGCACGCGCTCAGATTGAAATCATTGTTGATTATTATTGATATTTCAAGAAGTAATTATCCTATGTTTGAATAAATAATTGGCCTGGAATTACATATGGCCCAGCATCGTCAGTTCACGGTCACCTTCCATGCTTGTCCGGGAAGCGGGCAAATAGACACTTCCATAACGTTATTGACGAGATTCTTTTCTGAAATAACGGAATCAATTTCTCCGCTTAGAATAATGTTACTAATAGCGCATAGCTGGTAAAAATCGCATGGATACCGTTATTAGACTTATAACGTATTTGGTGGGTTCGCATTTCAAAATAACTGAATTAATTTTTCTGCCCTGAATAACGTTATTGATAGCGTATGGCTGGTAAAATTCGCTCGCATACCGTTACTAGACTTATAACGTTATTGGTGGGTTCGCATTTCTAAATCACGGAATTATTTTTCTGCCATGAATAACGTTATTGACACCGCAAAGCTCGTAAATATCGCTCGTATACCGTTACAAAGCTTATAACGTTATTGGTGGGTTCACATTTCTAAATAACGGAATTAATTTTTCTGCCCTGAATAACGTTATTGATAGCGTATAACAGGTTAAAATCTCTCGTATACCGTTACTGGGCTTATAACGTTATTAGTAGGTTTGCATTTTGAAATAACCGAATCGATCACTCTGCCTGAATAACGTTATTGATGGCGCGCAGCGGGTCAAAATCGCTGTCATACCGTTACTAGACTTATAACGTTAATAACGGGAGCGCATTTTAAAATAACGGAATCTTTTCCTCTGCTGGTTATAACGTTAATAGCTCAAACCAGGGAAAATTATAACCCCTTATTTCGTTGCCGCACTAAAAACGTTATTCATATACCATTTGTTTTGGGTACGGAAGCAGTAACGTAACAAAAATTAATTCGTTATTTCTGACAATTCTGTTACGTTATGAAGCCTTGGATACAGGTAAACCTAGGAGCAGCTAGAGGAAATGATAGTCAAAGACAGGATGAGGCCAGGACAGTATTTCAATCCAACCCCATAACTGTATTCAAGAATGTGGAGGATAAGCCTTCTAAATTTTCAGGGCGAGATTCTGTGACACCCGTAGAATTCTTGAGAGAAGCAGGTGATTGCCTTAAAGATTCCAAAATCCCGAAGGAAAGACAAATCCGAGTGATAGGGAAATTTTTGGAAGGGCCCGCACTTCTCTGGTTTAGAGCATTCAGGTCCACTCTCACCAATTTTGAGGAGTTTTCCCGTGGGTTATTGAAAAAGTTTTGGTCCCCGGAAACCCAACAGCAAGTCAGAGCAGAATTATATTCGAAGAGATTTTCGACGTCACAACCTACTCGATACTCTTCGTACTTTTCTGGACAGCTTTCTAAACTTCAACATTTAGATCCGCCGATGCCAGATAATGAATTAATTACTGCATTAATACGTCAGTTTCCAGCAGAAGTCCAAAGAACTTTGATCGCTGCTGACATTTATAATATGGAGCAATTTGACGAGGTATTGCAGAAACTTGATCACACGAACGCTCAATTCTTCCATCAGAAGGGAGGAAAGAATGGCAACGCTGTGTACAATGTTATGGCCGACAGTTATTCCCAAACACCTCGAGAGATTCGAGAGGGGCGAGAAGAGAAAACGCCGAGGGAAGAGCCTGATAAAAGAGGATGGAATCAGAACACTAATAGATACAGTTACAAGCCTTATGCGAGACTAAAGGGTGAATATCGATATGACAATCGATGGAGAGAGCCAAGGAATAATCAAGGAAGATACCAGGAAAGAAGGTACTATGGTAGAAACAATAACTACAATAACAGAGGGAATGAGAACACTCGTCAGTCCAATAAGAGTTCAACAAGGAGACGAGGAAGATCTTGGAAGAAAGACACCAAGAAAACTCGCAGTTCTTGGAACAGAAGTCCAATGAACCAGGTCCATCGGGAACACAGCAATCCCGGGGGAATGAAAAAAAAATTCGAATTCACAGTAGGAGATCGAGTTTTAAACATTTTCACTTCCAGGATTATTAAATGGCAAACAGAGGATGATGACTTGATTCAACATAATGACGAACGGAAAGAAATGGGTACAAGAATTAAACTGCCAATCATATCATGCGAAGTATTCGGCATGCCTGTCGATACTTTAATTGATACTGGGGCTATGCTTTGTCTTGTGAGCGAGAAGCTTTATAGTCTGTGGAAGCTCAAAGAGAATTTAGAAGAGATTCCAGTATCAGGAATTAAAATCCAAGGAATAATACCCAACAAAATATCGCTGTGTAAAACACAATTATACTTATGTGTTACTATTGGAGGACATGATTTCCGACATGTGTTTGTAGTAATGAAGGACATGGCTTTTGACATGATATTGGGAGCGGATTTCATCCAGAAATATCGAGCCGTGATAGACATGAAGACAGAGACGGTCAGATTCCAGTATACCGAAGAGATAAACTTCGAGGGAAAGGAAGAGGAAGACATCGAGGGAGACGCTCAATGGTCTCTGATTTTTCGGGAAGCTGAAGGAAAAGAAGTCTATACTGAGAAGGGGTCCCCAGAGCTAGGGGAAATTTTGGAAGAGTGCCATGATATTTTTGATATTAAACCTGGTG
This sequence comes from Meconema thalassinum, assembly GCA_946902985.2. Classification (NCBI taxonomy): domain Eukaryota; kingdom Metazoa; phylum Arthropoda; class Insecta; order Orthoptera; family Tettigoniidae; genus Meconema; species Meconema thalassinum. The sequence goes on from OX336388.2 coordinate 1,026,937,787, forward strand.
AAATTAAAGATTTTGAATATCGAATTCGTGTAACTGATGATGCACCTTTCCATGCTAAATTGTATCCGGTAGCGGAAAAGCATCGAGAAAAGGTAAAAGTGCTTATCAAAGAGATGGAAGGTAACAATGTGATTGAAAAGTACACTACCTCTTATGTCAATCCATTAGCAGTAGTGTCTAAGCCGGATGGAAGTCTGAGACTGTGTTAGGACGCGCGAAATTTGAATTCAAGATTACTGCCAGAGTATGACAGACCACCAATCATTAGGGAACTGTTAAGAAAATTCCAGGGCAAGATCTGGTTCTCTAACATTGATCTCACTTCCTTCTACCACCACATTAGGCTTAGTGAAGATTCCAAAAAGTTTACAGGGTTTATGTTTGACCAACAGACATATGTATTCCGCCGTCTACCATTTGGGATCAAAACATCTGGATCTGTTTTGATCAGAGCACTGGAACAAAATTTGAGTCCTGAAGTAAAAGAGATAGCGATTCGTTACAAATACGATATCCTAATCGCATCTGAGACTAAGGAGGAACATTTGATACATCTTCAGATGTTATTCGCAGATTTAAGAAAAGCGAACTTTAAAGTAAACCTTCGAAAATGTCAGTTCTTTCAGAAGGAAATAAAATTTTTGGGCCATATTTTAGATGGTGAAGGATACCGTCCCAATGAGACAAAGATACAAGCGATTGCGAATTTCCCTAGACCTACTAGGGTGAAGAATGTCCGCAGTTTTCTCGGAACATGCCAATTCTTTGCAGGGCATTGTCCAAGCTTCACCAAGACAGTTGCTCCCTTGCAGGAATTATTAAAAAAAGGGAAACAAATGGAAATGGAATGAAGATTGCGAAAAATTATTTCAAGATGCCAAGAGGTTATTGGTAAACAGTGTGAAATTAGGGTATCCTGACTTCACCAAGAATTTCATCATAGAATCCGATGCATCCACCGTAGGGATTGGAGCTATTCTTCTTCAAGAAGATGACGATCACAGGAGATATTACATGGCTTTCATAAGCAGGAAACTTCGTCCATCAGAAAGGAACTATTACACCACAGAGTTAGAAGCCCTTGCTGTAATCTTCGCGTTGGAGTCTTGGAAGAAAATGTTAATTGGACATTCAGTAATCGTGAGGACTGATCACCATGCATTGGAGTTTATCTTAAGAACAAACTTTGCCAGTGATAGAATAACTAGATGGTCACTTTTTATTCAACAATTCAACCTAGTTATCGAACACACTCCTGGAAAGTTGAACATTGGGGCCGATTTATTGAGTAGAGCAGTGGAGTCTACATCCAAGGTTTGTCAAGTTAACCTGACGCATGAGGATGAGGATACCTTAAGAAGGTTAAGATTGTTACATTTATCCCAGAGGAGAGACCGACGTCTTAGAAACATTTTTCGTTTTCTACAGGGAGATATGGATCCCAATGACAATGATTTTGTGGAAACTGAAAGAATTTCAAGAGATTATGTGATGTTAGATGGTCTAGTCTACAGGTTTGCAGACCCCGACAATGCGAAGCTGAGGGTAGTGGTACCTCCACGCATGCAAACACCCATTATTTGGATGGCGCATCGAATTGCAGGTCATGCTGGAGTAGATAAGACAGTCAACTTGATACAAGAGAAATTTTCATGGGAGCGAATGCGACAAACTGTCAGGAACACTATTCGGGAGTGCGACTTATGCCAAAGGAGTAAATATAATTCTAAATTATTGAGAAAATTACCAAGGCCTATTATTCCTTCTAAGCCTTGTGAAATCTTTGCGACTGATCTTTACGGTCCTCTCCCAAAGTCTAAAAGAGGTAACCGATATATTCTGGTGACCATAGATGTTTTCAGCAAATACACTATGTTACACCCAATTCAGAAGGCAAACGCAAAATATTGTGCGAAGAGAATTAGAGACAGCGTAATTCCGGAAGCAGGCAAACCGGAATTCCTTTTACCAGATCACGGACCCCAATTTACATCTTTAGAATTCAGGGCCGTCATGAATAATCTTGGGATTAGACAATTGCTTTGTTCTATCAGACATCCTGAAAGCAATCCAGCAGAACGCGTGATGGCTGAAATATCTAAATTTTGCCGCCTCTATTGTCCAAATGAGCATTGGAAATGGATGGATGTTCTCTCTTTAGCATCCGAATCCATCAACTCTACGATTCATGAGAGTACTGGACAGATTCCCATGTTGCTTCATCATGGAATTAAACCAACAAGATTATGGGATCGAATCATCTCTATTCCACCCGAGATTGAACATAGTCGTCAGAGGAGGGAGACTCTAGCTTTAGACAAGTTGAGGAGCCAAGCTGAGAAAAGAGAGCGCAGAGTGAGAGGAAAGCATTTTCGCAGACCCTTGACCGTAGGAACTCTTGTTTTAGTAAAAAAAACCTACACCCTCCGACGTGCAAAATCGAGTGTACTCGAAGTTTGCAAGCCTTTACGATGGACCCTATCGTATTGTGGAAGTAAACAACAATGGAGGCTATAAAATCGCCAATACACGAACTGGTAACATCGTGGGAATTTATAATGCAGCGAATTTGAAGATTTATTATTCAAGAACCAGATGATTTAATGAGTAGATAGGAAAAAGAAAAATTTTTCAATTTTTATTTTTTTGCTAGGTGTGGGGTGCATGTGCCCAATTCTAGGAATGGGTATTCCAAGATTCAGACACCTAGGTATCAAGGGAAAGGCTACAGCCGCTTTAGAAAGTTGAGATATTTGAATATCGCGCTCCTTTCCTTCTAGATTGAAATGGAAACTTTATGCAGCCAAGAAGATGTTAAGTGACGTGGCAAATAGTAGCAGAGGTCGAGACTATTTGGTGATTAAATACTTAGCCATGGAGTAGAGACTTGATACTTGGATCAGATTACTGGCACGGCCAAATGAAAGGCCGCTCGACCCAAGCATAAGCAGCTCACTTCAAACCAAGCTCTTGTAGGACAAGGTGCTGCTGCTACGTCGAGCCAAGGCACATGGTTGCCGAATCTACGCAGAAGATATCTTTGAATTGTGATAGTCACAAAAGTGCTACGATACGTGGGGAACGTAGTAAGTTTCCGGTAGAGGGAATCACTAAGGTGATTGTTATTTTCTACGGACATTGGTGAAACACTTTTGTTTCTATATGGACATATGCTAGACTTTGTCTAGATATTATTCTGTCACAGTCCAGTAACAATAATTCAATACTTGGATATTTTAATCCAACTTGTCAGTTTCACAAATTGAAACTAAATAACCACTCAGATCTTTCAGTATATTGAAGGCCAGTCTATCACGGTGTTGTTCATTAGCCGACAAAGGGAAACTATATGTTGCTTCGCGCATGATAGATGGTGTGAAGCCATGCCCAGGGAACGATCTTCAGAACAGCCGTTGATTGTTTTAGACTATCAGTGTTTTCCTGTACTGAAAAGATTACCGTGAGTTATGTTACAACTGACGCTTTTGAGAAGAGATCATTTGGATCTGACCCCATTTAAGCGAACTGCTATGGATTTAATTGAAGTCAATATTAAAATGACACAGCAGTTACTTCAAACTTCAAGAAATATTTTCACTATGTCGTACTAGACAGATTGTGGGTATATAATGGCGGCCGATACAAGGATTAGACGTGCGTGTCCAATAGGGCATGTATCTGGATAAATCTGGTACAGACCAGGTTCACTACGCTTCAAGACCAACGAGAAATGTAAGCCACATTTGACTTTTATATTATGCCTAGCTAATTGGAACAAACTCTTTTTCTGCAGATGACCAACACATTTATTTTTCTCCGTATTTAAATCTTGCATTGATTTACGCAAGACACATTAGGGTTATTCTGAGTATTTACAGCACTCAGAACAGTTTAGGATCGATGACCGAGCATACCGAGCATTTATTTGAATGTTCATTTTGTTTGAGAATCACGGTAATCAGCCGATATAACTGTAGAAGTTAATATTTATTTTTGTTGAGGAATGGATGAAAAAATCCACAGCCTGCTTCCAGTCTCCGACCGGGTCAGGAATGGAATGAATGAAGCCCCCATTTTAGCGGCGAGGATATGAACTGTGCCGGCTGCCGAGGCCTGACGCACTCCTCTGGGGCAATGATTAAATGAATGACAGATGAAATGAAATGATAGTGGAGAGTGCTGCTGGAATGAAATTTTGACAGGGAAAACCGGAGTACCCGGAGAAAAACCTGTCTGCCTCCGTTTTGTCCAGCACAGATCTCACATGGAGTGACCGGGATTTGAACCACGGACCCAGCGGTGAGAGGCCGGCGTGCTGCCGCCTAAGCCACGGAGGCTTCCTGAGGAATGGATATTTTGTCCATATTCGAAGAGTCGAACATGTGGTTTTTTTCACATAAGGAAATAATAATTAAACATATTTAAGGAAATAATAAGAATAATAATCCAATAATAATAATAATAATAATAATTTTCATAATTTTTCTAAATAATTATTGGATCTTACATTTTCTAATAATCACATTCGTTGGGAGAGAGCTAAAGGATTAGTTTAGTCATTCCTAGTTTGGAACAGGTGATTTTCCGAAAGCTAGTGGATAGCGCAAGCCCGTATTCCACCAACATTATAGTTCTGGTTGAACAGTTAATATTTGCATTGAGCAAAGTATATTTTTCAGATAACACGGAAAGGCATGAAACAGGAAGCCAATGATATTTGTATCAATTAGGATTTTTTATGTGTTTATATAAAATCATGACGTAGGCACACATTCGAAAGTGAAATAGAGAATATCACAAGTGTGGTAACTTCACGGTTTGAACTGAATGGTAAAATAAAATAAACTTGTAAGTTTATAGATCTTTCAGTTTTGATAACAAGCAGAGGCTTGATTTATTGTATAAATTTTGGGAAGAAAATTTATGTGTGTGGAGTAGTTGAAATGCCATTCCCAGGTGCGCATGTTTAAGTCGCAGGAATGAGGAGGTGTTTTTTTTTTGAGCATCAATCAAATTGCAGGTTCGATGGCTCAGGTTTATAGGAGGAGTATTGGAACCACACATTTCGTCGAATGAATGACCAAACCATCAGTAATTATTTCAAACTTGTTTACGTATTCCATTAATACTTTAGATTTGCTAGAACCCGGTTTTGTCATGATACAATTTTATTCTTCTGCAGAGGAAGACCTTTGCCGTTGTTGTTGGGATATTGTGTTCTTACACAAATAATTGAATGGGCCACTGCCAATTTTAAAAAAATAATTCTGTATCCACGAATTACTTAAAGGATGTTTTCAATCCTATTGTCATGAACTAAATGAATTTATTATAAAGCTACAATTCTTATTTCCGCATTCTGCTCAAGAATTGCAAGTTGTGAAAGTTACTAAAATAGCATCAAATATAAATATTTTTCTTAATAATAATTCCAAGTGGAAAATCGAGTAGTTGAATGGTTCAACAATTTTTTAATTTTCAAGCTGATGATTCAGAAATCATATTTCGTTGGAATTTGAAGTTCATAATCGAGTCACTTCTCGAAATGTTTAATTTTGGAAGAATAATAAATTTTGTTGTGCTTCGCACAGTTCTTCGATGCTATGCTCAAGGGTAAAATACTTTTCAGATGTTGTTAATAATATGTGTACATAATTAGTGTTGGGTCAAAGATAATATTTTTGACAATATTTTTGAAACTGGAAAAATAAGTGGAAGTTAAAAAATTCTATAAACAATTATAAACAGTGAGAATTTCTACGAGTGTTAATATCATGTTAGAAATTCAACCAGTGAACTACAATATTTCCAGTAAAGACAATTAAATTTGAACTGGATTTCATCGTAAATAATTGATATAATTTTGGAACACAGTCTACAGGACTGATAATCAGACTTGTGTCTCCAAGGACAATTGTTCAATGTGTTGGAAAATTTCTGTACATTGGGTAAATAGTAGTGTGTGCCGTCGCACTGGAATGATGTTACCTTGAGCATCATTTTGCAGTCAATTTTAATATTTAGAATAAAATGAGATAATTTTACATGTTGTGTTATGCCCAGGTGAATCTCCTTCTATCCTTATTGTTGCATTGAGCCAAAAATCAGTAAAGCATTTTATTTTTATTTTGATGTCGTTTTTTTTTTTTGCGATTAGCTTTAACCCATCTGGCGCCCCGGGATATTTTGACTCTCGTGCTGACTGATTTTTGGTAAAATGCATATGTGGTCGTGCGGACTCCGGTCTAAACGGGCACAATACAGAGTTAAAATAAAAGTTCATACACTACGTATAAAGTTATATATACAGTTATATACACAGTCATAAACACAAGTTCTTGGATTAAACTTCTAAGTCCAGGCCATCAATCCACTGAAGTGCCTCAGAAGATGCATGATGAATGTCACCTACTGATCCTTGGAACTCTCGTTGCGGACATTTACCAACAATATGTCCGATGGTTTGCAGGGTAGCTCCACAATCGCAGTTAGCAGAAGTAACCCACCCCCATTTGTGAAGCAGGAATCCACATTTGCCTTGTCCTGTACGGATCCGGTTAATAATTCTCCATTGGCGTCTGGGGAGTTTGAAACTTTCTACCCGGTTGGAAGGGTTTTCAATCAGATGTGCATTGAATACTGATGATTCTTCCCACATAGTTTTCCATGCTTCTGAGATGTTAAATGAAGAGTCTTCAAGAAGTACTGCAGAGCGCCAAGGTGGTTTTCTTGACTTCAACAGTTGATTGCCTGCTTTTGCTACATCAGTATGTATGGGAAGCTGGGGGTTCTTCTGAATGGTTTTCCAGATCTTCAGGAGAGCCTCTGATCTTCGAAGAGCTGGAGGTTGGATGTTACTTAGAACAGGTAACCATATAGTGGGTGTGCTACGTATACAGCCCGTAATCAGTCGCATTGTCTGGTTAAGTTGCACATCTATCTTCTTGGAGTGGACACTGTTGAGCCAAGATGGGCAGCAGTATTCAACAACGGAGTATGACAGTGCCAGAGCAGTTGATCGTGAAGTTTGAGCGCTGGAACCCCAGGAGGTACCAACAAGCTTCTGAATGATGCTATTACGGGTCTTCACCTTTGCGGCTACGTTCGTGAGATGTTGTTTGAAGGTCAAGGACCTATTAAGTGTTATTCCAAGGTACTTAGGCATGCTGCAGAACTGCAAAGTTTGTCCTCTGAATTTAACTTCTGGTTTGTAATTAGAGAACCTATTGCGTAAGTGAAATGCGGATACAACCATTTTATGATAATTTAGGCATAGGCACCATTTCTTGAAATATGTGTCCAAGACTTCCAAGTCGGCAGTTAGTGTATTTTCAGCATCGGTGAAGTTGGAGTTCTGGGTTACCAAACAGATGTCATCAGCATATATGAATTTCCTTGAAGAAGTTTCTTGCAGGTCTTATATGTACAAGCTGAAAAGGAGAGGAGCTAGGACAGATCCTTGGGGTAATCCATCATTTAATTTGAAGAACTTGCTTCTATCATTGCCAGAGTAAACCTGGAAAAGTCTATTGCACAGCATGTTGTTAATTAGGTTTGTGAGTTTGAGACACGGAATGATGCTCACAAATTTCAGAAGGAGGCCTTCTCGCCATACTGTATCATAAGCGGCAGATAGATCCAAGAAAGCAGCTAGGCTTACAGATTTCTTCTCGTACCCATTTTCAACATGAGTTGTTAATGCAAACACTTGATCATTACAGCTTCTGCCAGGCCTGAATCCAGCTTATTCTATGGGGTTGTGGTTGTTAATAGTATCAAAAATTCTGTTGTAGATGAGTCGCTCAAGTAGTTTGTAAGTGACACTTAGAAGAGCTATGGGGCGATAACTTTCGACTTTTGTCGGATCTTTGTTCGGTTTGAGGATCGCTAATATTTTTGTTTTCTTGAATAATACAGGGAGATTTCCAGTATTAAGGATATCTGAAAAGAAGTTAGTAAGCCATTTAATTGTAGCTGGTCCACAGTGAGCGAGGAATTCAGGATAGATTCCGTCAAATCCAGCTGCTTTCCCAAGTTTCATGTTTGTAATGGCGACTCTGACTTCCTCTACAGTGAATAGAGTGGAAAGTTTTGAAGAATTCTGGGCTGCTCTTTTCTTGATTTTCAGCTGAGATTTGATTTCCCTTCTTGTCTGCTTTTCTTTTGGGCTCATGGAATTTGAGATTAGATGATTGGCAAAGTCATTTAGCTTAATGGCAGTTTTCGATCTAATTGGTGTTGAATTTGTTGGGTCTAGTTTTCTAATAACAGACCAAGCTTTCCGACTCGAGTGTGTGTGGTCGAATGATTCCACGGTTTCATGCCAGATCTTTTTTCTATTCTCATCTAGTGAATGTAGGAGGCCAGTAGCATTATCAGCAGATGGATTTGCTTCATATTTTTCCAGTAAGGTTTCACTATCCTCACTCCAACCGGGTGTGTATTCTTTGCGATAACCTCTAGGAATACATCGTCTAGCTGCTCCTTTAATTATGCCGATAAATCGTGTGTAATTTCTACATGTTGGCTTGATCCATCTGATGTTAGAGTCTGTTTGCTTTGCAAATTCAGACCAGTTTGCCTTCTTAAAGTTCCACCTTGGTTTTGGATGGGACTGTACAATTGGTACACATATCCCAGTCTCTAAAATAATAGGTCTGTGCTGACTGTGGGGGAAATCATTAAGTACCGAACGGCGTATCTGGCTATAGGAGTTTTGAAGCTGAGTTGTGAAACACAGATCAGGAGTATATCCTCTGTTCCAACGACCTGAGTGAAAAGTGGGTAAACTTTTACCATCAAAAATTAATTTTAGGTTTTCAGTTTCCATCCAATCACAGAGAGCTTCGCCATTACTGTCACTCTCGCAGTATCCCCAGAGACTATGATGGCTATTGAAATCACCCAGGAATAGAGTTGGGTGTTGCTGAGATGGAAAAGGAGGGGTTGGCCAGTTTACTTCAGGAGGCTTGTATACATTTACTATTGTTACACTATCAATTTTTGTTATAATTGTAAATATATTATTTTCACTGCTCACTGGAAGTACCTGATAATTTTTTATGTTATGCTTGACGTAAGTCGCTAGGCCGTACTTTTCATGGTTGTTCGAGGCTATTAATGTATATCCTGGTATTTTCCCTCTACTTCGTAACTGTTGATCATCTGCTGTATGCGTTTCTTGGAGTGGAATGACATCGATAGCATGTTTCTTTGATAGTCTGGATAGATAGTCACATTTAGCTCTACTTATTCCTTCAATGTTCAGTTGACATATGCGGAGAGATGGTCCAACCCTACGAACTTGTGCGTCCTGAGAAGGACTTATTGACTGTTTACTCTGTATTTGTAGACCGGGAGGCCTTTTCAGGCAGTTCGGTCTCATCTCTATTTTGTTGCTTACTTAGCACCACCCGGGGGACACGTGTAGGGTAGCAATGGGTAAAACCTACGGACGTGAGCAACGTTTGACCCCCATGATGATGATGATGACGGTATACTAATATATAAAATGAGATGGTGTGTGTCTGTGTATTACTCAATCACGCTGGAACCAATGGTCCGATTTACATGGAAGTAGCTGATTTACCTGGTTAACATATAGGCTACTTTTGATTTCGATAATTTGCACTATTTGAAGATGGCGACCATTTTAGTAACGTCACTACACCCTTTGGTTTCAAACTTTCATATTTCCATTTCAAATAAAAAGAGAACGCTAAGAAATAGCGAACTTTCGAAGGCAGATACGAGGTTTAAAATTTAATTTTCTATCCGTGAGGTCCTTATCACTTTTCATTTATCTCCAACGGTTAGCGAGTAAAACCTTAATTTGTGCTATAAAACACGGTCAATGCCGAGCGGTGTAGTTGGACAAAATATTCCATCCTCACTCTCCCTCCGCGCAGCACCTCGCCTATCCCCTGTTTTAACTGTCACCCTCACATTTTAATTTATTTATGACCCGTAGCGAAGCACGGATACTTCAGCTAGTTTACCATAAATGCAGTACGTACCATGTACATATATTTCCTTAAAATGCAGTCAGAATTGGATCAGTTTGTATGATTTGCTTTTCATGCAAACGTTTAGTTGGTACTTTCCATTCATTATGATTACCTTAAATATAACAATCAAAACCATGTAATTCGTGTAACGCTGGTTCATACAGTACATTGAATGTGCAAATTTTGTTTGAAATGAATTCGTTCTTTAATATATTTTTAAAGTAGAAGGTAAAATAAAAGGAAAATAGCTTGTGGTTTTACGTGACCATTATTCTGCAATCATAAGCCATAAGGCATCCGTTTTTTTTTTTTTTTTTTTTTTGTGGAGCCCGAAAATGGGCGTGGCATTTTCCTTTAAAATTCTACTTGCATTTATCAGAAATCGAATCTGATCTGCTTTTGTGAGAGGCAAGCATGTTGACCGCGCGCCTCACACCCCCAGATAGATGCAAAATACTGTATCTAGCACCAATACTTTCGGATCTCAGCACTTGCATTGTATCACCTAAATCATCATACTTACGTCTCGTTGGCATAATATTTGATTCTTCACGAAATTTTCAAGATTTAATGTTCAGTTGGCAGCGCGTGATTTCTGGCAGATAGCACTGACTGTTAGATAGTTTGCCCGAAGGCTGGTTGGATCATCAAAAGTACCACTGTTAGGCTATGTGCGTGGACACAAACAAAAGCCCAAGACAGCGCTATATTGAGGCATATGAGGAGTTAGATAGTTTTCCTTTGGTTTCCTCACTGAGTCAGAACCGCAGTACTATCCCTATAAGTAGAAACTTTCACAGCATCCACCGGCACTGACTGTGCCCTGGATGCCATTACTAAGCACCACCCATCCGTCAGTAGCTTCCATATAATCACAACCATTAGTGAGACTGAGACATCGGTGAAAAGGCACATTTTACTCTAGCCTTTGCCAACAGACAAATGCAAATGTACTGCTTTCATCAAGAGATGGTAAACAGGCCATCAGATAGCACTAAGATTGCATAAACCTTCATACGGTACATAATATGCTGCTGATGTGTGCTTCGCTCGTACCAAGATTCGTTTCAAATGAATCAGACTTTTGATTGATTGTGTATTTGGGGATTACATGCATAGGACTAAAAGGCCTCATTGGATGCATATAAAACAGCAATCAATAAATCAAAAAACTATAATCTACATTAAAAGTACTGTAAAATTATTACTGTAAATCCATGATGTAGGCCTACTTACCACGATCTCAAAATCCTCTTCATAGCCCGCTATTAATGCACTGGTAAGGTGTCTCTTGAGTACTGGACGATGAAAATTATCATAGATTTTTTTAGTGATAGAAGCCAGTTTTCAGTGTTGCCTAGTTCTATTAAAGTGGCGTAGTTCGTAGAATGCTGAGCTGCTATGCCTAAGATCGTGGGTTCAAATCCGGCTGAGGTCGTTGGATATTTAAGAGCATAAAAATCCTTCAGTATGCCTTTCTTCAGAGGAGAAGTAATGCCGGCGATCCCATGTCATAGATATATAGCATGTAAAAGAACCTACGACTAAAATAGGTAGTGTGTATCTAATGTTTTAGGTTATTTGGTTAGAGACGCTCTATCAAGTTCCAACATTCGCCACTAGGTGTTAGTGACAGTGATATCTTTGGTATCCAAAGCTAATACGACTTGTAATTGACGGGGAACCTACGGGTGTTCAATTAAAATACCTCGCTAAGGCCATTGGCTGCAATTCAAATATAAAAATAGTTCTCATAGACATACAACTTGTACAGATTATAAATGCGTGATGTGGTACCAATAAATGATTCATTAATTTGGCCGTGCGGTGGTGAGGTATTTGCATCGTGACTTGGGTGAATCTACGACTACATCGACCATAAACTTACTCCATATAGGAAAAATTATTAAATATATATGGTGGGGACTTGTATTTATGTACAGAGATCGGCGTTTAGCTATGCACTTGATCTTTAGAGCTCAGCGGTAGGAGAGGGGTGTAGAGCGGTGCGGAGAACGTGCCGAATACTTCCCTATCTGAGAACATTGACGCGCGTTACAGTAGGTTCTCACATCAGACACAGACATGCTCAGCGTGGCAAATGTTTTACGCTGCAGTAGTATACCGTGGGAGTGGGATGGGGGAGTGCAGAGCTAACTGCCGGTAATAGTAAATGAGTATTATTGAAGAGTAACTCTAGAGCTATTAGACTACTTGAAGTTGGCAGCACTGAAACTACCATAAAATGTGTACATTATGTGGTACTGAAGGAGTACTTATTTATACAATGGTTGGTATAAATTGGATTTGCTGTGTAAGAACTATTTTAGGGTAAGTTTGAAGTTTGTATCGCAAATTAATTCTGGTTGGCAGCGTGGATATCCCCTAATAGTACGTACACATTCGGTATCGATATGTAAATTATTGCTGCAAAATTTGGTTCAAATAGGTAGCCTAAGTACGAATAATCATGGATAGGCCTACCTTCAAATTTGATTGTACACATTTTATACAGTTGATAGCAATTACTTCTACAAAGTATGTGAAAGTGGGGTGTTTGAAAGTAATTATAGAGATACAGTATCACAACACACCAAATGGAGTCACTGTTCAAATGTTAATAGGGTCACACAGAGTTAGATGTACTGTACATCCCACATTTCACAACCTTGATTGATTAAACTGATTAATTAATTCATTTGTTGTTGATTAATTTTATGACTAGTAACATCTTGGTCATTAGGCCCTTGTACAGTACGTGGATGTGTGTTGAATTTGTCTGAAAACCTGTGTTTCTCTTGGCAGTATCAGTGTAGGTGATAGGTGGTCCAGAACTTGAGATAGAATATTACACTTAAGATATCTACTCCCTGAGCCGTGATTAGAAGCTCCGATCACCGGACTTGCTGTCGTGGTGTGTGAACTACCTCACATGACTACACCACGGTCACAAGTCTATCAGATCACATATTATGCGTCAACGCCATCTTAAAAAATTAAGATATAAAAATACTTGTAGTTAGTTATTGAGGTTTCAAGGGGCGGAACTTTGAGGTCATCTTCCCCTAAAATACTTGTAGATAACTTATAAGCTGTAATATCTATAACAACGAATCTCATCGAGAAAACAGACTCGTATAAGAGGCTTTATCTGCATGGCGTGCAAGATCAGCAACTTCATAAATTCAAGATGGTTACTATATATTCTATTAAAACAGTAAGTTACAATGAAATCCAGAAGTAACTGCGTAACTATCGGAACATTAGGTCAAATTAGATTACTTTAAAATATATTCTTCCTAGTGCTAATCACATGACTATGAAACGGAATAGTGTGCGCAAATGTCATCTTGAAAATAAAAATAACTAACTATTTACGCTATTAACAAATTCACAAAGAAATTTGATACAATGGTCCGGCTAGCTCAAAACAGTTGCCAGCGTTTCGCCCCAGTGTACCAATGGGCTCTTCAGTTGGTTATGGTACACCTCACCAAGACGTGTGGCTAGTACATACTGTGAAGGTCGCTGCAAGGCACAAATATTGCCACGAGCAGCGCCAATGTACTACGGAAGTCAAAACTTCCTTTCAAAAATAATGTTAGCTTACCTTGCTAATCCTTATTGGAAATATCTGTTCCCGAAGGAAACAGGATGTAAAATTGTCCGATTGAGCTATGTGCATTAACAAATTCACAAAGAAATTTGATACAATGGTCCGGCTAGCTCAAAACAGTTGCCAGCGTTTCGCCCCAGTGTACCAATGGGCTCTTCAGTTGGTTATGGTACACCTCACCAAGACGTGTGGCTAGTACATACTGTGAAGGCCGCTACAAGGCACAAATATTGCCACGAGCAGCGCCAATGTACTACGGAAGTCAAAACTTCCTTTCAAAAATAATGTTAGCTTACCTTGCTAATCCATATTGGAAATATCTGTTCCCGAAGGAAACAGGATGTAAAATTGTCCGATTGAGCTATGTGCATTAACAAATTCACAAAGAAATTTGATACAATGATCCGGCAAGCTCAAAACAGTTGCCAGCGTTTCGCCCCAGTGTACCAATGGGCTCTTCAGTTGGTTATGGTACACCTCACCAAGACGTGTGGCTAGTACATACTGTGAAGGCCGCTGCAAGGCACAAATGTTGCCACGAGCAGAATGGGCTCTTCAGTTGGTTATGGTACACCTCACCAAGACGTGTGGCTAGTACATACTGTGAAGGCCGCTGCAAGGCACAAATGTTGCCACGAGCAGTACATTGGCGCTGCTCGTGGCAACATTTGTGCCTTGCAGCGGCCTTCACAGTATGTACTAGCCACACGTCTTGGTGAGGTGTACCATAACCAACTGAAGAGCCCATTGGTACACTGGGGCGAAACGCTGGCAACTGTTTTGAGCTAGCCGGACCATTGTATCAAATTTCTTTGTGAATTTGTTAATGCACATAGCTCAATCGAACAATTTTACATCCTGTTTCCTTCGGGAACAGATATTTCCAATATGTACGCTATATCATTTCTAATATCTAACGCTTGACTTATTCAATATGAGAATATTAATGAATTGCCATAACTTCCTTTGTTTTGGAGCACCGTGAATACAGCACAATGCAGTAATGAGCTCTCCTCTTTACGATGAAGAGAGGTAGATGTGAGAGAAAGGAGGTGAAGGCACCCACCACTCGCATATTCATGTCGCAAAAAGAAAAGGCTACCTGCGGTAGAGACGTGACCTTACAGAGAATGCGACACAAATCATGAGAGTATAACTTTCACAGGAAAAAGAAAAACGGAGCACGCAGAATGTATTGCACTCCATTATGCAGAGTGTATGGTACATGGCACTTAATCACGGCTTCTCGTAAGACTACGGTCGAGTTGACAGCTTGTCGATTATAGCAATATAAGGAGCGAGAAAGCACACTTTTCCATGAGAGAGGTCTGCTCCATTAGGAGTGAATGACAAGATTGACAAGTACAGCAGAACATCCTCAGCTGCCCTTAGCTGCTCTCCAATCACACATGGATTACTTGGGCGAGGAGTCTATTACATTATACAGGTTGTGACTGAATGAATGTACTGCCCTTGAAGCAGAATTATTGAATAACGAGTTACAAGTACTTCCAGTGCCAGTTACAATTACTTGAAAAAATAACGTTCGTTAATTCTATTTACAGTAACCCAGTTCCTCTTGATACACTAAAACTTGCCTAAACCGGTCCCTTTAAAGATCGGACACCTGGGCAAATGGATAACAAAATTGATTTCTTTCGCCTTATTAACCAATAATACATCCACTTGGTTGCCAGTATTTTCTGTTTACAACACAGCAGCACATATCAACTCATCTCCAGAAAGGAGGGAAATAACGCCAGAGAAAACGACTGGTATGATTACTTGCTCGTCTGTTGGTCTCACCGCAAGATATATTTTATTATTAAAAACGTATGTATTGAATAATATAAATTAACTTTATATATTATTAAATTTAAAAAAGATATTATGGTCATACAGTGTTAATATTAACTTCTTGAATTCAGAATATTAAATTGTCACTTGACAATCCTATACATGAAAATATCATTAAACTAATTCAAAATATTCAATAATTCTAATTTTTCATTTAATTAATTCAAAATCTTCCATAATTTGAATTTGTTACCTGGTAACATGCGAATTGGTAGTTAGTTATTGTTTTTTTAAGGGGCGGAACTAAGAGGTCATATGCCCCTTATCATGAGAATCCTATACAAGAAAATATAATTTAACGAAATCAAAATCTTCAAATTTAATTTTAAAATTAACATTTACGTTAAAATTTAATTTAAATTTGAAATTTGAAATTTTTAATTTTAATTTTTTAATTTTTAACTTTTAACTTTTAAATTTATTTTTTTGAATTTTGAATGTTTAATTTTTAGTTTTTAACTTTTAAATTTTAAATTTAAATTTAAATTCAAATTATTGAAGTTTTTAATTAGTTAAATTATATCTTCGTGATCAGGATTTTCATGGGACCGTGTGAGAAATTAAAATTAAAATTCAAAATTCAAATTCAATTTAAAATTTAAATTTAAATTCAAATTCAAATCCAAATTCATATTAAATATAAATTCAAATTAAAATTAAAACTAAAATTTTAATCTAAAGTAGTCCAGTAAAGGTAGAATAAACATTAAAATTATAAAATTATGACTAAAATGAAAATAAATCAGGATGAAATTATTTTAAAATTAAATCAAATAATTAAAATTATAACTATTAAATAAAAATAAAAATTAAAATAAATAGTTTAGAAATAAAATACATTTTAGCCTATTTTCATTTTATGAAAAAAAAAAGGCTTATGAGATCACCTTTTGTCCGTATGGGTGTGTGTGCGTATGTGTGTCTGTCTGTGTGTTCCCCCTAATAACTTCTAAACAGCTGGTGCAAATTCAATGAAACTTGGTAAGGTCATAGTAATAATTTGGCCTATTCCGACCATGCCCTTCAAATTTTATTATGTCTCACCAATCCAACATGGTGGCTGTGCGTTATATTTCACCGGCATTCTATATCTACGAAACTATTACTGATATCACCCTGAAGCATTGTACGGTGATAAAGGGCACTACTAGAAGTTAACCTATGAGACTTTCAAAAACCTGGTAACTGCAAAACCAACATGGCGGTCAAGCGAAGTTGTGACTTATATATAGACATTTCTCGCTATTTAACCATCCAAACGCAATGCAACTTGGTACAGCAAATGTTTATACACATTGCAATGCACTGACATCTAATTTAGTTCAATTGTTTACATAACCTCAAGACGGCGTCTATGCGAAATATTTCACTGGCATTCTGTTTTCTCCGAAACTGTTACTGATATCATCCTGAAATTTTGTTCGGTAATAATGGGCACTATTATAAGTTTAAAACCTGTATAGTACAAAACGAACATGACGGCCAAGCAAAGTTGAATAATTTTAATAGATTTTCACGTTATTTAACCATCTTAGTGCAGTGAAATGCGGTACAGTAAATGTTTAAACATATTGTAATGCACTGGCATCTAATTTAGTTCAGTATTATTTACATAACCTCAAGATGACGGCTGTGCAAAACTTAAAAAATATTTTTTTATTTCTTGTGTCGTAATCATGCGATGTAAGTGAAAGTTTGAATAATGAACCTACGCAATAATTTTCCTTTAATGGTACATAACTCACTGACCTATGCATATAACAATTCAACATGGCGACCAGCCGAAATATGTTGACGATTCTCAATATCTACGAATCTTTTACAGCAATCAAACTGAAATGTTTATGTTCATAGAGGCTATGAGCATAAGTTCACCTATAGAACTTTCAATAACCTAGTGAGCACAAATCCAACATGGCGGCGACGCGAACGATAAATATTTAAATAGACGTTTTTCGCGATTTAACCATCCGAATGCAGTGAAACTTGGTAGGTAAATGCTTATTCAAATGTTAACCCACTGGCATCTAATTAATTGCAATTGTTTTCATAACCACAAGATGGCAGCTGTGCGAATTTTTTAATCTCGTTTTTACTTCTTATGTCCTAATCATGCGATTGAAGTTTGAATACTACACGTGCACAATAATCTTCATGTAATAGTACATAACTCTAAGACCTACATATATAAAAATCCAACATGGCGACCATCCAAAATATTAAGACGGTTCTCAATATCTACGAATCTATTACAGCAATCAAACTGAAATTTTGTATGTTGATAGAGGTAATTAACATAAGTAGGATATATGCAAATAGGCTGTATAGTTCATCACGAAACTACTTGTTTCAACAATGAGTTCTGATTTATAACCTATCCCGATGGATAATCACTCTAGATTAGGGCGGCGTTATATTTAACAATATTTTTTAACTTTAGACACGCAAACACTGGAAGTTGTATTTGTTGGCGTTTGAGTACATATCTTGATTATAGTGAAATAATATAGCAGTCACGTGATATTTAACCTCGGGCACCTTCATTAAACAACCCGCTATATCAAATTCATGGTTCGCATAGCATGCAAGGGCAACATCAAAGGTAGATTTTAAATTTATTGCATCTGGATGGTTTCAGCGGCATGGCGTCGGTGCCGTGCGCTTTAAATCACGCGGAGATACGAAGTTCGAAGTTGTGGCTAACAGTGGATATCCAGAATGTGTTTTTACAACATTTTTTCACATTTCCTCCTGGCAAATGCATGTATATTTCAAATCCCGGGACGCCTACCTTATCCACTGTCCCTAATACAGTTAGACGTACTACTACACAAACACAGGTTATCGGACAAATTCAGCTCACCCATGTACTGTACCCGATACCTATTTTAGGCTATCGGCTACGCCAGCTGACATTAAGCTATAGTTGAGGTTTTGGAAGGCAAGCTGATAAGATAGCGCATCGATCGCGTCAAGAAGAAAGCCAAGATGACGTAGGAGGTCAAGAATCAAGGAGGCATTGAAATCTGTGAGAAGATAGAATTATTAATAAAGATGTGAAGCTTTATTGAAATATATATGGGATTATAATAAGTTAAAACAACTTAGAAGACATGCATTATATGTGGAAATAATTGTATGGAAATAAGTTATTGTATAACAGAACAGCCGAGAGGATTCGGGTTCGAGACTATCTCCGTGACGCAGGAGCACTGTAGTGGGGAGAATTAGCCACGTGCCGCACGGAGCTCATAAGCTGAGACACAGCGCTAAGCAGTTCAGTTGGGCTCAATGAGAGGAGCAGTACAGAGCAGCTCTATAGCACAGCGAGACGGGCATTGAAGGTCACGCAACACACGTAAACCGTCACGGCAAGTGTAGGCGACATTTCTCGCATCACCGAGCAACAGAGGCCGAGCGGGTCGTTGATACAGGCGACTTAGCCGAGAAGACAATTGTAGATAGCCGGGGTATTTAAAAACCACACTGATCGCATATGAAGACTTTATTTCAAGCTTCATTTCGACGTTGTTCGAACACAGGCTTTCACAAATAACCTTATAACCATGCTGTTATATAATACATTCAAAGCGACTTTTTACTATTCCAAGTAAACTGAATGTTTAGCATAGGCTCTGATGAACATTACAGCGTGCATTGATAAGATTTATATCTTATGCCATTTTCATGGATTACATATTACAGACAGATACAGGGTGTATCGTAATCTTGAACACTATCTAGTAAAATTTTTATTTTACTCAAATAGAACTTTGCAGTAAGTTGAGAGAGGACTTACAATTCTCAAACTGAACATTTATCGGAACAGTGGCGTATATTAGAAGAAGAGTAGGGGGTCCGCTGTTTCCATGAACTTTTCGAGAAGGAGTTGGACGATATCCGCTATGGGTAATCAGGGGTTCAACATGATCGAGTAAACGTGAATAGAGACAAGATGGCACCACAGAGCGATGGATTCGGTTCCTGACGAGAGGAGTCCAACAGCTGATTCGCTTGGGATTTCGAAGGAAATCGTCATTTCATGGATGAAATGATATTCACGCCGATCTTACGAGAAATCTTTAGGTAGGGAAAAACGACGATCTTGGAAATTATATTACAACTGATAATGAAAGGTATTGTAAGAGTTCTATCTACCTGATACGATTATTTTCATGAATACTGGGCACACATGTATATTTTTCTAATAGGAGTGATTTGATTATTAAGACATGGTTTGAATTTATATACTTCGAATTTGCTAGAATATGGAGTGACCATATGATATGGCAGGCATCATTATTCGAAATTCTCACCGTTGTTTGGCTTTATTAAGCAGATGTTTGGTCTTATAGACATTTTTCCAGCTAGGATATTTCTCATGAATAGTTTTTTTTTGTGTAACGAGTATTTCTAACTCGTGATCTGCAATTGATTATCAGAAACTACTTCGTCAGTTCATTGCATACTAGCGAGTGTGTATTATTCATCAGTAGGGATTTTTTCCATTGGATTGTTTGGAGATATTAAGAAGTTATTCACTTTAGTGAATGAACGTCGCTTTTATATGACAACTAGAAACTTGTTGATTCCTTTCTGGTACATTCACTCATATAGCCTACGAGGTGGGGTCCTTCGTACTTATACGATTGTATGGTGGCTACTCACCTTACCCACCGTTCAGGGAACTATCATCCAAGTCGACGGGGCGAGGTCCTTCGTATTTATACGATTGCACGGTGGTTACACATCTTACTCGCCATTGAGGAACTCATTTTATCATCCGAATGTACACGAGATGTAAGTGAATTAAACAAGGAACTACTAGTCACATATCAGTCGAGATTTTGTTAAATAAAGTAACGATAAATGTCAACAGGATTGCATTTAGTAATTCTTGTTCGCCAATCCAGTATTTTGTTGCTATACTCTCTTGAGAGTAATTTCAATTTAACAGCTGTTACAGCTGATGCTTTGATGATTTTTATAATTGTGTTTGATACCTTTGAGAAGGATTTAAAGTAATTGAATCTTATAAGATTAATCATTAATGGTCATAATTATTTTAAGGCAGATCAGTATTGCAGATTTTGATGAGAGATTATAGCACATTGGTGTTTTTCTACGATGTGAATTATGAAACTTGTGAAAGAGAATTTATGCTATTTGAAAGCAAAATATTAAATTACTGAAGTAATGTTTTTCCAATTGTTTAAGAAGTTGTCTAGAAGTGATCAGAGTAATTACAGTCATTGGAGATTATGTGCGTTAATAATTTGAAGCCATTTATATATTTTTGTAGATCATGCAACGTGGTTAAGAGAAGTTTGTGATAGGCATTTTGTGGAATTTGCCATTTGATAGTTGCAACGTTGATGATGTATTTTGAAGGCGGACATGAGGTCGTCGTACCCAGTCTAGCGTATTTGTTGAGATTCATGCTGTATGTGCTGAATATTTATGGAGTTTTGTAGCAATTCTTATATTCAAATGTGATATTTGAAATATTGAAGAAATATAATGTCGTTGTGGATAGTTAGATCCAACGTGATGTCGTGGAGACAATAATATTTTTGGCATGATAATTAAATACGAGATATAACTTGGAAGTAATAAAAGTGTAAGACAACGTTCTATAAACCTTATTAAACAATTTGTTAGGAAATTAAACAAATAAATGAAGTTAATAATACAAGATTTTCTGAAAATAATAATTAATGAAATAATAATCTGAGATTTAAGCATGTTAACGATCTGACCTAATGAAATAAAAATCAGAATGACTAGATGAAATAATAAAATCTAAATAACCAGATGATTGAAATTTAAATAAGTTGATAAATTAAATTTTGAAATAAATTGATGAATTAAATAAGTGGATGAACTAAAGATTGAATAAATTAAACTGATTGAAATAAATTATTAGATGATAATAATGATGATGAATAACTGAATTAGAAGGTGATGATTAATTAAAGAAGCTGATGATTAATGAATTTATATGCAATTAAATAAATTTAATTGAGAGATAATTCGAAGGAATTGCAACTTGAAATGTGAATTTAAATGATGTAATGGTGATGAAATAACGATTCTGACAGGAATATTTGGAATTTTGAAGTGAGAATTAATGTGAGAAATATTTAATTTTGATAATAATGATGAGGATGACCAATGAGAATTTGAATTTTCTGTAATTCACAGATAAGAGATTAATGACGATGTAAATAATGTAAATTAATTAGTCAATGTTTAGGAACATTTGATTAACATGTTCTACGTTCAAATTATACCATGCAAACCATAATTTATGTGATATTTAACATGAGTGATTATTATATGTGTATGTTTAGGCAGATTAGTAACTTAATTAAATCCACATTGATGTTAAATTAAAGAGAATTAGGTCTCAGGCTTCACGAATGTCAGTGACGAAAGACATAGTGCGACAGTGATCCTGAGAACCCAAGAGAACTTTATACATTTTCTTGTTATGTGGATTGAAATAATTTTGCATTAGAAAGGAGATGGTTCGATTTTTGGACAATGACAATTTAACTTTGCATTCGACCATACTCTTAGGTAGGATTTATATTTAAAATGTCTGTCTGACTATCAAAGTAAAATAAATTTGTTTTTATCTTAGTTGTGATCTGATGATGGTGTGATGTTCCTTTTACTTTCCTTGTCTTGAGTAAGGCTTATCCGGAAAGGAAGTGGTTTTGCTAGGAATTCAGTTGATGGCGCCCATTTATATTTGAATTATTTTTATTAACTTAAGCCCGTAACGACCCTAGAGATACTTTGTCTCGTGAAACCCACTGCTTTTTCAAGAACTCAGCTGAATTTCCGACACATTCCTTATTTGACTAGAGGTTCATTTAACTCCGCTCTGTCCTGGAACTCCAGGGATGTGATGTTATAGCAGATGGGTCATCGCATCCCCAGGACGAACGGGTACAGAGAGAGAGGGAGAATTGGCTTTATCCAACTAGTGGGGCTTTTCGATTTTGTTAATTCTATGGAATCACATCAGATTTAGATTACTGAGAGATTGATCTCAAGTTCATTTAAGTGTGTTACAAAATTTATTATACTTAGTCAGACAATGTACTTGTGTGCCCAATCCAGTGTTCATGTTAATCGTATTAGTAATATCATGTTAGTTATAAGATATTTTTCCCTATACCCAAGTGAATGCAGGAATTGAGACATTGTGATGTGTTGTTGTCTAACGTCTCTATATAATTCTATATTGAAATATAATTATGTTGCCAGAGGATTTAGCGAAGGTGTTAGGAGAGTTACAGACGGGTATGTCTGGAATTGCAGAAACCATTTCTAAGATGGAAACTGAAGTTAAAGAACAAATTAATAATTCAGAAGCTAGATTAGAAGCTAAATGTAAAGAGAATGTACAAGCATTGCAAACTAGTACTGAAGAGAATTTAAAATCATTACAGATTAGTAACGAAGCTAATATAAAATTATTGCAGTCAAATAGTGAAGAAAATTTAAAACTATTACAGTCAAATAGCAAAGATGAGTTGATGTTATTAGAGACTAGGCTACAGTCAAATAGCAAAGATGAGTTGATGTTGTTAGAAGAAAGATTACAGTCAAGGACTGAAAGTCATTTAAAAGCTAACTTGAAAGATAACTTTAAATCGTTAGAAGAGAAATTACAGTCTCGTAGTGAAGAAACTAATACTGAATTAGAAAATAAGTTAACCAGATTAGAGAATAGTTTAACTTTGAAGAACAATGAGATGTTGAAAACTTTACAATTAGACATAATTGCAGTAAACATGAAAGGAGAGGAAAATGTTCAGATATTAAGGAAAAATATTATTGAGTTAGAAAGTAGAGGAGAAGAAAATATTTTTACTTTAAGAACAGACGTTATGACCATACAGAAAGACATTAAGTCAGATGTATCGAAGTTGAGATTCGACATCGATGGTTTAGTGGCAGATGTAGGAAAAATTCAAGATTGGTCTACCGAAATATCTTTCGAGACTAAGATTAAGAGTCTAGAAACGAATCTAGGTAACGAAATAAAAGATTTGAAGACAGTAATTGGGACCATTAAAGATGAAGTCTTGGGAGAGGTCAATTCTAATATAAAGTCGTTAGAAAATCAATTGCAGAAGGATATTAGGAAGATAGACGACGATATAGAGCAAAAGGTTAACGAAAACTTAACTTTATTTAAAAATAGAGTCGGAGCAATTGTTGAAGAACGATATAATGAGGTCGATGCCGAAGCAAAAGAGAAACGTGACGGGTTAGATGAAAAATTAATCGCAGGTATGGCAAACTTAGAAGTTAGGTTTACGGAAAGCAAGGAAGCGATGAAATTAGATTCAACACTATTTAGAACAGATGTTGATCTGTTGAAAGAACAAGTCGCGTTAGTGAAGAACACGTGCGAAGGAAAGATTGACAAGTTAAGGAACGATCTAGACGAAAGTAACAAGACGCAGGATGTTACATCGTTAGATGAGCTGAAGACTCAGGTCAAGAGATTAGCAGAAGACAGGGTGACTAAACTAGAATCCATAGTTAACAGTTTTACCAGTCATAATGTAACATCAGGGGAAACATTGATGAATCAAACAGCGATAGACCGCAGTATGACGAATCAAGACACGAGCATGGTAGAAGACCGTCAAATGCAACCGAATGTGACATTCGAAAGGGTCAGTTCAACCCCTCAAGAGAATCCAAGTTCGAGTAGGAGTACGTCGGGTCCAAGCGAACGATACTCAGGTCCAGTCACAATTATAAGGAACCTAGATGACAAACCGAGAAAGTTTTCGGGAAATACAGGAGTTACACCAGTAGAATTTCTGCGAGATATTCGAGACTACATGGCGGAACACAGGGTAGCCAAAGAAAGAGAGCTAAGGATAGTAGAACGCGCCTTAGATGGATCTGCACTTACGTGGTTTAGAGCGTTCAGAAGCAACTTTGCGAACATGGAGCAATTCGCCATGGCTTTCTTGAGGAGATTCTGGAGTGCCGAGGATCAACTCAACGTAAGAGCGGAGATGTACTCTAAACGCTATTCTACGTCACATCCGACGCATTACGCCAACTACTTCACGTCACAGCTGGCTAAATTACAGTTCCTTATTCCTCCATTGCCAGAAGAAGAGCTTTTGCAAGCTATAGCGCGACAGTTACCGATAGAGGTACAGCGATCTCTGATAGCATCGGGAGCCAATACGCTGGAACATTATGATGATATTTTGCGGCGATTGGATTATACGAGCGCACAGGTTACACCGAGAAGTAATAGGAACGACAACAGAAACACGCAAGAAGTAAATGCGGTAGTCGTGGACAATGCAGCTCAAACGGACAGAAGGGATTCCTGGGAAAACCGACGGAACGATGGGAATCGAGGAAATATCCGTAATGCAAGAGGAAATGATCGATATAGAGGACCATATGAAAGGCCATACGATCAAGAAGCGAGAGATAGCCGGTATAGGAATTATAACCAAAATTCCAGGTATCAGGACAGGAATCGGTATAATAACAGATATCGGGGAAGGAATAACTGGAACCAAGGTCAACAGTTTAATGGAAACGACCGACAGGAAGGCCGAAGAAACGATCCTAACGACAGAAGGGATAATCGTGGACATGAAAGGTCAAGACAAGAGGATAGACAGCCTAGTGCACCACTCGAAGAGACAGTGAGAGATGTCAATCGAGCCAGCACGAGTGAAGACAGAAGGAATAAACGTCAGAATAACACAGAATCAAGGTGTTAATCATTGGAAGTCATCATTATAGAAAGTCAGAAAATACCATCATGCTGAGTAAAGGAAATTGTAGAGCTATCGTGTAAATGTATAATATATTGAATGCCTGAGAGTGTATTTTTTTTCTCAATCCTGATTAAAAAAAGGAGATGTACGGGAGAGATGTACCCGATACCTATTTTAGGCTATCGGCTACGCCAGCTGACATTAAGCTATAGTTGAGGTTTTGGAAGGCAAGCTGATAAGATAGCGCATCGATCGCGTCAAGAAGAAAGCCAAGATGACGTAGGAGGTCAAGAATCAAGGAGGCATTGAAATCTGTGAGAAGATAGAATTATTAATAAAGATGTGAAGCTTTATTGAAATATATATGGGATTATAATAAGTTAAAACAACTTAGAAGACATGCATTATATGTGGAAATAATTGTATGGAAATAAGTTATTGTATAACAGAACAGCCGAGAGGATTCGGGTTCGAGACTATCTCCGTGACGCAGGAGCACTGTAGTGGGGAGAATTAGCCACGTGCCGCACGGAGCTCATAAGCTGAGACACAGCGCTAAGCAGTTCAGTTGGGCTCAATGAGAGGAGCAGTACAGAGCAGCTCTATAGCACAGCGAGGCGGGCATTGAAGGTCACGCAACACACGTAAACCGTCACGGCAAGTGTAGGCGACATTTCTCGCATCACCGAGCAACAGAGGCCGAGCGGGTCGTTGATACAGGCGACCTAGCCGAGAAGACAATTGTAGATAGCCGGGGTATTTAAAAACCACACTGATCGCATATGAAGACTTTATTTCAAGCTTCATTTCGACGTTGTTCGAACACAGGCTTTCACAAATAACCTTATAACCATGCTGTTATATAATACATTCAAAGCGACTTTTTACTATTCCAAGTAAACTGAATGTTTAGCATAGGCTCTGATGAACATTACAGCGTGCATTGATAAGATTTATATCTTATGCCATTTTCATGGATTACATATTACAGACAGATACAGGGTGTATCGTAATCTTGAACACTATCTAGTAAAATTTTTATTTTACTCAAATAGAACTTTGCAGTAAGTTGAGAGAGGACTTACAATTCTCAAACTGAACATTTATCGGAACAGTGGCGTATATTAGAAGAAGAGTAGGGGGTCCGCTGTTTCCATGAACTTTCCGAGAAGGAGTTGGACGATATCCGCTATGGGTAATCAGGGGTTCAACATGATCGAGTAAACGTGAATAGAGACAAGATGGCACCACAGAGCGATGGATTCGGTTCCTGACGAGAGGAGTCCAACAGCTGATTCGCTTGGGATTTCGAAGGAAATCGTCATTTCATGGATGAAATGATATTCACGCCGATCTTACGAGAAATCTTTAGGTAGGGAAAAACGACGATCTTGGAAATTATATTACAACTGATAATGAAAGGTATTGTAAGAGTTCTATCTACCTGATACGATTATTTTCATGAATACTGGGCACACATGTATATTTTTCTAATAGGAGTGATTTGATTATTAAAACATGGTTTGAATTTATATACTTCGAATTTGCCAGAATATGGAGTGACCATATGATATGGCAGGCATCATTATTCGAAATTCTCACCGTTGTTTGGCTTTATTAAGCAGATGTTTGGTCTTATAGACATTTTTCCAGCTAGGATATTTCTCATGAATAGTTTTTTTTTGTGTAACGAGTATTTCTAACTCGTGATCTGCAATTGATTATCAGAAACTACTTCGTCAGTTCATTGCATACTAGCGAGTGTGTATTATTCATCAGTAGGGATTTTTTCCATTGGATTGTTTGGAGATATTAAGAAGTTATTCACTTTAGTGAATGAACGTCGCTTTTATATGACAACTAGAAACTTGTTGATTCCTTTCTGGTACATTCACTCATATAGCCTACGAGGTGGGGTCCTTCGTATTTATACGATTGTATGGTGGCTACTCACCTTACCCACCGTTCAGGGAACTATCATCCAAGTCGACGGGGCGAGGTCCTTCGTATTTATACGATTGCACGGTGGTTACACATCTTACTCGCCATTGAGGAACTCATTTTATCATCCGAATGTACACGAGATGTAAGTGAATTAAACAAGGAACTACTAGTCACATATCAGTCGAGATTTTGTTAAATAAAGTAACGATAAATGTCAACAGGATTGCATTTAGTAATTCTTGTTCGCCAATCCAGTATTTTGTTGCTATACTCTTTTGAGAGTAATTTCAATTTAACAGCTGTTACAGCTGATGCTTTGATGATTTTTATAATTGTGTTTGATACCTTTGAGAAGGATTTAAAGTAATTGAATCTTATAAGATTAATCATTAATGGTCATAATTATTTTAAGGCAGATCAGTATTGCAGATTTTGATGAGAGATTATAGCACATTGGTGTTTTTCTACGATGTGAATTATGAAACTTGTGAAAGAGAATTTATGCTATTTGAAAGCAAAATATTAAATTACTGAAGTAATGTTTTTCCAATTGTTTAAGAAGTTGTCTAGAAGTGATCAGAGTAATTACAGTCATTGGAGATTATGTGCGTTAATAATTTGAAGCCATTTATATATTTTTGTAGATCATGCAACGTGGTTAAGAGAAGTTTGTGATAGGCATTTTGTGGAATTTGCCATTTGATAGTTGCAACGTTGATGATGTATTTTGAAGGCGGACATGAGGTCGTCGTACCCAGTCTAGCGTATTTGTTGAGATTCATGCTGTATGTGCTGAATATTTATGGAGTTTTGTAGCAATTCTTATATTCAAATGTGATATTTGAAATATTGAAGAAATATAATGTCGTTGTGGATAGTTAGATCCAACGTGATGTCGTGGAGACAATAATATTTTTGGCATGATAATTAAATACGAGATATAACTTGGAAGTAATAAAAGTGTAAGACAACGTTCTATAAACCTTATTAAACAATTTGTTAGGAAATTAAACAAATAAATGAAGTTAATAATACAAGATTTTCTGAAAATAATAATTAATGAAATAATAATCTGAGATTTAAGCATGTTAACGATCTGACCTAATGAAATAAAAATCAGAATGACTAGATGAAATAATAAAATCTAAATAACCAGATGATTGAAATTTAAATAAGTTGATAAATTAAATTTTGAAATAAATTGATGAATTAAATAAGTGGATGAACTAAAGATTGAATAAATTAAACTGATTGAAATAAATTATTAGATGATAATAATGATGATGAATAACTGAATTAGAAGGTGATGATTAATTAAAGAAGCTGATGATTAATGAATTTATATGCAATTAAATAAATTTAATTGAGAGATAATTCGAAGGAATTGCAACTTGAAATGTGAATTTAAATGATGTAATGGTGATGAATTAACGATTCTGACAGGAATATTTGGAATTTTGAAGTGAGAATTAATGTGAGAAATATTTAATTTTGATAATAATGATGAGGATGACCAATGAGAATTTGAATTTTCTGTAATTCACAGATAAGAGATTAATGACGATGTAAATAATGTAAATTAATTAGTCAATGTTTAGGAACATTTGATTAACATGTTCTACGTTCAAATTATACCATGCAAACCATAATTTATGTGATATTTAACATGAGTGATTATTATATGTGTATGTTTAGGCAGATTAGTAACTTAATTAAATCCACATTGATGTTAAATTAAAGAGAATTAGGTCTCAGGCTTCACGAATGTCAGTGACGAAAGACATAGTGCGACAGTGATCCTGAGAACCCAAGAGAACTTTATACATTTTCTTGTTATGTGGATTGAAATAATTTTGCATTAGAAAGGAGATGGTTCGATTTTTGGACAATGACAATTTAACTTTGCATTCGACCATACTCTTAGGTAGGATTTATATTTAAAATGTCTGTCTGACTATCAAAGTAAAATAAATTTGTTTTTATCTTAGTTGTGATCTGATGATGGTGTGATG
This sequence comes from Meconema thalassinum, assembly GCA_946902985.2. Taxonomy (NCBI): domain Eukaryota; kingdom Metazoa; phylum Arthropoda; class Insecta; order Orthoptera; family Tettigoniidae; genus Meconema; species Meconema thalassinum. Next base: position 1,026,967,005 of record OX336388.2, read on the forward strand.
TTCCTTTTACTTTCCTTGTCTTGAGTAAGGCTTATCCGGAAAGGAAGTGGTTTTGCTAGGAATTCAGTTGATGGCGCCCATTTATATTTGAATTATTTTTATTAACTTAAGCCCGTAACGACCCTAGAGATACTTTGTCTCGTGAAACCCACTGCTTTTTCAAGAACTCAGCTGAATTTCCGACACATTCCTTATTTGACTAGAGGTTCATTTAACTCCGCTCTGTCCTGGAACTCCAGGGATGTGATGTTATAGCAGATGGGTCATCGCATCCCCAGGACGAACGGGTACAGTACACAGAGCCGATGACCAAGATGTTCCAAGTCCCTAAAGTTAATTAATATCAACAACAATGATTTATAAATACAGTGGACTAGTTAATTAGCAAGGCATGGTTTCCACTTATTATCCGAGTTTCACATGTAGGCTAATATTGATTATTTTCCGTATATTTCTGTGTGTTTATGTCTGTATTCTTTCCACAAACATTTTGGAATGGCCGACCCTGTGGTGTTAAGGGGAGTTCCAACGGATAAAATTTGAAAAATATCAATTTTCAGATTTTTATGTGATGTGAAAGCTGGCACGTTGACGTTTAAAATGATGTACGCGTATAAAACTTGATATTTGTTATTTGCAAAACGAGTGTAGTATTTATTTAAATAATGCAGTATGCATTAGAAAACATTGAAAATTAGAACATACAAAGGCATTTTGTCAGAACTTACTTTTTGCACATTAATGTTCCATTATTTCAGTTGTTACTAATCACAGAAGTCGCGAAATTTTTCCACCTGTAGCTTGGCTTGTAAATAAGGTTTTAACACAGGGATTCTGTTCTAGCTCAAATACATTATGAAGCAAAAGGAAAGGAAGCTTGTAGTTTAACGTGACCGTTAATCTTGAGATCATGAGCCACGGGACCTCCTTTTTACGTGGAATCCGAACAACAGGACATGGCATTTCACTTCGAAAATCGCACATGCATTGACCGGGAATCGAACCCGGACCGCCTTGGTGAGAGGCATACAGCTAGACCGCTGAGCCACCACGCCCCCAAATACATTATGAGAGAAAATGGATATATAGAGATTTTTATAAACTAAAGATTTGAGAGATTTAAAAAAAACTTATTATTATGGTCTCAGTAGTAGAAACACCAAACGCCCGTGTTAAAGTACTAAGAAATGATCACTAAGTACGGCAATAACATTTCATGTAAATATACTCAGTAGTTTCTACGAAATAGGAACATGAAGTTATTAAATATTAACAAGAAGAAGATAGGCCATTGGAACTTGCTTGCTTCTCACCCAGAGGCCCCGGATTCGTCTCCAGGCTTCGTCAGGGATTTTAGAAACTGATGTGAGGGCTGAAACGGGATGGAACGGGGTGAACTCAGCCTCGTGAGGACAATATTGAGTACCTGTGTGAGTAGATAGGCAGCGCTGCGGTCAAGAAACATTTAGATTAACGGCCGAGGGGACTCGATGTACTGACCACGTGTTACCCCACAATCTGTAGGCCAACAGTTCTGGGCAGCGATCGCTCGGTAGGCCAAAACTTTTCCAGGGTTAAATGCTACGGGGTTTGGTTTGTTTTGATTGAATTGCTGAGTGGGTTCACTAATTTTGATAGAACTTGATAGCAAAGTTCATACTAGTCCAGAACATTCCAACCAATGCCTCCAATTCTACTTGGGGACAGTGAGAATTCTTCCCAGGCACTCACTAATTCAAAAACCATAAAATGAGTTATATTGAAAGTATACACAATGGCATTTACGAATGTGCCTTCCAAATTCGTAGTAGTTTTTGTTTCATTCTTGGGCTTATAGACGTCGTAAGCATTTAGCCCCGTGTGTATATATAGGCTATGTATGTATCTATGTATCTATGTATGAATGCTTGCCATGGTGGGTGAGTTGTTATCGTGTCGGACTACCAACCCCAAGCTTGCAGGTTCGCTCCTGGCCATGGTAAGTGATTTTTTTGAAAGTCGACAAAAATCTCGGTACGCATGTCATACGTTGTTGACATGTTAAAGAACCCATTTGAATTCAGTAGGCCATGTTCATAATGGCAAAATTAATCTTGGGATTTTCCGCCAACACAAAGTTCCTTATTTCTCTACTAGAAAGCGGTAATGCGTCAAGAAGCTTAGATATCTAACCTCCTTGACATTCATAGCGTTCCAAGGAACGATAAAAATTCGACATGCAATCTGCTCTCTGGGCGCAAATAACAAAGCTCGCACCTGACACCCGAGACCATACGATATTTTTATTATTATTAATGCATGAATTAAAGATGTCTATGGTGTCTGTAGTAGTGTGTCCACCTCGTTGCGTGGTGGGTAGCATTCTTGGCTGTCACCGCGGAGGCCCGGCTTCGATTCGCGGGTCGGACAAGAAATTTAATTCTGGTTGAGTATACCCGTCCCAGCTCTCAGACTAAAATTATTTATTTTAGCAGGGCTGGAAATCGAATCTAGACTTTTGTGGTGACAACCGAGAACGCTGGCCACTGCGCCATGATGTGGACTTGTGATTGCGGATATGACTGGTACTATCCCGATCATTTCCTGATCTGCCTCGTTGCGTAGTGGCTAGCATTCTTGGTTATCACAGCAGAGGCCCGAGTTTGTTTTCCGGCTCTGCTAAGAAATGTAATTCTGGATTGAGGGCTGGAACGGGGTACACTCAGCCTCGTGAGGCAAAACTGAGAAGGGGTGAGTTTAGCTCCTACCTCAGCCATCGTGGAAGTGGCTTTACGTGGTTTCCCCCCACTTCTACTCCAAGCAAATACTGGGATGGTACCTAACTTAAGGCCATGGCCGCTTCCTACCCAAATTCTATCTCGTTTACAAGTGTCTTTTTTGATGTGTAACATCTTTCCACTCGGTTGTTGGATATTTCTGTGGGATTGATTCTGAAAAGTGGGACGGAAGAGGGTCGGACGGAAGTGTGTAAGAGGCAGTGGTAAGAGGAAACAATGAGCGCGCGGTGGCGGAGATTAGTACCAGGACGTACTGTCAGCTATGTGGAATGTATATCGTATACTGGCTACTTCAAGTTTTGGAGGCGCCATAAGAGATATTCATACAATAAATCATCTTACAGTTGTCGTTCTTGGGTGTGAAAATATTCATTATATCATATTCGCTGAAAACAATTATGATTTATTAAGAGTCTGTTTTTCAATCTCTGGATAAAAGTGAGGGGCATACACTTCCCAAGTAACTTTGCTCAACACTTTTATTCTGAACTGTAAACGCTCATGCGAACTCTGGTGTCAACTGATTGAAACACAAACCACATTGAAGTCTTGGTATCAGTATTTAAATGATGGTGTACTTTAATATGAAACATTGTAACCAGTCGGCAATACCGCTGTTATGTTTCTGCACAATGGCTATCAGATATAAACCCCCATTGCGGTAATGCAGTTATCAATATAATATAGCCTATATCTATATGTTTATACGGGAACTAAGCTAGCCTTTTTTTTAATCCATTATACGCATCCCCTTCACTGTCAAGTAGGCGTATTCATAACTAATTTAGACTCAATTACACACAGGAACATTATCGAAAAAAATATATTAATGGAGCATAAAAGATTGCTTCCATATTATTATCGGCACGTGAAAATAAGTAACCGTCTTGTACTTTAAATTTCAGTAGTTGTAATGGCTGCATGGATAACATCTTGGTCTGCGAATCGTGAGGTCTCAGGTTCGAACCCCAGTCTCGGTAATTATTTTTACTACCAGATTATCGATTTAAATGACATCTATCATAACATTATGCGTCATTTTGACAGAATCTACGATTTATCAAATTTTAATTTCAATATTTTGCACCAAGCAGGATTTGGGAAATTTGATTGTATTGAACATTATTTCTAGTCTATAGATAGGCTAGAGACTATGGTTTCATTCCTCCTCTTAATTTACAATATAATATGTGATGTTTGTTCAAACAAGTGTGACAGTAGCATATCTTCATTTCAATCTATATATTCTTCATAGTACCAGTATGAAAACGGACCGTAAATTAACATTTTAATAATGTCCAAGCTGTGTAGTTTTTTTTTTGAAGCGTATGGCTTTTAGTGCCGGGAGTGTTTGAGGACATGTTCGGCTCCCAATTTGTAGCTAGTTCGAAGCGGACACCCATTGGGTGAGCTACACGTACCGCCACGTGTGGAGTGTTGTCTGGGGAGGAATGTTTGAATGTAAGGACGAGGAGTTGGAAGGTAGCGGCTGTGGCCTATAGTTAGGGACCAACCCCGGCATTTGCCTGGAAGGAAGATGGGAAACCACAGAAGACCATCTTCAAGGTTGCCAGCAGGGGGATTCGAACCTCCTCGCCTCCCGGATGTGAGCGACTGCCAGCAGTCATGCCGTAACGACCACGGCTAACTCACCCGGTAGCTGTGTAGTATACAAGTAGGATAACATATTAGATGACTTCACATACATTTCATCTCAATTTCATAGTAGGATTACATGACTGTCAGATGTTACACATCATATGCGACTACTGTAAGGCCCGTATCTTTATTTTTAGCCTATTTTCAATTTTGAAAAAAAAAAATAGACTTATGAGATCACCCTTTGTCCGTGCGTGTGTGCGTGCGTGTGTGTGTGTGTGTGTGAGGGTGTCCCCCTAATAACTTCTAAACGGCGATTTCAATGAAACTCGGTAAGTTCATAGCACTATTACGGACGACCCCGACCGTGCCTTCAAATTTTGTTACGTCTCACCAATCCAACATGGCGGCTGTGCGAAATATTTCACCAGCATTCAATATCTCCGACACTATTCCCGATATCACCTTGGAATTCTTTACGGTGATAAAGGGAGCTATTAGAAGTTCACCTATGTGACTTTTGAAAAACTGGTAACTACAAAACCAACATGGCGGCCACGCGAATTCGTGACTTTTAAATAGACGTTTCTCGCGATTTAACAAACCAAACGCAATAAAACTTGGTACAGTATATGTTTGTACACATTGTAATGCACCGACATCTAACTTGGTTCAATTGTTTACATAACCATAAGATAGCGGATGTGCGAAATATTTCACCGGCATTCTATATCTCTAAAACTATTAGCGATATCACCCTGAAATTTTGTACGGAGATAAAGGGCACTACTGGAAGTTCACCTATAAGACTTTCAAAAACCGGTTAACTACAAAACGAACATGGCGGTCAAGCGAATTTGAAAATTTTAAATAGACCTTTCTTGCGATTTAATGTTCCAACCGCAATGAAATCTGGTACAGGAAATGTTTATACACATTGTAATGCACTGGTATCTAATTTAGTTCAATTGTTTACATAACCTCAAGATGGCGGCTTTGCGAATTTTAAAATTAAGTTTTTATTTCTTGTGTTGTAATCATGCGATCGATGTGAAAATTTGAGTAATACCTACGCAATAATTTTCCTTTAATGGTACATGACTCTATGGCCTATACATTTAACAATCCAACATGGCGACCATCCGAGATATTTAGAGGGCTCTGTGTATCTACGAATCTATTATAGCAATCAAACTGTATTTTTTAATGTTCAGAGGGGCTATGAACTTAAGTTCACCTATAGGACTTTAAATAACCTGATGATCACAAATCCAACATGGCGGCGACGCGAAGTATAAATATTCACATGGACGTTTCTCGCAATTTAACCATCCGAGTGCAGTGAAACTTGGTACAGTAAATTCTTATACGAATGTGAATCCACTGGCATCTAATTTAATTCAATTGTTTGCATAACCACAAGATGGCAGCTGTGCAAAATTTTAAAAATCTCCTTGTTACTTCTTGTGTCCTAATCATGAGATTGAAGTTTGAATGCTACACGTACACAATAATCTTCATGTAACAGTACATAACTCTAGTATCTACATATATAAAATCCAACATGGCGACCATCTTAAATATTTAGTCGTTTCTCAATATCTACGAATATATTACATCAATCAAACTGAAATTTTGTATGTAGATAGAGGCAATTAACATAAGTAGGATATATGAAAATAGGCTGTATAGTTCTTCACGGAACTACTTGTTAATACTATGGCAATTAATGGTCTTAAATGGTTCCACTATTTTTTTTCCTCCTGAAAGGCCGAGTCCAAGTCTTTCTAGTCGACGCCCGTTGGGTGACCTGCTCTTCGGAATGAGAGATGAGATGAATGGATGAAAGTGGGCAAGGATGTGGAAGGAAGTGGTCGTGGCCTGTTAGAAGGTACCTTTCCAGCATTTGCCTGGAGTTTAAAATGGCAAATCACGGAAAACCATTTCAAGGAGGCTGTATAGTTCTTCACGGAACTACTTGTTAATACTATGGCCATTAATGGTCTTAAATGTTTCCACTTTTTTTTCCTCCTGAAAGGAAAGCGTAGCTACCACTGTCGGCACGATTTCAAGTACACACACTAGTATAAACATCACAGTGACACAGGTTATCAGACAACTTCTACACATATTCAATTAGACAGTGCTATATGACCACGATGTTTCTAAAAGTCAACTACAACGATTTTGTCCTGGCATGGAAGTGAGAAACAAGGGATACCTGTAGGATGGCTTAGGACGTTTGCGACAGGACCAATACACATTCCCAGATCGCAAACGGTGGCAATACTTCCATTACCGAAGCAGACGTATACTTATATATTTTTTATTTTAGTCGTTTACCCTCCAGGTTGGTGGAACCCACGGACTCAGCGAGGGAACTCACCACTACCGCCTCTACGGGCAGTGTCCTAGAGCTGGGAACATCGAATCGGAAGGGATACAACTGGTGACGTGGGATTGGCACCTCGCCCAGGCGGCCTCACCTGCAAAGCGAGCAGGGGCCTCATGAGGGAAGGTAAGGGATGGTTAGGATGGATAGACAAGGAAGAGGGAAGGAGGCGGCCGTGGCCTTGAAGAAGGTACCATCCCGGCATTTGCCCGAAGACGAAGTGGGAAACCACGGAAAACCACTTCGAGGATGGCTGAGGGGCAATCGAACCCCCTCTACTCATTTGGGCCACCCGAGGCTGAGTAGACCCCGTTCCAGTCCTCGTAGCAATTTTCAAATTTCGTGGCAGAGCCGGGAATCGAACCCAGGACCTCCGGGGCAGCAGCTAACCATGCTGACCGCTACGCTACGGAGGCGACATACTTATAACGGGTGATTTATTAGTGCATATAGAATCCCTTTAATGCAGTGGGAGTGTGTCCGCCAAGCCTGGTACTGACGCACAACTGATCGATGTAGAGCAGCTGTTGTTTGTACCAAGTCTCGCGTACTGCAATGTGTTTCTCTCGCATGGCTTGTCCTCTACTTGTCATGGCACTTGCTAGCCAGGGGTGTGTTTGTGGTGAGTGAGTTAAGTTTGTAGCTTAATGTGCGTACTTAGCTCGTTTTGTTTGTTAAGCTAAGGTCCTTTAGGATTCTTTACGCGCTGAGTAGTATCGTATTCAAGAGAAATGCAGAAGTCCAACTTGGAGTGAAAATGAAAATCCACAGCCTGCTTCCAGTCTCCGACCGGGTCAGGAATGGAATGAATGAAGCCCCCATCTAGCGGCGAGGATATGAACCGTGCCGGCTGCCAAGGCCAGACGTACTCCTCTGGGGCTATGATTAAATGAATGACAGATGAAATGAAATCATAGCGGAGAGTGTTGCTGGAATGAAATTTTGACAGGGAAAACTTGAGTACCCAGAAAAAGACGTGTCTGCCTCCGTTTTGTCCAGCACAGATCTCACGTGGAGTGACCGGGATTTGAACCACGGACCCAGCGGTGAGAGGCAGGCGTGCTGCCGCCAAAGCCACGGAGGCTCCAGAAGTCCAACTTGGGGTAATACTTGTTATTCATTTACAGGATGGCCGAGAAGTCCCTTTACCTGTTATAGCATAGGGTAGTTAGACATGAAACATTGTTATGTATAAAACAGGATTTTTTTTATTTCAACATTTATTTTTACTAAACAATATCTGGTTAACATTAACAATATTCATTTCATTGATCAACAACAATCACTCAACTCATTCACTGAGGATGGCCGAAAACATGAAATTTTCAAGCCTTTTCCGCATAGGTCTTGCATAGTCGATCGCGGGATGCCTAATTCCGCAGACCGCTTACAGTTTGACTTCACCGGCGATCGTTCAATCGATTCCGCCACAGTAGCACAAGTTCCGGTGAGAGTCGTAGGGCTTCCGCTACGTGGTGCATCGATTACATTTACCGTCGCAAAAGTTTTTCTTGTCACACGCGAAATCACGTTTGTCGAAATGGCAGTGGTTTTCCAAACCTCACAGCGAAGTCCTTCAAAATGTCATTGTCTTCTTCGTATTCTGATGTTCGTGAATCCAAACAGAAGCCACCAAACGTTCCTCAACAATGAAAACACTTGTATCCGTCATGGTTTAACTCTTTCGACTGAAGCAGCGAACCATGTGACACGACTTTCCCACGCTAACCAAAGTGAACGTGTCATGTGCAGGACTCATCTTATGGCGGGAAATTGTTAACTCATCAATATGTAACAAGAAATAATGTTACTAATAATACATGTCTAACTGTCCTATGCTATAACATGTAAAGGGACGGCCACCCTGTAGTTAGATCATTTATACACAGTTTGTTACAGGAGTCGTGAGCCTTGTTGAAAGTCACATCATCATGACTTGTCAACTTTAAGAATAAGAGTCTCTTTTCTTCTAAAATAGATCTTAATTAATATTGTTCTATGGGCGTGTTTGACCTCAATATACTCGATAACATCCGTAGCTCAACCAATCAGATTCCAGTATTGTACTGGGATCATAATAATGCTTATGAGTGGAGAGTAGTGGGAGTTTGAGATATTTCCTGAGTGTCCTTCCCTTGTTTACAAGGTGGGCCTGTTCCCAGTTACTTCCGAGAAACCTCGAATGGTATTACAGTACATTCAGTTTTACTCAAACTACATAAAGTCATTTCCTGCTGACCAGGAAATAAGAACATTGCTTCTACACGGCCATTCCGGGAAGGATTCGCCAAACCCTTGTATTGTTACAATTTGTTTTACAGATTGATAACAAATACATGGCTCCTTAAAAGAATTAAAGGAGTGGTTACATTCTTAAAGTCATTCTCACGACTTGTGGTGAATCTCCACATTGCCTTCATTTCAACAGTAGTAAGGAGTAATAATAATAATAATAATAAAGAGATTCACAAGTTGAATCTCTCAGGAAACAAAGTCTCTGGTTTGATACCGGGCAAGGTATATAACTAGTGAACTTTAGGCATACCCAGCACCTAGGGAAATTTAAGTTGCCCAATAAAGTTCATTAAAATAAAGTTGAGTATATGGTCCCATGCTACGGCACAGTAGGCACTGACTGGGTAACATTGAGTGTTAATGAGCTGTCTGCTATGGGGTAAGTGTTGTATTGATTGATTTAGGGACTTCGTGACATGTAGCCTCGTGTAATTGGGTGTGTGTGTGTTTGTTTGTTTGTTTGTTTGTGTGGAATTATTCTGATAACTTGCGTTATTGTGATGGCTGTAATGGTGTGTGTAGTTGCAATTCATAAGAGGATTGGGAAGGAGGCGGTCATGGCCTCAAGTTAGGAACCAATAGAAAGCTATGTAGGAAGGAGAGTAATGGATCTGGTTGTAGATGGAACAAGAAATAGGGGCAGAACCAGAAGAAGATGGACTGACAATATCCGAGAAAACCTGAAGGAGAAAAAGTTAGAGGAATATGATGTGTGGGACAGGAAAAAGTGGAAAAGAACGACCAGAAACATCGACCCCGTTTGAAGCGGGATAAGATGAATAATAATAAGGAGTTGTAGGTCGTATGAACCAAGTACGGATAGAGAATTTGTTTCTAATCACATTTACCATATTAATTTGCCCACCTGTGTGTATACAGTTCAATATTAACTTGCTCAGCATTGGCGATGTGGAGGCATGAATCAAAACGACTAAAATAGTTTTTTCTTTAAAACGTTTAAAATGATATATGCATTGCCTTCTATGAGGCATATTTCATGTTGTTGAAATGGTGTTTCTTCTGGTGTTGCAGATGTACGCGTGTCGCGTGTAAACGCAAGATGGAGAGGGCCTCGTGGTACTTGGCTCCGCTGATTAAGTCCCATCGACTGACCACAGAGAATCCTGGAGAGGAAGGACCTGTTACTGCCGCAATACTTAATCACGAGCGTGACATACGTGAGTGAAATAATTCTACTTATTTCTATACTTAGCCTAGTAGTAGTCATAGTTGCTGAAATTGAGACTTTCTCCACAAAGAATGCTGGTGTCAAATCATGTCTTTGAAGAAAGAAGTTGAGAAATCATTGAGAAAGTTGGCCAACTTGTTTCGAGTTGAGATAAAAATCTTCAAATAAAAATAAAGGAACACTAATTTGGTTAGAAACGGGTTACACTCAGCCTCGTGAGACAGTACTGAAAAGAGGTGTGTTAGATTCCCAGCTTGGCCATTCCAGAATGACTTGTTGTGGTTTCCCATTTCTACTCTAGGCGAATATTGGTACGATACCTAAGTTGAGGCCACAATTACAAATTCACATGCTACTTCAGTAATTATAATGATACAGGTGATTAGATTGATTCCACACACACCCAAAGACACGATGTTGCAAAGCCTATAAACTTCTAAGGAATCAACAGCAACTCTTAAAGAAATCTCCCAGACACACATACATTTTTTTTTTTTTTTTTTAGCGAATGGCTTTTAGTGCTGGAAGTGTCCGAGGACTTGTTCGGCTGCTTCTATGCGGACACCCATTGGGTGAGCTACAAGTACCGTTGCGTGTGGAGTGTTGTCTGGGGAGGAAGGTGTGAATGTAAGGACGAGGAATTGGAAGGTAGCAGCTGTGGCCTATAGTTATGGACCAACCCCGGCATTTGCCTGGAAGGAAGATCGGGAAACACAGAAGACCATCTTGAAGGTTGCCGGCTGGGGGATTCGAACCTCCTCGCCTCCCGGATGTGAGCGACTGCCTGCAGCCACGCCGTAACGACCACGGCTAACTCACCCGGTACAGATACAATTAACTGAAGCGATGTTTTGCCAGTCTCAAATATCACCACATTGGTTCCATCACGTTAAAGGAAAATACAAATAGGCCCTACCAGGTTTACGATACGACGTTCTGGGGTATGCTATTTTCAAAAGTCATCTTGCGGTCGGACCATCGAGAGTAGATCACACCCAAGAGCTGTAGATCAGCAAGTGGTGGTCTCTAAAATCTATAAGTGGTACATGACTTCGCTGTTCCGCCCCATAATACAACATTAACTAACTAACTAACTAACTAACTAGCTTACTAACAAGCGGCTTCGGTTGCGTAGTTGGTAGCATGCTGAGCTTCTACGCCCAAGATCGCGGGTTCAAACCCGGCCGAAGTCGTCGAATTTTTAGGGCGTTAAAAATCCCTCAGTATGTGCCTCTTTAGGAGGGGAAGTAAAGCCGGCGGTCCCATGTCATAGATTTATGGCATGAAAAAGAACCTTCCACTAATTACACTTGTGGAAGCAAAAATTTGTAGGTTAGTTTGATAACACACTATTAGTTCCAATGTTCGCCACCAGGTGCTGACTGCGATGGCATTTAGTAGCCAGGTCCGAAGCTAGGTGTCGTGGCAAAAGTAGGAACTTCTTGAAAAAATAATCATCTGCAGTCCTTCAACCTGAATTACGGATAACACACACTAATACAGCCATCACAATTAACACCGGTTATCAGACAAATTCTACACACACCCAAAGTACACGGGGCTACATGACCACGTTGTCGCTGCCCCTAAACTAAGGAACCAATCAACCTAACTAACTAAAATCTATTATGTGGTGATTTTGTGCTCACGAGGTCATTGACCAAAGACCGAACGAACGCGATAAAACAATCCACCTCGTGGTGTATTGGGTAGCATTCTTGGCTATCGCCCTTCAGGCCCGAGTTTGATTCCCGGCTCTCACAAGTAATGTAATTCTGGTCTGAGGGTTGGAACGGGGTACACGTACCTCGTGAGGCAAACCTGAAAAGAGGTGGTTTCGTGGACTACCACCTCAGCCATATTGGAAGTGGTTTCCACTTCTACACCAGGCAAATGGAGGGTTGGTTCCTAACGTGAAATACAAATGCACACACTAATACAGATACCACACCACGCAGGTTAACAATAAAATTCTATACATACCAAAGCATACTGGGCTAAATTGTCACGATTTTCAACCCTCTCAATTAAACAACAACAACAACACCGATGACGATTGTTGGTTGGTTGGTACCTTAGTTTAGGGTCTGCGACAACGCGGTCATGTAGCCCCGTGTACGTTGGGTGTGTGTAGAATTTGTCTGATAACCGGTGTTAATTATGATGGCTCTATTAGTGTGTGTTATCTGTGATTCAAGTAAGGACTGCAGACGATTAATTTTTTCAAATATTTCCTATTTTTGCTACCAAATACTACCGTCCACTACACATAGCAGCGAACGTGGCTGCTAAATGCCATCGCAGTCAGCATCTGGCGGTGAACGTTGGAACTTATAGAGCGTTATCAAACTAACCTACGAATTTTAACTTCCACAAGCGTAGTTAGTGAAAGTTTCTTTTTCGTGCCATAAATCTATGACATGGGACCGCCGGCTTTACTTCCCCTCCGAAGGAAGGCATACTGAAGGATTTTTTACGCTCTTAAAAATCTGACGACTTCGGCAGGGTTTGAAGCCGCGATCTTTGGCATAGAAGCCCAGCATGCTACCAACTACACCACCGAAACCACCGGTGACGATTGTGATTATCGAGTTGGTATAACCCATCATACTCCACATTGCCCTTCCTCTGTCCAGTTGGCACAACTTCACTTTCAGCTGAATGTAAGGTTCAAATGTTCGGCTCCGTGGCTATATTGCTAGCGTGCTAGGCTTTGGTCCGAAAGGTGCCGTGTTAGATTCCCGGCTGGGCCATTGGGAATTTAATCACCTGTGGTTAATTATTATGGCTCGGGGACAGAGTGTTTGTCACATCTTCCTGTACAAAGAAACCAAACACTGGAAAAAACAAAACAAACAGGACTGTATCGTTTCGAAAATAGAATTGAAACAAGACACTAAGTAATTGCAAATGAAATGTAAAGTGAAATTACCAACACAAATAAACTACAGCATAGAGATTGCAATTAATATTAACAAGGTTTGGGGATGGTATTTATCGAGTGATCCAATAGAGTGTACAATGCTTTGTATAGAAATTAAATATTTACAATGTTTTCACTCTGTTCCAATTGCTCTATCCAAGGCCCACAAAAGGAAATCTAAAAAACGGATTTTTTCTTCCATTTAAATAAAAATCTAACAATGATTTCATGCTCGGATTGAGTATGATTTTGTCTAACACAAGTTTTATTGCTTGTAATGGCAGGTAACCCTACTGCAAGCAAGCAGAATATATGGATAAAAATACCCATTGTCCACATATTATTAATCAATTCTATTGGGCTTCCAGCTACGGTATTATTGTTTTCATTGGGAACTATCTTCAGAGTTACACTATTTTGTTTCCTTATTATCATTGTTGTTTGAAGATCTTCAGTCGGTCAACAAGAATGTGCCCAAAGAATGGGCGGGTTACAAGATATAAATACAGTTCTACTACAGTACTACTATGTAATACATTCCGAGAAAAATTACATGTTTTAGTTAATTATCACAATTGAATGCCCGATTTAATTGTGATAATTAACTAATACGTGTAATATTAAATGCCCCATTTAATTGTGATAATTATCTAATACATGTAACTTAATTATAATGCCCCAGCTAATAGTGATAATTAACTAATACATGTAATTTTAAATGCCCCAATTCATTTTGATAATTAACTAATACATGTAATTATAATGCCCCAGCTAATAGTGATAATTAACTAATACATGGTAATTTTAAATGCCCCAATTAATTGTGATAATTAACTAATACATGTAATTTTTATGCCCCATTTAATAGTGAAAACTAACTAATACATGTATGTTTTTCCAGGAGAGAATTTACATATTTATATATTGTACCCCACCCATTCATTGGACACAATCATGTGACTGAAGAGCTACAAATGACAGTTTTGCATAGGCAACACTGAAAGAATGGCTTCGAATCTCGACATTCCTTATTATCACCATCTCAAGAGTTGTTGCTCAACCGACTATCGACTAGTGTAAAGCCTTCACCCACATTAGGATGGAAATCTTAAAACTTACGTTGGAGGATGTGGTATCTGTAACCAGAAAAGTCATGTTACTGTGGATGCGAATTAGTAGCGCACGTTGAATAAAGAGGGCCACACCTCAAAAACATAATGGATTCTCTCTGCTGCTGGTGGGGCTTCTGGATGAAGAATACGTTCATCTTTCATTTCAAAGTCTCAAAACTCGAGTGCCTTTGCTGTATGGATACATGCTTAAGTTGGCCAATTCCATAGTTAGTTATTGGAGTTTTAAGAGGCGAAGCAGCTAGGTCATACATGCCCCAGGCCAATTCCATTCTTGTATACATTTCTTCCGTAGTGTTTAGTCCGAGTAGGTTAATTTTAACCCCGTGGCACTACAGTCCATGATGAAGGACCCTGGCCTACCAAGCAACCACTGCCCAGCCATTCAGTCTACAGACAGCTGGGTGACGCGTTGGGTCCCCTCGACCATTAATCTCATTTTTTGTGACTATCAGTCAGCTATTCAATTGTCCTCACAAGACTGAGTGCACCCCTTCCAGCCTCGCGGCCGGCACTTTCTAAAATTCCTGATGGAGCCAAGAATCGAACACAGGACCTCCAGGCGTGCTTCCCTAGCACCACGTGATCGGTAAGTTATTTTAAATCTATTTTTAAAGTACAGTGCCACCCGTTAGTTGCAGCTAAATGGACCTCTATTATACTTGTAATTAACTGAAATAAATTTCAAATTATGTTTTCCCCCGCAATCATGCGTAATGTATTGTTGCAGTCGACGTAGTTAGGAGAAGAAGAGGGGGAATCTAAAGGGGCTTGAGCACTCACATCCTTCACCTCCACTCCTCTGAGCGCACCCCCAATATTGTAGTAAATTACCAAAGGTATATTTTAAAAATTCGAAAAAGGTTACATGCTCTTCTGTTGTTTGTTCAAGTTTGCTGGTAAGAAGAGTTCTATTTGTAGACGTGTGAGCGAGAATCTCTCTACGATGTTTCTTTTAACATCACACTGGCTGCATGGCTCAGCGGTAACGTTCTCGCCTGCTATACCCAAGGTTATGATATCGAATCCTGGCGCAGTCAGTTGGCATTTGTGGGTGCGGAAATGTGAGAGAGTAGATATACTGGCACGTTAAAGATCCCCTTCGGGGAAATATTCCGGCACCCCGGTGTCTTTTAAAGCCACAGTAGTTAAAAGATAAATTTTATTTGATGGTTGATACACAATATAGTTGGTTGGTTCCTCAGTTTAGGGACTGCGACAACGCAGTCATGTAGCCCCGTGTACTTTGGGTGTGTGTAGAATCTGCCTGTTAACTGGTGTTAATTGTGATGGTTGTATTAGTGTGTGTTATCTGTATTTCATGTAAGGACTGCAGACGATCAATTTCGAGTAGTAGCCTACCTACTTTCGCTACTAAATGCTACCATCAACGACACCTAGCTGCGAACTTGGATACTAGATGCCACCGCAACCGACACCTGGTGGCAAACGTTGGAACTTTATAGAGCGTTAATTAAATCTAACATACAAATTTAGCTTCACACAATTGTTGTTAGTGGAAGGTTCTTTTTCATGCCATAAATCTATGAGATGGGCCCGCTGGCTTTACTTCCCCTCCGAAGGAAGGTATACTGAGGGATTACACAATATATCTACAGTAATGTCGCCTACAACAATTGTATAGCGATTAAGCGATGTCCTTGCTGAAGAGATTTGTCAATTTACTGACCTGAGGCATGCTAATTAGTGTCTGAGTGTTGTGCTGGAGAGAAACAGCTTGTAGATGGAGCCAAGGAGAATCACATAATCATGAGTTATTCATTACTACACCCTCCACAGTTATTCCATTACATGGGACTCATCTTTAATGGAAGAACGTAAAGCAGCTATGGCTAATCCCAAAGGCGAACTCCAGTGACTTGCTTTGAGTCATTTAGAGGCTTGGATATTATGGTTATCAGACCCGTGTACCTTGGAGTAGAATTTGTGCTATTGTGGTATCTGTACTAGAGGGTCCATTTGTACTGTAATTTAGGCTAGTATTAGGAAGGATAGGAACCAACGCAGCATTTTCCTCAAGTAGAAATAGAAAACCACGGAAATCTACTTCCAAGATGGTCGAACTCATTTCTTCTCTGTTTTTTTGGCGGCTTCTGTGGCGTAGTCGGTAGCATGCTGAGCTTCTATGCCCAAGATAGCGGGTTCAAACCCGGAGAAAACCGTCGGATTTTCTAAGAGCGTTAAAAAATCCCTCAGTATGCCTTCCTTCGGCGCTCCCATGTCACGGATTTATGGCATGTTAAAGAAACTTCCACTAATTACACCTGTGTGAAGCTAAATTGGATAGGTTAAGAATGTAAACAACGCTCTTAGCTTTCTACGTTCGTTGCCAAGAGCCGACTGCGGTGGCGTCCAGTAGCTAAGTTCTGAACTTGGCCTAGTAGTCGTTGACTATTTGAAAATTCTAAGTTGCAGTCTGTACTTAAATTTAAAAAAACAGATATCACACACTAATACAGTCATCACAATTAACACCGGTTATCAGACAGATTCTACACACACCCAAAGTACACGGGGCTACATGACCGCGTTGTCGCAGCCCTTAAACTTAAGAACCTACCAACCAACTTCTCAGGTTTGACCCATTCTTTTTTCAAGAATATGCGATTAAAGAAAAATTTGCTTCGCTAGTTACTTAAATGAAATTAAGCACTTATGTCTAAAAGTGTCCGTAAAATATTTATTTCCTTCTTTTCAGTCGTGATGTTTTCTTTGTGACCTTCGGCTTCCTCTCATATAGCGTAGTTGTTCACCGTATCACGACATCCCCATCCTGCTATTCATTATAACTTTCATCGTCCAGATAGTGATTATCTGAGTCACTATCAAACAAAATACTGTTCAATTTCTTCGCTGCCACTATGTCTTCTTTTATGCGTGACAACTATTGTTGTTGTGCTTAGAAGTACGAAAGATAGATATTTCATCATCGTTAGGAACCAAACGTGGATACGAGGGGAAAAAAGTGTCTCCCTTGGAACTTCCTTGAATCAATAGTGGTCTATTTAAACTGATGTGATACCGAACATATTTTTATGGACTTAGCAAAGTGAACGCTGCCCAGAAACGTTTTTATACGTGTTTAGCAATGAAGGGGTTAAGAAACGGTTATTTCTGACGTAATAACTGACCTGTTTTCTTCTTCTTGTTTCGAATGGGCCTACTTTGGACCACGCTTGTTCAACTGTTGAGCTTTGATCTTTGCCCAGTGTTGTCGCATTTTCTGCCGGTGTAACTCCTTCCTTTCATCTCTCCAAGGGGTACCTTTCTTCCGGGGTTTTTCCTGAAATCCATGGACTTCCTTCAGGGCATGTCTCACAGATTGCCTGTCTTGAAGATCTGATATTCCCAGTTCATTAATGTCTTTCTCAGTTTCTGTCAGCCAAGTGGTACGAACCTTCTTGTTCTGCCAGAAAGTGAACAGCCTATTGGTCAGTCTTTTGGGAGGCAATCTTGCCACATGACCATAGAATGCTACTCTCCTTTTCCTAGCACAGTCAGAGAGCCTTTCTATATGTTCGTAGAGCTCGGAATTGTGCCGCCTACGGTATTCCTCATCTTCCTTTACCGGACCTAGGATCTTCCTGAGAATTCTCCTCTCTCTGACTTCCATTTTCTCCATCAGACCTATTCGGTTCAATGAGAGACACTCCATGGCATACAGGGCTTCTGGTCGTATGACTGAGGTGTAGTGCTTCAGTTTCAGGTTGCGTGACAGGCATTTCTTGTTGTAGATGTTCTTTGTCAGTCGATAAGCCAGTTCCAGCTTGTTGACTCTCATGGATAATGATGCTCTTTCTGATAAGTTGGGTTCAATCCATTCGCCGAGATACTTAAATTTCTCAATCCTCTTGATTTTTCCCTGTTCTAGTAGCATCTCTCTGTTAGCTTCTTTGATGTTGGTGAAGAATTCTGTTTTTTCCAGCGACACTTGAAGACCCACTTTGGCTGCCTGTCTTCTGAGGCAATTGGCCTGCATTGTTGCTGTATCCAGAGAATCGGCAATAAGTGCCATGTCGTCAGCAAAGGCCAGGCAATCTACAACCAGTCCTTCCTTCCTACGCCCCAGGTATATCCCACTCTGGACACCCATATTGGTCAGTTCCTTGCGCCATTCTCTCACAACCTTTTCAAGGACACAGTTGAAAAGAAGTGGAGAAAGTCCATCCCCTTGTCTCACCCCTGTTTTTATCTCGAAGCTTGCTGAGACCTCGCCTCTAAATTTAACCTTGGAATGGGTATTGGTCAAGGTTTCTAGAATGAGTTTGCGGGTTTTGTTGTCTAACCCTAGTTCTTGGAGAATTCTATTAAGTGTTTCCCTATCAACAGAGTCGTAGGCCTTCCTAAAATCAACAAAGGTGACAACCACCTTGCGGTTTCTCAATTTGGAGTATGCAAGTACAGTTTTCAGGTTGAGGATCTGTTCAGCACAGGATCGGCCCTTCCTGAAGCCTCCCTGATATTCTCCGAGTTGACTGTCCAGTTGACTTTCTGCCCGTGTTAGTAATGCCTTGGAGAAAATCTTGTATGTTACCGGGACGAGAGAAATCCCACGGTAGTTGTTTAGGTCAGTAAAATCTCCTTTCTTGTGGAGGGGATGGATCAGAGCTGAGGTCCAGTCAGGTGGTAATTTCTCTGTTTCCCAGATGTTCTGTATGATCTCGGTGAGTTTGCACACAGCATTGCTTCCAGCACATTTCCAGAGTTCACCAACAATGGAGTCCTCTCCAGCTGCCTTGTTGTTCTTAAGAAGTTGAATGATTTCACGAACTTCTTCCAGTGAAGGAGGCAGCGAGTCCGGGTTTAATGATTTAATGTTTTAATGATTGTTACGACGTTTTAATACGTCTGTTGCGTAAATTTGTAAATGTCTGTACATACGAACAGGATTATTCGGTATTAGTCTATATTCACCAAGATGCTTACATTATTATCTCAAAGACAGCGTACCGTTCTTTCGGCGCAGGCTCCACCGCTCAGCGCACAATTGTACTTTGAACGGCGAGCAGAATCCGTCATGAGCCTCGTGAGCTTTGAGGTCAATCAATAAACTGCATTTTTATGGGTTACGAAATGCAAGTTATTGATTATGATTAGAGGTGTTAGAAAGTGTTGTTATTTTTTTGAAGATTTGTTGATTTAAAATTCAAAAGGTGGTGTTTTGTGCTTTTATTATTTTTTCGGGGGATGACAAGTTAAAATTTGGAAAGCGATAAGGTTTGTACAATAAGTGCATTTAAAAATATAAACAATTAATAAAACAAAGTAAAAAACAAAACAGCAGGGTAAAACGTTAAACATGGCTATGGAAGAATGAGATAATACTTATATGGAAGTCACATTTTTATTTTACATTCACCATCTCGAAACACATTTCAGTGAATACCTTTTTCAGTTTTATCCAGATACTGCGGTGAAATCACTGGAAGTAGATCATGGTTAAAGTCTCAGCAATTGCAGCTGTCAATTTTCGCCTCCTATCACTTACTATGAGACTGTATTTCGAAAATGACCTTTCAGAATCCACATTTGAACAAGGATACCACACACACTTTAATGCAGCTGTTGCATAGTCTCAGTGAGCAGGCCTTAATCCCATGAGGATCTCTGGAACATTCACATTATCTTCATGACGCAGTTGGTTCTTGATTGCAGTCAGGTAAATGCTGTGAGCCTCTAAAAACTGTTGAGACTCCATCTTCGTAAGAAATGGGGCATTCTTCTTAAATTGGAGCAGTTCTGTGGAAGATACGTTCTTAGGTGCATGCCGAGGATCAAACAATGACCCGATGGCTTCTACAGTCTTCCTGGCTGGATCCGTGGTCCTTAAAGTCCTGACTTTCACTAGAGCTGACTGGGCAACACACGTAAGCTTGGACTTAACCTTTATCTGCATCTTTTGAGGAAGCTGTTCCCAGTTCTGGAGGATCGTATGATTGAACATTCCACCATCGCCTAATAGCTTGAGCTTTACCTCAAGGTCATCTAGCTTCCCAGCCAGTAAGTGAATTGTTGGGTACTTAGATCCCTCCAAGAAATTAAGCAAGTCCATAAGAGAGGCACCAACAACAGAAACATACAATGCTTGTAATTGTATAAATTGTATTGTTGAAGTCGATGCTTGTTGGAAAAATTTGACCCCAGAATTTGAATCTTCCAATGTATTGAAAAATTCTACCAGATCTTCCACATGCGTGGCCATATACATTGCAGCCTTAAACCATGAATTCCATCTTGTACATACAGGCATTGGGAAAGCTAGAATTTCATTCTCTTTTTCTGTGTTTTCATATTTCTCCCTTAGAAATGCAACGTAATTGCTTTTTCTTTTTCGCGTATTTAAAAAGGCATTCTTTGTCTTTACTATAGACATGTTCAATTCGTCCAGCTCGTTTTCAAATACACAGCCGATAAGATTGACTTTATGAGCCCAGCACTGGACATGACTTAATTCTTCAATCAATCCTTGAAGAGTAGTTACACATTTTGTCATGTAGCGTGCTGAGTCCGTAACTACTGCCACTACACGCTCCCGTTCAATTTCATAGGAATTCAAGGTGTCTAATATCGCATTGGAGCAATTTACGCTATTGGCAGAATCTAGAACAACAGAGGCAGCCAGATGGGTGTTCATTTCAGTTGATGGAACTGATGGACGAAAAAGAATGTTGAAAACACACCTACCATTCTTGTCAGTTGTTTCGTCACATAGCGGAAACACGTCTTTCTTTTTTATATCTTCCCTAATTTCTTCCCTCCTTCTTTCGCCAATCATGGGGATGTATTTCTGACGAATCTGATTTGCTGATGGTAAATCTCCACTTCCGCGAACGTACTTATTAAACCAAGTACGGATAGCAGGATTGTCTAGTTTCTCTACTGGTATATTAGCTTTCACAAACGCAGTAATAGTGTCCAAAATAAACTCTTCTTTCATATCCTTCACACGACTAGCATTTGATAATGTTTCTTTCAAGGTGGCCACTCTAGGAACACTAACTTCAAGACGCGAATTTTCTCGGCGTTTTGAATGCTTCTCCGATTTGCAATGTTTGTCTAATGCATCTTTCCTGCGATAATCTAACCGACAATCACAATATTTGCACATAAGAATGCCATAAGAAATTATAAATCCTTCATTCTTATATTCTTTAAGTCTGTCTGTGGCAGAAACAGCTACCGGTACCTTCGGCATTTTTAAACTTAACTGAGCGATGCCCAGTAACAAACACTGTTATCACACGGTTGACTGTAGTCACACGCCAGTATAAATTCGTAACCACACGCAAAATTTATTTCTGAATTCGTGTCATAATATTTAAATTACGTCGCGTCTCATCTTCCTGTACTGCTAAGTTCGGAACTAATACGACGAACACGTGGTCGCCAACTGATTCACGCAAATAACACACTAGCTTCGATGATAACGCACAATTTGCGCACTTTTTATTAAATTATATAGAATTCTCTACTATAATTTACACTCGCTACCGATGTAACAGGAGGCAAACGTAGTTTACATTATGAACAACTATCACATAACCTTTTGGAGGTAGTCGGCCAAACTATTCACGCCGCGATATAACAGCTGTTTACCACAGCGCTAAAATCCAACGAGTAACGAGAATATCGACAGTATATCGTAATATGACGTATATCGTAGTATTACCCCTCGCGAAACTATACAATCGATCATTCTCTCGAATTGAACACCAACCAAATTCGATTATCGGCTTGTGGACAAAAATGTTCGGATTGGTGTGGGGAAAAAATATAAAATTTGTTTTTATTTCGCAGATTGCGGTATTTGTGGTGTTATTCACAAAATTCGCGTTATTTCGCGATTTAATTTCACTCCTGGGCGGCACGAAACATGTAAATACGTGAAAATAAAACATCCTAACCTCTAAATATGACTTTTCGTTTTATCGCGAATTAACAAAAACTAACACCTCTAATTATGATCAAACAAGTAATTCTGTTAGTAATGCTTTCAATCAATCAGGCAGCAGCTTAGCAAGTTCGGAAATCGGAGGTTCAAATACCTGTGCTAGCAGCGGCCACTTTGGGTGTATTAACATGGATATGTGTTTGGGCTGTGGACCAAATCAAACTTTACGTGATACAATTTGCCCCTAAGCGGGCGCGCGCAGATACTACCTACATCTCATTGTTACATGCGTCGACGCCGTGTTTAGCCAATTTCTCAATCATTTGACGACTCGAGAGTACATTTCATACTCCTCTCATCATCGTCCTTTACTCAGTATCGTGTCCTAGTTGTTCTTTTCTTGTCAACAACGTTATAAAGAAACTGGTTTACAGACCTATCATCATACAAATTGCAAGTGGTGTGATGACGATGATGATAGGCTATCACTCGCTATCGAGTATGATATCTTCTTTGGGACTATATGACTTCAATGTCTGTGGGTCCTCTGATGACTGTGTATACCAATTCTGCAGCCGCAAACTCTTCCACGAAGTTCACTAACATATTATATTTCACCCACAACTCGCTGAGGATTGTTCCCTTGAACGGTCATTCGTTCATTCCTTGCCTGTCGCATATACAGTACACTGCATGTCTTCGACGTTCCTGTCGAAGTGTTGTGGACCTCCGTGAACAAGCCGACGCCACGCTTGTCGGTTAGAAGCTGTGGTCTCCCAGCCTTCGGTGTTGATCATACATTTCTGCATGTTAGATTTCAGGGCATCTTTGTACCTTTTGTGCTGTAATCCCTGCGTACAGTGTCCATTCGTAAGTCGAGCATACAAGATTTGCTTAGGGAGACGAGAGTTGGGCATACGGACAACATGATTAGTCCATCGAAGTTGATGTTTGATTATTGTGGCCTCGATGCTTATAGCATTGGCTTCTTCGAGGATGCTGATGTTGGTACGCCGGTCTTGCCGTGTTATTCTCAAGATTCTTCTCAAACGTTGGTGATATTTCTCCAAGCAGATTATGTGTCTTCTGTAGGTGGTCCAAGTTTCACAACACAAGCTCGCCTATATAACCTTGTTAGGAAGGTTAACAAGTATTCATCATCTAGATCTGAAAAAAAAAACATGACCACGATTGATGTTCCTCAGAGTAGTGAAGGAACTTTCTCTTTTCGCTCACGGTTTCCCCACATTCCCTCCCGGAAAATTAAGGGAGGGTACGTTATTTCAAGTTCCGGGCCACTTACCCCAATCATTGACACAAATAATTATAGCCACACACACACTACTAAAACCACGGGGCTGGTGACCTCGCTATTGCGCCCCCTAAAGCAACATTAACTAACTAATTAACTAAATACTAAAACCACCACATCACACACAAATAGACGGGGTTGATGGCGGGTGATGTCCAAAGTCCCTATTTGAAGCAATAACAACAATCGTTCATGCATTATTTCAGTCTGTAGACATCTATCATTGATGTAGTTAACTTTACCACCTCGTGGTGTAACATCAAGCATTCTTGGCTGTCGCCTTGGAGGTACGGGTTCTGCCAAGAAGTTTTAATTCTGGTGTGAGGGCTGGAAATGTGTACAATCAGCCTCGTGAGGCAAAACTGAGAAGAGAAGGGTTCGATTCCCATCTCAGGCACCCTGGAAGTGATTTCTTCTGGGTTCTATCTTCCTACTGCAGGCAAATGCTGGGATGGTTCCTAACTTAAGACCACGGCCACCTACTTCCCAATCTTATCCCCAATTTACAAATACACACACTAGTGGCATAGTTGGTAGCATGTTGAACTGCTGTGCCCAAGATCGCGGTTTTACCTGGCCGAAGTTGTCAGATTTTTTAATAGCGTTAAAATCCTTCAGTATGCCTCCCTTCGGAGGGAAAGTAAAGTCGGCGGTACCATGTCATAGATTTATGACATGTAAAAGGTCCTTCCGCTAACTAAACTTGTGTGAAGCTAAATTTCTAGGTTATATTTCATTGAAACGCTCCATCAAAGTTCCAACGTTCACCACTAGGTGACAGTGACATCTGGTAGCGAAAGTTGGAACTACTTGAAATTGAACGGAACTAGTAGCTCACCCCATGGCTGTCCGCTTGAAGCAGCTACAGCCTCTGGCGAGCCAGACATGTCCTCAGACAATCCCGACACTAAAAGCCATACGCTAAATAAATAAATAATCACAATAACACAGGTTATCACACATACCCAAAATACACGGGGCTATATGACCATGATGTGGCAGCTCCTAAAATAAGCAACAACAACGTAGTTATCTTGCAACCCACTTATTGAACAGTCGATAAGAGCGCGCTTTGTGGAAGGACCATGACAGATTCGACAGCTGAACAATCTGCTACAGCACTACTGAACTGCAAGTAATGACCTGTCATTCGCCACAGCCGGAAGATCGTTCCTTGAATTACCGATGGCAGTTGGCCCGTTCCTTGGAACAGTTAAGGGACATGTTCACAAGCTGGAATGTCAATAGTTTGGTAAGAACAAGGAAACTCCCAATATTACTTTAACTTACTTGGAATTTCGATAATCAATATTCAGCTCATGTGCTTAAGTCTGTTTATGTTCGACCCTCACTATTATGTGTCGGAAAACTGTATCATAATGATGGTCATTATAACACTGTTTTCCATTATGATACAGTTTCTCCAACCAATCAGAGCTCGTTCATTGACCAATTAGGTAACGATCCCTTCACGCATGCGCTCAAAATCCAACATGTCGGACATAAACACAACATCGAACGATAATAAATTACCGACATGGAATACGCACCGTCCATATGTTCGCGTAAATAAACTGGTGAATATGAGACAAGAAATAGCACTGTACCTTAATATCCCCAAAACCAATTTCTACACAGCGCGTGGTTTTGACACGACTTCAGAGACAGTTTTACTGAATACTGGTGCACAATCTGAACAAGGCCATGTAGTTGGTCTTGATCTGAACATATGGTATTGAAGCACACAGAGCGCATGCGTCGGTTGTCCAGAGAGCTTGGAAAAACAGATATACTACCCACCGCAGCACCCGATCACAACATTGTAGTGACTGAACAGATATTTATGAATATTTATGTTAAAACATATAATAAAGTTATAATTATCGTCGAACATAAACAGTCGTATGCAACTCGCCTATAATGGTAATTGTCTGGCTGCGTGGCTCAGGGGTAACGTTCTCGCTTGCTGAGCCCAAGGTTGCAGGTTCAAAACCTGGCGCAGTCAGCTGGCATTTGAGGGTGCGCAAATGCGAGGGAGCCGTGTCAGTACATTTACTGGCACGTTAAAGATCCCCTTCGGGGCAAAATTCCGGCACCCCGGCGTCTCTAAAAGCCAGTGTAGTTAAAAGGGACGTAAAACCAATAACATTATTATATTATAATGGTAATTAAGACACTCGTATGGAAATTATAAAACTCGCATACGCTCGTTTTATAAAAATACTCATGTTTTAATTATAGCCATTATAGGCTCGTTACATAATGTACTATTATTGCTTCGCCAAATGGCTACGTTCATAAGAAATAATCGATAGTCACCCAAAGGTTCTTTTCATAGCTTGGATAGAAAAATCGGTCAATAAATTGGTGTCATATTCAGCTGTCATTCACGTACGTTTTTTAGTGCTCATACAGTTTGTGCAACCTGGGTGCATGTCTATGTTATTTTATTAGAACAATAACAGATGAATGTTGGTTTGTTACATTAAACAAGTTAAAGATCCTACGCTACACTGAGAGACATGGATATGTTATTATTATTACTAGCAACCCGCCTTGGCTTGGACCGGTATCTTTAACAGTTTACCCAGCGTAAGCTTGAAAGGTGCATGGATGGCATTTCCAAGACGCAATTCACAAAAGTCGAGGTGATCAGCAAAACTCCAAACACATATACTCTTCTTTGAAGTCTTAACTGAACACGACTCGACAGTTTGATGCTAGCTAAAGCTGGGGTGATAGACTCGCTCCCTAGCTCTTAAACTCGCTCCGAATCTAGTAATTTAAATTTCCACTGAATGGAGATTGTTGTAAGAAATAAAAACGTAAATACACTTATAGTGGTCGATGTATTAAATATCTGCTGTCCTGAACTTTTCTGTAGAACTTTTCATGCTGAACAATTCTTACACTCATATTATAAAGAGATATTTTTAACGGTTTACCCAGCGTAAGTTTAAAGGCGCATCGATTCACTGAAATCGTTACTGCTTGGCTTCCTTTGGTCATAAATGGTTTTTAGCCTATTTTCAATTTTGAAAAAATAGGCTTATGAGATCACCTTTTGTCCGTGTGTGTGTGTGCGTGTGTGTGTGTGTGTGTGAGGTGTGTGTGTGTGTCCCTAATAAAATCTAAACGGCTGGAGCGATTTCAATGAAACTCGGTAAGTTCATAGCACTATTCCCGGCGACCTCGACCGTGCCCTTCAAATTTTGTTACGTCTCACCAATCCAACATGGCGGCTGTGCGAAATATTTCACTAGCTTTCAATATCTCCGAAGCTATTACCGATATGGCCCTGCAATTGTGTACGGTGATAAAGGGCACTACTAGAAGTTCATCTATGAGACTTTCAAAAACCTGGTGACTACAAAACCAACATGGCGGTCAAGCGAAGTTGAGACTTTTAAATAGACTTTTCTCGCGATTTAACTATCCAAACGTAATGAAACATGGTACAGCAAATGTTTCTACACATTGTAATGCACTGGAGTCTAATTTAGTTCAATTGTTTACATAACCTCAAAATGGCGGCTGTGCGAAATATTTCACAGACATTCTATCTCTCCGAAACTATTACAGATATCACCCTGCAATTTTGTACGGTGATAAAGGGTACTGATATAAGTTTACCTATGTATATTTCATAAGCCTGTAAAGTACAAAACGAACATGGCGACCAAGCGAATTTGAAATGTTTTAATAGACTTTTCTCGTGATTTAACTCTCTGAGCGCAGTGAAATGAGGTACATTAAATGATTTTGCAGATTGTAATGTACTGCCATCTAATTAAATTCAATTGTTTACTTAACCTCAAGATGGCGGCTGTGCGAAATTTTAAAATTAAGTTTTTATTTATTGTGTCGTAATCATGCGATCGAGGTGAAAGTTTGAATAATGAACCTAGGCAATAATTGTCTTTGAATGGTACATAACTCTATGGCCTATACATATAACAATCCTAAATGGCGAGCTTCCGAAATATTTAGACAGTTCTCAATATCTATGAATCTTTTACAGCAACCAAACTGATTTTTTTTATGTTCATAGAGACTATGAACATATGTTCACCTAAAGGACTTTCAGTAACCTGGTGAGCACAAATCCAACATGGCGGCGACGCGAAGTATAAATGTTTAAATGGACGTTTCTCGCGAATTAACTACCCGAGTGCTGTGAAACGTTGCACGTTAAATGCTTATACAAATGTTGATCCACTGGCATCTAATTTATTTCAATTGTTTGCAAATTCACAAGATGGCTGCTGTGCGTAATTTTAAAATCTCGTTTTTACTTCTCGTGTTCTAATCATGCGATTGAAGTTAGAATACCACACGTACACAATAATCTTAATGTAATAGTACAAAAATAAAAATCCAACCTGGCGACCATCTGAAATATTTAGACGGTTCTCAATATCTACGAATCTGTTACAGCAATTAAACTGAAATTTTGTATGTTGATAGAGGCAATTAACATGAGCAGGATATATGAAAATAGGCTGTATAGTTCTTCACGGAACTACTTTTTTTTTTTTACAAAAACCTTCCTCGAAAAGTCCTTTACAGAAAGGTGAAAACCGAATAAAATCCTTCCGGTGGTTCTCGACATTATCAGTTACCTCCAAGAATCGGGGACTTTGTTTTATACGAAGTAGAGATTATGTTGTTTTTATATCGTTATGCGGCCAGTGCTCTCTTAGAGGGTAGGCTACGCGGGAGTACGCGTACACCTTAAACATTTGAAAACTGCTTAATAAATAAATATTGGTGCATTTGTATCTAGTCCGGCTAATATAACTTCCGACTTGAAAGTTCGTCGATCAGCTGGCGTCAATGCGCTGTTCACTACAGCTGGAGGAGATTTTGACTAATCCTCGATTTAAATCGATCTATCGAATCAGTTTCTTTTGGTCGGCAACTCGGCACTCCGTAGGCTACTTATAAGCACGCAGGCTATTGTTTGGAGGTGGGATAGGTTGTTGATTTGGTTAGTTTTGAAGGATGAAGAAAATAATGAACTATTTAACATCCATCCAGGCATCGAAAAAGCTGAAAGTTAATGATTTGAACACAAAAAACGACCGGACTTTGAAAATTGCCGAAAATTGCAAGATCGTGATGTTTAGTCGACTACAACTGAGAGTACCCCTTAATGTTTTTTAGAAAGAAAAAAAATCTGGTTATACCCGCCCATCTGTGGAGCGCGATAGAACTTATTTAGTTAATGATATGTTTTCTTCTCTGTAAATCTCTTCATCTGAGCACTGAAAATCTTACTTCTTCCTTCAGCCATGATTTATTGGTCCTGCTATTCAGCCGGCTTGGTACGCCTGGGCCCTAGGCCCTGTGCCGTGGTGCCACTAAGGTTGTTATTCATTTTCTCAGCAAAATCATGGTTTTTTGAACTGGAATCAATCTTGTATAATTTCGTCTGTGATGCCAATTTCTTGAAGGTCATTTTCTATTTCACTAAGCCAGTTGTTCTTGGCTTTCATTGAGATAGCAAGGTTGAGAATTCTCTTGGTGAGCCTGTCGTTGTTCATTCTGAGAATGTGGCCGTAGAAATTCATTCACCTTTTCCTGAAGGTGTCAGTGATATTTTCAGAATGCTGATAAAGTTACCGAGACTTCCGTTTTATCCAGATTCCTTCTGAGAATACTCGACCAAGGAATCTTATTAACTTTCTAACGAATTATATTATTTTGTAAACGTTACGCTCAGGAATGAGAACATCTACTCTAATATTTGAACTTCTTCTTCTTTTTGTGCCTATCCTTTCCGGATGTTGGTGACCATCATATTATGTCAGTTTTGGATGTTCTGAATAGTTCTTCACTCGTGTGTGATGTCCATGTTCTTAAGTTTCGAAGCCAAGATCCTTCTTCCCCGTCCTCTTTTACCAGGAATCTTTCCTTAAAGAATGCTCTGCAGCAGTTTATACCTGTATCCATTCCTCATAACATGACCTAAATATTGTAGCTTTCTGCAGATTACTGTTTTCAGGACTTCATTTTCTTTCTTCATGTTGTGTAGAATGTCATTGTTTGTAATTTTATCTGTCCATGGCACTCTAAGCATTCTCCTGTAGAGTCACATCTCAAATGCCTCAAGTCGCTTGTCCATTGACTCAGTAAAAGTCCAAGTCTCAGTTCCATAGAAAAGAATGGAAAATATATAGCAACGTAGAAATCTTCATTTTGTTTCCATGGAGAAGTAATAGCTCTTAAAACAAATTACCCATTTTACAAAGTACAGCTCTGGATTTCTCGATACGGACTTTAATTTCGCGTGAATTATCTCATTGGTCATTAATGTTGGTTCCCAAATATATGTGTTTGCTTACTTGTTCAATAGGGGTACCATTAATATTTAGATGGTAGTTTGGTAGGCCATGTCTTTCTTGCTGATTACCATGATTTTTTTAAATTCATGTTGATATCTAAACCATAACACTCACTACTTTCACCTATTCGAGAGACAAGGTGTTGAAGACCATTCAAACTGTCAGCAAATATTACAGTATCATCAGCGTAGCGGACATTGTTCAGCTTCTCTCCATGGGTATTCATGGGTATTCATAGGTGAATTCAATGTTTGACCACCATATCTCCTACATATCTCTTCTATATACAGTAAGTAGGGCACTATTTAATTATTCCAAATGAATTATTAAACATTTATTATCCCAATAACATCAAAATGCAGTAAAATGTCAGATACACGATATTGCATGCTCAGCGACAATATGAGAAAAGTGAATTCAAGTGATCCAATTACAAAATTCTTACAATCCACTTGTGACTAAGGAGCACTTGCATTCAATTTTCGGGGGCGTGGTGGCTCAGCGGTCTAGCTGTATGCCTCTCACCAAGGCGGTCCGGGTTCGTTTCCCGGTCAATGCATGTGAGATTTTCGAAGTGAAATGCCATGTCCTGTGGTTCGGATTCCACGTAAAAAGGAGGTCCCGTGGCTCATAATCACAAGATTCACGGCCACGTAAAACTACATTGTTCCTTCCTTCCTTTCATTCAATTTTCTCATATTGTCGCTGAATTTACTGTACAATACAATACTGCGTATCTGACAATGCTCTACGTTTCTAATATTTTCCTTATGGTTGGTCACACCTCCCAGCCGTGTGTGGATGTGCCACTCGTTACAGAAAGATGTCATCTCGAGGGAGGAGTCATAATTAATCGACACTGAAAGTTATGTGTTCTAGCACGTAGTTATATTTATTGTAGGGGTGGTGGTTGCAATTGTTTTAACGGGTGAATAACCGAGGTCACCATCCCCAAATTTCTAACATAGACATCGTAAAATATAGGGAATAAGCATGTTCATTTCTGAAAAAGGGACGCATACTACTGATGTTCTATTGAACCAGTCCCTCGGTAAGCTGATAAACCAGTACTATAAACTGTCAGACAATTCTTCAATGTTGTATTCATCGTGTAAATTTGGACAAATATATTCCAGTGCTGGAGGTGTGTTGATGTGAGTTATCTTGAGTAACGATGAACGATTTGATGTAAGACAGGACAACCATTAGTAGGCCTACCACAGAAATAGAATTTTGTTATAAAAAAAGACTCTCTGCATGCTCCACAGTAGTCATAGTACTACATGCTCTTAACTACTTTCATACAATTGTGGAATTATAATATAGGATACATTTTTTCCTATATATTATTTGCGGATGGGCCTTAAATGCCTTAAGTGCCTTAAATGGCTAAAACGTTTGGACAATGAGCTTTGAGTTTGAAATTGTTGCTCTATACTATATCACAATGTAGGCCATGTACCCAAAGCTATTTAGTCTATTATATCGAAAATCCATTTAATAGGTGGGAGAGCCAATAAATGGAATAGACCGGTTTTATATGAAAATAGGCTTATTCACGGAACTACTTGATTTGTTTTTAAATAACCCTGTATATTAATTTGAATGGATGAGCGGTGCAGCCAGAACTTTCTCGACTGCTGTTCCCAAAGTTGCGGGATCGAATCCTGGCGGGTGCAAAAATGTGAGAGAGCCGTGTCCGTATATTTACTGGCACTTTACAGATCCCATTCGGGGCAAGATTTCGTCACTCCAGCGTCTCTAAAAGACGCAGTGGTCAAAAGAGTATTGAAAAACCAATAGCATTAGGCCTATTATTATAATGTACATTTACTTATGCATTTATCTTCTTAAGTTGACAGGCTCCTTCTTCTTCCAAGTTCTTTGCACCACCCCCCCTCCCCTATTAAAAATCATTAATATACTCTCTGCATGCCCCACAATAGTCTTAGTACTACATGCTCTTAACTACTTTCATTCAATTGTGTAATTATAATATAGGATACATATTTTCCTATATATTATTTGCGGATGGATCCGATTTTCTTTCATTTCTGTAAAGTTTAAAGAGATTACGAATTTTGAAAATGGCTTAAGAAATTTTCTGATTAAAAAATACTTATGAGTCGGCCAGTATCCTATAGAAACACTGTTTAATAACATTTTTCTCTCGCTATTCACTGCACTACACTCAAATATTATATGGTCCACTGTTTGGGGTCATTCGTTACAGAAACACTCGGGGCTGCGTACAATTTTAAGTCTGTGTAGTGAACCCGCTGAGCTATGGTTCATGTGATATTTTTTATGACAGAGCATTTATGATGGGATGTTGTACTTTTGAACACACCCAGGAAGCCACGTGAAGCTGAGAGATCACGCGATACTTTGAAGTAGCGGTGAATCGCACTTTTGACTTTGGTGTAAACTGCTCATTATTATCTGAGGTCTTATTAATTATTTTTATCTTTCCTACGAGACTCAGAATATTCCATTTCGTCATGCTGCATTATTAAAACATTTTGGAGAATGTTTATTTTTACTTTAGGTAAGGTAATACCCTTGCAGATACGCAAAAAGGAACGTAAGTAGTCGCTCAACGTTTTCGTTTTGACGACCTACTTTCTAGAGACACCCAGTACCGGAGCACTGCGTCTTGAGAATCCGCCTTGTGTAGGCGTGGAATTACATTTGTCCTACGAGACGTAGAAGAATATCCGCTGTTTAGCGTTAAAAAGTGATTATAAGGTGCCATCGAGCAAGCAAATACTAATATTCACTGTCGATGAAGTCCAGTGAATTAAATAAGAAGCTTGGGAAATAATTATTGGCAAGTATAGTGTATTGCACAACATTGCTGTGACATCACATATTACCCACGCGTATGTGGAGGGCAGATGCCTAGTGGAAATATACAGGTAATAGTGTTACAATTATCCTGAATAAGTGTGATTATAATAGTATGAGATATTTAAATTGCCAAAGTGGAAATTTCATCTTTGAAACGTCGTATAATTCACGGATGCTGCGTGATACAAAAGTAGCGTCACTAGCACGTGCAGCATTATAAAATAGTATTAGCTCACATGCTAATCCACATCTGCAAGATTAAGGCTGTGTCGTATCTTATAATTGAAGCCTATAATAGTCACGACGGACATTATAATTTTGGAAGTGAGAGGATGAATAATCACGCAACTTATTTCGCTACCCACGTGATTGGACTTTTATTCACCATGGTTGAAGCAGTCACCATGGGCTAATACCATCCCAGTATGGGGGGGGTGACGTTTCTACAGGAACCAGCGTGATGGTGGAACTTCCAGAACGATGAACGAGAGGGAAGGAGCCAAAATGCCATTTCCAGGCATATCCACGAAGATGTCGACAGGGACAAATCGAACCCTGGTCTTTGGGGGAGTCCAGATGGGAATCCTGATGAGGAGGATACCGATCCAGAGAGCCAGAGAGGTTTATGTACAACCCTTGTTGTGGAATAGAGAGCTGAGTGAGAGCTCCTCCATTTCGTGAGTTTTTGTCACACCCCTTCTTTGTTCTAGTTTCTGGTGGTGTAGTAGTTATAATGTAGTTTGTGAATCAACCACACTCAGTGTCAGCCATTTTTCTAGGTAGGGATGTAACTAGATTAGTTAGATGTCATTTATTTCAGTTTAGAGTGAGACACCTTTGGGGTCAGACATTTTGGTCAGCCCTGGTGCAGCTTGGTGAACGTCGTGGAACGTCAATGCCTACCTTTTTGCTGAACCTGATCGTAGTCATTTTGAGGCTATTTTGTTCAACCCTACTTGCGGTAATTTTCAAGTCTTTGCTGACTGTAGTCATGGCAATCAGATGCCTTGGTTATTAATTGACTGCATTCTTCGCAGCCATCCTTTGTTACACCCCTGACTGTCGTTAGAACGGTCGTATCATTTAGGTAGTCGACAGTAACTACCAGTTTGTAAATGCATTATATTTCATTTTGAATAAGCTCAGAAGCTATTCTTGGTCATGTTTGAACCTAACAACTAGAAGGAATGTTTCGTTGCCTAGCATCGAACGCGGTTCCCAACGTATCATTAAACAGATCTAGTGTGTGAATCTGTGCCACATTTATCATTTTTTTCTTGTGTCGTGTGAGACACGTTTTTATTTGATGTTCTAGCAACTACTGAGTTGCAATTTTAAAGCAAAGAGCTTCAGTTATTGTAAGTTTACTTTCATTTAGACGTCTTTGGTAGAAAGACGGAAGTGTATTACTATACTCAGTTTTATAGCGTGCGTTTGATACACGGACTCTGTAGAGATCCGTAACATATGGTAATGTTTTTTATGAACCGGCCAAGTGCAGGTTTTGTATTGATTAAATCGCCGGCCTTGAATAAACTGGTTATGTAACCCAGTGACCTAGAGCACGCCTGCTTCATTGTGAGACAAAACTACTATAGACGAGGACAGAGTACAATTTGTATTCGCTTTTCCTTTCATTGCTATTTTGCTTATGGAAACCAGTTTCCACTCTTGTATTTGATCACTTGTTTTATGGATCGGTTTTTGTTAGTTTAGCGCTCTGTTGCGTGTATTGTCGTATGACAGGTACAGTTATGTAAGGTTTTCTATAGGATGGTGAAGTCTGTTATTGTATGCTTTGTCCGGGGATGATCCCGTTGACCAGATGTTACTGGAAGGTAACTGTTGTACAGGCCTATCCCAGAGTTATTGAACGCGAGCTTAGCGCCGCTGGTAACCCGTGTTATTGTGTATCCGAGTTGTTATACTCGTTGATTATATTCCGACTGTTGAGTCGAGGCTTTTTGGTGGAGAATGATCTCAGTTGGAGACACTCCGTGCCCAGGCTATTGTCAATGTTATTCGCCATAAACCTACGATAAACCTATAAACCGACATTCTAATAATAAAATGCATAATGATGGTATATTGGCTTTCACGGCCGGTGAATTAAAACTCAGCAATTCTTCTAGGTTTGTGCCGTGTCTTGTGTGGGGTTTCGCCTAGGACACCAAGGTAGGCTCATCGGCGGGCTCTTGGTGTCCCCGCCCGGACCCCCACAGGAGTGACGAACTGCGCGCCACCTCCCTTTATATAAGGTGCAACTGCACCTACTTGACTACGAGAACTAAAAGTTCAAGTAGCCTTAACCTCCCTATGAAGGCTTCCAAAAAGATGGTATATTGGCTTTCACGGCCGGTGAATTAAAACTCAGCAATTCTTCTAGGTTTGTGCCGTGTCTTGTGTGGGGTTTCGCCTAGGACACCAAGCTAGGCTCATCGGCGGGCTCTTGGTGTCCCCGCCCGGACCCGCACAGGAGTGACGAACTGCGCGCCACCTCCCTTTATATAAGGTGCAACTGCACCTACTTGACTACGAGAACTAAAAGTTCAAGTAGCCTTAACCTCCCTATGAAGGCTTCCAAAAAGATGGTATATTGGCTTTCACGGCCGGTGAATTAAAACTCAGCAATTCTTCTAGGTTTGTGCCGTGTCTTGTGTGGGGTTTCGCCTAGGACACCAAGCTAGGCTCATCGGCGGGCTCTTGGTGTCCCCGCCCGGACCCCCACAGGAGTGACGAACTGCGCGCCACCTCCCTTTATATAAGGTGCAACTGCACCTACTTGACTACGAGAACTAAAAGTTCAAGTAGCCTTAACCTCCCTATGAAGGCTTCCAAAAAGATGGTATATTGGCTTTCACGGCCGGTGAATTAAAACTCAGCAATTCTTCTAGGTTTGTGCCGTGTCTTGTCTTGTGTGGGGTTTCGCCTAGGACACCAAGCTAGGCTCATCGGCGGGCTCTTGGTGTCCCCGCCCGGACCCCCACAGGAGTGACGAACTGCGCGCCACCTCCCTTTATATAAGGTGCAACTGCACCTACTTGACTACGAGAACTAAAAGTTCAAGTAGCCTTAACCTCCCTATGAAGGCTTCCAAAAAGATGGTATAATGGCTTTCACGGCCGGTGAATTAAAACTCAGCAATTCTTCTAGGTTTGTGCCGTGTCTTGTGTGGGGTTTCGCCTAGGACACCAAGCTAGGCTCATCGGCGGGCTCTTGGTGTCCCCGCCCGGACCCCCACAGGAGTGACGAACTGCGCGCCACCTCCCTTTATATAAGGTGCAACTGCACCTACTTGACTACGAGAACTAAAAGTTCAAGTAGCCTTAACCTCCCTATGAAGGCTTCCAAAAAGATGGTATATTGGCTTTCACGGCCGGTGAATTAAAACTCAGCAATTCTTCTAGGTTTGTGCCGTGTCTTGTCTTGTGTGGGGTTTCGCCTAGGACACCAAGCTAGGCTCATCGGCGGGCTCTTGGTGTCCCCGCCCGGACCCCCACAGGAGTGACGAACTGCGCGCCACCTCCCTTTATATAAGGTGCAACTGCACCTACTTGACTACGAGAACTAAAAGTTCAAGTAGCCTTAACCTCCCTATGAAGGCTTCCAAAAAGATGGTATATTGGCTTTCACGGCCGGTGAATTAAAACTCAGCAATTCTTCTAGGTTTGTGCCGTGTCTTGTGTGGGGTTTCGCCTAGGACACCAAGCTAGGCTCATCGGCGGGCTCTTGGTGTCCCCGCCCGGACCCCCACAGGAGTGACGAACTGCGCGCCACCTCCCTTTATATAAGGTGCAACTGCACCTACTTGACTACGAGAACTAAAAGTTCAAGTAGCCTTAACCTCCCTATGAAGGCTTCCAAAAAGATGGTATATTGGCTTTCACGGCCGGTGAATTAAAACTCAGCAATTCTTCTAGGTTTGTGCCGTGTCTTGTGTGGGGTTTCGCCTAGGACACCAAGCTAGGCTCATCGGCGGGCTCTTGGTGTCCCCGCCCGGACCCCCACAGGAGTGACGAACTGCGCGCCACCTCCCTTTATATAAGGTGCAACTGCACCTACTTGACTACGAGAACTAAAAGTTCAAGTAGCCTTAACCTCCCTATGAAGGCTTCCAAAAAGATGGTATATTGGCTTTCACGGCCGGTGAATTAAAACTCAGCAATTCTTCTAGGTTTGTGGCGTGTCTTGTGTGGGGTTTCGCCTAGGACACCAAGCTAGGCTCATCGGCGGGCTCTTGGTGTCCCCGCCCGGACCCCCACAGGAGTGACGAACTGCGCGCCACCTCCCTTTGGGGGTCCGGGCGGGGATGAGCCTAGCTTGGTGTCCTAGGCGAAACCCCACACAAGACACGGCACAAACCTAGAAGAATTGCTGAGTTTTAATTCACCGGCCGTGAAAGCCAATATACCATCTTTTTGGAAGCCTTCATAGGGAGGTTAAGGCTACTTGAACTTTTAGTTCTCGTAGTCAAGTAGGTGCAGTTGCACCTTATATAAAGGGAGATGGCGCGCAGTTCGTCACTCCTGTGGGGGTCCGGGCGGGGACACCAAGAGCCCGCCGATGAGCCTAGCTTGGTGTCCTAGGCGAAACCCCACACAAGACACGGCACAAACCTAGAAGAATTGCTGAGTTTTAATTCACCGGCCGTGAAAGCCAATATACCATCTTTTTGGAAGCCTTCATAGGGAGGTTAAGGCTACTTGAACTTTTAGTTCTCGTAGTCAAGTAGGTGCAGTTGCACCTTATATAAAGGGAGGTGGCGCGCAGTTCGTCACTCCTGTGGGGGTCCGGGCGGGGACACCAAGAGCCCGCCGATGAGCCTAGCTTGGTGTCCTAGGCGAAACCCCACACAAGACACGGCACAAACCTAGAAGAATTGCTGAGTTTTAATTCACCGGCCGTGAAAGCCAATATACCATCTTTTTGGAAGCCTTCATAGGGAGGTTAAGGCTACTTGAACTTTTAGTTCTCGTAGTCAAGTAGGTGCAGTTGCACCTTATATAAAGGGAGGTGGCGCGCAGTTCGTCACTCCTGTGGGGGTCCGGGCGGGGACACCAAGAGCCCGCCGATGAGCCTAGCTTGGTGTCCTAGGCGAAACCCCACACAAGACACGGCACAAACCTAGAAGAATTGCTGAGTTTTAATTCACCGGCCGTGAAAGCCAATATACCATCTTTTTGGAAGCCTTCATAGGGAGGTTAAGGCTACTTGAACTTTTAGTTCTCGTAGTCAAGTAGGTGCAGTTGCACCTTATATAAAGGGAGGTGGCGCGCAGTTCGTCACTCCTGTGGGGGTCCGGGCGGGGACACCAAGAGCCCGCCGATGAGCCTAGCTTGGTGTCCTAGGCGAAACCCCACACAAGACACGGCACAAACCTAGAAGAATTGCTGAGTTTTAATTCACCGGCCGTGAAAGCCAATATACCATCTTTTTGGAAGCCTTCATAGGGAGGTTAAGGCTACTTGAACTTTTAGTTCTCGTAGTCAAGTAGGTGCAGTTGCACCTTATATAAAGGGAGGTGGCGCGCAGTTCGTCACTCCTGTGGGGGTCCGGGCGGGGACACCAAGAGCCCGCCGATGAGCCTAGCTTGGTGTCCTAGGCGAAACCCCACACAAGACAAGACACGGCACAAACCTAGAAGAATTGCTGAGTTTTAATTCACCGGCCGTGAAAGCCAATATACCATCTTTTTGGAAGCCTTCATAGGGAGGTTAAGGCTACTTGAACTTTTAGTTCTCGTAGTCAAGTAGGTGCAGTTGCACCTTATATAAAGGGAGGTGGCGCGCAGTTCGTCACTCCTGTGGGGGTCCGGGCGGGGACACCAAGAGCCCGCCGATGAGCCTAGCTTGGTGTCCTAGGCGAAACCCCACACAAGACACGGCACAAACCTAGAAGAATTGCTGAGTTTTAATTCACCGGCCGTGAAAGCCAATATACCATCCCTTTGGAAGCCTTCATAGGGAGGTTAAGGCTACTTGAACTTTTAGTTCTCGTAGTCAAGTAGGTGCAGTTGCACCTTATATAAAGGGAGGTGGCGCGCAGTTCGTCACTCCTGTGGGGGTCCGGGCGGGGACACCAAGAGCCCGCCGATGAGCCTAGCTTGGTGTCCTAGGCGAAACCCCACACAAGACACGGCACAAACCTAGAAGAATTGCTGAGTTTTAATTCACCGGCCGTGAAAGCCAATATACCATCTTTTTGGAAGCTTTCATAGGGAGGTTAAGGCTACTTGAACTTTTAGTTCTCGTAGTCAAGTAGGTGCAGTTGCACCTTATATAAAGGGAGGTGGCGCGCAGTTCGTCACTCCTGTGGGGGTCCGGGCGGGGACACCAAGAGCCCGCCGATGAGCCTAGCTTGGTGTCCTAGGCGAAACCCCACACAAGACACGGCACAAACCTAGAAGAATTGCTGAGTTTTAATTCACCGGCCGTGAAAGCCAATATACCATCTTTTTGGAAGCCTTCATAGGGAGGTTAAGGCTACTTGAACTTTTAGTTCTCGTAGTCAAGTAGGTGCAGTTGCACCTTATATAAAGGGAGGTGGCGCGCAGTTCGTCACTCCTGTGGGGGTCCGGGCGGGGACACCAAGAGCCCGCCGATGAGCCTAGCTTGGTGTCCTAGGCGAAACCCCACACAAGACACGGCACACACCTAGAAGAATTGCTGAGTTTTAATTCACCGGCCGTGAAAGCCAATATACCATCTTTTTGGAAGCCTTCATAGGGAGGTTAAGGCTACTTGAACTTTTAGTTCTCGTAGTCAAGTAGGTGCAGTTGCACCTTATATAAAGGGAGGTGGCGCGCAGTTCGTCACTCCTGTGGGGGTCCGGGCGGGGACACCAAGAGCCCGCCGATGAGCCTAGCTTGGTGTCCTAGGCGAAACCCCCCACAAGACACGGCACAAACCTAGAAGAATTGCTGAGTTTTAATTCACCGGCCGTGAAAGCCAATATACCATCTTTTTGGAAGCCTTCATAGGGAGGTTAAGGCTACTTGAACTTTTAGTTCTCGTAGTCAAGTAGGTGCAGTTGCACCTTATATAAAGGGAGGTGGCGCGCAGTTCGTCACTCCTGTGGGGGTCCGGGCGGGGACACCAAGAGCCCGCCGATGAGCCTAGCTTGGTGTCCTAGGCGAAACCCCACACAAGACACGGCACAAACCTAGAAGAATTGCTGAGTTTTAAAATGCATAATTGTTGTAAAACAAGCCTAACTAACGATTCTTTCTATCTAACTTTGTTCTTTGCATTCTGGAACTGTTGACATAGCCGTGCAGTTGAAGATAATTTCCTTGTGAGGAAATGACTAGGACAGTTGACATTTTTGTAGCGACCTGAAGCATGTGCGAACCTAGAGTTCGTAGCTTGTGGAGCTCAGGCCATGCGATGTCAGACGTGGTCTCAACTGCGCATTCGTCACCGTAACTATACACATTAGATGACTATGGTTTACAAAGAGTAAACCAAGGTGTAGGCAGGAATTTTTAATAAAACTACTGTGTCTATTTCGTTATTAATTTATGATGTCAAGTGTATTAAACCCTACATGTTACTTTATTGTGTGCTGTTAGCACATAGTTATTAAGCATAATTAAATTGTTTGTTTTTCATGGCTGTACACTTAGCTTTTGGATGTAATTGTTTTCTTTTACGGACGTCATCGCCGTAAATTTTGTTAATTGACAGGACTTAGCTAGTTGAATTAATGTTAAATTTAAATGTCGAAATGGTACCATCCTAACCTAGATTTGTTTTGCTACCCTGTTAAATGTAAATTCAGATATTAGCTTGGTCTTGTAACTTGAACTAGGGACTTGCGTCGTGCCATATTCCTAGCGTTGCTGTTGTTGCTTTATCATTGTGAGTTAGATCTTTCGCGAGGGTTTTCAGTAACTTCTCAGGTAGGGGACCTGTTCTTTATCTTAGTTTATTTATTAATTTGCGGACTAGCCGATTATAACCCTCCGAACTAGGCTAGGGGCTTGAGAATTCTAATAAATTTTCACGGTGTTTTACATGAGTCTGGATGTTTATTTTCTCAGTCTAGTTTTAAGGTGAACCTTTCCTTAGGCGGTCTATGACCATCGTCACCATGTACCACGATCCCTGTGGACTACGGACTCTCGTGCCGCTTTAGCCTTTTTGAAAGGTCACCTGATCCTCACGGTACTTTTCTTTTTATTCGATTTATGTGTCGTTAGTTGAGTCATCGTGGTTGTTGACATCAACTAAACGGTCACATAAAATGGCGCCCAACGTGGGGATTGACTTGGACGACATAAAATGGCGCCCAACTCATGTGCCGACGTTAACGTGGTGACCCTCAGTACCATGTTATTTTTTTTGAGGATCCTAATGTCGATTAATGGTAAATTGACAGGACTGGGACGAACTTAGAAAGTCGTACTGCAGATCAATTGACCGCATGGCATTCATGTTTGATAGAAGTCCATGGGGTGAGGCTTTAGTGTTGAATAAATGAAGGATAGGATTTTCTTTGATGATGCCCCATCCTAAGTAAATGTAATACTTTGCTTTGCTCACCGTTGTCTTTGTAAATGTAGAAGCACTTAGTTTGCATACTCCAGCTGTACTCGTGATATTTATATAAATGAAGCAAGCTTTATACCACCAAGTAACTAATCATAGCTGTAAGTTCCAGTAGAAATTGATCCCTCACTTTCTCATATATTTCTTATCTATGGATGAGGAAACTATTCGTCGTGTGTTTGGAGAGATGATGGCAGGTGTGAATGCCAATCTTCAACAGAATACTCAGGCTGTAAATAATGTCAGTGGTCATGTGGACCAGGTTAGACAGGAAGTCAACAAGGTTAGACAGGACTTAGAGATTAACACTCAGTCTATAAACAATGTAAGACAGGACTTAGAGATTAACACTCACCCTGTAAATAATGTTAGGGCTGATTTAACTCAAGTCAGGGCAGACATGGACACATATAGGATCGAAGCGAGAAATGATCTGACGACAGGTTTAGCAGCTGTTAGGGTTGATGTCATACGACACCATCAGGAGGCTAACCAGCGCGTAGATTGCTTAACCGACCAGATGAATAGAGCTAGGGAGGAGGTGCAAAACCGATTGGAGGAGCACACAGCTCAAATTCAGACAACCTTGAATAAAGTCCAGATAGACATGAGAGCAGATCTGGAACATACCAGGGAAGAATTCGGGACTCGACTAGATCACGTCGAGGGATTTATCGGAAATGTGAAGAAGGACATGGCAACCATGAACGTTGGTTTAATCTTGATGAGAGGAGCTGCCAATGCCGTTAATAACAACGTGAAGACTATCGTTGATGGCATGATGGAGATTAAAGAGGAACTTAACACCAACAGGAGAAACATTTCTGAATTGACGGAAACCGTAGCCAGTCTACGTGAGACAGTTCATGTTCATCATGAGGAACACAAAATTGACCTCATGTTATTGAGAGGTGACCTCAACGAACACGAAGCTACAGTCGAGGCTAAGGTAGCCGAGGTTAGAGACGATGTGGGTAAAATCCAAGAAAATATGTCCAGAGTTGAAGGAGATATCGATTCCTTACAAAAGAGATTTGAGGAAGTCGCGGTGACCGAGAGGTTAGACCTCAGTTATAACCTTAGGACGGCCATACGCGAGGTAGACACAAACCTCAAGGGAAAGGTTGACAGGATCGAGCTGCAATTGAACGACTTAGGCAACAAAGTCGCAGCCAGAACCATCCCAGGTCATGAAGTAATAGAAAGACGCCTGGACAGACTCGAGACGACTCCAAGAGAGAGACACGTACACCCACAGATGGGAGAATCTCAGGAAACGCCTATATCTCAATCAGGAGGAATGATGCCTACCCATTTCCAACCCAGCGCGCCTATGGAATCGCAACCGTCACAATTCACTAATTTAGCGCAAGGTCAGACCTTGAACTTGGACGCTCACCCGTTTCAACCAGCATCTAATCGAATTAGTCATGAGACTAACACTCCTACGCAGAGTTACATGCAAAATACTTTCAGACCCGCGAATACGCAGGGAAAAGTCACCATAATTCGTTCAAGAGAGGAGCAACCAGCTCGCTTCTCGGGAACTGGGAGCGGTGTTACTCCAGTGGAATTCCTAGCAAATGTCGAAAGCTACTTACGTGATACTATGGTAACTCCAGAGAGGGAACTAAGAGTTATAGAGCGACTGCTTGAGGGACAAGCCGGTACCTGGTTCAGAGCATTCCGATACTCATTCACAGGCTACCAAGACTTTAAGGAAGCGTTATTAAGAACATATTGGTCGAGCGACATCCAGCAGAGCATCCGAGCTGAGATGTACACTCGAAGGTACAGTTCCAATACACCTACTCGTTATGCGAATTACTTCGCAATACAGCTCGCGAAGCTCCGTTGTCTTCAGCCTCCATTGTCCGAACAAGATTTGGTGAACACAATTGTTTGGCAGTACCCTGCGGATGT
This sequence comes from Meconema thalassinum, assembly GCA_946902985.2. Classification (NCBI taxonomy): domain Eukaryota; kingdom Metazoa; phylum Arthropoda; class Insecta; order Orthoptera; family Tettigoniidae; genus Meconema; species Meconema thalassinum. The sequence goes on from OX336388.2 coordinate 1,027,010,203, forward strand.
ACAACGTGTGTTAATCGCTGCAGGGGCATCCACTTTCCAGCAGTGTGACCAGATACTGCGAAGGTTGGACGCTAACACAGAACAGTTTCCTACACACCGTCAGCAGAAGGCTGATAGACGCGAGGATAGACATATGAATCTGACGACTGTTGATAAAGTGAGCCAGACGCCACAACAAACACAAACCACAGAGGATTCTGGGCGACGTGATAACAATTACAGTTATAACAGGAGAGAATGGAATAACACTCCGTATACTCGAAATCAACATGATGACCGGCGAAGTCATTGGGACCGGCGATTCGACCGAAGGACGGACGACAACCGACGTCATGAAAACAACCGCCGAGGGAATGAAGGAAGAAATCAGCAACACGGACGTATCCGTAGAGACTATCGATATAGTGGGGGTTACGACAGAAATCGAGACCCTAGATACCAGCCAGACAGGGATTGGAAAGGAAGAGCGCGGGAGAGCCGTGAGTACCTCCAACAATTGAGAGAATTGCAGATCCAAGAAGAGGGAGAACGGAACCCTACTTCGAGGGAAAATAGACATTCGGCGCAGGAAACGGAGCAGAACCAGCCCAGTACTTCTCGCCATGAAAGAAAAAAAAACTCCGAAAAATCAATAGATTCTTGTTTGGTTGAGCACCGAGTAACTGCCTCTATATTACTCTGGGAGCCAATCCAAGAAGACTTGTTGGACGAACGACGAACGACGAACCACAATTATGAATTAACACGTCTACCCAAGATTGTAGCCACCTTGAATGAAGTCAGTGTAGTCATACTCATCGATACTGGGGCGATGATTAGTGTAATTTCCGCCGATTGCCATGCCAGACTTAGAGCAAACTCTGAGGTGACGGAGTTGCCCATTTCAGCTATAAGAGTCAGAGGTGTCATACCTGACCGCGTTGTAACGTGCAAAATCCAGATTTTGTGTACTGTGAAGATTTCGAGCCACGTGTACTTGCACGAATTTCTCGTAATGAAGGGCCTGCATCATGATGCCATTTTAGGCGCAGACTTCATTAGAAAATATGATGGAATCATTGACATGGGACGGAATACGGTAGAGTTCAAGCCGAACGAACCCATTCAGATGAGCCTAATTGAAGAAGAACCGGAATTCCTATCCGAAGTAGACGTAGTCGAAGCATTAAAGGGCAAGGAAATTGAGGCGACACTAGATGCCGACGAAGAGGCAGAATCGTTATCAGCACCCACACATGAGGATCTTGAGGCAATACTGAACGAATACAGAGATATATTCGACACCACACCTGGTGAGATATTAGACTACGAGTATGATCTTGTATTACTGGACGATTCCCCATTCCAGAAAAGGATCTATCCGATTGCCGAGAAACATCTCGAAGAAGCTGCTAAGAAGATCCATGAGATGGAAGCAGCAGGTACAATCAAGAAATCACCGACTCCTTTCTTGAATCCCATAATACCTGTGGTTAAGGTAGATGGAAGTTTGAGACTTTGTCTTGATGCCAGAGCCTTGAATGAACGCCTAGCTCCTGAGCACGACAGACCGCCCAAGATTAGGGACATTCTCAGGAAGTTCAAAGGAAAAAGGATATTTTCATCATTAGACTTGGTTCAGTCTTATTACCATATCAGATTATCTGAGCATACTCAGAAATATACTGGATTCTTGTTTGATCAGACTACTTATGTATTCCAAAAACTACCATTTGGATTGAAAAATGCCGGAGCCGCATTAATCAGAGCACTTGATGCCAAGCTGACTCATGAAGTGAAGCAGAAAGTAATATGTTATGTGGATGACATAATCATAGCTTCGGGAACAGAAGAAGAGCATTTAAAGACATTGCGCCTTGTTTTTGAGAATCTCCGACAGGCAAATTTTAAGGTCAAGTTTGACAAGTGTCGATTTTTTCAGGAAGAAGTGAAATTCGTAGGACACATAATCAATGGAGAAGGATATAGACCGAATCCAGCAAAGATTAGAACTGTTGCTGCATTTCCAACACCAACCCGTGTGAAACACGTGAGACAATTCTTAGGAATTCTCCAATTCTTTGCTGCTCATTGTGAGAAGTATTCCGAAACTGTTGCACCACTGCAAGGATTATTGAAAAAGAACTGCAGGTGGAACTGGAATGATGAATGCGAGATAGCTTTCAGGAGAGCTAAACAGATGCTTGTGGACTCAATTCAGTTAGAATATCCAGATTACCCTCGGAACTTTATTCTAGAAACTGATGCATCTGCCATTGGTATAGGAGCCATTTTACTGCAAGAAGATGATGAGAAGAAACGTCATTACATCGCTTTCTTAAGCCGACGTTTAAGAGCACATGAATCTCACTACTTCACGACCGAGATAGAGGCACTTGCAATTGTTTACGCACTTGAATACTGGCAGAAACTTCTGTTAGGTCAGAGGATTATTGTGAGAACCGATCATCATGCGTTGACCTTCATCTTGAGAACAAGACTGGCAAGCGACAGGATCACACGTTGGACGCTGTTTCTCCAACAGTTCGATTTGGAAATAGTTTATCGACCAGGCAGAGAGAATGTGTTGGCCGACATCCTCAGCCGGAATCCTGAAGCTACTGTTAATGCCATAGACATCGAGGGAGAATGCGAGGAACACCTTCGCCGATTTCGTCATTTACCTGAAGGACAGCGACGTGAGGAGGAACTCAGACATATTATCCGTTTCCTAGAACGAAGAATGGATCCACAGGATGATCATTATGCAAGGATTGCTGCTGTTGCAGATGATTATTTGATTTATCATCGTGTCTTATACAAGTTTGTAGACGAGGACCACACTCAACTGCGTGCAGTTATTCCTACGAGATACCAAGAATCTGTTATTCTTATGGTACATTTATCCATTGGACATGGTGGAACAGACAAAACCATTGCAACTATCAAGGAGTCTTTCACATGGAAAGGGTTAGGAGCCACCGTTAGACAGTGTTTACGTGCTTGCGACGCATGCCAGCGGAACAAATACACGTCACACTTGCTGAAGGAACAACTTAGACCAATACTACCAACTCAACCTAGAGAGTTGTATGCACAGGACCTGTATGGCCCAATACCTAAGGCTCGTCGTGGGAATCGATACATCGTTGTAACGGTGGATGTGTTCACGAAATATACGATGCTTCATCCAATTCAAAAAGCTACTGCACATCAGATTATTCAGAGGATTAGACGTCAAGTGATACCGGAGGCAGGAAAGCCACAATTCTTGTTGACTGATCACGGATCACAGTACACCTCAGCAGAATTTGCCAATGCCATGAATGAGCTTGAAATAGGTCATGTTTTATCATCTATTCGACATCCAGAGAGCAACCCAGCAGAATGCGTGATGTCTATTATCGCAAAATTCTGTCGATTATATTGTCAAGAAGAACACTGGCGATGGACTGAAGTCCTTGTTATTATGGCAAAATGTATTAATTCAACAGTACATGAAAGCACTGGTCAAATACCTATGGTCTTGCATTTGAACCAGATGCCGCTGAGAATATGGGATCGTGTGATTGTAAATCCACCTTGTTTACAACCATCACATGCCAGCAGACTTTTAGCTGCAAGAGAGACTATGGACAGACAAGCTGCCAAGCGCTTGAGAAGAACTAGACGCCAGAGGTTTAGAGAACCACTAGTAGAAGGAGACCTTATCCTTATAAGGAGACCCGGAATTTCTAGTCCTATAGACCGCATATATGGGAAATTTCTATCCTTGTATTATGGCCCTAGTCATATCCGACAGCCTTTAAACAATGGAAGTTATGTGATAGAAGACATTAGGACAGGAGAACGCATTGGAACCTTTAATGCAGCCAATCTAAAAAAATATCACTCTTGAATGAATTTCAAAGCAAATAAAAATGTTATCCCAACATTTTATTTGAAACGACAGAGAGGCAGATGAACCCGCTGAGCTATGGTTCATGTGATATTTTTTATGACAGAGCATTTATGATGGGATGTTGTACTTTTGAACACACCCAGGAAGCCACGTGAAGCTGAGAGATCACGCGATACTTTGAAGTAGCGGTGAATCGCACTTTTGACTTTGGTGTAAACTGCTCATTATTATCTGAGGTCTTATTAATTATTTTTATCTTTCCTACGAGACTCAGAATATTCCATTTCGTCATGCTGCATTATTAAAACATTTTGGAGAATGTTTATTTTTACTTTAGGTAAGGTAATACCCTTGCAGATACGCAAAAAGGAACGTAAGTAGTCGCTCAACGTTTTCGTTTTGACGACCTACTTTCTAGAGACACCCAGTACCGGAGCACTGCGTCTTGAGAATCCGCCTTGTGTAGGCGTGGAATTACATTTGTCCTACGAGACGTAGAAGAATATCCGCTGTTTAGCGTTAAAAAGTGATTATAAGGTGCCATCGAGCAAGCAAATACTAATATTCACTGTCGATGAAGTCCAGTGAATTAAATAAGAAGCTTGGGAAATAATTATTGGCAAGTATAGTGTATTGCACAACATTGCTGTGACATCACATATTACCCACGCGTATGTGGAGGGCAGATGCCTAGTGGAAATATACAGGTAATAGTGTTACAATTATCCTGAATAAGTGTGATTATAATAGTATGAGATATTTAAATTGCCAAAGTGGAAATTTCATCTTTGAAACGTCGTATAATTCACGGATGCTGCGTGATACAAAAGTAGCGTCACTAGCACGTGCAGCATTATAAAATAGTATTAGCTCACATGCTAATCCACATCTGCAAGATTAAGGCTGTGTCGTATCTTATAATTGAAGCCTATAATAGTCACGATGGACATTATAATTTTGGAAGTGAGAGGATGAATAATCACGCAACTTATTTCGCTACCCACGTGATTGGACTTTTATTCACCATGGTTGAAGCAGTCACCATGGGCTAATACCATCCCAGTATGGGGGGGTGACGTTTCTACAGGAACCAGCGTGATGGTGGAACTTCCAGAACGATGAACGAGAGGGAAGGAGCCAAAATGCCATTTCCAGGCATATCCACGAAGATGTCGACAGGGACAAATCGAACCCTGGTCTTTGGGGGAGTCCAGATGGGAATCCTGATGAGGAGGATACCGATCCAGAGAGCCAGAGAGGTTTATGTACAACCCTTGTTGTGGAATAGAGAGCTGAGTGAGAGCTCCTCCATTTCGTGAGTTTTTGTCACACCCCTTCTTTGTTCTAGTTTCTGGTGGTGTAGTAGTTATAATGTAGTTTGTGAATCAACCACACTCAGTGTCAGCCATTTTTCTAGGTAGGGATGTAACTAGATTAGTTAGATGTCATTTATTTCAGTTTAGAGTGAGACACCTTTGGGGTCAGACATTTTGGTCAGCCCTGGTGCAGCTTGGTGAACGTCGTGGAACGTCAATGCCTACCTTTTTGCTGAACCTGATCGTAGTCATTTTGAGGCTATTTTGTTCAACCCTACTTGGGGTAATTTTCAAGTCTTTGCTGACTGTAGTCATGGCAATCAGATGCCTTGGTTATTAATTGACTGCATTCTTCGCAGCCATCCTTTGTTACACCCCTGACTGTCGTTAGAACGGTCGTATCATTTAGGTAGTCGACAGTAACTACCAGTTTGTAAATGCATTATATTTCATTTTGAATAAGCTCAGAAGCTATTCTTGGTCATGTTTGAACCTAACAACTAGAAGGAATGTTTCGTTGCCTAGCATCGAACGCGGTTCCCAACGTATCATTAAACAGATCTAGTGTGTGAATCTGTGCCACATTTATCATTTTTTTCTTGTGTCGTGTGAGACACGTTTTTATTTGATGTTCTAGCAACTACTGAGTTGCAATTTTAAAGCAAAGAGCTTCAGTTAATGTAAGTTTACTTTCATTTAGACGTCTTTGGTAGAAAGACGGAAGTGTATTACTATACTCAGTTTTATAGCGTGCGTTTGATACACGGACTCTGTAGAGATCCGTAACATATGGTAATGTTTTTTATGAACCGGCCAAGTGCAGGTTTTGTATTGATTAAATCGCCGGCCTTGAATAAACTGGTTATGTAACCCAGTGACCTAGAGCACACCTGCTTCATTGTGAGACAAAACTACTATAGACGAGGACAGAGTACAATTTGTATTCGCTTTTCCTTTCATTGCTATTTTGCTTATGGAAACCAGTTTCCACTCTTGTATTTGATCACTTGTTTTATGGATCGGTTTTTGTTAGTTTAGCGCTCTGTTGCGTGTATTGTCGTATGACAGGTACAGTTATGTAAGGTTTTCTATAGGATGGTGAAGTCTGTTATTGTATGCTTTGTCCGGGGATGATCCCGTTGACCAGATGTTACTGGAAGGTAACTGTTGTACAGGCCTATCCCAGAGTTATTGAACGCGAGCTTAGCGCCGCTGGTAACCCGTGTTATTGTGTGTCCGAGTTGTTATACTCGTTGATTATATTCCGACTGTTGAGTCGAGGCTTTTTGGTGGAGAATGATCTCAGTTGGAGACACTCCGTGCCCAGGCTATTGTCAATGTTATTCGCCATAAACCTACGATAAACCTATAAACCGACATTCTAATAATAAAATGCATAATTGTTGTAAAACAAGCCTAACTAACGATTCTTTCTATCTAACTTTGTTCTTTGCATTCTGGAACTGTTGACATAGCCGTGCAGTTGAAGATAATTTCCTTGTGAGGAAATGACTAGGACAGTTGACATTTTGTAGCGACCTGAAGCATGTGCGAACCTAGAGTTCGTAGCTTGTGGAGCTCAGGCCATGCGATGTCAGACGTGGTCTCAACTGCGCATTCGTCACCGTAACTATACACATTAGATGACTATGGTTTACAAAGAGTAAACCAAGGTGTAGGCAGGAATTTTTAATAAAACTACTGTGTCTATTTCGTTATTAATTTATGATGTCAAGTGTATTAAACCCTACATGTTACTTTATTGTGTGCTGTTAGCACATAGTTATTAAGCATAATTAAATTGTTTGTTTTTCATGGCTGTACACTTAGCTTTTGGATGTAATTGTTTTCTTTTACGGACGTCATCGCCGTAAATTTTGTTAATTGACAGGACTTAGCTAGTTGAATTAATGTTAAATTTAAATGTCGAAATGGTACCATCCTAACCTAGATTTGTTTTGCTACCCTGTTAAATGTAAGTTCAGATATTAGCTTGGTCTTGAAACTTGAACTAGGGACTTGCGTCGTGCCATATTCCTAGCGTTGCTGTTGTTGCTTTATCATTGTGAGTTAGATCTTTCGCGAGGGTTTTCAGTAACTTCTCAGGTAGGGGACCTGTTCTTTATCTTAGTTTATTTATTAATTTGCGGACTAGCCGATTATAACCCTCCGAACTAGGCTAGGGGCTTGTGAATTCTAATAAATTTTCACGGTGTTTTACATGAGTCTGGATGTTTATTTTCTCAGTCTAGTTTTAAGGTGAACCTTTCCTTAGGCGGTCTATGACCATCGTCACCATGTACCACGATCCCTGTGGACTACGGACTCTCGTGCCGCTTTAGCCTTTTTGAAAGGTCACCTGATCCTCACGGTACTTTTCTTTTTATTCGATTTATGTGTCGTTAGTTGAGTCATCGTGGTTGTTGACATCAACTAAACGGTCACAGTAGATACGAGTTGATATTTACATGTCCTGATATTAATGTTGTCAAATTTGGCGTGAGGTTAATTTTTCTTGTTAATCTGCTTTCTATTGTTGGGAAGAATTCCTTTGTGATAGTTCCTTTTGATGATTAAGCCCATTTCTGCTGCTATACATTAGTAGATTCTCTCCTGAGGTCAGTTTTTACTGTTGAGAGAGGTAATTTGTAGTAACAGATTTGAATTAATTTTGTTGCTTCCTTTGCTAGATATCTGCCAACTCGTTGCCTTGTAAACCTATGTGTGCTTTAATCCACATAAACTGTATATTCCAATTTGTAAATCTCGTACGACCCCCAGTTTGGTAACCACTGTATTAGAAAAAAGTTTTTAACTGTTTTTCCATGATCTGCGACCACTCAGGTTTCGAAACATGACTTTTGGCGTCTGCAGATAATTCTGGTTTTACACGCCATGAATCAACACAATTCTGGGCTTCGGATAAAATATTCATTAGCACAAAACCAAACAGGAAACTATTCTTCAAACAAATAGTGGTTCGTCTACTGGGAAATGAACACGAAGGCTGCCCTGTGCACTGTACGGTAATTCATGACCTGCACCGAGAGGAGGAGGAAATTAATAATGACTACAGTCGGGCATATTGGAATTCATTATTCCCGGGTGAGCGAAGAAAGGAAAATTACAGAGAGGAACTCTGGCCGTGCTGTTTATAATACATTATCGCGACATGAGACGTTAGTTGGTTATTGTTGTTTTAGGGGCGGAACAGCGAGGTCATCTGGCCATCTTAGAAAATAAACATTTAGATGTATTTCAATTTAGAGGTGGATGCCTAAATATAAAAAGAGCCTAATAATAATAATAATAATAATAATGTTAAAAATAATAATATTTATGTTGACATTTCAAGACCAAGTTCCCCCAGGGGCTCACATTTAGTGGGACGTGGGTTGGCGACCACGGGGCCCCAGCGGAGTCTGGCATTGCTTCCACTTACTTGTGCTGGGCTCCTCTCTGTCTTCTATTCTGTCGACCTCACGTGGTCAACTCTTGTTCTCTTCCGACCCCGACGGTATTAGGGTATCCGAAGCCTAGGGAGTCCCTTCCTTCCTCGCCTTAATTGGCCCTTGTCTCATCTTTTCTGATACCCTCCTTCTGCGAGGAGCCAGCCTTTTTTTCCTTTCATGTTATCTCCTGCCTTCTGCTCAAGGCCCTCGAGGAGGAAGGGTGTATGTAGCCCCACGACTTATGGTGCACCCTGGATATTGCTACACCCTCAGGGGCTCACGGCTGGTGAGTTCGGGAGTTGGAGACCCCGAGGAATTCCTGAGCTGAGTCCGGTTTTCCCCCTTTCATCCCTTACCTCTGGGGCGGACTCTCTCCTCTTTCTCTTTCCTATCTGCTTTTCATGGCTCTCCTTCCTTCGAAGTCCCTCAATCCACATTTTTCGAGGGTTGAGGGCATTTCCTGCCCTTTATTTGCCTTCTACTCCTTTTGTTTTCCATTTCTTCTTCTAGTATATAAGTTAGTCGTTAGTTTTAGTTATAGTTTACATTTCATTATCATCTTCACGATCACCAAACCATTATGGGCCGATAACCTAGATGTTAGGCCCCTTAAAACGACAATTATCATCATTATTTATCAAGACCAAGCCATTCCTACTAGAATATATCTCAAGGTCATCATCAGAGGTCCGTCAGTTAGTGACGATAAATGTCGCAATGAGTGTCTAGTCTCTGAAAGTATTCAACATATCATCTCTGGATGCACGCAGCTGTCAGGAACTGCATATAAGCGCAGGCATGATGCTGTATTAATAATCCTGTACCAAGAGCTAGCTGGGAAATTCCAACTTTTAAAACTGAACAAGGTTCCATACTATACTTTGATTTACGAAAAGTGAACGGTGACGGCTGTCATCCGCTTGAAGGGTGAGGTGAGGTGAGGAGTGGAGACGAGACGGGTAACTGTCCCCATGGCAACAGCGAGCAGTGTTGCAATGTATGCAGACACAGCAGTGAGCACATGGTTTGTCGCAGTGTTCTACTGATCCTTGACTCGTCAATGCCATTAGACCGCCAGGAAGGGGGGCTGACTTCCCCAGTATTTGTGTCTTCCTACAAGTCTCTTGGAATGTTATGAGTCATGACCTGTCTCAGTGGCAACGCAGCATTTCCCCACGTGCTAGCTTTGACAGAGATGTCAGCGCTCATTATTGGTAATACAGAGTATATCAGTATGTTCCAGAGAGCGTGGTTGAAAATAGACAGTATGTGGATCGGACTGTGCTCACCAAAAGTACAGTGAAACATAATACGTCTGGCATGGTGATCTGTAACAAAGGATTGAAGGAAGTCACGCTGATTGATGTTGCCATTCCAAATACACACAACCTGCAGGCTAAACATGCTGAAAAGTGTCCAAATATTTGGAGCTGGTGAAGCCAATCAGGAAGCAATGCCAGGTCAAAAGAGTTCGAATTGTACCAATATTCATTTCAAGCACTGGTGTGGTTTCTAAACCTCTTCTGCAAGTTTGATCTGGACACAAAATTGTATAAATAAATACATAAGGCAGTGATATTGACTGCAATTAGGATAGTTCGTAAATTCATTGGCCGTGATCTAAATTAAGGGGATGGTTATGCTTTGATTCAATGAAATCAGAGTAGGCCTACTTGCTTCGAGTTTTACCAAACATTGGTTGGTTGGTTGGTTCCTTAGTTTAAGGGCTGCGACAACGCGTTCATGTAGCCCCGTGTACTTTGGGTGTGTGTAGAATCTGTCTGATAACCGGTGTTAATTGTGATGGCTGTATTAGTGAGTGTATCAGCTTTTTTTTGTCGTGTAGCCTCCTGAGAGGCCGAGTGCAGGTCTTTCAAGTCGACGCCCGTGGGCGACCTGCGCGACGGGATGAGAGATGGAATGGATGAAGATGTATCCGTGATTCAGGTAGAAGGACTGCAGACGATAATTTTTTCAATTAGTTCCTACTTTTGCTACCAATTACTACGACACCTACCTTGCAGACTTGGCTACTAGATGGCGTCGCAGTCAGCACCTGGTGGTGAACGTTGGACCTAGTACATCGTTATCAATTCAAACCGACAAATTTTGGCTTCACACACGTGTAGTGAGTGGAAGGTTTTTTTTCATGCCATAACAAATATAATACTTTCATCACAACCAGAAACATTTCGGGACGTGGTAGTGCAGTGCTCAAGCAATGATCCGAGAATAATAGTGATAGTAATAAAATAAAACTAATGACAATATATTTTTTAAATCGCTTATCCTCACAGATTGGTTTCACCTACGGACTATGCGAGGGGTCATTCCTGAACCATTGCAAGCTCAGTGTCTGAAAGCTGGACACACTTTGTCAGCAGATACAACTGGGGATGATGGCAGGCCGTTAACTTGGGTCTGATTAAGGAATGGCCAGGAAAGGGATAATGAAAGGAAATTGGCCGGGAACCTATTGAAAACAACCATCCCTGCATTTGCTTGGTGGTGAAAATGAGAAACCACAGAATACCATTTTAGGACGGCCAAGGTGGGATTCGAACCCTGTTCTCCCGATACCAGTGAAGCACAAGCCTTCAGCATGTCAAGAGGTGGATATGCATTGAATAATTGTATTAAATAAATACATCCAATACAAATAATATATTAGTAAAGAATTAACGCATAAATTCAGTTTTCTATCCTTTCATGCAAAAACTAAAAGTTTTATTGAGATGGGTTGCTTTTCCCATCAACCTTTGAATTACCTTACTGGTAAACTTCAAGGCATCCTCTTAACTCCCTTTCTATTACATGAATAATGTGTAGCCTAGTTTTCTCTTAGTGGCGTGTTCTCCTTACATACGGATTTCCATGCCATTTGTCCCAGTAGTTTTGACATCAATACATAACAAACAACAAAACAAACAAACAAACAGACAAAACTCTAGCCAAGGATATATTTGGTCATTATAGCCTACACCCCATCTGGGATAAATGCAAAGTTTGGGTCAAAATGTAAAAACAGAAAGATTATTTCATTTACAGAGATTTGGCACTTTGTATGGATGAACATTGTCTGGTATGGTTTGTTGTTGTTGATTAATTGAGGGGCTTTGTGACATCGTAGTCCTGTAGCCCCGTGCACTTGGTTCTGTGTGTATATTGTCTGATAATCTGTGTTATTGTGATGACTGGATTAGTGTGTGCATTTGTAATTACGAAACATCCCGTCATTTGCCTGTAGTAGATGTAGAAAACCATGGAAAATCACTTCTAGGATGGTGGAGGTGGGATTCAGTAAGTGTTACATGACTTTTGAGACTGACTGCACATTCGTGTATGTAGTGGCTTCAATAATTGCTCAGTCATCTCTCCAAAGCATGCCAGAGGGATGTTTACGAAATCCTTTACTATAAGCCCTTTGCTGCAAGCATCAAAGGTAGCATGCTATTAGATTGGCCCAGTGCAGACCTTACAACTTGTGCCAAACACTTTAACAAGGCTATATAAATCCAGTTTAGCGAGGCTGTCCTCTTGCTCGATGTAGCAATAATACGCTACGGTGTATGTTTCACGAAACTCAAGCTCCTTAACCACAGGGAGTTAAAAGGTGTGGTTTGTACCAAAATCTTCCAAATCGTCTCTATAGTACTAAAAAGCGGCTTCGGTGGCGTAGTCGGCGGCATGCTGAACGACTGTGCTCAAGATAGCGGGTTCAAACCCCGCTGAAGTCGTCGGATTTTTAAGAGCGTTAAAATCCTTCAGAATGCCTTCCTTCGGAGGGGAAGTAAAGTCGGTGGTCCCATGTCATAGATTTATGGTATGTAAAAGAACCTTCAACAGACTAAACTTGTGTGAAGCTAAATTTCTAGGTTATATTTCGTTGGAACGCTCTATCAAAGTTCCAACGTTCACCACTAGGTATCATTGACATCTGGTAGGAAAAGTTGGAACTACTTGAAATGGAACGGAACTTGTAGCTCACCCAATGGGTGTCCGCTAGAAGCAGCTACAGCCTTTGGCGAGCCGAACATGTCCTCGGACACCCCCGGCACTAAACGCCATAAAATGAATAAAAAAGTACAGGAAAAATCTTGCATTTCTTGAAACGTCAACGGAAATATATTTATTTGTTTATAACGTGCTTTTAAACAAATAAACAAGACGATAGCCCCTGTCAGAACTGTGTTGCGTCCAGTCCGTATAGCACTAGAGCCGGACGGGTAGTCTGTACACATGGGGAGCACACAACCCATTATGCGAGAGTTCTCGCACGGGTCTGCTAGTTACATGTAATGCAAGTGCCTTGATAACATCAACATGGTGTTGTTCGTTAGCCTAGAACTAGTGCGCACCATCACAAACACACCATTGTCCGCCTCGTCGCGCAGTGGCTAGCATTCTTGACTGTCACTGCGGAGGACAGGGTTCGATTCCGGTCTGCGAACAGAATTAATTCTAGTCTGAGGGCTGGAACGGGATGCATTCAGTCTTGCGAGCTCGAACTGAGAAGAGGCGGGTTTGATTCCTACATCAGTCATCCTGGAAGTGGTTTTACTTGGTTTCCCACTTCTACCTCAAGGCAAATGTCTCGATGGCATAGTTCTCTCACTTTTCTCGTTAACGAGCGGCTGGCCTTTGAAACCTAGCTGGGCGGTTATGTTTACATTTCATGTCTGTGGGGGAGCTAGGCTTTCCCCGCTCAGGGCTCAGTGTTGTCAACTCTCCACCGAGAGCAAGTAGCGAATCTGGACCTGCGTGCAACTGTGCACCACTGGAGACCTGACACGCCAGCAGGCTGCCGGGACCGGACTCTGGACTCCACATGGAGAGATGTTGCTTGGTTCCTCAGTTTAGGGGCTGCGACAACGCGGTCATGTAGCCCCGTTTAGTTTGGGTGTGTGTAGAATCTGTCTGATAACCGGTGTTAATTTTGATGACTGTATTAATGTGCGTTATCTAAGATTCAAGTAGAAGGACTGAAGACGATTAATTTCTTCAAGTAGTTCCTACTTTTGCCACCAAATGCTACCATCCACGACACCTAGCTGTGGACGTGGCTACTAAATGCCATCGCAGTCTCCACCTGGTGGCGAACGTTGGAACTAATAAAGCGTAATCAAACTAACCTACACATTTTAGCTTTCACAAGTGTAGTTAATGGAAGGTTTTTTTTTCACGTGGAATGATAGAGGTAGCATGCAGTTGGTCAACAACCGTCAGCTATTGGTCAATAGCGAACAATGGTTGACTTTTGATTCGCCACTCGTTAACCAGGAAAGTGAGGGAACTATACCCAAATTTAGGCCACGGCCGCTTCCTACCCATATCCTACCTCAATTACAAGTACACATACTAGTACAAACATCACAGTGACACAAGTTATCAGACATCTCCTAGACACATCCAAGTACACGGAGCTACATGACCACAATGTCGCAAAGCCTCTAAAGATTAAACAACAACAAATAACTTGGACGTGTGATAAATCTCTTTTATAAACTGTGTTATTATTAAGGTGTGTATACAAAACTTTGTATTTATAATAAGAAGAAGCGTTTGGAAGTACAGTAGGTTGTGATGTCCTTAAGTTATGTCCCATCTTGACAATTACGTGGAAAAGAAAGTGGAAAACCACTCCTAGAATGGCTCTGGTCGGGTCAAATCCATCTCTTCTCATGAGACTGAGTGTACCCAATTCTAGTTGTCCGAACAGAATTAATTTCTTAATAGAAGCGGTGATCTAAGCGGTGATCTCAGTGATGGGGAGGAATAAGGCCCACCACTACAGCAGTAGACAATTATCTACATCTGTGTAAAGTAAGCTTTGTGAAGTCACCACATCAGAGAATATGCCAGTCTATGGTTTAATTATGGATACCCATGACCTACATTTAAGCTTCATAAAGTATTCGTTCGTATTCTGAAAGCCTTTCATCATGCATAGTATATGAGGTGAGGTACGGGATGACAGAAGGGAAAAGGTCACTGAATGTATTTTACTAAGCTACTGCACAGAGGGGCCATTTTGCTTCTACATTATTCTACGGCTTCGGTGGCGTAGTTGGTAGCATGTTGAACTGCTATGCCCAAGATCGCAGGTTCGAACCCGACCGAAGACATCGGAATTTTAAGAGCATTAGAATCCTTCAGTATGCCATTCTTCGGTGGGCCCATGTCATAGAATTATGACATGTAAAAGAACCTACCATTTCAATTGGTAGTATTTTAGCCAAATTTGTAGCTTATATTTGGCTGGTTGGAAACGCTCTATCAAGTTCCAACGTTCGCTGCTAGGTGTCAGGGCCATCTGTTATCCAAAGTTGGAAGTACTTGAAATTGAACTTGCTGGGAGCCCACGGAGGTCAATTAAAATTCCCCGCTATGGCCATTGGCTGCAATTCATATCTAATTATTATGCAGAGATACCTCAAACATTGGAACTTCAATGCACACAGAAGCTTAGAGGAGATGAGCAACTCGCCCTGGTCAGTGATACGTAGCCATCGCCGGCTAAATATGTTATTGTTTTCTTTAGACTTCTTTAGACTTCTTTAGACTTGTGTTGTCTATACTTGTGGACTTTATTTGAAATTAGCGCCAAGGTTGAGAAGTTAGCACTTAAGGGCAAGCTAGATTGAGGCTCTCCAGTCAAGTTAGCTGTTCCTGGCAGACATCAGCCAACAAGTCAACATCCAATCCAGAGTTCGAAACAGATAATTGTTGTTCCAAAAAACAAAGAAACTGGTTTGGAAACATCAAAATCTGTAATAGGCTACCACGATATTTGAAACTGACATGTTTCCTGTTTTGAACATAACGTACTGATGCTTCTCCGCTTATAAGCTTGGCTCAACTGCCGACTTGGATCTGATCAGCTGTAAGAAAGCTGAACGAGCACCCATAGCGAACTCATATCAGACAAATTCTACACACACCCAAGTACATGGGACTGACCACGATGTCGCAAAATCCCTGAATGAACCAACAATAACATGAAAATAAAATATTGAAATTTGAAACGAAGAATTGTGTACATTGTTTTCTTATGAGTTGTTGAGTTTTGACAGCATTAAAACTCAGCAATTTGTATAGGTTTGTGCCGTGTCTTGTGTGGGGTTTCGTCTAGGACACCAAGCTGGCTCATCGGCGGGCTCTTGGTGTCCCCGCCCGGACCATCATTTTGTAAGTCTTCATAGAGAGGTTAAGGCTACTTGAGCTTTTTGTTCTCCCAGTAAAGAGGCGCAGGTGCACTTCATGAAAAGGGAGGTAGCGCGCAGTTCGCTACTCCTGTGGGGTTTCGGGCGGGGACACCAAGAGACCGCTGATGAGCCAGGTTGGTGTCCTAGGCGAAACCCCACACAAGACACGGCATAAACCTAGAAGAATTGCTGAGTTTTAATTCACTGACCGTGAAGGCCAATATACCATCTTTTGGAAGCATTATTTTCATCATAGTTTATGAGTATTTATGCCACTTAAGCTATAATTACTTTCCTATAGTATCAGTCTTGTGGCGCAGCGGCTACTATTCTTGGCTATCACCCCTGGGTCTGGGTTAGATTCCCGGCTAAGCCCATCAATTTAATTCTTATCTGAGGGCTAGAACGGGGCACACTCAGCCTCGTGAGGCAAAACAAAAAAGAGGTGGGTTCCATTTGCACCTCAGCCATCTTAGAAGTGTTTTTCCGTGTTTTCCCACTTCAACCCTAGGAAAATATCGGGATGTTTCCTAACTAAAGGCCACGGCCGCCTCCTTCACCTGAATTACAAATTCACACACTCCTTCAGACACCACACTAAGGTCGGGTATTAGAGAAATTCTACACATACTCAAGTATACAGGATAAATGATCGCCATGTCCAAGCCCAAAAATGAAACAACACCAATTTATGTAGAGTTCACTAAAATCACAATTAATTGTTATACGAGTATTTACGCATAGTGGCACAACACTAAGGTACTGAAGTTTTAATCTGAGATAATTACTGTTGGATTTGATTCCTAAACTGGTTATTTCAATGCACACTCTACGGAAAGGGGTTTCTAGTTTCGGCAGCATAGATTTTAATATACATTCTAACCAATTCAATAGAACGGAGAGCTTAATCTAGAAACCGAGTGAGAGAGAATTCTCATACGATTACTATGGCTCGTATTCCTTGTGATTTTATTGTGAGTAGGATGTTTGCCTCAATGAACCCGATCACAATATGTCCCGAGGGAGTGGGTGGACTGTCACATTCAGTGCCGGAAGACGGATGAGAGGGGAAACTGGTATCATTCACAGAGATGAGACCGGGAATCATTCAAAGCGCACCAGCTCTTCTCCCCTTTGCATTGTACACGACCTGCTTTATAGGGTTAACATACTTAAAACCCTCATCCGGACATGGCTCAAGACCAAGAGAAATGGACACAGCGCATCTATACGGCAGATCCTGCCATCAGGCGGGACAAACGCCAATACTCGTTGAAAGAGGAAGAAGAAGAAGAAAGCATATTATTATAGTAATAAAATAAATAAATAAATAAATAAATAAATAAATAAAATAAATAGATGAATAAACAAATAACGTCTACCTTTTATTATGCCCTTTCTAATGGGATTGAGGATAGATAAATCAAATAAATAAATAAATAAGTATGTCGCCTCCGTTGCGTAGTGGTCAGCGTGATTAGCTGCCACCCAGGAGATCCTCGGTTCGATTCCCGGCTCCGTCATCAAATTTGAAAAGTAGTATGATGACTGGAACGGGGTCTACTCATCCTCGGGTGGTACCTACCGTAAGGCCACGGCTGCCTCCTTCCCACTTCCTTGCCCATCCCTCCCTCTCTTCATCAGGCCCATGTTCGCTTTGCAGGAAAGGCCGCTTGGGCGTAGTGCTGGTAACACACCCCAGTTGTATCCCCCGTGTCAGAGTCTCAATGGCTGGCTGCGTGGCTCAGGGGTAACGTTCTCGCTTGCTGGGCCCAAGGTTGCAGGTTCGTATCCTGGCAAAGTCAGCTGGCAATTGAGGGTGCGCAAATGTGAGGGAGCCGTGTCCGTAGATTTACTGGCACGTTAAAGATCCCCTTGGGGGCAAAATTCCGGCACCCCGGCGTCTCTAAAAGCCAGTGTAGTTAAAAGGGACGTAAAACCAATAACATTATTATTATTGTCAGAGTCTCAAGCTCCAGGACACTACCCTCAGTGGCGGTAGAGGTGGAATCCCTCGCTTAGTCCGTGGGAAAAGCTAACCCTGGAGGGTAAAACGATACCGAAATAAATAAATAAATAAATAATGTCTACCGTCTATTATGACCTTTTTAACGGGTTTGAGGATAAATATGTTTCTCTTCTTTTTTCTTTTTAGTCGGTTTAACCTCCAGCTAGGTTACTCCATCGGACTCAGTGAGGGATCCCACCATTACCACCGCCAGGGCAGTGTCCTCGAGCTGAAACACCTGGGGAGGTGGGACCAGCACTTCGCCCAGACGGCCTCACCTGCAAAGCGAACAGGGTCCTCATGAGGGATGGGAAGGGAGGGGAAGATTGGGAGGGATAGGCAAGGACGAGGGAAGGAGGCGGCCGTGGCCTTACGGTAGGTACAATTCCAGCATTTGCCCGGAGACGAAGATGGTAAACCACGGAAAACCAGTTCAAGGATGGCTGAGGTGTGAATCGAACACCCTCTACTCATTTGGACCACCCGAGGCTGAGTTTTCAACATTCCAGTCTTCATACCACTTTTAAAATGTTGTGGCAGAGACGGGAATCGGACCTTGGACCTCCGGGGTGGTAGATAAGCACGCTGACCAATCCACCACGGAGGCGACTTGGATAAATAAATACATTAATTAATTAATTAAATTAATTAATACATAAATAAATACATAAATGAATACATAAAAAGTATCAATGTATTTCTTTATAAAGAAGAAAGTAATGTACACCCTGAATTATCCTCGATTCTAACGAAATCGAGGATAAATAAATGAATATAGGCTAACTGCACAGAAAATTGCATGTTAGTTTAGAATGTACTGAGATAGGCTACCATGGTTTCATTTGGCTCCATTACTAGTATATTTGATGTCAGTACGCAATAACGATCGAGTGACGTGTGTGAGGTCAGCGAGGGCATTGAACGAGGGGTTGGAACAAGTGATCGCTACTGTACAGATCATAACAGCCGTGACAGCCTTTGTGGACCGGCCACCCTTCAAAACCTCCTGGACACGTGCGACAGGATCAGCGTAGGTATAACATTATCACATCCAGAAATTTTAACCATAGTAGAAGGTGTGAGGTTAACGTGCAGCAAATCCGGAAATGGGTGGTTCGATTCCAGACGCTGACAGCGGCTATCTTAAGTGTGGTTTTCCCCCTGTTTTTCTCGGTGAACGTATCTTTGCTCTTATTGTCTTAATAAGCCGTTATTATCGTTTTCGGTGCACCAATCCCAACCTCGTAGGTTCGCTCCTGGCCGTGGTAAGTGGTTTTTGAAAGGCGACGAAAATCCCCACGCATGTCATACGATGTTGGCATGATAATGCACCCATTAGAATTCAGTAGGCCGTGTTCATAATGGCAAAATTAAACTCGGGATTTTCCGCCAACACAAAAGTTCCTCCTCTCTCTACTAGAAAGTGCTATACTGTCAAGGCTAAGATATCTAACCTCCTTGACTTTCATAGCGTTCCAAGGAACAACAAAATTGACATGCAAGCTGCTCTCTGGGCAAATAACAAAGCTTGCTCCCAGCATCCGAGGCCATACGATATTATTATTATTATTATTATTATTATCGTTATCACTCACTAGTTTCCTTCTTTCCGCTTAAGTTAGGAACCATCCCAGCATTATCCTGGAGTAGAAGTAGGGAAACATCAGAAAACCATTTCCAGGATGGCTAAAGTGGGAATCGAACCCTCTTCTTCTCAGTTTTGCCTCACTAGGCTGAGTGTACACTGTTACAGCCCGCATAACAGAATTACATTTCTTGGCAGAGTCGGGTATCGACCAGGACCTCCAGGACGACAGCCAAGATTGCTAGCCGCTACTCCGACAGAACGAGAAGCGTGTAGCACTGATCGTTGTTTGCGATGCTTCCTTGAGATTTTCTGGAACATAATTACAGAGGAAGGGAAATACAGAAGACCTTATTCGTGGCAAAAGCTTAAAATGATATGAACAAAGTATTTAGGAGAACTGGCAGTTGTGTGTATACACACATCAAAAAAAGTTTTGCATCACCTCGGTTCCAAGAGTTCCGGAACCGTTAAATACAAAGGGAATAGAGATCAACACAAACAACATTTCAGCTCGTTTTATTGCTCATGAGACCCACACATTGCATGTTGTACCATCATACAGCTAGACTTTCAGCATTTGTGGTCCAGATTGCAGTACACACCACTACCTCTAATACCCAGTAGCACGTCCTCTTGCATTGATGCATGCCTGTATTCGCCGTGGCATACTATCCACAAGTTCATCAAGACACTGTTGGTCCAAATTGTCTCACTCCTCAACGACAATTCGGCGTAAATCTCTCAGAGTGGTTGGTGGGTCAAGACGTCCATAAACAGCCCTTTTCAACATATCCCAGGCATGTTCGATAGGGTTCATGTCTGGCGAACATGCTGGCCACTGTAGTCGAGCGATGTCGTTATCTTGAAGGAACGCATTCACAAGATGTGCACGATGAGGTCGAGAATTGTCGTCCATGAAGACAAATGCCTCTCCAATATTCTGCCGATATGGTTGCACTATGGGTCGGAGGATGTCATTCAGGTATCGTAAAGCCGTTTCGGAGCCTTCCATGACCACCAGTGGCGTACGTCGGCCCCACATAATGCCACCCCAAAACATCAGGGAACCACCACCTTGCTGCACTCGCTGGACAGTGTGTCTAAGACGTTCAGCCTGACCAGGGTGCCTCCAAACACGTCTCCGACGATTGTCTGGTTGAAGGCATATGCGACACTCATCGGTGAAGAGAACGTGATGCCAATTCCGTGGGGTCCATTCAGCATGTTGTTGGGCCCATCTGTACCGCGCTGCATGGTGTCGGGGTTGCAAAGCTGGACCTCGCCATGGACGTCGGGAGTGAAGTTGCGCATCATGCAGCCTATTGCGCACAGTTTGAGTTGAAACACGACGTCCTGTGGCTGAACGAAACGCATTATTCAACATGGTGGCATTGCTGTCAGGGTTCCTCCGAGCGGCAATCCGTAAGTAGCGGTCATCCACTACAGTAGTAGCCCTTGGGCGGCCTGAGCGAGGCCTGTCATCGACAGTTCCTGTATCTCTGTACCTCCTCAATGTCCGAACAACATCGCATTGGTTCACTCTGAGACGCCTGGAAACTTCCCTTGTTGAGAGCCCTTCTTGACACAAAGTAACAATGCGGACGCGATCGAACTGCGGTATTGACCTTCTAGGCATGGTAGAACTACAGACAACATGAGCAGCGTACCTTCGTCCTGGTGGAATGACTGGAACTGATCGGCTGTCGTACCCCCTCCGTCTAATAGGCCCTGCTCATGCATGGTTGTTTACATCTTTGAGCAGTTTTAGTGACATCTATGAACAGTCAAAGGGACTGTATCTTGGATACAATATACACAGTCAACGTCTATATGCCGGAGATCTGGGAACCGAGGTGATGCAAAACTTTTTTTGATGTGTGTATATTGTTTACTTAGCTAATTAAAACACGTTCTCCCCGTTGTCTTCGTAGTGATTGCTTTGGAGACTCAGAGTTCATTATGCAAAGTTGGAAGGCGTCCCACTTCGGATATGTTATTTTTAGCCTATTTTCATTTATGAAAAAATGGGCTTATGAGATCACCTTGTGTCCGTGTGTCTGTCTGTGTGTGAGATGGTGTGTGTGTGTGTGTGTGTGTGTCCCCTAATAACTTCTAAACTGATGGAGAGATTTCAATGAAACTCGGTAAGTTCATAGCACTATTCCGGGCAACCCCGACCGTTCCCTTCAAATTGTGTTATCTCTCACAAATCCAACATGGCGGCTGTGCGAAGTATTTCATCAGCATTCAATATCTCCGAAACTATTACCGATATCACCCTGGAGTTATGTACGGTGATAAAGGGAACTACTAGAAGTTCACCTATGTGACTTTTGAAAATCTGGTAACTACAAAACCAACATGGCGGCAAAGCGAATTTGCGACTTTTAAATAGACGTTTCTCGCGATTTAACCAACCAATCACTATGAAACTTGGTACAGTATATGTTTATACAAATTTTAATGCACCGATATATAACTTCGTTCACTTGTTTACATAACCTCAAGATGGCGGCTGTGCGAAATATTTCACCGGCATTCTATATCTCTGAAACTATTACCGGTGTCACCATGAAATTTTTTACGGAGATAAAGGGCACTACTGGGAGGTTATTTATGAGGCTTTCTAAAACCGGTTAACTACAATACGAACATGGCGGCCAAGCGAATTTGAAAGTTTTAAATAGACTTTTCTCGCTATGTAATGATTCAAACGCAATGAAACTTCGTACAGGAAATGTTTATACACATTGTAATACACTGGTATATAATTTAGTTCAATTGTTTACGTAACCTCAAGATGGCGGCTGTGCGAATTTCGAAAATTAAGTTTTTATTTCTTGTGTTCTAATCATGGGATCGAAATCAACATTTGCATAATAAACATACACAATAATCATCATCTAATAGTACATAACTCTATGGCCTACATATATTAAAATCCAACATGGCGACCATCCGAAATATTTAGACGGTTCTCGATATCTATTAATCTACTGCAGCAATCAAACTGAAATTTTGTAAGTGTATAGAGGCTATAAGCATAAGTTCACCTATGGGACGTTCAATAACCTGGCGAGCACAAATCCAACATGGCGGCTACACGAAATTTAAATATTCAAATGGACTTTTCTTGCGTTTAAACCATCCGAGCGCAGTGAAACTTGATATGGTATATATATGCTTGTACAAATTATAATCGACTGGCATCTAATTCATTTAAATTTATTTCATAACCACAAGATGGCGGCTGAGCGAAATTTTAAAATCCCGCTTTTATTTCTTGTGTCGAAATCATGCGATTGAAGTTTGAATAAAACACCTACGTACTTAAATCTACGGCCTATAATATAAAATCCAACATGGTGACCATCCAAAATATTTAGACGGTTCTCAATATTTACGAATCTATTACAGCAATCAAACAGACAATTTGTATGTTGAAAGGGGCAATTAATATTAGTAGGATATATGAAAATAGGCTATTTAGTTCTTCACGGAACTACTTGTTCAATTTCCGTATTATTCTTTCTTGGCTCATAAAAAGCAATCGGAGTGTCAAAAACTACCAGGCCACGATTCGTCTTCCTCCTGGCACGGGAATCATTTCCTATAGAAGATCTTAGAAACTATTTACCTCTACCAAATACCAGAGCCTCGGAACAGCTACTAACATCATTGAAGAAAAAACGAGAAGACATACCTCATGAATTTTAAGGAACCGGAGACATGATTGACCGGACGTGGACAACAGCCAACTTTGAGTTGAGGCATGTGTTTACACTTCTGGCTGTCCATGGTTTTCACCACCTTATTTGCGTTAGCAAATATTTCCATGAACCTACAGTGACGTGTATATGCCAACTATGTGAACAAGCATGTGATCGCTCCCACTTAGAGCTCTGTAGGAAAAGGACAAAATCAATCAGAGACTATGCAACTCAAAGTGTCAGAGTGCAATTTTAGTGTACGTTGTTATACTTTATTTTCAAGGGCTATTTGGCTGCAATAAAAGTATTATTACTATTGCTCTTTTATAATTTCATTGGCATAAACATACACTGAAGAAAATGGAAATTGCAACACCCAGAAGGAGTGCTCCTACATTGCTGCAATTAAACATGGAGGACGAGTGTTCGGTTGTGATTCGATGATTACACTTTCAGGTCCCTCTGACCGCAAGTTTGGACAACAATCAATACAGGATGTGCCCACCACGAGCTGCTATACATTGATAAATTCGGTGAGGCATGGAGTCAATAAGGCCCTGGATCGCTTCCTGAGGAAATGTGGCCCATGCTTGCTGCACTGCACAGGTCAGTTGTTCCAGAGTTTTGGGTGGCTGAGGACGGTTGGGCAGTTGTCGACCCATCCTGTCCCTCACATGCTCAATATGACTGACGTCCGGGGATCTGGGGGGGAGGGGGGGGGGCATTCTAAGGTTGTGATGTCGTGGAGAGCTTCTCTGGAGATGCGTGCAGTGTGAATACGGGCTTTGTTCTGATGAAACATCCCATTAGCAATGTTCGCCATCATAGGGACAACCACTGTATAGAGTACCCTATGAAAGTACTGTCGAGCAGTCATAGTGCCCTCAACAAACACTAATTGTGATTTCACACTAAAGTCAATAGCTCCCCAGACCATAATGCTTGGTGTTGGCCCTGTGTGCCTCTCGACAATAAGGTCTGGGCGGCCCCTCTCCCGGTTCGTTGGCGCACACGATTCCGGCAATGACTGCGGTCAAGAAAGAAGCGCGATTCATCACCAAAGACGACCCTATGCCATTCGTCGACCCACGTCGATCGTTCTCGACACCAGGCCAGCCTTACAGGTCGCTGTTGTGGGGTCAATGGAACACCTTCTGCAGGAACACGGGATCGTAAGCCAGCTGCACGCAGGCGATTACCAACTGTTTGTTGTGTAACGTGGGGTGCCACAGCTGCTCGAATTTGCGCTGCTGTTGCATGGGGTTCCATCCGGACCATCCGAATGATGCGGCGATCCTCCCTGACAGTTATCTGTCGCGCTGGGCCTGTTCCAGGTCTACGAATGTGGGTACCTTCATTTGACCACTGCTGCCATACACGTTGCACCGTAGTTGCCTGTCGGCCAACACGTGCAGCGACTGTCCTTAGCGATAATCCAGCCTCACATTCAGTAGCCCAATATCCGAGCCCTCTCAAACGGCGACAGTTGTTGATAACGTGCTCTTCTCTGTCGTCGAGGCATGTTTGACGGGGAACACTTCACCGCACAGACTGCAAGTCAACTACGCTACACCAGAGTCCGTATACTGGAGTTGATTCCTCCGCGAGCAATCACGTGGGGAGACCTGTAGCAACAATCCAATGGGTCTGAAACTTTGATCGTTTACATACCCACATGGCATCGTTCCATATCTTGAAAATCAACACAAACGACCAATGCCTTCATGGTGTTGCAATTTCCATTTTCTTCAGTGTATGTTTTATTCATATGGTTGAAAGTTCAGGTGAAGCTCGGAAAATAAAAGAGAATTCTTCCGACATTGCAATATCCGCAAGGTAGAGTTCAGCTGTTTCCCTCCACTTTAATGAGGCTTTAGGGAGTTGAGTGGTCAGATTTGGCCATTTAACGTAAATGGATATTAGTGGTAAGATAACGAGCGTTTCTGTTTCATGAAATGCTCGTGCAAAGAAATAACTTTTAATGATGAAATAAGAGATAATTTACGATTGTAAAACAGCCCTCAATCTGATAAATTTTACTTTATAATTACTACGCAAGTTGACTCTAGGGTGCACTCAATGTTGTATCAATTAACGTCCGACGGTTCTGGATTATTCCTGTATACATTTTGATTAATCGCCGACCTGACAGTCATTAACATAGCTTCCTTGTGAAACTATTTCACCTTGTCTGCTTAAGCAAATACCACAGAATTCTGATTTGTGAAACATAATCTTATGTTATGAAGCCTCCGTGGCTTAGGCGGCAGCACGCCGGCCTCTCACCGCTGGGTCCGTGGTTCAAATCCCGGTCACTCCATGTGAGATCTGTGCTGGACAAAACGGAGGCTGACAGGTTTTTCTCCGGGTACTCCGGTTTTCCCTGTGAAAATTTCATTCCAGCAACACTCTCCACTATCCTTTCATTTCATCTGTCATTCATTTAATCATTGCCCCAGAGGAGTGCGTCAGGCCTCGGCAGCCAGCACAGTTCATATCCTCGCCGCTAGATGGGGGCTTCATTCATTCCATTCCTGACCCGGTCGGAGACTGGAAGCAGGCTGTGGATTTTCATTTTCAATCTTATGTTATATTTTGAAGAAAATATTTTCAATTTAAATTTACCGTTTGTTTAACCCTTATTATTCCCATTATGCGATGAATTTCAAGGTGGTGGTTGGTTTTGACGACTGGATGTCCTTACTGCCCTTACACACTCGCCTACTCAGTTCGGGGATGGCTGACCCTGTGAGTTTGAAATCAGACAAATTAAAATTCAGAACCATTGCAAATTAAAATAAAAGTTATCAATCTTCAAATACACATGCTATTGTATGTTTGCACACAAAATTGCAGGCGTGCTTAAATGGTTTCCCCAACAATGGTGCTAAGTTTAACCAAGATCGGGGAGTTCACGTTCACAATATGTCTTGTTAGTCCTATCAGGTCCGCTATTCCAGGCACGAAAGGTCTTTATCTTCTCGTAGAGAATCTACATGCCCTAGTAATTAGCAATTACGAGCTAGAAGGCATGGGATAGCATCTGTCTCTGTCTTCTCATTTGAAATACTCTATCTCTCTTCCTCAGGTCTCAATTACTCTGAAAGCAGTCTTCTTCTATCTCTCTCAGTATCGAATGGTATGTCAGATCACTGGCTGTTGTCCAGCAAGACCAATATTACAACCCCTATATTAAGAGCTGTTTGCCGGCAGCCCGAATCAGACGTCACAAGGGAGAGAGACAAAGCACATCGTTCTCCCCTAGCACGAGTTTAATTAAAAATTTAGATTTATATTTCCTCATCCATACAGGAAAATCTCCATCTCGCAATCACCATGCAATCATTGTACTGTACTTGGAATAATTTATTCATTTCCATATTTCCACTTCCGTACTCCATCTACAACAGTGGTTCCAAACTTCTAATGGCTTGAGGGCCAAAATGGGAACTTCAGGAATGGTTGCGGGCCGCACTTCAATAATAGGCTAATTTTCATACAGCTTCATGACGGATGCCGTTTCTGATATCACAGAATTTTTCAACTGAAAATCCTACCCCAGCAATCAACGGTATTCGATTTTATTGCTCAAAAACTATTGTACAATTCCATCAAGGAGTGGGATTAAAGATACCAAGGTATCAAGAAAAATAAATATTAGTTTTTATGAAGAACACTCAACAATGTAAGTTATTTTTTTTATTTTTTTGCGTATGTGTCCGAGGACATGTTCGGCTCCCCAGAGTTTGTATCTTCTTCTAAGCGGACACCCATGGGGAGAACTACAAGTACCGTCGCGTGTGGAGTGTTGTCTAGGGAAGAAAGTGTGAATGTAAGGACAAGGAGATGGAAGGTAGCGGCTGTGGCCTATAGTTAAGGACCAACCCCGGTATTTGCCTGGAAGGAAGATGGGAAACCACAGAAGACCATCTTCAAGGTTGCCGGCGGGGGGATTCGAACCTCCTCGCCTCCCGGATGTGAGCGACTG
Organism: Meconema thalassinum; assembly: GCA_946902985.2. Classification (NCBI taxonomy): domain Eukaryota; kingdom Metazoa; phylum Arthropoda; class Insecta; order Orthoptera; family Tettigoniidae; genus Meconema; species Meconema thalassinum. Next base: position 1,027,037,350 of record OX336388.2, read on the forward strand.
CCTGCAGCCACGCCGTAACGACCATGGCTAACTCACCCGGTATTGTAAGTTAATTTGAATTAATATATTTGAGCGACTTCGGTGGCGTAGTTGGTAGCATGCTGAGCTTCTATGCCCAAGATCACGGGTTCAAAGCCGGCCTAAGTATCGGATTTTGTTAAGAGCGTTAAAAATCCCTCAGTATGCCTTCCTTCGGAGGGGAAGTAAATCCGGCGGTCCCATGTCATAGATTTATGGCATGTTAAAGAACCTTCCACTAATCACACCTGTGTGAAGCTAAATTATGACAAACGCTCTTAGGTTCCAATTTTCGTCGCCAGGAGTCGAGTGGGGTGGCATCTGGTAATCAAGTTCTGAACTAGTAGTCGTTGATGGTGGCGTTAGCGTAAAAAGTAGGAACTACTTGAAAAAAGTCAATGTCTGCAGTCCTCACTTGAATTGAAACAGATACCACACACTAACACAGTCATCACAACTAACACCGGTTATCAGACAGATTCTATACACATCCAAAGTACACGGGGCTACATGACCGCGTTGTCGCAGCCCCTAAACTGAGGAACCAACCAACCAACCGAATTAATTAAAAAATGGCAAACAGAGCCAAAAAACTAAAGACACACTGACAGTAATAATGTTATAAAAACAATATTGATAGTAATAAGTTTTCTTTGAATCGATATTAAAAATTGGTTCATTATTCCGTGAGTAAAGTGGGCGGGGGGAGGGGGGGGGGGGAGGTCAGTGACCTGCTGTTGCCGGATCCTCGGGTGATACCTACACTGCTCCTGTCGCACACGTCAAGGAGGGTTTAAGGGACTGTCACGGAATGTTATGTTCTGTATAGTAGCGGTCACTTGTTCCAACCCCTCGTTCAATGCCCTCGCTGACCTCTCAATGCGCGATGCGGCGCGTTCAATAACGATTCGCCATCAATTCTTTATCAAATTACTTTGTTCATATCTGCCGAATAGAAGCACTGACTACTTTAAAACGAACAGAGAATTATATTCTTTGATGAAATGTTAAACATTTTTTATTTTTATTTATTTTTGTAAAAGCTTTCCCCGGCCGCAAACACTTTTATTGTTTAAGTCTTCAGTCTTCTTACTTGTTTGATGCAGTTCTCCATGCCTCCCTGTCTTGAGCTAATCGTTTCATCTCTACATAGCTAGCACACCTTACATCCGAGACAATCTGTTTAATATGAAGACCTGGGAGAAAGAATGATGAATGTCACTTTTTAATAATATGAGATATTTGAATTTTAAAATATGACACGCTTTATTACGTCTAACTGACATAATAGGAGGGCGATATTAGCAATAAATAACTGTCTCGGGATACTAACAATATAGTGAAAACCTTTTAGGAAGGTCTGACCCATAACAATGGAGAAAACGAAACAATGACATGTCAATGACGAAACAAAAGCGGGAAGAACGATGAATGTACTTCAAATAGTTTACACGTAACATTCAATTTGCAGAAGAAACGATAAAATAACATGATTGTGTTCGTTAAGTTTAGTACAGACCCTCAAATGAAATATCAACAAGATTTTATTTTCATTTTCGATTCGGTTAATCGAGTTTCGGATAATCGGGTCTTAAGTGTAGCCTATATAGTAACATTGGAAACTATAACACGAAGTTAGCACAATATTTGTAGAGAAAACCCCAATGGATTTCGGATGAAACAGCAATAAACATAAAACAACTGTGATATCCCGCCAGTAAGGCAATTACACAATTACAGCATATCCGTAAGGTAAGACATGAATTCGGGGAACGAGCGCACGGAGACGGCTGTATCTCACGCGCCACTTCCGGGATAAGGTGAGAAGCTCGCGTTTCTGACATGCCTCTAACTCAGTGGTTCTGAACCTGTAGAAGTCTGTGGACCACTCAGCCTGAAACTGAATCATCTACGGACCACCCCTCGCCCCAATACACCTTATAAGTTGTAACCCTTCCTCAATAACACTTATTTTAAAGATATTTCAATTCAAAACCTGATAGTCATCGCCGCGAATACATTCGGACAATTCTCGTTCAACGCACATTGTTTTCGAAATCCCCATTTATTGACCACTTTTATATACGTGCTGGTGGACCCTTTTTTTCCCGCGGACCACTCCCGTAGCACTCGTGGACCACCGGTTAAGAACCACTGCTCTAACTCAATCAACCAGTGCGGACCGTTGATTGTGTCCAAACGCCCGCTACCTCTGTGTCCTGCCAGGAGTAGGGAGGATTTGTGGATTTGTATCATCATCCATTTTCACAGAAATCTTTACACCTAGTGACTATAGAAAACAGTAAGGCAGCTTCACTAACAATGATCAAATGAACAGGATGCTTGTAGTTTAACGTCGCCGTTAATCTCAGTTCTTGTCCTCGACCCATCCTTCCAAAACTAAGTTTGCTATTCCTGGGTATTTTACTGTAGTATGTGCCTTGCAAACCTATCTCTTCTCTTTATTAGCAGTTGCCAGAAACATCTCTTCTCTCCCACTCACCGTAATACCTTTTCATTTGTAACTATATCTACCCATCTGATCTTCATCATACTCCTGTAACACCACATTTCAAACACCTCTAATCTCCTCATTTCTGCTGCGCCAACAGACCAAGTCGTTAATTAGTTTCATGGGCTTGGGACAACATTGTCATCAGCCCCATGTACTTGGATGTGTGTTCAATTATCTGATAACCTGTGTTTCTTTGACGACTGTAGTAATGTGTGTAACTGTAATTGAATTTTAATCTATTTCTCAGTAGAATTGTGTTGTGATTTTTTTAAGGAGTGGAACAGCGAGGTCAACTGCCCAAATTTATCAGTGCAATGCACTATATAAAAAGGAAGGAAGCTTGTAGTTTAACGTGACCGTTAATCTAGAGATCATGAGCCACGGGACCTCCTTTTTACGTGGAATCCGAACCACGGGACATGGTATTTCACTTCGAAAATCTCACATGCATTGACCGGGAATCGAAACCGGACCGCCTTGGTGAGAGGCATACAGCCAGACCGCTGAGCGACCACGCCCCCTGCACTATATAAACAAATAATCAAATTTTAAAGACTTCGAAATATTGATCCGATTGGCCCAATTCAGTATTGCCAGCGTTTCGCCTCCTCCCCCTCCACCGTGTACCATGCGGCCCTTGACCACCTCGTGGTGTAGAGGCTAGTATTTTTGGCTTTAACCCTTGAGGTACGGGTTCGATTCCCGGCTCTGCCAAGAAATTTTAATTTTGACGTGAAGGCTGGAATAGGGTACACTCAGCCTCGTGAGGCAAAACTGAGAATAGGAGGGTTCGATTCACACCTCAACCTTCCTGGAAGTGGTTTTCCGTAGTTTCCCGACTTCTACTCCAGGAAAATACTAAGCTGGTTCGTAACCAAACGCCACGGTCAACTCCTTTCCAATCCTATCCCCAATTTACAAATACACACACTAGTACAGCTATCACAATAACACAGGTTATCACACCAAATTACACACAAACACCAAAAAAGTTACGGGGTTATATGACCGAAATGTCGCAGCCCTTAAAATGAGAAACAAGAAAAATATTCTGGCTCCTTCGGGAAAAATTATTTCTCTACCAGGTAAATCAGCTGCCCCTAATAATATTGTTTTATGCAGCCCAACTAGCGTTGTTATCAGGAAGGTCGATATATCTCTGCTTGCATCCCGTATGGGTACTAATTCACTGCCAGCATATCCCGCAAGCGATACTGAATTGTTCCCGAGTAATAATGTGTAGTCACTTCGAGGGAAAACTAATAGGGTTCAGAATAGTTTGCACGATATGCTTGCAGTGCATTAGTACCATACGAGATGCAAGCAGTGAAATATCGACCTTTCTGATAACAGACGTTAGTTGGGCTGCATAGCACAATATTGTTAGGGGTAGCTGATTCACCCGGTAGACTGGCTTAATACCGTACTGTATATTTACATGCATACAGCATAGAGCAATGAGAACATTTGTGTAATATAAAATGTACATTTACACAGAATAAGGGAGTGACAGCAAGACAGGAGAGGATGCTAAGAAATGAACAAAAGTATTGGAATTAGAGCCACACGAGGCGGCTTCGGTGGCGTAGTTGGTAGCATGCTGAGCTTCTATGCCCAAGATCGCGGGTTCAAATCCAGCCGAAGTCGTCGGATTTTTTTATGAGCGTTAAAATCCCTCAGTATATCTTCCTTCGGAGGGGAAGTAAAGCCGGCGGTCCCATGTCATATATTTATGGCATGTTAAAAAACCTCCCACTAATTACACCTGTGTGAAGCTAAATTGTATAGGTTAAGAATGGAAACAATGCTCTTAGGTTCCTACGTTCGTTGCCATGAACCGACTGCGGTGGCGTCTGGTAGCTATGTTCTGAACTAGTAGTCGTTGACGGTGGCGTTTGGCGGCAAAAGAAGGAACTATTTGGAAAATTCAAAAGTCTGCAGTCCTTACTTGAATTAAAAAACAGATAACACACACTAATACAGTCATCAGAAATAACACCGGTTAACAGACAGATTCTACACACATCCAAAGTACACGGGGCTACATGACCGCGTTGTCGCAGCCCCTAAACTTAAGAACCAACCAACCAATTCATAGACACACGGGAAGCATCATTTATACAACAAGGGACGGAGGCATAATTGGTGAACATGTAAGTACCTGTTTACCTACTTGTTACAAAAATAACACCGTAGCTTTCTCTTGAGCTGCATGGCTTTATTGTTCCCAACCTTCAGATGGCACAGTAGGTTGTTCCATGCACAAACACATCTATTTACAAAGCACAATTTGTACGTCAGAGTCCTGGGTAGTGTAACGCTGCGGTCCTTCTGACCTTATCGGAAATGTTGTCCAGAATAACAGACGAGTCTGTATTATTAAAACGTCTTCGGAGGTGTAGCACAGTAATTTGGGTTAATACATTCTCTATTATTGGAAGGCTACATTTATGACTTCTGATTTGAGAATTTAGGGTCAAGGATAAGATCTTTTTCTGTGCCATATCCCTAATTGATGTTGCGTGTCATCAGGGCGATTATTTTGCTTATTATTAGCGGCGACTAGGAATAGTGCAGGAGTGTTGGTTACAAACCATTCACGTAGGTTCTTTTGCCAGGACATTCTCCTACTTCCTTGGCATCTCTTACATTCAATTTTGTTTCCAATGAAAACGTTTATATTATCATTGCGAATGATATGGAAAAAGTATTCAAGTTTTGTAGTTTTGAATGAATGAATCAACAACAACAACAACAAATACTTAAGTGTTCATCGAGTTAGTGTAATTTACTCCGCGATGCTATCGTCCATTTTGCTGCTTTAGTACTTTTGCTTCTTTTCGGCAGTGATGGCGATATTAACCAGAAGTTGTCATTATTTCTTTATTCTATGTACCCGTCAACTTCGGGCATGAGAGTTTGTATACAGTAAGACGTATTATAGAATGATTTTCAGTCGGTGAACATGATTGTGCCCAATTATTCTGTATTAGCTGGAGAGTAAACAATATTTAAACACCCTAACCTGAAAGAAATATTGCATGAAGTATTTATCACTTAATTACCACAGAAAATCAAAGGCCTTCAGGTTTGATTCTCACACAGTTTTGAGATTCTGCCTTTTTACTGTTACTTTTCCTTTGAGAATTTGTGATATCTTCATCTCATCCTCATCGCAACGTAAACCTACCTGCGTTTACCTGGCCTCTCCGGAGGCCACACGCAAGTATTATTATTATTATCATTATACTGGCCACGGTAACCAAGAGCGGTAACGCGCAGCTCGTGCCTCTCTGGCATCGGGAGAGCGTGCGTTCGAATCTCACCTCGGTGGTCTTGAAAATGGTTTTCGTGGTTTCCCTTTTTCACCATCGTGCAAATTCCGGGATGATTCCTTTAAACAGGTCAAAGGCCGTCTTTCTTCCCACTCCCTTTCCTGACCCTTCCTTAATTAGACCCAAGTTAGCATACTGTCATCATCCCCAGTTGTATCTACTCACTAAGTGTGTCCGGCTCCAAGACACTGTCCTTGCGATGGTAGAGAAATGATATCTCGCTAGACCGTGGGTGAAGCCGAGCTGGGAGGATAAGCGATTTAAAAAAAATATTATTATAATTGCAAAGGTTTATTTAGCCTATCCCAGGAAAATCCTTAGCTCCAACACGCTACACATGTGAAGTTGCTGGGCAATACGCTGTAACTCTGGGCACACCCTTCTTACGTACCTGTACTCTTGTAAGAACGAGGCTAGTGTACTCTTATCTTTATAAAGATCTTATTAGAAGCTCTCTTACTTCACTAATTGTAAACCTCAGACATACAAGATGACTTTTATTCCTGGGGGCCTCATTCAAGTGGCTGTGTACGGCTTAGTTGCACTAATTAACAAGGGGACCATTTAGCTTTGTGCTGTCAGATGTGAGGACGAAATTGAGAGACTTACTAGTAAACTTCACCAAGGTGACAGTCCCGATCTCGCTGACTCAGGGGACAAAACTGAGAAGTGTGAGTTTGATTTCCAACTCAGGAATCCTAGAAGAAGTTCTTATTGGTTTCCCTACTTATATTTCAAGAAAATGCTGGAATGGTTCCTAACTTAAGGCTACAGCCGTATATTTCATGATTATTACCTCAACAAATACGTACACTACTATAGACATTGAAATAGCACTGACATATTAAAAACTTCATCTTAGCTTAAATATCCAAGTTACTTTGATTCTATGAAGTATTCAAAATATTCTTAAAGATACATCAAATGGTCTTGACGCGCTAGGGGCACAGAAAGGCAGACATATAGCAAACATACAGACAGAAAGACAGACGGATGGATGGAGAGACATACATGCTGACATATCGAGAGACGTATATACCTAGGTATTGTACCCGATTGTCACCATGTGGACCATGTGTTCGTATCCCAACTAGCTCACGGTCTTTCGAGGTATGGGACGTTCCTGCCCACAATACGACCACATGCTCAGGATTTGAGTCTACCAGGTAACTACTTCTACAGGAAATACACAACATTCCTACAAATAAAACATTTACTGGTCTAAAATCATGGCTATACAATAAATACAAATCAAAGGACAAATTACATTTAATTCCCACAAATAAAATAGGGTTATTCTGTGAGCTTTCTTCTTAAAAATAGTGCTACACTGCACTCAAACCTAATTCTAACATCCTGTCAATAATAGTTCAGATTACAAGGTTTCCATAGTGTTCATCATGTGACACAATTTTAGTTAATGGGAGTATCTTAACACAAAAATCACATGTCACATAAAAATGATATTATTAAGACATTATTCCGCCTCTTACGGCATTTACTTCAATTAGCAAAAATTCATTATATTCTGCATTTATTAACAAATATTTGTTGTGTCGTGCGAATCATCTTCCTTCTTTCCATCCCTATGAACGATCTAGGACAGTGGTACATGCTCCTTAAAAAAATAAACATGGATAGAATATTGTATAGTTTCACCATATAACGATTTTTCTGGGTCTTGTCGGGCTTACCATAGTTACAACTGTGTCATGTTCTGGGAAAAACACATACCCGTATGCATAAATTAGCATGAACTGGCAAAATGCACATTAAAGAAGATGCCTACATTATTTTGGTTCAGCTTTCCTCCTCAGAGGATAACTTCGCCAAATATTATCTGATTTCTATGATCCAACCACGTATGTGACTTGCCATACACCATTCAATTCAATTGGCATCATTATAACACTCATATCTTAATTGCATATTTAAATACCGAGATTCCTCAGTGTCCTACTGTGACTGTAAATGACAAGGGATCGGTCGACGGACCTTTCTCCCCCTCAGCAGGTCATAAAATTCGTTCCAGCTGGCTAAACAAGATGGCCGCCACGGAAGTGATCTACACTACCTTTCTCTCTCTATCGTCAAGGTCAAACTTGTTTACAATTATATAACAGTACAGATACGCTAGGCGTGATTCCTAAGTAATTGAGTCATTTAATTAATTAACACCTATCTGTATAGTGTATTTGGGCTCAAACTGGCTCCTTAATAAACAATCATGGCTGGGGTGGAATTCTAGTGATAGCCTTGCGGTTCTATGGTGATTATGTGGCTTTAAGACGCGCATCATAGTGAAACCCCACGGTTGTCACCAGCAGCTGTCAGTAATAACCAGGAAATCTGCGTTCCTAGACGACGAATATGATCCTACCTATCAGGGTAGACCATTGGTACAAATGCTCACTGCGTCTCGACGGACGTCAATAGTGGCCATAATTCATGCAAGCGTTGGAAATAGACAGGATCTATCCAAATCGCTGCGTATAATACAGTATGCACAAAGGCGATACTCCTCGAAGATTCAGCCAACTCTTCACCTAACGCGCAAGCTATTCTAGTCAATCCCCGCGATTATCTTACGTAAATCACTGGATTCTACGTTAATCTGCACGCTTTACATGCGGCTCAAACAATCTTTCACATAGATGACTCCATTATTAAGGCACCTGCGTTCTCTCTGTTATACTACTTAAGCCAAAGCTTTACATAGCTCCTAACATAAATGTATAAATTTACTGGCTTACTTTAATTTAATGGTCCTCAAACATAATCCTAAGGATTGACCATATCAAATATTCATTCAAATTTTCACTGACACTGAAATAGCTCTCGTATTTCACTATATTCCACGTTACATTTTACTGTTTACCAAATTACAGTATCTTTAAATTAGACATGACACTCTTTGAACATTACTTAGGCCAAATTTGCCCATTACTTTATTGTTGCCGACCCCAGATTATTATTATTATTATTATTCATTTACCGTTACCGTTAGATTCATCACTATTTTTGACCTAAAGGGTCCTAAACAAATCACCTTCCAAACCATACTTTACTCAAGACGAGTGGTGAAAACTCGTTCAGTAAGTGACTATTACATCTTTTAATCTCAAAGTGATAAATCGTTACTTGGTGAACTATTCAGTTATAAGGATATAATTGCATGTGTACTCACTTTTTTCCTTCTTGCTGGAAAATGCCAGCTCCTCAGCTTAAGCGCTACTATGATGTTTGGTTTAAGCCATCATGATATCCTTAACACAACACTGAGATGCACACACTTGCCACATGATACACATATTATTATAAGTGGCCTTTACCACTGCTATACACTGATTATTAACCATTAGACACATGAACACTTTAAATCATTATTTCACAATTTATGTACACTTCATTCATGACTTCACATGTTGATCCTTAATCCGGACTTCTCCTACGCTTGATCTCAGAGATGCGATGCAATTATGACAACCGCTGGTCTACGTGAAATCTAGTAGCGTTTTACGGATGTTCGATCCTCGTTCCCTGCAATCTCGTTCAGCTCACTATCCTGGTTAGGTGGCAATGACTTCCACGCTCCCATCACTGTAGTGATCCTGATGATAATGTCATACAATTCTGATAATACCTCCCGGTATAAGAACTGTTCGAAAACAGTATAAGTTCCTTTCCGCTGTAGCGAATTTATATCTGCGTCAAGTGATAGATAAATATCTGCATTACTTTACTTTCGACGCACTTCATGATTATTTATGACGCTTATATTTGATTCCATTGTCTTCAACGGCGGCGCGTTGATATTTTAATATTTGGCGTGCTTACTGTAGAGCAACTGTTTCTGACTCTTTCAACTGCTTGCTTTCAACTGCTTCCAACTGAATTTCAACTGACGCTTGGCGCGGGCTGCTCCCCCTTATAAAGGTTTCTTGCACAAAATAGTTCACGGGACATGTGAGAGCGACTCCCTTCTTGAAATAATCCCTCTTCAGCCGAAATGACATCTGCATCTTGTTTATTTAGGTGTGGAGGTTTCAAAAACATTCGCGTGCCGGCGATCGCTTCGGCCAATTAATTACAATTAATTGCCAGAGTTCAGCGCGTTATGACGCCACGGTGGGGGTTCCCCGCTGGCTGGTTACAATATCCTTGCTCTTGAGCGTGAGTTAGGTTGTAATGCGGTCATTTGGAAATATGGGAATTAATTTAGGTGAAAAGCCACTCCTAAATTACTTCTCCGTGAATATATTCATCTGTGTGTATATTTCAATGCATTACAATGTTCCATTTAGCTGGAATTAATTAATTTCCTTGTGCATGCAGCTTGCCCCGTTGTTGAATGGTGGATACCCGGGTCATTAATTTTGAGCTGTCTCTCCGCCCCAGACGTAAGTAGTACAGTTGGCGCCTAGGCTACTCCGCCCACTCGCTAAGGGTCATTTGTAAACTGCCAAACTCGCCTCTCTCGTTTTCGTATGCTCTGAAAACGTATATTTCCTATGCATTTGGCTACAATTCCTCCTTTTAATTGCTATGATTTTCACGTATAATTCGTGAAATCACGCTAGACTATTATATGTCAGTATACCTCTCATTGCTCTGTGGGTTCCCTATAATTGCTCCCCCTTAGAGACCAATGGTTCGACCCTAGGCATAACCATGTGCCTGGTCTTCTCTGATGAGACCTGAGTTCGATGCCAGACTGCCGTGACTAATTGGGCACATCTTTCTCCTGCTAAGTTCGAAAAATTCATTTCATAAGTGAATTTTTCGGGCCTATCAGCTGGCATCAACTCCATGTAGTATTTACTTTAAGCGGCCATTGCTCTCGGCAATGGGCTTTCTCGTTCCCCACTCCATTCTGTCTGGTGTCTCGTAGACTCTCGTTCTCCCTTCTCAATTGTTCATTCATCCCCCTCAGCTTCACAGCGGCTTCCCTCAACTGGCCATAAAGTTCCTGCAGTAGACAGCTGCATTCTTCCTTCGTGTCCGCTGGGTTGGCGAGCTGGTTGTTTCGCTAAGACCCTTCTTGAGCCTGCAAGCTTTTCTCCAGAATCTTTCCGTGCATACGTAATGATTCCCCGTTCACTTGGATGTGCGCAGCTTGCTCCTCTCTCGCATCATAGTCTTCTGGTGGACTATATAATTTCAAGTTAGCTGCGTTTACCACAACTTCTCTACCCGTTGCTTCATCTTTGATCCGATATGCATTATTTTGCAGATCCCTTATAATCAGGTAGGGTCCGTGGTAAGCATGCTGAAATTTCTTATATTTCCTGCTCTCTGGATCTGAACTGGCGGGTTTCTTCAATAAGACGTATTCTCCCACGAGTAACGGTCTGTGATACCGTTTCCTCCTGTTTCTTCGCTGCCGTTTATCAGCTTGTTTCTTGAGATACTCGAACGTCCTCTGGATCCTCAACTCACGTCCAAGTTGTGCATCGATGGGTGTCTGGATGACATTATTCCATGGCCTCTCTGGTCTTCTATCGAGATGTAGGCTCACTGGCACCTCTCCTGTCGCTTCGTGCACGGTATTGTTGATACAATATTCAATAATCTCAAGTACGTCAATCCATCTCCAATTCTCAGTAGAGCAATATATCTTCATGTATTTTTGCAGTTCCCTCATAACTCTCTCAGCGGAATTCGACTCTGGGTGTCGAACCGTGGACAAAATCTGTCTTATGCCCAGATTTTCCAACTCCCTGCGAAATTCCATGCTGGTAAAATAACTTCCATGATCAGATAAGATGTTTTCTGGCTGTCCTAATATAGGAATGATTCTTTCCTTCAGCCTCTTAAGTACCTGTTTTGTACTGGTTTTCTGAATTGGACACAGGACTACCATTTTGGAAAACACGTCTAGTGCAACTAGGATGTGTTTATTTCCTCTTCTAGCTCTAGGAAGGGGTCCAAAGTTGTCCAGCGCCAGGAGCTGACATGGCTTCTCTGGTAAGAGTGGTATAGGTTTCTGCCTCATTAAGTACGAGTTAGGCTTTACTCGTTGGCACATATCACACGTCCTGATAGTATTTCTGACTGTTTCTCTACGTTTTGGCCAAATAAATGCCTCTTTAAGCAGGGCAACAGTCTTATCTACACCGGAGTTTCCAAAAGCTCGGTGTGCTAGCCATACTAGCCTTCTCTGCAATGCTGGTGGTACAACAATCCTGGGTTTGGTGTGGTCAGAGTCGCTCCATTTATGTAGCATCTGGTTAAACCATAGATATTCCGTTGACAGTGCTTCAGCTTCCACATACATCGGGGTTCCTCTATCCAGTTTTCCCTCGAAGTAATTAATCATCAACCGTATCCAGGGATCTTCACGTTGAAAAACGGTGATGTTCCTCAGATCATCTAAGGTCTTCTGATCTCTATCTTCTATCTCGATAGCTAGAGCTTCTTCTTCCTCTGCCGTAGGGTATCTGCTTAGCAAATCAGGTATGATATTGTCCTTCCCCGGGCAATATTCTATTTCCACTTGAAATTGTTGTATGTACAGGGACCACCTTCTCAGTCTTTGACTCGACAAGTCAGTTTTCAGCAGGAATGTTAGGGCTTTATGGTCTGTTCTCAATATAATTCTAAAACCATAAATCAGCTTGTGCCAATACTGTAAGGCATACAGTATCGCAAGTAGTTCGATCTCCGTGACCGTATAATTCTTTTCATTAGGCTTCAGCCTTCTACTGATAAATGCAATATAAGTTTTCTCCTCTGGCCTGTCCATATTTTCCTGATATAACATAGCTCCAATGCCTATGAAGGATGCGTCAGTCTGGATAATAAATTTCTGAGTGTAGTCAGGATATCCCAATTTTACATAATCTAACAGCATCTGTTTAGATTTCACGAAGGCTTCCTCGCATTGCTCCGTCCATCGCCATCTTCCTCCCTTCTTAAGTAAGTCTTGGAGTGGTGCTACAGTCTCGGTATACTTCGGACAATGGTTTGAAAAGAATCCAATAACGCCTAGATATTGCCTGACGTTCTTTACCTTCGTGGGTCTCGGGAAACGTTTAATGACTTCCAATTTTCCCGGATTAGGTCTGACTCCTTGGGCATCGATTACGTGACCTAGAAATTTAACTTCTCTCTGAGCAAAGTTAGACTTCTTTATATTGACCTTAAAGTTAGCCTGACTTAGGTCATATAACAACTTGCGTAGATCTCTGACATGTTCTTCAACTGTTTCAGAGGTCAGTAGTATATCATCTACGTAGCATATGGTTGTAGCTTTTACTTCTTCGGATAGGTTCCTATCTAGCGCTCGTATCAACGCTGAACCTGCTGTTTTTAATCCAAATGGAAGACGTACGTAAGAATACGTGTGCTGGTCAAATAAAAATCCGGTTAATAGACTTGTTTTCTCTTCCAGAACAAGATGGTGAAAACTTGCAGTCAGGTCAAGATTTGAGAACACAGTCTTTCCTTTGAACCTCCTGAGTACCTCCTTAATGGGCGGCACTTTATCAAATTCCGGTATGACCTTGGAATTCAAATTTCGTAGGTCCAGGCATATCCTCACACTTCCATCCTGTTTCGGTACAACTACCAGTGGGCTGACATAAGGTGTGGCTGTCTTTACAATGACGCCTGCTTCTAGCATTTCCTGTATCGCTTCTTTGACCTTTAAATAATGTTTCTCAGCTACAGGATACGGCTTCTGTTTAAATGGCGTCCAATCGCTGACTTGGAACGCATACTGGAAATTCTTGATCCGGCCAGGTCTCGAATCGAAGACTCCTTTATACTCGAATAGCAGTTCCCTTAGCATTTGTTTATATTCTGGACCAAATTTAGCTTCTTCAATCTTCTCTTCCAGGCATTCTTCAAATTTTGGTTCGAGATCCTTTTCAATGTCTGCGGCCCGTGTTGCCAACTCTTCCTCAACGTCTTCTATTGTCGACACTGCATCCCCAGTCATATCTCCGTATGTATGCCATACGTATTCTTCTTGTCTCGTTTCATTATGCCTTAATGAGAGTTCTAACTCTTCCTTTCCCTCACTTGCGCGAAACATCACAATGTCTTGTGAGAGATCTATAATAACTTTATACTCTCTTATGAAATCCATCCCAACAATGAGGTTATACGGCAGCTTATTCACAAGTAGGAAGCTCTGTGAGAATGTAGAGTTCCCTATCTGCAAATCTAAAAATACTTGGTATTTGCATATCATAACTTTATCTGGTATGACCCGTTTTATTTTCACGCTTGAAATAGGTATTTTCAATACGTGGATTTTACTCTGGATTTCACTGTATAATACCTGGGTTATCAAACACACTGTAGACCCTGTATCAATGAGACTTCTTACTTTCATTCCCGCAATGTTCGCAATAATAATAGGTAGTTCCCTCCTTACATTGACCGTTCTTTCATCGAGATCTTCGATAAGCTCCTCAGGTTTGGCAATCCAGTTAACAACACTCACTGTATTCCATCCTGAACCTATCTCTCTTTGGTCATTTAAAATTGGTGTTTTTTTTTCAATTGCTCCATTCTTTGTGGAGTTTTTCTGCCTGTCTTCATGCTGTTGAAGTTCCAGACTTTTGGCACCGTCATCATTTTGATATATGTCGGGTGACCTTCTATTCCGAATCGCTTCATCCCAATGAACTCGCGATTGTCTCGGATCATCTCCGCGCTCTTCCATGTATCTTAAAGATGCGTGATAACGTTCTTCCGCCTCTTCATCGAACCCACGACTCTGCTCTTGGGATCTCCATCCTTGGTTGTTCCCATTTCGGCCGTAATTCCTTCTGTTATCCAGCTGCTGGTCTCTGGTACCACGCTGATTCCAGTTTTTCCTTCCTCGGTTACCACGGTTCGAACCTCCTCGATACGCTGGCCTCCAATTTTGGTTTTCGCGTCCTTCGCGCTGCCAGTCGGATTTTTCTGTTTCGGTGCTTGTAGATTTGCTCTTCGTCTGCACCTTCGTTGGCTCAATCGGCGTATTCGTCATATTAACCTGTTCCACATTTCGACTTTGTCTTGCGTGCTGCACTGTGGTTAGATCGAGTTGTCTCAGCACTTCCTCCATATCGATTGCAGTTTTGGCGTTTGCTGAGATTAGCAGACGCTGCACTTCATACGGTAGCTGCTTGGCTATTGCTATGCATAAATCTGACTCTTTAAGCCCTTCATAAAGCTCACGAAAACGGCATAATTGATTCACAAAAAACTCTCCGTACTTAGTCGGATTACTAGTACTGTAACGCCTGGAATACAAGTCCAGTCTGAGGTTTTGTTGTACGCTCGCGTTCCAATATCTGCTTAAAAATGCTTGGCGAAATTCATGAACGGTGTCGAACGTGTACCGAAAACTCCTAAACCATAGGGCGCACTCCCCTTCGGTTAGTTTTTCAATCGCTCTCAACCTGCGCTCTGGCGGTACTTTCGCATCATTCAAGTACTCGGAAACTTCTTTAAGCCAGTACTTGGGTGTCATATTAGAATTACTCCCAGAGTATTTCTTTGGTTTCTCATCATTAGCCCTTATAACTGTGACTATTTGGTTTTGTACAGCATTTTCATGCGGTGTTGACATGGCCATTGGCATACCAGGTGTGGCATACGGGCTGTCACTTGGCATGGCTGCACTCTTTGGAGTGGGCTGTATTTCTATCTCCGCCCATTTATTTTTCCTATTCTCGTCTATACTTCCTTCGCTAGACCTAGGATTCCGCAACATGGATTCCTCCTGCGCTATCATTCTAGTCTCAATTTGGCTGTGCCTGTTTTCCGCCCTTTCCAAACGAGCTAATACCTCTCGTTCTATTTTCTCTAGGCGATCTCGGTTTCTTTCTGCCATAGAAAATACCTTTTCCTTATCATCCTTAAGGTTTTCCTTCAGATGAATAATTTTCCCTGCTAGACTTTCTCTTACTTCGGCAAGAGTCTTATCGCTGGCTTCAGTCTTTAAGCCTTCTCGAAGCTCTAATTCTTCGCGTAAGCCTGTAACTTCCCTTTGAATGTGACCTTGTATATGAGAGATTTCAGTCCTTATTTTCGTGATTTCCCCTTGGTCTTCGTCCTGTCTTTTATGGATAACTGCTAAGTCACTCTGAGTTTGTTCCAACTCTTTCTGCACTTTTCCGACTTGTCTCTTCATATTAGACATTATCTCTTTATTCTCTTGATCAGAAGTTTTTATTTCCTGAATTTCCTTACATTGGTCAAGGATATTCTGATCCTGTTTTCTTAAGGCTTCGTCTACTGCCTTGGCGTAACCTGCCATTCGCGTATTCCATTTTACGTCATTATCCTCGACCCTATGGTCCACGGTCTGAGTGAACGTGTTAAATTGCTCTAACTGACGTTTAGTATTAGCTTCATTCTGACTTTGAATGTCTTTAAGCTCCCTGGACATACTGTTTAAATTATCGTTAATTTCACGCTGTGACTCTCTGCACATTTGCAGATTGCTCTCTAATTTTAATTCAATAGACTCAAAGCGTTTATCATTATCATCTTGCATTTCTGAGATCACGCTAACAATATTTTTAGTTACCTCACGCTGGACAGACTCTTTAACGTCGTCCATTTTCTTATTAACCTCTACTAGGTTTATTTCTAACTGCGTGTTTACATTAGCCAACATCTGGCTTACCTCATTTTGACTAGCCTCTAATCTAGTATCGACTGTAGCCAACATCTGGCTTACCTCATTTTGACTAGCCTCTAGTCTAGTATCGACTGTAGCCAACATCTGGCTTACCTCAGTTTGATTAGCATCCAATCTATCCGCTATTTCATCTTTAAATGCCTTGGATTCTTCCTTACTCTTAGCATTAATAACATCGAAATGTTCCCTTAACTCAGCAATACACCTGAGTACTTCTTCCGTTCCGGCCATCCTGTACTATTTAATTTGAGATTCAGGTAGGCCGCAGCTGAATATGCTGGCACGTTCTATTGGAAAGAAAACATTCCGATCCCACGACAACAACAACAACTTATTATAAAATGTCAAAACTAACTATGGAATGGGTATTGACCCTCGTACCCGTCGGACAACAATGTCTGACATCTGAACATCATCTAGAAAGACTCACAATCGCTCAAACAAAGTTTGAGGAAAAAAATATTATTTCTATGGTTTTCCCCATGAAAACCCTGCTATTATTATGGGGTTTTTCTGAATCCCATAAGCCATCCACGTACGGGCGCCATGTTAAATAATCTTGCTTATTTCTCATGCCCCACAGGTGGGCGACATGTTAAATAATACTCGTTGGGGTAATTATGCTTAAGTGGAGGTTACCTGTATTTTAAACTGGCCCCAAGTATCAGCGTCATGTTAATAATTTATAGTGACCTGATAATTAAAGGGGTTTGGTGAAAGTTACATATATATAAGCATGTCTTATGGAGGATTATCAACAATTATTTTTAAACGTGATGGCTTATTAACAAATGGGACGCGGCCTTTCCTATTTTGTCCTAATATCTATGCTGTACTTGCTTCTACCATTAATATCTCGGCCGACTTTAAGCAATACCTGTGACTCAATCCAAGTACAGAGACAACTCCCCCATGTACCCGATTGTCACCATGTGGACCATGTGTTCGTATCCCAACTAGCTCACGGTCTTTCGAGGTATGGGACGTTCCTGCCAACAATACGACCACATGCTCAGGATTTGAGTCTACCAGGTAACTACTTCTACAGGAAATACACAACATTCCTACAAATAAAACATTTACTGGTCTAAAATCATGGCTATACAATAAATACAAATCAAAGGACAAATTACATTTAATTCCCACAAATAAAATAGGGTTATTCTGTGAGCTTTCTTCTTAAAAATAGTGCTACACTGCACTCAAACCTAATTCTAACATCCTGTCAATAATAGTTCAGATTACAAGGTTTCCATAGTGTTCATCATGTGACACAATTTTAGTTAATGGGAGTATCTTAACACAAAAATCACATGTCACATAAAAATGATATTATTAAGACATTATTCCGCCTCTTACGGCATTTACTTCAATTAGCAAAAATTCATTATATTCTGCATTTATTAACAAATATTTGTTGTGTCGTGCGAATCATCTTCCTTCTTTCCATCCCTATGAACGATCTAGGACAGTGGTACATGCTCCTTAAAAAAATAAACATGGATAGAATATTGTATAGTTTCACCATATAACGATTTTTCTGGGTCTTGTCGGGCTTACCATAGTTACAACTGTGTCATGTTCTGGGAAAAACACATACCCGTATGCATAAATTAGCATGAACTGGCAAAATGCACATTAAAGAAGATGCCTACATTATTTTGGTTCAGCTTTCCTCCTCAGAGGATAACTTCGCCAAATATTATCTGATTTCTATGATCCAACCACGTATGTGACTTGCCATACACCATTCAATTCAATTGGCATCATTATAACACTCATATCTTAATTGCATATTTAAATACCGAGATTCCTCAGTGTCCTACTGTGACTGTAAATGACAAGGGATCGGTCGACGGACCTTTCTCCCCCTCAGCAGGTCATAAAATTCGTTCCAGCTGGCTAAACAAGATGGCCGCCACGGAAGTGATCTACACTACCTTTCTCTCTCTATCGTCAAGGTCAAACTTGTTTACAATTATATAACAGTACAGATACGCTAGGCGTGATTCCTAAGTAATTGAGTCATTTAATTAATTAACACCTATCTTTATAGTGTATTTGGGCTCAAACTGGCTCCTTAATAAACATTCATGGCTGGGGTGGAATTCTAGTGATAGCCTTGCGGTTCTATGGTGATTATGTGGCTTTAAGACGCGCATCATAGTGAAACCCCACGGTTGTCACCAGCAGCTGTCAGTAATAACCAGGAAATCTGCGTTCCTAGACGACGAATATGATCCTACCTATCAGGGTAGACCATTGGTACAAATGCTCACTGCGTCTCGACGGACGTCAATAGTGGCCATAATTCATGCAAGCGTTGGAAATAGACAGGATCTATCCAAATCGCTGCGTATAATACAGTATGCACAAAGGCGATACTCCTCGAAGATTCAGCCAACTCTTCACCTAACGCGCAAGCTATTCTAGTCAATCCCCGCGATTATCTTACGTAAATCACTGGATTCTACGTTAATCTGCACGCTTTACATGCGGCTCAAACAATCTTTCACATAGATGACTCCATTATTAAGGCACCTGCGTTCTCTCTGTTATACTACTTAAGCCAAAGCTTTACATAGCTCCTAACATAAATGTATAAATTTACTGGCTTACTTTAATTTAATGGTCCTCAAACATAATCCTAAGGATTGACCATATCAAATATTCATTCAAATTTTCACTGACACTGAAATAGCTCTCGTATTTCACTATATTCCACGTTACATTTTACTGTTTACCAAATTACAGTATCTTTAAATTAGACATGACACTCTTTGAACATTACTTAGGCCAAATTTGCCCATTACTTTATTGTTGCCGACCCCAGATTATTATTATTATTATTCATTTACCGTTACCGTTAGATTCATCACTATTTTTGACCTAAAGGGTCCTAAACAAATCACCTTCCAAACCATACTTTACTCAAGACGAGTGGTGAAAACTCGTTCAGTAAGTGACTATTACATCTTTTAATCTCAAAGTGATAAATCGTTACTTGGTGAACTATTCAGTTATAAGGATATAATTGCATGTGTACTCACTTTTTTCCTTCTTGCTGGAAAATGCCAGCTCCTCAGCTTAAGCGCTACTATGATGTTTGGTTTAAGCCATCATGATATCCTTAACACAACACTGAGATGCACACACTTGCCACATGATACACATATTATTATAAGTGGCCTTTACCACTGCTATACACTGATTATTAACCATTAGACACATGAACACTTTAAATCATTATTTCACAATTTATGTACACTTCATTCATGACTTCACATGTTGATCCTTAATCCGGACTTCTCCTACGCTTGATCTCAGAGATGCGATGCAATTATGACAACCGCTGGTCTACGTGAAATCTAGTAGCGTTTTACGGATGTTCGATCCTCGTTCCCTGCAATCTCGTTCAGCTCACTATCCTGGTTAGGTGGCAATGACTTCCACGCTCCCATCACTGTAGTGATCCTGATGATAATGTCATACAATTCTGATAATACCTCCCGGTATAAGAACTGTTCGAAAACAGTATAAGTTCCTTTCCGCTGTAGCGAATTTATATCTGCGTCAAGTGATAGATAAATATCTGCATTACTTTACTTTCGACGCACTTCATGATTATTTATGACGCTTATATTTGATTCCATTGTCTTCAACGGCGGCGCGTTGATATTTTAATATTTGGCGTGCTTACTGTAGAGCAACTGTTTCTGACTCTTTCAACTGCTTGCTTTCAACTGCTTCCAACTGAATTTCAACTGACGCTTGGCGCGGGCTGCTCCCCCTTATAAAGGTTTCTTGCACAAAATAGTTCACGGGACATGTGAGAGCGACTCCCTTCTTGAAATAATCCCTCTTCAGCCGAAATGACATCTGCATCTTGTTTATTTAGGTGTGGAGGTTTCAAAAACATTCGCGTGCCGGCGATCGTTTCGGCCAATTAATTACAATTAATTGCCTTAGTTCAGCGCGTTATGACGCCACGGTGGGGGTTCCCCGCTGGCTGGTTACAATATCCTTGCTCTTGAGCGTGAGTTAGGTTGTAATGCGGTCATTTGGAAATATGGGCATTAATTTAGGTGAAAAACCACTCCTAAATTACTTCTCCGTGAATATATTCATCTGTGTGTATATTTCAATGCATTACAATGTTCCATTTAGCTGGAATTAATTAATTTCCTTGTGCATGCAGCTTGCCCCGTTGTTGAATGGTGGATACCCGGGTCATTAATTTTGAGCTGTCTCTCCGCCCCAGACGTAAGTAGTACAGTTGGCGCCTAGGCTACTCCGCCCACTCGCTAAGGGTCATTTGTAAACTGCCAAACTCGCCTCTCTCGTTTTCGTATGCTCTGAAAACGTATATTTCCTATGCATTTGGCTACAATTCCTCCTTTTAATTGCTATGATTTTCACGTATAATTCGTGAAATCACGCTAGACTATTATATGTCAGTATACCTCTCATTGCTCTGTGGGTTCCCTATAATTGCTCCCCCTTAGAGACCAATGGTTCGACCCTAGGCATAACCATGTGCCTGGTCTTCTCTGATGAGACCTGAGTTCGATGCCAGACTGCCGTGACTAATTGGGCACAGTATAGACAGACGGGCTTATGGTCAGACAGACGTACAGTAGTCAGACGGACAGACAGAGGGAGGACAGACCGACAATCACATGGACTGATGGTCAGATAGACGGACGGACGGACAGACAAATGGATGGACGTACAGGCGGACAGATGGACATATGGTCAAACAGACAGATGGACTGATGGGCAGATAGCGAAACGGACAGATGGACAGACAGGTGGAAAGACAGGCAGACATATATGAAACATGAAAGTGATAGCCTTCGTTATCAAATGACATGAAACGAATAACAATAGTTACGTAAAAGTTTGACGAAAGAATGAGCATTTCACTAGGCTACTTCCAATTTTATACAGATAGTGACTGAGTGAGTTCCATACCTTCACTGCATTGTGTTGTCGAGACGCGGCCCAATCTATCAGTTGGTCAAATATAATGAAACAGTCAGCAAGGTTTTGTTTGAAACAGCGAACAGAAGACCGTAGAGTCAACTACTTGCATTATGGGAACGGAATTGAAAATATTTCCAGGAACACCGCTCTTATGTGATACACCGGATATTGTTCCTTTTCCATTCCTGGGCATTAATATAAGATTGAAGCTGAACTGGGACGATCGTATTCCAGCCTCGAGGGGACAAATTTTAAACTGCCTCATGCCCTGGCTAATTGAACGACATATCAGTGGTCCAGACCAAGGCTAGATGATGCCCATGTTATAATGATCATTTGGGTAGTCGTGGAATATCAGGAGGTATCATCCCAGCATTTCCGTGGAGTTGAAAATGGAAGCTTGTAGGTTTACGTGAACGTTAATCTCATGATCATGACTCACGGGACGCCCATTTTTACGTTGAATACGAAGCACAGGATGTGATATTTTACTTCGAAAATCTCACATGCATTGACCGGGAATCGAACATCATCCACTTTTGTGAGAGACGAGCAGCATGACCACTAAATCTTCACACCCCTAGTAAAAATGAGAAAAGATCGCTCCCCACAATCACGATGGGAAGCTGCAGCAATTCTGGAGGTTTGAATCTCGGCGTCTAAAGCGGCTAGCCTTACATGTGATTTTATCCGCGATTTTCCACTCTCCTTCTAGGCAAAAGCCGGAATTGTACCTTATTTCCAGTTCCAGAGTACCTAACCCATCCTTGTCCCTAATAGACCTACACACAATACTTAAGGCCCCACAGGTACAAAGGTTATCTGACAAGTTCAACACACACTCAAGTAGACAGGGCTGATAACTAGGATGTCAACAAGCCCCTAAAATTAATTAACAACAAACAAAATTGTTGTTGTTGTTTGAGTCTTCAGTCTTTTGACTGGTTTGATGCAGCTCTCCATGCCTCCCTGTCCTGAGCTAATCGTTTCATCTCTACATAGCTCCGACACCCCACATCGGAGGCAATCTGTTTAACATATTCTAACCTTGGTCTACCCCTACAGTTTTTGTCCTCGACCCTTCCTTCCATAACTAAGCTTGCTATTCCTGGGTGTCTTAGTATGTGTCCTACCAACCTATCTCTTCTCTTCATTAGCAGTCGCCAGAAACATCTCTCCTCTCCCACTCGTCTTAATACCTCTTTGTTTGTAACCCTATCTACCCATCTGATCTTCATCATTCTCCTGTAACACCACATTTCAAATGCTTCAATTCTCCTCTTTTCTGCTGCACCAATAGTCCAAGTTTCACTTCCATAGAGCGCCACGCTCCAGACAAAGGCTTTCAAAAATGACTTCCTAATGCCTAAATCTATATTCGATGTCAGCAGATTCCTTTTTTGTAGAAATGCTTTCTTTGCCTGAGCCAACCTACTTTTAATATCCTCTTTGCTTCGTCCATCACTGGTTATTCTGCTTCCTAAGTAACAGAAGTCTCCTACTTCCTTCAGCTTTTCACCTGCCAATTTGATCTCCATAGAGGTTTCTGATTTATTTCGGCTGCATTCCAGTATTTTTGTTTTACATTTATTTATTTTCATCATGAATTCTTTCCGTAAGACGGAGTCCATACCATTCAAAAACTCATTCAAATCCTCAGGCTTGTCGGCCAAGATGACGATGTCATCAGCAAATCTCAGAGTTGAAATTATTTCTCCTTGAATCTTCACTCCCACTTTAAATCTTTCTCTAATTTCCTTCATTGCTTGTTCAATGTAAAGATTGAAAAGTATGGGTGATAAGTTGCAGCCTTGCCTTACACCTTTCTGAATACCAGCTTCTCTCTCATGTCCTTCAACTCGAATGACTGCTGTCTGGTTTCTGTACAGATTGTATATCACCCTCCTATCCCTGTACTTTATTCCAATTGATTTCAAAATGTCAAACAATTTAGTCCAATCAACGTTATCAAAAGCCTTTTCTAAGTCTACAAAAGCCATGAACGTTCTCTTATCTTTCCTTATTCTACCTTCTAAAATCAGCCTAAGACTTAGTACAGCTTCCCTTGTTCCTACATTTCTCCTGAAACCAAAACTGGTCTTCACCCAACTCCGTTTCTATCTGGCTTTCAATCCTCTTGTAAATTATTCTAGACAGGATCTTTGAAGCACGAGTAATCAAGCTGATTGTACGGTAATCTTCACATCTGTCAGCTCCCACTTTCTTTGGTATAGGGATGATTACATTCTTCTTGAAATCAGGGGGTACCTCACCTGTCTCATAAATCCTACACACCAAGTGAAATAACCTGATCAGATCTTCATCTCCTATGCAGCGTAGCAACTCAATCGGTATATCATCTATGCCTGGTGCTTTGTTCCTGCTTAAGTCTTCCAAAGCTCTATCAAATTCTGATCTCAATATTAAATCTCCTTTCGCATCCTCATCAATTTCCTCCTCCCTTTCTATTACATGATTCTCAATCTCCTTTCCCTTATACAAACTCTCTATGTAAGCTTTCCATCTCTCAACCTTTTCTTCCCTATCTGTTAGAGGCTTTCCATTTGTGTCCTTAATATTACAGCACTTAGTCTTCTTTTCCCCAAAAGTATTCATAATCCTTCGATAAGCTGTGTCTACTTTTCCTAATTTCAGACAATTTTCTATACCTGCACATTTCTCTTTCAACCATTCTTCTTTCGCTTCCTTGCACTTCTTGTTAACCTCATTTCTCAGACGTCTGTATTCTGCTTTCCCCTTTTCATCTCTTAGATTCTTGTGTTTCCGCCTTTCATCCATCAATTCTAGTATATCCTGAGTGATCCACGGTTTTCTACCTATTCTTTCTTTCCTACCAATGTTTTCTTCTGCGGATTTTGTTATTTCATTCTTCAAAAGTGCCCATTCGTCTGCAATTGAAGTTTGTTTAGGGTTTTTCATTAGTCCTTCCTTTATACTCTTCTTGAATCTTTCGTTTACATCCTTCTCTTTCAGTCTGTCTATTGCCCACTTTTTTGGCTTTTGACTTTTCTTCAGTTTCTTCAACTTTAATCTGCATTTCATTACAACCAGATTGTGATCAGAGTTTATGTCAGCACCAGGATATGTTTTACAATCCAAAATCTGGTTTCGAAACCTCTGCTTGACCATAATGAAGTCGATTTGGTAACGCCCTGTATCTCCTGGTCTCATCCATGTGTATATTCTTCTTTTGTGGTTATTGAATAAGGTGTTAGCTATGACCAATTCATGCTCGGTGCAGAATTCTACCAGCCTGCTTCCTCGATCATTCCTTTCTCCTAATCCGAAATCTCCTACTATCTTCCCTTCTCTCCCTTTTCCTACCACAGCATTCCAATCTCCCATTACTATAACATTTTCATCACCCTTGATACACCTCAGAATTCCGTCTATTTCTTCGTAGACCTTTTCAACATCCTCATCATCAGCTTGACTGGTAGGCATATAGACTTGTACCACTGTAGTGCAGGTAGGTTTTGTATTGATTTTTGCTACAATAATCCGTTCACTATATTGCTCATAATATTCCACCCGCTGTCCAAGTTTCCTACTCAATATGAGGCCAACCCCTGCTTGGCCATTGTTTGATTTAGTGCTAATGACCCTATAGTCTCCTGACCAAAAGTCCTGTTCTTCCTGCCAGCGCATTTCACTAATCCCAACCAAATCCAACCTCAACCTATCCATTTCCCTTTCTAAGTTTTCTAACCTTCCACTTCCTAGCAGACTTCTAACATTCCACGCTCCGATCCGTAGAATGTCAGATTTCCTCTTTGTCACTTCTGTGATGTTAACCCCCTCTCGAGTAGTCCCCACCCGGAGATCCAAACGGGGGACTAGTTTACCTCCGGATTGAAATTTTACAAGGGAGGAGGCCATCATCACATGTAATTATGCATAGAGAGGTGCATATCCTCGGGAATAGCATACGGCTGTAGTTTCCCGTTGCTTTCAGCCGTGCAGCAGGACGCAGTGTAAGTCTTGTAAGTCTTGGAAAACCATTTCAAAACCATTGTCGTGGGTTGCGCTCGAACCCTCGTATTGCATATCCTCGCCTTAGCAAGCGTAACTACCACTGCCATTTAATACAAAAATAATAACATATTTTCTGATGCTAACATTAACATATTTCCAGAGTGTACCGACCTGTGCCTTGGTTTCCTAGAGCATGATCAATGAACTTCATCAGTTGGTTTGGTTGTGGGATTGCATGGAGCCACATGTTTCAGGGTTAGGTGGAGGTGAGTAGGAAGGGAGAGGGGACGATCACATGATGCGAAACACGATATTCAATTATTTTTATCCAATATAATATGCAGTGGACTAAAAGGCTTTACAGGATGATTTGATATGTGTATTGAAATAATCTGCATTTTATGGAGCTGATTGACAGAGGGATAATACATACAGATTAAAACCCTCTCTGCCACATGGAATACATAATCACTCCTAATCACTGAGCTATAAACAGAATGGACTCGAGATAATTCTGCCCTTTCAATGCACCAAACATACTCTACTCTCCCCTTGGATTAATGTCATAGAGTAAAGAAGGGCAACTTGTAGGTCATATCCCCGACTCAAGGAAAAGGAAAATTCCTGTGAAAGATAAATAGAGGATAGCCTTGCCCTCTATATCGATAATAGTGGTAAATTACACTAATATGATGTTCCTTGAAGAATTACAGTAAGATCTTAATAACATTGGAATTTATAGCATAAAAATAATAATAATAATATCGTATGGCCTCGGATGCCGGGTGCAAGTTTTGTTACTTGAGACCCAGAGAGTAGCTTGCTTGTCGAATTTCGTTGTCCCTTGTCGCCACCCTGTATGAACAATCATGTAGCAGATGATTATGTTATATTTTCTGCTCGTTCCCATCTTGTGTATTATATCTCAGATAGCAGCTTGTTTCCAGTGACCTCGTTACCGTGCATGAAGTAGCCTCTTAGCCTGACGGCCTTAACAGGCATTTTATGACACATGCGATGTTAGGGTAATGATGTGCCACCCTTGACATCCATTAAAGTAACGTTGATGATGGTGACCACAACAAGCTGTAAAGTAAGTTACAGGGGCAACACAGATGAGTATGGAACACAGTTACTGAGCTATTACAGTACAACATTGAAGCCTCGTTTCGTACGGAATATTTTATAACAATAATGTTATTGGTTTTACGTCCCTTTTAACAACTGCGGCTTTTAGAGATGCTGGGTGCCAAAATTTCACCCCGAAGGGATCTTTAAATACGCCTTCTTCTTCTTCTTCTTCGTCTCCTTTTGCTTTAGCGTTTGTCTCACCTCGTGGCAGGGTCCGCTATTTGAATCCGCTAATAATAATAATATCGTATGGCCTCGGGTGCCGGGTGCAAGCTTGGTTATTTGGCACCCAAAGGGTAGTTTGCATGTCGAATTTTGTTGTTCCTTGAATCACTATGAAAGTCAAGGAGGTTAGAACACTATAGCACTTCTGGTAGAGAAATCAGGAACTTTGTGTTGGCAGAAAATCCCGAGATTAATTTTGCCATTATGAACACGGCCTACTGAATTCAAATAGGTTCTTTGACATGCCAACATCGTATGACACGCGTATCGTAATTTTTGCTACCTTTCAAAAATCACTTACCACGACCAGGAGCAAACATGCAAGCTTGGGGTTAGTAGACCGACTCGTTAACAACTCACCCACCGTGGCAAGCTATGAATAGCATGAAATCTATGTTAGCAGATACATTGACGAGGAAATACCAATGGAGTTTGGGTGAAGCAAAAATCATGTATTATATATAAACCGCTAAGGTACAGAGGTGTGCAAATTATTACACTGGATGTCAGTTTTGCAACTTATATTTTTTTACTTTTCATCACTTACTGGAGTAAAAGTGTTTACAAAGCGCTGAAATTATTCCAAGTGTTTAAACAATAGTCTTATTTACATTTTCTTACAAGAAAAAGACAGAATGATTGGTTAGAATTCCCACTTGAAGAGGAGTTTTCCTGATGCAAAAAGTCACACGTTTTGCTTTAATTACTTTATTCTATTTTTTGTGTACATTTAATTTAAAGCTGAGGGATTTGAAATTCATTCAAAGTCAATGAAAAAAAGATGAAACGGACCCAGCTCAGGATCCCCAATTTGGAAGATTTCCATACGCAATTTCTTATAGGAAAAGCTGTAAGTGTACGGGGGATAAAATATCACTAACAAGGGAAGTAACAGGTAAGACAGATCGAAACCTATCTTGAAACTTTGTGGGCGCAATCGTCGTACTATAAGAGGACAAAGTGCGGAAATTCAGCTGCCATATTGAACTGCAGTGAGTCTCTCTCACGACTCGGCCGGCCGGCGCTCCCAGTTTATCTGCCTCCCCTGGAAATGTTCTCCACCTACATCCACACATTTCTGGCATCGTCTTAGGAAACTCCGTTTCACACGCACAAGTCTTCCGTAATTGAGGCTATTTCTCTCCGGATATCTTCTGCGATTTCATTTACTTTTTCCTCGTTAAGTACACGTTTTTAACACTTCGCTTGTTATCGAGTAGAGAACCAGTTCCCCTCAAATTGTTTACGAGCTTCAGCACGGTCTCTCTATGTGGAGGGCGCACGCCAGGAAAATGTGTTATGAAACGTTCAACGACTTCCATGCAAGACTCTGTTTTCACATAATTATCGTACATAAATACTATTTCCTCTACCGTGTACACACGTGGAGGCATTATGAGAATTATACTCAAAAGTAACGCTTCACAACTCGAGAATAGTTGGAGCGACAGATGAACACTAAATACACGTTATAAGCATGGACCAGAACTGCAAAGTGCGCGCTGTGTAACAGGAAGTGATCAGTCAACGGGAGGCAGATAAGCTTGGTGCGCTGGCCGGCCGAGTCATGAGAGAGACTCACTGTACAAGGCTCCGAAATCGTACCAGGCATCCTGGTACGCAGGCATGACGGCTGGAGGAGCTAGGCATCCCTGTGGCACACGGAGTAGTAGCGAGGAGGGGCGTATATGCTGACTGGAGCGTGTGGCTCATTCCCACCGGCCTTGAGTGCTTGGGCGGTCAGGGCTGCCCATTCCAACATGTACGGTACTTGCTACCTCCCATTGATTTATATGAGAGATTTGCCACATGATTTCGGAGCCTTGCAGTTCAATCTGGCAGCTGATTTTCCCCACGTTCTCTTACAGTACAATGATTGCGTCCACAAAGTTTCAAGATAGGTTTCGACCTATCTTACCTGATACTTCCCTTGTAAGTTCGGTATTAATATATGTCAGCAAATGGCCAATAAAATGATTTTGAATAAACATTTTTGACCGATTTAATTCTTTTTTTTTTTTTCATTCTAATTCATTGCACACCTCTATATATGATTCACAAAACTGAAGTTCTTAAACCAGAGACTGGCTGCGTGGTGCAGCGGTGACATTATCGCCTGCTGTGCCCAAGGTTGCAGGATCTAATCCTGGTGCAGTCAGCTGGCATTTGAGGGTGCGAAAATGTGAGGGAGGCGTGTAAGTAGAATTCCTAGCGCGTTTAAGATTCTCTTAGGAGCAAAATTCCTGCACCCCAGTGTCTCTAAAATCCGCAGTAGCTGAAAGGGGCGTAAAACCAATAACATATTTTTAGCCTACTTTCGATTTTTGCAAAAAATGAAAGTAGACTTATGAGATCACTACAGGGCCAAAAATTGTGTGTCTGTCTGTGTGTGTGTATGTGTGTGTGTGAGTCTGTGTGTGTGTGTGTGAGTGTGTGTACTCTGAATGTCTGTCCCCCCCTATCAATTCGAACACGGCGAAACCGAATTGAACGAAATTTGGTACAGAGGTAGAACAAGCAAAGGGCACCTCAGTGTCATGTTTTATATCGCCGCCGTCTTTACCAAATCTGAATGGCGGCCACTCAAACGTTCAAAACGTAAAATCAAATAGCGACTAACCAAATTATCTGATCTCTACCAAATTTGGTAATAACATACCTTCATATAGGACGCGTCTTGTGACCAAACTAAAAGGTCATCCGCCGTACCATTTCAGGATAGCGGCCGTGCGAATTATGCAAACTTTATAATCCATATCATGGGACCCACCAGTTCCGATTATCGAGCCGAGCATCGATTTAACTGTTCTAAAGGAAGAGGCACGTTCGAAATTAAAAGTTTATTTTGTAATACTATAGTGCAGAAGTGATTTTAAAAAGCTGAGCCGTCACGGTAAGAAGACAAGATGGCAGCGGATATCTTGTGCCTGACTTATATTTCACTAATTTGAGTATTGCATGCAATATAGCGTACTGATACAAAATAAATAAACTTAGTATGAAATGCTTTATACATAAATAATATACTCCAATTATGAAATCGTTAGGTCTAAATCATTATTTGCTAACAAGTTCTATGTAAGTCATTTTATATAGATCAATGTTCGTTGGCACAAATGGCTCCGTGGTAAAGCGTTAGTCTGTCATTCATATGCCTATGGTTCAAACCCCATCAGAGTTTGGTTTTTTGCTTGAAATTTTACATATTTGTTGCTTTGTAACGACTCTGACATTTTAAAATTAAGCCATATATTGTGCATATTACGGTGAAATACATATATTTAATTAAAACATAATTCGCCAGCAGATTTGCTCGAGACATCTAGCAGCCAAAAAGGTAACTGCACGCCGGCCTACTTATTAACTTCCAGATTTTATTGAAAAGTTTCTTCTTATGGCCGCTAGAATGCACTCGCCCTGTTAGGATTATATTGTTCGATATTTCTCCACTAGATTTCACGACTGGTCTACATGGGACTCCATTGATAGTATACCATTGGCATTCTATGCGCATCGAATTTGAAGAATGACAGGAATGATACATTTTTACTTCTTATTTAAAAGGGTTTGTTACAGCCTATTGTGCGTTATTTGAAAATGTTATTTGAAGTAAAGAACAAAACGATTTCACATAGTAACTGAATTCTAGCCGCTGGTACTAGTTCAGGTTATTAATACTTTTATTTCAGGCAAATAGCAATCGAAAATATCCACATAGTTTGTATACACACGTCTCTGTAGGGACACGGAAAGATTTGTTAATTCAATTAGGGTTGTGAAAGCCATGCACAACCAGACGTGTAAAGACATGCCTCAACTCAAAGTTGGATGTTGCCCACGGCAGGTCGATTATGTAATAATAACAATAATAATAATAATTTTATTTGTTTTACGACCCTTTTAACTACTGCTGCTTTTAGATACGCCGGGGTGCCGGAATTTTGGCCCGAAGGGGATCTTTAACGTGCCAGTAAATCTACTGACACGGTTCCCTCACATTTGTGCACCCTCAAATGCCAGCTGACTGCGCCAGGATACGAACCTGCAACCTAGTGTCCAGCAAGCGAGAACGTTACCGCAGAGCCACGCAGCCAGTCCGGTTGATTATGTCTCCAGATCCATAACATTCTTAAGATACTTCTTATCTATCTTTCTTCAATGATGGTAGTAGTTTTTTCTAGGTTGTGGCGTTTGGTAGAGGTAAATAGTTTCTAAGGTCTTCAACCAAGGAATGATTCTATTATACTCTTTGATAATAACAACGAGTTATAACTATACTCATACATTTAGGAGAAAGTAGGCTATATGTTCTTTACTGAACATCTTGTTTATTTAAATCGTGATGCCCAACTACAGAGCACGCTTGAACATATTTTGCACAATGTACCTTCTTCTTTTCTTCCCAATATCTCTTCATTCGTTCACTGTCTTCCTTTCTTCTGTCCAGCCTGTATTTTTCCTTTTAGGTTTCTCTGCAAATTTATGTTTGTTTACTAGGTTTCTAAATTTTACTCTATCTGGAATGGTTTTCTCAGCAATACCCATTTCTTGTAGATCTTCATGTATTTCTGTTAACCAACTGTTGCGGATTTTCAGGGTTAGCGCTAGATTTAGAATTCTCTTTGTCTGCCCGTCGTTATCCATTCTGTGAAGGTGTCCGTATAATTTTAATCGTCGTTGTCTGATAGTATCTGTGATTTTTCCTGCGGATTGAAAATTTTCATGTGGTTTCTTTTTCATCCAAATTCCATTTTCGAACTTTGGTCCTAGGATTTTTCTGAGAATTTTCCTCTCTTGTTTTTTGATGCTTTTCATTTGTGACCTGCCCCCCATTAATCAGTATTTAGGATGCATACAGTGCCTCTGGTTTGATGACTGTGTTGTAGTGTCGTAATTTTCCATTCTTTGAGATACATAAAACCTTTATTATTATTATTATTATTATTATTATTATTATTATTATTATGATTATTTATTTATTTATT
Source organism: Meconema thalassinum (assembly GCA_946902985.2). Lineage (NCBI taxonomy): Eukaryota > Metazoa > Arthropoda > Insecta > Orthoptera > Tettigoniidae > Meconema > Meconema thalassinum. Next base: position 1,027,069,186 of record OX336388.2, read on the forward strand.
TATTTACATTGTTTAGACCCAAAGGATCACATTAAGCAAATTATGTTCTGGAGCTGTTCTTTTTGTTCTTCCAGAACTCCTTCATCATCTCACTGTGTCGGACTCGACGTTCCTCCGTCCATCCTATCCCTGGTCTCCTTGGTCGATCTTCATGTGTGACTTCCCAACTGTGGATCTTATGTCGGAATGTCATTCGATCGTCTATGTCTATTGGTATGATGTTGGCACTTTCGAGATCAATTTGGACTTGGGTAACCCAGACTGTTGTCACTTTAAGTTTTCGTAAGTAAGTCAATATTCTCTTTGTTAGCCGGTCGTCATTCAGTCTCATAATGTGGCCGTAGAATCTCAGTCGTCGCTTGCGGAAATCTGACTCGATGTTAGAGTATCTCTCTGTGATTGTGTGTGATTGCAGACGATATCCATTATCTGTGAGTTTAGGGCCCAATATTTTACGGATGATTTTTCTCTCAGCCTTCTTGATGTTCTCAAGATCCCCTTTGTAGTTGAGGTTTAGTGTCTCGCTGGCGTAAAGTGTCTCAAGTTTGATGACAGTCGTGTAGTGTTGAATTTTGGTGATGATGCTCATGCATTTCTTGTTGTAAATATTTGCGATTTTTCCGTATGCTTTCCGCAATTTAAGTTCACGAGATTTTTGCGCCACTCTTTCCATGCCTGTGGGTTCAATAATTTCACCCAAATACTTGAATTGATTAACCCTGTTTATCATACCGTACTCTGTGAGTAAATTTTGTGCTTGAATGTGTTTTGTCGATATAAACTCGGTCTTTGTGAAGGAAATTTGTAGTCCGACCTTTTCAGCACACTCTTTTAAGACCTCAATCTGAAGAATTGCCGTTCGTTCATCAGCGGAGAGGATTGCAAGATCATCCGCGAAAGCGAAGCATGTCACGTCGATATTATCCGTTTGCCTTCCTAGCATGACGGGCTTCCAGGTATTCCGACTCCTCAGTTCATTTCTCCATTCTTTGATGACCTTCTCTAGGACGATATTAAATAGTAGAGGGGAGAGCCCATTACCCTGCCGTACACCTGTCCCGATGAGGAAAGGTTCAGATACTTCACCAAGGAACTTGACTTTGGAAGTTGTTTCAGATAGGGTATGTTGGATGAGGCGTCGTGTTTTCGGGATGAGCGTGTATTCTTCGAGTATATTAAAGAGGGATAGGCGGTCGACAGAGTCATAAGCTTTCTGAAAATCGACAAATACGCAGATGGTTGGAAGATTTCGTAAAGCTCGAAGTTTCAGTGTGGACTTGAGGTTGAAAATTTGTTCAGTACTTGATCTGTTTGGTCTGAACCCTGCCTGGTATTCACCAATGAGAGGCTCGAGCTGTTCTTGTATGCGTTGTAGGAGGCAAGCAGAGAAGACTTTGTAAGGTACAGAAAGGAGGGATATCCCTCTATAGTTATTCACATCCAATCTGTCTCCTTTTTTGTAGAGTGGGTGAATGAGTGCGCATTTCCAATCATCTGGGAGTTTTTCACTTCGACAGACTTCTTGGATGATCTGTGTAATTTCCTGCAGTGATCGTGGTCCAAGATTTTTCAGCAGTTCCGCGACAATTCCGTCTTCTCCTGCTGTCTTTCCATTCTTGAGTTTTTTGATATGGCGAGTGATTTCTTCTTGTGTTGATGGATCAGCGTCTGGCTTGACGTGTTCTGGGGTCGTATGCAAGAAACGCACAGTTGGTTCGGGACAGTTAAGGAGCCCAGAAAAGTAGCGTGCAAGTTCATCGCAATTTTCACGATTAGTAAGTGCCAGTTTTCCATCCTGTTTCCTAAAGGTTATATTTGGCGGTGCATAACCCTTAATATTATTCGCGAAGGTCCTGTAGAAATTCCGACTATCGGAGTTTCTGAAATCATTCTCCATGGACTTAAGTTGCTCAGTGATATAATCACGCTTGACTTTCCTGATAGTCTTGTTCGTCTGTTTACGGATGTCGAGGAAGTGTCCCAGGGTTCCTGGTGATCTACTGCTGATGTATTTTTGGAATGCGATTCGGCGATTGGCAATGGCTTGATCACACTCAGAATTCCACCATGGATGTTTTATCTTTCTTTTTAGCGGGATCAGTGCTTTAGCTTGTCCGATAATTTTGCTACTAAAGTCGTTCCAGTTATTCGCCGGTTCCTTTTCCCATTCCTCTACAATATTTGTTTCTTGAATCATAGCTAAATCGAATTTCGGGATATGTGGTTTGCGACGGTGAACTCTCTTTGGGGTGAACTTTACTTTGATTCTTGTAAGGTAGTGATCCGAGTCGATATTCGCGTCTCGTCGGACTTGAACGTCGTGAATAGTTCTGTAGTGGGCGTAGGAAATTATTATTATTATTATTATTATTATTATTTTATTATTATTATTTTATTATTATTATTATTATTCACAGGGAGTTAGAAGGTACGGTTTGTAACAAAATTTTCCAAATCGTCTCAATAGTACAGGACAAATCTTGAATTTCTGGAAAAATCAACCGAAATATATTTATTTATAAAGTGCGTTTAAACAAATAAACAACATGATAGCTCCTGCCAGAACAGAGTCACGTCTAGCCCTCATAACAGTAAAGCCGAACGGGTGGTCTATACACTTGAATCAATCGTCCATTTAAAAGAAAGAGAATTACACACAGCAGTGACGAATTGCACTCTCAATATACAAATATTAACAATTTGTTTAAAAAGAGTGTTTAAATAAATACACCAGAGGCCACACAACAGTAAAGCCGGGTGGGTGCTTTCTACACAGAACTCCTAGTAAGTGTAAAATTACTGTGAAGTGAATCGACCATCCCTACTACGTGCAAGAGATAGAGTTTAGTTGTTGATTTTTACGGGCTTTTCGGCATCATCGTCATGTAGCCCCGTGTACTTGCGCCAGTGTAGAATTTGTCTTACAACCTGTGTAACTGTGATGTCTGTACTAGTGTGTGTATTTGTAATTGATGTGGAATTTGGCTAAGAAGAGGCCGTGACATTAAATTAGGTACCATCCAGGCATTTGCCTGGAGAAGAAGTGGGAAATCACGGAAAACCACTTCCAGGATGGCTGAGGTAGGGATTGAATCCACCTCTTGTCAACTTCCCCTCAGGACGCAGAGTGTACCCCGTTCCAGCCTACAAACCAAAATTAATTTTCTTGTCAGAGCCGGGAATCGAACCTGAATCTCCTCAGCGACAACTACAAATACCAGCCGGAACACCGAGTAGTGGAAAAAATAGGTACTATCCCGGTATTTGCCTGGGGTGAGTGTGGAAAAACACGCGGAAATACACTCAGGATAGCCAGTGTCAGCGGCGGGATTCGAACCTGTGATGTCTGGACTTGCAACAGCTGTCCTTGCGAACGTGGTACGTGAATTAACGAGCACAGCTGCGTCACCGAGCGGTGTCATGGTTGATGTTCAATGGAATGGAGCTGAACAGTGACACCATAGAAGGTCTCATATCAGCAATGTGTTGGTGGTCTTCCAAGTTAATCCTACCAATCAGTGGACTGCAGTGTGGGAAGCTGACGTCACAAATCTCCTCCCCAGGCTTGCTATCACTCGTTTCCAACAACGTCTACTATATTGGGGTCTAGGGACATCTCCGAGTACTGGGATGTGAGTGAAGTATATCTAGAGGTAATATCGTAAGATGGGGTGAAATCTTAAATTTCAATTTCTTCTTTTCTTATATATAACAAGTAGTTCCGTGAAGAACTATACAGCCTATTTTCATACATCCTACTTATGTTAATTGCCTCTATCTACATACAAAATTTCAGTTTTGTCAACGGTAATAGATTCGTAGATATTGAGAACCGACTAAATATTTCAGATGGTCGCCATGTTGGATTTTATATATGTAGGTCCTAGAGTTATGTACTGTTACATGAAGATTATTGTGTACGTGTAGCATTCCTACTTCAATAGCATGATTAGGACACAAGAAGTAACAAGGAGATTTTAAAATTTCGCACAGCTGCCATCTTGTGGTTATGGAAACAATTGAAATAAATTAGACGCTAGTGGATTAACATTCGTATAAGGGTTTACTATACCAAGTTTCACTGCACTCGGTTGGTTGAATTGCGAGAAACGTCCATGTGAATATTTATACTTCGCGTCGCCGTCATGTTGGATTTGTGATCACCAGGTTATTTAAAGTCCTATAGGTGAACTTAAGTTCATAGCCCCTATGAATATAAAACAATTCAGTTTGATTGCTATAATAGATTTGTAGATATTCAGAGCCGTCTAAATACTTCGGATGTTCACCATGTTGGATTGTTAAATGTATTGGCCATAGAGTCATGTACCATTAAAGGAAAATTATTGCGTAGGTTCATTATTCAAACTTTCACTTCGATCGCATGATCACGACACAAGAAATAAAAACTTAATTTTAAAATTCGCAAAGCCGCCATACTGAGGTTATGTAAACAATTGAACTATATTAGATACCAGTACATTACAATGTGCATAAACCTTTCCTGTACCAGATTGCATTGCGTTTGGAACATTAAATCGCGAGAAAGGTCTATTTAAAATTTTCAAATTCGCTTGGCCGCCATGTTCGTTTTGTAGTTAACCGGTTTTTGAAAGTCTTATAGATGAACTTCCAGTAGTGCCCTTTATCTTCGTACAAAATTTCAGGGTGAAACCGCTAATAGTTTCAGAGATATAGAATGCCGGTGAAATATTTCGCACAGCCGCCATCTTGTGGTTATGTATATAATTGAACCAAGTTAGATGTCGGTGCATTATAATGTGTATAACCATATACTGTACCAAGCTTTATTGCGTTTGGTTGGTTAAATCGCGAGAAACGTCTATTTAAAAGTCGCAAATCGCGTGGCCGCCATGTTGGTTTTGTAGTTACCAGTTTTTCAAGTCACATAGGTGAACTTCCAGTAGTTCCCTTTATCACCGTAAAAATTCCAGGGTGATATCGGGAATAGTTTCGGAGATATTGAATGCTGGTGAAATATTTCGCACAGCCGCCATGTTGGATTGGTGAGACATAATAAAATTTGAAGGGCACGGTCGGGGTCGTCCGGAATAGTGCTTACCGAGTTTCACTGAAATCGCTCCAGCCGTTTAGAAGTTATTAGGGGACACACACACACAGACCTCACACACACACACGCACACACGCACACACACACGGACAAAAGGTGATCTCATAAGCCTATTTTTTCAAAATTGAAAATAGGCTAAAAATGGAAATGTATATCTGTCCGACGTTAATGGACTCTGATACCGTTTAACCGATTGCATTGTAATTTTGTAGAGTTGTAGTGCACACCCCAAGGAAGGTTTTTGGCAACAATAATTTTAGATAGCCCTCTCCATTCCTTTCATTTATGCCCTTTGGCACAAATTTACACCGTTTTTAGCCTACTTTCGATTTTTGCAAAAAATGAAAGTAGACTTATGAGATCACTACAGGGTGAAAAAAGTGTGTCTGTCTGTGTGTGTGTATGTGTGTGAGTCTCTGTGTGTGTGTGTGTGTGTGTGTGTGTGTGTGTGAGTGTGTGTACTCAGAATGTCTGTCCCCCCTATCAATTCGAACACGGTTAAACCGAATTGAACGAAATTTGGTACAGAGGTAGCACTGGCAAAGGGCACCTAAGTGTCATGTTTTATATTGCCGCCATCTTTACCAAAAGGTAATGGCGGCCAATCGAATGGTCAAAACTTAATAATGCATTACGACCAAACTAATCATCGGATCTTTACCAAATTTGGTAACAACCTACCTTCATATGGGACGCGTCTTGTGCCCAAACTACAAGGTCATCAAACGTACCATTTCAGGATGGCGGCCGTGTGAATAATGCAAAATTTATAATCCATAACATGGGACCCACCAGTTCCGATTATCGAACCAAGAATCGTTTAATCTGTTCTAAGCGACGTGGTTCGTTCGAAATTAAAAGTTTATATTGTAATATTATAATCTAGAAGTGACTTTAAAAATCTGAATCGTCTCGGCTATTTGACAAGATGGCAGCTGATCTCTCGTTCTGACCTATATTTTACTAATTTCAGTATGTTGCATGCAATATAACATACTGATAAAAATTATATGAACTTAATATGAAATGAACTCGGTTTGAAATATATTCCAAAGAAATCTTCATTCCAAGTGATTATTTGCTAATACAGTACGTTATATGTATTTAATCGATAACGCGTGAGTTATGAGTGTACGATTGGCTGTGTGGTTAGAGCTCCCGTCTCTCATGTGGCTGGCCAGGGTTCAAATCCTATCAGAGTAGAAATTTTTGCTTGATTTTTTATTATATTTATTGTTTCTTGAGTACTGAGACGTTATAAAATAAAGCGTTATATGGTGCGTTTTGCAATGGAAATTATATATTAAAAAAACGACATTCTCCACCGGAGTGACATCTACCAGCCTTCAGTTGTACTATGCAGAAACTATAGATTCGAGCAGCGCTCTATACCGGCCAGTTAGTGAACCCAGTCTTAACGACTGCTAGGAGTAATAATACAGTAACATTCGTTCATTCCTTGTGCACATCGAACCAAGAATCGTTTAATCTGTTCTAAGCGACGTGGTTCGTTCGAAATTAAAAGTGTATATTGTAATATTATAATCTAGAAATGACTTTAAAAATCTGAATCGTCTCGGCTATTTGACAAGATGGCAGCTGATCGCTCGTTCTGACCTACATTTTACTATTTTCAGTATGTTGCATGCAATATAACCTACTGATAAAAATTATATGAACTTAATATGAAATGAACTCGGTTTGAAATACACTCCAGTGAAGAATTCTTCAATCCAAGTGATTATTTGCTAATACAGTACGTTATATGTATTTGATCGATAACGCGTGAGTTATGAGTGTACGATTGGCTGTGTGGTTAGAGCTCCCGTCTCTCATGTGGCTGGCCGGGGTTCAAATCCTATCAAAGTAGAACTTTTTTGCTTGATTTTTTTATATTCATTGTTTCTTGAGTACTGAGACGTTATAAAATAAAGCGTTATATGGTGCTTTTTGAAATGGAAATTATATATTAAAAAAAACGACATTCTCCACCGGAGTGACATCTACCAGCTTTCAGTTGTACTATGCAGAAACTATAGATTCGAGCAGCGCTCTATACCGGCCAGTTAGTGAACCCAGTCTTAACGACTGCTAGGAGTAATAATACAGTAACATTCGATTATTCCTTCTGCACAGAGGCGTTGTTGCTAACCTCAAAACTTGCAATATGGATGATTTGGAGATGGATTATTTTGTTATACCGTGTATTTAAGATTAGCCTATAAATTAACGGGTTGGAAAGTTACTTCACTTAGTCCTATATCATTCGTATACGACACAGAACAACAACGTGACGTCAGATTCTGATCTGCTCTGATTGGCTATTACATTGCTGCAGTTGGGTAGTTGGCAGTCAAGGATAAAATTCGCGACTGCCAACTGCCAGCTACCAACTGCAACTTCATGTTGTGTATGGTGCCTATAGTATACACGGAGTCGATCGCGACTGCCGACCGAGGACTACCAACTACGGACTGCCGACTGCGCATTGTAGATGGGCCTTATTAGAGCAACGAAGTTTCAATTATTGTAAGTAGTCGGTGTTTGGAGTGTTTGCTGATGAAATTGCAAAATGCTGGGGTAAATTATAAACTATGGTTTGAACGCCACTGTTCAAATCCTGTGTGCCAATTTGCACTTCAAATAGGAAGAAATTAGGAGATGATAAGGACAGAGAGTTATAACTATACCCATACATTTAGGAGAAAGTAGGCTATATGTTCTTTCCCGAACATCTTGTTCTTGGCTCAAATCTACACCGTTTCACCGATCTGAACCGGATTTTACGTACTTACCATTTGGATCACGAGTAACACTATCTACTTGAAAATTCGGACAGCCCTCTCTATTCCCTTCATTTAGGCCCATTGGCACAAATACAGAATTTCCATCCCCACAAGCGTTATAGCCTAATTTAATTTAAGGGCGTCATCACGAGCATGGGGACTTACAGCATTGGCGAGGATTCGCTATTTTACAGTATCAGTGGAAAAATGTTATTTTCCTTGCTTCTATGCACACTTTGTTTGATTTTCTCTGTTTTGCCGACAGAATCCATGCCATATTTTGGGATCATTTTTATACAGGTGGTGACACTGTTCGTACGGAAGTTCTCGACACTGGCGTCTATTTAACAGTCTGTTATTCCTTCATGCAAATATTATCACTTACATAGACAGAATGAAAGCAGAATGGGACCTTGAAGTATGGCGTTGCCATAGTATTGTAGTGTCGGAAACCAAGATGATATTTTGATGTACTGTATTATTTATAGAGTTGGATTGTGGGGTCTGAAACGAGGCGTGATTTTTTGTCTAATTTATTAGTCTCTGCGCCGCTTTTTGCATGTGAGTATTTGGATCTTTACGACGGTTTACCAAGGTATGATTGTTTCTATTTTGCACGGTATGCATTCTTACTCTTTACAGATTTATTTTTTGTTACTTTAATGCTTCTGTTTGCAAATAATTAACTGCTTTTTGTCGTTTTCGACCAGTAATCAGCGAGCTCTTGTTGTCAATTTGGGTACTACTGATTACTACTGTGACGTATTCTACCGACTCTCCCATTAGTTTATTAAGTTTGCCTTATAAATCTTACTGGTCAATTGCGCAAATCTATTTGAATAAAGTTTGTATTTTGTCTTTCAAGGCCAAGGGAACCCCTTACCAGACACCGCGTAAACCGATAAAAGTACCTGAATTTTATTTTCTTGGCCGTGATTGCCAATATAGAATCTCTTTGGAAGCCTTTATAGGGAGGTGAAAGACTGTTTCAGCGTTTAGCTCTCGCTGTTAAGTACCACGGGTGCACTAGATAAGAATTGGGGTAACGCGCAGTTCGATATTCCTTTGTAGGTACCCAAAATTGACAACAAGAGCTCGCTGATTACCCGTCTCGGAGTTGCTAGGCGAAACCCCTCACAAGACATGGCATAAACTTAGAAATATTGATGTGATTAAAATGGTTTTGTTATTATTACGTGAGATGATTACAGTTTGTCTTGTTACCTTTACTCTAAATCATGACATGATACGTAGTCTGTACAGTATTACTTACTGTGGATATGGCAATTGCTACCAAGTTAGATGTATTTTAGCATACTATTAGTTATTTTCAAGTATAGTATGAGGACGTTAAACGATGGGTGTTCAATATTTAAGAAATGTTATTTAAATTTTACTACCTGTACATAGAAGCCTCCGTGGCTTAGGCGGCAGCACGCCGGCCTCTCACCGCTGGGGCTGTGGTTGAAATCCCAGTCACTCCATGTGAGATGTGTACTGGACAAAGCAGAGACAGACAGGTTTTTCTCCGGGTACTCCGGTTTTCCCTGTCACTATTTCATTCCAGCAACACGTCCCATTATAATTTCATTTAATCTGTCATTCATTTAATCATTGCCCCAGGGGAGTCTACAAAACATTGTACTGAAAAATGGAAAGAAGCTTGAAAATTCGGACAGCACTCAAAAATTCCCTTCATTTAGGCCCTTTGGCACAAATACTGAATTTCCATACCCCACAAGCTTTATAATGTTGTTTAAGGGTGTCATCACGTGAATGGGGACCTACAGCATTGATAAGGAATCATTATTTTACAGTATGAGCGGAAAAAATACTATTTTCCTCCCTTTAATGCATACTTTATTTGATTCTTTGAGCTTATATTCATCTATGAAAAAAATCGGCTTATGTGATCACCTTTTATCAGTGTGTCTGTCTGTCTGTCTGTGTGTGCGTGTGTGTGTGATTGATTCGTGTGAGATCTTAATAACATTGGAATTTATTGCATGAAATCAATGTTAGCAGAAACATTGACGAGAAAATACCAATGGAGTTTGGGTGAAGCAAACGCTCAAGTACAGAGTTGTGCAAATTATTAGACTGGATGTAAGTTTTGCAACTTATGATTTTTTACTTTTCATGACTTACTGGAGTGAAAATGTTAACAATGTGCTGATATTATTCCAAGTGTTTAAACAATAGCCTTACTTACATTTTCTTCCAAGAAAAAGACAGAATGATTGGTTAGAATTCCCACTTGAAGAGGAGTTTTCCTGATGCAAAAAGTCACACGTTTTGTTTTAATTACTTTATTCTAATTTTTGTGTACATTTAATTTAAAACAGAAGGATTTGAAATTCATTCAAAGTCAATGAAAAAAAAGATAAAACGGACCCAGTTCAGAATCCCCAATTCTGAAGATTTCCAGACGCAATTTCTTATAGGAAAAGCTGCAAGTCTACGGGAGATAACATATCACTAACAAGGGAAGTATCAGGTAAGACAAGTCGGAACCTATCTTGAAAATTTCTTAACAGCTGGAGCGACTTCAATGAAACTCGGTAAGTTAATAGCACTAGTCCGGACGACCCCGACCATGCTCTTCAAATTTTGGTTCGTCTCACCAATCCAACATGGCGGCTGTGCGAAATATTTCACCAGCATTCAATATCCCCGAAACTATTACCGATATCACCCTGGAATTTTGTACGGTGATAAAGGGAACTACTAGAAGTTCACCTATGTGACTTTTGAAAAACTGGTAACTACAAAACCAACATGGCGGCCAAGCGAATTTGCGACTTTTAAATATACGTTTTTCGCGATTTAACCAACCAACCTGGTACAGTATATGTTTATACACATTTTATTGCACCGACATCTAACTTCGTTCAATTGTTTATATAACCTCAAAATGGCGGCTGTGCGAAATATTTCCCCGGCATTCTATATCTCTGAAACTATCACCGGTATCAACCTGAAATTTCGTACGGAGATAAAGAGTACTGCTGGAAGTTCATCTATGAGACTTTCAAAAACCGGTTAGCTACTAAACGAACATGGCGGCCAAGCGAAGTTGAAAGTTTTAAATAGACTTTCTTCGCGATTTAATTGTCCAAACGCATTGAAACATGCTACAGCAAATGTTTATTCACAATGTAATGCACTGGTATCTAATTTAGTTCAATTGTTTACGTAACCTCAAGATGGCGGCTGTGCGAATTCTAAAATTAAGTTCCTATTTCTTGTGTCGTGATCATGCGATCGAAGTGAAAGTTTGAATAATGAACCTACGCAATAATTTCCCTTTAATGGTACATGACTATATGGCCTATATATATAACAATCCAACATGGCGACCATCCGAAATATTTAACCGGATCTCAATATCGACGAATCTATTACAGCAATCGAACTGATTTTTTATGTTCATAGGGGCTATGAACTTGTGTTCTAATCATGCAATTGAAGTTTGAATACTACACGTAGCCTACACAATAATCTTCATGTATCAGTACATAACTCTAAGACCTACATATATAAAAATCCAACATGGCGACCATCCGCAATATTTAGTCGGTTCTCAATATCTACGATTCTATTACAGCAATCAAACTAAAATGTTGTATGTTGATAGAGGCAATTTACATATGTATGATATATGAAAATAGGCTGTCTAGTTCTTCACGGAACTACTTGTTTTGTTTAATGTTCTCTTTTTATACTACGTGTGCTGTTTGTAGTCTACGAGTGTTTCAGTATCATTTTGGTATTCATTATTCCCCTAATCAAATTCATGTATTATTATGAAGCTGGGATTCTAGGAGTTTATCTGCGGGCTACCATCATCCTCTTGAAATGTTGCTGATCGATAGAACACGCAAGACTAATACAATGAAGAAAAAGAAATGTATTGGCCCTTAAAATTTGATTGTTAGGTTAATAATGCATACTAAGATGAAAATATGCTTCTGAAATATTCAGTTATATTAGCGAAATTTCAGGATTAATCTATTATAAGCTACAAGCAGTACAGAGCCGCCGTACCCACCTACTTAACGATTTCAACACAAGTTTTGATTAGATGAAAAGCACGCACAAGGACTTTGAGTGGCAATAATATTGCTCATTATAACAACGTCCTCCTCCGAGTTGTTCACAATACGACACAGCGAGCAAAGGTACGATATCGTAATATCCAATTGTAATCCCGAGTAACGCCGAGCTTAAGAGCTAGTTGCTTATATAATATGAACTTTGTATTATTTCGAATCTAAATAATAGCTTACAGGTTTACAGTTAACATTTCGTGTGCCAAAATGATGATACAGTGTGGCAAAGATGTGAAAACAAACAGGTAAATATAAGGTTAAAATATACAATATTTACAAAATAGATTTCAAATAAGAGGTTAGGTATTAAAATACTAAAGTTCCACCGCCAGACTGAGAAATATCCAATCATAAATAAGTCTTCAGGTGTAGATAATGAACACATGTTGCCATGGTAACTAACTGTGGGAAATCTGTCTATGCTAAAGTATAACGTTTTATGTTAAAGCAGGAGGTATAGTGCCCTATATCACATTCGTCAACGTCGCTTGCAAGCCTATTACTGTGCGTACGCCTGGGAATAAGAGGACGAGACATGATAACATGGTTTAGTCTCCTAACATTAACGCATCGGAGAAACGTAAACAAGATAACTCGAAACATAAATTTAGGCAGCTGGTAAGTGAAGGTCATCCAAGCGAAATGCCCAGGGGCGTATTCTTAGGGCTACCGGGGCTACCGGCGGTAGCACAAGAAAATTATATTAAAAATAAATAACACTTTATTACAGGTTCAACAAAGCATTCAAACAATCGTGACTTTCATGCACATTCTTCTTTATCGAAATAAATAATGGTTAGTGAGTAGTCAACGCGGCTGCGCAGCAGAAACCGTTCGAGAAATCGGCAGCCTCACGCCGCCCTCCCCATCTCTCCGCACCCACCCTTATTCCGTGCAGGCCCAGCGCTCATAGCGACTGAGTTGCCGCTACGGCCAGCGGTTTCTTACCATACTGGACAGGGCCTAACAAGAATAAACACAGCTTGGAGCGGCGATGGTCTGAGTAACGCGGAGGGAAATAGGTACTAACACATGTATACCACGCAAAATAACATCAAACTACCAAATATTTAAATGATTGCATACACAACATCAAATAAAATTATTCGCTTAACAACTTGAAACCACGCAAGAAACCGCCAATTTTTAACCCCGATTCAAGTTAAACCCCAGGCTAAGGAGCGCTTAGTCGCCCCGCATATCTGGCCCACACGCCGCAGGCTCGCGCAGCCAGAGGCTAATTTAATTGAGTACCAGCGGTTTCTTTGAAGTTAAAAGCGTTTAATGGAACAAATAGCTTACAATAAATGTACATTATCGCGCTCATATATGTGAATATGTTTTAGAAGTTGTAGTATTTTCGATGTGTGATTTATTTAAATGTGTGTATGCTGAAGAATATTTATGTAGTGTTTTGTTTTAACTGTGCCAGTCGTGATTTTGTGAGAAAATTACGGAACAAACACATGCGGGGGCTTTAAATGCCAGTGACTGTATAATAGAGAGTTTGTTAGAAGTTCCTTTCAGCCGTCGTCTATACAGTGAGAAAGTTCATATTATACATATGACAAGGCCTACACCTGAACTGCAATAATTATTGTGTGCCAATGTATACACGTCATTTCACATCATAGGCTATATGCTAGGCGGAATAGGTTATCTGGCAGTTCTAAACTGTCTCAATTGTATTGCTGGCCGTGTTTGTTATTTAGTCGTGAAAGGAAGGGTTTTCAAATATGAACTCTTTTCGCACGGTAGTTCAAAAGCATGTTTTGTGTAATATTAAGCTCAGCGGTAGCCCAGATCTTCAGACCAGTATACGCCACTGGAAATGCCAGTCTTATAAGGAGAGAGGGACGCTGTCCAACTGATTTCCGTCCATTGACACGCGACCCTTAGAACGTTGTTGCCAGACTACTTACATAGAATGGAGTAAAATTATTTTTTGCGAGAACTACTGAACACGGTTCCACCCCGGACGTTATTTCCTTTCTTTTTATGTTGCACATCTCAGTGCAAACACAAAGTAATAGGGCGTACGATTAGTCTGCTATAGGCAGTTAAATAATGAAACTAAACCATTTTTTCGCTAAACTATGGATTTTTTATTATACGGAATTCAAGTATTTTCGGCACCTCGTGGCCTGAAGAATCATATCTGTTTTTATACATAGCCTATCTAACTGATTTAAGGTAGGATCCACTCTGAAGTGGCGTGAACAAAAGCCATCCTAAGTGTGGCTTTCCCCAACATCGTTTCATACTCACTCCAAGGAATTGTCAGGACGTTAACTTATGTCAAGTCTTGGGCTCCTTACACAAGCCTAGTTACATAGTTACATAGCCATCACAATAACACAGGTTATCAGGAGGTACATACCTACACACACACAAGAACACGGACTGGCATAACCTATGCAGCTAATAATAATATCGTATGGCCTCGGGTGCCTGGTGCAAGCTTTGTAATTTGACACCCAGAGGGTAGCTTGAATGTCGAATTTCGTTGTTCCTTGAATCACTATGAAAGTCAAGGAGGTTCGATAATAGATATCTAAGCTCCTTGAACATTAAAGCGCTTTTTAGTAGAGAAATGAGGAACTTTGTGTTGGCGGAAACTCCCGAGATTAATTTTGCCATTATGAACTCAGCCTACTAAATTCAAATGGGTTCTTTGACATGCCAACATCGTATGACATGCGTATCGTATTTTTGCCGCCTTTCAAAAATCACTTACCACGGCCAGGGACGAACCTGCAATCTTGGGGTTAGTAGACCGACACGCTATCCACTCACCCACCGTGGCAAGCTAAATGACACAAAAACAACTATTTAGATCAGTGGTTCTTAACCGATGGTCCGCGGGAGAAAAGGGTCCACCATCACTTATAAAAAAGTGGCCAAAAATGGGGATTTCGAAAACGATGTGCATTGAATGAGAATCGTCCGAATGTATTCGTGGCGATGACTATCAAGTTTTGAATTGAAATATCTTTAAAATAAGTGTTATTGAGGAAGGGTTACAACTGATTAGGTGTATTGAGGGGGAGGAATGGGGTAGGCGGGATGGGGTGGGGGAGGTGACGGGGGGGGGGGGGGGGGGGAGAGGGAGGGCTGGTCCGTACATGATTCAATTTCAAGTTGAGTGGTCCGCAGACTTCTACGGGTTCAGAACCACTGATTTAGATAAATGTCAGCAGACTTTCCTTAATTTTAACCCATACTGTGTCTTTTCCGGATATACCTTAGCCTTGCGTATCGTTTGCGATATATTCCGCAACGTAATTTCTCGGGTCACGTATGGAATATTCCGTAGGCTATCATAAGTGTGTCATTTAATTAGGTTGCAGCAAGGTCTCTGACATGGTTTATAAACGCAACTAGAACCAAAAATGAATACCTGAATCGCATCATTTATATTATTCGGGATTAAAAAGATCCATATTAATTTTGAAAGTATTAGCTGATGTGCGATGTAAACAGTGAACTATCAGGCTCGTGCTATAGAAATTTGGATGGAATTTCAAGATATTAGGACAAGTCAGACAGTGATAATGAAGGCAATGTTGAAGAGATTGGGGGTTCAAGTGACAATGGAGCTAATGGAAATGAGAGCAGTGGTGATGCAGATACAAGTGTGGTACTCAAATGTATGTCTGCTTTTAGCTATCTAATTCCATGCTTTCCCGCAACTGTTCATGTTTTGTTCTGCTTTCCTCCATTGAATTTTTTTATAAACAACATTGAAAAAGGGACAAAAATAAACAGGTTTTAAACATCTTTTTTCAAGAAAAAAAAGAGCACTTAGAGAATAGTTCAACATATTTCAGCGACTCTGGAAGGGTTAAATATTCCTTCGGGGGCGAAATTCCGGCCCCCCGGCGTGGCATCTCCAAAACCGTCAGTAATTAAAAGGGACGTAAAAGGAATAACATTATTATTTACCAAGGATGTGGATTCTGACCATACCCGATAAGGTACATCTACTGGTTCTACTTCTGTCATCAGGTCAACTGTAATAGTTATTTCACGTACTATTAATCCCGTTACTTTCTCATTAAGGGTAACTCATATCCATTTAAGCAAGGCAGCGGCAATTGCCTGGGGAATGTAACATTCCATCACACCGAACGCGCTCGTTCATAATTCTGGCGTCAATTGGTTTGTTTTTTGAAAAATATATTGAATATAGGCATTGGAATAAAACTCAGCAATTTCTTTAGGTTAATGCCATGTGTTGTGTGGGGTTTCGCCTAGGAACACCATGCTGGCTCGTCAGCGGGCTCTCAGTGTCCGTGCTCGGACATGAAAGGTATGAACAACACGACTTGGTCGAATTGAAACAGGCACATGTTTCTGGTGTTACTGTTGTTGCTGATTCTATTAGTCCATTTGCAACATCGTGGTCATGCAGCCTCGTATACTTGGCTGTGGATAGATTAAGGCCACGGCTGCCTCTTTCCCAATCCTTACCTAAAATTACAAATACACATACTACTACTATCTACTACTACTACTACTAGTACTACTACAGACACCACAATAACACAGATTATCATACAAAGTCTATACGCACCCAAATACATGGGTATAAATGGCCACGATGTCCAAACCCCTCATATGAAAAAACAACTACGATAACATTTCCTGTTCACGCACGTACTAGACATTTAGTTACCAGAATGAAATAGACTTAAAAACATTTGATTATCCATCAACAGACAAAAATCAAAACACCATAGCTTATATTCCATTCAACAATATCTTACTACGATGCTATCGAATATTACCATTAATATCGACGTACAAGGACAAGAACTCAACGGTGCAGATGAACAAGATTAAAGATGTTTTTGATTTTTCCTAAGCGCAGTTTACCAACCTCACTCACTGGAGAAGAGATCGTGTATATTGTCTCTGAATAATGTATGAAGTTCCTCAGGGAATACGTCAAGATTATTTCCGTTCATTCCGTCACTGTATTGTGTACACAATTTAAGCTTTTAAGCTGCGGTTACTCTCTTAGCAAAATATTTGTCATTGTACTGGTGAGAAGAATTACTTTTGGTTTTCTGAATTAAACTACAATAACTTGTAATGCATACAGCTTGTTAGAAAAAACACATCTTAAATACTGTATATACAAGTAAATGACAATATATCAATCAGTCCCTGGGGTCTAGTTTAGATGATATTCCAGTTTAAACTTGAAAATGATTAACGTGTATAGTCATTAGCCTACTTTCGATTTTTGCAAAAAATGAAAGTAGACGTATGAGATCACTACAGGGCGAAAAAAGTGTGTCTGTCTGTGTGTGTGTATGTGTGTGAGTCTGTGTGTGTGTGTGTGTGTGAGTGAGTGTGTGTACTCTGAATGTCTGTCCCCCCCTATCTATTCGAACACGGTGAACACAAATTGAACGAAATTTGGTACAAAGGTAGCATTAGCAAAGGACACCTCAGTGTCATGTTTTATATCGCCGCCATCTTGACGGAAACGTAATGGCGGCCACACAAATGTTCAAAGCTTAAATCAAATTACGACTAACCTAATCATCCGATCTCTACCAAATTTTGCAACAACATACCTTTAGGGGGCAGCATCCTTTGACCAAACTAATAGGTCATCAGCCTAATAGTTTGCGGATGGCGGCCATCTTTTTGTGAAAATCGATTGCCCCTATTAATTCGAACACGGTGAAACCGAATGGAACGAAATTTGGTACAGAGGTAGTACTAGCAAAGGGCACCCCAGTGTCATGTTTTATATCGCCGCCATCTTGACGGAAACGTAACGGCGGCCACACAAATGTTCAAAGCTTAAATCAAATTACGACTAACCTAATCATCCGATCTCTACCAAATTTTGCAACAACATACCTTTATGGAGGGAGCATCCTTTGACAAATCTAATAGGTCATTAGCCTAATAGTTTGCAGATGGTGGCCATCTTTGTGTCAAAATCGATTACCCCTATTAATTCGAACACGGTGAAACCGAATGGAATGACATTTGGTACAGAGGTAGCACTAGCAAAGGGCACCCCAGTGTCATGTTTTATATCGCCGTCATCTTGACGGAAACGTAATGGCGGCCACCCAAATGTTCAAAGCTTAAATCAAATGACGACTAACCTAATTATCCGATCTCTACCAAATATTGCAACAACATACCTTTATGAAGGGAGCACCCTTTGACAAATCTAATAGGTCATAAGCCTAATAGTTTGTGGATGGCGGCCATCTTTGTGTCAAAATCGATTACCCCTATTAATTCGAACACGGTGAAACCGAATGGAATGAAATTTGGTACAGAGGTAGCACTAGAAAAGGCCACCTCAGTGTCATGTTTTATATCGCCGCCATCTTGACGGAAATGGAATGACGGCCACCCAAATGTTAAAAGCTTAAATCAAATTACGACCATCCTAATGATTTGATCTCTACCGGATTTTGCAACAACATGCCTTTTTGTGGAAATCATCTTATGACTGACTACAAGGTCATCAGCCCAATAGTTTGCAAATAGCGGCCATGTATGTGTGCAAATCCATTCCCCAGATCAATTCAAACAAGGTGAAACCGAATTGAATGAATTTTTTACAGAGGTAGCACTAGCAAAGGGCACCTCATATTCATGTTTAATATCCCTATAGCACGTTGTATTTCAAGAAGCTACTACAACCAACATTCAATTATACTCCTTTAAAAGGACAAAGAGTTATAACAATACCCATGCATTTAGGAGAAAGTAGGCTATATGTTCTTTACTGAACATCTTGTTTATCATACATATTTGCATCATACTGATAACTAGGGCTCGGATTCGAGCATATTTGCATATTAGCCTACTTTCGATTTTTGCAAAAAATGAAAGTAGACTTATGAGATCACTACAGGGCGAAAAAAAGTGTGTCTGTCTGTGTGTGTGTGTGTGTGTGTATGTGTGTGTGTGAGTCTGTGTGTGTGTGTGTGTGAGTGTGTGTACTCTGAATGTCTGTTCCCCCCCCCCCCTATCAATTCGAACACGGTGAGCGCAAATTGAACGAAATTTGGTACAAAGGTAGCACTAGCAATGGACACCTCAGCGTCATGTTTTATATCGCCGTCATCTTGACGGAAACGTAATGGCGGCCACACAAATGTTCAAAGCTTAAATCAAATTACGACTAACCTAATCATCCGATCTCTACCAAATTTTGCAACAACATACCTTTATGGGGGCAGCATCCTTTGACCAAACCAATAGGTCATCAGCCTAATAGTTTGTGTATGGCGGCCATCTTTGTGTGAAAATCGATTGCCCCTATTAATTCGAACACGGTGAAACCGAATGGAACGAAATTTGGTACAGAGGTAGCACTAGCAAAGGGCACCCCAGTGTCATGTTTTATATCGCCGCCATCTTGGCGGAAACGTAATGGCGGCCACACAAATGTTCAAAGCTTAAATCAAATTACGACTAACCTAATCATCCGATCTCTACCAAATTTCGCAACAACATACCTTTATGGAGGGAGCATCCTTTGACAAATCGAATAGGTCATTAGCCTAATAGTTTGCGGATGGCGGGCATCTTTGTGTCAAAATCGATTACCCCTATTAATTCGAACACGGTGAAACCGAATGGAATGAAATTTGGTACAAAGGTAGCACTAGCAAAGGGCACCCCAGTGTCATGTTTTATATTGCCGCCATCTTGACGGAAACGTAATGGTGGCCACCCAAATGTTCAAAGCTTAAATCAAATTACCACTAACCTAATCATCCGATCTCTACCAAGTTTTGCAACAACATACCTTTATGGAGGGGGCATCCTTTGACAAATCGAATAGGTCATTAGCCTAATAGTTTGCGGATGGCGGGCATCTTTGTGTCAAAATCGATTACCCCTATTAATTCGAACACGGTGAAACCGAATGGAATGAAATTTGGTACAAAGGTAGCACTAGCAAAGGGCACCCCAGTGTCATGTTTTATATTGCCGCCATCTTGACGGAAACGTAATCGCGGCCACCCAAATGTTAAAGGCTAAAATGTAATTACGACCAATCTAATAATCTAGTCTCTACCAAATTTTGCAACAACAAATCTTTATGTGGGAAGCATATTCTGACCAAACTGCTAGATCATCAGCCCCATAGTTTGCAGATGGTGGCCAAGTATGTGTGCAAATCGATTCCCCCTATCAATTCAAACACGGTGAAACAGAATTTAACGAAATTTGGTACAGAGGTAGCACTAGCAAAAGGCACCTCAGTGTCATGTTTTATATCGCCGCCATCTTGACGGAAACGGAATGACGGCCACCCAAATGTTAAAAGCTTAAATCAAATTTCGACCATCCTAAAAATTTGATCTCTATCGGATTTTGCAACAACATGCCTTTTTGTGGAAAGCATCTTATGACTGACTACAAGGTCATCAGCCCAATAGTTTGCAAATAGCGGCCATGTATGTGTGCAAATCCATTCCGCAGAGCAATTCAAACACGGAGAAACCGAATTGAATGAATTTTTTTTACAGAGGTAGCACTAGCAAAGGGCACCTCATATTCATGTTTAATATCCCTATAGCACGTTGTATTTCAACAAGCTACTACAACCAACATTCAATTATACTCCTTGAAAAGGACAAAGAATTATAACAATACCCATGCATTTAGGAGAAAGTAGGATATATGTTCTTTACTGAACATCTCGTTTTTTTCCTGAATAGTACACATTGAAAGAAGCCTTTCGGTGGTATTTTCACCTCTCTGGGACCAACAGAATTGAAATGTATCGAGCATATAAATGCATAATACTGCGGTTTTCAGAATAGAAGCATATAAATGCATATTCTTGTGGTTTTCGTCTGAATAGTTTGTTTTTCTTCGAATTCCCTGCCCCCGAATTCGGACCCTGACCATCCTTAAGGTTCGAAAACCGAAATAATTATTGAAAAGCCTATCTCATGCGAATAATAGAACCGCAGGTTTTTAACCTTTAGTTAGGTCGTGCTCGTCATTGAAACTTTTATTGACTGATTTAAGAAAATACTTCAATACTGAAAACATAGAAAATTTCTTGTTGTAGAGACCAATGCAGATCTACTTCATTGACTCGTATAATTCTGAACATTTTGTAAATGAACTTTTAAACTGCAACTTTTATAAGAAAACTTCTCTTATATATACTTGAAAAACTTGAATGCGAGTATATCGCAGTGTATCAACATACAATTAGAAAATAAAGCTCGTATATAAAGGTATGTTAATGGTTTTTTCGTTTCACTTTCCTTTCTATAGTTTTAACGGTGTTTTTAGAGCATATTCTGCATATTTAACCGCATATAATGTTTTTTTCGAGCATATCTATCGAGCATAAAACACATGGTTTTCGACCATATCTGGAGATTTTATCAAGCATACCGATCCGAGCCCTACTGATAACTAATCGTATAAAATAATAATAATAATCTAATCAAATGTTGTCCGCCTCGTTCCGTAGTGGCTAGCTTACTTGGCTGTGACCTGGGTTCGAATCCCGGCTCTACCAAGAAATTCAATTCTGGTCTGAGGGCTGGAACGAGATACACATAGCCTCGTGTGGCAAAACTGAGAAGAAGCGGATTTGATTCCTATCTCAGCCATCCTGCAAGTGGTTTTCCGTGCTTTCCCACTTCTACACCAGGCAATTACTGTGGTGGTACCTTAATGAAGGTTTTGGCCACTTCCTACCCAAATCCTACCTCAATTACAAATACTCAAACGTGTTCAGACATCACAATGACATAGCTTATCAGACAAATTCTACACACACCCAAATACCTGGAGATACAAAACCACCATGTCGCAAGTCCCCTAAAATATCAAGAACAGCAATTACAATGTTATTAGTTTTAAGACCCTTTTAACTTATGTGGCTTTTATAGACTCCAAGGTGCAATATATTTGGCGTGAAGGGAATCTTTAATATGCTAGTAAATCTACTGACACGACCCACTTAAATACCAGGGAGTTGTAATTGAAGACTTCTCACTTCATTCCACATGCCGTTGGAATCCCCGATGTAGCTCCTGACAGATTTGGTTTGATTACAAGTGTTGACAGCTGCCGCAGTGGTTTATTTATTTATTTATTTATTTATTTATTTATTTATTTATTTATTTATTTATTTATTTATTTATTTATTTATTTATTTCTTGACGGTACACAACAGGGCTCAGTGTGCGCCCCAATAATAGTGCACCTACACAGTAAAATACACTTTCTGATATGGCTACATTCAGTATTAATATCTAAATGTAATTATTAAAACTAGGAAGTTAACACAGATTGAAATGCATAGTAGTAAAAAGCTTAATCTAAAGGTAATCATACTAATATATAACAAGAAGTTCCGTGACGAACTAAAGAGCCTACTTTTCTTAAAATTTAAGATGCATGCCAATCTATATAGACCTATCTAGAAAAATAGCGAAATTAAGTTGGTAATATCGAAATTTCTAATTAGTTCGAAATATACCTGTAGCCTAATAGAACACTACTCTTGGCAGCCCTGGTGACTGAATATATTCTTAGTTCCATCTCTTAAGATACAGAATACAATATTTGGTTGAAGTCCAATGGATAGCATGGACGTTACATGCAGTTAGACATTGGATCTATCAGCGCGCGTAAAATCATGTTGGCAACAATGTCACGCATGCGTTGGTCAGAAATAATCTGAAATATTATGATATCTTGCTGTGCCAATTTTGGATGAAATCCATTTGTTAGTATAGAAGTTACATGTATTTGAAAATTGGACCTATCAACAGGCTTAGAGTCATGTTGGCAGCACTGACGTATATTAGTTTCTCATAATTAATCTAGAATGTTAGGTACTATACTTGTGCAAAGTTTGAAGCTGTTGGCTTACATACTTTCTGATATATTAATATTTGGGTAAAAAATAGAGACAACATTTATTAACAGTTGGCAGCCCTGGTTGCTCTTAAGAATAAGCATAGTCATATCTGTTATGGTACACATAGCACATAGGAAATTTGGTTGAAATCCAATTGATATTATAGAAGTTACATGTATTTAAAAATTGGTCTTATCAGCAGTCTTAGAATCATGTTGTTAGCACTGATGTACATAAGTTACTCCAAATTAATTTAGAATGTCAGGTACTATACGTGTGCATAGTTTAAAGCTGTCGGCTTGCATACTTTCTGATATATTGGTATTTGGATAAAAGAATAGAGATAACATTTATTGACAGTTGGCTCGTACAGTGGCTCGTACGAATACGCCCAGTCATATCTGTTTATGTACACATATTACATACAAAATTTGGTTGAAATCCAATTGATAGTATAGAAGTTATATGCATTTAAAATTAGACCTATCAGCAGGCCTAGAATCATTTTGGCAACACTGCCATGCATGGCCTCCTGGAAATTTAACTGAAATAGTATTATCTATACGTGTGCCAATTTTGAAATAGCTCCCATTCATACCTTCCAAGATATCCAACAGGGAGCTCAAATTTCAATTGCGATTTTTCAGCAGTTGGTAGCACTGACATCATTTTCAAATATGGCCGTGAGATATTCAGGTATAGATCTTTACTCCTACCAAATTTCGTTTGGATTCCTGCAGCCGTTTAGGAGTTGATAGGGGGGGGGACACACACACACAGCCAGACAGACAGAAGAACAGACAGACAGACAGACACACACACATTTGCCCGATCTCATAAGACTACTTATTCCTCATTTTTTCAAAATGTGAAAAGTAGGCTAAAAATGAGATGGTGTGTGTCTGTCTTTCTGTCTGTCTGTCTGTCTGTGTGTTACTCAATAACGCAAGAACCACTGGTCCGATTTAAATGAAATTTTGCATGGATGTAGCTGATTTACCAGGTTTACATATAGGATACTTTTGATTTCGAAATTTTTTACTATTAAAAAATGGCGACCATTTTAGTGACGTCACTACACCCTATGGTTTCAAAATTTCGTATTTCCAAGTCAAATAAAAGGAGAACGGCAGGAAATAGTAAACTTTTGATGGCACATACGGCTTTGAAATTTAATTTCCTATCCAAAAGGTCCTTATCACTTTTCGTGTATCTCCAACGGTTAGCGAGTAAAACCGATATTTGTGACGTCACTACACCCTTTGGTCTCAAAATTTCATAATTCCATTTCAAATGAAAAGAGAACGCTAAGAAATAGCAAACTTTTGATGGCATACATGAGCTTTAACATTTAATTTTCTATCCGAAAGGTCCTTATCACTTTTCGTATATCACCAACGGTTAGCGAGTGAAACCTAAATTTGTGCAATAAAACACGGTCAACACCGACCGGTTCAGTATATCTCTCTATATATAAAAATGAAAGTTTTTCTCTGAATTTCTACGGAAAATTGAGTTGTTTACGCGTTTCAGACTATTTTCGATGGATGCGCGCGATTTTTTTCGTGTGTCTGTCTGTTAGTTTGTTTGTTCGTCTGTGGACAACCTTGTTCCCTTATAACTCGAGAACGGCTGGGTGTATCAACGTACAATTTGGTACAGATATCCATGAGAGGCACGACCCCTCATAAAAGGGGGCCTACCCCCTTAAAATACATGCCGAAATAGGCGTAGAAGAACGGGCCAAAGCTCATTTTCAGCCCCTCAATGTGAGAGACAAAACTCGGGAACCCGAAAACCACATTTTAAGGCCCTAAGACCAACCGTTTTTGAGATATTCCCAGAAAACTAATTTCATTTAATAAACTAATGAACAAATGCAAGCCAGTAACCATGGCAACAGATTCTCAGAGGTCCAGCTATTGCTGTAAGACGCAATGCAATTCCATTAATTACATTAGTGTGAAAGTTTGCAAACGGCTAGAAGGTTATCACGGATTCAAATTAACCCGTAAAATTCATCAATACGTTTAACGCGCTTAAGGGGATCAAGGGGTACTCTAGAATTTTTTCACGCGATTTACACATGCGGGTGTGGTACGGCAGGTCTATTATATTCCTATCCCCATATTATTCATTCATTCATTTCGTATAGGCCATCAATGGACCGCGTCATTCCCACTGCCTCCTACTGGCTTTGATGTTTGCCCAGTACGCCCGCATTCGTTCTCGGTGGACTCTCTTCCGTTCCTGGGTCCAAATCTTTCCCGTTTTCAGCTTCGGTTTTTCTTGGAAACCTTTGCAAGCATGAAGTTTCCTTTTGAGTGGGGCGCGCTCCTGAATGTCTATTGGTGTAATCCCCACTTCTTTCAGATCTTTATCCAGTTCTATGAACCAGGCCCATTTTGTTTTCCTCTCCTGAAAGTAAGTTATGTTGCGGTTGGTCAGTCTCGCTGGGCTCATTCGTTTCACATGCCCAAAAATTGGTATCCTTCTCTTCCGTATGACGTTACTTATCTTCTCCACATGAGTATATAGTTCATGGTTATGCCGTCTTCTGTATTCCCCCATTGTCTTTGATGGAACCCAATATCTTTCTCAAAAGTTTTCTTTCTTTGGCCTCCAGTTTCTCGACCAAGCCTTTTTTGTTCATCGTGAGGCATTCAGAAGCATGCAAGACCTCCGGACGGATGACACTGCAGTAATGTTTTAGTTTCGCGTTGAAGGATAATGACCTTTTCTTATAGATGTCCTTAGTTAAATGGTAGGCCATTTCCATTTGGCTCATGCGTGATTGAATGCTTCTTTCTCTGATAATATCCCTTCCCTGACCCGTCCTGAAAAGAAAAGTACATGACCATTGGCTGCATTAATAATTTAAAAAAATTGGTGTTATAATTTCTCCCTATATTATATTATTAGTAGTATTATATTATGGCGTACAACGACGAGATAAATCCCCTCGGTGCCAGAAACAAAACTCGGGGGCCTTAAAGGGTCCTCGAAAACTACATTATAAGGCTCTAAATCCAACAGTTTCTGAAATATTCTCAGAAACTAATTTAATTTAATTTAATTTAATTTAACAAACTAATGAAGGAATGCAAATCGGTAACCATGAGAACATTATATCAAGGGGTGGCTTACAACTTTCCTTCTATATCTGTAAGAAGCAATGTCACTCCATTTATTACATTTCTGTGAAAGTTTGCAAATGGCTATAAGGTTATCACGGAACTAACGTAGACTGTAAAATTCATCAATGCAATTAAGGGGGTCAAGGGGTAACCTAGAATTTTTTCATGCAATTTTCACGTTCGACATATAGTACAGAAGGTCTATTATATCTCCAAACAGCAACATTATTTTCAAAAATTCTTGAATTGAACCAGCATTTTTTTTTGCAGCTTTTAGGAATTTGGGCAATTTGAGACTAAAGAACCTGAATTTTATGCACCACAAGCCTTTATAATTTATGAAAGGGGTCTTCCTGTGTATGGGCACCTAGCACAACGTAGAGGGTCAGTTTTTATGTGACGTGTATTGCGTTTCGTCTACAAGGCTTTCAATTCTATTTCACGTCAGGAAGTACACGTTAGGTGAATTTAGTCTGAGAGCACATTTTAACTTTTTTTTTTTTTTGTCGACAAACGGGTTCATCGTAAGGATGATTTTGTTTGATACTGTGTGGTAGATATACCCTTATTTGGATATCTCAGTAATAGGTTGTAGACAATAGAATTGTCTGTCTGTCTTTCTTTGTATCTTTATGTAGCCTACGCCTATAACTCGTGTTCGGATGCTTGGAGCTTCGTAAAATTACGTATGGTAACCATGAGAGTCAATACACCAATCATTTATAAAACTCTTCACCGCACTTTTCATACAGTAGAAGGGTGGATATAGAGAAAAACTTCTCAATACATGCTAAAATAGGCGAAATATAAAAATTATCCTAGAAGGACGACCGAAGCATATGTTGCGCTTCTCAATGTGAGACACAAAATTCGGGAATCTATAAAGGGTCTCCGAAAACTACATTTTAAGGGCCTTAAATTAACCGTGTGTGTGATATTCCCAGAAAACTAACTTCGTTCTGATTAACTTGAAGGAATGACAAACCGCTAACCATTGCAACAGTAGCTCAATTGATAATGTCTGGTGTTAACAACGAACACCGTTCGAAGAACGGGTACTTCTGCTAGTATAAAAACTAAATCTAAATTTTACCTAATGTCAAATATATAAAAAACAGGTTTTGAAATTATTACATCGTAAACTAAAAGGTAACATTGATAACTAGGCTACAGGTCTATCCACATATACAGCGTGTTACAAAAAGGTACGGCCAAACTTTCAGGAAACATTCCTCACACACAAAGAAATAAAGTATGTTATGTGGACATGTGTCCGGAAACGCCTAATTTCCATGTTAGAGCTCATTTTAGTTTCGTTAGTATGTACTGTACTTCCTCGATTCACCGCCAGTTGGCCCATTTGAAGGAAGGTAATGTTGACGTCAGTGCTTGTGTTGACATGCGACTCATTGCTCTACAGTACGAGCATCAAGCACAAAAGTACGTAGCATCAACTGGTTAGTGTTCATCACGAACGTGGTTTTGCAGTCAGTGCATTGTTTACAAATGCGGAGTTGGCAGATGCCCATTTGATGTATGGATTAGCACGAGCCAATAGCCGTGGCGCGGTACGTTTGTATCGAGACAGATTTCCAGAACGAAGGTGTCCCGACAGGAAGACGTTCGAAGCAATTGATCGGCGTCTAAGGGAGCACGGAACATTCCAGCCTATGACTCGCGACTGGGGAAGACCTAGAACGACGAGGACACCTGCAATGGACGAGGCAATTCTTCGTGCAGTTGACGATAACCCTCATGTCAGCGTCAGAGAAGTTGCTGCTGTACAAGGTAACGTTGACCACGTCACTGTATGGAGAGTGCTACGGGAGAACCTGTTGTTCCCGTACCATGTACAGCGTGTGCAGGCACTATCAGCAGCTGATTGGCCTCCACGGGTACACTTCTGCGAATGGTTCATCCAACAATGTGTCAATCCTCATTTCAGTGCAAATGTTCTCTTTACGGATGAGGCGTCATTCCAACGTGATCAAATTGTAAATTTTCACAATCAACATGTGTGGGCTGACGAGAATCCGCACGCAATTGTGCAATCACGTCATCAACACAGATTTTCTGTGAACGTTTGGGCAGGATTGTTGGTGATGTCTTGATTGGGCCCCATGTTCTTCCACCTACGCTCAATGGAGCACGTTATCATGATTTCATACGGGATACTCTACCTGTGCTGCTAGAACATGTGCCTTTACAAGTACGACACAACATGTGGTTCATGCACGACGGAGCTCCTGCACATTTCAGTCGAAGTGTTCGTACGCTTCTCAACAACAGATTCGGTGACCGATGGATTGGTAGAGGCGGACCAATTCCATGGCCTCCACGCTCTCCTGACCTCAACCCTCTTGACTTTCAATTATGGGGGCATTTGAAAGCTCTTGTCTACGCAACCCCGGTACCAAATGTAGAGACTATTCGTGCTCGTATTGTGGACGGCTGTGATACAATACGCCATTCTCCAGGGCTGCATTAGCGCATCAGGGATTCTATGCGATGGAGGGTGGATGCATGTATCCTCGCTAACGGAGGACATTTTGAACATTTCCTGTAACAAAGTGTTTGAAGTCACGCTGGTACGTTCTGTTGCTGTGTGTTTCCATTCCATGATTATTGTGATTTGAAGAGAAGTAATAAAATGAGCTCTAACATGGAAATTAAGCGTTTCCGGACACATGTCCACATATCATATTTTCTTTCTTTGTGTGTGAGGAATGTTTCCTGAAAGTTTGGCCGTACCTTTTTGTAACACCCTGTATACATTTTTGATTCTGTTTTGTGTGATAACTTTAATTCAAGTATGAATTAGAGTGACTGGATTATAATTTCCAAGAACGGTCTAATTGAGAGACAGAAATCTAGTTTCCAGTTTACACGAACTGCATCGTTGTAAATACTGCAAAGCCTCCATACAGGTGAATTATTATATAAGTGGTATTGGTTATATCATTTTTGTGGTTGTGTACATAATAAGAAAACAATACAATTACTAACCACTACTACAGCACTTGAGAACGAATGTTTACACGTAATATTTCGATGGCTCGGTCAAATCTGGAAAATGTCTACAGATGATTCGAAGCGACCTTTCAACTGGTTTCTCCTTCTTGAGCACGTTACACTCGACCAAAAAATATTCGCTGTATTGTAGTACGAGGGTAGATCAAAAAGTAAGTTGCACTTCCCAGTTATGGCCATTTATTACACCACCTATACAACTGCAACACGCATTTAACGACATACAATGTAACGTCTCTTTTCCACACAGTTTCCAAGAGACTCCAAAGATTTCTCCGAACGCATAACCAACCTGTCCATGCCACTTACCGAACAGATGAAAGTCACATGGCACTAGGTCGGGACAGTAAGGTGGATGTTGCCAGACCTCTCACTTGAAACGCTGCAGCAGTTCGCTCGTTTGGCGGGCCTTGTGAGGTGTTGCGTTATCGTGCATCAAAATCACACCGCTTCTCTTTAATCGCTTTACACAACCGGTACCTGCCCTCGCAATATTCGTCCGTGATATCCGTGCGTCCGGATTCGAATTGCTGACACCACTTTACGATCCCTTGCCGGGAAATGGCCCGCTCCCTATACACAGCACTATTTTCACGATGAATGTCCATGCAATTCCTCTTTTGTCCCATAGGAATCGGATTGTCGCACGCGCCTCATATTTGGAGTGAACGTCCAGTCGACGCGCCATTAAATGTGGCCGCTATTCACACCATACAAGACAAGACACCACAGCGAGCTGCCTAACAGATGTGTGAGCAGTGTCTGTCCCTTTCTCCGCTGTGCCCACGTTTTCGAAACACAGCGCGCTGCTGCAGCGCGTTAGTGCAACTAACTTTTTGATCCACTTCGAATATACGGTATACTTAACCATCGCCATACCGGAACCTCAAAAGCCCAATAGTTGCAACAAACTGAGTGAGAGATGCTGCTTCATCGGCTGCGTCGGTTATCAACACTTCTAAATAATTGATATTTGAGCTTTCAGTCGGTCAAAAGAAAATAATTCTAATAACTGGAATATTTGAAAGAATAACCTGAAATAAATTACATATGATTAAGTAAACACGTATATATTTTTCAGGCGCGGATCTAGAGTTTGGTTTTGGGGGGAGTCAGCGAATCGATCAAGAGTTTGGCTTGGGGGGGGGGGGGGGTCAGAGAATCGAAATTGTTAAGAAAAATTGTATCACTAAAAACGCAATCACAAAATAACCAAACGTACAAAACCAGACCAATTTTTTTGCAAGCTTCATGGATAGAAATTTGATGCGTTTAGCGCACCAAAAATATTCGTACGAATTGCAACGGCGTGTTTTGCGCTTTTACATCGAGCTTCGAGAAAAGGATCAAGGTACGTAACAGTTTCGGCAAGTCGAGTTGGTACCGACAAAGGGAGAAAGTCACAGCTTGAATTGCCAACCAAACTTGCAGTTTGGACGTCGGCAAAAATTTTTGGTGCGAAAAAAGCCCCAGTTTCCTATCCGTGCATTGCTGCACATTCATCGTGACATCACTATAAACATCGATTCGGTAATCACAAGGTTTGATAAACAAAATAAACGAGTTGATTTTGTTGTATAACTAATAGTTTTTATACAAGAGGTTAGAAGTTGTATAACATTTATAATTTGTCCTTGGCTGTGGTGATGAAAATGATGGTCTAATTTGAACAAACATGATAATAATAAACAATATACACTGTGGTGTGACCTTACCTGTGATAGTATAATAAGTGTTGTTGAGCGCCAGATTCCTATTTAAGACAGTGAATCGAAATTTATGAATTAACCTCGGCTATCAGCAGTAGAGTGAGACCTAATTATCCCTGGTCGTGGTGAGACAAAGTCATCTAACCAATCCAGTATTTAATCAAGGAGTATGATTGCCTTAAAGTACTAACTACAATGAAAGAAATAGGCATTACGTTGAAGAGAATGAATTTATTAAATGCAAAAACAAAATATTAATAAAACAGAATAGTGATAGTCACACAATTGAATTTAAAATTACTCAATGCGGCAATTAATTTAAAAGAAAATAAACATTAATGAATTGAATCTATTGAACCCTTGCAAAGAAGCATATGAGACTCAGATTCGGGGCGTAACGGGTCATATTCGTAAGTTGCTGTCAGGGCGCTTCATTAACTTGCAGGGTAACATATAACAAAATGACATGCAGGAAAGAGTGAAGCCAGGGTTAAAAAAAACTGAATTTAATAACAAATCAACATATTTACACATAAACAATTAACAACAAAATCTCCCAACTGACTCCCATTTAATAAAAATGCCAAAAACTAGGCGGTATCTCTGGAGAGATTAATTACCTGGACCAAGTGTCCTTAAATAAAAGATACAAAGGTGACCATATAAGTGACCATATAAGTGACCATATAAATGCGTATGCCGTTCTACATGCATCACGATGTGTACTTTGAATGCGTGATTCGTTATCATCCGGGATGACCCTTCAAACACCGAATCCGCATTTCCTAGAGCTAGACCGACACGGGGGAACACAACTACACTACTTAAATTAAACCGACACTTCCTAAATCTACTATAAACAAACACAAAATTTCCGAGTGAAATTGGACTTAGATTGCCGTAGCAACATTTACTGCCTAAAAACTTAGGTCTTCTCACACAAATCAACACAAGTACATTAACACGTGACCAATAGAAAAAATACTCAAATGACCGCTGTCAAAATTTACAAATACTCTACCACTACACCACACGGGTGTGACACACAAAATTACATGAATCGAGTCATCAACAAAGCAATAGGCAAACAGCCAACATTTACGTTAATCACAATATTTTATCCATACGAGGTACAACAATCCGTTACAAACATGGCGAACTCCCCAATTAATTATGGCTTAAAAATTAACCATCACAATGAACAGGTTTGCTATATGAAAGCTTACAGGGTTCAGTCGGACAAAAGGACTGCCTATCAAAATAAGTCACAGGCAAAACGGGCGGTTTGTGGAACTCTGCATGTCTGTCAACCCACGTGTCAAAATACGTCGACCTCCCAGAACATGGGGTCGAACCTCGAAGAAATGTGCCCCAAAGCACAATAATACATGTGTGTGTCAGAATAACCATATGGACAAGAATCAGCAGTCTCCCAAGAGCACTCTGTCTTTCCATCTCAAAAAAAATACAATAGCAGCAAAAAAATATATAAGGGCGGTAGGACAACTACCCCCTCCTCACGTAGAATCAACACACATTAGACACATCAACACACACTGAATCACACGTATGGGTTTTGACAGACCCTGAAATAAAAGACACAAATAATACTCCACATGCTGGCGCCATCGTTTTATGCCGTGACTAGTCACCTGAAAAGGACTCAAGAAAATCTATCAAAATTAGAACGAAGGTGTTCTACAATTACTTTTAAGTTGGTGCACTCGGCTACCCTAACATGAATAATAACCTGTTCAGCAAAATGTTTTACACTAATTTCCTCCCTTTCCTATTTCAAATATTAACGTTAATAAAGCACCATTTATCGAATGTAACGGGTTCCGCAATTGCAAGGATAAAATCACGCACGCACGCCGCGTACATTACTCATGACTCAAGAAAGAAAAACAAAATATCAACAAACACTTTGGCCACGCGCCAACGGACATTTAAACAAATAGTGTCGGTACAAGAAAAACTCTAAAACAACAAGAAAGAAAAACATGACTATATACAAAGTTCCCCGGCCAAATCTAACTACATAATTGAAATAATCCAATTTTAGTACATCACCGCTTCTGCATGTAGACCAAGGACATCCTCCTCAACCCATTGCCCTTTGGACAATTTAGCTCTCCATAGTAGTCGTCTGTGCTGATTTCTTGAAGCTCATCCCAACTTCAAACCACGTGCTGTTCATCTTGGTCTCGACTCCTTGGCAGAAAAGTTCAATATTAAATATTTGCCTATCTATAATCGCTTGCAGGCTACTCAGTTCACCCACAATTGTCCTATTGCGATTAATAGCGAAGACTGGCCCTAATTATATCGGACACACGCACTATAAAAAAACATACATAAAATACACACAATTTATACAGAAAATATACATCTCGAGTCCGCGCCACTGGCTCGTTAACAAGTTCACAATCCTGGCTGCACTAGCAGTCGCTATCTCGTCCGGTATTTCCGTCTGTACTATGGACTTCGGTTCTGGTAAGCGCTAATTAGGGTGGTACGATACTTCCCTCTTAAAGTTGAACTCGTCGTCTTGAAATGAAAGTTACTGTTTAGTTCACACAACAAAGTTGATTTTATAATAAAATGTATTACAGCTTTTAAAATTTGATACTGCGATCGCTGCGACTTTAGTTCCTCAAAGCTCACAAAATAAATTAGCTTTACTGATTTAGAGCGTAAAAATCATATTTCACACCAAATAATGACTTAGATAAATTCGAGCGTCAAAATCACAAACCAAACTGACGTGGAGTATGCCTCTCAAGGCTCCAAAAGGTAAGACTTTAAAATTCACACTTCGAACTGGCGTGGAGTATGCCTCTGAATGCTCCACAAGATAAGACTTTAAAATTCACACTTCGAACTGACGTGGAGTATGCCTCTGAAGGCTCCACAAGGTAAGACTTTAATTGGCGTCAGGCCAAGCTATTTATGAGAAACTGACAAGGGCGGTGGAGTGGGGCAAAGTCGGATAAAAACTTCCGGAGTTTTTGTCTCACAAAGATGTAGCTAGTGTCATTCTTCTCCAAATAAATCCAACGTCTCAAATAACTCGAGCGGAAATTAATCCGTTCGGCGGTTCCTTAGATACACACTTCCGCGGGCTTTCTACTACTGACGCCGTCCACCTCGTGGTCATGGCTTGGTCTCTTGCGATTGGCTGATTCAATCGTATGTTCGTTGAGAAGACCTCGTGATTCTTCCTTTATGTCTCCAATTTTGGTACAGTAGTTGCACAATTTAGCCTTGAACTCGACTAATTCTGGCCGTCCCCCAGGAATAGCTACTGGCTCAGCTTCATGTTGCAATCATGACGAAATGCTGGCCTCCCTAATATCCAAGTCGACTTCCTTATGTGCTGCCTGGGCCGTAGTAATAATAATAATAAATATGAATACTTATTTATCGAAGATCAATAAGGGTTCATTTGTCCTCAGCAAGGTTTTGAAATTCGAAACAATTTATTGGTTTGGATTTCAAAAACAAAATCCACTGTAGTAACAACACATCTCTTTAAATCTCACTCAGCTGCTCGAGTGTATGCCCCTCTGACTCAATTAGTGTGCTCCCTTCTCGCTGGAATGTCATTCATATTTTCACTAGGTTTCCCCTTCTCCTCAAGTAGTTGCCACTCCCGTCGTCTCAGCTGCTCGTTGTTTACAAACAAAGTGCGTACTCAGGTGCTCCCCGTGAATTTGAGTGTTTGCTCTCAAAAATAAATTTTGAAATACAGATTCTGCACATATCATCTCTCCTAATCATCAAATGGTTCCCTTCTGTAGTACGGTTTCAAATTGGCGCTATTAAAAACAGATTTTGCACCAGTGCTCACTTCTTCTTCTATCAGATTCCCCTACGATGGCTTCCTTAAGTCGCTCCTGAAGTAAAATTTCGAATTTGGTTCCGCCCATTTCTTCTTCCGCCAAATGCACCCAAAGTTCCTGCGAAATATCTCGGCTGTCCATTTCTAGCACTGCTGTCTGGTTGACTTGCTCTCCCCTCAAGATCTTATCTCCGGCCTCATTAGTGCATTCCTCAACGACCCAAGTGTTGGCCTCTCTCTCCAGCGGATTCTCTTCCATATTTAAACCCACATGATCCAATCCTTCTACTTGTTTGAAGCTTACAGTGTTGTTATGTAAATCAATTACAGCATGAAAATCGCAGATGAAGTTGGCTCCTAAAATTATATTGTAGTTCATCTTTGGAATAACAATGAATGTTTGTGAAAAAGTATGGTTCAATATTTCCAGATCTAGGAATGCTTGCTGCTTACAATTCATAGTTTTGTCAGGAATGACACCTCTGACTTTCATTAGCGGTACCGGCATAATAGGAACAGTCTGTTTTCTTGCTATTTCTTTTATCAAAATTTCAGTGACCAAGCTCACCTGGCTACCTGTATCAATCAAACATCTCACCCTCATACCTCCAATATGCGCGTAAATAATTGGTAGCTGTCTGATAACGTTTTCATGGTTCTTCACCACTTCCTCCAGGCAGTCGTCTGGGAATGCTACCCACTCTTCTATGTTGGCCACTATCATCTCTTCTTGCTCCCTGGCGATCTTCGTTTCTAGCCTATCTCCTTTCAGTTCATTTGGGTTTTTTTTTTTATCCCGGGCCCCATTAGATGTGTTTCGCCGGTTATCATTCTGTCGCTCCTGTTGCCTCAGTAAACTCTCTGCCCCCTCTCCTTGATGATTGTCTGGGCTCTGTCTGTTTGCCATGGCACGCCCCCACTTTTCCTTCTCCGCTTCTTCATTACTTAATTGATCCAGGTATTTACGGGATTCAATATATCGCTCGTCCCAGTTATTCCTATATTCTCCTCTGTTTTCTTGGCGATAGTCCCTGCCGTTACTCCATCTACCATCTCCATTTCTTTGGTAGGGTCTACCTTGTCTCTGGTTTCCCCTCCAATTTGTGTACTCCCGCTGGTACGTCCACTGATTATTTTGATTCTGGTTATTCTGATGATATCTCCCGCGGTTATTCTGATAGTTATGATTGTTGTGATGGAACTGGTTTCGGCCGTCAAAATCTTGTCTTCTTGGCGTGAACTGTGTTCCCGTGGACTGTGTCTTACTTTGGTTTCCCTGGCCGTGGTTATTTTGGGGTCCCTGAACTACCTCTGCCGTGTTTACACATTCCAAATTCCTTCTTCCTGTCTGTGGGCTCACCATACTCGTCTCATCTAAGTGTCTGAGTAATTCTTCTGCTTGGACTGCGGTCTGAATGTTTCCTGCGACTAACAATTGTTGGATATGCATTGGGAGTTGTTTTCCGATGGTTAGAACCATATTCGGCTCGCTAGGCGGGTCATCAAAATCCCTGAATTTTACCAATTGCTGACTAAAGAATTCTGAAAAACGGGTTGGATGGGTACTATGGTATTTGCGTGTGTACAGGTCCATTCTTAACCCCTGTTGTAACGAAGGACTCCAAAACTTCTTCAAAAACGCCTCGCGGAATTGATCCATGTCTGTAAATGTGTACTTGAAACTTAAGAACCAGGTCAGGCTAGGTCCTTCCAAAAATTTCTCCACCAGTCTTAATTGTTTCTCAGGGCCGATGTGTTGGTCATTAAAGTAATCCGTTAATTGCCGTAAGAATGCTTTGGGAGTGGTTCCTGAATTTTCTTTGAACTTATCGGGCTTAAAATCATTACCCCGAATGACTTGGATGACTTGGGCTGGTGCCAAGTTCGGTTGCGGAGTCGAAGTCTCCCCCCTGTACTGCTGGAATGCATTAGTCGTTAGTCTGGGACTTTGACCCCGACTCGTGTCCTCAGCCAACTTCGAACCTGCCGGACTTCCAATACTTGTTTGCTTTTCCTGTATATTTTCATTTGAAAATAATGTCGCATTCTCTAACGATCTAATCTCGTTTTTTATGATTAATTCTGAGTGTTCCTGTAACTTCGACTTCATACTTTCCTCCAGTGCCTGCATTCTTGAACTGTGTTCCCCCAAGCGTTTTAAAATTGTCAAGCGGTCTTCCTTATTCGCCTGAGCCTGCTGGTCCCAATCTCGCCGGATCCTACTTTTTAAGCTGTTTATTTTCTCCTCGTTCCTCTCCTGATTTTTCTCTAGCTCTTCACGTATCTGTTCCTGCGTTTTCACTAGTTGTTCCCCCACCTCTTCTCTTATAACCTCTTGTGTGTTTATTAGCTGGCCTTCCATCTCTTTCCTTATGATCTCTTGTGTTCTGCCTAATTGCTCCTCTAAATTTTCCCGCAAGTGTATCCGCTCAGTTTCAGCCTTAACTTCGACTTTATCTATTTCCTTTATTAATTCCAGCACGTTGTTATCTACTGAATTAATTTGCTGTTGTAGTTTCTCTTGGGTCTTCTTTACTCCCGCGGTGTTACTGACACATGCTGCCTCTATCTGCTTAAGTTTATCCGCCACCATCTCGTCAAATTGCATTAATTTGTTATCAAATTTTGCCTCCAATTTCTTCATTTCGCCTAACTGTCTGATGTTGTTTTCCGCAACCTCGCCTGCCAATTTCTCTACTTTTTGAACGCTCTGGTTAATATCATTTGTGATTTTTCCTAACTGTTCGGTTTGTGTTACCGCCTGTTGTGACAATTTGTGGTTTAATTCATTGAATTGTTTGTCAGTGTCTAATTTCTGGACTTCTAACTGGACCGAAATGTTACCGCTCATATCAAGTAATTGTTTTTCACAGTCTATCTTCTGCGCTTGTAACTGAACCGTAATATCACTTAATTGTTTATCGTTATGCTCCCGCTGAGCTTCTAATTGTTCTTTTAATTGTTCTTCCGTTTTCGCGGACATTTGGATCGACATCTGTTCTAATTGTTCTTCCGTTTTCGCGGACATTTGGATCGACATCTGTTCTAACAATGCCTTTATCTCATCAACAAGCGCCATATCACACACACAAAATATTCAGAGAAAAACAGGGTTATGGGCTAAGGTTTCAGCCCTACACGCACATACATGTCACACATTTAAATATTACTGGCTCTAATTTAATAAAAATCTCAGTAACAAAATTTACTGAATACAATGACACTTATTCCCAAACAATAAAATAACCCCTAGTGATCTGCTTTTAAATTCCTAACCAACAGAATTTACGAAACACCAATTAACCGAAGTCAATTAAATGTCAAATATAAGGCAACATCTTCCTGCTTTACTGAGTTCATTAATAATGCAAATTTCTAATTTTAATGTGGGCGCCAGAACAAGTTTATAACAAATACAAATCAAATTCTAACCTTGTTCAATATTTCTAACCTTAGGAACTCAGTGATTTTACTAATGCACATGGCGGTACAACATCGCCTCCATTTACTGAATTTACATGTCCGCTTGATCTGGCATCATTTCTCAACGAAATAAATATGAGATCAGCGAAGCAACAACAACAACAATCCCCACGTTGGGCGCCATTTTTTGTTTTATGAACCCTTGCAAAGAAGCATATGAGACTCAGATTCGGGGCGTAACGGGTCATATTCGTAAGTTGCTGTCAGGGCGCTTCATTAACTTGCAGGGTAACATATAACAAAATGACATGCAGGAAAGAGTGAAGCCAGGGTTAAAAAAAACTGAATTTAATAACAAATCAACATATTTACACATAAACAATTAACAACAAAATCTCCCAACTGACTCCCATTTAATAAAAATGCCAAAAACTAGGCGGTATCTCTGGAGAGATTAATTACCTGGACCAAGTGTCCTTAAATAAAAGATACAAAGGTGACCATATAAGTGACCATATAAGTGACCATATAAATGCGTATGCCGTTCTACATGCATCACGATGTGTACTTTGAATGCGTGATTCGTTATCATCCGGGATGACCCTTCAGACACCGAATCCGCATTTCCTAGAGCTAGACCGACACGGGGGAACACAACTACACTACTTAAATTAAACCGACACTTCCTAAATCTACTATAAACAAACACAAAATTTCCGAGTGAAATTGGACTTAGATTGCCGTAGCAACATTTACTGCCTAAAAACTTAGGTCTTCTCACACAAATCAACACAAGTACATTAACACGTGACCAATAGAAAAAATACTCAAATGACCGCTGTCAAAATTTACAAATACTCTACCACTACACCACACGGGTGTGACACACAAAATTACATGAATCGAGTCATCAACAAAGCAATAGGCAAACAGCCAACATTTACGTTAATCACAATATTTTATCCATACGAGGTACAACAATCCGTTACAAACATGGCGAACTCCCCAATTAATTATGGCTTAAAAATTAACCATCACAATGAACAGGTTTGCTATATGAAAGCTTACAGGGTTCAGTCGGACAAAAGGACTGCCTATCAAAATAAGTCACAGGCAAAACGGGCGGTTTGTGGAACTCTGCATGTCTGTCAACCCACGTGTCAAAATACGTCGACCTCCCAGAACATGGGG
Organism: Meconema thalassinum; assembly: GCA_946902985.2. Taxonomy (NCBI): domain Eukaryota; kingdom Metazoa; phylum Arthropoda; class Insecta; order Orthoptera; family Tettigoniidae; genus Meconema; species Meconema thalassinum. Next base: position 1,027,108,401 of record OX336388.2, read on the forward strand.
TCGAACCTCGAAGAAATGTGCCCCAAAGCACAATAATACATGTGTGTGTCAGAATAACCATATGGACAAGAATCAGCAGTCTCCCAAGAGCACTCTGTCTTTCCATCTCAAAAAAAATACAATAGCAGCAAAAAAATATATAAGGGCGGTAGGACAACTACCCCCTCCTCACGTAGAATCAACACACATTAGACACATCAACACACACTGAATCACACGTATGGGTTTTGACAGACCCTGAAATAAAAGACACAAATAATACTCCACATGCTGGCGCCATCGTTTTATGCCGTGACTAGTCACCTGAAAAGGACTCAAGAAAATCTATCAAAATTAGAACGAAGGTGTTCTACAATTACTTTTAAGTTGGTGCACTCGGCTACCCTAACATGAATAATAACCTGTTCAGCAAAATGTTTTACACTAATTTCCTCCCTTTCCTATTTCAAATATTAACGTTAATAAAGCACCATTTATCGAATGTAACGGGTTCCGCAATTGCAAGGATAAAATCACGCACGCACGCCGCGTACATTACTCATGACTCAAGAAAGAAAAACAAAATATCAACAAACACTTTGGCCACGCGCCAACGGACATTTAAACAAATAGTGTCGGTACAAGAAAAACTCTAAAACAACAAGAAAGAAAAACATGACTATATACAAAGTTCCCCGGCCAAATCTAACTACATAATTGAAATAATCCAATTTTAGTACATCACCGCTTCTGCATGTAGACCAAGGACATCCTCCTCAACCCATTGCCCTTTGGACAATTTAGCTCTCCATAGTAGTCGTCTGTGCTGATTTCTTGAAGCTCATCCCAACTTCAAACCACGTGCTGTTCATCTTGGTCTCGACTCCTTGGCAGAAAAGTTCAATATTAAATATTTGCCTATCTATAATCGCTTGCAGGCTACTCAGTTCACCCACAATTGTCCTATTGCGATTAATAGCGAAGACTGGCCCTAATTATATCGGACACACGCACTATAAAAAAACATACATAAAATACACACAATTTATACAGAAAATATACATCTCGAGTCCGCGCCACTGGCTCGTTAACAAGTTCACAATCCTGGCTGCACTAGCAGTCGCTATCTCGTCCGGTATTTCCGTCTGTACTATGGACTTCGGTTCTGGTAAGCGCTAATTAGGGTGGTACGATACTTCCCTCTTAAAGTTGAACTCGTCGTCTTGAAATGAAAGTTACTGTTTAGTTCACACAACAAAGTTGATTTTATAATAAAATGTATTACAGCTTTTAAAATTTGATACTGCGATCGCTGCGACTTTAGTTCCTCAAAGCTCACAAAATAAATTAGCTTTACTGATTTAGAGCGTAAAAATCATATTTCACACCAAATAATGACTTAGATAAATTCGAGCGTCAAAATCACAAACCAAACTGACGTGGAGTATGCCTCTCAAGGCTCCAAAAGGTAAGACTTTAAAATTCACACTTCGAACTGGCGTGGAGTATGCCTCTGAATGCTCCACAAGATAAGACTTTAAAATTCACACTTCGAACTGACGTGGAGTATGCCTCTGAAGGCTCCACAAGGTAAGACTTTAATTGGCGTCAGGCCAAGCTATTTATGAGAAACTGACAAGGGCGGTGGAGTGGGGCAAAGTCGGATAAAAACTTCCGGAGTTTTTGTCTCACAAAGATGTAGCTAGTGTCATTCTTCTCCAAATAAATCCAACGTCTCAAATAACTCGAGCGGAAATTAATCCGTTCGGCGGTTCCTTAGATACACACTTCCGCGGGCTTTTTACTACTGACGCCGTCCACCTCGTGGTCACGGCTTGGTCTCTTGCGATTGGCTGATTCAATCGTATGTTCGTTGAGAAGACCTCGTGATTCTTCCTTTATGTCTCCAATTTTGGTACAGTAGTTGCACAATTTAGCCTTGAACTCGACTAATTCTGGCCGTCCCCCAGGAATAGCTACTGGCTCAGCTTCATGTTGCAATCATGACGAAATGCTGGCCTCCCTAATATCCAAGTCGACTTCCTTATGTGCTGCCTGGGCCGTAGTAATAATAATAATAAATATGAATACTTATTTATCGAAGATCAATAAGGGTTCACTATCTTGAAGTTACATATTACAGAGACGTCGGATATTTAATTGTTTGCTCACCCATTTGAAGTATCATCATAAAAAAGTGTGCAAGATGATCTCGATGTTGCGTTTCATATTTCTAAAAAAATGTTGTAGTATGTCATTTGATACTGTTTAACATAACCAAGTCCGTTGCGACTTGTAGATTGATTGTAAAATTGATCTATAAGTCAGTGCGAACTGATATGTATCTTGGGTAGACATCACGCTGCATGGTTTGTAGTCGTAAGTCGGATATTGGCTCAGCTCATTAGCTAAGACCCTCAGTTGACGCTCTCCTATTGTGGTCAGAACAACTGTTCCCTAAATGACTTGTCGTTCACTAATAATGTTGTAGACGCGGGTTACAGCTTATATCTTCCTTGTCACGTGGTGTCACAGCTTCCCTCTCTTTAGAAGCAAGCTACCCCTTCCCTTCATGACTCCTTACTTGCAATATCTTGACGCGTACGTACATTAGAAATGGCATGTTAGTTGCACCATGCGTGAAATATTTGTTCCATTCCTTCTCGAAGGAACTTGATGGTCGAACTCGTGATGGTTACTCATAGTGGGTTTCTTAGCATCCCATGACGCTGTTTGCCGTGGTGAAATAACTACTACGACGTTCTGTTTGTGACGCATAGGGTTGTTCCTTATTGCCAATCTTGTTGCAATATATAATACTTCGTCTCTTTACAAATAAATGTTAATAAAAATCTAATTGAATATAATAATAAAAACCGCTTACAATTATCTGATATAAAAATCATCTCATCGATGTACTAATTAATAAGAATAATAAATATGATAATAAATGAATGAATAACCCTTTATATCTAACAGGTATGGGATCGAATCGTTACAGTTGTAAATATGTACAGTTGTAACAAAACATAATAATTCCAATAAAGATAATTCAGTATTGAATAAAATGAAAAAAATCTGTTTTTCAGTTAAAATTCGTTAAGTTTTATTTGTCTGGTAATTGTGTTTTCGTTTTTTGAGTTTGCAAAAAAATTTGGTCTCCGTTTTGGGGGGGGGGGTCATGACCCCCGTGCCCCCCCCCCCCCCCCTTGAATCCGCGCCAGATATTGTTATGGACTATTGAAGAACGAGTAAACTAAGAGATTACATGATTCCCTCGTCAAACGAGCATCTGATCCAAATCTACAATACAAATAGCTCTACAAAACACTACCAGTAGCGTAGTTGGTAGCATGCTGAGCTTCTATGCCCAAGATAGCGGGTTCAAACCTGGCCGAAGCCGTCGGATTTTTAAGAGCTTTAAAAATCCCTCAGTATGCCTTCCCTTGGAGGGGAAGTAAAGCCGGCGGTCCCATGTCATAGATTTATGGAATGTTAAAGAACCTTCCACTAATTACACCTGTGTGAAGGTAAATTGCCTAGGTTAGGAATGTAAACAACGCTCTTAGGTTTCTACGTTCGTTGCCAAGAGCCGACTGCGGTGGCGTCTAGTAGCTAAGTTCTGAACTAGGCCTAGCAGTCGTTGATGGTGGCGTTTGGCGGCAAAAGTAGGAACTATTTGAAAAATTCAAACTTGCAGTCCTTACTTGAATTAAAAAACAGACACACACTCTAATGCAGCCATCACAATTAACACCGGTTATCAGACAGATTCTACACACACCCAAAGTACACGGGGCTACATGACCGCGTTGTCGCAGCCCCTAAACTGAGGAACCAACCAACCTAAACACTACCAATCTACGGTGACACGTTCTGACAGTCCCCGCCCTCCAAAAACAAAAACAAAACAAAATGCAGTCAGGAAACGTAGTAGGTTTGGTAATTACTGCTGATAAATATTAAGGAATAAAGCACCCGAAGAGTATCTATTTATTTATACGAGTAGAGATAAATATTTGCAGTTTGTTTCGGCAAGTAGAGAAACTAATAAAATGTTTCCTTAATAACGTCATGCTTGTATAATTTTATAATATTTGTAACGATAATGGAAAAAGACGTAATCAACCAGATACAACACTCACAAAAGTAACAAAAAGCATGATAAGTGATTTCACTAAACTGGGTCAAACGCAGATGGTGGACGCTTATTAATGATTACCATATGATAGTGAGGAAGACCTGAAGATGACTGAAACATGTAGTAAGATCTAAAAGTGAAATTAAGAAATAAAATGTATTATTATTATTATTATTATTATTATTATTATTATTATTATTATTATACAATATTTGCAAATGGGGGTAATTGCCCGGTGGTAAATTGTACAAACACAGAAAATCACCAACAATAACATCTAACACAATATACACAATTCGCAATTTAGGAACTACAGTAATTAAATCGTAGTATTTACACAAAATTTCAATCTTCTCTTAATAGTCAATCTCTTAATCTTCTCTCAATATGTTTGGGGAAAGGCTCTAAGGCTGAGCCAGGTAATGAATTCCAATTATCAATACCACGGTTAATGAAATAATATTTCCCACAATTTGTACGCTGTTGTCGGACCTTGACTTTATGTGGAAGATCTGCCCTGCTCAGGTAGGTGGGATTTCTCAGAATAGGTGGAACAAAAACCAAATTATTATTTATATTTGTAAGGACAATGCGGATCAAAAGAAATATGATGACCGTCATAGCAATGTATAATGTTAATGATAATGATGTTATTGGATCTGCTCATTTTCTTGAGATGACTTCTAGACCCTGCTCCGCTAATTACAGACTTCACATTTCTAGTCAACACGATAACACAAGTTCTGAGGAACATTTTCATACGCACAGAAGTACGTGCTTACTTAGGATATGCATAGCCTGCCAATAAGTAAAGTGAATATTTGCACGATCTGGGGCTGTCCATATAGCCTGATTTCCTCCACACAGAGCAGACCATGGATCGAGCAAACGGCAGTACAAGGGAATGCACTCTTCTTGGCTGATGTCTATACGTTCCTGACGGAAACTACATTTCACTCCGTTCCAATCGAAGAAAGTCAAGAAACTCAACCCTCACTCGCTTCCAATTAAGAGCATTCACAGCTGATTGATTGAGACTTGATTGGTTGGAGAAGAAAGCTTCAACTAGACAAGAACTTGCGTGATTAAGAAAATCAAATTACAAACGAAAGGAGATGCAGGCAGCCTCTCATTTAACGTCACGAGCACAAGTATGGTATTAATGGGAAGACAGACGAACAAGCGACAGTATAATTTGTACAACTATGGCGTAGCCGTGCTCGTTAAACCACGCACCACGACCACGACAATTATCTCCCAAAGTTGCACATGTGTCCTATTATTTGCTCAAATGTTATTGAGCCGGTACAATTTTAAGATCTGTTCGACGTTATTTCCATCTAGCGGTCTCTAGTAATACATCTAAGAGATCGTAATTTCCGCACGTCTGAAAAAGGAGTGCGCCCGCGTTGGAGAACTCATCCTTGTCTAAGAAACACGCCTTCGGCGATTGTTATCGCGAGGAGAAATTGATGATCGTCTGCCGTTATAACTGCCACTACCAGCAAATCTATTCTTATGTTCCGAGATGCCCTTTATAATACGATTTAAGAAGATATAAATGTTGGGGAGATACTACGCGATTCCGGCTTTGTCTCATTGTGAAGAATTCCGTAAATAAGGAGTTGTCATAAAATAAAATTATTATCAGTGAACTTCCAGAACGTCTCGGAGTATCAGCTAAGTGGAAATGGTCCTTGTAGCTATTCTGTTTTAATGTGTCATGTTTTGAAGAAAACTTATCACGATATATATATATACTCCCCAACTTTCATGTTAAAAGTTCCGTAATATTATCTGCTAAGGTAGGGTTAAACTGGAGACGGTTCATGCTTCTCTATGAAGTTATTTGGTGTTTATTTTGTCCCCAGTTTGTTTATATACGCATGTAGTGGAGAATCAAATTGCTTGTTTATGGGTTTATTCATTTAAATGGGTGCTTGTTGTTGTTTCTTTTCCGTATCTAGTCGAGTTATATTTTAGTGCGTGTTACTTGCGTTTGTTTTTATGTTGTGAAACGCGATTGTATTTATGAGAGATGTTTCCTACCAGTTCCTAACCCCTTGCAAGAGTATGGGATCTTTCAGGGACCTTTAGGGACTGGTATTCTTTAGGTTAGTTCGCGATATTAATTGTGCCTAGACGTGGGAGGATGTGTTGTTCATTGCTTTGGATGTAGTATCTTTTTGTTAGAACACACACCAGTTTATTTTATGTTTCAAGGGTTTGTTTTTATCATGCTTGTCATTTGTGCACTCCAAGGATGGCCGATTAAGTTTTCTTTTTATCCTTGGAGACTGGGCAAGCATTATCTATGTATGTTTCAGAAATATGTTTCATTTACAATCACGGTTCTAGACTTATCTTTAAGGGTGGGTTTATGTCGTTTGTTTAAGAGGGAATTTGACTGAAGGTCGAGGGTCATGTTTAGTGTTGTTCTGTTTTGTTGTGGCCTTCAGTCAGCAAGCAAGGCGTGATCCCATTACGTTATTAAATCAGGTATATTGGTTACTCTTCCGAGATGATGGAATGTGTGTTCGTTGTACGTGCCCGGGACTGCAATTGACGCTTATTTGGCATCCCGCAAGGTAACTGAACCTTGTGCTTTCGTTCGAAAGAAGTTTTATTCTACCAGCTCATGAAATCGTTTTGTTTTATCTTCATTTGGGATTAGCTTGTTTTAATTTTACTGAACTGATCTATGTTTATTTTGCTGAGTTCGTATGTCACGGCACGTCATGTGAAGTTGTGTAATTATTCTGTGTTTATTGACGTGTCATTTAAGGGTCGTTGCTGTTGTTGGTTGTTTCTTTTGGGTAGCTTGGCGTGACATACTGTTTAATGTAAGGGCGGTCGGATAGACAGTTCGTGGGAGACACGATTTCTTGTACTTCTAAGAATTATGCTTCTGACTACCTTCTTGTAGTCAGCCTGTGGTGGAACGAAACGCACTATTAACACTATTGTTAATTTCTTCCCCTCTACTGAACGATCTACAGCGACTTAGGCATTCTCCTCGTCGTCGACATTCTCCTTTTATAGATCTTTATTGTGTGTTTAACGTTTTATCGTTTTACTGTTTTATAATACCATGTACACATTTTATTTCAGGCCCATCATCCCTCATCTTACCATTTCATGCACACCTCGTTTCCCCTTTTGCTATGTCTTGTGTTTGATATTAAATTTTATTTTATTTTACAACCTCGACTCGAAAAGTGTAGTCATTGGATGGTCGGTGCTCCATCTAGTTCACCATGTGTTAAAGGTCTCGACTTAGGTCTCATAGGTCCGCGTCCACCTGCACGCCACAGTTATGACACATTAAGTGGTTCAGGTTTATATCGATCGCTCTGTATCTTGGTATCAAAAGAGTTAAGCATCCTTAAATACTAATCGACTTTGTCGTAATTAAATTACGAAACATTGTGGATAAGAGGAATGATGGAATGGCATGACTACAGTGTTCTCAGATACACAAAATAAGGAAAAGTTACTCTATACATTGGTTACGTTATCTCAATTTATAGCTACATAGTTAATGGTAAATAGTTTAATCCCGTTAGTACTCACATAATTCGTCGCGATATGAACGCAGATCGACGCAGTCATCGACTAAGCGTACTGTCCATGATCGAGTGATTGTGAACCACAATCTACCAGTGGCTTTGTTGAGTTTCATTGCGAACTGGGGATTGATTGGTGCGCACAGTTGACAAGAGTGCCGCGGGGTACAGCTACCAATCTTGGCAAGAGCTCACGGCATGTCAGCTAGAGAGCCCGGAGTAAATTGTGCACCATTTGTTCATACATCAAGAAAGATACATGAGAGAGGTGGGCGACTATTATTCGAACTTTACTGATGTAGAGTTATTTATAAATAACCTATTGATGAGGAAATATATGCATTCAACACCTTAAATTATGCTTGCAATAATGCCCTTAGAGCCTACTAATTTACTTATACATTATATAAACATTGCATCCTATTGTAATACGATTGGTGTAAACTACATATAAAATGACAAGCTATCGTTAACACATGGAGTGACCACTTCATGGCGCAGTCGCTATTATTCTTGGTTCTTACCCCTGAAGTTCAGATTCTATTCCTGGCTCTAGAAATGGATATAATTCTAGTCTGAAGGTTGGAACGGGGTTTACTTAGCCTTATGCGATAGAGCTGAGAAGAGGTGGGTTCAACTCCCACCTCAGTCTTCTTAGAAGTAGTTTTCTGTGGTTTTCCCACTTCTACTCCAGGCAAATGCGGGGATGGTTTCTAACTAAAGGCCACAGCTGGCTCCTTCCCAATCCTCACCTGAATTACAAATACACACACTACTACAGATACCACAATAACATAGGCAATCAGACATATTTTATACACACCCATGCACATGGGGCGAAATGGCCACGATGTACAAGCCCTTCAAATAAAACAACAACAACCTATTTCCTCATGTTCACCTTACACCGTGGGGCAGATGACTTTGCTGTTCTTCTTCATAAAATTACAATCATCATCATATACCTTGTACGTCTCGTGATGCAGTGGATAGCATTGATGGCTACCACACTAGAGGTCCACGTACGATTCCTAGCTCTATCAAGAATTTTAATTCTGGTTAAGGTATTCGAATGGTGTTTACTTATCTTTCACCTTAATTCTCCCACTGTCAGGCTGTTTGAAGGTTCACTATACAGGATGAGAGGTCTCCACAGGGAGCCAATTCCTCCCTGGATTTCGTGAATGGATCATCCAGCTCACTCCCTTATCTTAAGAGAAAATTTTACTCGTGTGTCTCTCCCAGGGTCTTGATTACTGAGAGTCAAACTCGGGGCGTAGTGTTCTTCAGGCAGATAACGGGATGGTACCCTAACTTTTCTCATGAACATAGTATTCATACATGCGAATGACATAGGACTACTGACGTTTTAAAATATAATATATTCCTCTGAATTTGAAGTTTTGTTGCTCGAGCACAGGATTAAATAGACAAAATATCATAGTTGTCACAAAGACCAGACACATCCCTTTTTACTCCCCTCAGTGTGCGAAATAACACTCGGTGGCTCATATAGGTTACTCTAAAACAACGTTTCAAGGCCCTAAAATCAACCGTTTTCCAGATAATTCCATAAAATCCCTGTCCTTGGAAACTAAAAATGGTCATAATGTAACCATGACAACGCCAGCTGAAGACATCCCATTCAGTTTCCCATCTAACTCTGTAAAAGGCAGTGTCCAGTTCCATTCATCATCAAAAATACCATGGCAACGTAGCGATTCAAAATATTTAACTCTTCTAAGTGACATATAACTTACATGTCAACCCCACAATGATATTTACGAGAAGAAATGGAGAGTGAAACATATTGAAACGATTTATTTTCTTAATCGGAGCTTGGATGTAAGTAAAATTATGTCACGGGGGAAAATAGGATACAAAGTGGAACACGCATACGAAAAACTCTTATGGTGTTTGAAACCATTTTTCAGTGTTGCCTCCGTAAACAAAAGTTTGATGCTTTTCAGTCGGCCAACACGATTGTACAAAAATGAGATGAATCGAGTGCAAACAGTGACCAAATTAACTGCTCTCAACAGGACCGCGCAATACTAAATCAGATAAGTAGCGTGTACAATGCAATCTAAATTGACCATTTACAACAACCACATATTCACTCAAACAAGCAAATTCCGGAGGTCAGTCACCACTTCCAGTATCTCAACAAAACATCACATAGACCACAACTAACAAATATTGACGAGTTGCATTATCTCAACTAATACTGCAACTAAATAATTGTATATATTGTAAATATTTTCACCCATATTTTCAGACATAGATTTTGTAGCCTAAGTGTAATGATCTGACGATGATCGCTTGACGATCGAAACTGTTCATCCAAGTGAATGTATTAATCTCATGTAATTTTTTTCAGGATTAGGGAATAACCGATCTCATTTGTGTGCAATCGTGTTGACCGACTGAAAAGCATCAAACTTTTGTTACGTAATACTATTTTCTCCTTATTTATAGTCTTACTCGTTTATCGTTCTATATCATACTAAGACGCCAGAGTTCACAAACGTAGACTGTTGTTCTAATCTAATCTAAGGTACAGGATCTCTCCAGTCCCTTCAATGCTAACCTATCTGGTCAGTCTTGCGGCGACTGGCTTGCGGCACGTGCATTTCAATGGAGTCATCCATTGTTTCCAAGCTGCCTTTGTCTTCTAAAAGCAGGTCACTCCACTCCAGTTAAGATAGCCGCGAGAAAAACCATGTGGCTGCCAAACTAAATATCGTGGTAGTAAGTAAGATGCCTGTGGCTAAAATTACACTCTTTGTTGTTATAATGAGCAAGTTTTGGGTTTCATGGTCTTCATCTCCTTTGACTCGGTTACTTGGTTTTGTGCGTGGGATTTGTTTATCTTTCTGTTCTGTAAGTACTACTGTGTATATGTCGTAGTCAGATAGTGAAATCCGTCATTTCATGAAGATCCTAGGCACTTCATGAAAAGCCGGCATATGATGTAAAATGGGATAGTTACACAATCTGACGCGTTTCTTCATGAAGTGACGGACTGCCTTAGGCAGATGGTGTAAGAAATCATTTTTCATTATCTGCCGAGGCACTTCATGAAGAACCGGCATTTTTTGATTCGGCTCTTCATGAAATGACTGACGTGACGAAGTCGTTCATTAATTCCTTTAATTGTTCTATTCCAAGAAATAAATTAATGCTTATTTACTATGGAATTCAAATCAATTTCCACGTACAACCTAAAATCTAATCCTGGAACACTGGGTAATTCTTCTCCTGTTTTTTTCTTCTGTGTAAGTTTATATATTTTTCCATTTGAAGACCTGCATTAATCCTTTTCTAATCAGAATTAAATGACTGCCGCAGTGGAGTCGTACATTAATTTTTCTGTGTAATACACGAATTATTCCGAGAAATAAATTGATGCTCGTTTATTATGATGTTCATAATTAATTTCCACGTAAGACTGAAACCCTGATCATGGAATACTAGGTACACTTTTCTCCCTCTGTCTTCTTTTTGTAGAAGCTTATATTTTTCCCAATTTGTGCAATATACTTTTTCTTTATGTATATTTTCATAATTTATTTTGTGGTTTGGCTTTATTTCCTAAAATGTGTACCCTTTCTTTTTATTTATTTCTCTCTCTCTCTCTCTCTCTCTTCCTCATTGATGTATTTTGTATTTTTGAACTTAATATATCTGATGACCTTATCGGACAACATACTGTACACCCTAAGGTACTGGGCTGATGACGTTATCAGACAATATACACATACTGGTGACCAAGATGTACCTAGCCCGTTTTTACAATAATAAAACAACTACAACTATATTAAAATGTGCGGACTGAAAAAATGAAAATACAGAAACCCTCCAGAAATTACTTTCTGGGCACGGCCCTGATTTCTTCATTGCGGTAAGACTTCAGAAACACGAAATATGCTGACTATTGTGTAGGCTATGTCCTAAAATGTTCTAATAATGGCATTAATATAAACATCGCATTGTTCTATTGACATCCCGCCTTTTAACTAACCCCATGTAATAGAAAGTGTAATATTTCATCTGGACATATGCCGTTCATTCTCAGACTTGTGATGATACTGGTATTTGCGTAAACACCCATTAATCCTCTGTTAATCAGCCACCAGTATCATGTTCATCCAAATGAGACGAATATAACACTTGTAAATGATTAAAACAGGCAGGCTACAAGTGACATAACCTAAAATATACCAAACAAGTCTTTCTTACCTTATCCATTTCTTCTTGAGACCAAGGTTTTTTATGAGGCTTTTCTTCATTATATTCATTAACTTTCTGAAGAAACAACTGCCTCTGTACTTCCACGGTATCTTCCATATCGTATATTGCCACTATTTATTCTTGGAAAGCACACTTATCTCACCACGAGGACAACGCTACCGCTTCTTCATGAAGTGACGGGCTTGACTTTCCGTCAGATAGTGTAAAAAAGAATTACACTGTGACGGCTAAATTTAGTCATTTCATGAAACCACGCGTCAGATAGTGTAACTATCTCATTTTACATCATATGCCGGCTCTTCATGAAGTGCCTAGGATCTTCATGAAATGACGGATTTCACTATCTGACTACGACATATACACATAATTGGGGTTACACTTGGGAAGAAGATGGTCATGCCGTTTAATGGACACTAGTAATTAATTAATTAATTAATTTATGTATTTATTACCTCCAGACGGCCCCGTGGTGTTGGGGTAGCGCGCCTGCCTCTCACCCGGAGGCCCCGGTTTCGATCCCCGGCTCCATCAGGGATTTTAAAACTGACGTGAGGGTTGGAACGGGGTGCACTCAGCCTCGTGAGGACAATTGAGTAGCTGTCTGACAGTGAGACAGCGCCCCGATCACGAATACCAAGATTAACGGCCGAGGGGACCCGACGCGCTGATCACGCGTCACCCCAATATCTGCAGGACAAATGGCTGGGCAGCGGTCGCTTGGTCGGCCTTAGCCCGTCATGGGCTGGATAGTGCCAGGGGTTGACTTTTTTTTTTTTTACTATTTATTACCTCCAACAGAATAAAATTCCAATTACTGGAGACTGACCAATTTTACATAGCATGATCACAATTATATGTTAGGCCTTAATGTTAATAAACACAAACAATAGTAATACAGTTCACAATGCACAAAACTCAAGATAATAACTACTGAATAACCTGAAACAGCCGATACTATTCTTCGAAGTAATCCCCGTGGATGGTTATGCACTTCTTAGAACGGCTGTACAAGTCCTGGCATAGTCTTACTGAGGGATGGCCTTCAGTTGGGTCGTCACATTACGCTGGATGTCCGAAATGTCCGAAAACCTCTGGCCTTCAGGGCTTTTCGGCGACCTGGACCCAGATACTGTATACTTTGACGCTTGCCTTCGAGGTCGTACCCCAGGCACCAGGTCTCTTCACCTGTGGCGATAGTTTTCAGGACCATTCCATTCCAAGGAACATTCACCCTTCTCACTGCCACCAGTCGAACAGGTGTGCACGTTAGCTTGCATAAATTCACCCTTCTCACTGCCGCCCGTCTATCAGGTGATCAAGGCAGGTTGCATGAATTCAAGCTTCTCTTTTCCTTTCAATTTAGAGTTTTGACGACCAAAACGGAAGGCTATTCCTAAAGAAGACTATGCCAGGAGTTTCCAGGACTTGCTCAGTAGTTCTCAGAAGTGCATAACCATCCACGGGGATTACTTCGAAGGATAGTAACGGCTGTTTCAGGTAAGCCAACAATCCGTTCGTAATATAGCCCATTCACTGAACTTTTCAGACAGAGGGTGTAGATAAAGTTACACTATTCTTAAAAGTTAAATTAAAATTAAACGGAAGATACACAAATATTGGTGATTGTTAACGTGATAAAGTTAATGTAAACTTAAAGTAAATTAAGAACATTAAATAAATACTTTGTGATTAGTAAAGGAAGGAAACAAAACAAAATATTAAATGTATTAATATATGGTGATTACTACCTGATACTATTGTATGGATGGTCTAGATTTGACAAACAACAGGGTTCATTCTATAGTTACATAAAGTATGATACATAGATTTCGACATTTAATCAGACATTTTCCAAGATGTATTTGTGTTATTCACTTATGTACTGACTTTCTTTTTTAAAACTGTTGCATAGATACAGGGGTGTGCAATTTATTAGACTCGGCGTCAGTTTCCCAAAATAACATTTATACTTTTCACGGCTTGATGCACAAAATATGTTTGCTAGGCGGTGAAATTACTTCAAATGTTTAACCAACAGTCTTAATTATATATTTTTTAAGATACTCAAACTGAAATGATTTTTTAGAATTTCCACTAACATAGAAGCCTTTCTAATGCAAAATGCCACACGTTTTGTTTTGATTACTTCACTCTACTTTTCTTGTGAATTAAGAGCCGAGGGTTTTGGAGTCATTTTACTGATGATCCTCTCCTGAACTAATCAAAGATTCAGGAACTTTGGATTGAAATTATCTGACTTAGAGGGTATGTTCAAAAGTCAATGAACAAATAGAAAACGGGCTAAGCTCAGATGTCCCTCGGAATACTCAATTATGAAAGTGTCCAGACACAATTCCTTATGGGAAAAGGTGTAAGTCGATAAGGGAGAAAACGTTACTAAGTAGGGTTACAAGAGATGCCAGCAGATGATCACAGATATTTTTGAATAAATCGTTTTGACTGAGTTCAATTCTTTATTTGATTCTAATAATTCACACACCTCTGTAAAGTGAAATCGAATATTTCAAAATGCACACTGATGAGATTAGCTGTATGCAGTGGAGAGTTTTGTTGAAAGCACGTTCTTGGTTTGGGAACGACTAGCAAAGCACTATCGCAATATTAAGTCTGGAGTAAAAGAGTTAAACCACCTCTAGGCTAGCTCAGGTGGGATTCGAACCCATCCCTTCTCAGCTGTCCCCACTCTGTCTGAACTATTAGACAAAATCTGAATTCTTAACAGTACGAGAATTGGGGCTAGAATATTTGGAACCCCTGACCGACGGCAGACTTGAGTCAAGTCGTCGAGGCATAATTATATTTAATCTAAAGCCATCAGTTCGTCCAAAGACACTGTGAGTTAAAGGAGTAAATGAGTTTATTTTTCTGGAATTCAAAGTAAAAGTTAGACTTAGATAAATGAAAAATTTAAGAAGGCCTACTTCAATTCCTGTTCAAGTTCTTTTTCGGAAAACGAGTTAACATTTATTTAAATCGCTTATCCTCCCAGGTCGGCTTTACCCACCGAATCTGCGAGGGATCATTCCTCTACCGCCACAAGGACTGTGTCTGCGTGCTAAACACACTTTTCCGCTGGGAATGGTGACAGGCCGATCGCCCAGGCGACCACTAACTTGGGTCTAATTAAGGAAGGATCAGGAAGAGGACTTTGGAAGGATGTAGGCCGTAGGACGATTCAAAGGAACCGTCCCGGCATTAGCCTAGTGGTAAAAATGGGAAAACACGGAAACCATTTTCAGGACTGAGGTGGGATTTGAACCCACGCTTACGCGATGCCAGCGACGCAAGATCTAGCACATTGGCCGGTGCTAATAACATGCAAATACAATTTTATTTAAAAAGAAATTCAAAATTAAATTTTGAGGAAACTTAGAGGACTCATTGATTGCATCATTTTGAAGAAGTGACGTTAAAAGTAGACGAGTTACAGTTAGAGATACCCTCCCCCCCCCCCCTTCCGGTGGCACTACAGTCCATGAAGGGCCTAGGCCTACCAAGCGACCGCTGCCCAGCCATTTGGCCTGTAGATATTGGGGTGACGCGTTGTCAGCGCATCGGGTCCGCTCGCCCGATTTGGTTTTCGTGAGTGGGGTGCTGCCTCACTGTCAGACAGCTATTCGGAAATTGAACCCGGGTTCTCCGGGTGAGAGGCAGTAGCACTTCCGATTTCAATTAGTAACATCACTACCCTCTCTTTTCCGTAAAAATAACTGTTTCTAGCAAAGCCGTTGCAAGTAACGTGTTAATTCCCAATCCAGCACATTACATACAATCACTGTACGGTGTCATTGGTGGCGTAGTTGGTAGCATGCTGAGCTTCTTAGCCCAAGATTGTGGGTTCAAACCCGGTCGAAGTCGTTGGATTTTTAAGAGCGTTAAAATCCCTCAGTATGCCTTCCTTTGGAGGGGAAGTAAAGCCGGCGGGCCTATGTCATTGATTTATGGCATGTGAAACAACCTTCCACTAACTACAATTGTGTGAAGCTAAGTTTGTAGGTTAGATTTGATTAACGCTCTATCAGTTCGCCATAATGTGCCTGTTGTGGTGGCATCTAGTAGCCAAGTTCACAGCTAGGTGTCGTAGACGGTAGCCATTGGTAGCAAAAGTATGAACTACTACTTGAAATTGATAGTCTGCAGTCCTTATCTGAATTACAGATAACGCACACTAATACAGCCATCACAATTAACACCGGTTATCAGACAGATTCTACACACACCCAAAGTACACGGGGCTACATCACCACATTGTCGCAGCCCCAAAACTGAGGAACCAACCAAACAACCAACAATCCCTGTAAGAGAAATGAAAAGTCATCAATAATGACAATATTTAAAATATTTAACGTCCATAAAAAACGAAAAAAAAAACCGCACATCGTCGTGACGTTTTTCAAACAACCAAGGTAGAGAGTTTTGGATCATAACAATGTGGATGAGCCCTTTTAAGGTATTTGAATGGAATTTAAACAATGCATTAAGTTTACTGGGAAGGAATGTATATTTATTGTGGCTAGTCACAGACAGTTAATTAGGATCACCGAGCTCGATTAGCACACTCCCTATCAATGGCCGTCTCTGAGTTAATATTCTAGTGTGGTTTAGCGTTAATACAAACAGCGGTTACTCTGATACATACTGTACATTGATATGATAGGCTAGAGAGAGCGGGAAGCTCTGTTCTGCGATAACAAATGTGTGTATCTAATGACAGAGTATAATTTAACTACAAGCCACACGTTGACGTTTCCCAATTACGCCCATGAGTAGCTTGCTCTATCAAAGGTGTCAACGTTTGCGGTATTCCACGACATTTTATAGTTTTATCAATTGTCTAACTACGAAAACGCTTGCCTCGGAGAATGAGTGGTTATCGTGTCGGATTGCTAACCCCAAGCTTGCAGGTTTGCTCCTGGCCGTGGTACGTGATTTTTGAACAGCGGCAAAAATCATGTCATACGATGTTAGCATGTTAAAGAACCCATTTGAATTCAGTAGGCCGTGTTCATAATGACAAAATTAATCTCGGGATTTTCCGCCAACACAAAGTTCCTCATTTCTTTACTAGAAAGCGCTATAGTGTCAAGGAGCTTAGATATCTAACCTCCTTGACTTTCATAGTGCTTCAAGGAACAACAAAATTCAACATGCAAGCTGGCCTCTGGGTGCAAATAACAAAGCTTGCACCCGGCATCCGAGGCCATACGACATTATTATTATTATCACGGAAAACCCCTTCGAGGATGGCTGAGGTAGGAATCGAAACCGTCTCTTCTCAGTTCTGCCTCACAAGGCTGAGTGTACCCCGTTTCAGCCCTCAGGCCAGAATTAAAATTATTGGCAGAGCTGAGAATCGAACTCGGGCCTTTACGGTGACAGGCTAGAGCGTTAATCACTACGCAACGAGGTGTCCTTTAGGAATGTGAGTGCGTGACTGTATTTAGAATGAAGGATTTGGGTGTCTAAGGGTACCCCAGGGTTTCAAATAAGAGAGTGCAGCAAGGTCTCAGGGTATGTATTGATACTCCGACCTCAAAGGACCTGTGTTCGATTCCCAGTTCTACCAAGTAATTTAATTTTTGAGGGTCATGGCCCTCTTTTTCCCCCAAGGGGCTCACTACTTGTGGGGTGTGGGTTCGCGACCACGGAACCCCAGCTGAGTCTGGCATTGCTTCTACTTACTTGTGCCGGGTTCCTCTACGTCTTCTTTCCTGTTGACCTCTCTTGTTCTCTTCCGACCCCGACGGTATTTGGGTATCCGAGGCCTAGGGAGTCTCTTCCTTTCCCGCCTTAATTGGCTCTTCTCTCATATTTCCTAATACCTTCCTTCTGCAAGAGGTCACCCTTCTATTTCTGTTCATGTTATCTCCTGCCTTCTGCCCAAGGCCCTCAAGGAGGCAAGGTGAATGTGGCCCCACCACTTCTGGTGCACCCTGTATATTGTTACACCCTCAGGGGCTCACGGCTGCTGAGTTCGGGAGTTGGCAATCTCGGGGGATTCCTGAGCTGGGTACGTTTTTTTACCCTTTCTCCACTGACTTTGGGGCGGGCTCTCTCCTCTTTCCCCTTTCCTTTCTGGCTTTCATGGCTCTCCTTCATTACAAGTCCCTCAATACTCATTCTTCGAGGGTTACGGCCATTTCCTTTCTTCCTGTCCTTTATTTGCCTTATCCTTTGTTTACCACTACTTCTTCTAGTATATAAGTATTTAGTTAGTACATTTATAGTTTTCATTCTCATCTCATCTTTTCCCGTGGCTCATGATCTCAAGATTAACGGTCACGTTAAACTACAAGCTTCCTTCCTTCATCTCATCTTTCACGCCCAAACCATTAGGGGCCAATAACCTAGATGTTAGGCCCCTTAAAACAACAATTATCATCATCATCTTGATCTTCTTTTTCAATACTTTCTAACTTCAGTTACAAATACTTACAATACTACATACGTTAAAGTTTGTTGCAGAATCTTTTAGGGCGTTGTGGCTAGCATTATTGGCTGTCACCGCAGAGGCTAGGGTTCGATCCCCAGATCTGCCAAGAAATTAAATGCAAATCTCTAAACTAGCACCTCCTCATAGCTGTCGTGATGAAATGCTTAGCTACTCTGCTGGGTAACGACTTCAAAACCTTCCTGTATATCCATCAATAAATTACGTACACAATCTGTAAGATAACGGATATATGAGGAGCTTTCTTCCAAAATGCTATAAGTCTATCATAAACGATTTTGAGATATTTGAGAAAAACGTGCAGCGTCTAAACTATTTGTGTGAATCAATTGTTTAAAATGTCATAATACAAAACGGAGCTAGCCTTACAGATCCCTCAAGAGATTGAAAAAACGTTTTCTATTCACGCCTTCTATAGCCAATATTGTTTTGGACTCGCTGCATTTTGTACGCGAGCCGCTAACATACTGCGTTTTGTAATAAATATTGTACTATACTGCGTTTTGAATGAAATATTGTACTTCATGCAGATATTATGTACTTAGTTGTATTTAGAAATTCGCGTAATATTACAAAGCATTTTTTTTAACCTTCATCTCTTATACGAGTAAATCTCGAGTTTCATATTTGAAAAATGTTCTTACATACACACATCTCTGCAGTTTCAATCCAGTACCATTCTCTTCATCGTCATTGTCATTCTCTTTTAGTCAAGTATCGTCTAACTGCAAGAATAAACTTTCATGGTGCCACTTGAGTCATCGAATCGCCCGCTCCGTGGCGTCTAGCATTTCATAATACGGGATTCGTCTCCGCCCAGTTGTCTCCTCCAAACTTCTCAAGCAACATCCTTATGTCCTGCTGCTTTCTTTCGAAATAGAACAAGCGATTGGAAGTTCTTGCTTTGTACTTGTCAGCACTCTCGAAGAATGAGGATTGAGGAACTTGGAAGGAAGGAGAGTCATGAAAGGCAGATAGGAAAGGGAAAGAGGAGAGAGACCGCTCTAGAGGCAATGGAAAAAGGGGTGGAAACCGGACCCAGGTCGGGAATCCCTCGGAGTCGCCAACTCTCGAACTCACCAGCCGTGAGCCTTGAGGGTGTAGCACTATCCAGGGTGCACCAGAAGTGGTGGGGCTACACACACCTTGCCTCCTTAAGGGCCTTGAGCAGAAGGCAGGAGATATGAAGAGAACAGAAGAGGTCTGACCCCTCAAAGAATGAGGGTTCAGGAAAGATGAGACACGTGCCAATTAAGGCAGGAAAGTAAAATATTCCCTAGGCCTCAGATACCCTAATGCCGTCGGGGTCGGAAAAGAACAAGAGTTGACCAAGGGTGGTCGATAGGAAAGATGACAGAGAGTAGCCCGGCACAAGTATGTGGAAGCAATTCCGAACTCAGCTGGGGTCCCGTGGTCGCCAACCCACGTCCCACTAGCCGTAGGCCCCTGGGGGAACTGGTATAGGCAACGGTTCTATGTTAGCAATAGCCTAATGGAACAGACAGGAATCCCAGATAACCCGGCGGGCTGTTCACAGGGCCTTCTCTTCCCGCCTCCCACGTCACCTCACCCAGCAAGTTCATAGATCATGGACCCGACCAGTACCTTAATCGTTTCCGTTTTTCTTTCTTCGTTTCCTTCTTCTTTCTCTTCCGGCTACCCACATTGGCATCTTTTACCTGAACACCTTCCGTTTTTAACAAGCAATGCCAAATCCCGCCAGTTTACGTAATCTGAAAGAAATGAAAATCCACGGCCTGCTTCCAGTCTCCGACCGGGTCAGGAATGGAATGAATGAAGCCCCCATCTGGCGGCGAGGATATGAACTGTGCCGGCTGCCGAGGCCTGACGCACTCGTCTGGGGCAATGATTAAATGAATGACAGATGAAATGAAATGATAGTGGAGAGTGTTGCTGGAATGAAATAGTGACAGGGAGTATCCGGAGAAAAACCTATCTGCCTCCGTTTTATCCAGCACAGATCTCACATGGAGTGACCAGGATTTAAACCATGGACCCAGCGGTGAGAGGCCGACGTGCTGCCGCCTAAGCCACGGAGGCTATAGTTTACGTAATCTCCTTATGTGCATTCACGTTAACCAACATAACAACTATAATTCTTTCCGTAGCCAGTACTTGATGCAATTAAGCTCCAAAATAATGATTGAAGTTAATGCCTCAACACTTAATGCATTTTGATTGAAATCGAATTGTTTATCAACACACACACACGCAGGACTTACAACACTTTAAATGCAAAAGCAACATGATTTGGACTGACGTCATTTTGAATGGAAATCTACATTGGACTAACTGCAGTTTGAAACATAACCTTGTTTTCGAAGCCCTGTATCAACGAAACTAACAACGTTTTATTATATCTCTCCACCAGCATTAATAACTCCCATGACAAACTATGTGCTGCCATCTGTAATTCATTTTTTGTCTTCGATGGACGTACAGCATTTTGGGAGAAAGCTCCTCATATGAAATTTTGTCTGGCAAATATAACACGGACCCTCACAAGATTAATAGCTCTGAAGTTCGATCGACATATAACTTGTGTTTAACCTGCCGCTTATGACGTAACAGCTCAGTTATACACGCGACATTAATCGCGTCAAAGAGGACAAAATTGCCTTTTTAAATATTCCGTTTAGAGACTACTTTCCCCAGCAAAGCGCAACTGAGGCTAATCGAGTTACTGTTTTATTCAAATGGCACAGGAAATAATATTCCGTGCTTGGTCATACCTTCATGCCACTCATCTACCACCTCACAATCATCTACGTATTTTTTAGCCTACTTTCGATTTTTGCAAAAAATGAAAGTAGACTTATGAGATCAACACAGGGCGAAAAAAGTGTGTCTGTCTGTGTGTGTGTATGTGTGTGTGTGAGTCTGTGTGTGTGTGTGTGTGTATGTGTGTGTGTGAGTCTGTGTGTGTGTGTGTGTGTCTGTGTGTGTGTGAGTGTGTGTACTCTGAATGTCTGTCCCCCCCTATCAATTCGAACACGGTGAAACCGAATTGAACGAAATTTGGTACAGAGGTAGCACTAGTAAAGGACACCTCAGTGTCATACTTTATATCGCCGCCATCATTACCAAAACAGAATGGCGGCCACTCAAATGTTCAAAACTTAAAATCAAATTACGGCTAAACTAATCATCCGATCTCTACCAAATTTGGTGACAACATACCTTTATATAGGACGCGTCTTTCACCCAAAATTCAAGGTCATCGGCCATGCCATTTCAGGATGGCGGCCGTGTGAATTATGCAACCATTTTAATAAATAGCTTAAGACCCACCAATTCCGATTATCGAGCCTAGGGGGGTTTAAGCTATACTGAAGGTCGTGATCCGTTATTTATTATAATTTAATATTATAATATTATACAGTATGAGTGGCTTAAAAGAGCTGAGCCGTTTGTGTCACACACAATATGGCAGCTGTCCTCATGTGCCTGTCTTATATTTCAGTAGTTTTAGTATGTTGTATGTGAGATACCGTATTGATACAATAATATAAACTTTGTATGAAATGATCTTTAATGAAGATGTACTGCAGTGAAGAAATCGTTTATTTAAAGTCATTATTTGCCAACAGTTTGTATCTAATATGTCAGTTAAGAACACCTGACGTCATGGATACGGTTAGCTCTGGGCTAGCATGTTAGTCTGACACGCAGTTGACTGGGGATCGAGTACTGCTACAGTTAGGTTTTTTTTCTTGAATTCTTTTACAAATGATGTGCACGAGCTTTTTCCACAGATACTGAATAAAATGTCATTTAGCTCAAAGGAGAGGATAAAGTATACACTCGTATATTAATAAAATCACAGTCCCAGCATCGCACATAAACAGAAGACATTAGAAAAAGGAGAATAGAAGAACTAGATACACGTTGTCATTAACCACAGCCTTCTTAATGCCTCTGTACGGTGCTGTCCTCTTGTGGGTTATGTGGGTAATATTGTTCCAAACATAACGCTGTGTAAATGCCTGAGCTGGCCTCCTGAAGTATGGCAATTTTGTAATACTGGTAGTTCAACTATTAGCCACGATCGCGCTCCGAATACCTTTAAACACTGCCAGCTGGATCGCCTCCCTCTTGGCTACTTTAAACTGCCTACTCATTCAACACCTATAGAACACTGCCATCGTAGTACATTACGATGGCAGTGCATAGGCGTACAAGATAAAGATTAATTCACTGATAGGTCGCAGCACCACCTACTGTGATTGGGGCGGAAGATTCTTAATTTTCCAGGCTGGCTTAATATAGAGATTAACGGACGTGAATGCATTACAATAAGTTAGTAGTTTTGTTATTCAATCATCATAAAGTATATAATATTGATCTTGACACTTACTGGCTTATTATCAATATAAAAGAAAACAAACAATACATTGTGGTTGGGGTGATTGTTTTAGGGATGAGGACAAAGAGTCATAAAGATACCAATACATTTAGGAGAAAGTAGGCTATATGTTCTTTGCTGAACATCTTGTTTTAGCCTACTTTCGATTTTTGCAAAAAATGAAAGTAGACTTATGAGATCAACACAGGGCGAAAAAAGTGTGTCTGTCTGTGTGTGTGTATGTGTGTGTGTGTGAGTCTGTGTGTGTGTGTGTGTGTATGTGTGTGTGTGTGTGTGTGTCTGTGTGTGTGTGAGTGTGTGTACTCTGAATGTCTGTCCCCCCTTATCAATTCGAACACGGTGAATGCGAATTGAACGAAATTTGGAACAAAGGTAGCACTAACAAAGGACACCTCAGTGTCATGTTTTATATCGCCGCCATCTTGACGGAAACGTAATGGCGGCCACACAAATGTTCAAAGCTTAAATCAAATTACGACTAACCTAATCATCCGATCTCTACCAAATTTTGCAACAACCTACCTTTATGGGGGGAGCATCCTTTGACTAAACTAATAGGTCATCAGCGTTATAGTTTGCAGATGGCGGCCATCTTTGTGTGAAAATCAATTCCCCCTATTAATTCAAACACGGTGAAACCGAATGGAACGAAATTTGGTACAGAGGTAGCACTAGCAAAGGGCATCTCAGTATCATGTTTTATATCGCCGCCATATTGCCAGAAACGTAATGGCGGCCACACAAATGTTCAAAGCTTAAGTTAAATTACGACTAACATAACCATCCGATCTCTACCAAACTTTGCAACAACATACCGTTATGGAGGGAGCATCCTTTGACCAATCCAATAGGTTATTAGCCTAATAGTTTGCGGATGGCGGCCATCTTTATGTCAAAATTGATTCCCCCTATTAATTCGAACACGGTGGAACCGAATGGAACGAAATTTGGTACAGAGGTAGCACTAGCAAAGGGCACCTCAGTGTCATGTTTTATATCGCCGCCATCTTGACTGAAACGTAATGGCGGCCACACGAATGTTCAAAGCTTAAATCAAATTACGATTAACCTAATCATCCGATCTCTACCAAATTTTGCATCTACATACCTTTATGGAGGGAGCATCCTTTGACCAATCTAATAGGTCATCAGCGTAATAGTTTGTGGATGGCGGCCATCTTTGTGTGAAAATCGATTCCCCCTATTAATTCGAACACGGTGCAACCGAATGGAACGAAATATGGTACAGAGGTAGTACTAACAAAAGGCACCTCAGTGCTATGTTTTATATCGCCGCCATCTTGACGGAAACGTAATGGCGGCCACACAAATGTTCAAAGCTTAAATCAAATTATGACTAACCTAATCATCCGATCTCTACCGAATTTTTCAACAACATACCTTTCTGGGGGGAGCATCCTTTGACCAAACTAATAGGTCATCAGCGTAATAGTTTGCGGTTGGCGGCCATCTTTGAGTGAAAATCGATTCCCCCTATTAATTCGAACACGGTACAACCGATTGGAACGAAATTTGGTACAGAGGTAGCACTAGAAAAGGGCATCTCAGTGTCATGTTTTATATCGCCGCCATATTGACAGAAACGTAATGGCGGCCACACAAATGTTTAAAGCTTAAATCAAATTACGACTAACATAACCATCCGATCTCTACCAAACTTTGCAACAACATACCTTTATGGAGGGAGCATTCTTTGACCAATCTAATAGGTCATTAGCCTAATAGTTTGCGGATGGCGGCCATCTTTATGTCAAAATTGATTCCCCCTATTAATTCGAACACGGTGGAACCGAATGAACGAAATTTGGTACAGAGGTAGCACTAGCAAAGGGCACCTCAGTGTCATGTTTTATATCACCGCTATCTTGACGGAAACGAAATCGCGGCCACCCAAATGTTAAAGCTAAAATGTAATTACGCCCAACCTAATAATCCAGTCTCTACCAAATTTTGCAACACCATATCTTTATGTGGGAAACATATTCTGACCAAACTGCAAGAACATCAGCCCAATAGTTTTCAGATGGTGGCCAAGTATGTGTGTAAATCGATTCCCCCTATCAATTCAAACACGGTGAAACCGAATTGAACGAAATTTGGTACAGAGGTAGCACTAGCAAAGGGCACCTCATATTCATGTTTAATATCCCTATAGCACGTTGTATTTCAACAAGCTACTACAACCAACATTCAATCATACTCCTTGAAAAGGACAAAGAGTTATAACAATACCCATGCATTTAGGAGAAAGTAGGCTATATGTTCTGTACTGAACATCTTGTTTATTTAGTCAATTTACCCTCTAGGTTGGTGGTTCCCACGGACTCAGCGAGGGAACTCACCACTACCGCCTCTATGGGCAGTGTCCTGGAGCGTGGAACATCTGGTCGGGATGGATACAACTGGGGAGGTGTGATAGCACTTCGCCCAGGCAGCCTCACCTGCAAAGCGAACAGGGGCCTCATGAGGGATGGGAAGGGATGGAAGATTGGGATGGATAGGCGAGGAAGAGGGAAGGAGGCGGCCATGGACTTACAGTAGGTACTGTACCCGATAATCCAGAAAGGATCTTGTTGGAATATAAATTGCCCCCGCTGGATTGCCTATTTCAAACTGCTCCGGCAAATACAACATTAGAAAGCGCTCCCAACACGGCTTTTAGGGATTTACAGACAGCAGTTACAAGAATATTGTGGATCAACAAGCAACTACATGGGGCACTCACCTTTACTTACCAATCGGGGACTGGGAATTCAGCTTCGCCTACACTACATTCACAATACTCTTAGCCCAGGAAAATAAGGTTTTTAGGTACAAAAAATGTTATAAAACTAATTTTTTCATAACCCATTAATTCGACCCTAGGGAACAACATATCTAAATACTCGGGCGTACATGTGCCGGCTTCCTTGATTTCCAGGCCTGAAAACCTGGAATTCCAGGAATTCTTCATCGCCGTCCTGGAACGCCTGTAAAATCCGAACGACTCGGCCTAGGTAGACAAAAAGGAGTATCAAATGAAAGAGAAAAGCATGCAGATTCCATATATGGGACTTTAGGCAAAGTTTTTCTCCTTTCGGGGTAGATTATAACAAAAAAGAAACGCGCGAAATTCAAACTTTTTGAGGTATGATTTTTGCTGCAGGTACAGCAACGACTGAAAATGAAGTCTATACCAAAATATCATGCGTGGTATAACAAAGACCACATTTTTAGCTTTTCAGGCCATCTGTCATGTTTGCTTTACGTTTAACATTGAAAAGTTGTAGCGAAAATTAAATGTGTAGTAGTTGACAGTGCAGGATTGCGTTGTGTCGTCGGGGGTTTAGTCTATTCGGTTAGCCCTGGAAAGTAAAGGCTGAGCTAATGATTTCTTCTCTACGGAAGCAACACAAGATGAAATTTTTACTTATAATAATTAAGTATGAGTTAAGCCTTCGAAATCATAGGAAAAAGGCATTGGATGAAAAGGTATAATACAGGAAACTGATAGTTTAAGTGACATCGGGTGTATCTAGATTCTGATCTGTTTCAAAACGATGTACTGCGTTATCACAGTTTTGTCCGTGACATTGAGAGCACATATCTGAGCACTCTTGGCCGGATCGTCTACATCCACAACGCAATCCACAGTCCGTCTTTCAATCGCAGGCAATTAGGAGGAGAAGAGAGTCAGGAGCTGGTGGCAGGGTTGTGGGAATGGGCAAAAGAGAGTTGTCAATGGCTTGCCCCACACTATTGGATTGAGGTTTCTTCCCAGCCATTTTTGAACGTAAAATCAAACTCAACATATTTAACTCTCCTGAGAAATACTAGAAAAATATTGTAAACGTGTAGTGTAAAGGAAAACAATGAAAGTTACCTGCAAGTAAGTCCGCATTGAGTGCTGCCGTAGAGCTTCCCTTGTTGGAGGAAGAGTCGCAAGTTCAAACTGAGAAGTCGAGCTTGGCGCGCAATGGTCATCTGGTACAGACGATGTCGAAGATAATCGATATTCTCCAATTCATTTCCTCCTCCAGAATACAGTGCCCTTAAGAACTTTTCTCCAACAGTGCAAACTTCTAGGCGACTCGCATATGGATTTGTGTATGTTTTGACAATTTCTTCCCGAAGATCTACACTTTTTTGAAGCAATTTGTAAGCCTTTTTCTTCCCCTTCCCGTAGATTGCAGATGTTTTATCACCACCTAAGACTGCATGGGAGTACAGCACGCAGTTCTTCATGTCACCCATTTCATCTTGAATAGCACCAATATCGTACAGCTTTCCGGGGCACTTGGAAGTCCCTGGGTGCAGCATGAAGACATCTCCCGTCTGACGCCTAGTAATCAGCGTTGCCAGAAGATCGGTATCGTTGACGACTACAACTACAGACTTCCCCAAGCTCTCTATCTTCAAGCAGTGTACACGATGAGAGGATCGGCGTCCCCAGTTGCCTGGTACACCCAAACTTTTACAGCTTCAAATCGTGGAACGAGTACATCAGTAAGTCGAGATTTTGTTTCTCCTGTTCGTCAGAAAGTCCACCTGTGATGCTGTCGATGTCGAATGTTCGGTAAAGTCGATATCAAAACAGGTCCTTCTTGCAGCGCGTCACCATTGCTCCGCTTCTTTCGTAGTTGGCTGTCCATTGTATCCGTCGGAAACAACAACTGCAGATGGGTATCGAGTCATAACGTGTCTGACATAAAGGTCGCAAATGTCCCCGTATATTGCCAGTTGAGGCCAACTAACAGCGTACATTAGATAGCATCTGTCAATGACATACGTGGTCTCTGGACAAAGTTGATCGTCAATTTCTGAGTGCTTAAAGAGAGACGCAAATGCTGACTTGTCCGTTTTGCACATTGAACATCCGTCAAAAAGAGAGGGTGGAGTTGGCGCCAGCTCATAATGAAAGTACTCCGCTTTTTCAGTTTCGTTTTTTAAAACACACACTATTCTCATAAATAGCTGACTCGAGTTTACGGTCGTTACTTCAATTCTGGTCGTCACAGTACCGTTCATAGCTGATAGGGGGACAACCTTTGACTTTCTGGAAATTTTCACTTCAGCGAAAGACTTGTCAATCATGTTGCTAACTCCTGTTTCGCCGATTTCAAGCGCCATGTCGCAATTTACTTTGTTATCTGCAACGACGCCAGTACCGATAAAATGGAGAATTTCTGATGCTAGGAATGGGGAATGCATTTCAAGCCACCCTTGAAATGGAATCTGTATGCTTTTATCGTTCATTTGATACCACTTTTGTTTACCTACGCAGAGATGTTTGGTGTTTACTCCCGTCCGGTAATACCAACTTAACTTCGGGTTAAATTTGTTTCGTCTGTAACTGTTGAATTATTAGACGTAAAACAAAAATAAGACTACATCTGTAAAGCTAAAACGATACTATTTCTTATTTCAGGTGAATTTTTTGCATGAGCTGCCGTCTTAGTCTCTAATAAACGTGCAAATGAATTCAAACTGACATAAATTTTGAATTTTGCGCGTTTTTTGTGTTACAATCTACCCCGAAATGAGAAAAAAACATTTCCTGAAGCCATATATATGGAGTCTGCATGCTTTTCTCTTTCGTTTGAAACCACTTTTGTCTACCTATGCCTAGTGGTTCGGTTTTTAAGAGCGTTCCAGGACAGCGATGAAAAATTCCTGGAATTCCAGGTATCCAGGCCAGGAAATCAAGGAAGCCGGCACATGTACGGCCGAGTATTTTGATATGTTGTTCCCTAGGGTCAAATTAATGGATTCTGAAACAATTAGCTTCATAACACTTTTTTTTAAGGTTAAGGCGATATTATGACTTAAATGCCTGGGCTATCTGCTCCTTATATTTAAAATGAATCACACTCTAACAACAATGGAAAACAATCTGAACAAAATTTGTTAACAATAGGGTAAACTAATCTAATATAAACAAAATAACAATAAACGAATTTAACAATAGACATTAAAATTAAAAAAACACGCAATCATTCACACCTCCTATCAACTTTAGATCTTACTACAATGCTGTATTAAAAATTACGAGTATAAAATCTTGGCTTGTTCTAGGCCTACACTGCGTAAAAATAAAAACGTTTAATGAAGTCTCTAAATTGCATTCTAGACACCTGATTTCATTCACAAACCTGCGTTGTAGAACGCACGTGCAGAAACTTGGTTTCATCAATGAAATATCGGCACCACGCCGAAATCGAAACTGGGTTATACAATAAATACAAGGCTGTGAGTCTACACATGTTGTATTATGTCTTCGCTCTCCAATGCTAACGGTGAATCATTATCGCTAGTCCACAGAGACTGCGTGTGTGTGCATTTATAAAACACGTAAAAATTAACATTTATATCATACAAAAGTTCACATAACTACTTTGATTCTTAAGCAATCATTCTAAAAATTTTTATACACACTTTCATTCGCACTCCGTAATTGTTCTAGACCAATTCGGTTCCACATCTACTCTTAACAATAAACAACCATTCATACCCAAAAACATCCGCTCACAAACACACACTATTCCAAAACAATTGATTAATAAATCCTACTAAATTATTTAACTAATTAAATCATTTACAAGAGTTTAGTGCTTTTCAGTCGGTCAACACGAATGTACCCAAAAGAGATGGGTTATGCCCTAATCCTGAAATAAATTACATGAGATTAATAAAACACTAGGATGACCAGTTTCGATCGTCAAGCGATCATCATCAGATCCATTACACTTAGGCTACAAAATCTATGTTTGAAATACAGGTGAAAATATTTACAATATGTGCAATTATTTAGTTGCAGTATTGGTACTGCAACTGTCAGTGTATGCTAAATGCAGTATATATGTTAGGTGAAATGCTAAATGGTGATAGCTATCCGTAGATTGTACTTTAGAGAGATTATATGGTTGTAAACTATGGTTAAACTATAAAATTTTAGGCTAACTACTTATCTGATTGTCTTCAGTAAAACAGCTACTCGCAGTTTTCGTTCTCACTGGAACTCACTATGCGGTAGACTGCGGTGGTTATCTTAACGACTGGTTTTTCCCTGCTTCCTCCCCCCTGCTCCTACGTGCTGTGGGGAGTGATAGCGATGTGTTTATGTGAGGTGTTGCCAACCTAGATAAGATGTATGTTATTGAATGAGGTGGGTCTACAATTATTAAAGACCGTGGATTGGCCCTCGCCACGCGTGGAGCATAACCATTCGAACTAAGCGTTGACGGTCTTATGAGGACGTCCCGGCACCTTTAATACTGCCGCGAATATGGGCCTTGGTTTATTGCAGAAGAAAAGTACATCGTACACCTGATCCAGATAACATTTACCTATTAATAACCCCCTAATTTCCCCCCCCCCCCTTTTGACGTAGCTTGGCTGTGTCGCTAAATTGTGTTTTGTTTCCGACAGGGTGTGTTTTTTAGTAGCGTGAAGAGGGGTGAGCTCTCCATGAACGTGTGATCATTTAGATTGTTGGGATTGTTTCGTTTGGCTAGGTGTATCTCGATTGCTTCCTTTATGTCAAGAGCTCTGCCTTTCGATTCGTGATGGATTATTTTAAGGTCCGACTCTATGTTGGTAAAGCTGTGCCCTGCGTCACACATATGTTCGCACACGGCTGAATGTGTTCCGTATCTTATCGCATTCCTATGTTCATTATAACGTGTGTCTACTTGCCTTCCACTCTGCCCGATGTAATTAGCTTGACAATCGGTGTCTTGGCACGTTATAGAATATACCCCTGACCTTGAATATGGGTCACGTTTATTTAGATTACTATTTAGGAGGTGCCTAGCGGTTGTGTTTTCTCGTCGTGAAAGCTATCTTTATGCCTTGCTTTTTGAATAGGTTAGTGATTTTATATGTATTCGCATTCACATAGTTGAAACGCGCAAATTTTTTCTCATTATTGTCCGGTTTGGGAATCTTTTTATCTTTATTTTTATGTTTGGCTATCATTTGATTTATTTTGCTTGGCGAGAAGTTGTTTTCCTTTGCTATTTGCATAATAGTTCTTATTTCCTTATTATAGTTGTCTTTTGACATGGGTATGTTTAAAGATCTGTGCACCATTGAATTGAAACCCGCTAGTTTGTGCGTACTGGGGTGATTAGACTGATTGTCGATTGCATGCGAGGTTTGTGTTGCTTTCCGGAATATGGAATATGAAAGGTCGTTGTCTTTACGTTCAATAGTTATATCGAGATAATTTATTTTCCGGTCTATTTCGGATTCCTTAGTGAATTTGATAGAGTGGTGAAGGCTATTAATGGATTGGAGAATTGTTTCTTCGCTTGTTAGTTCAGTATCGTAGATGCAAATTACATCATCTACGTATCTTTTCCATATTACTATTCCCTTTGTTGAAGTCTTTTCTAAGAACGCATTTTCTAGTGCATTGATGAAGATGTCAGCGATTAACCCACTTAGTGGCGATCCCATTGCTAGGCCTTCTCTCTGTGTGTATATTTTATTGTCGAATTGAAACACGTTTTGGGTGAGAACGACCCTCAGTAATCTCACAATCTCTTCAATTTCTTTTACCGAATTGTTGGATTTTAAGTTGTTTTCGATAGTGTTGATTGCTTCATTAATCGGAATATTGGTGTACATGTTAGTTACGTCGAAGGATACTAGCCTGAAGCTAGGTTTCATTTGTAGGGTGTTCAATGCTGTTACTAGTTCTGTTGTGTTCTTTACAGAGTTGTTTTTGTCGTTGGAAAGACGGCATTTTAAGATTTTTAGTAACTCTTTGCTGATTTTGTAATTAGGGGCATTCCTACAATTGACTATTGGTCTCATTGGGCATTCCTTTTTGTGTATTTTTGGTTGTCCCCTCAATGACGGTATTTTCGGGTACATGTTTATTAGTTTTGATTTTTCGGCTTTGGTCAGTATGTATTCTGTTTCTTTTAGCGCACTTTTTATTTGTTTTTGGAATTTGTTGGTGGGGTCTTTTGTTAATTCCTTGATTTCGTTGTTGTTTAGGAATTCGACTGTTTTTTCAATGTATTCTGTTTTGTTCAAAATTACTGTAGTGTTTCCCTTATCTGCTTTTGTGATGATTAAGTCATGTTCTTTTATTTTTTGTTTCAACGACTTTATTTCTTTGAGTTGTTTGTTGTTTTGAATGTTATTGCTATCGCCCTCTCGTTTGAGGATTTTTTTGGCCTCGTTGGTGGAGAGATTTTTGGTTAATTCCCTGTCTTCTGCTGGGAGCTTGTGACTGGCTATCTCAATATCTGTGATTAACTGTTTTATATTGTGGTTCGTGTGTGCGTCTGTGCAGTTGTATTTCAAACCTTTGTCTAACATATTAATTTCACCTTGAGAAAAGGTTACGTTCGTTCTGTTGTTTACTCTGCTGTGGAAATTGAATTCATTGTTATTCGTGTGTTGTACGTTAGATTGATGGTTCTGTGTTTCTCCCAGTTTTCTTAATTTATTTTCTAGCGTTTCATGCTTCCTCGTTGCTCTGATTTTGATGGTGTCATGTAGGTGCTCGGTGAAGCTGTCCCATTGGGCTGCGTGCCAGAAATTACTTAGTTGCAATTGAATGTCGTACAATTGTTGGTTAATTTTTTGCTTTCTTATGTATGCAAATCTTAATTCGTTTTTTATCCAAAGCGCTTTGGCTTGTTTGGTTGAAATGATCGAGGCTGGTGTGTTCGGTACGGTTTTAATTGGTACGTATTTAGGGGTGAGGTTTAGTTCTATACATTTTTTGTTGAACCAAATTGACTTGTCTAAATTCATGAGTTTAAGCCTGAGTGATTTGAATTTCTTGGCTTCACGATTTGCCTGACTAGCCGTGAACATTGTGGTGTTTGAAGCCATATTTTTAGTGTTGCCTTAGTAAACAAGAGTTTAGTGCTTTTCAGTCGGTCAACACGAATGTACCCAAAAGAGATGGGTTATGCCCTAATCCTGAAATAAATTACATGAGATTAATAAAACACTAGGATGACCAGTTTCGATCGTCAAGCGATCATCATCAGATCCATTACACTTAGGCTACAAAATCTATGTTTGAAATACAGGTGAAAATATTTACAATATGTTCAATTATTTAGTTGCAGTATTGGTACTGCAACTGTCAGTGTATGCTAAATGCAGTATATATGTTAGGTGAAATGCTAAATGGTGATAGCTATCCGTAGATTGTACTTTAGAGAGATTATATGGTTGTAAACTATGGTTAAACTATAAAATTTGAGGCTAACTACTTATCTGATTGTCTTCCGTATAACAGCTACTCGCAGTTTTCGTGCTCACTGGAACTCACTATGCGGTAGACTGCGGTGGTTATCTTAACGACTGGTTTTTCCCTGCTTTCTCCCCCCTGCTCCTACGTGCTGTGGGGAGTGATAGCGATGTGTTTATGTGAGGTGTTGCCAACCTAGATAAGATGTATGTTATTGAATGAGGTGGGTCTACAATTATTAAAGACCGTGGATTGGCCCTCGCCACGCGTGGAGCATAACCCATTCGAACTAAGCGTTGACGGTCTTATGAGGACGTCCCGGCACCTTTAATACTGCCGCGAATATGGGCCTTGGTTTATTGCAGAAGAAAAGTACATCGTACACCTGATCCAGATAACATTTACCTATTAATAACCCCCTAATTTCCCCCCTTTTTTATCTAGCTTGGCTGTGTCGCTAAATTGTGTTTTGGTTCCGACAGGGTGTGTTTTTTAGTAGCGTGAAGAGGGGTGAGCTCTCCATGAACGTGTGTTCATTTAGATTGTTGGGATTGTTTCGTTTGGCTAGGTGTATCTCGATTGCTTCCTTTATGTCAAGAGCTCTGCCTTTCGATTCGTGATGGATTATTTTAAGGTACGACTCTATGTTGGTAAAGCTGTGCCCTGCGTCACACATATGTTCGCACACGGCTGAATGTGTTCCGTATCTTATCGCATTCCTATGTTCATTATAACGTGTGTCTACTCGCCTTCCACTCTGCCCGATGTAATTAGCTTGACAATCGGTGTCTTGGCACGTTATAGAATATACCCCTGACCTTGAATATGGGTCACATTTATTTAGATTACTATTTAGGAGGTGCCTAGCGGTTGTGTTTTTCGTCGTGAAAGCTATCTTTATGCCTTGCTTTTTGAATAGGTTAGTGATTTTATATGTATTCGCATTCACATAGTTGAAACGCGCAAATTTTTTCTCATTATTGTCCGGTTTGGGAATCGTTTTATCTTTATTTTTATGTTTGGCTATAATTTGATTTATTTTGCTTGGCGAGAAGTTGTTTTCCTTTGCTATTTGCAAAATAGTTCTTATTTCCTTATTATAGTTGTCTTTTGACATGGGCATGTTTAAAGATCTGTGCACCATTGAATTGAAACCCGCTAGTTTGTGCGTACTGGGGTGATTAGACTGATTGTCGATTGCATGCGAGGTTTGTGTTGCTTTCCGGAATATGGAATATGAAAGGTCGTTGTCTTTACGTTCAATAGTTATATCGAGATAATTTATTTTCCGGTCTATTTCGGATTCCTTAGTGAATTTGATAGAGTGGTGAAGGCTATTAAAGGATTGGAGAATTGTTTCTTCGCTTGTTAGTTCAGTATCGTAGATGCAAATTACATCATCTACGTATCTTTTCCATATTACTATTCCCTTTGTTGAAGTCTTTTCTAAGAACGCATTTTCTAGTGCATTGATGAAGATGTCAGCGATTAACC
Source organism: Meconema thalassinum (assembly GCA_946902985.2). NCBI lineage: Eukaryota > Metazoa > Arthropoda > Insecta > Orthoptera > Tettigoniidae > Meconema > Meconema thalassinum. Next base: position 1,027,142,916 of record OX336388.2, read on the forward strand.
CACTTAGTGGCGATCCCATTGCTAGGCCTTCTCTCTGTGTGTATATTTTATTGTCGAATTGAAACACGTTTTGGGTGAGAACGACCCTCAGTAATCACACAATCTCTTCAATTTCTCTTACCGAATTGTTGGATTTTAAGTTGTTTTCGATAGTGTTGATTGCTTCATTAATCGGAATATTGGTGTACATGTTAGTTACGTCGAAGGATACTAGCCTGAAGCTAGGTTTCATTTGTAGGGTGTTCAATGCTGTTACTAGTTCTGTTGTGTTCTTTACAGAGTTGTTTTTGTCGTTGGAAAGACGGCATTTTAAGATTTATCGTAACACTTTGCTGATTTTGTAATTAGGGGCATTCCTACAATTGACTATTGGTCTCATTGGGCATTCCTTTTTGTGTATTTTTGGTTGTCCCCTCAATGACGGTATTTTCGGGTACATGTTTATTAGTTTTGATTTTTCGGCTTTGGTCAGTATGTATTCTGTTTCTTTTAGCGCACTTTTTATTTGTTTTTGGAATTTGTTGGTGGGGTCTTTTGTTAATTCCTTGATTTCGTTGTTGTTTAGGAATTCGACTGTTTTTTCAATGTATTCTGTTTTGTTCAAAATTACTGTAGTGTTTCCCTTATCTGCTTTTGTGATGATTAAGTCATGTTCTTTTATTTTTTGTTTCAACGACTTTATTTCTTTGAGTTGTTTGTTGTTTTGAATGTTATTGCTATCGCCCTCTCGTTTGAGGATTTTTTTGGCTTCGTTGGTGGCGAGATTTTTGGTTAATTCCCTGTCTTCTGCTGGGAGCTTGTGACTGGCTATCTCAATATCTGTGATTAACTGTTTTATATTGTGGTTCGTGTGTGCGTCTGTGCAGTTGTATTTCAAACCTTTGTCTAACATATTCATTTCACCTTGAGAAAAGGTTACGTTCGTTCTGTTGTTTACTCTGCTGTGGAAATTGAATTCATTGTTATTCGTGTGTTGTTCGTTAGATTGGTGGTTCTGTGTTTCTCCTAGTTTTCTTAATTTATTTTCTAGCGTTTCATGCTTCCTCGTTGCTCTGATTTTGATGGTGTCATGTAGGTGTTCGGTGAAGCAGTCCCATTGGGCTGCGTGCCAGAAATTACTTAGTTGCAATTGAATGTCGTACAATTGTTGGTTAATTTTTTGCTTTCTTATGTATGCAAATCTTAATTCGTTTTTTATCCAAAGCGCTTTGGCTTGTTTGGTTGAAATGATCGAGGCTGGTGTGTTCGGTACGGTTTTAATTGGTACGTATTTAGGGGTGAGGTTTAGTTCTATACATTTTTTGTTGAACCAAATTGACTTGTCTAAATTCATGAGTTTAAGCCTGAGTGATTTGAATTTCTTGGCTTCACGATTTGCCTGACTAGCCGTGAACATTGTGGTGTTTGAAGCCATATTTTCAGTGTTGCCTTAGTAAACAAGAGTTTAGTGCTTTTCAGTCGGTCAACACGAATGTACCCAAAAGAGATGGGTTATGCCCTAATCCTGAATAAATTACATGAGATTAATAAAACACTAGGATGACCAGTTTCGATCGTCAAGCGATTATCATCAGATCCATTACACTTAGGCTACAAAATCTATGTTTGAAATACAGGTGAAAATATTTACAATATGTTCAATTATTTAGTTGCAGTATTGGTACTGCAACTGTCAGTGTATGCTAAATGCAGTATATATGTTAGGTGAAATGCTAAATGGTGATAGCTATCCGTAGATTGTACTTTAGAGAGATTATATGGTTGTAAACTATGGTTAAACTATAAAATTTGAGGCTAACTACTTATCTGATTGTATTCCGTATAACAGCTACTCGCAGTTTTCGTGCTCACTGGAACTCACTATGCGGTAGACTGCGATGGTTATCTTAACGACTGGTTTTTCCCTGCTTTCTCCCCCCTGCTCCTACGTGCTGTGGGGAGTGATAGCGATGTGTTTATGTGAGGTGTTGCCAACCTAGATAAGATGTATGTTATTGAATGAGGTGGGTCTACAATTATTAAAGACCGTGGATTGGCCCTCGCCACGCGTGGAGCATAACCCATTCGAACTAAGCGTTGACGGTCTTATGAGGACGTCCCGGCACCTTTAATACTGCCGCGAATATGGGCCTTGGTTTATTGCAGAAGAAAAGTACATCGTACACCTGATCCAGATAACATTTACCTATTAATAACCCCCTAATTTCCCCCCTTTTTTATCTAGCTTGGCTGTGTCGCTAAATTGTGTTTTGTTTCCGACAGGGTGTGTTTTTTTAGTAGCGTGAAGAGGGGTGAGCTCTCCATGAACGTGTGTTCATTTAGATTGTTGGGATTGTTTCGTTTGGCTAGGTGTATCTCGATTGCTTCCTTTATGTCAAGAGCTCTGCCTTTCGATTCGTGATGGATTATACGGAACACATTCACATTCAGCCGTGTTCGAACATATGTGTGACGCAGGGCACAGCTTTACCAACATAGAGTCGGACCTTAAAATAAAACATCACGAATCGAAAGGAAGAGCTCTTGACATAAAGGAAGCAATCGAGATACACCTAGCCAAACGAAACAATCCCAACAATCTAAATGAACACACGTTCATGGAGAGCTCACCCCTCTTCACGCTACTAAAAAACACACCCTGTCGGAAACAAAACACAATTTAGCGACACAGCCAAGCTAGATAAAAAGGGGGGAAATTAGGGGGTTATTAATAGGTAAATGTTATCTGGATCTGGTGTACGATGTACATTTCTTCTGCAATAAACCAAGGCCCATATTCGCGGCAGTATTAAAGGTGCCGGGACGTCCTCATAAGACCGTCAACGCTTAGTTCGAATGGGTTATGCTCCACGCGTGGCGAGGGCCAATCCACGGTCTTTAATAATTGTAGACCCACCTCATTCAATAACATACATCTTTTCTAGGTTGGCAACACCTCACATAAACACATCGCTATCACTCCCCACAGCACGTAGGAGCAGGGGGGAGAAAGCAGGGAAAAACCAGTCGTTAAGACAACCATCACAGTCTACCGCATAGTGAGTTCCAGTGAGCACGAAAACTGCGAGTAGCTGTTATACGGAAGACAATCAGATAAGTAGTTAGCCCAAAATTTTATAGTTTAACCATAGTTTACAACTATATAATCTCTCTAAAGTACAATCTACGGATAGCTATCACCATTTAGCATTTCACCTAACATATATACTGCATTTAGCATACACTGACAGTTGCAGTACCAATACTGCAACTAAATAATTGTACATATTGTAAATATTTTCACCTGTATTTCAAACATAGATTTTGTAGCCTAAGTGTAATGGATCTGATGATGATCGCTTGACGATCGAAACTGGTCATCCTAGTGTTTTATTAATCTCATGTAATTTATTTCAGGATTAGGGCATAACCCATCTCTTTTGGGTACATTCGTGTTGACCGACTGAAAAGCACTAAACTCTTGTTTACTAAGGCAACACTGAAAATATGGCTTCAAACACCACAATGTTCACGGCTAGTCAGGCAAATCGTGAAGCCAAGAAATTCAAATCACTCAGGCTTAAACTCATGAATTTAGACAAGTCAATTTGGTTCAACAAAAAATGTATAGAACTAAACCTCACCCCTAAATACGTACCAATTAAAACCGTACCGAACACACCAGCCTCGATCATTTCAACCAAACAAGCCAAAGCGCTTTGGATAAAAAACGAATTAAGATTTGCATACATAAGAAAGCAAAAAATTAACCAACAATTGTACGACATTCAATTGCAACTAAGTAATTTCTGGCACGCAGCCCAATGGGACAGCTTCACCGAGCACCTACATGACACCATCAAAATCAGAGCAACGAGGAAGCATGAAACGCTAGAAAATAAATTAAGAAAACTAGGAGAAACACAGAACCACCAATCTAACGAACAACACACGAATAACAATGAATTCAATTTCCACAGCAGAGTAAACAACAGAACGAACGTAACCTTTTCTCAAGGTGAAATGAATATGTTAGACAAAGGTTTGAAATACAACTGCACAGACGCACACACGAACCACAATATAAAACAGTTAATCACAGATATTGAGATAGCCAGTCACAAGCTCCCAGCAGAAGACAGGGAATTAACCAAAAATCTCGCCACCAACGAAGCCAAAAAAAATCCTCAAACGAGAGGGCGATAGCAATAACATTCCAAACAACAAACAACTCAAAGAAATAAAGTCGTTGAAACAAAAAATAAAAGAACATGACTTAATCATCACAAAAGCAGATAAGGGAAACACTACAGTAATTTTGAACAAAACAGAATACATTGAAAAAACAGTCGAATTCCTAAACAACAACGAAATCAAGGAATTAACAAAAGACCCCACCAACAAATTCCAAAAACAAATAAAAAGTGCGCTAAAAGAAACAGAATACATACTGACCAAAGCCGAAAAATCAAAACTAATAAACATGAACCCGAAAATACTGTCATTGAGGGGACAACAAAAAATACACAAAAAGGAATGCCCAATGAGACCAATAGTCAATTGTAGGAATGCCCCTAATTACAAAATCAGCAAAGAGTTACTAAAAATCTTAAAATGCCGTCTTTCCAACGACAAAAACAACTCTGTAAAGAACACAACAGAACTAGTAACAGCATTGAACACCCTACAAATGAAACCTAGCTTCAGGCTAGTATCCTTCGACGTAACTAACATGTACACCAATATTCCGATTAATGAAGCAATCAACACTATCGAAAACAACTTAAAATCCAACAATTCGGTAAAAGAAATTGAAGAGATTGTGAGATTACTGAGGTTCGTTCTCACCCAAAACGTGTTTCAATTCGACAATAAAATATACACACAGTGAGAAGGCCTAGCAATGGGATCGCCACTAAGTGGGTTAATCGCTGACATCTTCATCAATGCACTAGAAAATGCGTTCTTAGAAAAGACTTCAACAAAGGGAATAGTAATATGGAAAAGATACGTAGATGATGTAATTTGCATCTACGATACTGAACTAACAAGCGAAGAAACAATTCTCCAATCCTTTAATAGCCTTCACCACTCTATCAAATTCACTAAGGAATCCGAAATAGACCGGAAAATAAATTATCTCGATATAACTATTGAACCTAAAGACAACGACCTTTCATATTCCATATTCCGGAAAGCAACACAAACCTCGCATGCAATCGACAGTCTAATCACCCCAGTACGCACAAACTAGCGGGTTTCAATTCAATGGTGCACAGATCTTTAAACATACCCATGTCAAAAGACAACTATAATAAGGAGATAAGAACTATTATGCAAATAGCAAAGGAAAACAACTTCTCGCCAAGCAAAATAAATCAAATTATAGCCAAACATAAAAATAAAGATAAAACGATTCCCAAACCGGACAATAATGAGAAAAAATTTGCGCGTTTCAACTATGTGAATGCGAATACATATAAAATCACTAACCTATTCAAAAAGCAAGGCATAAAGATAGCTTTCACGACTAAAAACACAACCGCTAGGCACCTCCTAAATAGTAATCTAAATAAACGTGACCCATATTCAAGGTCAGGGGTATATTCTATAACGTGCCAAGACACCGATTGTCAAGCTAATTACATCGGGCAGAGTGGAAGGCGAGTAGACACACGTTATAATGAACATAGGAATGCGATAAGATACGGAACACATTCAGCCGTGTGCGAACATATGTGTGACGCAGGGCACAGCTTTACCAACATAGAGTCGGACCTTAAAATAATCCATCACGAATCGAAAGGCAGAGCTCTTGACATAAAGGAAGCAATCGAGATACACCTAGCCAAACGAAACAATCCCAACAATCTAAATGAACACACGTTCATGGAGAGCTCACCCCTCTTCACGCTACTAAAAAACACACCCTGTCGGAAACAAAACACAATTTAGCGACACAGCCAAGCTAGATAAAAAAGGGGGGAAATTAGGGGGTTATTAATAGGTAAATGTTATCTGGATCAGGTGTACGATGTACTTTTCTTCTGCAATAAACCAAGGCCCATATTCGCGGCAGTATTAAAGGTGCCGGGACGTCCTCATAAGACCGTCAACGCTTAGTTCGAATGGGTTATGCTCCACGCGTGGCGAGGGCCAATCCACGGTCTTTAATAATTGTAGACCCACCTCATTCAATAACATACATCTTATCTAGGTTGGCAACACCTCACATAAACACATCGCTATCACTCCCCACAGCACGTAGGAGCAGGGGGGAGAAAGCAGGGAAAAACCAGTCGTTAAGATAACCACCGCAGTCTACCGCATAGTGAGTTCCAGTGAGCACGAAAACTGCGAGTAGCTGTTATACGGAAGACAATCAGATAAGTAGTTAGCCTCAAATTTTATAGTTTAACCATAGTTTACAACCATATAATCTCTCTAAAGTACAATCTACGGATAGCTATCACCATTTAGCATTTCACCTAACATATATACTGCATTTAGCATACACTGACAGTTGCAGTACCAATACTGCAACTAAATAATTGTACATATTGTAAATATTTTCACCTGTATTTCAAACATAGATTTTGTAGCCTAAGTGTAATGGATCTGATGATGATCTCTTGACGATCGAAACTGGTCATCCTAGTGTTTTATTAATCTCATGTAATTTATTTCAGGATTAGGGCATAACCCATCTCTTTTGGGTACATTCGTGTTGACCGACTGAAAAGCACTAAACTCTTGTTTACTAAGGCAACACTGAAAATATGGCTTCAAACACCACAATGTTAAATCATTTACACAAAAATTATTTACATGTAATATGTTTATAATAATATCCATTATCTAGTGTTGTTAACGCGACACTTTCGAGATTCTAACTTCTCGGTTACAATATAATTCTTAACTAATTATATACACTGGTGTTTCACGTAACCATCCTTCTCTAACGTTCTGTAGTTTTATATACTGCATACACATCGTCTTATATAGGTTTCATTACATTATCGGTATAATACAGTCGACTAATTAAGGTAAACTGTACGTAATTACATAACTTCGGGTTTAATAAAATTTAATAATTGTATTATAGAAATGAGTACACAATCTTTCTCAAGTTGCATTTCCGTTGAAACCCTCCTGTTAACACAGCTAAATCGTTAATTCACAAGAACTGGACTACTTGTATACAACGGCTCTTATCATGATACATGCCTTTTTTTTTTACCAAAGAACAACAATACTTTGACTTCCTTAAAATGCAGAATTCCCTCGCCTGAGCACTCCATAGCTCTACAAATCCTCATATAACAGTATATATGGCATAAACAATTATCATCTACTATGTTAAACAATAACCAAAAAGGTATTAATTGTTATTAACATATCTTATGTAGGAACTTTTCTCAAATAATGGCATGACCCTCAGTATCATTGCACATGACTACTGGACTACACTTATACATACGTAAGTTCTTCAAACGAAACTTCCAATTGTAATGAACGATATTAGACAGTCGTGATTAACCACCTAAAGTTTACTCCACAACAAGATAATTAACTGTTAACTCGTCTGTCGCAAATACATGTAATAAAAATAATACTCCTGTTTCATCTCACTTGTCAAGCTATAAATTGTTTATCGTTGTAATATCATGTCCACAAATGACGTGATGTTACACAAATTGGATAAAATAACATACATGTTATTTATAGTGTCATATAGAATTCAATCTTGACCGGGATAAACTAGCTTTGAATTCCTAGCCAAAGAATTGAATAATCTTCTATCAAAAGGTATTTCCTCTAACATATTAAATGAACAAAGCTCTTACCTTTACAGATAATAAGAAAGGGTTGTCAATGTCGTAATGTTTTTCCACTCTACACAAAGAATGTTCATAGGGATAAAGACTTCGGTCTTATCAAACGACTAGTATTTCTTAGATCGTCGATAGTTTATGTACAATAATGATATAACAATATCATTCGATGTTTCTTTTTTTTCTTGAATTTATATGTTGTTACATTAAAGTGCTCAAATTAAATTTAATAGGAATTTAATTTGAAGCTATGACACAATGTCAGAATACTTGGTTCAAATGAAATTATTAAAATAGGAGAGTCGAAACGACTAGTCTCCTATGAGGCAATATGATTCCTCAAACAAAATTTTAATGTCAGTTCCACAACTGATCCGTTGAATAAAATTGAAAAATAGATGAAATGCAATCATCTTCTAAATAATCTTGAAGTATAAAAATCTCAACACACATCTGAAGTGTAAAATACAAAAAGAGTAGGGGGTAAGGGGGGTTCTAACGCACTCCAGAACCCTCCTTGCCCCACTACTAAGCCTCAGGCATGTTAAATATCTCTCGAACGCATGGTCCGATTTTGACAAATGAGGTATCGTTGGACTCGGGCTGACGTCTTCTTTGCTATGGACCACTCGTTATATTTTTCAAAAATTTTTTGAAAATTTTTGTTTTCGAAACTAGGTGATAGTTTGAAAACTAAACATGATAGAACGTTGTGCCATGGCTCAAACGAATGGTCTTTATGCCCTTTATTTTCTATAATGAAACTTTTTTACTTTTATGTTTTTTTGAAAACACTCGAATTTTGAAAATCCTATATTTTGGAAACTAGGAACTCTACAAAAACGGTTATTTGACATAAATGAAAGGTCCCTATGCCCTCTACCCCCAAAATAAATTTCAAGTCGCTAGAGCAAAAATTTGTGTTTTGTAAGTAGTGGGATGGGGATAGAGCTGCTCCACTTTTTATTGAGCCACCCTCGTATTTTCCCCGAACCTGATATCTCGCTAACCAATGGTCGGATTTGAACATACAGGGTGTCCTAGCACTCGTAGTGATGCCCCCTACTTTCCTATAGGCTCTTAATTTAATGAAAAGACCAAAACTAAAAGGTCATGTGCTTTTAATATCTCGCGAACCAATCATGCTAGAGGCATGTTCGACAGGTCCAAGGACTCGGGGTGACGTCCTCTTTGCTATGGACCGCTCGTTATAATTTAAAAAAAATTGGAAACTCGATTTTGGGGTAAACACTTGTTTTTGTGATTTTGCCGATATCTCACGAAGCAATAACGCTAGAGGCATGTTCGATGGGTCCAATGATTCGGCCAGACGTCCTCTTTGCTATAGACCACTCGTTGTAATTTTTTAAAATTTTGGAAACGCGATTTTGGGGTAAACACGTGTTTTTGTGATTTTTGCCGATATCTCACGAACCAATAACGCTAGAGACGTGTACGAGGTGTCCTAGGACTCGGGCTACCGCCCCCTTTCAAATGTGGTAGATATTTTTTCCAAAAAGATAATTCACAAAGGGCCTAACGCCATACATGTTGAGAAAAAAATTCTTTACCGTTACCTGTTTATAATGTTTATGAAGCGTGGTGGTTGAGAGAGACGATACGGCTGGGTGTGCGTGTTTCAACGAACCTGTCGCTGACCACGGTGGCTGTGTTCAATAGATCAATTGATATTTCGACGAGTCGGTGTATGACAGAGCGAGCGTGCGTTTTCTGATATTCTACCTTTAACGTGTAAACGGTGATGAGAACTTGGTTCTATGTTGATCGAAGCGAGTACAGAAAACACACTTGCAAACGAGCAGGAGGTGAATGTCATTTGAGCTTATTGGAAGGCTCCGATCTGACTTGACAACAGGTGCAATGGAAAAAATGACCAAGACGCTTGAAGGTGAAATAATCTGACCATTGTGCTGGCAGAGAAAGGGCGAAAGGCATGTGAACACATGTGTGAAACCACAGGCAAGCTAAACCAGTGACATCCTGTCTTGCTTCGTACGTGACAAAATGCAAGTTCAGGTGAAATTTGATCTACCGCAGGTGTTCGCTTGGGACGTTATCTATCTACATGCGCGATAACTGTTAACAAGTCACATCCTGTTTTGCTGCGTACGTGACAAAATGCAAGTTGACGTGAAATTTGATCTACCGCAGGTGTTCACCTTGGACGTTAGCTGTCCACGTGCCTGATAAGAGAATGTTCAAAGCGTGGGAAAAAATGATTATACATGCAATGTGATATATAAAGACACGTCGCTGACATTTCCACTCGCACTTATGTGACTACTTTTGAACACGCTACAGCGTTGTGTGAAACACTTGGCCTTGTTTAACAGTTTTGGTGTTGGTGGAAAATACTTATTCTTGTTGTGAGGTAGGTATATATTTATTCATTTATACATTTATTGATTTATATATAAATACATGCAATTATTTATTGATTAGGTAATTAATGATTTTATTTTTTTATTTGTTTGCAGATAACCGGTATAGCCTACTTGTCGTGTGTGTGTGTGAACGATATTAAAGAAAGAGAGAAAGACAGACAGCTAGAGAAGGAAACCATTTCCACACTAGTCCGTGAGACGGGAATATAGCAAAGCATTATACGTCAAGGTGAGATTTGTTTATATATATATATATAACCTGTTTGATTTTGTTTTGTTTATGAAAGGCATAAATTATGGAATGGATATACTTATGGTGGTTTATTTTATTTCTTTTTAGAGTGTTGGAAAACGCTTGACCTCTGTGAATAACCAGGAACGTGTGTGTTTGAGATCATTGTCAGACAGTCTACATTTCTAAACTCAGGTGAGTGTGTTCTTTCAAAATAATGTCTTTTGCCACTGCTACCGATACGTTAATTTGGGAACCCCTAAATAGTTGTTTTAAATCGCGTGTGTGCTCTGGTCGTGTGGTCAATGTTAGAAAAAGTTTGATTCCCAAAGAATTTTTACAATCTTGTTTTGAAATTTTTAAAATTGAAATTTGTACAGCGCAAAGGTTGCATACGGCTTTAAAGGTGAATACAGAACTGGTGTGCGATTTCGTATATAAAAAGAAGGACGTAGAGCATAAAGAGACATTTTATATTTGCAGTAAAATGCAAGAGCTATTCATAGCCCATAATTTGGAACAGTGGTATGAAACCCACGTGGTGAATGCCTTGCTATCAAAATTTGATAAACTGCAACAAGGACCGAGTGGTCTAGCCTTAGACAAAATTCATCATTTGCAAATCAACATTTGTCAATTCAACCCGTTGAATGCTGGGTCTAGCTATATTAAAACACCACCAGCAATAGCTTCGAAAAAGGCTGTGGTCAATATAAAGAATCGTGACAATGATTGCTTTCTGTGGTCTGTGGCTGCGTTTTTGCAACCAGCACAACGTGACAGTTGTCGACCCGGAAAGTACAAGGCCAAGTTTGTTGAATTGAAACATACGTTAAATCTAACTCGAGTATCGTTCCCTATGGACTTAACCAAGATCCATAGGTTTGAACAAGATAACCAAGACTTTTCGTTCATGGTGTATGGCCTTGATGGTAATGTGATTGTGGGTCCTCTTTATGCCACAAAAGAACCGAAACGACACCACATTCATCTTTTATATCTGTCTTATGGAGAGGTGAATCACTATTGTCTGATTAAAAGCTTGAGTAGATTGCTAAGCAGACAAGTGTCTATGAAAAAGTGTGCAAAACATATTTGTGACCGTTGTCTGCAATATTTTACCACTCTTCCGCTTTTGGAACGTCATAGGGTAGATTGCGTTTCTCAGGAAGCGGTGAGACTGATATTGCCACAAGGGGATAAGGCTGTGTTAAAGTATAAGGACATTCATAAGCGTGACACTGTTCCCTATGTGGTATATGCAGATTTTGAAGCTCTCACTACACCCATGGCGGGATGTGAACCAGATCCCTCCATGAGCTCAACCACAGCCATTCAAAAACATGAACCCTTTGCCATAGGATTTAATGTGGTGTGTGCCTATGACCCCACGCAATCCGTTTACAAATACCGTGAGGGGCCAGATTGTGCCAAATGGTTCTTGGATGAACTTGTCAAGTTGGCCGACCATGTACAGGAATTACTGGACCACCCAGTACCCATGAGCCTATCTCCAGAACAACAGCAGCAGTATGAGCATGCCACGACATGTCATATTTGCGAAAAGCCACTGATCAGTGCTGAAGACACCGTTCGTGATCACTCGCACTTTACGGGGGAGTTTCGTGGAGCTGCGCATAGTAAATGTAACTTGAACTTTCCAGCTCCTCGTTTCATCAGTGTCTTTTTCCACAATCTGGCGAATTATGACATTCAGTTTTTGATTCGTGAATTGGGCCATGTCAACAAGGGCTCGTTTACCATTATTCCTCAAAACCATGAGCGTTTTACAGCCCTGACATGGAGGTTGAGCGACATTAGCATTCGATTTTTGGATTCCTTTAAGTTTATGGCGTCCTCGCTAGACAGCCTTGTGAATGGCTTGAATGAGGAGGAATTAAAAATACTAGAATGCATTTTAATGATCCTGAGCAATTTCAATTGTGCATTCGGAAAGGTATATTTCCGTATGATTTCTGCAACAGCTGGGACGTGTTAAAGCAAAGAAAACTCCCACCACAAGAGACATTTTACTCGAAACTAACACGCAGTACCGTTTCCGATGAAGACTATGCACATGCATGTCAAGTTTGGCGAGTGTTTGGCATGAAGACGCTAAGTGAATATGCTTTGCATTACCTAAAACTGGATGTATTGCTGCTCACTGATGTGTTTGAAAAATTACGTAACTTGTGTCAACACATTTACGGTCTTGATCCGGCTCACTATTATACGAGTCCTGGGCTCTCGTTTGATGCCGCTTTGAAATACACTCAAGTGGAATTGGATTTACTCACTGACGTAGACATGGTTCTATTTTTTGAAAAGGGCATTCGTGGCGGCTTTGTGTCACTTAACCAACGCCATGCTGAAGCGAACAATGTCTACATGCCTGATTATTCACCAGACAAACCAGAATCGTACTTAATGTACTATGACGTGAATAATTTGTACGGTTACGCCATTAGTCAGCCTTTGCCCTATGGGAAGTTTGCTTGGCTGACAGACAAACAAGTGTTAGAATTTGATGTGATCAAGGCTAGCCAAGAAACAGGCCGTGGATATGTGCTAGAAGTGGATATTGAATATCCCTCATCCTTGTATGATGAACATGCCGATTTCCCATTCTGCCTTGAGCAAATGGTTCCCCCTGACAGTAAAGTGAAAATTGAAAAACTCATGGGCACACTTTACAACAAAAATCGGTATGTGCTACATATCCAAATGTTGGTGCAATGCCTCGCCCAAGGCTTGGTGTTAAAGAAAATCCGCAGGGGTATTTCTTTTGATCAAAAAGCATGGCTTGAGCCATACATGCAACTCAACACAGAGCACCGACAAATGGCAACACAGCAGTTTGAAATTAATTTTTTTAAATTAATGAACAACTGCATCTATGGCAAGTCCATGGAGAATGTCCGCAAATACCGTGACATTAAATTGGTGAATGTCTGGGAGGGGCGGTGGGGTGCCCGGCGGTACATTGCCAAGCCAAATTTCAAATCGATCAAAATTATCGATGAGGATTTGGCTACTATTGAAATGAGTAAGACCAGTGTGACCATGGATAAACCCATTTACTTGGGTCAAGTCATTTTAGACTTTTCTAAATCGGTCATGTATCGATTCCACTATGAGTTTGCCAAACGCCATTTTGAGGACGTCTCTCTTTTGTATATGGACACGGACTCATTCATTTACCACATTCGCCACTGCAACCCCTATGACATCATGAGGCAACATAGTGACTGGTCGACACCTCTTGCTATAGTGCTGACAACGTGTTTCAGCTGCCCATAAAGAACAAGAAGAAAATGGGCGTTTTAAAAGATGAATGCGGTGATTCCATTATGACGGAATTCGTAGGTTTGGCTTCGAAAATGTATGCTTACCGCACACTCGATTGTAAGGAAGCCAAAAGAGCAAAAGGTGTAGGTAGAGCAGTGGTAAAATCGCTACGTGTAGACGATTACCTAGCAGTTTTACACACTGGCAAAGCTATGTCTCATACTCAGTGCAGGATACAATCCAGCAACCATCATTTGTATCTTGTGGAACAGAGAAAACGCACCCTCGCCTCCATGGATAACAAACGTGTGTGGGCTGATGACCTGCTCACCAGCCTGCCCTGGGGTTATGATCGCAAGGAGGAGGAGGTGTGATTTCGCTGTTTAATCGTTTATGGGACATGGCTTTTTGTAACTTGTAGATTTAGAATTTTGTAAATATTGGTTTCTGTCATTGTAAATAGTAGATTTTGTAAATAGTGACAACCCACTTGGATCTTTTGCTCTTTAAAAAAAGTTATATGCAACCTGATTTTTTTTTCAATTTTTGATTGGTGAATAGTCTGATTCTTTTAACGCTGTACAAAGTTGAGTTTTTTTGTAAATATGAAATAAGTAAGATTTTTTAGTAACTTTAATAACTAGTATTTAATTATTTTTCGTAATGTAAATGATAAACTAAAAAGTTCTTTTGGGATGAGTGAGCATGTCGAGAATGTGCTTTTGGGAATAAATAAAGTGGTTGTGTTTGTTCCCAAAGACAGGTGTGAATGTATGAGTGGAGAGAGAAAACTGGTGTGTATGATTGACCAGAGCAAACACGATGAGGTAGGGTGGGTGGGTGGGGAGGGGGTAAATGGTCACTTATATACTCATTTTGTTTTAAATAGTTTCGTTTTTTCATTGAAATGTGGCAGACAATAGACATTATTTTTGTAAAAACAGTCTTACCTGCAGTAGTCGTAGACCTCGACGTTTCTCCAAACACGCATCAGCACATTGCAGTATTATCAAGGTCAAGCACTCGCATCAACATCATTGTCAAATCTCAACTTTCGACATACACTAAATGGAAAAATGTGAAAACAGCAAAATGGAAAATCCATGTTTCCATATCACCAAAAACGCAAAACTTAAAACGGACATTTTAAAAAAACTGGAAATGGCCATATGTGAAATATGAAAATTCAAAAACTTCAAACGGTCATTGTTTAAAAAGTGTCATCAGCAAAATGGAAAAATCCATATCATCAAAACGAACGTTTTCAAAAACTGTAAATTGCAAATTAGCAAAATGGCAATGTGTGAAATGTGAAAATGAGAAATCAGCCATCA
This sequence comes from Meconema thalassinum, assembly GCA_946902985.2. NCBI lineage: Eukaryota > Metazoa > Arthropoda > Insecta > Orthoptera > Tettigoniidae > Meconema > Meconema thalassinum. Next base: position 1,027,157,989 of record OX336388.2, read on the forward strand.
ACATCATGGTTTTTTATAAATAATAAAAACACAAAACATCGTGCTCTGTCAAACCTTTGTTTTTATTTCATAGTCATAGTGAATTGACAAAAGAAAAATAGAATACAAACACATCCCAATTCCTCACTCCTCAATGTTTATGTCCATGCATCATCAACTTTCCTTTCATAGCACTCATGACAATCAGGGCTGCCATTCTTTCACCCACTGAGGCATCACTGGATGTGAAACGTTGTTTAGCTTTCTTTAATAACAATTTATCTGCCACATGTCTTAAACCAGGATGACTATGGCGATAAGAAAGGTCATGTTCCTTGCATGCTTGATCCAAAAGATTAATGGGTACATCACCACGTTGTAAACGTTTTTCGAGACGAGTTCCAGGGCCGCAAAAACGATAACCTGGAAGATGGATTTCAAAAGGTAGGTATTGAATCACTTTGTCAATGACGCCATTGCCAGTACAGGTCTGGCATATCCTTTTCCATCGATGGTAAAAAGGTTTGGTCTTCCTCCTCCTCTGTGGACGATGTTTGTGTTTGTTGTTGTTGTTGTTGCTTTTTCTCGCCATGACACCCGTGGAATGATTCAACAAAGTCTTTACACGGACTTTTATGACCGTGATACAGTTTCACTAGCTGGCAAGTCGCACACTGACGCATAGACGGTATTTTTGCCATGGCCACTTGCTTATGGTGATCGTAATCCGTACAAGGTTGCAATTCACTCAACACAGGGTCTTGAGTCCATGATTTTGGTACATGTTGCCAGATTTCTTTGACCGCGTTGGCGGCCACATAATAAATGAACGACTTGGGCAGCGCCAAGAGTTCCTCTTTGGTAAAACTGTCTAGTTTCTTTTTGCACACAAAGAACTTGCCAATGGCTTTGTCCGTAGCATTGTCTTTCTCCATGATATCACGTGCTGTAGATGTTTACACGTCGCTTGTAGAAATCTCACTGGCGTCATTCACAGGTAAATCATGAGTTATAATTTTGTTCAACAACTCCCAGCAGGCATGGGTGGTTAACCAATGAAAGAGATGCCACGCATGTGATAGGGCTGTATGGGTAATGTTGCCACAGGAACAAGTATCCATGAGCGTTTGCAGGGAGGGGCAGCCCAACTCCATGAGGTCGATACATTGGCAGTAAGACGCCAAAAATGGTTGCAACCATTGACGTTTTTCATTACCTTTCACAAATACCACATTGGCCGAGGACAAGTGTGCTTTCATGACCACGTCCAAATATTTATAGGAAATGGTTCCCTGATTCCAGTCTAGTTGCCTATGATTTTCAATCCACTGGGTTTGTTTACGGTCTTTTTCACACAACAAATCAAAAGCATGGGGTGGTTTAAATAGCAAATGCGTAGCTTGCGATATCCAAAACGTGGTACAATCGATCATGGCTACTTGTTTAAATATAAATTTGTTGTCACCAATTTTAAACCCTTGGCAATCCACAATGAGTGTGCGCAACATGTTGACGCTTGCCTGGACCAAGTTCAACTGACGATTGACTGACGATCAAGTGTGATCATGACATAGACTTACCTGCCATGCTTGTTTCAAAATTGAGGTTAGGGTAGGACAGTGGGGGCATGCAAAAATAAGAATTTAAGATTTACATCATTTTATTATCATAACACGTCTTACAGGCTTTCCTCATTTTAGGATAAGGACGATAGCAACTGATACAACAATATAGTCTCTTGTGTTTGTAACGTCCATAACACCGATGATGTCCCAATGTCTCTAAACTAGGCGTTTTTGATGGTGAGCTGCTCACCGAAGCACCATGGATACCATACGGCCCACATGTATCGTAACTTGTTTTTTTTTTCATCACCCAGAGACACAAGTGAGGGATAGCTTGAATGACAGGGTATATTTCCCACTTTCATTCTGCACAGGTAGGGGCAGGTGGGTGACCAGCGCTGATGTTCCTGCATGGGTTCATCGCCCTCCTGCCATTGGTCTATGATGATGGGACAAAAGGCACATTTCACTTCATCTCTTGTTTTTAAATAGTAGAATCCAGCGGCCACCAAGGCTTGAGGGTTTATGAAAGACACTGGCCATGTGGCAAAAGTCTTGAAACGTTGTTCCTCAGAGTTTAAATTCATGGATGTAACGTCTCTTGAGGCTTTAAAGCAAGACATGACTGAGCGGCTTGACGTGGGATGACCTGTTATTTATACACTCGTCACTTGGTTGGATAGTGGATAATAGTTGACTTGTTTGTGATGAATAATCAAACAGTAGGCCGTGGTATTGGCTGGTACATTGTCATGCGTTTCAAAATCTAGTCGAATGTCGATATTGGATGGCTTGACAGACTCTTCCAGGTAAGAACAGTCAAAAACAATCAGTGGTGCTCTTGCCTTAAACGCTTGGGGTAGTAGCATGGGGCCGTTCTCTTTTTGATAATACGACCATCGAAATTTAGAAAACAAGTCGTACAGAGGGCCAAACTTATTTTTTGAAAAATCCAAATCCAGTCCTTCATAGGGAAACACGGCTCCGTTGAGGAAAAGACGTGCATTTCTCAATTGTAAGTGATCAAATTGCGTGGCATCTTTGGTTTGTTGATACTTGCGATTCGTTTGAAAACCCACTATCAGGTAGAGAGGTCTCTCTGTATAGCGAGCTGTTTTTACAGACCAACTGTGTGTGTTGGTGGTGGGCATTAGCGGATACTCATGGAGTGCCCAGCTTCTAAATTCCATGGGTAGAGGCATATCTCTCTTTACCATTTTGAGTATGTCCAGTTTTTTGCTATCTTCAAGGGTCACATGGGGGACTTTCCATAGCAAGCGTTGTAGTTGAATTTTTGAATCGATGGGGGCATTGTCGGCTCCCTTGAGTGCATTATTATCACTCCTGTCTCTCACCAGATAAAGCACTTGCCTTGCGTTGACCACAATGCGCTGGTGATCTTCAGCAAAGCCTAAAATCAGTTTACGAGGTAAATATCCAGTGAAGGTGCCATCGGTGTGCACCATCCAGTCATTGGTCGAGTCAGGGCACCAACCCGCCATGCAAAGTGTTTTAGCTTCTTCCTCACTATAAGAGGGGTATAGTTTCATGACACTGGAAATGCCCACATTTCGAGTGCTATCCACCACGATATCGTTAATGACATACCGCACTTCAGAAAACAGAAGGGCCAAACCATGGTTGGCCAACTTGGATGTGGTGGGTGTAGAGCCATCGGCTTTGGTGAGCCGACCTTCAATCTGAATAACACTTTCATGCGGTAGAGTGTAAATATCTTGGTTGTTGATAGCAAATTGAATTTCATCATTGTTATTGAGTCCAAGTGTTTGAGCTTGATAGGAATGGAGATCAATTCTTACCACTCCTGGTTGCTCCTCGATGTGGTTCGCTATCTCTAGGATAGAATTCATTATGAGGGTTGACGTGGTAACCCAAATGCTGTAAAATCTGCTCGCCTTGAGATGTTAACGTGTATTCACGTGGCAAACAACTAACACCATTCCTAGACGGTGTTGTTGCTTTATACACAAACTTCATAGTGGCTTTAGCACCAACTTGTAAGTCACTGGTGTGGTAGAATCTAGATCAATGAGTTGTTGATCTCTATTGATCAGTCTTAATGTTATATTACTAATACTATCGACAGCCACAGCATGAAAAAGCACCACTGGAGGGTTTTCACGAATAATATACCCATTGGGCGATGTCACAATAAAGTCATATAGCGAATGCGATGGTTCTTGATTGGTGTACACTTGGCTAATAATATTACACGTCACCGACACATGATGGTCCTCAATGAATTTCACTTCATGGTCTGATTCATGTTTTTTGTTGGGCTCCAACACACGTGGTTTAAATCCTAGTAATGGACCAATGGAATCGGGGTGTGTTTTAAAGTCAATGTTGTAGGTAGAGAAAATACTGCAGCGATGAGTGTTGGTATTTCCTACAAGTTCAAACTTGTGCGTTCCGTCGAGAAATGACTTTAAACCATATTCATTGATCAACACCACATAAATGTGTTCATAAATATCATCGATCGTGTATCCACCAGAATTCAAGGTGAGCACAGAATCATCATAGTAAAACTTGTTGTTCACATTTTCACGTATGTTGTATATTCGATTGTACGTTTCAAGAGAAACAAGTCCTAAACCATAGGGTTTTTCACTCAATTCGATAGGCGGGTAGAAGTCTAGGCTGACTTCAGGTCCACGTCCATGCAGTGTAAACGTTTTACTTTCTGCCGACATACTGGTGGCGTTTTAGCTTATGCTGCGTCTTATATAAAAAAATTAAACACAAACGTCCACACTGTTGGCTGTTAAACGTTTGCTCACGTTTCACATTATAATATATCTTGATCCTGTTTCCAAAATAGGTCACTAGTTCCATGGGCGGGGGCAAATTCCCAAAACTGTCAAAGTACCATACCGTGGATCCCTCTTTGACATAAGCTACATAATGCGTCCCTGGTCCTCGGTGATCATCCAAATTGACAACAGCACATTCCTGTTTCCAGGGTCGTGGGGGTAATTGGTTTCGCATAAACACACCTCGAAAATGAGAAAGCTTTAGTTGTTTAGCATAGCTTTCCACTTGTTGATGCGTCAGGGCATGTCTCGCTATGGCTGAGGTTATTATTATTTTTTTTAATATTTCGAAATGGTGAAATCCCAAATCCTTGTTGATAAAAGGCTGGCTTTAAATTGGCATTTCTAGCCCCCATGGCAATCGCTTCCATCGTTTCATTGTGTCGCTGACTTTCTTTGAGTTGTTGCTTGCCCTGCTGCGCGGCTTTAATGGTTTTCGCCACTGCACTGGCACCGCCCAAAAGTGAGCCCAGAGCAGCCAAACCAGCAAATAATGCAGGTAAAAATCCCGCTCGTTTGGGGACGGGAATCACTCGCCCTTGGTTTGAAACCTGTTGCCGACGTTTTGGAATAACCTGTCTCTGTGCTGCTCGAAGGGCTTTCCTTATGGTCAATACATTATTTTTTCTTTTTTTCTTTCGCAAGGGCTTGGCCACGAATGTTGAAAACCCTGGCTTTGCCAAGGACAAAGTCCTTTTTTTAGTCTTTCTCACTGCATACCTTTGTTTCACCATGATGATAATGACCAACAACCTTTCACAAGAAAGTTTAAATCACAACTAACGTCAGATGGTTATTTCATGGCTGTATATTCCAATTCCACATAAAGTGGGAAATCGTTTATGGTTTTTCCCGCTTGCTTTTCATCCCATGTCAACATGAGATAAAAGGATAATTCGTCACCTGCATTGACCATTTCATGGTCATGGACCAACATCCTATGACCATTTATCTTTATTTGTAAATGGTTCTCATCAGGTATGGCATATTTGATGTGAATGGTTCCATCATAGTGTAATCGATAGTGGCTTAAACCCGAAGCAAGCACATAGGTCAAGTGCTGATCATGGACTAGCGGTAAATGGTTTCTGTCATTCACAGGTTTTTCATTTGTCAGATACACTAAAAACACAGATGGGATAAATTTATAAAGCCTTTTCATTTCATGGGTCACGTAACGCTTGGCACAAACATCGTCTTCGTCTTGTGGGTCTTCCACGTGAATAATCCGATGGTGATTAGCGCTATAGCCATTCACCATAAGCTGGGGCACTTTGTCATAAAACTCATACACTTTGTTATCCACATACTTTTTCGTAGTAACGTCTGTAGACACTTGAGGATGTTTTACATGGGTTAACCGCTTTCCCTTAAAGTCATAATCTCCCTGTTTTGTGCGTGGCACTACTGACCTATCCACATAGTGTTTATTAGCAGGATCTGTTTCCTGTTTAGGATCATGTATGGGGACAGGCCTATCTTTGGCCATCAACGCACGTCCAAAGACATCCATCGTCAACCTGTAGTAGCAGTCTACTGTTTCTATGACAAGGTTCGGTGTCCTGTATATAGACAGCCGGCTAGCCTGTCTAAGCCTTAGTTGACATGAAGATTATTAAGCAGCAAGAGTCATTCCCCGTGGGGGACATGGTTTCCCATCTCTGTCCCACATCACGTGAACAACGCCATGGTTCACTGTTTCCATCTTCCATTCGCTGCATCATTGTGGGGCCTTCCGGCTGTGGAAAGACTAATCTTTTGCTAACGCTCATTACAGCGCCCAATGGTCTGCGTTTTCAAAATATTTATATTTTTGCAAAATCTCTCTACCAACCCCTCTACGTGTTTCTGGATCAAGTCATGTCTGGATTACAAAAAGAGAATATGGGTTATTTTACATTTTCCATGCAAGAAAATGTGATTTCACCGGATGAGGTAAAGCCTGATTCACTCATGATTTTCGATGATGTATCCACTGAACGTCAAGGCATCATTCAAAGCTATTTCAGCATGGGTCGACACAAACATATCGATTGCTTCTATCTTGGGCAAACGTATTCTAAAATGTCCAAACAGTTGATTCGTGACAATGCCAATGTCATTGTTTTATTTCGTCAGGACGAGAGGAACAGTCGTCACATTTATAATGAACATGTGAATCCGGATATGACCTTTCAAATGTTTACAGAATTGTGTGCCAAGTGCTGGAACACTCAACGTCATGCCTGTTTAGTGATTGACAAACAAAGTGAACTCAACCAAGGACGGTATCGCTTAGGGTTTGATCATTTTATTGCTATTTAAGGCCTTGTCTCATTCCCCGGCAAGTCATTTGCCAAGACACCATGGCGTTAGCAGAGAGTCAATTAAAAAAGCATATTATTAGAGCAAAAAATACTATTCGCCAAAAGTTTCGTCAATTGAAACAATCACGTGCCAATCATGCTTTGTTTATTCAACAACATTTAGCACCTCCGCTAAAAGCCATGTTGAAACCCTCTTTCAAGCCATCTGAAACGCTACCCACCGTTTCACAAGCCACGCAGACGCTGCACGAGGACCCTGAGGAAGAGGAAGAGGAACAGGAAGATTTGACTAGTGTTAGTGAAGTTGAGGATGAGGAGGAACAAGTGTTTACGCCTCAAAGAAAGGCCGCACCCCTTGCAGAGTTTTTGAGAAAAAAGAAATCCTTGGCCATGGTCGAAACACCTTGCCCTTCCAGAGCGTCTCCGTTTTCACAACTCTTGGCCACCCCTCAACATAAAGCTCAACTGAAAACCATTTTAATAAAATATTATGGATCAACATTGGAACCCTATTTCACCGATCTATTTATTGGAAACACAGATACCACGTATGGTGTTCGCTATGTGGATGATAGTTTTAAAATTGGCGATTCATCCATTAAATTTGCTCGTACTAAAGCTGTCATTAAAAACATCAACTATAAATTAACGCCAGGACTGTTAAAGCTGCTCTTTTCTCGGACCCCCTCTTCCCATGATTATACGTCAGAGGACCTTGACAAATATAAATCCATTTTATTGGATACCCATGCTCACAAAAGACAGTATGATCCCACGCAACAAGTGAATGCCAATATATCTCAAAAATATAAAACCATCATTGCAAAAATGTTTCCCACTAGTCAAAGTACTCGTCGTAAAGTGTCCGCTTCGGGAGTGACTTTTAAACCATTAAAACCCCTTGTGGATGTTACCTACTGGCACAATCCCAATAAGCTCGTCCAGCGGCTACAGATGTTGCATGCTTCACGTCAAGCTGGCCATACCGGTCACGATTGGGAAATTCAAGAAATTGAACAAGAACTTCGAAATGCCAAAATTATTATTTAAGCCCTCACCCATTAAAATGGGTATTGCTCACGAGTTGCATCGCCCAGCTAGGCGTCACTATCCGCGACTCAAGGTGATTTCACGAGGTGTGGATGAACTTTGGCAGGCTGACTTGGTTGAAATGATACCCTATGCTAGCGTTAACGACGGTGTACGCTATATGTTGACCGTCATTGATGTCTATTCCAAAATGGCCTTTGTTGAACCTGTGCGTCGCAAGTCTGGCCCACTAGTTACCAAGGCCTTTCATCATATTATTCAACGCTCCAAACGTCAACCTCAGCTGCTACAAACCGACCAGGGGAAAGAATTTTTCAACAAGGATTTCTCCAGTTTTCTCAAATCTAAGGATATTCACCATTACACCACGTACAGCAATCTGAAAGCCAGTGTGGTCGAGCGGTTCAACCGAACATTGAAAACCCATATGTGGAAAGCGTTTACAGCTCAGGGCACGTATCGCTGGTTGGACATGTTACCTGAGCTAGTGTCACGTTACAATGACACCAAACATAGAACGATTGGGACCAAGCCACGTCTCGTAACTAAAAATATTCAGCGATTGGATAAACTGTTTAACCCCATAAAAACAGCCGATCCTAAACGTCACCGACTGAACATTGGGGATTTTGTTCGTGTGAGCAAATTTAAGTCTGCCTTCAATAAGGGCTACACGCCTCAGTGGGGGACTGAACTATTTCGAATTCGTCGAGTCTACTTGGACAGTCCAGTCACCTATTTACTCGAGGACCTCAACCATCAACCCATAAAAGGTAGATTTTATCTACATGAACTTCAGAAAACAGCATTTCCTCAGCATTATCTTGTGGAAAAAGTGTTGAAACAAAAAGGAAATAAACTCTACGTCAAATGGTTAGGGTTTAACTCTACGTTTAATTCCTGGATCAATAAATTACATGTTGTGTGAACCTGTGTACTTTTTATTTATTCACACATGTTGTACACCACCTATAGCTCTATGTATACAGCGCTCCGCGCTTCATGCATGTTCATACATGTTTGTCTTTCCCTTTCCTCCTGTGTTCTCTCATACATCACCCCTCCCCTCTCCCTCCCTTCACCTCCCACCACTGCTGTTTGCAGCTCTTGCCTCTCTATTGGTTGTGACATCATTCCCACAAGTTGCATCATACTTTTTACTGATTCAGCGATTCCCACGCTTTGAACATTCTCTTATCGTGCACGTGGACAGCTAACGTCCCAGGCGAACACCTGTGCCGGATCAAATTTCACATGAACTTGCATTTTGTCACGTACGCAGCAAAACAGGATGTAACTTGTTAACAGTTATCGCGCATGTAGATAGATAACGTCCCAAGCGAACACCTGCGGTAGATCAAATTTCACGTCAACTTGCATTTTGTCACGTACGAAGCAAGACAGGATGTCACTGGTTTAGCGTGCCTGTGGTTTCACACATGTGTGCACGCCTTTCGCACTTCCCTGCCAGCACAATGGTCAGATTATTTCACCTTCAAGCGTCTTGGTCATTTTTTCCATTGCACCTGTTGTCAAGTCAGATCGGAGCCTTCCAATAAGCTCAAATGACATTCACCTCCTGCTCGTTTGCAAGTGTGTTTTCTGTACTCGCTTCGATCAACATAGAACCAAGTTCTCATCACCGTTTACACGTTAAAGGTAGAATATCAGAAAACGCACGCTCGCTCTGTCATACACCGACTCGTCGAAATATCAATTGATCTATTGAACACAGCCACCGTGGTCAGCGACAGGTTCGTTGAAACACACACACCCAGCCGTATCGTCTCTCTCAACCACCACGCTTCATAAACATTATAAACAGGCAACGGTAAAGAATTTTTTTCTCAACATGTATGGCGTTAGGCCTTTTGTGAATTATCTTTTTGGAAAAAATATCTACCACATTTGAAAGGGGGCGTTAGCCCGAGTCCTAGGACACCTCGTACACGTCTCTAGCGTTATTGGTTCGTGAGATATCGGCAAAAATCACAAAAACACGTGTTTACCCCAAAATCGCGTTTCCAAAATTTTAAAAAATTACAACGAGTGGTCTAAAGCAAAGAGGACGTCTGGCCGAATCCTTGGACCCATCGTACATGCCTCTAGCGTTATTGCTTCGTGAGATATCGGCAAAATCACAAAAACACGTGTTTACCCCAAAATCGAGTTTCCAATTTTTTAAAATTATAACGAGCGGTCCATAGCAAAGAGGACGTCACCCCGAGTCCTTGGACCTGTCGAACATGCCTCTAGCATGATTGGTTCGCGAGATATTAAAAGCACATGACCTTTTAGTTTTGGTCTTTTCATTAAATTAAGAGCCTATAGGAAAGTAGGGGGCATCACTACGAGTGCTAGGACACCCTGTATGTTCAAATCCGACCATTGGTTAGCGAGATATCAGGTTCGGGGAAAATACGAGGGTGGCTCAATAAAAAGTGGAGCAGCTCTATCCCCATCCCACTACTTACAAAACACAAATTTTTGCTCTAGCGACTTGAAATTTATTTTGGGGGTAGAGGGCATAGGGACCTTTCATTTATGTCAAATAACCGTTTTTGTAGAGTTCCTAGTTTCCAAAATATAGGATTTTCAAAATTCGAGTGTTTTCAAAAAAACATAAAAGTAAAAAAGTTTCATTATAGAAAATAAAGGGCATAAAGACCATTCGTTTGAGCCATGGCACAACGTTCTATCATGTTTAGTTTTCAAACTATCACCTAGTTTCGAAAAGAAAAATTTTCAAAAAATTTTTGAAAAATATAACGAGTGGTCCATAGCAAAGAAGACGTCAGCCCGAGTCCAACGATACCTCATTTGTCAAAATCGGACCATGCGTTCGAGAGATATTTAACATGCCTGAGGCTTAGTAGTGGGGCAAGGAGGGTTCTGGAGTGCGTTAGAACCCCCCTTACCCCCCTACTAAAAAGCACTGAAATACATGAAATGTGAAAATATTGAAATATGGAATAAGATCGCTGAAAATATGGAATAAGATCGCCTGCTCAGAATGTTACTAATCAAGCTCTATATAACAATGAGATACACTAATACCTTATTTGGACGAAAACTTGAAGATCTATGTAAGTATTCCCACAATACTTTAGATGTTTCCTCAGTACAAGACACTGAGATGGATCTGCATTCGAACCTCGAATCTGCGATCTCAGAGATAAGAAATGTCTCTCTCTCTCTGGAATTCACCAATATTCGCCTGGGCTCGAACGACATCCTTCTGGCAAATTCTTCTGTGTTGCTGGGCTACCCTAGCATCTTGACAAATCTCTTCTGTAAAGTCTTCATTCTCCGTCGTAAATATGTATCAGCTTCATCATTGGAATATAATTATGGAAATATTCATATAAATAGTGAATGAAATGTTTCCATTGCTAATTGATGTTATATTAGTGTTCGTAGACTGACGAAAATGCACAGGATGGACCGTACACTACGTCTGTATTCAAGAATACGTTGTCTAACGAAGCTCCATCGTTGTATCTTTAACTCCTGTTATCGAATATGTCTCTGGCGCATGACTATCCAGTTCATCATATCAACAATGTTAATTATGCTGAATGATAATGTTTGAAGAATAGTAATAATCATTCTATTAATGTTTATGTGTTGCGCCAATATTAAAAGTTCTCCGCCTCTGTTCACTTGAACTGCGTTCGCCAACTTCACATTGAAATTTATAATGATATTCAGCTTTGTTTCCAACACATTTGGAAATCTAACTTGACAGGCTTATATTGTCGAACCGGTGAATATTAAAACGCTCGACTTTTCACAATATATAGTAGGCGACCTGTTCTTAATATATATTCGCTTATTTAACTTCAGATCTCAATTATATATGAGATATAATCTATACAATGTTCCTCGCAACTTCACGTAGAATGGAAGTGCGGTGATCTCTAACGCTCCACCTAGCTATCCTCGCGTCTCAACAAGTCGACAGTCGTCGCACTCGGACTAAGCCTTGGGATCTCCGTTAACCCAGTAAAAACACTTCCTCACTCTTCAATGTCAGCTGGAATAAGAACCTCGATCCTTGGATCTCCCCCTCCAAGTCGAATTTTTGGCGGCCATATCAATCTCCCACCATATTTTAGCGCGTAGATTACTAATGCTTATTACTGCGTAGATTAACCGATCTGTGGTTTTTAAAGTATCAGATATAATTTCTTTTAATATTCTCTTCATTACCAAATAAGAAAATCTTCTTCTAAGGGCCTAAATGCATAATTTCCTCATGTTGTGTAATTAAAGTTGATCCCGTCTTCAATAAGACCTGTTCTCATTGGCTCTGGACTGGGATCCAATAGCATAATTTATAACAATATTTATAATATTAATCTCCAAACTAGCTGTTGCTATGCTAAATGTAGCCTTCTAGAAGCGTCCATTGTGCAACATATCACGTGATCGGGCTCTCCCCCAGTCTCGAGCTTGTAACACTACACTCTCGTGTCGCACTTCCAGAAATTATATTTGTTGGTTAAATTTTATCATGGGGACGGAAAATAGTCTAATTTTGTCCCTAAATAATTCAATTTACGGGGGCAGTACCATCCCGGAATTTTCCCGAAGATGAAGTGGGAAACCACGGAAAACCACATCGAGGATGGCTGAGGTGGGAATCGAACCCCCTCTACTCATTTGGACCACCCGAGGCTGAGTATACCCCGTTCCAGTCCTCATACCACTTTTCAAATTTCGTGGCAGAGCCGGGAATCGAACCCAGGACCTCCGGGGCGGCAGCTAACCATGCTGACCGCTACGATACGGAGGCGACTCATCATCTACGTATGTACCTTAAATACCACAAGTCAATAACCAAGTCCCATAAAAAAGCCATCACATTGTGTGTATATCAGTGAAGTATTTCACTCGGAGTAGAACGAAGGGGCTGATGACTTCAATGACATACAATCACCTTTTAAGTACCGGGCGAGTTAGCCGTGGTCGTTACGGCATGACTGCTGGCAGTCGCTTTCATCCGGGAGGCGAGGAGGTCCGAATCCCCCCGCCGGCAACCTTGAAGATGGTCTTCTGTGGTTCCTCATCTTCCTTCCAGGCAAATGCCGGGGTTGGTCCCTAACTATAGACCACAGCCGCTACCTTCCAACTCCTCGTCCTTACATTCCAACTTCCCTCCCCAACGGTACTTGTAGCTCACCCATTGGGTGTCCGTCTCGAAGCAGCTACAAAACTGGCGAGGCGAACATGTCCTCGGACACTCCCGGCACTAAAAGCCATACGCTAAAAAAACAACTTTAAAGTATTGTCATTTGTAGCTCTTCAATCGGTAAACAAGATTTTGCCCAAGAAGTACAAGAAATACACTCCTGGAAAGGAAACATGAATTAGTTAATTAGCACTGTATTAGTTAATTATCAGTAATTTTTTTAGGAGAGTATTTTTTGTACTTTTATATTTATATCTGGTACCCCGCCCATCCTTTGGGCAGAATCATATTGGCGGACTGAAGAGCAACAAATGACAATGTAGTATGGGCAACACTGAAAGAATGGCTTCAATCTCTACATTCCATTAGAGTAATAATAATAACAATATTATTTATAATAATAAAAATAAAAGTGTAATAATAAGAAAAATAATTCGGAAAATACTAGGAGCATGACTCACTCCTGACGGGTACCGACTACAGTCAATCAAGACAACTCAAAAATACTCAAACATCGAAGTCAAAATAAAAAAAAGACGATTGAATTTCTTCGGGCACGTAAGTAGACTACCTAATACCCGACTAACCAAACGAATACTAGATTACATATCATCACTCAAAAGTACAACACCATGGATGAAAGAAGTACAAAAATACATGCAAACTGGTAACATAACCGACACATCATACAGAGACTTCTTCGGTAACAAAGTGAACAACTGGGAAGTCCAACACCAGAGCGATCAAAATCTACACCTTACAGACCTCAATGGTCTGACGAAAGAAAATTAGCATTCTCCAACAGAATGAAACAATACTGGCAAAATAAGAAGAACGTCAAGAATTGAGTCAAAGTGCTTAATGCTTTCCAATATTGGGAAAATACGATGTAAATACAGTAAATAAATAAATAAATAAATAAATAAATAAATAAATAAATAAATAAATAATGATAATAATAATTCAAGGTCAGATGACCTCTCTGTTACGCTCCTTAAAACAATTTTGATCATCAATAATAGTAGAATATTAATAAAGTTAATGATCCTACGTCACTTTTAAGTGCTGCGGCTTTTAGAGACGCCGGGGTGCCGGAATTTTGCCCCGAAGGGGATCTTTAACGTGTCAGTAAATCTACTGACACAGCTCCTTCACGTTTACGCACCCTATAATACCTACTGACTGCGCCAACATTCGATCCTACAACCTTGGGCACAGCAAGCGAGAACGTTACCGCTGATTCCTCAATAATAGTAATAGTAATAACTAGGGGATCTGTGCGAGAAACCTCGCATGTGTATAAACCACCCGCTAGGCTACTCTGTTATGCGGGCTTCTACAAATATGTTTATTTGTTTAATTTACGCACTTTTTAAACAAATTGTCGACATTTATGAAGTCAGAGTACAATTCATCACTGTGGCGGGTAATATTTCTTTATGCATATTCTTTTCAATGAACAATGGGTTGTGTGCACTCCATGTGTACAGACTACACACCCGGCTTTAGTGTTATCCGGGCTTGACTCAGTTCTGCCAGGGGCTATCGTCATTTTTAGCCTATTTTCAATTTTGAAAAAATAGGCTTATGAGATCACCTTTTGTCCGTGTGTGTGTGCGCGCGCGTGTGTGTGTGTGTGTGTGTGAGGTGTGTGTGTGTGTGTCCCCCTAATAAAATCTTAACGGCTGGAGCGATTTCAATGAAACTCGGTAAGTTCATAGCACTATTCCCGGCGACCTCGACCGTGCCCTTCAAATTTTGTTACTTCGCACCAATCCAACATGGCGGCTGTGCGAAATATTTCACTAGCATTCAATATCTCCGAAACTATTACCGATATCGCCCTGAAATTGTGTACGGTGATAAAGGGCACTACTAGAAGTTCACCTATGAGACTTTCAAAATCCTGGTGACTACAAAACCAACATGGCGGTCAAGCGAAGTTGAGACTTTTAAATAGACTTTTCTCGCGATTTAACTATCCAAACGTAATGAAACTTGGTACAGCAAATGTTTATACACATTGTAATGCACTGAAGTCTAATTTAGTTCAATTGTTTACATAACCTCAAAATGGCGGCTGTGCGAAATATTTCACTGACATTCTATATCTCCGAAACTATTACAGATATCACCCTGCAATTTTGTACGGTGATAAAGGGTACTGATACAAGTTTACTTATGTATATTTCATAAACCTGTAAAGTACAAATCGAACATGGCGACCAAGCGAATTTGAAATATTTTAATATACTTTTCTCGTGATTTTACTCTCTGAGCGCAGTGAAATGTGGTACAGTAAATGATTTTGCAGATTGTAATGCACTGCCATCTAATTTAATTCAATTGTTTACATAACCTCAAGATGGCGGCTGTGCGAAATTTTAAAATTAAGTTTTTATTTCTTGTGTCGTAATCATGCGATCGAAGTGAAAGTTTGAATAATGAACCTAGGCAATAATTGTCCTTGAATGGTACATAACTCTATGGCCTATACATATAATAATCCTAAATGGCGAGCTTCCGAAATATTTAGACGGTTCTCAATATCTATGAATCTTTTACAGCAACCAAACTGAATTTTTTTATGTTCATAGTCTCACCTATAGGACTTTCAGTAACCTGGTGAGCACAAATCCAACATGGCGGCGACGCGAAGTATAAATATTTAAATGGACGTTTCTCGCGAATTAACTCTCCGAGTGCCGTGAAACGTTGCACATTAAATGCTTATACAAATGTTGATCCACCGGCATCTAATTTATTTCAATTGTTTGCATAATCACAAGATGGCGGCTGTGCGTAATTTTAAAATCTCGTTTTTACTTCTCGTGTTCTAATCATGGGATTGAAGTTTGAATACCACCCGTACACAATAATCTTAATGTAATAGTACAAAAATAAAAATCCAACCTGGGGACCATCTGAAATATTTAGACGGTTCTCAATATCTACGAATCTGTTACAGCAATTAAACTGAAATTTTGTATGTTGATAGAGGCAATTAACATGAGCAGGATATATGAAAATAGGCTGTATAGTTCTTCACGGAACTACTTGTTATTTCTTTAAACACACTTTTTAAACAGGTAAATATATTTGCGTTCATTTTTCAAGACATGCAAGGTTTTTCCTGTACTATTGAGACGATTTGGAAGATTTTGGCACAAAACGCACCTTCTTCCTCCCTCTGGTTCAGGAGCTTGAGATTTTGTTGGATGAACATAGCGTATTATACAGTATAATAGATTAACATAGATTAATTTCAGCACGAGTCAGGGAAGGGATTTTGGAAGGAAATCGGCCGGGGACCTATTGAAAGTAACCGCCCCGGCATTTGCCTGGTGTTGAACCCACGCTTCCCGGTGTCTGTAAAACCCTTAGCAGTTAAACGGGACGTAAAACCAATAGCATTCTTCTTTAATGGTATCGGCCTACTAAAGTCCACGTCATTTCAGCTGTCTTCTCTGGGCTTTGATCTTTGCCCAGTGCTCCTTCATACGTTGCCGGTGTTGCTCTTTTCTTTCTTCCATGCACATCTTTCCCGTCTTCAACTTTCTATTTTTTAAACCCAGGTAGTCGTTTAGTCTTTTTCCTGGGGGGTTGCTTTCTTGAATATCTTCACAGCTAATCTCCATCTTCTGTAGGTTACTTTTTATCTCTTCGAACCAGGCTGGCTTGGTCTTCTTATATTCAAAATAGGCAAAGATCAGGTTCGTCAATCGTGTGGGTTTCATTCTTAGGAAGTGGCCAGAAAATAGAATTCTCCTTTTCCTCATACCATCAGAGATCTTTTGGACATAATATTATTATTATTACTCGTTGCCATTATCATCCACATCTTAAGGAGAATATCACCTGAATGTTGCTCCCATTAAAACAAGTCATCGCCACCAGTCTAATGAATACATCAAAGGGATAATTAGAGAGGAAGAGAGAGGAAAGAAAGAGATAAAGAAAGAAAGAAAGAAAGATAAAATGAATAAAAGAAAGAAAGAAAGAAAGAAAGAAAGATAGGATGATTGGTTCCTCAGTTTAGGGGCTGCGACAAGGCGGTCATGTAGCCCCGTGTACTTTGGATGTGTGTAGAATCTGTCTGATAACCGGTGTTAATTGTGATGACTGTATTAGTGTGTGTATCTGTTTTAATTCAAGTAACGACTGCACACATTTAATTTTTAAGTAGTTCCTACTTTTGCCTCCAAACGCCACCGTCAACTACCAATTTGTTCAGAACTTAGTTACCAGATGCCACCGCAGTCGGCTCTTGACGACGAACTTAGGAAACTAAGAACGTTAGTCAAATGTTTAACATACCCAGCTTCATACAGATGTAATTAGCTGAAGATTCTTTAACATGCCATAAACCTATGACATGGGACCGCCGGCGCCGGCTTTACTTCTTCTCCGAAGGCCTACTGAGGAATTTTTAACGTTCTTAAAAAATCCGGTGATTTTGGCCGGGTTTGAACCCGCGATTTTGGGCATAGAAGCACACCATGCTACCAACTATGCCAACGAAGCCGCTAGAGAAAGATAGATAGAAAGAAAGAAAGAAAGAAACATGGCAAACAAACTTGCAGGAACTACCACAATGTCCATTGCTGATTTAGCTTGAGTGCCCACTTAGGTTATTTAAAGTTGTATAATATAATTTTGCATTATTTTTCATTTCTCTATCCATAATGTTACAAACATGAAGGGAGATTTGTGCCAGTATCTCGTTAAGCTGCCACAGGACCAACATTTACTCCATAATGAACGGAACGAGAGTTAAAAGCCTTGTACATTGTGCATAACATCTTTCATGAATAATGCAAGTGGCAATCTCTCGGAATTACTCCTAAAGGTTATCACTTGTGTCACTAACATCCATAATGTTCACTTAAGTAGTTCAAGGCACTTGCGCTCTTTGAGAGTTACCTCCTACTCACGATGATATTGGTCACTTGAGCACATTAATTAATGCTGAATGGAAAGTGTGGTCAGATACTTCAATATTCACGTACAAGCAGTTTTTAATTATAACACTAGATCCGAATGCAATTATATGGTCTCTGCTTGCCCGGTGGCTGCTCTAACTTATACACAGATCTTTCTTAAAAATTG
Organism: Meconema thalassinum; assembly: GCA_946902985.2. Classification (NCBI taxonomy): domain Eukaryota; kingdom Metazoa; phylum Arthropoda; class Insecta; order Orthoptera; family Tettigoniidae; genus Meconema; species Meconema thalassinum. The sequence continues at coordinate 1,027,176,029 of OX336388.2, forward strand.
CAGATTAACTAGCTGTTCCGCCCCTTAAAGCAACAACAACAACGACAACAATTTCTTAAAAATTCTCCGAATGAATGTATGACGCATAAATAATAGTACATTATGCAACGAGCCTATACTGGCAATAATTAAGACACGAGTATGTTTATAAAACGAGCGAAACGAGTTTTATAATTGCCATACGAGTGTTTTAATTACCATGGCATACGACTGTTTATGTTTGACGATAATTATAACTTTATTATATGTTCTAACATAAATATTCATAAATATCTGTCGATATTCTGTCGGTAGACTTCTTCCTCTTGGGATTTGTGTGGGCTCAGCATTTGATCTCTACCGAATAACGGATTCCATAGTTTTGAAACATTGTTTATCCTGAATTTGCACCAACAGATAGCGCACAGGTACTATGTACGACCATTTAGTTATTTTGGTCAAATAACAAAAAAATAGGCTGTTACAAACGCTTTAAAATTAAAACGTATCGCATTATCAACTAGTTATTCTTCAAATTCGATGCGTATAGAATGTCAACGGAAGGCAAATCAATTTTGAACCAAATAGAACAGTAACGGTATCTGGCGGAAGAGTTTCGCATAAGAAATCAATTTACTGAACAGGGAGCTGGATTATAATTTCCGTGGAACTAATATCATACACCTGCTTCCTCCATGACGTTATGGTGTGTTTATGTCAACAACTGCATTCACTAAAATTGTCGGCGAAATCTTACGAATGAGTAGAAATTGGAGTTGCAGATATTAAGGTACAGTGCTATTTCTTTGCAATATTGCCCAGTTTGTTTATGCATTGTTACTACAATGGTTGATCCAATATAGGCTCCATTGTCAACTTTCAAATCATGTAATTCATGTCCGACATGTTGGATTTTCATGTCAGACGCTATCCTTACCTAATTGGTCAATGAATGAAAATATTGAGCTCTGATTGGTCGGAGAAACTGAGTTATAATGAAAAGTAGTACTTTAATGACACCCATTATGATACATTTTTCTGACATATAATATTTACATATCGACATCGTCGAAAATAAAAGTATTTTAAAGCATCCCCATTGTCCAAATACTGAAATATTGCCTATAGTAATAGTAATTGTATTAATAAGCATAATCATAATAATACAGCTACTTCGAAACATTAAATGATGGATATGGATATTCTTCCTCTTTTCTATTCTCCACCTTCTATTCTTCTGTTCATCTATTATTCTATTCTTATGCTTATCCTTATCCTTATAAGGGGCAGATGACCTTGTAGTTCCGCCCCTTAAAACAATAACTAACTAACTAACTTCTTTGTCCTTGTCCTTTTCCTTGACCTTGTCCTTGTCCTTATCCTTGGTTTTGTCTTTGATTTTGTTATAAATCCATCCAGATAAATATTTTATCAATATTACACTCAGGAATGAGAACATCTATGCTCTTACTGTATTTGAAGAGGTTCATTGTATGTTAGGTAAACAATGAACGTATTTTCATGCAATACTCTTCCACATCTGTAGGGAACCAGTTACTGTAATTATTTCAAATATATTTATAATTATTATTATTGTTTACTAATAACAACACTTTCTAAGAAATTTGCATTTAGTAATTAGTAATTTTTTGTTGACAGTAAAATTTTAAATTGGTAGTACTGATTTTAAAAATTGAAATGACACTTGGAGATTCTAGAAGGAAAATGGAAATCTTGAACGACTTTTAATAACTTTAGTGACTTTTATTCCTAAGCTACGAGTTCGGACCATCTTGCGATCGATAGGCAGAAAGTAAGATGTCCTTATAGCAACATAGATGTCTAGAAGACGATCAATTGTTGCCTTGGTAACCACTGTGTCAGTTTTTGTGCCCGCTGATCACCGTCCTAAAAACATATCCAAGTATAATAATAATAATAAACTGAAATGTAATGTATGTACGAGTATGTAAAGTCCATTCTAACTACTGTGGTTTTCGAGGCACCGGATATTTGGAATGTTTCACAGAAAGTAATTTTTGTCGTGTCTGTAAATCTACTAACAGATGTATCTCACCTCTTTAGGAACCTGAGTTACGAATTGACTCCACCAAGATTTGATTCTGCAATTTTGGAAACAGTTGACGAGAGATTCATTGACCATATTATATATTTGACAGATATTATAAGTCAACGACTGGTTTATCTCATCCTGAGAGACGAATGGATCCTTCCCCACCATCGTCCATTCTTGTAATGCTTTCCCGTGCTTTCACGCGTTTAATTGAAGAGAAACGCCTGGCCTGTACAAGTCACGATCACCACCCTGCCTAGTTTCATTCAACCCTCGTTAAATCCTCTGAACCTTATCTAGTTGTAATCCTTTCGTCGCAGTGTGCCAATAGTCTCGACAGTTGGTCTACGAGGTGAAATGTCAGCCCATTCGTTCGGATTCCACGTAGACAGGAGTAACGTGACGTATGATTATGAGGTTAAGAGTCACATATAACTAGAAGCTTGCTTTAATATACAACCTAGTTGGTCTACTTCAAAACACCAATGTCCTCTGAACTGAACAAAAGCTTCTGTGACGCTGCACAGATGGACTCGGTTGCTAATGAGGTCCTGAAATTAGAAAGAGAGTTCCTTCAGTGTAACCAGTGCTCGTTATCTATAGACAAATAATTTGAATGTGAACCTGGTGTCATTCAATACTCCCCATTATCTATGGCTAAGCCCCTCTGTAATTAATCAGACTTTGCAGTCACATTGTAAAAACATTCAATTAAAGTTCCTCAGCTACAATGAGAAGCATCGAACACATGGATATGTTTTTCAGATCTATTGTTGTTGTAGTTGTTGTTGTTTGAGTCTTCAGTCATTCGACTCGTCTCCATACTTCGCTGTCCTGAGCTAATCGTTTCATCTCTACATAGCTACCACACCTTACATCCGAGGCAATCTGTTTAACATATTATAACCTTGGTCTACCCATACAGTTCTTATCCTCGACCCTTCCTTCCATAACTAATCTTGCTATTCCTGGGTATCTTAATATGTGTCCTAGCAATCTATCTCTTCTCTTCATTAGCAGTCACCACAAACATCTCTCTTCTCCCAATCGCCTTAATACCTCTTTATTTGTAACCCTATCTACCCATCTAAGCATCATCATTCTCCTGTAACACCACATTTAAAATGCTTCAATTTTCCTCTCTCCCGCTGCTCCAATAGTCCAAGTTTCACTTCCATAGAGTGCCGCGCTCCAGATAAAAGCTTTAAAAAATGACTTCCTACGGTACCTAAATCTATATTCGATGTCAACAGATTCCTTTGTTTCTCTGTTAGGGGCAGATGATACACTGTTCCGCCCCTTAATACCTCAATCACTAAATAACTAACTAACTAACTAACTAATTATTCCTGATCTGTAGAAATGCTTTCCTTGCCTGTGCTAGCCTACTTTTTATATCGTCTTTGCTTTTTCCATCTCTAGTTATTTTGTTTCCTAAGTAACAGAATTCTCCTACTTTTCAGATCTAGATGATGAATAGTTGTTGCTTTGGTAACCATATAGGAGCCCTAGATGGCCTTTACACTTCAGATTTGGATGATGATTTGTTGCCTTGGTAACCATGAGGTGGTCTGCTACAGGCGTATTCAGCATTTCAAATTCCCGATGAAGGGACCTAGGTTAGACGAGCTTGGTTCCCCTCTTCGCTAGTACTGGATGGGGCGTCCCGTACTGTTAATCAACCGCACAGAGCAATAACTTAGATGCAAGCTTATGAAACCAATGAAAATAAAGAAGTTACTAGAATTCCTTCATGTTTTGTGTTAATTCCCGATCATTCCAACAAGTGTCACTTCAAACCATTCAGAACGTTCAGACGAAACGTCAGACATCATGAATCACTGAGCACGGCCTAACCACCTGAAAAGCCGCTCTGGAGTTTCTTACGTTGGCCGTTAAAGTATATTAAGGAAGAATATGCTCAGTAGTAGTAGATTCACATTCATCCTGGAAGTAGACTTCCGTGGTTTCCCCAATTCTACTACAGGCTAATGCTGGAATGGTTCCTTAAGGCCACGAGCGCCTCCTTCCCAATCCTATCCCAAATTTTCAAATACACGCACTCGTACAGCCACCAAAATAACAGATGTTATCACACAAATTCCAAACACACCCGAATACACGGGGCTATGTGACCACGATGTTGATGCCCTTAAAATAAGCAAAAACAAACAACAACCGCCTGAGGCACCGTCCAATAAGATACAACTGAGAACTACTGTCTCATATGATTGTTGTTACTGTTGATTTCTTACTTTAGGAGCTTGGGGAACGTTATCATCAGCCTCGTGCACTTGGGTGTGTGTGGAAGAGGTGGCCGTGGCTTCAAGTTAGGGAATATCTTGGCATTTCCTTCAAATAAAAGTGAGAAACGATGGAAAGAACCCTACTCAACTCAGTGATTTTCACGAGGCTAAGTGAACCCATTCTTAACCATCAGACCAAAATTGACTGGGAACCTAATCTGGGAGTACGGGGATGGCAGCCAGGCTGTGGTTAGTGTCTCAGAATATTTCTCTTTGTTTTCAGATTATATAGCTGTGCTCATAGTGGCTGCTGTAGCCAGTTTCATGGTCATCATCAGCCTCCTCATTACACTTGCTCTGCTTCGACGTCGCAAGACCTTGGATACTGAAACTGAAGGGTCCAGTATCGTGGTTTATCCTGCTCGGCAAGGTGCCGGCCCGCAATTCTTGTAAGTACAGTTACTGTGTTTGTCTCTTCGCCATAGTATTGAGGGGTACATTACAATATCTTCTACTTGAACGTTGTGCTTAGCGTGCATTTTTTAAAATTTGCAGTAGAACCTCTGTTATACGAATCACTTTTAACCGTAATATCGTTCAACCGAAACGATCGAAGAAAATGGATAAATTAAAAAAACGAATAATTACTGAAATATAGTTAGGTACCGTATGTTATACTCTAGACCAGGTGTTATCAACCTGGTGCTCGCGAGCACCACGGTGCTCTTCAAATCAAATTTGATCCGCTCGTCAAACGAGCCAAAAAGTGTTCGCGAGCACAAGCTTCCCTGGTGAGCGGTGATTCTCCAGCTATTTCAGCACTTCAGAGGGAGAGAGAGATAGGAAAAGAGAGGCGCATGCGTATTCTATTATTATTATCGTTATTGTTGTTGATGAGGGTGTAATGCGAGTGAGATGCGTCTTTGCTGCCCATCTAGCAACAATAATACAGGGTGTTTGAAAAAGAACTCCCTAGTTTTAATTTGTCCTAGAATCTGTACAAAATGTGTCTCTTTGTACAGATTCTAGGACACATTAAAACTAGGCAGAGTTCTTTTTCAAACACCCTGTATAAGAACTCGGCAAGTTTGGGTGCTCTAGCCTCTCTCACTTCAACTCCAAGCACGTAACCTACAAGAGGAACTCCTGTTAAACCGAGCAATCTAGTGGAAGGTTGGGTGGTTATTAAAATACAGGGGAGATGAACCTCGATAGCTGCAGTGAAAGCAATTCATCTTTGGGAAGGTTACCCCAAAATGAAAAACCCTGGTCCTCCAGGTTGGGGGTTGGTGATGGGTTACCACCCTATCACAGAAAACGTGACACCGGTAAACAAACTGCAAGGAAGCCTCGGGATTTTATTATGCAAAATAGACGACGAATGCGAGAAAAAGGTATACGATTTGAAACTTGGAATATTCGTAGTTTATACAAAGCGGGCGCCTCAGTCAGTCTAGTGAAGGAAATCGAAAATTACAAGATGGATCTTGTAGCTCTCCAGGAAGTTCGTTGGGATGATACTTGCATTGTCGATATGGAGAACTGTACAATCTTCTATGAAAGCTGTGATGCAGGACTCAAATTGGGTATAGGCGTTTGTGTGAGCAAGGCTCTAGCCGTTAACGTCTCTGAATTTTCGTCAGTCACATCTAGAATTTCGATATTAACAATAGACTCGATAAAAGGTAACAGTGACATTTGTTAACTGTCATGCACCCACGGAAGAAAGCACCCCCAAAGCGAAAGACGAGTTCTACGCAGAGCTAGAAGTAGTGATGGATGCAATTCTAAACAGAAGCTGCGAAGTTCTTCTACGTGACATGGTGCCAAAGTTGGGAGAGAGGAAATCTTCCATTCAACAACAGGAAAACACAGTCTTCATGAAATCAGCAATGATAATGGTATCAGATTCATCAGTTTTACAACATCCAAAGGCATGTGCATCAGCAGCACAAATTTCCAATGTAATGATATACACAAGGGAACGTGGATGTCACCAGATGGCAAAATAGTTAATCAAATAGATCACATTGTTATTGACATCAACGCTAAGAACTGGGTGATGGATGTAAATACAGCAAGGGGTGCAGAGTGTGGGAGTGACCACTTCATAGTTAAAAGTTGGCTACATTTACAACCTCAACCCAGAATCAGGAGCAACCTTAAGAAAGTGGTGCGGTATCACATCGAAACCCTCAAAGACAGAGCAAAGAAAAAGGAATTCCAAATACAGCTTAATAACCGTTTCGAGATACTCCAAGAAAAAGAGGCACCAAAGAGCCCGGAAGAAGAATGGAAAGAAGTCAATGACGTTGTGACGGAGGTGGCCAATGAAGTCATCAAGAATCAGATCAGAGGCAAGAAGATCTGGTTTAGAGAAGATCGTGCACAGGCACTGGCCAAGAGAAGGGAATAGAAGGAGATTTGGTTACGAGGAACAGTTTATATGCAAGGCAAAACCCAGTTTGAGGAAGTCCGCAGAACAACACACGCAACATTCAGAAAAGCAAAGAGGAGATACCTGAAAGAAATGATGAAGGAAGCAGAACAAGACTTCTTGGGAAAGGAGACCCGAAAGATGTACCGTAAAGTTAAATTCTTTACAAAAGGGTACCAGAGCCGCCAGAAGCTCATAAAGGACTGTATTGGAACCATTTTGACCAAAGAGCTTGACATTGCCATGAGATGGAAACAGTATTTCAGTGAGATCCTCAATTGTGATGAACCTCGGGATCTATTTCATTTCCAATTCCCAGCCAATGTGGTTTCAGATTACCCACCACCTACGCTGGAGGAAATCAAGAATCAAATGAGGTGGCTAAAGAAGAACAAAAGTCCAGGAGAGGATGGGATCCAGACGGAAGTTATCCAAGACGGAGGGGAAAAGCTCCACAAGAGAATTGACCAAATAATAGAGGGGTTCTGGACTAGGGAGGACGTCCCAGAAGATTGGAAAACAGCGATGATATGACCTGTAAACAAGAAAGGTGACAGAATGGACTGCAAGAACTATCGGGAATTTCCTTACTGAATATTTGCTATAAGAACATATCCAAATGCCTGCGTGATAGAATCCAGCCATTTGCCGAAAACATTATTGGCGAGTATCAGGGAGGCTTCAGAAAAATCCGGTCAACAGTAGGCCTAGATAACGTCCACGTCCTCCGACAGCTCACCGAGAAGATATGGGAATATGATGAAGATCTTCATGTGCTGTTCGTAGATTTCAAGAAGGCCTGTGATTGTATCACCGGGAGAGCCTGATAAAATGTCTAACCGAGTTTGGAATACCTAAGAAACTCGTTAACCTAGTTGGAGCCTGCCTCAATGACACTAAAGGCAAGGTGAAACTTGGAAACTAGGTAACAGAGCTTTGACGCAATTACAGGACTGAGACAAGGGGATGGAATGTCACCGATATTTTTCAACGTGGCACTCGAAAAGGTAATGAGGGAAACCTTCCATGACAACTTCGAAGGAATCCAAGTAGAAAGCGAGAAGATCACACATCTTACGCCGACCGACGTGGGTCTAAAACAGATTACCCGGTGATGAGTCGAAATTCAAGGGAACATGGGAGCCCTTGTTAGTTGGGACAAAATCCTACCGGAGAGTTGATGATTTTAAGTACCTAGGCGTTATGTTTGTAGAGGATGCATCATATCAGGCAGAGATTAAAGAGAGGATCTTAGCCGGAAACCGCTCCTACTACAGTCTCAGTCATCATCTTAAGTCCCTCAGCCTATCAAGAAAGTTCAAACACCAACTATGCAAGACACTAATTCAGCCTGTAGTGCTGTATGGAAGCGAGACCTGGAGTACTCGAAAAAAAGATTTGAATAATCTCCTTGTATTTTAGCGAAAAATGTTGAGGAATGTATTTGGTCCCGTTCAAGATGAGGACACTGGTGAATGGCGTATACGGTACAATCGAGAGTTGGATGCCATGAATAAGACCCCAAACATCGTAGGACTGGGCAGGCCATGTCACTAGGATGGACACATGCAGATGGCCTCTGAAACTGCTCAATTTTCTTCCTCATGGAAGTAGACCGCTGAGTACACCAAGGAAAAGATGGAAGGACGGAATCCATGAAAACCTGCGACAGATTGGAATAGAGGACGACTGGCAAGAGAGAGCAACAAACAGAATCCTTGTACCAGCGCGCGGTTCCCTGGGCCTGATCGCGTGAAGTAAAGTAAGTTTTGTTATTGATATTATTCAATTCTCTATTATTGATATTATTTCCATTCTTTTATTGAGCCTCCGTGGCTTAGGTGGCAGCACGCTGGCCTCTCACCGCTGGGTCCATGGTTCAAATCCCGGTCAATCCATGTGAGATTTGTGCTGAAAAAAGCGGAGGCAGACAGGTTTTTCTCCGGGTACTCCGGTTTTCCCTCTCACAATTTCATTCCAGCAACACTCTCCACTATCCTTTCATTTCATCTGTCATTCATTTAATCATTGCCCCAGAGGAGTGCGACAGGCTTCGGCAGCCAGCACAGTTCATATCCTCGCCGCTAGATGGGGGCTTCATTCATTCCATTCCCTGACCCGGTCGGTCGACTGGAAGCAGGCTGTGGATTTTCATTTCATTTTAATTATTTTATTATTTTATTATTGTATTATCGAAGTACTTAAATAGCTTATTATTTTACATCTAATTTATTATTGTATTGATTTTACGCAGTATGATTATTATTATTATTATTATTATTATTATTATTATTATTAGGCCTATTATTATTATTATTATTATTATTATTACGATTATTATTATCATTTTTATTATAAGGCCTATTATTACTACTACAGTAGGCTATTATTATATTCGATGTAATGGTGCTCGGGTACTTGGTATGGCATGAAGGTGCTCACAGTATCAAAGTCGTTCAGAGCGCCTGTTGTAGACTATGTTAGTTGAGTTTCAAGTAAGCGGTATTCAATGCCTTGGAGGTAAGAGTTTAAAATACAGTGTGGGTCAGTGAAGCTAGGCCGCGTTTATTAATAAAGTTTGTTTAATAATTTAAGGTAGCAGTACGGTTCGTTGGAAGATGTGTTGCATAAAAGAATTCTGACGTTATGCTAATGAAACGGTAGCGTAAGATAGCGGCTAACTAACCATTGGAAAATAAAAATAAAAGAAAATACTTTTTTTTAATAAATAAATAAATAAATAAATAGTAGTGCTTACTGTATGGTTAAAGTACATGCACTATGCAACATACTTTCGTTTTGCTGTTGTTGCTTTTGCGGGCCTTTCGACATCGAGGTCATGTAGCTTCATGTGCTTGAGTGTGTGTGTGTGTGTATCTATGTATGTACTGTATGTATCTGGAATTTGTCTGATAATCTGTGTTACTGTGATATCTGTATTAGTGTGTGCATTTGTAATTGAGGTGCGATTCGAGTAGAAGGCGGTGGCATTCAGTTTGGTACCATCCCGGCATTTTCTTGGAGTAGAAGTGAGAAACCACGGAAAACCACTTACAGGATGGCGACGCAGGAATTGAAACCGTCTCTTCTCAGTTTTGCCTCACAAGGCTGAGTGTACCCCGTTCCAGACCTCAGAACAGAATTCAATTTCTTGGCGGAGCTGGGAATTGAACCCGGGCCTCCACGGTGACTGCCATGTTTTGTTTTTTAACTACAGTTGAGTAATTTGGGCTTACTTTCTCAACATTGTACTGTAAGTGTATCTTATTGTCTTCATTTACTGTCACCTAAGAAACGATTTCTAACCTCTAAAATATAGCATTTCAAAATTATCCGAAATTTTGTTTACTTGAAATTGTATTCTTGCCCTTCGTTCCGTTTAACCGAGGTTCTAGTGCACTATCACTCTCATGCGGAGATCTCTTTTATCATTTTAAATGATTATGTCGACTTCGCTGGGTCCTTGCGTTACGTTACGGAGACGGGATGAAATGTACCGAGAATGCACCGAGGTGTGTGACGTCATAGTACTGCTTGAGCTTCTTCCTTTCCCCGCACGCTCCGGTGAGCGTGATGTCATCCAGCCAGCTACCTCCTTTGACCTTGGTTTTTTTTGCTAACGGACTTTGAGTTCACGCAGCATTTGTAGCATTTAAAATGATATTAAGTCTAGTCCTTCAGACTGACTATCAGTGTTTTGTGTATTGTCGACAAACACTACTTCCTGAATCAGCTCCAAGGGGAGCTCCTCTCTGAAGTCATTTCTATGACTCATGCTGTGTTATTTTTATCATTATAAATGATCTTGTCGACTTCGTCGTTACGCTGGGGTCTGGCGTTACGTTATGGTGACGGGACGAAATGTACTTAGAAGCACTGAGGTGTGTGACGTCATAGTACCGCTTGGTGCATGTGTTCCCCGACAATCTCGACTTCGTTAGTATAAGACAAAAATCCCCGATTCTTGGATGTCACGGGTAATCTCGAGAACCACTGGGTGGATTTTGATGCAGTTTTCACCATTCTGTAAAGGATATCTCGAGGAAAGATTCTGTAGAAAATAAATTATGTATGATCAAAGGAAGCCAAACCGTAATGATTTCAGGGAAAAAGTCGAAAACAAACTTGGCGTCCGTGCGCTTCTTAAGCTTACGCTGGGCAAACCGTTAAAAATATCAATATACTATGAGCGTAAGAATAGGTCAGCATGAAAAGTTCTACAAAAAAGTCCGCGAGAGCATATGTCTATCTTCAATACATCGCCCACTATAAGTGTTTTTAAACTGGATGGAAGGGGCACGTCATCGAGCCATCTCCCTCCGCGCGCTTGAACTTGCTTTGCCCTTGGTTTGCACTTGCCGTTCGGGAGTAATTTGAAACAAGGTAAAGTATTATAAAGCAAGATAAGTATTATGCAGATAATGTTCTAACATGTCAAGAGTATTTGGCTTCGAGCGAAGCGAGAAGCCTCCAGCTTTTCTAGCATTTTTCAGCATTTGTAGCATTTAAAATGATACAAAGTCTAGTCTTTCAGACTGACTGTCACTTTTTTTTTCAAACAAAGACGTTTTATGTTCTTTGACTTGCTATACAAGTGGTGCTTGGAATGTACGCTCAACAATTTTATTTCGCATGAAAGGATTAACATTGTCATAACAAAATACAAACCTTGGATATATTACCGTTTTGTTTGTCATAGGCGGCTTCGGTGGCGTAGTTGTTAGCATGCTGAACTGCTGTGCCCAAGATAGCGGTTTCAAACCCGGTCCAAGTCGTCGGATTTTTTAAGAGCGTTAAAAATCCTTCAGTATGCATTCCTTCGGAGGGGAAGTAAAGCCGACGGTCCCATTTCATAGATTTATGACATGTAAAAGATCCTTCCACAGACTAAACTTGTGTGAAGCTAAATTGTTAGGTTAGATTTCGTCGTAACGCTCTATCAAAGTTCCAACGTTGACAACTAGGTATCATTGATATCCGGTAGCGAAAGTTGAACTACTTGAAATTGAACGGAACTTGTAGCTCACCCTAAGGGTGTCCGCTGGAAGTATCTACAGACTCAGGCGAGCCGAACATGTCCCCGGACACTCCCGGCACTAAAAGCCATACGATAAATAAAAAAAGAGAAATTAGTAGTGTGGGGGTAATTCGAATACATGCGGTTGGTAACTGCGCAAAGTTACAGTCACGCCCCACCTACAGTGCTAGTTGTAGGTAAACAACTAATGATGACTCGTTTGGAAAACTGGTCTTGCGAAGATATCCACTCAGTTATTCGACTTCTGTGGGCGAAATTTGTAACTGCGGTTAGGACTTCTCACCAAGGTAAGGGCGTCATCTTCTTTCATGACAATGTGCGACCTCGTACAGCCCAGAAGACCATCTCATTGTTGTAGCGGTTTCGCTGGGACATCAATGACCAGCCGTCCTACATCCCGGACCTCGCTCCAAGGGACTTTTACCTGTTTCCTCACTTGAAGGAGAACCTAGGAGGTTGACGATTTGCTTCAGGCGAGGAGGTGAAACACTTCGGGGCTGAACACGCAAGGACAGGGTTTTACCATGAGGGAATAAACAATCACATCAGAAGAAGCGACAAGCGCCTAAAGCGATATGAAGACTAAGCCGGAAAATAACCTAATGTATGTACTATCAGTTGGCTGTATTTATTTATTTATTTCTTTATTTATCGTATGGCTTTTAGTGCCGGGAGTGTCCGAGGACATGTTTGGCTCAACAGAGTCTGTAGCTGCTTCCAGCGGACACCCTTAGGGTGAGCTACAAGTTCCGTTCAATTTCAAGTACGGTAGTTCCAACTTTCGCTACCAGATATCAATGATACCTAATGGTGAACGTTGGAACATTGCTAGAACGTTCTGGCGAAATCTAACCTAACAATTTAGCTTCACACAAGCTTAGTCTGTGGAAGGATCTTTTACATGTCATAAATGTATGGCATGGGACCGCCGGCTTTACTTCCCCTCCGAAGGAAGCCATACTGAAAGATTTTTAACACTCTTAAAAAATCCGACGACTTCGGTCGGGCTTGAACCCGCTATCTTGGGCACAGCAGTGCAGCATGCTACCAACTACGCCACCAAAGCAGCAGCATTTTACCACTAGGGAATATTCAAAGTTCAAACTCATCCCACGAAGCCACAAGTGCCTAAATCGATCCGGAGACGATGTCGGAATATAACCTAATGTATGTACTATCCGTTGGCTGTATTGGTTGAATGAAATAAAATGTACACAATTCACTGCAGGTTGTGTAACCTTAGCTTTTGATCACCGCTCGTGAAAGAGCACAAGTCATGATTAAAGCCCTGCGCGGATGCGGATATCCACAAAATTTTCGCCATGAGGATATAGTTTGCATGGCTGTGCGGGTAGTGGATAAGCTGCGGATAATGTTTGGAGTAAATTTGAGGATAGTTTTTAGAATACAATCCGAACTTGTTTAATATCATTATTAGAACCCGGATGATTATCACTAGGGTTCGGAAGTTTAATACCTAAAGAAGTACAAAATATGCAAACAAATATGCCCTAAAAACTAGCTAAATATGACCTAAAACTATAAAATATGTCCTAAAAACTATGAATTATGACAAGAATTTTTGGGATAGATAGAGTATCACTAACCTACAGTAAATGCTAAATGACGTCCGTAGAGGAGCGCCTTCTTGGAATCAGGTGTTCTAAACCTGCTATCTGCCTGTTCCGGGAAAAGAAAGAAAAATTATATCCACTACACCAGGGGTGCCGACATTTTTTTAAAACTAAGGACCACATTGTAAATAGTTGCGAGCCAATAACACTCTGGGGGGTTTGGGGGGTTACGGAATTATTTAAAAATATAGGTGCAATATGGTGAGATTTGTGGATGTCTGACCTTAGTTTTCTTAGTATTGTTGCAGTTTTCTATATTTATTTGTTGTGGATAAAAAATAAAACACTAAAAATAAATTTACATATTTTAATTAATCCCTTTAAAATAGAAGTTCGATGATATTCAATACATATACAACACTAATGACAAAGAGTGAGTATTTATGTTCATTTGACACAATTATTAATCGAATTATGAAATAAAGTCCATGATAATTTAGTTTAGTGTGACGACTGGAACTGCTTTGTGTGGCGCACTGCTTTGTCCAGTTGGCTTTAGTTGTTTCAAAGTTTTGGCGACACGGCGCGTGCGCGGAGAGGTGGGCCGGAGGAAATAGCATCGCGGGGCATAGGTTGGACAGTCCTGCACTACACTATTCGGACGCAGGTAACACGTACCTTATTAACGACGCCTCAATTTAAAAAACAATGCTTAAATTATAACCAATTATGTATGACCTTATATCACTAAAATATGACCAAATCAAAAATATGGCCGAAATATGCATTTATAGGCAACATCAAATTGCTTTAATCGTGGTCAGGGACCCGCCATTCAAACTTAATTTTCACATTTCGGGCAAAATGAGCTCGGAAAAAAAATATGACTTTTCCTTGACATCAGAACCTTACTTATGTCATATCATGATTTTCCGTAATGTTTCCTTTCATGACAAAATAATAAGATGATGATTTAAGCTTATCTCATTCAAATTATGTCATTAAGCATAATTAACACTCCTAACTGAAAACGGTTTCAATTCTGGCTGTGTAACATTCATTTTAAACATATAACTTGACATACATAGCCTAGGGGGGACGATTTTTCCCTCAAATGTCTGAATATGTTCCTTTAGTAATTTAAGCTTTATCTAATAAAAATATTATTGTAATGCCAGTAGATTCGGATAACAAACGTGCGAATGCGGAAAGAAATCGTGCGGGTGCGGTGCGGATGCGGATAACAGTTGTGCGGATGCGGGGCGGAAGCGGATAACAGTCGTGAGGATGCGGAGCGGAAGCAGATAACAGTTGTGCGGATGCGGGGCGGATGCGGATAACAGTCGTGAGGATGCGGAGCGGATGCGGATAACAGTTTTGCGGATGCGGGGCGGATGCGGATAACAGTCGTGAGGATGCGGGGCGGATGCGGATAACAGTCGTGAGGATGCGGAGCGGATGCGGATAACAGTTGTGCGGATGCGGGGCGGATGTGGATAACAGTCGTGAGGCTGCGGGGTGGATGCGGATAACAGTCGTGAGGATGCGGAGCGGGTGCGGATAACAGTTGTGCGGATGCGGGGCGGATGCGGATAACAGTCGTGAGGATGTGGGACGGATGCGGATAACGTTTTGTTTATCCGCGCAGGGCTCTAGCTCATGATTATATTGCTTCTACAAGAGTTATAAGTTACGCAATATATTCACGAGTAAATTCAAACAACAAGACATTATTTATCCAAGGGACGCTAGAATGCAATCCAGTACATCTTAATATAACGCTCGCAACAGGCCGCCTGCAATAAGACAACTAAAATACAGTTTATTACAAAGCATACAGCGTTATTGGAACTCTCCCAGTGCACATGCAATCCCCTTACCCAAAATATTACTCTATTCATGGACAGACTCAAGTAATCAGTGCAGAATATAATCCCCCTTCCTGGAAATACTACTCTCAATGTAATCAGTTCTGAGCTGCTACCTATTACGCAATCGTAATCCAGTTGAACGCAATAAACGTCAGTATTTGATCACCTATGGTTTATTTTAAACAGCGTGCTCATATTCCTGGTGTTAAATTCAACGCCACTCATTAATAACACGTCTATTTTCGTTGCATCAATGTTATTATTCCTTTTAAACAAATTTATACAACTACAGTGCTGTATGCCAATTAATATTGTACGTTAACCTTCTGGTGTAGCAGCTATTGCCCCGGAGGTCGGGTTTGAATCCCATCTCTACCATCTTGGAAGTGGACTTCCGTGGCTTTCCACATCTACTCCAGGTAAATGCCGGGATGGATCCTAACTTAAGGCCACGGCTGCCTCCGTCCCAATGCTCATCTGAATTAAAATGCACACACTAATACATCCATCACAATAACACACATACCGAAGTACATGGGGCTACATGGCCACGATGTCGCAAAGCCCCTTAAATTAATCAACAACAATAGAAAACCATTTGTACAGAAAGTATAAATCATTTAGATGAGTAGGGGCGTGGTGGCGCAGTGGTCAAGCTGTATGCCTCTCACCAAGGCGGACCGGGTTCGATTCCCGGTCAATGCATGTGAGATTTTCGAAGTGAAATGCCATGTCCTGTGGTTCGGATTCCACGTAAAAAGGAGGTCCCGTGGCTCATGATCTCAAGATTAACGGTCACGTTAAACTACAAGCTTCCTTCCTTTGCTTCCTTCATTTAGATGAATGGTAGGAAGTTAAACTGTATCACCCATGCTGGACACGTATAGGCGACCTCTCGCTTTGTATGCACTGAGCTAATTTGCTATCTATATATTTAAAACACTAAGGCGATTTTTGTTACATCGAGAATGAGATAACGTCTTAGCCGATTGACTTCGTAATGCATTCTAACGAGAGCTCTTGGCATGTAGATTTGCAGACTGTCTTTATAATAAACAAATATGTTACAGAATATTTTTATTTTTTTATTTAGTCGATTTACCCTCTAGGTTGGTGGTTCCCACGGACTCAGCGAGGGAACTCACCACTACCGCCTCTTGGGCAGTGTCCTGGAGCTTGGAACATCTGGTCGGAGGGGATACAACTGGTGAGGTGTGATCAGCACCTTGCCCAGGCGGCCTCACCTGCAAAGCGAACAGGGGCCTCGTGAGGGAAGGGAGGAGGGGAAGATTAGGATGGATAGGCAAGGAAGGGGAAGGAGGTGGCCGTGGCCTTGAAGTAGGAACCATCCCGGCATTTTCCCGAAGACGAAGTGGGAATCCACGGAAAACCACTTCGAGGATGGCTGAGGTGGGAATCGATCCCCCTCTACTAATTTGGGCCACCCGAGGCTGAGTAGACCCCGTTCCAGTCCTCATACCAATTTTCAAATTTCGTGGCAGAACCGGGAATCGAACCCAGGACCTACGGGGCTAACCATGCTGACCGCTACGCCACGGAATATTTTTAAATTAATAAACAAAAATTCAGAAATCTTGCCTAGCACGCATGCGCACAATCGCCTTGCCTCTTGACAGTCATGGCGGTTACAAGTCCACCGCGTTTTAATTTCATAGTTAAGTATAAGAATTATAATGGAAGGGAACATTGTTTATGATATTTCCATAATATACACTGGAATATAATTATACCAGGCAGAAAATGTTGGAAAACGTAAACTGATATCAAATTTTGAGTGTGCATGATGTTTAAATGCCTTAATATTGCGCGCCATAACCAGTTGATCGGTAGCTCAGGTGGCGGAGCCGCGATCTCTTAGTTTATGCATCGCCCAATGTGAGGGGTTCGAATACCCCCTCCGGCATGTTTTTTTATTTCCGTATTTTCCTTTCTTGCAATTGCTATTATATTGCCAAAACATATTTAACTTTTGGCATTCCCGTAAACTAAGGAATTCTGCGTTCCCATCTCAATTTAAAACGCTATGTTTAGTTTTTTTTTAGCGTATGGCTTTTATGCCGGGAGTGTCCGAAGACATGTTCGGCTCGCCAGTTTTGTAGCTGCTTCGAGACGGACACCCGTTGGGTGAGCTACAAGTACCGTTGTGGAGGGAAGTTGGAATGGAAGGACGAGGAGTTGGAAGGTAGCGGCTGTGGCCTATAGTTAGGGACCAACCCCGGCATTTGCCTGGAAGGAAGATGGGAAACCACAGAAGACCATCTTCAAGGTTGCCGGCGGGGGGATTCGAACCTGCTCGCCTCCCGGATGTGAGCGACTGCCAGCAGTCATGCCGTAACGACTACGGCTAACACACCCGGTAACGCTATGGTAATTTCATTGAAACGCTTTATAAGTTCCAACATTCGACAGATTACATTTGCAATACCGGTAGGCTATTTATCTTTATTGCTACAGAAGTTTTGGCATATTGTTGCACATGGGAAAGCTGTTAAGCCGACTGTGAATCAAGGATTGTACGAAATCCAACACATTAGAATCCACCCGCCTGGGCGACATACTTCCGAGTGTCTTCAAATCGCGCCATGTGCTACGGTACTCATTTGTTTTCCTCAGTTCTTTCTTTGCCTTATAAACATACAAGGCATGTCCAAAATGTTGTTACATGAAATTTCACTAATGAACCAGTTATACGGCAATAATATACAGTAGGCCTACATTGAAATTCTGATATTACAAATGTAGGCCTATTTTTGATTCCTTTGTTTTCCAAATTAACTTCTATGTTTCAGTAGCAGATGCCGCTGCAGTCGAATGTTGAAACGCCATTGGTATTGTGTTTCCGATCTTTATGTTATATAGTCTTTGGTGGTCAGTCCAGGTCAGTCGTTGTCTCGAGAATACATATCGCTGCTTCTACGAATTGTTAAACCTTTCATTTTGTATACCATAACTATGGCATACTAGAAAGTGACTACGCAGCATTACTGGGCCGGTTCGTCTCGATAATTCATTGCCAGCTTTAAGAGTGGGCTTCCCTGTGTAAATACGACCTTTAACACGCACAGGAAATATAATTATAAAACTGACTCCATTATTAAGGTGACTGGCGATGTGGTTCTATGCTCCTCTTCATAATTTACTGTCATGGATATCCGAAGAATTGTACCAATAACAGGTGACGGAAATTGCTTATTTAGAGCAGTTTCGTACTGTTTGTATCGAAATGAAGAACGCCATAGTGAGTTGCGTTTGCAAACTGTTACAAAAATTGTTGCTGACTGGAATATTTAAAAGGATTTTATTATTGGCGATGAGTCTTATCGCCTTCCCCTCAGCAACCAACTTGAGTATGAAAATCTTATGGCTCTGAACGGTGAATATGCTGGTCATGTTGAACTCCATTGTATAAGCCAATTGTTTAATGAGTATTTGTTTAGAGTGCATAACAATGAGACTAACCACGTTATAGATTATGTCAATGGAAGTGTTATTTGTCATTTATTGTTTAGCGGCTCCGTTGATGCAGCACACTATAGTGTGATCGAATACGACATAATTTGGGGATAAATCCTACTGTAAATAGACGCATTCGACGAAAAAGAACATTAATCGGTCGTGTGGAAACTACAAATAGACGCAAAACAATGAGAAATCGGAGAAAAGGTGAAACCACTTTTAATATACAATATATACCTGCCATTTCAGAAACAATGCCAGATATTATGCCGTACAGCGTTGGGTCCTTGACGAACGAATGTAAACATTGTTCTGCATTGTTCTTCTCTTGCGAAAAAACTACGCTTGGTTACTTTGGCCTTTGCTGTTGCAATGGTAAAATTGATCTGCCGAAATATAAAATACTTGACAGGCTTAAACCATTTTTCACTGGAAATGATGATACCTCAAGGAACTTCAGAGAGAATATTCGGCAGTACAACAATTCTATGTCCTTCGTTTCCTTTGGTGCCAATGTTACCGTAACACCTGAACACGGTCCAAATTGTTTTAAAATTTCAGGAATTGTACATCACCGCATTTCTTCCATATATTCCAAAAATATAAGCGACAGTTGTTACGGCCAGTTATATATATTAGACTGCTCAGAAGCAAATCAAATCAGACTAGCAAATCGAGCGAATTCTTGCAGCAGGGAGGGTACACTTCATATTCTAAATAATATTTTGCAAGAGAATAACCCTTACATTCAACTGTATAAGAGCGGCTTCGGTGGCGTAGTCGGTAGCATGCTGAGCTTCTATGCCCAAGATAGCGGGTTCAAACCCGGCCGAAGCCGTCGGATTTTTTAAGAGCGTTAAAAATCCCTCAGTATGCCTTCCTTCGGAGGGGAAGTAAAGCCGGCGGTCCCATGTCATAGATTTATGGCATGTTAAAGAACCTTCCACTAATTGCACCTGTGTGAAGCTAAATTGGATAGGTTATTGTAAACAACGCTCTTAGGTTTCTAAGTTCGTTGCCAAGAGCCGACTGCGGTGGCGTCTAGCAGCTGAGTTGTGAACTTAGCCTAGTAGTCGTTGACGGTGGCGCTTGGCGGCAAAAGTAGGAACTATTTGAAAAATTCTAAGTTGCAGTACTTAAATTAAAATAACAGATAACACACACTAATACAGTCATCACAATTAACACCGGTTATCAGACAGATTCTACACACACCCAAAGTACACGGGGCTACATGACCGCGTTGTCGCAGCCCCTAAACTTAAGAACCAACCAAACCAACCAACTGTATAAGACAATGCATTCAAAAATATGCAAAGAAAATGAACTGGCTTTAAGAGAAAAACGTCAACCGTTAGATTTGGTCATGCGCTTTTACCATGCACCTCAAGAAGATCCTAGACGTTACAATAACCCAGCCTCCTCAGAGATTGCAGCTATTTTCGAATCACCAGACGGTGCTCCGGCTTCACACCACCACATAGCCGTATTTTCCAATCAGGGAGTTTTAAAGGAAATTGATGTTGACAGTATGCATTGTGATCCATTAACTTACGTTTTAATCTGGCCTTGCGGAGGAACAGGGTGGCATATTTCACTGCCAACAGGAGGGAAACGTAAGACGAACGTTAGGCAAAATATGACAATGCGTGAATATATTTTGTATAGGCTGTCGATTCGAGGTTGTCCTCCCGCAGGAGGTTTCAACCCTTTACTTAATGCAGGTAAACTTACCCAACAATTAATAGTTGACTATTATTGTCGAATAAAAGGAGATAGACTAAAATATATTCGCAATCAACAAACGAAATTGCGTGTCGATACCTACGTTGGTCTTGCTGATGCTTTACACATTAAGAGCTGAAAATGAAAGTTTAAGAGCTGGTCGCATAGTTATTTTGCCTTCTACTTTTATTGGTAGTGCCAGGAATATGTTGCAAAATTATCAGGATGCAATGGCAATTGTGAGAAAATTTGGCAAGCCAGACCTCTTCATAACTTTCACTTGCAACCCATCATGGCCTGAAATTACTACTAGCCTCCAACCTTATGAAAAAGCAAACAATAGACCTGATGTCGTTGTTCGCGTTTTTCATGCGAAAGTGAAGGAACTCTTGCGTTTAATAAATCAAAAGCAATTTTTTGGCGAGGTGCAAACTTTGTTATACACGGTTGAGTTCCAGAAGCGAGGTTTACCTCATATACACTTACTGGTTTGTCTTCTAGACTGTTGTAAATTACGAGAAATCTCTGATATTGATATGACAGTTTCTGCAGAAATACCAGCTCCTTCCAATACAACATTGTACAACTTGGTAAAGACACACATGGTACATGGACCTTGCGGCCTTCTGAATTCCAATTCAATTTGCATGAAGGATGGAAGATGTAAGAAGGGTTTTCCAAAAGACTTTGTGCCAGAAACTAAAGAGAATGTGAACGGCTATCCACTTTACCGTAGGCGACAGAATGGAAGATCATATACTAATCGAGTACAAGGAACCAATGTTGAAATCGACAATCGCTTCATTGTTCCATACAATCGATATCTATTGATGTACTTTCAGGCCCATATTATCGTCGAAATCTGTGCAAGTGTACACAGCATCAAATACATACATAAATATGTTTATAAGGGGCATGATTGCGCTAACTTGAAAATCACGGCAAACGATGGAATGTTACATCATGACGAAGTTTCTACGTATTTGAATGCTAGATATATTCGGTCAAGTGAAGCTGCATAGAGGATTTTTGGTTACAACATGCACGAACAGTCCCACATTGTTGCCCGGTTACCTGTCCATTTACCAGACCAACAAGATGTATTTTTTTCATGCCGATGATGCTCCCAAAGCATTAATACGGGCTCAGTTAAAAAGTACACAACTCACTGCATAGTTTCAGCTGAACCAAAATCCAACAACTAGGAGTGCATAGGCTATATTTATCCTGAAACACCCGTTCATTATATATGGGATAAATGCAAATGCATTTGGAAAAAACGATTTAGATTCGAAAAGGTAATAGGTCGGATGTACAATGTTTCTCCATCTGAATCAGAAAGATACCATCTGCGCTAACTTTTACTTCATATAGTAGGTGCCACAAGCTTTGAGGATCTCCGAACATACCAAAGTGTTACCTGCCCAACATATAAGGATATGGCACTTAAGTTTGGTTTGCTTATCGATGATTCAGAATGGCAACGCTGTTTGATGGAAGCATCGGTTTTCCAAATGACCTTTCAACTGAGACAGTTATTCGCCTACATATGCATATTTCATCAACCTTGCAATGCCAGTCACTTATGGGACATGCACAAAAACTCTCTCTGTGAAGATTATTTAAAGTCTGAAGACGAAAATACAGCTTATCAACTATCTATCAGAGGTATTAATAAAACTCTGCAATTGCATGGTTTCTCTCTCCCAAAATCCTGTTGGTACTGACACACACTCCAACGATCAAACTACAAATGAGCCAGTGTTCCCTTTTGATTTGGCTGACCTGATGTCCTTAGCAAACCAGGAACAACTTTCAATTATTAATGAAATCACTAGCGTTCTTCAAAATAACAACACAACTGTCACGAACGCATTCTTTATTGACGGTGCTGGGGGCACAGGAAAAACATTTATTTACCGATGCTTAATACAAAAGTTCTGCAGTTTAGGGCTTCATGTTATATCAGTAGCATGGACCGGAATAGCCGTTGTTTTGCTACCCAACGGTCGAACAGTACACAGTACATTCAAAATTCCTCTAAATTCAAATGAGAGTTCAGTGTCTGGATTAAAATTAAATTCCATAGCAGCTGACGATATTCGATTAGTACGGCTCATAATATGGGATGAAGCCCCAATAGCAAATATTCATTCATTAATGTGTGTGAATCGTCTCCTAAAAGATATTATGGGAAATGACATTCCATTTGGTGGGAAAATTACCGCTCTTGGAGGAGACTTTAGGCAGGTTTTGCCTCTTCTCGCCAAACAATTATTCAAAACTGTATTAAATACTCTCCTCTCTGGCCGTTCTTCAAAATACGCTGCTTACATAAAAACATGCGGTTGAAACCAGAAGAAATTGAATTTTCTAATTTTTTGTTACAAATTGGTAACGGTGACTACCCCTCTGTAGATGGTGAGGAATCAAATGTTATTCAACTACCACCCAGAATTTTAGCGCATGATGATATCGTGACTGAGATTTACGGCGAAACATTCATTTCTACTAATGATATAATCAATTTCTCGAAAGTATGCATTCTAACACCAAAATATGAACACTGTAATGAAATTAATTTTAAAGTCATCGAACTTTTACCCGGTAGTTAAAAAACATACACCAGAGTTAACAGATTAATTACTGAAGATGAAAGCCAGCTACTTCAATTTCCTACAGAATTCTTGAATTCCTTGGAATTAAGTGCTTTGCCTCCACATATTCTTACTCTAAAAGTTGGAGCCATAGTTATGCTTCTCAGAAATCTGAACGTTTCCCAAGGGCTCCTGAACGGAACCAGATTATTTGTATAGAATATGTATGAACATTGCTTTGATTTGGAAATAATCAGTGGAGATAAAATTGGGCAGAGAGCTCTAATCCCTCGAGTTGATTTAACACCATCCGACAACACCCTTCCATTTTCTTTTAAGAGACGTCAATTTCCAATTCGCTTGGCATTCTGTATCACAATCAATAAAGCTCAAGGGGAAACTCTCGATCGTGTAGGTCTCTATTTACCTCAGCAAGTTTTCAGTCATGGCCAGTTATATGTTGCTATGTCAGGAGTGCGATATTTCGACGCCCTTAAAGTTTCAATAGTGCCAAAAAGTAGTCGTACAAAGAATGTCGTATATAAGGAAATCCTTCCGTAATTATTTTACCATTGACCATCATGTTTCGACTTCGTAAAGCACTCGGACAAAAGCTCTTGGCCTGTAGAGTTGCAGAGTGTCTTTAAGAGAAAAAAAATATGTTACCGACCTGTGTTATTGTGATGGTTGTATTAATGTGTGTATCTGTAACTAAAGTGAGGATTGGGAAGGAGAACGCCGAGGCCTTAAGTAAGGAACCATACCGGTATTTGCCTGGAGTGGAAGTGGGAAACCGAAGAGAAACACATCCAAGATAGTTAAGCTTGGAATCGATCCTACCTCTCCTCAGTATTACTTTACGAGGCTGAGTGCGTCCCGTTCCAGCCCTCAGGCCAGAATTAAATTTCTTGGCAGAGCAGGGAAATGAATCCGGATCTCTGGGTCGATGGCCAAGAATATAGTCTTAAGAGTGGGCTTCCCTATGTTAATGCGTTTTTTGACATGCACGGGACATATAATTCTAAAACTGCCTCCATTACGGCGGCTGGCAAAGTGAGTCTGTGCTCATCCTGTAATTGGTGAAGTGATTCTATGCTCCCCTGCAGATTGCTGTCATAGAAACCCAAAGGATTGTACTATAACAGGCGATAGAAATTGCTTATTTCGAGAAGTTTCGTGCTGTTTTTATCAAAATGAAGAACATCGCCCTGAGCTGCATTTGCCAACTATTGCAAACATTGTTGCTGGCAAGGATAATTATAAGGATTTTATTATTGGCGAACAGCTGCATCGCATTCTCCTCAGCAACCACCTTAGTATGAAAGTATCTGGACGTTGAATACACTGGTCATGTTGAACTTCATTGTATAAGCCAATTGTTTATTGATTTTATTTGATTAGAGTACATAACAATGAGTCTATCCATACGGTTGTTTTTCAATGGGAGTATTATTTGCCATTTAATATTTAGCGGCTCCATTAATGCAGGGCACTATAGTGTTATCTAATAAGACGTTAATTTTGGGAGAAATACTACTATAAAACCCCGTTCGACGAAAAGGAACATTGTCCGGTCGTATGTAAACTACAAATTGACGCAATAAAGTGAGAAATCGGACAAAATACGAAGCCACTTTAAAAATCCAATATAAATATGCCATAAAAATACTCCCATTTTATTTTAAGAGCCACCAATTTCCAATCGCTTGGCATAATTTATCACAATCAATAAAACTCAAGGGGAAACTCTGGAACGTGTAGGTCACTGTTTGCCTCATCAAGTTTTCAGTCATGGGCAGTTATATGTTGCAAAGTCGATCTTTCTCTGTAATCATACAAAGAATGCATATAAGAAAATCCTTCCGTAAATATTTTCCCAATGACCGTCATGTTTTGACGGGTTTCAACTAGTTTCTTTTGAATTTGCTAGCACATTTCTTTTTTCATCTTACTTTTTCTGTTTATTCTATTTTCAGTTTGTTTTCATGAAGACGAGACAGGGGATTAACAACAGGAGATTAAAACCTTAGGACTCTTCAGGCCAAAGTCTAGTAGGCTAGCCTTCAGCTACAAGGTTGTATTGCTTATAGAAGAATCATCTTAATAATCTTTGCAAAAGGTACATTAAAGGTGAATAGCACAATCGCGCGGCCGCGATCTGCACCAGTCACAGCCGGTTTAGCTTGCCGTGTTTACTCGTGTGCACATATATACAGGGTGTCTCTTATGTACCTTTGGAGAATTAGAGGTCGTGTAGGGGACGGGTATAGAAGTAATTTGAGGTTGGGAACTTGGGGTCGGAGCGGCCTCCTTAACCCCTAAAATAAGGGTTGATTCAGGCCCTCCACCCCGTAAGTTAGGCAACCGACCCAAGCCTTTAATACCTCTCTCAAACCTTTAACTCTCGGCGAGATTCGTTTCACCTTGTGTTGCTGGCGTAATGGATAGCGTTGCGGAGCGAAAGGCCGGTAGTCCCGGGTTCGATTCCGGGCGTGGGCAATTTCATTTTAAAAATGTATTTGTCGTATTGTAGTAAGCCTCCGTGGCTTAGGCGGCAGCACGCCGGCCTCTCACCGCTGAGTCCGTGGTTCAAATCCCGGTCACTCCATGTGAGATCTGTGCTGGACAAAACGGAGGCAGACAGGTTTTTCTCCGGGTACTCCGGTTTTCCCTGTCAAAATTTCATTCCAGCAACACTCTCCACTATCATTTCATTTCATCTGTCATTCATTTAATCATCGCCCCAGAGGAGTGCGTCAGGCCTCGCCAGCCGGCACAGTTCATATCCTCGCCGCTAGATGGGGGCTTCATTCATTCCATTCCTGATCCGGTCGGCGACTGGAAGCAGGCTGTGGATTTTCATTTTCATTTGTCGTATTGTAGTCACATGATTTAATTTTCCGAAGGTATCAAGCTCACAAGTCGCCTCCGTAGCGTAGCGGTCAGCATGGTTAGTTGCCGCCCCGGAGGTTCTGGGTTCGATTCCCGGCTCTGCCACGAAATTTGAAAAGTGGTACGAGGACTGGAACGGCGTCTACTCAACCTCGCGTGGCCCAAATGAGTAGAGGGGGTTCGATTCCCCTTCAGCCATCCTCGAAGTGCTTTTCCGTGGTTTCCCACTTCGTCTTCGGGCAAATGCCGGGATGGTACTGCACCCGTATCCACGTGATCTTACCTGTTGAAATCCGATGGGACTGCTGGATCGTAGAATCTGGAAGCGCCCGGCTGAAATGCCCCTAAAATTCTACCAACTAGGATCAACCAGGAATTAGGATACCTCTCTTATAAAGAATGCGATAGGAAGATGCCAGTGGTCGATGAAATGAAAACGAAAAATAACTCAAAGTGAGCTAACGAGACTCTAAAAATGACTAAATTAATCTCGAGCGTGGCGCTAGGCATCCTAAAATCTGACCCACTGGTCCTCGTAGCGCATCTTATTTCTAGTATAAATGACCAAGACATCCGAAGTATTTAAAATTGACCAACAGTTTATTAATCTGAAGACTTTTGCATGGTGGACTATCTCTCCACTAAACAAAATAATTCACCTCTACTGAAGCGTACAAATCTCATAATAACATTAGCATCGAAATATATTCAAAAATGCTCTCAAAATACAGCATCCTAATCGCATGTAATAAAAAAACAGTTTCAAAAATATTTAAACATTATTATATACACTCGTTACATATTTAAATGATCCTCCAAGTTTATGATATTATTTATATTTATACATTATTGTACACGTTCAAATTCTTCATCAGTAATAAATTCGATTCCATCAATTAGCATTCTATAGTATTATTTAAAGTCAAATTAGGGCATGTTCGACGAATGGTTAAGTTTATCGAACGCATTATCATAGCATAATAAAGTTAACAACATTTTAAATCACATAGTTATTCATGGAATTATTATTATTATTTCAAAAGATTTTAGTGGTTATTATTACAGGATTATGTGAATAGTATTACTCGTCTTTCCAATTAACCTTTCTCCAAAAACAAATGTTATTAATTTGAACAATCCATTCTAGAACAATTATCATAATGCTGTTTCACTTAATGTTGGATGTATTAACCTCATACTAGCCTTCTAGTATTAATATTCGTGACTATACTGCACGTTCAAAATATACACATAATTGTATTCAGACATAGCTCAATAGCTAATCTATACTGGACAGAAAAATGACATAGACCATCCATTGATGTCTAATATCTCATTATAACAATCAAATTCACAAATACACGTTGCTTCATTCATAGATAAGCTCTCCATAGCTTGTAAACATTTTTCCAAACAGCATTAAGTTCAAATAAGACTTAACATTAAAGTCATGAAATATCGTGCATCAAATTAACATTT
Source organism: Meconema thalassinum (assembly GCA_946902985.2). NCBI lineage: Eukaryota > Metazoa > Arthropoda > Insecta > Orthoptera > Tettigoniidae > Meconema > Meconema thalassinum. The sequence continues at coordinate 1,027,203,418 of OX336388.2, forward strand.
TTATCAGAACTAAGGCAAATATAATATAATCAGTTGTTTAAATAACAGTGCTTGAGAATTTTTGACATTATCATTTCGCTTTGTAATGAAAATATTTTATACAATCATTTTACAATAGTAATTTATTTCTCATTATAATCTCATGTTCATAACTATATCTTTCAAGAAATTGTGGATAGAGCACTGTAAAAAGAACGATTCAGCTCCACTAGACAAAAACTCGACTGGAGATCCTCACCCAAAGAAACACGAAAGATTCTACACCATAGAAATGAGCCTGTCTTAAGAAGGTACACGAAAATTATTAGAATCCAACGCTTAACCAGGATGGAGTTCAACAAACGAATCATGAACAAAAAGAAACTGAACGATCTAATAGTGTCTAAGACCACTCCTAAAAGAAAAATCTCATGAGCTGTAGATTACCAAAATTAATCCAAAAATCGCAAATATCTGCTCTATAAATCATTATGTTTCCATATTTATACTGCACTTGATGAAAAATGGACCCGCACGTCTATTAGAGAAACTCGCATGAAATGCAGAAGTGTTCAAGTTCAAATTCGAAATTCGTAGAAATGTCTATTCAAATAATCTTCAAGTATACGTAGCTTATTGGTCATCTGCTTGCTAACTACTATTCTTATATAAAGTTACCGTAGTCTTCTCCCTACTCTTCATATTAATCTTCTCAACAAGTTATATAATTCCATTAAATGCTCAGATTTAGAAAGAAATAGAAGTGAATTAATGCATAAAAAATAGCATTAAAAATATTAATGTTAACTACAAGAATAAAATACACTATAAAACAGAAGCGATAGAGAATCGGGTCTAGCCCTGGAGTGTATTTTCTAACTACTAAGAAAAATTGGTGAAAAGGAAAACTCTAGAGTATGTATAATTCATACTGTCTACTATGAAAATGGGAGGTCAGCTACCTTGTACGTTGCCATCTGGTTGAAATATGAGTATGCGAGAAACACACTGTCCTCGTTCTGGAACTGAACCCTCGTTCATCAGGTCGCGTAGTCCTCGATACGACTGGATCTTGTAAAGAACCGAACTCGAGACCGAACGTTTGAAACGGAAAAACAGCTGTTCGCGAAACAAGATCATCGCTCTCACACGTTCCCAAGATATAGCTGGAGCTTATTCGTAGTATGCCATTGTATTTCATGCAGTTACAGTATGAATGTATAATAAACATCTCCAAGACGTCTTCCACCTCTTCTTAAAGAGTTTTCTGCTGTTATAATAATCCATGTTTGGTTTTGGTGATCATCCTAAGTAGTCAATTCCACTATTGCATCGCATTCCTGCTTTCCATTTTAGCCCATACGTGAGATAGCCATGATTTGGTGAAGTCTCCGTTCAATCAACTTCTGTTCTGAAGTCGTAATGATAATATGCTTGTATACTGTAAACTGTACCGTTGTAGAATAAAGTCTTGTACTGGCATATAAAATATCACACAAGTCCTGGTGAATACAAAGTTCACTGCTCCTGATGATGAAGTTTAACATAGTCTTCAGCCATAATAAGCTAAGACATAAAAATTTATGGTACGAACTGTCGAACTATGAAAATACACGACAGCGTTGCTCGCGCACGATATGAGTTTCGTACTCCCAGCGAAGTATATTGCAAACTCGTGTCTCTGCCTGGACAGATCTTTGCTTACTGCTCTGCGAAACCCATAGTGCTGTTCGTTCAGGAACGATATTGACTATCGATATCGACACTGGATCATGTTCGATAATATTCTGATATTTTGTTATCTGCATTTATATATGTGTGAAATACACTCAAGTTTCCTCTTCTTTAAACATAATGCATTTGTCAATTACTATTCTGTTTCATGGCTATTGTATCAAAGTATATCATGTTGCATCAGATCGACGTTACTGCTGTCTCCATTTTGTAGAGCTCCCTTGTACTAAAATAAAGCACGTGCTCCAGGCTGTATGGCGTGCTGCCTATCTGCTCCTTACCTCGCCACGGAGTATCCCTGCGCTGTGAGCCGTGTAAGAAGCGCCTCAGGAATGCACCTAAGTACACACCTGTCCAACATAGATCCAACTCAATACAAAATACGGTCTCATCTCCCTCCCAACTGAAGAAATAAAAGTGTGACAATACTTTTATTTTATCATTCTTGATATTCACTTCATGAGCAGTATTTTGTTATTGTTCAATCTTTTCATAATATCTTTTGAGGTTCTTCGCATTGAATCTCCCTATTTCCTCGCCAGTAAGGATGTCCAAAATCTGTTAGCTGTTGTTACCGTACACTCTGCCTACCTTGAAGGGGGCAATGTACAGGTTACTGAACTTGCTATAGATCTTCCTCGCTACGTCAGTTTTAGTTGACTTACGTATAAGAACTAAGTTAACCTGTTCTAGAGGCGGGTTATAGCACTTTCCTACATATCTTTTCTGCCTTTTTTCCGCCGCATTCATCAGGCTTTCTCGGGCATTATCTACCCTTTCCTGCTCTGATGGTTCAGCATCCTTAGTGAGGAATTGTGTTACGTCGTCCCACGCTCTTTCTGGCTTCTTATTGTGGTGGACTAACATAGGGATATCTCCTAAGCTCTCATGATGTGTCGTATTCAGACAAGTCTCCATCAGAGGTACATATTTCACCCAACTGGGATGATCGTTCGGACAATACAAGCGTGCGAATTTTGAAACCTCAGACATCAAACGTTCTGAGTTGATGGACTCTGGATATCTGACACTGGAAAATACATGGCGTATTCCAAACCTTTGCATGGCAACTTTAAACTCTTGTGAGGTAAACTGTGTTCCGTGATCAGATAATATTGTTTCCGGCCTTCCAGCTTTCTTGAAAACACTCTGTCCTAACCGACTGATAACCTGTGCCGATGTTGCATTCTGCATTGGGTCTAGAGTTACAAACTTTGAAAACACATCTACGGTGACAAGTAGGAACTGGTTACCCCTGGCACCTTTCGGACACGGACCGAACAGGTCGCAGGCCATACGTTCATGGGGTTTATAGGGAATAATTTCCCTAGGTTCCTCTTTAGAGATAGCAGAAGGATGCTTGCTTCTCTGGCAGCTGTCACAGGACCTGATACCTCTCGCAACAGATTGACGTAGTTTAGGCCAGTAAAACGTTTCTTGTAGGGTCTTCATGGTCTTGTCCAACCCACCGTGACCTATAGTTCTGTGCGTCAACCAAATCAACGGCACAATTAACTTTGGAGGCACTACTATTCTTAGTTTTCTCTTGTGCTTGTCCACATATTTACACACTACCTCTCCACAGAGAGTGTAGCGTTCAGCATTACGTCTGGTTGCATGATAGTCCTGATCCAAGTTATCCATGTAGCCTTTCAAATATCTGTACATAAGTCTTATTGGAGTGTTTCTTTTCTGTGACACAGCTAACTTGCGTAGCTTTTCCAGGGTTACCTCGTCTTCCCCCTCCAATTGTACAATGTTTATTGCCAATTTATTTACAGGATTTCTTGAAAGTGCATCTGCAAGAAGATTATCTTTGCCAGGTTGATGTCTGATGGTAGCGTTAAACTGTTGAATGAACAACGTCCATCGCGTCAAACGATCACTTCACAAATCTGATTGGAGCAAAATTGCAGAGCTCGGTGGTCAGTAATAATTACTATTTGGTGTCCCACGAGTATCTTCTTCCACTTCTGTAGGGCTGAGACAAAGGCTAAAGCCTCAAGCTCTGTCGTAAAATACTTCTCTTCGTGAGGTCTTAATTTTCTGCTGCAAAAATCAATGTAGTGTTTATTCCCCTGTTCGTCTTTCTGATACAGGACCGCGCTCAAACCTACTCTGGAGGCGTCTGATACTACATAGAACGTACGGCTGAATTCCGGATATTCCAACTTGACACATTCCTTCAGCATAGTCTTTGCATTCTCGAAGGCCTGTTCAGTTAGATCCGACCACTTCCATCGATTGTTTTTCTTTAGCAGATCGTACAATGGTGCCATGGTCACTGAGTATCCTGGGCAGTGACTACTCAAAAATTGACACATGCCTAGGAATTGGCGTAGATGCTTGATTCTCTTTGGCCTAGGGAAATTCGCTATCTCATCAATTTTCTTGAGATTTGGATGTTAGCCAAATTGATTGATTGTATGACCCAAAAAGTTAATCCTTTCTTTCATAAAGTGACATTTTTAGCCTATTTTCAATTTTGAAAAAATAGGCTTATGAGATCACCTTTTGTCCGTGTGTGTGTGTGTGTGTGTGTGTGATTCGTGTGTGTGTCCCCCCCTAATAAAATCTAAACGGCAGGAGTGATTTCAATGAAACTCGGAAAGTTCATAACACTATTCCCGGCGACCTCGACCGTGCCCTTCAAATTTTGTTACGACTCACCAATCCAACATGGCGGCTGTGCGAAATATTTCACCATCATTCAATATCTCCGAAACTATTTCCGATATTACCCTGACATTTTCTATGGTGATATAAGGAACTGCTATAAGTTCACTTATGTGACTTTTGAAAACCTGGTAACTACAAAACCAACATGGAGGCCAAGCGAATTTGCGACTTTTAAATAGACGTTTCTCGTGATTTGACCAACCAAACGCAATGAAACTTGGTGCAGTATATGTTTATAACATTGTAATGCACCGACATCTAACTTCGTTCAATTGTTTACATAATCACAAGATGGCGGATGTGCGAAATATTTCACAGGCATTCTATATCTCTGAAACTATTAGCGGTATCTCCCTAAAATTTTGTACGGAGATAAAGGGCACTACTGGAAGTCCACCTATAAGACTTTCAAAAACCGGTTTACTACAAAAAGAACATGGCGGCCAAGCGAATTTGAAAATTTTAATTAGACCTTTCTCGCGATTTAATGTTCCAAGCGCACTGAAACCTGGTACAGGAAATATTTATACACATTGTAATCCACTGGTATCTAATTTAGTTCAATTGTTTACATAACCTCAAGATGGTGGCAGTGCGAATTTTAAAATTAAGTTTTTATTTCTTGTGATGTAGTCATGCGATCGAATTGAAAGTTTGAATAATGAACCTACGCAATAATTTTCCTTTAATGGTACATGACTCTATGGCCTATACATTTAACAATCTAACATGGCGACCATCCGAAATATTTAGACGATATCTACGAATCTATTTTAGCAATCAAACTGCATTTTTTAATGTTCATAGGGGCTAAGAACTTAAGTTCACCTATAGGACTTTAAATAACCTGGTGATCACAAATCCAACATGGCGGTGACGCGAATTATAAATATTCACATGGACGTTTCTCGCAATTTAACCATCCGAGTGCAGTGAAACTTGGTACAGTAAATCCTTATACGAATGTTAATCCACTGGCATCTAATTTATTTCAATTGTTTCCATAACCTCAAGATGGCAGCTGTGAAAAATTTTAAAATCTCCTTGCTTTTTCTTGTGTCCTAATCATGCGATTGAAGTTTGAATACTACACGTTCACAATAATCTGCATGTAACAGTACGTAACTCTAGGACCTACATATATAAAATCCAACATGGCGACCATCCGAAATATTTAGTCGGTTCTTAATATCTACGAATCTATTACAGCAATCAAACAGAAATTGTGTATGTTGATAGTGGCAATTAACATAAGTAGGATATATGAAAATAGGCTGTATAGTTCTTCACGGAACTACTTGTTCATAATTGACCTTTATGTTTGCCTCGCGTAGCTCTAGAAACAGTTTTCTAAGGTCTGCTAAATGTTCTTCCACATTAGCCGAAGCAATAATGAGGTCGTCAATGTAACACGTGACACTGCGTTCTACCTCGTCCGATAACTTGCTATCAAGTGCTCTGATGAGAGCTGGACCGCTGTTGATCATTCCGAACGGAACACGAGAGAACACGAAGGTCGTCTGATCAAATAAGAATCCTGTGTATTGTCTACTGTCCTCAGTAAGCTCCACCTGATAAAATTATGCCACCAGGTCTAAAACGCTGAAGCATGCCTTGTCTTTAAATTTCTTTAGTAGGTCCCTGATCTTGGGAGGTCTGTCCATTTCTAAATGAATGCGTGAATTAATTTTCCTGGCGTCTAAACATAGACGTAATTGTCCATTGCTCTTCTTAACCACTGTAATCGGGTTTAAGTAGGATGAAGCTTGCTTCTTTATGATACCCTCTGTTTCCATTTTCCTAATAATCATTCTGACTTCTTCATAGTACAGGGTCTTTCATATAAAGTAAGAACGGCGAGCGGCGGTTTTGTCATTCGCTGCTGAAGCTGGCTTGGCTGAGCTTGTGACGCGCCACGGCCCCCTGCTGTAGTATTGAAAGCGCGCGCATAGTACAAACTTGACCTTGCAATAAGCGTGCAGGTGTTGTCAGTCGCCAGTTTGAACCTCAGCTGCTAACATGTTGGGACAGTTATCATTGCAACATCGTATTTTTGTATGTAAAATTTAATTTAATTACGATTCGGCTCGGCGGGTACGTGATGCATTTGTTCAGCAATTTCCTGATGAAGTGCCACCTTCACTAGCACAGATTCACGTAATTGTAAATAACTTGGACACTACTGGTTCAGTGCTCAATAAAAACCCAAAATAAAAAATCAGAAAAAATACAGTTGCATGACTTACTCGCGTCAGCCTAAATGTGGTTACCAGATACAATGCCTGTATAACCCAGGAAGGACGACACTTCCAGCAACTTTTATAAGGTAATATTTCATAGAGGATTGTACACACGCTTAGAGCAGGGGGCCACGGCTCGCCAAAAGCTCGGTCAAGGCCACCACACTAGCGGATAACAAACCCGCCGCTTGGCGTTCTTACTTTATATGAAAGACCCTGTACTTGTCAGGTATGGGGTACAATTTTGCTTGATAGGGACAGTCATCATTCAACCTGATCTGATACTTAAAATTCTTAATTATGCCTGGCTTGTCATCAAATTTGTCATCAAATTCTTTGATCAATTTACGAAATTCCTGTTCTGTTTCACTAAATCCCTCGGCGTGAAGTGCATATCGCTCTCTCTCTTGTTCGACCTGGCTTATCATGTTTTCTAAAATCTCTTCTCTGACTAGGTTTTCTACATCATAGTCAGGATCTAGATTTTCATATGCTATCTTCCTAATAGCTTTCTCTTGGAATTTGATTATCCTCTTGTCCATGTCAATGACCATTCTGGCTCGAGTGATAAAATCAATTCCCTGAATGACTTCAAAGTGAATATTCTTAATGACCACAAAAATATGTTCAAATAGTCGTTCATTAATCTTAAATTTCAAAAGAACTTGCAACTTGCATTTTATCGATTTGTCTTGAAATAGGCCTTTAATTTTGACTGACGAAGCCGGCAATGTCTCAAATTGCTGTTCCTTCTCTAGCTTCAAAAACAGTCTTCAGACATCAGAGAAATGACCGCCCCCGTGTCGAATAAGGATTTACAGATCTGTTTACCCACGGAGATTTCAATTATCGGTAATTCAGCCTTGTTTTGGACCAATCCTTCATTTTCTTCGAACAACAGATCCTCGTCTGTCACTTCATAAACGTCTTGAATGACTATATCGAATGGAGACGAATTTAACTCTGATTCTATGAGGAATTCACAATCGGCGTTTTTTTATTGGGACTTCTCTCCTGCCTCTCAACTTGTTGGCTGGTACCAGGTTCTGGATCACTGTCTATGTCCCTACGTCTATTATTCTTTCTTCTCTTTTGTCTCTGTCCTTTCTGGACTGATTTCTTTCTTCCTCAGTTTGATAGTCCTTATCACGGTAATTTTTGTACCTAGAATATCCTCGTTGGTTATTCTCCTGTCTCTGGAAATAACCTTGCCGTTCCCCTTTTTCTAGGTTTCAATTGTCGATGTTCTGATTTTGATACCGATTATTTCTTGGCTGATTTCTTTCTCTATCTTGATATCTGTTATCAAATCTGTCGTTTCTATCCCTATTTTGATAGGTCTGTATCTCCCTTGATCTCTATTGTCAAATCCATCATTCCTATACCTGTCTCTCTTGTTCTCTATTCGATTGATACGACCTATTCTGTCCTCGATAATACCGAGACTGGTAACTACGGAATGGTGCTTGATTATCCCTATGATCGCATGGTTGTTCATTATACCTGTTGTTTCGAATGGGACCTACCCATCTTCTCATTCTGACTGGTTTTTTCCGTTTGTTGGGTCCTATCTACGACTACGACGTTCACGCTTTTGACTTCTGTTCTTCCGCCTTTTGATATTGCGGGAGGACTGGACGTATGATCAAGTCTTCGGAGTAAATCGTCCATCTGAGCCAAATCTGTCACCCCTGACGAAATTATATTACGCCTAACTTCAACTGGCAACTGTCCTGAAATAGTTTCTAATATTTCCTCCTGAGTTAATGGGGGTTGAAGATAACGTAAGCGGGCTAATTGTGAAGTGTAGAATTCGGAGTAACTAGTAGGTCCAGTACTACTGTACTTCCTAGAGTATATTTCTGCCCTTACTGCATGTTGGACTTCAATAGACCAAAATCTCTTAATGAATGCTTCAGAGAATTGCTCAAAGTTGTCGAAAGTATAGTGAAAAGCTCGAAACCAATTTAAAGGACCTTCCAGAGGATGTCTCTCTACAATTCGGAGTTCCCTGTCTCTACTAACGTGATGTTCTATGAAATAATCTTGAAGATTTCTAATAAATTCAATCGGAGTTAAACTCTCGGTGTTGGATTTTTAAATATTTTCTTCATAATTTCTCACAATCGTTACATTTTACCTGTCATTGGGAGTAGATGTCCTGAAATCCCTAGGAACCTATTCAAGATTAGAGGTACTTGGGACTTCTGACCGTTGTCGGGGCTGTTCGCCTCCTACTGCCCCATTAGAACGTTCAATAAAATTCCTAGCTGGGGATGTTACGTCTAAGCTTTTCCTAACATGAGGAACTGTGCCTTCCCTGTTGGGACTCACATTGGTTTTTAGAGCTTCAATTTGCTTAGTAAATTCGCTTCTTAAAGCATCTACATTAACGTGATCAGCTAAGTTAAATTTGTTCAACTCCTCCCTAATCGCGTTTAATTCAGATGTTTTCTTTTCACGTTCTGAATTGTCGTCTAATATCACTTGCTCTAACCTTGATGTTACAGTGTTTACTCGTGATTCCAAATCTTCCCTAAGACTATTGATATTATCTATTTGACTAGTCTGGACTGAATCTATTCTTTTGTCAGTGTCTAATTTAACATATGATATATCTTTGTTCAACTTGATTTCGGTTCGAGAAATTTTTAATTCCAAATTCGAGGTAACATTTTTAATTATCTCCTCGTTAACTTTGGTTATTTCACCCCGAATAATGGTTATATGATCTTTAACAATAGCTTTAAGATCAATTTCTATATCTTTTCTCAGAACCTTATTGTGGTCCTCTAGTTTCTCTTTTAAGAGAACCATGTCATTTTCTAATTTTGACAAAGTCTCTTGTGTATTACTAGCTCATTGGAGAATTGTACTCGAAGTGCATCTAAACTATGTTTATTTTCCCTTTGACTATGTTCCAGTTCCAATCAAACACTTTTGACATCTTCCTTAATGCCCGAAATATTAGATTGTATGCTGGTTACAAGTTTTTTCTGTCTGTACAATCTTTTGTTCAGTGATAATCATTCTAGCCTCTGTGCTAACCATTCTAGCCTCTGTGCTAATTATTTTCTCCTGTGTAGCCGTAATGTCAGTTTGGGCTGCATTTAATTTTACCTCAACTGTGGCTACGCTGGAGCGAACGTGACTCACTTCAACATTCACATTACTTATATCCAGTTGAACAAGTCTTACATCTTCTAACACACTATCAACACTTAGTTCAACATCATTAACTTTCTCCTTAATTTCCTTGGACCTATCTGAAATGTTTCGATTGCTGTCCTGCAAACGTTTCATAGACAAATGAAGTTGGGACATGTCTGCTTGTATTACTTCTGTGTTTCTAGTTATTTATTCAGTATTCTTATTATTTGATTCAGTTATTCGCTCAAGATTAGTTTGAGCATTTGACTTGATTTCAGCCAAGTCCTGCTCTTGCTTGGCCGACTTTTCCTGCATAGCTTGTAGTAAGGCTACTACATCATCTAGTGTTGCTGCATCTGACATAATTATACAATATAAAATGGAGAAATATAGGAATGCAATACATATATAGTAGAATTGACACACTCAGAATGACCCTTTTCACCAATATGAATAATATAACTTGTTTGGCTTCTAAACTTAATAGTAAAGTATATCTAAAAAATAGGAGGTGTATGTGCTTGGTAATTTATACTAAAAATAATTGAATTCTACTCGCAAATCTAGCTTATTAATTTATTATCCAAAAAGAAATGAAGTTAATGTGATTGATGATCTACAAAATATCATCGCCGGTGACAAGTATAAAATGGCCGACAAGCATGGAGTGAAAAATGGCCCCATGTCATGCCTCCATATGACCACGCTGATCCATAAAAGTTTCCAGGAAATATCTCTTATGATCATGCCGTAATCATTAACAGTTACTTTTAAAGCAAAAATAAAATATCTAGTCCCATAAAAGGATTTGCCAATTAAAATCGGCTAACCACTAGGTTATTCGAGAATACCAATTCGAATGTCCCACGTTATGGGTTCGCCAATTAAGATGCACCCGTATCCACGTGATCTTACCTGTTGAAATCCAATGGGACTGCTGGATCGTAGAATCTGGAAGCGCCCGGCTGAAATGCCCCTAAAATTCTGCCAACTAGGATCAACCAGGGATAAGGATACCTCTCTTATAAAGAATGCGATAGGAAGATGCCAGTGGTCGATGAAATGAAAACGAAAAATAACTCAAAGTGAGCTAACGAGACTCTAAAAATGACTAAATTAATCTCGAGTGTGGCGCTAGGCATCCTAAAAACTGACCCACTGGTCCTCGTAGCGTATCCTATTTCTAGTAAAAATGACCAAGACATCCGAAGTATTTAAAATTGACCAACAGTTTATTAATCTGAAGACTGTTGCATGGTGGACTATTTCTCCACTAAACAAAATAATTCACCTCTACTGAAGCGTACAAATCTCATAATAACATTAGCATCGAAATATATTTAAAAAATGCTCTCAAAATACAGCATCCTAATCGCATGTAATAAAAAAACAGTTTCAAAAATATTTAAACATTATTATATACACTCGTTACATATTTAAATGATCCTCAAAGTTTATGATATTATTTACATTTATACATTATTGTACACGTTCAAATTCTTCATCAGTAATAAACAGCGGCGGCTGGTGGTCTTAGAGCTTGGGAGGACACACAAAATAAATTACCATGCACAGTAAAAATTACGAAAAGGGTTATGTCTATACCTTTTTATCTCCTGACAGACGTTGCTGCAGTTGTACCACTGATGTCATATACCGTATATCAGGTCAGACTGTTCATGGAAAATGATCACTGTTGTGCTGTGTAGTTCATGATTGCATTACACTTACACATATTCAAAATGAAGTCAATTAATGGATAGTACGAATACGTTTGTCTGCAAGAAAACAGACTTCTGCAAATTATTATTCATATATTACCGCACTAGTTATTTACAAATTTAAAAAAATGTCACTTAAGTTGATGTCAAGTAGTAACATAGTTAGTCCTGAATACGAACACGGGCTCATTTCGTGGTTCCTGTACAGGTTTTCATTATTCACAAAAATAATCTACATAAATCTTGTTCAAGCTAATGTTGAGCTGTTGCTTGAAAGCTTAAACTACCCGGAAAGAAAAATCCATTCTTCTGTCTTTCAGTTGAACAAACTTGTCTATAACTTTGTTGTTAAAATCAGGAATGTCCATTATGAGATTCCGTTCAATTGAAAGCATGCCTAAAGCAGACAATCTATCCTGGAGCATTGTGTTGCGCAAAAACGTTTTTATGCGTTTCAGAGTCGAGAAACATCTCTCTGCTTCCGATATTGACATTGGCATGGTTACAAGTATTTAACTGTTTCTTCAAATAATCTAGCGAGATTCGCGTTCATTATGAACCCCAGGAAAAAATAGCTCCGGACACAGCTCTAAATTCCTCTCTCCTATAAATGAGTTCAAGTTCAGTTTTGAGCTGCTACTCGTTCAGAAACCGGAAGGATTCAACTGCGATTCTTAAGTCTTTTGAAGGGAAAATGGCATTGTAATCTCGGAACTTTTCTACGATGAACAGGTTAGATGCGCTAAGATGCCCAGAGAAGGAGAATCGTTCCATGGCTTGGCTGATGATGACATCGCAAACTTCCTTTGCTTCACGAACTCGATTGGGTGAACGGTCTTCATGCTTCCTCTTTCTGCTCACTCCATCGCCTTCGTTCACGTGCACCTCTTCTACATTTTCTCGGACCATTTGAACCTGTCTTTCGAAACGTTTCAAATCTTCCTGTACTTGCACTGGGTCGATAGATCGCTTCTGGAGTTGACAATACAAAATGTCGACATGTAGCATGATCTTATGGAAAAATGAAAGCCAGAACACAAACGTACCATCAGACAAGATGTACTTAAGCCCACTCGCCTGAGAAATAGTTGATGGTTGCCTGATCTCATTCCGATTTTCAATTTCCTCCATGCAAGCTATTAGATCAACCCGGTGTTCGAAAACTGTATTCACTGCCCTTCAATTAAAATTCCACCTGGTTGGAGCTACTCTTGGAAGACGCTGGCCTACGACTTCATCCAGTATCTTTTTTCTTTGTGGTGAATGGGAAAAAAGTGCATATTCCTGACAGTTTCGAAAAAAAATATACGGACACTACGGTTGATGGAGGCTGCGTTGGACATTACTAAGTTAAGTTGATGTGCATGGCAATGAATATAAAATGCAAGAGGATATTGTTCTCTAACTCGGGCTTGTACACCTCGGTCGTTACCACTCATCACAGAGGCTCCATCATAGCTCTGAGATATTAGCTTATGTGGAGAGTCCTTTAAATTAATGTCAATTTCCTTCAAAATACAAGAGGTGAGCGACTCTGCATTATGTTCAGGAGGATTCAAAAAACGCCAAAATCTCTCCACGATCTTGCCACTTATCAGGTACCGATAAAGGAGCACCATTTGAAATGTGTGGGAAACGTCACTTGTCTCATCTTCTATAATAGCTATATAATCGGCATTTCTTATCTCTTCAGATATGTGGTCATGGCATACTTGAAGCAAGCAATCTAGTAATTCATTCTGGACAGTTTTGGAAGTTCCCTTAAAAACACTTGCTTTTTCTAAGTGAGTCTTCAATGATTCATTAAGTTCTGCACTAAAATCCACAAGTCCACGAAATATTCCAGGGTTAGATGACGTCACTGATTCATCATGCCCACGGAGAGCAAGTTCATAAGCCCCACAGAATCGGACACAGTTAATAAGAAGAGATAGCACATATCTGTTCTCTCTTACCTTTTCATTGTGAAGCTGAACTTGAAGCCTGTAAGCAGTGCTCAGTTGATTTAAAATGTTTGCTTTCCCAAGCACAGCAAGATTCATTACGTTGTCCTTATGGTCGGCAGAACACTCGTGTTTTCGTAATTTGTCCACTAAATGTTTCAAATCTGTCACACCATTTTTAGTCCAAGAGGATTCCCCTCCAAATAACAAACATGGAAAGCAAAAGAACGAATCTCTAACTTCACAACCACATAGCCAATCATTTTTGTTGTACGATTCAGGACTGAACTTCCTCACTCTCTCCCGCCGTTTATCTTTGCACAATTGTTCTACTTTCAGAACTGGCGTCGGTCTCCCTAATTCCTTAATCTTTATTTTATCTTCGAGTGAATGAGAAGAAAAGGGCACTTTTATTAAATAATCCACCGTATTCATTGCTTAATGTACTCCTATTTCAACGCTTATCGTCACAAATGTTTGTGGACAATGTTACCAAATTCAACATACACAGCATCGCTACTCGCTAGCACGCTAGATGTTTGTCAATAACGATTAAATTTTGTCTCTTTAGGGAAAATGTTATGTTCTACATTTAATATAATTTAAATATCCCTCTAAATCGCTATTTAATTCCAAATGTATAATAGCCTATCACTAAGACATTTGTCAAAAACTCTAGGCCTAGGTGAAAAACAACATTATTTAATTGGTAACGCTCGTCACAGAATTCCTAAAGAGACCGCTTTGCGTAACCTTGGAACTAATGACAACAGAGTGGTGTCCTGTTTGCCTCCGATAACTGCTGCTATCTAGTGGTCGTCTTGCGAATCATATCAAACAGCATCGGCAGAAAGGGGAGGTAATAAGGGGCAGGTGTGGCCATAGATGTTGTAAGTTCGAGTTGAACGTAGTAGTTCAGCATTCCAACGTTCTCTCCAGAGCCCATACAACTGCTCCATTTGTTATTCTTCCTTGTAACCGTGGGCTCGCAATATCTGGGCCCATAGCCGACGTTAGAACAGCGTCTGCGCGCACGCGCAATAGACCTGTCCTTGTTCGTAGTTGAATGGAGTCAAGGGCCCAGTAAGGCCTTGGCCCCAAGCAGCCAGCAGCGAGGCGAATTACGTGACAAGATATGTGGCGCGTTATTCAGACATGCTGGTGCATTTTCATAGTGAGGAGCGCACAACTCGGCTAGTATTTCGAGCGATAAGGCTTAAAAATGAATTAATAATGTAGGTTCATGGTAAGGAGAGCCCGGGCCCACTGGCCCGTTAGAGCCAGCCGCCCCTGGTAATAAATTCGATTCCATCAATTAGCATTCTATAGTATTAGTTAAAGTCAAATTAGGGCATGTTCGACGAATGGTTAAGTTTATCGAACGCATTATCATAGCATAAAAATGTTAACAACATTTTAAATCACATAGTTATTCATGGTATTATTATTATTTCAAAAGCTTTTAGTGGTTATTATTACAGGATTATATGAATATTATTACTCGTCTTTCCAATTAACCTTTCTCCAAAAACAAATATTATTAATTTGAACAATCCATTCTAGAACAATTATCATAATGCTGTTTCACTTAAATGTTGGATGTATTAACCTCATACTAGCCTTCTAGTATTAATATTCGTGACTATACTGCACGTTCAAAATATACACATAATTGTATTCAGACATAGCTCATTAGCTAATTTATACTGGACAGAAAAATGACATAGACCATCCATTGATGTCTAATATCTCATTATAACAATCAAATTCACAAATACACGTTGCTTCATTCATAGATAAGCTCTCCATAGCTTGTAAACATTTTTCCAAACAGCATTAAGTTCAAATAAGCTTTAACATAAAAGTCATGAAATATCGTGCATCAAATTAACATGTTTTTATCAGAACTAAGGCAAATATAATATAATCAGCTGTTTAAATAACAGTGCTTGAGAATTTTTGACATTATCATTTCGCTTTGTAATGAAAATATTTTATACAATCATTTTACAATAGTAATTTATTTCTCATTATAATCTCATGTTCATAACTATATCTTTCAAGAAATTGTAGATAGAGTACTGAAAAAAGAACGATTCAGCTCCACTAGAAAAAAACTCGACTGGATATCCTCACCCAAAGAAACACGAAAGATTCTACACCATAGAAATGAGCCTGTCTTAAGAAGGTACACGAAAACTATTAGAATCCAACGCTTAACCAGGATGGAGTTCAACAAACGAATCATGAACCAAAAGAAACTGAACGATCTAATAGTGTCTAAGACCACTCCTAAAAGGAAAATCTCATGAGCTGTAGATTACCAAAATTAATCCAAAAATCGCAAATATCTGCTCTATAAATCATTATGTTTCCATATTTATACTGCACTTGATGAAAAATGGACCCGCACGTCTATTAGAGAAACTCGCATGAAATGCATAAGTGTTCAAATTCAAATTCGAAATTCGTAGAAATGTCTATTCAAATAATCTTCAAGTATACGTAGCGTATTGGTCATCTGCTTGCTAACTACTATTCTTATATAAAGTTACCGTAGTCTTCTCCCTACTCTTCATATTATTCTTCTCAACAAGTTATATAATTCCATTAAATGCTCAGATTTAGAAAGAAATAGAAGTGAATTAATGCATAAAAAATAGCATTAAAATATTAATGTTAACTACAAGAATAAAATACACTATAAAACAGAAGCGATAGAGAATCGGGTCTAGCCCTGGAGTGTATTTTCTAACTACTAAGAAAAATTGGTGAAAAGGAACACTCTAGAGTATGTATAATTCATACTGTCTACTATAAAAATGGGAGGTCAGCTACCTTGTACGTTGCCATCTGGTTGAAATATGAGTATGCGAGAAACACACTGTCCTCGTTCCGGAACTGAACTCTCGTTCATCAGGTCGCGTAGTCCTCGATACGACTGGATCTTGTAAAGAACCGAACTCGAGACCGAACGTTTGAAACGGAAAAACAGCTGTTCGCGAAACAAGATCATCGCTCTCACACGTTCCCAAGATATAGCTGGAGCTTATTCGTAGTATGCCATTGTATTTCATGCAGTTACAGTATGAATGTATAATTAACATCTCCAAGACGTCTTCCACCTCTTCTTAAAGAGTTTTCTGCTGTTATAATAATCCATGTTTGGTTTTGGTGATCATCCTAAGTAGTCAATTCCACTATTGCTTCGCATTCCTGCTTTCCATTTTAGCCCATACGTGAGATAGCCATGTCTTGGTGAAGTCTCCGTTCATTCAACTTCTGTTCTGAAGTCATAATGATAATATGCTTGGATACTGTAAACTGTACCGTTGAAGAATAAAGTCTTGTACTGGCATATAAAATATCACACAAGTCCTGGTGAATACAAAGTTCACTGCTCCAGATGATGAAGTTTAACACAGTCTTCAGCTATAATAATCTGACATAAAAATTTGTGGTACGATCTGTCTAACTATGAAAATACACGTCCGCGTTGCTCGCGCACGATATGAGTGTCGTACTCCCAGCGAAGTATATTGCAAACTCGTGTCTCTGCCTGGACAGATCTTTGCCTACTGCTCTGCGAAACCCATAGTGCTGTTCGTTCAGGAACGATATTGACTATCGATATCGACACTGGATCATGTTCGATAATATTCTGATATTTTGTTATCTGCATTGATATATGTGTGAAATACACTCAAGTTTCCTCTTCTTTAAACATAATGCATTTGTCAATTACTATTCTGTTTCATGGCTATTATATCAAAGTATATCATGTTGCATCAGATCGACGTTACTGCTGTCTCCATTTTGTAGAGCTCCCTTGAACTAAAATAAAGCACGTGCTCCAGGCTGTATGGCGTGCTGCCTATCTGCTCCTAACCTCGCCACGGAGTATCCCTGCGCTGTGTGCCGTGTAAGAAGCGCCTCAGGAATGCACCTAAGTACACATCTGTCCAACATAGATCCAACTCAATACAAAATACGGTCTCAGTACCTTCTTCAAGGCCACAGCCGCCTCCTTCCCTCTTCCTTGTCTATCCATCCTAATCATCCCTTAACTTCCCTCATGAGGCCCCTGTTCGCTTTGCAGGTGAGGCCGCCTGGGCGAGGGGCCAATCCCACCTCACCAGTTGTATCCCTTCCGATTCGATGTTCCCAGCTCTAGGACACTGCCCATAGAGGCGGTAGTGGTGAGTCCCCTCGCTGAGTCCGTGGGTTCCACCAACCTGGAGGGTAAACGACAAAAAAAAAACCCAGCTCACAAACCTTATACCTAAAATAACATTAAAAAATGCCCAAGCCCGGAATCGAACCCGGGACTACCCACCTTTCGCACCGCAACGCTATCCATTACGTCAGCGCCACATAGTGATAACAATCTTGTCAAGACTTAAAGGATTCAGAGAGGTAATAGAGGCTTGGGTCAGTTGCCTTACTTACAGGATGGAAGGCCTGATTCAACCCTTATTTTAGGGGTTAAGGAGGCCGCTCCGATCCCAAGTTCCCTATCTCAAATTACTTCTATACCCGTCTCCTATACGACCTATCATTCTCCAAAGGTACATAAAAGACACCCTGTATAATGACCCTGTACATAAACCAGCCTTCGGTCTAAAACCCCTTCTTCTTCGTCGTCTTAGTTTCTCAACGAATCGTGTTTCGAATTGCCTGTTCCAGAACCAAGGAGATCCAGTTCAGCCTTCCTGCACTGACTCACGCAGCCTCATTGGACGACCTGCTGCCCGGCGACAATGAAATTGCTCTCGAGGACACAGATCTGTTGGCTGCATCATCGGCCGCTAGCGCGCAGAGGTCCACCCGCTCCAACTCCTTCAGTGAGTATAGTACTCGTACTGCAGTGACACTAACAATATCGATGGTCGACTCCTAATATCACGTAAGTCCTGCATGTAGCACAGAATAGAACAAATCGCCCATCATCTGAGTAAAATGTTGGAAGATGACATTCAATAATTGGCTACCAAGTCCTTGCTTCATAACAAAAATCAATCAGTAAATTTAGTAAAGTGGGTATGCACTCCAAGGAATAATAAAAAGAAGGAATCTGGTAAATTTACGTGACCGTTAATCTCACGATCATGAACCACGTGACCTTTTTAACGTGGAATCCGAACCACGGGACATGACATTTCACCTTCAAAATTCTCACATGCATCGACCAGGATTCGAACCCTTGGTGAGAGGCAAACAACTCGACTACAGTGACCACTGCAAGCAATAATATAAATTGCAAGTAATTACGTAATAGTCAACTTGTTATTTGTTGTCATCATTTTGTTTTAGGGGCTAGGGACATCTTGGTTATCAGTCTCGTGTACTTACGTGTGTGTTCACCGATCAGAACCAAACTTTACGTACTTTTTCGTACAGTCCTCTCCATTCCCAAGAACGATAGGAAAGATGAAAGAGAGGACCCTGGCACATGTACTGTAAGTGCAAGCAAGTAGTAGTATGTGTAATTATTGGTGTCGGGAAAGGGGTACGTGCCGCTGAACTTGAAATAATGTACAATCCTGGCATTTACCGTAAGAGAGTGTGGGAACCGCACTCAGGATGGTCGTTGTCTGTGCAGGGAGTCGAACATCCAATGTCCGGACTTGCTGTAGCTTCCCATGGTGGTCTTGGTGAGCGATTTAACGTGCACGGCTATTTCGCGGGGGCATAGTTGACATTTTATCGTGTTGGACACCATTTTCAGTGTCGCCATAAAACGAACTTTATGGTTTTCAGTCGGTCAACACGATTGTAATGGGTGTTATGCACAATCCCCGGAAGAAGGTTACATGAGATTAATTAATACACTTGGATGACCAGTTTCGATCGTCAAGCGAACAACAGATCCCTTTCACTCAGGCTATTAAATCTATGACTACATACATGTGGGTGTAGATATTTACAATATGCACACTTATTTAGTTAGAGAAGCTTATTCTAAACTTGCGCATCTTGACAACACTGTTAGTTTCATGCAAATTTTGTTATGTTAATGTCTGTGTATATTAACGTTTTTAATGTGATAATCTGTAATGGGTAGTAAATGGTCAGGTTGGTGTTTTGTAACTTGGACAGGATTAAAGAACTCAGCTGGTTATTATTATTAATAATAATAATAATACTAATAATGTTATTGGTTTTACGTCCCATTTTAACTACTCTGGCTTTTAGAGACACCGAGGTGATAGTTTGAGTGATCATTAAGAAGAAGGATGGCCAAATGAAACTTACTCTACAACTAAAACCAATTTATTTCGACTACTAGAGAAAGAGAAAATGGACAAAACCACAGAAAAAATGGGAAAGGTAATGACCTCAACCCTCTCACATTGAGGACTGGGGGACTTGAAACATAAAAGAGCCATGAAAGGCAGATGACAAAGGGTAAGAGGAGAGGGTCCACCCCAGAGGCCCTGGAAAAGGGGGGAAACTGAACCTAGTTTAGGAACCCCTCAAGGTCGTCAAATCCCGAGCTGTGAGCCCTGGATGGTGTAGCACTATCCAGAGTGCACCAGCACCAGTGGTGGAGCTACTCACACCCTGCCTCCTTTTTAGGGTCTTGAGCAGAAGGCAGGAGATGCCATAAAGAGAAAACAAGAGGTCTGAATCCTCGAAGAATGAGGGGATCAGGAAAGATGAGTCAAGGGTTTATTAATGAGGGAAAGGGAAAGACTCCCTAGGCCTCGGATAGCCTAATACCGTCGGGGTGGGGAAAGAACAAGAGGTGACCAAGGGAGGTCGATAGGAAAAATGAACGAGAGGATCCCGGCACAAGTATGTGGAAGCAATGCCGGACTCAGCTGTGGTCCTGTGGTCACCAACCCACGTCCGAAAAGTTGTGTGCGAATGGAGAATGATCGCTTGAGAATCGAAACCAGTCATCCAAGTGAATTTTTAGCCTATTTTCATTTTATGAATAGGCTTATGAGATTACCTTTTGTCCGTGTGTGTGAATGTGTGTGTGTTTGTGTGTGTGTGTGTCCCTCTAATAACTTCTAAACGGCTGAAGCAATTTCAATGAAACTCGGTAAGGTCATAGCACCATTTAGGCCAACACCGACCATGTCCTTCAAATTTTATTACATCTCACCAATCCAACATGGCGGCTGTGCGAAACATTTCACCAGCATTCAATATCTCCGATTGTATTACCGATATCACCCTGAAATTTCGTACGGTGATAAACGGCCCTATTACAAGTTCACCTATGAGACTTTCAAAAACCAGGTAACAACAAAACCAACATGACGGCCAAGCAAAGTTGAGACTTTTCAATAGATGTTTCTCTCGATTTAACCATCCGATTGGAGTGAAACTTGGTACGGTAAATGCTTATACAAATGTCAATCCCCTGGCATCTAATTTATTTCAATTGTTCTCATAACCACAAGTTGGCAGCAGTGCTAAATTCTAAAATCTCGTTTTTACTTCTTGTGTCCTAATCATTCGATAGAAGTTTGAATACTACACGTACACAATAATCTGCATATAATAGTACATATCTCTAAGACCTAAATATATAAAAAAACATGGCGACGAACCGAAATATTAGACGGTTCTCAATATCTAACAGGCTTGCATAATCATAGTTGATTTCATTCATTCGCATTCAAACCGTCACTTGCTAAGAAACTACTCCAGTTGTATGTGAACGACGATTACTTCGCATGTATGTATAAACTGTGTCTTGTTGTTGCAGGTTGCTATGGACTGGGGGTGGTAGACCCTGCTCTGTACCGTGGCGCTCTTGACCTAGAGGAAGACCTCAAATTCCCTGAAGACCACTTAGGGCGAGTGTGGTTCTCTTTGCGTTATGAGCCGTCAACAGAGAAACTGCTAGTATCCGTACTGAAGGCTAAGAATCTACCAAGTCGCAATGTGGGCACCATCAATGCCTGCGACCCTCTCGTCAGGTAAGGACCTATTGTATCACTTACTAGCTCTTCGTATCAGTCGTTGATGGGTTTGAGTTCTAAGGGTAACAAAGAATATCGTACGGGAGACTGGTGGTAGGGGTTAGCCTAGTTATGGCTGGACTCACGGAACTTGTTTGGACTACACCCGTGAAATTTTGCCTTTTTCTCGCAGTGCATTGTTCTGCTCAGAATTAAGTAACATAGGCCTATTGCTAGCTAAGAAAGTTCACAGTAAACATCCTCACTCAACGACCGATTTTTGTTGTTGATGATGTCGTTGATACCTTCGTGGTCATGTAACCCCCTGTACTTGGGTGTGTGGGGAATTTTTTGGATAACCTGTGCTATTGTGATGGCTGTATTAGTGTGTGTAGTTCTAATTCAGATGAGAATTGGGAAGGAGGCAGCCGTGGGCATGATTTAGGAACTATTAGCACGGTACATTATATGGGATAAATCTCCAATGGCGATATCCATTCATTAATGTGTGTAATTCGTCTTCTAATAGTACAGGATGTCCGAGAAGTTCCCGTACGCCTAGTTTCATATTGTTATTTTGTTATATTATGGCATGAATATTATTGAGTTTGAATAATTGTTATATTATGGCATGGACCATTGAGTTTGATGCTCTCAAAAGCGTTTTTGTCAGGCTCATTTCAGTTGTGAAGCCATGGCTGACGTGAGCGGACACAGCTAATTGTTGAGGAGCGATTAGTAGCGTGTGTGTGGGTGCACGAACGAGCACATACGGGGCAAACAATGACAGTGATAATAATGAATGCGCTTAGAGATCGCTTTGGCAATCCTCACCTCGTCAAGCTACTCTGCTTGATTGGGATAAACGTGCGTTTGCTTCAGGCAGTGTCAAAGAGACGCCGCGCAGTGGATGTAAGAAAACGCGGGAAGAAACGTGTGCCACCGTCGCTCAATCAATTGAGCAGTTTTCAATTAAATCCATTCGCAAAAGAGCAGCTGAACTTCGAGTACCGCGGTCAACAATGCATGACCACATTAAAATAGATTTGAAAATGAAAGGATTTAGGCTGATGCATGTGAATGAATTATCTGACAATGACATGGAACAACGAGTTGCAGCCTGCCGTGATTTCTTGGCACAATTTCCAATGCCGTATTTCGCTCAAGAGTGTTATTTTCTGATGAATGTGCGATATATCGCAGTTCACAGAGGAGGAATTTGGTTTTCTGGTCTAAGGAAAATCCTCATCATGTGCAAGAGTTGGAAAGGAACCCGTCTCATGTTATGGAATGGGCCAAGATGTCATCACGTCACTTGTGCGGACCGTATTTTTTGATGGGTACGTGAATGGAAAATCTTATTTGCATATCTTACAATCTTGGTTAATAGGCTACCTCAGCTTCAAGACAAGGGAATCTTGCATGATGTGTGTTTACAGCAGGATTGGGCTCCAGCACATTTTGCTGTTCAGGTGCATGCGTTCCTTAACGAACAATTTCAAGGCCGCTGGAGTGGGCGTGGCTCACCAACATCTCCATTGAAATGGCCACCACGAAGTCTGGACCTTACACCCTGGACAACACATTATGGAGAATAAACAAGTCCCATGTGTCTCAACGTCGGTACACGACTAATGAAGAATTGCGCCAGTGTGAAGGAAGCCTTTCGTACCATAACTCCTGAGATGCTCCACAAAATGTGAATGGGACGTGGAGACAGATATAACTCTGTGTAAGGCATGATGGTGCAGATACAGATCCCCTGGATACATAGCTTTTATATATAAGTACTCCAATATACAGTATAGTGTTTTGACGAAGCGGTACGGGGACTTCTCGGACACCCTGTACATTATGCAACGAGCCTATAATGGCAATTATAGGCGAGTTGCATACGACTGGTTATGTTCGACGATAATTATAATTTTATTATATGTTCTAACATAAAAAATTCATAAATATCTGTCGAGATTCTGTCAGCTGATTTGAGTGAAGGATTCCCACTAAAAATCAAAGTCCTTCCAAAGCTTTGTTCTTCTTTTCTTGGGAATTGTGTGGGCTCAGCATTTCGAAAGCTTTGAAACATTGTTTATCCTGAACTAGCACCAACAGATAGCGCACAGGTACTATGTGGGATCAATTCGTTATTTTGGTCAAATAACACATAATAGGCTGTTACAAACGCTTTGAAATTAAAATGTATCGTATTATCAACTAGTTATTCTTCAAATTCGATGTTTATAGAATGTCAACGGAAGACAAATCAATGGAGTCCCAAATAGAACAGTCTTGACATCTGCCGGAAAAGTTTCGTATGAGAAATTCCTTTACTGAATAGATCTGGGTTATGCACTTCCGATGATCTAATGTCATACGGCTGCTTCCTCCATGACGTTCTGGTGTGGTTACGTCAACAACAGCATTCACTAAAATTGTCGGCGAAATCGTACGAATGCAATGACCTGTGTATTAATTGGAGTTGCGGATATTGAGGTAGAGTTCTATTTATTTTGCAATATTCCGCAGTTTGTTTATGCAAACATTAGGGACGGTGCACACTTCCCATGTCGGCAATTAATATAGGCTAGGGTAGAAGGATGGTTTGTTGCAAACTTTTGGACGTGGATTCCTACATTCCTTGCATATTTCATAGTATTTTCGTGTTACCGTAAGGTTTCGTGCTGATTTTGTCGTTGTGTTTGGGATTGTAACTATAATGGTTGATCCGACTTTCAAACTTAAGTTACAAATCATGTAATTCATCAATTCTTCTAGGGTTGTGCCGTTGTCTTGTGTGGGGTTTCGCCTAGGACACCAAGCTGGCTCATCGGCGGGCTCTTGGTGTCCCCGCCCGGACCCCAACAGGAGTAGCGAACTGCGCGCCAACTCTCATTATACAAGGTGCAACTGCACCTCTTGACTGCGAGAACTAAAAGCCCAAGCAGCCTCAGCCTCAGCAGGCTGCTTGGGCTTTTAGTTCTCGCAGTCAAGGAGTGCAGTTGCACTCTATATAAAGGGAGGTGACGCGCTGTTCGTTACTCCTGTTGGGGTCCGGGCGGGGACACCAAGAGCCCGCCGATGAGCCAGCTTGGTGTCCTAGGCGAAACCCCACACAAGACACGGCACAAACCTAGAAGAATTGCTGAGTTTTTATTCACTGGCCGTGAAAGCCAATATACCATCTTCATGTAATTCATGTCCGACATGCTGCATTTTGAGCGCATGTGCGAAGCTATCCTTATCTAATTGGTCAATGAATGAAAATCTTGAGCTCTGATTGGTTGGAGAAACTGCATCATAATGAACAGTAGTACTTCAATGACGCCCATTAAAGTACAGTTTTCTGACATATAATCTAGATTTCGACATCGTCGATCATAAGAGATATTATGGGTTGGTGGGAAAAATTATTGTTCTTGGAGGAGACTTCAGGCAGGTTTTGCCTGTTGCGACGCTCGCTTCTTGCCAAACAGTTATTCACAATTTCACATCTTCTTTGGCCCTTCTTCAAAATACGTCGCTTGCATAAAAATATGCGGTCGACACCAGCATTTTCTACTCTTCTACTACAAATTGGTAACGGCGACCTCTGTGGTTGATAAGAAATCAAATATTATTGAATTACCAGCCAAGAATTTTAGCGCATGATGACATCTGACTGAGATTTATGGTGAAACATTCACTTCTGCGAAAGACAATCAATTTCTCGAAAGTTTCCATTCGTACACCAAAAAATGAACACTGTACCCTAGAGAAATTAATTTGAACTTCATAAACTTATATCCGTTAACAGATTAAATACTGAAGATGAAAGCCAGCTACTCAATTTCCTAGAGAAGAATTCCTTGGAACTACGCGATTTGCTTCCACACAATGTTACTCTAAAAGTAGGAGTCAAAGTTATGCTCCTTAGAAATCTGAACGTTTTCCAAGGGCTCCTAAACGAAATTAGATTATTTGTAGGAAATATGTAAGAATATTGCCCGAATTTGGAAATAATAAGTGGACATAAAATTAGACAAAGAATTTTAATCCATCGAGTTGATTTACCACTGAATCGGTTCCTTTCTTTAAAAAAAGGTTAGTAGCAGGGCCACCTCTTGCTAGTGGGCCATTGCAAGGAGTCTAGCGCTTGACCTATGGGATTCCTTGTGGTGATCCAGCAGTGAGGTAGTAGGGGGCTTTGCCCTATGAAGTTTCATTATACTGTATGTTCTTTTTACGATTGTGTGTTGTTTTTTTCTTTTTATTCTGTTCCTATGGAGGATAGTTTTATGTCTTTTAGGAGTGTTACTTGGTCTATGGAAATATATTATTGGAGAGGATATGTAATGTTGAGATGAGAAGGAATAATTGGATATGATGAGAATAGGTTAGAATAATGAGAGGGGACATGATATGTGGTTATGTCTTATTGTGAGTTGCTATGAAAATATATGGTTATGAAATCTTGTCCTTGTTGTGCTACACAACCACCACCTCAAATTAATAAAAAGTTTAGTTATACCACCACCCATATTGTTTTAAGAGGCGCCAATTACCATTTCACTTAGCATTCTGTAACACAACCAATAAAGCTCAAGGGAGAACTTTGGAACGTGAAGGTCTCTACTTACCTCAGCAAATTTTCGGTTATGGCCAGTTATATGCTGCAATGTCGAGAGTGCGATCGTTAGTAAGTTGTAATAGAGCCAAAAGGTAATCGTGCAACGAATGTCTTATATAAGGAAATCCTTCAGCATATATTTTCCCATTGACCGTCATATTTCTACAGGATTCAACTAATTGTTATTATTATTATTATTATTACTATTATTATTATTATTATTCAAATTCTTTTCTTTCTTGCAAAAGAACGCAAGGACATTTACTGGAGGAAATCTGAAGTTGGTTTACAAAATGCAAGACAAACAGCAAGTTTCATAATTGGCAGATGAAATGGGAGCAAGGAGACCGAAGCCAGTGGTTTAAGAGACTGATCCCTAATGTGCAGGTTTGGACAAAGAGGAAAGAAACATGGTGAGGTTGTTTATTATCTCACTCAGCTCTTGACTGGGCATGGGTACTTCTGTTCCTATACTGTATTAAGACGACGGGGAAGGTGGTTTCACCATATTGCATCTACTGTATTATTGAACTAGATAATGCTAATCACACCTTCTTCTCTTGAGGACGGTGGGTCCAAATTAGTACGTCTCTTCAAGAGCACATTGAGGTAGAGATAGACAGGGTGTTTGAAAAAGAACTCCCTAGTTTTAATGTGTCCTAGAATCTGTACAATGTGAAATACACTTATAGTTTGTGGTGTGTGATTCATAAACTCTCCAGGTTTTGATTTTACCAGTAGGTTTTATTTCATGTAATAGTTGCAATTTTTAGGGGCGCAAATTAAGACTTTTACCTACAACATCATACACAGCACCTTTAGGCACTCCTATATTGTAGACTACGCCTGACCAATGACTTATTCTGGCTCCGAACACACGAAACACGGATCTGCTCAACAACATCTTCAGAAGTTCCCGGTCTACCTGGTGATTTTGCTTTTAAAACACTACCGGTTTCCTTGAAAGACTTAATCCAATGACGGATAGCTTTTGCTGTAGGTGGTTCACCACCATACTGACGTCTAAAATTACGTTGCACTGTTATAACTGACTCGGTTTGCACAAGCCAAATAACACACTGCACTTTCTGTTGCGGAGTACACATTGCACGCACGCCTGGACTGAACTGAGGGAACAGAGGAAACAAACAGCACTGGGTCCGTCTCAAGGTCAAGCAGACCTGCCAACTGCAGGGGAGCCAAATTTGAAGAGTTGATGAATCACACACCACAAACTAGAATAGTGTATGTCACTGTGTACAGATCCTATGACACATTAAAACTAGTTCTTTTTCAAACAGTACAATGACACATTGTTGCGGTGATTCTACAGAATGAACATAAATGGAAGCTGTTAGCAAGTTTTGTTGAAAATATCCTCCGAACAAACAAGACAGATCTGGATCGTCACTGCCGGTATGAGCCCTACGGGCAAAGATAAAATGGCTCTAGCTTGAAGTAATGTGATAAACGGTTCCAGGCTAGTGTTTAGAAATAACGGGGGGAGTTTTAGTTGGTATTATGCCACTCAGAAGCCTGACATACCATGCGTCAATGAATCTCTCCTCCACAAAAGAAAAGAAGAGGAGGAAGAATATTTATTATTATTATTATTATTATTATTATTATTATTATATTATTATTAGTAGTATTATTAATTAATACAAAATTTATTTGAACCAGAACTTCAACACATCATGTGGTTTATAGTACGTCACGCTTTGCCTGGATCAGAAAAATAAGGGAAGTTATTCCTCACGATGAACAAAGAGAGAAGTTCCTGGGGGAAATCTGCTGAATTGTGCGGGCACAGCTGGCGTGTGGGCGGACGAGTTCTCTTCCTGTGGCGCACGATCCGATGACTGGTCTTATCATATTCTTTGGTCGGAGGATATATTCAACAAAACTTGCTACCAGCTTTCAATTTTGTTCATTCTGAAGCATCATTGCAGCAATGAGTCAGCATATATCATGTACCTCAGACCATTCAACATGTTGCCTTCGAGTCTCCAAGGAGGTGATTTGAAGGAACTATCCAAGACCTACACAGTGCCTCCGATGATGCTGTCAACTGGCTGAATACCCTGGACATTGCGCTGTAATTGTCAAAACTGTTACGGTACCGTACCTACAATCTACTCTGTAAATCTCTCTATATATAAAAATGAAAGTTTGTCTGTTTTTTCTGAATTTTTACGGAAATTTGCGATATTTGCGCGTTTCAGACTGTTTTTATAACGGATGCGCGCAAAAATGAAATTTTTGTCTGTCTGTCTGTCTGTCTGTCTGTTTGTTTGTTTGTCTGAGGACAAATTCGTGTCCTTATAACTCGAGAACGGCTGGGTGGATCAAAGTAAAATTTGATACAGATATCCATCAGAGGCACGACACTAATCATTGATGTAACTCTTCTCCATACCTCTCATAAAAGGAGGCCTACCCCCTTAAAATACATGCTGAAATAGGCGTAGAAGGGCGAGACAAAGCGCATTTTCAGCCCCTCAATGTGAGAAACGAAGGGCCCCCGAAAACCACATTTTAAGGCCCTAAAACGAACATTTTTTGAGATATTACCAGAAAACTAATTTCATTTATTAACCTACTGAAAGAATGCAAGCCAGTAACCATGGCAACACAATCTCAAAGGTCCATACATTTTCTGTAGGACGCAATGCAATTCCATTTATTACATCACTGTGAAGGTTTGCAAACGACTATAAGGTTATAACGGATCCAAATTAAGCTGTAAAATCCATCAATACATATAATGCGATTAAGGGGGTCAAGGGGTACTGTAGAATTTTTTCACGCGATTTACACGTGCGGGTATGGTACACAAGGTCTATTATATCCCTATCCCTATATTTTTATATTATTAACTTATTATAATAATAATTATTAATGTATTATGGCGTACAACGACGAGACAATGTTCATTTTCAACCCCTTGGTGCCAGAAACAAACCTCGATGCCCCTAAAGAGCCGTAAAGGGTCCTCGAAAACTACATGTTAAGGCTCTAAAACCAACAGTTTCTTAGATATTCCCAGAAAACTAATTTCATTTAATAAACTAATGAAGGAATGCAAGCCAGTAACCATGACAACAGTATCTCAAGAGGTGACATCCAACTTTCCATCTATTTATGGAAGAAGTAATGCCACTCCATTTATTACATTTCTGTGAAAGTTTGCAAATGGCTAGAAGGTTATTACGGAACCAACTAAAACTGTAAAATTCATCAATGCGCTTAAGGAGTTCAAGAAGTACGCGAGATTTTTTTCACACCACTTATACGTGCGATATGTCGTACAGAAGGTCTATTATATCTCCAAACAGCAACATTATTTTCAAAAACCACAAGCCTTTATAATTTATAAAAGGGGTCATCCTGTGGTTGGGGACTTGACACAACGGAGAGGGTCAGTTTGTATGTGACGTGTATTGCGATTCGTCTACGAGGTTTTCAATTTTATTTTCACGTCAGGAAGAACACCTTAGGTAAATTTTGAGAGAACATTTTAACTAATCATTTTTCTTTGTCTACAAACAGGTTCCAAGCCCCTAACCATTGCAACAGTAGCTCAATTGAATACGTCTGGTTATTAATACCGAAGACGGTTCGAAGAATGGGTACTTCTGCTAGTATTCTATATATTTTAACCTTTTTGTTATCTGTTAGTTTTTAGTTCTTTACCGCAATGTATCCTCATTTTGCCATACGAAATGAATAAATATACTGACATTGCTCAATTTGTGAATGTCATTAGCTTTGCCTTATTCATCGTTGAAAATACAGTAGCCTCTATCGTTGGAGGAAAGTGGTTGGCGTCTTCGGTGGCATAGTTGGTAGCATGCTGAGCTTCTATGCCCAAGGTGTCGGGTTCAAACCCGGCCGAAGTCATCGGATTTTTAAGAGCGTTAAAAATCCCTTCCTTTGGAGGGGAAGTAAAGCCGATGGTCCCATGTCATAGATTTATGGCATGAAAAAGAACCTTCCACTAATTACACTTGTGTGAAGCCAAAATTTGTAGGGTAGGTTTGATTAATGCTCTTAATATCCAACGTTCGTCACCGGGCGCTGGTTGCGACTGCATCTAGTAGTAGCGAAATTCACAGCTAGGTGCCGTGCAGGGTAGCATTTGGTGGCTAAAGTAAGAACTACTTGAAATTATCGTCTGCAGTCCTTACTTGAATTAAAAACAGATAACACACACGAATACAATCATCATTATTAACAGTGGATATCAGACAGATTCTACACACACCCAAAGTACACGGGGCTACATGACTGCGTTGTCGCAGCCCCTAAACTAAGGAACCAACCAACCAGCCAAGGAAAGCGGTTATTAGTTTTACTCCTGGCTCTCCTCGGGTACACCAAGTACGTAAATGGAAGATTTTGATCCATTTTTGTTGCCAAGTCTAGACCTCTTGGTGTTGTGTATGTTACTGTTTACTTCTACTAACTAAGGCCAGTTTTCATTCTTGGCACGTGTAAGCTAATCAGTACTCTTTAAGTGCAAATGGTCTAATGAGAATGTCCTGGAATCTTTAATACTGCCGTTAATGCCGGCCTTGGTTTATTGAAGATATGGTACATCGTATATCCTGATCCAATAGCATGTTCATAAGCTATAGGAAACTTTTATTAGGTTTGGACATCATGGACATTATATCCTCGTGCATTTGGATGAGTGTTGACTTTATCTGTGGTTATTGTGGTGTCTGTTGTAGACTAGGATTGGGTTAAGTACCCTGGAACTTGAAACAACATAAATTTCGGGCATTTGTATGGAGGGAATTTGGACAAACCCGGGAAGAAGCCATACTCAGGATGGCCGGTGTCGGTGCCGGGACTTGAAATTTCAATCACCTATGTGTAGTCGTGGTGCTTTACCTAACGAGTACAGGTATTGTGTGGGGTTGTTGTTGAAGCTGTTGTTTCATTTAAGGGACTTTGACATTGATGTCATTCAGCCCCATGTACTTGAGTGTGTGTGTAATTTTGTTTGATAACGTGTGTTATTGTGTTAATGTTTGTAATTCAGGAGAGGATTGGGAAAGAGGTGGCCGTGGACTTACGTCAGGAACCATACCGCCATTTGACAGGAGTTGAAGTAGGTAAACCACACTTATAGGTTGGCTGAGGTGGGAATCGAACCCTCCTCTCCTCAGTTTTGCCACAGGGGAATGAGTGTACGCCGTTCCAGCCCTCAGACAAGAATCAAATTCCTTGGGAGAGCCATAAATCGAACCCAGACCTCAGGGGTGAGAGCTAACCACTGCGCCACGAGGTGATCTTGAGGAAATGTATACTGTGGTTTCCCACTTCTACTCCAGGCGAATGCCAGGAAGGTATTTAAATTAAGGCCACACCTGCCTCCTTCCCAATCTTCATTTGAATTACAACTACAGACACTAATACAGCCATTACAATAACATTGGTTAGCAGACAAATTCCACACAATCTCAAGTACATGGGGCTGCATGACCACGATCTCTCAAAGCCCCTAACTGAATCAACAACAACAACAACAACAAATCCTCTTGGTTCCTACGAGCCATAATTTGTAGGTAGCAGTTTGTATGTAACATGATAACCTTGTCATGCTCTAACGAAGTCGCTTTGATATACGCTGAACCGACGGACAACTAACCAGAGGTAGTATGGCATCATACTAACTTGATTATTGATCTGAAGTAGGCTACTCTCCGAATAAATTAATGTCTCGGTTAATTGAATTTCGATGGCTTCCGGTGTGTACTCCATTATCCTTGGCAATGATATCCCACTCCTCACTTTGGCGTGGAATCAAGCCCACAATAATTGTACATTGTACGCTAATAATACCAGGGTCATTCCATAAGTCATGGCAACTATGTTATATCTTTCAATAATGATACAGCATGGGAAATCCACGATGTGCATTGAACCGTCAAGGCCGTGTGATATCTCAATGCCAACAGAAAATAGGGTTCGAGTACAGGAATTGACGGCAAAGGTACA
This sequence comes from Meconema thalassinum, assembly GCA_946902985.2. NCBI lineage: Eukaryota > Metazoa > Arthropoda > Insecta > Orthoptera > Tettigoniidae > Meconema > Meconema thalassinum. Next base: position 1,027,235,398 of record OX336388.2, read on the forward strand.
AATGAAAATCACACAATGGAACTCTGTGTACATTTGTTTTGCACTGGTATAAATGGAACACAAATCAATCAATTAACATCAGAGCACTGTTTTCAAGCATCGGAACACTGTTCAATAACAGGCACGAACATGTCAGTCCGGGCAGACAAGGGGCACCCACTTCGCGGTGATTCTCCAGTTGCTGTGCGTCCATATCGGAAAGCCTCCACCCAACGTGCAACTGTTCGGTAATTACCAACAGCTTCACATAGTGCTTCATGACACTGCGTAGCATTCCTGCCACCAGGAAAAGCAATTTTCACGAATGATCGCTGTTCCAATCTGCTTACATCCATCTTGTAGCACGGCCAAGCTCAGAATGAACGTGTATGGCGCAGGTACCTAGCCATCTGCACCTACAGTCGCCTTCTGTCGAGTAAATTCTGTGCCGTTTGCCGCATGGTTTCGAATGTCTACACCGGAATTACCGTGGTGCCATATGTTCGAAAGATATAACAAAGCTGCCATGACTTATGGAATGACCCTCATACATGCTTTACACTCTTCCTCCACGATCTTTTGTAGCCCATAGCATCGCATTAGCTTGATATAACTGAATATGATCTACAGTACGTTGTTGAATATCGTATATCATGAATTAAAAATATTACTGGATTTCAGATTACATTTGATACCTGATGAGAGGCGCCAGCTGCAGTCCAGGCAGAAGAGAAAGACGTGCAACCCCTACTTTGATGAGACCTTCGTCTTTCAGGTATTGACTCAATGTACAGTATTATAACGTATGACTGAAATTAGCACGTCCGTATCTAAATTATTGAGTATCTCATATCACTATTGCTACTCTTCAGCCCATACACTGGTGAATCCAGTTCATGATCAGCATATTACATATTACTACGTTTACATGGCGAACTCAAATCAATTTGAATACGATCCTGTATTTAGTACTATGACCGATTACATGAGCAGTTTCAGTTCGTATTGAAATCGTTTTTAATGCGGCATATAATTTATGGGGACCAACCTGCAGGTATATTGGTTAACACGTATTAACCAGCAAAACATAAAAGACGCGTAATTACAATCCTTTTTTTTTTTTTTTTTTTTACAGGTTGTTTGTAAAAAGGAAAAATGGATGTGTGGATGATTTTGATGTTTATTTTAAACCGGTTCTTGTTCAGTTTAATAATGATAAAATGTTATTGGCTTTACGCTCTTTTACACCTCGTGGATGTGGAAGGCTGGCGGTTGGCTGGTCGCTTCGAAAAGGTAGCATGCGGACGACTGCCTTCCATTTCCACGCACTGACTCCGTATTCCGCGTCTTTTCAATCGCTTTAAATTGAGGCTCATTGTTAATTTGAGCCAATTCATTTACCACCATCGTATGGAGTACCTTTCCAAGGGTATCCTCTGCCAATTACAATGCGATCGGGGGGTAGACGCTACCAGCGTTCCCTTGTAAGACGATGCGCGCACTTCCGACGCTTAGATGTACAATAAACAATAATGACGGATACAAAACCTGAAATGTTTCCTTCGTTCGTAAACTATCCTAGTAGAATCAGAATACGTCTTCACTTGAACTGCAATGGTTTTGTGTTTGAGACCAAACAACAGTCGTGGTGTTAGATAGCGTCTGGTGGAGTAAACACTAATCATTGATGCTCTTTTATTACCAGTAAAAGATCAACCTTAGGAGTATTGTGGAACTTTTTGTCTTGCAGCTTATTTGTTTGAGGTACAAGTAGCCTACTAGAGAAAGTAAAGGCGCTCCTAGATGGCGAAACCAATTCCATGCTAGACAAGCATTGATACTTACTCACTGATGCATGACATTTAATTGGAATTAAGTAATAGAAGATGCATTTCGCGCATTAAACACAACAACGACATATCTCAAACATCGGCATGTTTTACTTGTGTTTTCACACACACTTTCAGGCTCAGTAACGTCTTCTCTATTCGTTTCTTGCCTCAATGTAACAACGGTATTGTTTTAGATCCCTTATTTGGGGGTGGATCTAAAAGGAAGAGTTATTGTATTAATTTGTAAGGTTGTGCCTAAAAAGGGTAGCTTCCCTTGGCCGGGTAAGCTGACCAGTGTAGAGTGTTGTGGTGTGCTAGGAACTAGGGGGCGTTCCTATAAATAATGTAGTAGTGTTTGAAGGGATGGGACCCAATGCAAGGGTCACTGTGCTGGTCGCTCAGCTGACTGCTTATTATGTAACTGACTATGCTCGTATCAGCTAAGTGGCACGCGCTGCTCTCTGGCAGCCGGGCCGCCGCGAGGAACACAATGATATCTGAGCTAGCACTATCAGACTACCGTATGTCACGTCTTACCGTGACGGGAGTAAGGAAGGGCGTTGGGATGTAAAGAGGCGTATAAACAGTAAGGCTAGTGTGATGTGTTGACCAAGTGTTTATTGGTCTGTAATTCTGAGTATGAGTCCCTTGTAGGGAATGTAATTATGTTCACAATGTTGTACAAGTTGTGGGTTACAGGTTACAAAAGTAGGATGTCTGAACACGACTGACTGACTCACCTCTGATGACACCGGCGTAGCCTTCGGCCGTATCGTTGAAGCACTGATAATGGAGAGCTCCTTTGACCTCATTAAGATTCCTTCTTATACCTTCCGGCGCTATGTTGTCAGCAATGCTGGCCCAGTTAATAGTATGTCGCTATGTGTAACCATTGTGCAAGGACTGAGCTGCTTTCTAGAGTGGCAAGCTGTCCCTGCTACGTTTTATGGATGTTGGCCCGGCTTTCCATGGGTTGCCCGTTAGGAGATGTAGGCAGATGATGGGGGGATGGTCTCCAAGGGGCGCATACCCCTGGGAGGCTGTACAAGCGTCTTCCTTCATTTGTTCACGTCCTCGCGAACGGGAACGGAACTGGAGGTTGGGATGTTGGCGTAGTGGTTCTTGAAACCCCCTCGTATCTCCTGGTGGTGTCGTATCGAAGTGTGAGGTCAGCCCGTGTTCAGAGGGGAGGGTTATGGGATGTACAGATATATGTATACACTGATATTGGCATTGTGAAAATGGAAATTAACAAAACAAAAAAAATTGACATTGCGAAAAATTTGACATCGAGAAAAAAAATTGACATTGAAAAAAAAATTGACATTTGAGAAAAATTTGACATTAAAAGAAATTTGACATGTAAGAAAAAAATTGCCCTTGCTATTGCTGGCATATTGCTAGCTTCAAAAAAAACATGGTTTTTGATGGTGATTCGTTACATAGTTGTGCAGGGAGGAAAAACCCAGCTAGACGATGAATTGTGTCGTCTGGCTTTACCTTGGGGAAAAAATGCTCCCTGCAAATAGAAAGATAGGAGAGAATAGAGAAAAAAAATGGGTGTTCCAGGGTATAATTTAAGGGATATAATCAAAGTGTTTATTTGTTTGGGAAAAAAAACGGAACACCCTGACAAATGGGGAAGTTAGAAGAAGGAAAAATGAAAGAAAACAAATCATAAACATTATGTACATTGGTGGTCTTGATAATGGTATGACCCGATAATAATAATAATAGTAATCCTTACATTCGTAAAATTCCTCACAAGTTATAATTGAACATAGTAAACATGTAATGAAGATGAACATTAAAAAAAAATAATGGTTGCCATGTGGGTACCCTGTACCACTCTTGTGGACCCTTGCAATTGTATGACATGGCGAGAAAATACAAAATAATTTACACTTTACAACTATCACTATCATATATATATATCTTATAGAGCTCTGTTACCTGGCCAGTTACTGCATACCTCTTATACTTGGCGCGCACCGTACTATTATGTCTCGCCGACCGTTCTCTAATCGGCCGCTCCTGGTGAGGTTTAGTGGCTAGTCCACTATCCTCTCCCTGTACCTATCACATAACCTCCGTCGTGGGTCGGAATCCCACCTTAGGGTCGAAGGTCCGGCACTTACAAACTCTGTGTCGCCCTTTGAGCCTGAAGTAACGCTTCATTTGCGTATTCTGAAATGTGTTTGCGTTCAGCGATGGTCATCATCCCACGTATGCTGTCCACCGCTGACCGCTGGCGTTGTCACCTTTAACGGTGCAACTAAAACTGATAAGGAGTGTAATTGTGTCTGACATGTATGTGTATTTGGGTAATATGTTTACCATAGACATATTCACGTTCTTGGTTACCTGTAATTCAAAACAAAACAAAAATGCATCCATATAAAGATGTTTATCTCTTCGTATCTCCGTGGTCTTCCTGTGTGGGTAAAAGTGGGTTAATTATGAATATTACAGTGCAATACATTATGATTCATTACAGGTATATATATAACCTTCTTCGGTAGCGCTTAGTTTGGAAACTAAGTGTAGCGCCACCGAAGTCTAACTTAACCTAGGTTAGCCTATTTTAACCTAGTTTATCCAAAGTATGGTCGGGCTTACCTCGGTAACGGATTTTTAGTCACCGAGTGCCGAGATATTCTATTGTGATCTATATATATATAAAAAAATTGCCTTAAATGTAGGTGTATGTTACCTTACAACGAATGATCATGCCTTATCATGAGTTGTCGGACTTACCCTGATGCCAGGTTTCTGGGTCATCAGGCGCCGACCGGCGTTACTTAATGCTATCTATCTTAAGTATGGTCTAATAATAATAAAAAAAATGCTATTTCTAAGCCGAAAGGATTGCCTTAATCTATTGCCGAAATGTGCTGCGCCATACCTGGCAACAGCGGTGAATAAATTTGCTTAATCCTAGGTTGCGTGTCAAATGCAACCGTCTTATAGCTAAATTTGGCCTAGAACGATCGCCTGGGGCAATTTACTTCCCCAGGACACCACCCGCACGAGCCCTAGAAACACCGGTTGTCTCTAGGATCGCTGGATTCCGTTCCCTTAATTCTAGGCGTCGACGTCTATTACTAGTACTAATCTAATCACAGGCGGCTTACGGTGCCACTAAGCAAACCGTTTCGCCTGCTGTACCTTCCATTTCCTTGATCGTTGCCATTGCGTGTGTAGTCGTAGGTGGGCCGCCCACGTAACCCTTATGAGGCGCTCGCAATGCCCCTCTCTTAATGCCCTTTGGCTGCCCGATGCGTCGCCATTTATGTGGGCATTGGACATTGTGGTCCAATGGCATAATATTTTCTTCGCCTTTGTCGGCAATCGTGGTTTGCTTTTCGCAATAATCTTCGCCTGTATCGGCAATCGTGGTTTGCTTGTCGCAGTAATCTTCGCCTGTATCGGCAATCGTGGTATGCTTTTCGCATTAGTATTCTTCTCCAACGCACAGGAGTTTTGCTTCCCGCTATGGAAGCCGTGCCTACTTAAATTTAAACTTAACTAGAAGTCTAGTCATAATGGGGTCGTCTCTAGGGATAGTTCCCGAGTCCGGCGCAGAGTGAGCTATTTCTCCCGCCATTCTTAGAAAGTCTCCCTGCAGGTCTTGGCTTCGACGACCGTGGCACTAAGTGGGTGTAGCATCCCTTCCTCCCAGGGGCGGTTTATGCGCACCTAGGATTCCAGAGCTTGCCCGGCCAGGCCGCGAATGCTTTGACCTTACGTGGTTCGTCTGTTTAGTCTAGTCGTTAAGTTAAGTGAGGTCGCTGCGCTGTCGGGCCAACTGGGGTAAGGGTCCACATCGCCTTCCCCAGCTCTCAAAGTGTGGTTCTCCTGACCTTCGGCTTACACCGTTGTCATCAATCAGATTCCTTTGTAAGAAAAAAATGTAGCGTAACCTGTGTAAATAGTTTAATCTCTGTGTAAAATGTAAAATATTTCCAGTGTTACGGGGTTGTAGATCTTCTAAGTACATAGGCTACTTCTGGTCTACCATCGCTACGTCAGCTTTCCAGCAATAATGCTTTCTTTACCTTAATGGAGGTGTTAGTAGGGTCTGTAATGTCAGGTACCCTGTTATTAGGATCTGGGGGTAGTTATTTGTTGAGTGGGCTTAAAGTATGGTAGGAAGGGGTTGCGCACCTTTGGGTTCCACGTTTGTGGTGGCCTGGAACCGGTGATGCCACTGGGATGCTTCTATAGTGAGTGGAGTGGGGAGGTAATTCCGGGGATTGCAAAGATACGAAAATTTCATGCAGGTTTGATATCAAAATCCCTGGTAAATGGATGGGATACTCATGCATGTGTCTGGATATGAAGTGTCTGCCTCCATGTACGGATAGGTGTAGGGTGGGGCATAATACCAATATATTCCTGTCATGCGGGAGTGTTTAAGTACTAAAGAATGGTTAATATATATCTATGGCCTCCTCTCTCATTTGGAGAGGCGCATTATGCTTCTTTAATGTTTGCTGACCCACCCCTAATACTCAGGTGGTAGCATCGTGGCGCAAGGCGTAGCATGCCTGCTCTTTAGACGCATGAAGTCCATCAACCCCTTGAGTGTACCTTGTAATGTAGTGTAGCTGTTTTTGGTCGTGTACATTTGTCTGCGTTGGTTTATGTTGGGCGTGAGAGGGTTATTGGAAGGGGATTGGGTATTAACTATGGTAGCCTGCTGTAGTATGTCGGTAATCCCTCTGGGATTATCCACCTATGGTTTGTCATCCTCCCTTGGTCCATGCTTGCTTTCTATCCGCGCCTTGGGATAGTAGAGCTGCATGACCTAATCTGGTCTGCCATTTGTAGTGTAGATGTGGCCAGTGGTCGTAGTGCGACTGGTCATGTGCTAGTCATCTGTAATGACTCCTATGCCTTACGATCGATAAAAGAAGTTATTAGGGGGGCAGATCTTGTCTGTGTTTGCTCCTAATCGTTGAGTGCATGTGCGTGTGTGTGACTATGTTCCGCTACACCACGCGGACGGTTGGTCTGTTACAGGCTAAGTCGTAATATGTATCGCATGTATGGGCAGAAGGCGCCCGTGGCTTGCCAACGTCTTTGCGAACGTGCCCTTATAGGCCCAAGATAAGTTCCGCTGTGTCACGTCTTGTCCATTGCCAAATGTTTTTGCAGTGTGGAAAAAAAATGTATGGTGTTATAATTGTTATGTGTTTGTAATTTCACGGTCACTGGCGATACGCAATAGTGTCTCGTCACCGCAGTATTGCAGTGTGAATAGTCTGCAAGTCAGCAGTTGGCATGTGTAATGTCAGGCTGGGATGTTACTGTTTGTCATCCGCTGGTATGTGCCTTTCTGCACGTATGCAAGTGTGGTCATTGTTTTAGATTCCTAGCGGACTAATGTAGCAATTCATCCTAGTTAGGTAATGACGTTGTGTGGCCATTGTTTCCTAAGACTTGTGTCTTGCGAAATGTTCCTACCTGTGTTTGGGAAATGTATTTTCTATGTCTGGTGTAATTCGAAATTTTATGTCTGGCTTATGGTGGGAGGAAATGTAGTATTCCCTGTTCATGCACTTGTATGGGCCAATTTCGGTGTGGTTGGGAGCCTGGATAACTGCTTTCCCTTGTGTCTAAATTTTTACTGGAACTCAGACCCGTGACCTTATGTCATTCTCTGTGTTTTATGTTTGCGTTGTGTTTCAGGGCTTGGGGCTTCCCCAGTGTGGTTTTTGCTTGTGTTTCGTGTACCGAAAATACCATTGGATAGTTAGTTTTTGGTACGAGTGTGGTGTGTGGTCATGGGTTCGAATCCGGTTATCTGTAAAGACTTGGTGTGACCCTCTCTGTGCGGGATATATTATGGCACGTGTACTGTGTACCTGCTATGCGCAAACGAAAGTACTCAATACTGTGAGGAGTTTGCGTATTTTTGAACTCTCCTCGTAGTGTAATTTTGGAAGATATAGGGTCTCTAAATCGGGCGTGAATGATGCGTTTGTTTCTGTCCACTTGGAACAGGCTTAGCTCGTCTGTGTCGAGCAGTCTTGCTCATTGAGGAGTATGTTACTGCTGATACGACGGTGTTGAATTACGGTGTTGTGTGGTTTCATTTGTTTTATGTTCAGCCCACGTCCTAGTTTTCTGCACGTGTGTGTGTGTGAACTTGATTGCTGTCTGTAGTGATGGCGAGCAGTGCCTTTCTCATTGTAAAAGAAAACTTGTGGTTTAACATGACCGTTGATCTGTAGACCATGCGCCACGGGACTCCCGTTTTACGTGGAATCCAAACCACAGGCCGTGGCCTTTCACTTCGAAAGTCCCACATGCATTGGCCGCATAGGAAAAGAACCTCTTACTAACTACATCTGTGTCCCCACTTGTGTGTTACTGTAACGTGGTTCAAGTATATTCCTATCTGTTGTACCAAATGTCGTTATACACTAGTGTGTCTGGTCCGCTAGTCGCGTGTTTGGTGACCAGATGCCAGAGGCGATTTTGTTGTTTTTCGTTTATGACCCGCTGTTAGTGGGACTGTCCCAATCTGTCCTAGCTTTCCCATGTTTCTATTCTAGAACTGGATATCTACCCAACCTTATATTCTTGGTATTCAGAAGGTTGCGGGTTTTGAGACCGTCTTTTACCCAGAGTAATTGTTTCTGGCACTATTCAGGTTGTGTCTCCGGGACAGTTCTGGTGAGTGTTTTACTGTCATGTGGCTATGTAAATTGATTGTGTGATTTCCAAAAATATGCAGGGCTTCCCAAAGTCTAGGGTTTTCATCCTACGGTGTGTTAGCGTTTTAGCCTACGTGTTGTTGTGGAAATGATAAAAAACAAGATATTCAGCAAAGAACATATAGCCTACTTTCTCCTAAATGTATGGGTATCTTTATGACTCTTTGTCCTCATCCCTAAAACAATCACCCCAACCACAATGTATTGTTTGTTTTCTTTTATATTGATAATAAGCCAGTAAGTGTCAAGATCAATATTATATACTTTATGATGATTGAATAACAAAACTACTAACTTATTGTAATGCATTCACGTCCGTTAATCTCTATATTAAGCCAGCCTGCAAAATTAAGAATCTTCCGCCCCAATCACAGTAGGTGGTGCTGCGACCTATCAGTGAATTAATCTTTATCTTGTACGCCTATGCACTGCCATCGTAATGTACTACGATGGCAGTGTTCTATAGGTGTTGAATGAGTAGGCAGTTTAAAGTAGCCAAGAGGGAGGCGATCCAGCTGGCAGTGTTTAAAGGTATTCGGAGCGCGATCGTGGCTAATAGTTGAACTACCAGTATTACAAAATTGCCATACTTCAGGAGGCCAGCTCAGGCATTTACACAGCGTTATGTTTGGAACAATATTACCCACATAACCCACAAGAGGACAGCACCGTACAGAGGCATTAAGAAGGCTGCGGTTAATGAGAACGTGTATCTAGTTCTTCTATTCTCCTTTTTCTAATGTCTTCTGTTTATGTGCGATGCTGGGACTGTGATTTTATTAATATACGAGTGTATACTTTATCCTCTCCTTTGAGCTAAATGACATTTTATTCAGTATCTGTGGAAAAAGCTCGTGCACATCATTTGTAAAAGAATTCAAGAAAAAAAACCTAACTGTAGCAGTACTCGATCCCCAGTCAACTGCGTGTCAGACTAACATGCTAGCCCAGAGCTAACCGTATCCATGACGTCAGGTGTTCTTAACTGACATATTAGATATAAACTGTTGGCAAATAATGACTTTAAATAAACGATTTCTTCACTGCAGTACATCTTCATTAAAGATCATTTCATACAAAGTTTATATTATTGTATCAGTACGGTATATCACATACAACATACTAAAACTACTGAAATATAAGACAGGCACATGAGGACAGCTGCCATCTTGTGTGTGACACAAACGGCTCAGCTCTTTTAAGCCACTCATACTGTATAATATTATAATATTAAATTATAATAAATAACGGATCACGACCTTCAGTATAGCTTAAACCCCCCTAGGCTCGATAATCGGAATTGGTGGGTCTTAAGCTATTTATTAAAATGGTTGCATAATTCACACGGCCGCCATCCTGAAATGGCATGGCCGATGACCTTGAATTTTGGGTGAAAGACGCGTCCTATATAAAGGTATGTTGTCACCAAATTTGGTAGAGATCGGATGATTAGTTTAGCCGTAATTTGATTTTATGTTTTGAACATTTGAGTGGCCGCCATTCTGTTTTGGTAAAGATGGCGGCGATATAAAGTATGACACTGAGGTGTCCTTTACTAGTGCTACCTCTGTACCAAATTTCGTTCAATTCGGTTTCACCGTGTTCGAATTGATAGGGGGGGACAGACATTCAGAGTACACACACTCACACACACACACACACACACACACACACACACAGACTCACACACACACATACACACACACACACAGACTCACACACACACATACACACACACAGACAGACACACTTTTTTCGCCCTGTGTTGATCTCATAAGTCTACTTTCATTTTTTGCAAAAATCGAAAGTAGGCTAAAAATTATATTACAGGCAATGTAACGTGTCACGTCTGCCTATGGGTTAAATACATACAGTTCAACTTGGCCACCCTTTTTTTTTCATCGGGCCTAATGAGTGGGGTAGAGAAAGAGGAGAAAAAAATGAGCTATGCCCCGCCCCGTATTAAGAGAGCATTTTGAAAAGGTATAGAATATATGTCTGTATGTTGCCTGTCCACTACTGTATGCTTTGCTAAAGTGGGTTGCCGGACGGCGATGACAAAAAAATGTTAAAAAAAAAATGGTAAGTAGGTCCTGATCGTACTATGCACCTAGTGGGTGACGTTAGCACTATAGTAATCTGGTTATATCTTCAGGGGACTCTACCGACCTTGTCTAGTACATATTGGGAAGGCCATTGCCAGACGTATTTGATACATGTGTATCCACGTCACGAGCAAAGCCAGGGCACTATGGGAGTCGAAACTCCACTCCAAAGCAATTATAACCTTACCTTGGCATGGAATATATAATTTTCAAAAGAGAAATATGTATTGTCCGTTGAGCCATTATATATTTATACACAAATTGTGCTAAATGTTCCGGCATGACTCAACAAAATGACAGTGGTTCGCCCCGGTGTGCAATTGGGCTTCTCAGTTGGTTAAAGCACACCTCACCAAATTTTTGAAAATTAGTTTGCGATTTTTAATTCTTGCCACGCTTATGGCTTTTGCCCGCTATGGAGAATCTATCCAACTGTTGAACCGGAACATAGAACAGTTAGTCATTTCTGCTTAGAAAGACTCACTTAAGCTTTATGCAGTGATTTTATGCTTAAGTTGTGTTCAAAATATCTCTTTTTCGGCCTGAAGCCTGCTTGGCTTCCACTTGGCTTAGCATATTAGAGACTTTACGTTATGGCGTTAACCACTTCGACCAATAATCATTGCTGGCCTAGGAGAAAAAATGTCAGGGGCAAACAAAAAGAAAACAAGGATTTTGAATCATGCTCCTCTGATCTAGCCAAGTTGCACTGCATATCCATGAAAGAAGGCAGATAGAGAAAGAGAGAAAAAAAATGTGCAGTTTACGTTAGTGAGTCTGTGTGTATTTATTGGCGTATTTCCCCCGTGTAAAGGAACTTATGTGTGTCCCTGGTGGAAGTCGTTACTCTATTTCGAGCGTCAGTGTTCGGCAGGTGGATACCGTCGCCCCGTCACTAGGGTGTAAGCCCCTGGGATCCACTGAGGTGCCCCTCTGCTATTTTTCGGAGGAGTTTGTAGCAGAGTACGACCGGGCTTGCTTTCACCGTATCGCTTGACCGTTGGCGTAAGTGCACCTGTGTTCGCAGACTTACTGGCGCTCAGAGCTACTCTAGTAGAGTTTACGGGGGTGTGTGTATTTTCGACCGATCTGTTCTGTGGGGTAGGTAATAACACTTTTCCTAATCCCCGTGTACTGTGTGGTAGTGCCCGGTCAAAATGTGCGTGCGTGTATCGTGCATCCTGAGGGACTAATACCGGTGTTCGCCTTCGTTCTGGCAAATTTGCCCTTTGAACTGGCGGTAAAGGTCGCTTAATGGCTTGTGTCTGGCCTAGCAATGTGCTGGCGTGTAGCCTGACCGCTTTTCGGCCTGTGGCCACGGCAGACTCCTGCCATTGTGTGAGCCTATCTGTGTGGGTGTATGTAGGCTTTATGTGTAGGGGGACGGGTTCTATGTCGTCTGCCCATGACGTCGTTACGTCCCGTTGTCTCCCTGTCATGCTATGTGTGTTTGAGAGTCCTGGCTTCAACTCCCTCTCGTCCCTTTGTTCCGAGGGGGTTGTTCTAGGCTCTGCCCCTCGGTTTGGCAAAATTGCCTTCCGATCCGGAGCTGAAGGACATGTGTTTATGTAACCTTGTATTTGTAGCCTATTGGAGCCTAACCTGGCCGTCTCCTGGCTTGTGGCCATGGTGACCTCCTTCCCATGTGTGGCAGTACATGGCGAGAGGGACATCCTCGCAAATTGTCGAGTTAGCGTATCTACGCTTATGTCCTCTCTCGGCTGGGCTGGTGGCCCTACCATGAACTCAAAAATGGCCTTGTTGGCTTGGAGCTCACGGTATTCGTCCCAAATTTGGGTGTACTGCCTATTGAGGCATATGGCCTGTTCAGCGACTTTTGTGTCCTGTGTCCCTATCCGTCTGTGTTCCGTGATGAGTGTTTCCCATTGTTGGAACATAAACTCGTGTCGGCAGTGTAGTTGCCAGTGTGCTTTTATGATTTGTGTGCGGAGGGTGGGGATTTTCGCCCGAATCTTGCGATTCTTAGCACTGCGGAGTGGCCGGACAAGGGCTCTTATGATCCGCATGTACTGGGCGTGCAGGAGCTGCTGAAACCTTCTGAGGTAGTCCTGCCTAGTTTCAAAAACTCTGTGCCAGGCAATTAATTCCTGGTACTCCCCAATGCTCCTTAGCACAGCTAGGCTGTATAGGGGGGCCATGTTGAATGGAGTGTATGTGAATAAAATAAAAATAAAAATAAAATCTGTGCGTGTTTGACAGTGTATTTACGTATCTGTTTGATTCTTTCTGGGGCTGGGGGGGTTGGTTTAATAAGAATTTCCCCTGTTTAGCTAGTTTTGGAGCAAAAATGGTGTTCTTTGTCTGGGAAAAAAAATTTCACTATTTGCTTGGCTTTTTGCGGTACGGAAGGGGTCGTTTTAACTACGAGGGCTCGTTGGTTAAGTCCCGTTCTCTATGCGTAGTACCCCGCCTCCACCAGTGTTTTAGATCCCTTATTTGGGGGTGGATCTAAAAGGAAGAGTTATTGTATTAATTTGTAAGGTTGTGCCTAAAAAGGGTAGCTTCCCTTGGCCGGGTAAGCTGACCAGTGTAGAGTGTTGTGGTGTGCTAGGAACTAGGGGGCGTTCCTATAAATAATGTAGTAGTGTTTGAAGGGATGGGACCCAATGCAAGGGTCACTGTGCTGGTCGCTCAGCTGACTGCTTATTATGTAACTGACTATGCTCGTATCAGCTAAGTGGCACGCGCTGCTCTCTGGCAGCCGGGCCGCCGCGAGGAACACAATGATATCTGAGCTAGCACTATCAGACTACCGTATGTCACGTCTTACCGTGACGGGAGTAAGGAAGGGCGTTGGGATGTAAAGAGGCGTATAAACAGTAAGGCTAGTGTGATGTGTTGACCAAGTGTTTATTGGTCTGTAATTCTGAGTATGAGTCCCTTGTAGGGAATGTAATTATGTTCACAATGTTGTACAAGTTGTGGGTTACAGGTTACAAAAGTAGGATGTCTGAACACGACTGACTGACTCACCTCTGATGACACCGGCGTAGCCTTCGGCCGTATCGTTGAAGCACTGATAATGGAGAGCTCCTTTGACCTCATTAAGATTCCTTCTTATACCTTCCGGCGCTATGTTGTCAGCAATGCTGGCCCAGTTAATAGTATGTCGCTATGTGTAACCATTGTGCAAGGACTGAGCTGCTTTCTAGAGTGGCAAGCTGTCCCTGCTACGTTTTATGGATGTTGGCCCGGCTTTCCATGGGTTGCCCGTTAGGAGATGTAGGCAGATGATGGGGGGATGGTCTCCAAGGGGTGCATACCCCTGGGAGGCTGTACAGTATATTGGAAAGCAATATTTTTTACCGGAATGAGACAGATATACAATATTTAATTTATTTTCCTGCGAAATGGTGACTTCAGATATACATCTTTGTTGTATTTAATGAGTAATTTTTCTTTGGCCTCACTGATTCTAGTTTTCTCTTGATTAATTGAGCTCATTTATTTATTTGGCAAAAGTGGCGTAGTCGATAGCATGTTGAACTGCTATGCCCAAGATCATGGGTTTAAACTCGGCCGAAGTCGTCAGATTTTTAAGAGCGTTAAAATCTTTCAGTATGCCTTCCTTTGGAGAGGAAGTAAGGCTGGCGGGCCCATGTCATAGATTTATGGCATGAAAAGAACCTACCACTACAATTGGTAGTCGGTAGCTAATTTTGTAGGTTATTTGGTTAGAAACGCTCTATCAAGTTCCAACGTTTGCCGCTGGGTGTCAGTGACAGTGGTGCCTTGTAGCCAAAGTTGGAACATTTTGAAATTAACCTCGTCCAGTGTCATTATTCTTCATTAATTTCATCTATTATTAAATCCTCTCATGAGGTTGGCGTCAGGAAGGGCATTTGGCCATAAAAACCATAGCCACATAGAATTTTATTGCATCTCATCCCCAAACCCGTTCAAAACGGCATTAATAAGGGGTAGATATTCATTTGTTTATTAATTTATTAATTTATTATTTATTTATTTATTTATTATTATTTTATTTATTTATTTAAGCCACTGCAATATATTATTGTCTTCAGTTACTTATCTTTGAAACACTTTGTTTCAGGTGCCGTCAAAGGAGTTGTCAGACCATATTTTGAAGCTAACAGTCATAGACGCAGGTCGGACTAAAAGACGCTCTGTTATTGGCCACGTGACCTTGCCGTTACGTGAGGTACCCAAGGATGGGCTGAGTGATCTGCAGCTGTTCAAGATGGACCTGGAGAAGGTTAGAGACACAACTATGCAATCTCCTTACAGACATTGTTATAGACTACGTAGTGGGCGAGGATGGTCATTCTCATATGGCTGTGCAACTAGCTAGCATTGCTTTATGTTATTTTTGATGAGTGCCTTGGGAATATCGCCCTCGAGGATAGCGTTTTAATCTGATATTCTCATTTTCTCCTGGTCCATGGTGCAAACATGTTTATTGCTTCTTGCAGGCTATCTCTGGTCGGGTTCTTGAGTTGGTCAACCTATCGCAACGGTACACAATCCCCTTGATATTCGGCTATCTACTGTTCCTTCAATGATTACTTTCTCCGTGACTTCTGAACTTCTGGCGCTGTGTCCGAAGGACTTGATATACCAATGGATCACAGGGGTCGACAGTGACGTTTTCCACTAGAGTATTTTAAAGATTGACTCGTTGGTACGCCGTGACCTCCTCAGTATTCGAAGCAAACTTCTGTAGCACCACATATCCAATGTATCGATCCTACAGTGATCTGCCATCTGCAAGGTTCTAGTCTCTTCCGAATATGTCACGTTTGGGAACTTTTGGGTTCTGATCAATCTGAGTTTTATCCTGGCGATGATGGAGATTACCTTCCAAACGCAAACAAACTTTATTGAGATATGGTTTAGTGAGAAGCCCCAAAATAGAATTCGATTCCTAGTAATTAGCATTAGTCTAGGGACACTTTGTAAGAATGCTGTTATATGTTAACCTATATTTGTGCTCTGCTTTGCAAACTGCTGTTAACTAACCTCCCAGCAGTAGTGACGGCTGGTCGCGACTATTTGATAGTGGCATTGTTGGCATGCTTGTTAGCTGGCTTTATTTGTTGTCTAGTTTATATGAGACTATCTACGTGTACCCGTCTTTGACGGGATCATAGAGTAAAGGAAGGCAGTTTATGAGGACAACTTCTAGCTCCAAAATGCTATGACAAAATATGGAGGACAGCCTTGCCCTCTTAACTACTTGTTGTTGTTTGAGTCTTCAGGATTTTGACTGGTATGATGCAGCAACCAATTGTCCCCTGTCCTGAGATAATCGTATCATCTCTACATAGGTACCACAGCTTACATCCGACGCAATCTGTTTAACATATTCTAACCTTGGTCTACCCCTACAAATCTTGCCCTCGACACTTCTTTTCATAACCAAGTTCACTATTCCTGGGTTTCTTAGTCTGTGTCCTACAAACCTATCACTTCTCTTCATTAGCAGTCGCCAGAAACATCTCTCCTCTCCAACTCGTCTTAATACCTCTTCATCTATTACTCTCTCTTCAGAATTCTCCTGTAACACCGCACATTTCAAATGCTTCTATTCTCCTCTTCTCTGCTGCACCGATAGTCCTAGTTTCACTTTCATAGAGCGCCACGCTCCATACAAAGTCTTTCAAAAATTACTTCCTAATACCTAAATCTATATTCGACGTCAACATATTCCTTTATTGTAGTAAAGCTTCCTTTGCCAGAGCCAATCTACCTTTCATACTCTCTTTCCTTCGTCCATCACTGGTTATTTTGCTTCTAAGTAACATAAGTCTCCAGTGCCTTTAGATTTTTACCTGCCAATTTGACGTGAATGTGGGTTTCCATTTTATTCGGGCTGAATCCCATTATTTTTGTTTTTTACTTATTGATTTTCATCATGGATTCTTTACTCATTTATATATTCATTGAAATCGTTAGAGTAGAATAAACTATACTAACACGATGTAACCTTAAGAGTACTTACTAACCTTGGAAAGTACAGCATGTTATAGATCGCACGCTACTTCTTGCCCGTTCTGTATGCTGGCAGATCTATTCGACGTGCCTATCCCCTCCCTCCACAGTCTGAGGGTGGGACAGCAGCCATAGATATAGGGGGCGGAAGACCATTAGCAATGTCACAATCAGGTCTAGCGTATGGCCAGACCCATGAGGCGCTCTTCACACCAACTAACAAAGTACCGTAACTCGCTCTTAGCCTTCCGTTTGAAATGTGCAACCGGCCAAAAACTAGCGCTCAATCTATACCACATCCTTTGTCGAGAAATCCCCAATGAGTCATGGAATAGCTGAGAAGAGAATCGATCGTACCTGCTCATGGATACAGTATCTGGCTAGATTATTATGATCATTCTTAGATTTCTTGAATTTGTTTCTTACTAGCAACCTACTCCGGCCGGTTACTTTAACGGTTTACCCAGCGTAGGCTTAAAAGACACATGGATGGCAGGTCCCAGACGCAATTCAGAATAGCCGAGGTGAACAGCGAAACTCTTCTCTGAAGTCTTAACTCGACACGACTCGACAGTTTGATGCTGTGCAAAGTTGGGGTAATAGTCTCACTCGCTAGCTCATAAGCTCACTCCGAAGCTAGTAATTTAAACTTCCACTAAATGGAGATTGTTGGAAGAAATGAAAACGTAAATACACGTATAGTGGGCTATGTATTAAAGATAGAGATATGCTGTCGCGGACTTTTTTGTAGAACTTCTCATGCTGAACAATTCTTACACTCATAGTATAGGGATACTTTTAACAGTATAACCAGCGTAAGCTTAAAAGGCGCACGGACGGCAGGTTTTTCTTCGACTCGATTCACTGAAATCGTTACTGCTGGGCTGCCTTTGGTCGTAAATGAATGTTTTTCAACATAAACCTTCCTCGAGAAATCCTTTACAGAATGGTGAAAACTGCATCAAAATCCGCCCAGTGGTTCTCGAGATTATCCGTTACATCCAAGAATCGGGGACTTAGTTTTATGCTATGCGAGATTTTAGTAAATGAAATATGAATAACTCTCTTGGAGTTACTCAGCTGGTTTTGGTGAGCGATTATAAAGCAGCCTAAGTGTTTCAGTGTTCAGTGTTGCTTTTATATGTTTTTATTACGGCAGTATTGTAGTTGTTGTTTGACTCTTCAGTCTTTTGACTGGTTTGATGCAGCCTCCATGCCTCCCTGTCCCGAGCTAACCGTTTCATCTCTACATAGCTACCACACCCTACATCCGAGGCAATCTGTTTAACATATTCTAACCTTGGTCTACCCCTACAGTTCTTGTCCTCGACCCTTCCTTCCATAACTAAGCATGCTATTCCTGCGTGTCTTAATATGTGTCCTACTAACCTATCTCTTCTCTTCATTAGCAGTCGCCAGAAACATCTCTCCTCTCCCACTCATCTTAATACCTCTTCGTTTGTAGCCCTATCTACCCATCAGATTTTCATCATTCTCCTGTAACACCACATTTCAAATGCTTCAATTCTCCTCTTTTCTGCTGCACCAATAGTCCAAGTTTCACTTCCATAGAGCGCCACGCTCCAGACAAAGGCTTTCAAAAATGACTTCCTAATACCTATATCTCTATTTATTTATCGTATGACATACAGACAACAAGCATGCAAGATAAATATATACACACACACGCTGACCCGGCAGACGTTGTCCTGCCAATCAAACAAAGTGTTGTAACTTTGTTTCTTGAAGTGCTTTCGGATACACAATATTTTTTTTTCAATTTCTGTTAACTGCCTCTAAACTATCGTAAAATGGGTTAACTAATTTAGAAACATTCGTGGGAGCGTGCACAACAACTCACCAAAGTTTCATCGCAATCAAATGAATGGCATATGAATGCATACGGAATTTTGTTGAAACGATTCGTGCGGTGGCATTCACTTGTTGAATCTACTCGTGCGCTACCTACTGAGAAATGAATTTACTATGTTAGAAACCTTCACGAAAGTGTACACAACAACTCATCAAAGTTTCATCGTAATGGATGAATGGTATATGAAAGCATACGGGATTTTGTTGAAACGCTTCACGCTTCATCACTCATCTGTTGCATCTACTCGTGCGTTACCTATTATAAAATGGATTTACTAAGTCGAAAACCTTCCCTGGCGTGTACACAACAACTCATCAAAGATTCTTCGCAATGGGATGAAAGGCATATGAACGCATACGGGACTTTGTTTAAACGATTCGCGGGCCGTCACTCCTTTGTTGAATCTACTCGTACGCTACCTATTATAAAATGGATTTACTAAGACCGAAACCTTCCCTGGAGTGTACTCAACGATTCACCAAAGTTTCATCGCAATCGGATGAATGGTAAGTTATATGAAGGCATACGGTCTTTCTTGAAACGATTCGCGTGCCGTCGTTCATTTGTTGAATCTACTCGTGCACTACCTATTGTAAAATGCATATACTAAGCCATAAACCTTCCCTCGAGTGTGCACAACATTTCACCCTAGTTTCTTCGCTATCGGACGAATGGTATATGAACGCATACGGGACTTTGCTGAAACGCTCCACGCGTCGTCGCTCATTTGCTGAATTTTCTCGTGCGGTACCTATTGTAAAATGGATTTACTAAGCCTGAAACCTTCCCTGAACTGTACCCAACCTCTCACCCAAGTTGGATCGATGTTGGACGAATGGTATACGAACGCATACGGGACTTTGATGAAACACTTGGCGCATCGTCGCTCATTTGTCCAATATAATCGTGTGTTACCTATCGTAAAATGGATTTACTAAACCAGAAGCCTTCCCTGGAGTGTAAGCAATATCTCACCCAAGTTTCTTCGCTATCGGACGAATGGTATTTGAACGCATACGGGGCCTTGTTGAAACGCTTTGCGCGTCGTCGCTCATTTGTTGAATCTACTCGTGCGTTATCTATTGTAAAATGGATTTACTAACCCAGAAACCTTCCCTGTAGTGCTCTCAACATCTCATCCATGTTTCATCGCAATCGGATGAATGTTATATGATGCATACGGGACTTTGTATACGGGATTTTGTTTAAATGATTCGTGCGCTGTCACTCATTTGTTGAATCTACTCGTGCTCCACCAACTGTGAAATGGATTTACTAAGTTAGAAAGCTTCACGTAAGTGTACACAGCGACTCATCAAAGTTTCATCGCAATTGATGAATAGTATATGACGCATACGGGATTTTGTTGAAACGCTTCGCGCGTCGTCGCTCATTTGTTACATCTACTGTGCGCTACCAATATTATAAATGGATTTTCCAAGTTGAAGAGTTGAAGACCTTCCCCGGCGTGTACACAACTCATCAAAGTTATATCGGAATCGGATGAATGGCATATGAACGCATACGGGATTTTCTTTAAACGATTCACGTGTCGTCACTCATTTGTTGAATCTTCTCGTGTACTACGTATTGTAAAATGGATTTATTAAGCCAGAAACCTTCCTTAGGGTGTACGCAAGATCTCACCCAAGTTTTAATGCTATCGGACGAATGGTATTTGAACGCATGCGGAACCTTGTTGAAACGCTTCGCGCATCGTCGCTCATTTGTTGAATCTACTCGTGCGCAACCTACTTTGAAATGGATTTACTAAGTTAGAATCCTTCACTTAAGTGTACACAACAACTCATCGAAGTTTCATCGCAATCGATGAATGGTATATAAACTTATACGGGGTTTTGTTGAAACGCTTCGTGCGTCGTCGCTCATTTGTTGAATCTACTCGTGCGCTATCTATTGTAAAATGGATTTACTAAGCCAGAAACCTTCCCTGGAGTACACTCAATATCTCATCCAAGTTTCATCGCAAACGGATCAATGGTATATGAACGCATACACGACTTTGTTGAAACGCTCTAACGTGCAGAGACAAAGAGAAGAATTCGACATTACCTCCACCTATGGTGCAAAACATAACTTTCCGCCCCGGGTGGAGTGTAAGTTATGGCGGTAGTTGCTCAGGTTGCGACCAGGTGGCTCTAACGTGCAGAGACAAACCGTCCAAAGACATCAGCTTTCACCAAGGCCAAGGTTAGTGGTTTCCATGACGACTGTTTTTGACTGTTTATTGTGGTTCAAAAATTGTGTGTAAATTGTGGTTCTAAAATTGTGTTAATTCCAACTACCGGGTCCGATTGTGAATCTAAACCATACAGGGACCCACCCTTTTATACATACCAAATTTCATCAAAATCGGAGCTGCCGTTTTGGAGGAGTTCAGTCACATACACACGTGTCGAAGAATTATATATATAAAGATAAACATTGATATACATACATATTTACAGCGTCACATGACAAGGCAGTCTCATATCTTTAAATCTAAATTCTGTATCCATTGCAGTGCTGCAGGTTTTGCCAACAGGAAGTCAGACCGATCACCCTGATATGCTCTTCTATGGCATTCGTGAACAATGTGGTGAACTGACTGTGAAGGAGCACCACAGTCACATTGGGGAGAAGGAATTTTACCCCATTTGAAGAGTGTTTCAGCACAGACCCCGTGGTTAGTCCGGATCCTATTGAGGGCAGTCCACGTTCCTCTTGGCAGGTCAAAACCGGGTGCAGCGCTATCTCCATTTAAGTCACTCCAAGCGTCGGGTTGATATTGGTGCTCCATTCATTTCTCCATTGGATATTCGGCTTAAAATTGTTGCCTGTGAGATCTCTAGCATATTTGATGGGTGGATGTCTAGATTTCAGTCGGTTTCTATTCAGATCAGGGATGTCGCAGTGAATAGGAAGAGCTGGATTACTCATCATTAGCCTACTTTCGATTTTTGCAAAAAATGAAAGTAGACTTATGAGATCACTACAGGGCCAAAAATTGTGTGTCTGTCTGTGTGTGTGTATGTGTGTGTGTGTGAGTCTGTGTGTGTGTGTGTGAGTGTGTGTACTCTGAATGTCTATCTCCCCCCCCCCCCCCATCAATTCGAACACGGTGAAACCGAATTGAACGAAATTTGGTACAGAGGTAGAACAAGCAAAGGGCACCTCAGTGTCATGTTTTATATCGCCGCCATATTTACCAAAACTGAATGGCGGCCACTCAAACGTTCAAAACGTAAAAAAATAGCGACTAACCAAATTATCCGATCCCTACCAAATTTGGTAATAACATACCTTCATATAGGACGCGTCTTGTGACCAAACTACAAGGTCATCCGCCGTACTATTTCAGGATGGCGGCCGTGCGAATTATGCAAACTTTATAATCCATATCATGGGACCCACCAGTTCAGATTATCGAGCCGAGAATCGATTTAACTGTTCTAAAGGAAGAGGCACGTTCGAAATTAAAAGTTTATTTTGTAATACTATAGTGCAGAAGTGATTTTAAAAAGCTGAGCTGTCTCGGTAAGAAGACAAGATGGCAGCGGATATCTTGTGCCTGACTTATATTTCACTAATTTGAGTATTGCATGCAATATAGCGTACTGATACAAAATAAATAAACTTTGCATGGAATGCTTTATAAATAAATAATATACTCCACTGATGAAATCGTTCAGTCTAAATCATTATTTGCTAACAAGTTATATGTTAGTCATTTTATATAGAACGATGTTCGTTGGCCCAAATGGCTCCGTGGTAAAGCGTTGGCCTATCACTCATATGCTTATGGTTCAAACCCCATCAGAGTTATTATTTTTTGCTTGAAATTTTATATATTTATTGTTTTGTAATGATTCAGACGTTTTAAAATTAAGCGTTATATTTTCCATATTACGGTGGAAAATATATATTTAATTAAAACATAATTCTACAGCAGATTTGCTCGAGACACCTAGCAGCCAACAGGTAACTGCACGCCGGCCTACTTATTAACTTCAAGATTTTATTGAAAAGTTTCTTCTTATGGCCACTAGAATGCACTCGGCCTGTTAGGGTTATATTGTTCGATACTTCTCCACTAGATGTCACGACTGGTCTACGTGGGACTCCATTGGTTAGTACCGTATACCATTGGCATTCTATGCGCATTGAACTTGAAGAATGGCAAGATGATACTACGATAAATTTTTACTTTTTATTTTAAAGGGTTTGTAACAGCCTATTGTGCGTTATTTGAAAATGTTATTTGAAGTAAAGAACAAAACGATTTCACATAGTAACTGAATTCTAGCCGTTGGTGCTAGTCCAGGTTATTAATTAATAGCCTACTTTTATTTCAGACAAATAGCAATCGAAAATATCCACATAGTTTGTATACACACGTCTCTGTAGGGTCATGGAAAGATTTGATAATTCAATTAGGGTTGTGAAAGCCATACACAACCAGACGTGTAAAGACATGCCTCAACTCAAAGTTGGATGTTGCCCACGGCAGGTCGATTATGTAATAATAATGTTACTTGTTTTACGTCCCTTTTAACTACTGCTGCTTTTAGATACGCCGGGGTGCCGGAATTTTGGCCCGAAGGGGATCTTTAACTTGCCAGTAAATCTACTGACACGGCTCCCTCACATTTGTGCACCCTCAAATGCCAGCTGACTGCGCCAGGATACGAACCTGCAACCTAGGGCCCAGCAAGCGAGAACGTTACCGCTGAGCCACGCAGCCAGTCCGGTCGATTATGTCTCCAGATCCATAACATTCTTGAGATACTTCTTATCTATCTTTCTTCAATGATGGTAGTAGTTTTTTTTCTAGGTTGTGGCGTTTGGTAGAGGAAAATAGTTTCTAAGGTCTTCAACCAAGAAATGATTCTATTATACTCTTTGATAATAACAACGAGTTATAACTATACTCATACATTTAGGAGAAAGTAGACTATATGTTCTTTACTGAACATCTTGTTTTCTTATACTCTCGGATCAGGGCAGCTTTCCTGCGTAGGTCAGGAGGCATGATGTTGCTGAGGACAGGAAGCCAATAAGTCGGCGTAGATCTAATAAGGCCACTGATCAGTCTCATGGTGTTATTGAGTAGGGTATTAATTATCTTTACATGGGGGCTGTTCAGCCAAACTGGAGCACAATATTCAGCAACGGAGAAGACAAGACCTAATGCAGAACACCTCAGAGTTGTAGCAGAAGCTCCCCAAGTAGTTCCACAAAGCTTCTGCAGGATATTATTCCGGCTTCTAATTTTGGCGGCTGTATTTTCAAGATGTTTTTAAAAGATAATGTGCGATCTAGAGTGACACCTAAATATTTAAGGTGTTTATTATTTCTCAGCACAGAACCTTGAAGCGATACATGAACTGCACTATCAGCCATTCTGTTGTTTAAGTGGAAACATGATACTTCAGTTTTTGTTGCACTTGGTTGGAGCCTCCATTTGTGGAAATAACTTTCAAACCTAGCAACGTCATCATTTAGCACATTCTCCATGACACTGATGTGCCTTATAGCCAAAACTATATCATCAGCATAACAAAACTTTCTGGACTGAGTATCTGGTAGATCAGAGAGATACAGATTGAAGAGAAGGGGAGACAGCTCTGAACCTTGTGGGAGCCCGTTATTCAGCTTTCTTTGTTTGCTCATTCTTTTTCCTAGAATGACTTGGAAAAGTCTGTTACTGAGCATGTTACCAATAAGTTGCACGGTAGTTTTTCAAGGTATTATTCGAGACAGTTTATAGAGTAACCCCTCTCTCCATACTGTATCATAAGCGGCAGACAGATCGAGAAACACAACAGAAGTTTTCAGCTGGAGTTGAAAACCAGACTCGATATGCGATGTAAGAGCAAGGACTTGATCACAACAACTGCGATTAGGTTTAAAGCCATCCTGTCCACAGGAATGTGTTCTAAGATAGTCGGACTAATCCTGTTATAAATCAGTCTTTCAAGAAGTTTGTAGCAACAGCTCAGCAATGCTATAGGCATGTAGCTTTGGGGAGCGTCTTTTGGCTTACCAGGTTTCAAAACAGCAATAATTTTGGTTTTCTTGAACTGATTTGGAAGGATCCCTGTGTTTAGAATATCACTGAAAAATCGAGCAAGCCATTTTCGAGCATTTTGGCCCAGATTTAACAGAAACTCAGGATGAATGCCATCAAATCCTGGGACTTTCCCATGTTTGATGTCTTTTATGGCCACATTGACTTCTTCAAGGGTGAATACTTCGGAGTAAGACGAAGTTGATGGAAGTGATGCTTTTATTTTTTTGAAGTTCCTTTTCAGCATTCGAGTATGGTCTTTATCTTGTGCAACCATAGAAGTCGATACAATGTGGCTGGAAATCTTATGAGGCATAATGCTAGGTTGCTCTCTTTGACCTATAGAATTTCCTCCAAGCTTCCTTAGCAGACTCCAGGCTTTTCTGCTTGAGTGTTGAAAATTCAACTCCTCAACAGTCTCTGTCCATTTTTGCTTGCGTGTTGCATCCAAACTATGTAAGAGCTCATCAGCCACTACATGATTACCTGTTTTCATAAATTCATTATAAAGAGCATCACTTTGTTCATTCCAATCCGGAACGTATTCCATTCTATACCCTCTCGGAATAGATTTCTTGCCTATTGAAGTAACTAACCCAACAAACCTGTTGTAGCTCATGCTTCTCGCAAGAATCCATCTGATGCATTTGTCTATTTCACTAGTAAATTTTGTCCAATTAGCTTTATTGAAGTTCCATCGAGGGCGAGGAAATGAAGTTATGAGTGGGATAGACAACCCTATCTCTATAAGTACTAGTCTGTGCTGACTGCGGGGAAAATCACCCAATATGCGTCTTACAGTTGGAAGAGGTTGATCCTTGTTGTCACAAGTCACAAAACACAGATCTGGATTATATTCACGTTGCCAGGCTCCTGATCTGAATGATCCTTTGTCCTTGGCATCAAAGACAAGGTGTAAGTTGTGTTCTTCAACCCATTCAACGAGAGCAGTGCCGCAGTTGCCATTCTGAGCATAATTCCAATTTTCATGGTGGCTATTGAAATCCCCTGCAAAAATGGCTGGATGATTTGAAACTGAAAGCACAAAGCTGGGCCATGGGACTGTTGATGGTTTGTATACATTCGTTATGGTTATATCCTGTACAGTAACAACTACTACATGGATATTATCGTCCGTGCTAGAAGTGATATGATGAACATGTTCTAGATTGTTCCGGGCATAAGTTGCCGCCCCATAAACGCTATCATACGTATCACCAATCATAGAGTAACCATGAATCTTTCCTCTTTTCTGGAGTTCTTCCTCATTGGTGGTATGAGTTACCTGTATGAGTGGGGGATGGCTGTTGCTCACGTCCGCAGGTTTAACCTTTTAATTACCCTGCACGTGTCCCCTGGGTGGTGCTAAACGAGCAACAAAATACTGGCAACCAGACAATCCTCGTGATCTCCTGGTAAATATTACATCACGTATCAGAACATGAATGAGTCCATAAATGGTCCTTCTGAGGACTATCCCTCTAGAAAGCTAGGACAATGTGTAAGAGTTTGTCAGTTGAATATTGAAGGCATTAGTAGAGCAAAATGCCAAGTGCTGCATAAGATCTTAGCTGACAACAAAATTGATTTAGTTGCAATCCAGGAAACCCACGCAGCAAACGAAGCTCAACTTACTTCAAGAGGAAAAATACCTGGATATGACTTACTCGGTGCCACTTATGATAATGTTTATGGTGTGGCAACATATGTCAGACAAGATATAGAAAATGCACATCTTATCTCTGTAAGCTATGCCGATGGTATTCAAGAAGTTGTCATAAGAATAGGAGAAATGACTATAGTCAATGTTTATAAACCTCCCGGCATCAATTGGCCTTCTAAAGTGCTTAGAACTCACACTCACCCTACAACATATCTGGGCGACTTAAACAGTCATCATGAACTGTGGAAATACAGGCACAGCAATGAATATGGAAACGCTTTGGTGAACTGGGCCGAAGACCATGATATTTATCTCATCTTTGATGCTAAGGATCGGAGCACTTTCAGATCAGGTGCCTGGAAAACGGATCACAATCCTGATCTTTGCTTTGTCTCGTCTGATTATAAAAGTCAACCTCTTCCAGTATCAAGAAAAGTCCTTGGAGACTTCCCTCACAGCCAACACCGCCCAATTTGCCTTCAATTTGGGATTAGTATCCCTTTAATAAGAGCATTTCCTAGGCCCAGATGGAATTTTCAAAAGGCGGATTGGGACACTTTCTCAGTAAATCTGGATAAATGTGTAGGATGGATCCCACCAACTAGCTCAAACTACCAGCGGTTCGTTGGAGCTGTAATTAGCACAGCAAAGAAGTGTATTCCACGAGGTTTCCGTAAGGCATATATTCCTGGCTGGACAGAAGAGTGCGAAAACCTATACAAAGAATTTTGTGAAAGCAACGATCATGACATAGCAGATGAGTTGCTGAGTAACATCGACGCAGCTAGACGTTTAAAGTGGAATGAGACTGTTGAATCCATGGACTTCCGTACATCAAGTAGAAAAGCTTGGTCTTTGCTCAGAAAACTAGGTGGTGCTACCCCACGTGACCGCACGTATGATGCTGTTACCCCCAACCAAGTTGCAGCCAACATCGTGTCCACTTCCAGAACTCCTCAAGTTAGAGCACATACTATTGCTGCTAAGAAGAAATTAAAGGCACTCAAATCAGCCTGCACAACCGAAACGGAATATTCTCTACCATTCAGCATCGAAGAAGTAACGACTGCCATAAAAGAAATGAAACCAGGGAAAGCCCCAGGATTTGATGGTATTCATGCAGAATTCCTTTTGCACTGTGGCAA
Organism: Meconema thalassinum; assembly: GCA_946902985.2. Taxonomy (NCBI): domain Eukaryota; kingdom Metazoa; phylum Arthropoda; class Insecta; order Orthoptera; family Tettigoniidae; genus Meconema; species Meconema thalassinum. The sequence continues at coordinate 1,027,262,763 of OX336388.2, forward strand.
ATATGTGAAAAAGTGGCTTGCTATGTTCTACACAAACATTCTACAAACGGGCAACATACCATCTGAAATGAAACGAGCAAAAGTCATAGCCTTACTGAAACCTGGTAAACCAAATGACAAACCAGAAAGTTATAGACCCATAGCTTTACTTAGTATACTATATAAGCTCCTCGAAAGATTGGTGTACAACAGAACGTGCCACAAGATCTTTGAACATGTACCGGTTGAACAAGCAGGTTTCAGACCTAACCGCAGCTGCACAGATCAAGTCCTCTCCTTAACAAGCTTCATAGAAGCTAGCTTCCAGAATCAAGAGAAGTCGTCAGTCGTATTCATTGATTTGACAGCTGCATATGATACTGTCTGGAGACAAGGTGTCATATTAAAACTTCTACAAGTAATTCCATGCCTAAAAATTGCCAATCTCATCAATGAAATGCTCGGTAACCGATGTTTCCAAGTGCTAATGGGCAACAAGATGAGTTCACAAATGAAGCTGAATAATGGGCTGCCACAAGGATCTGTTCTCGCCCCTCTTCTCTTCAGCTTGTACATATCAGACATGCCTGAAACCATATCAAGAAAGTTTGGGTATGCCGACGACTGGGCACTCGCAGTGAAGCACAGAGATCTTGAAGTTACAGAGTCCATATTGACCAATGATTTGTCAGTTATTGGTGATTATTTCCGCAAATGGAGGTTGCTGCCAAGTGTGGATAAGACAGAAGTCTCATCGTTTCACCTAAACAGTAAATTGGCCAACAAAGAGCTCAAGGTCTACTTTGAAGGAAGGCTACTCAAGCACAACAGAAACCCGAAATACCTAGGGGTCACACTTGATAGAACGCTCAGTTACAAACAGCACCTATTAAGAACAGCTGCCAAAATCAAAACTCGGAATAACATCCTCCAGAAGCTATGTGGAACGTCATGGGGCTCCTCTGCATCAACACTTCGTACTTCAGCTCTGGGATTGGTCTACCCTGTTGCGGAATACTGCTCCCCAGCTTGGATGAATAGCACTCACACAAGACTTGTTGACACTCAGCTCAACCATACCATGCGTCTTATAACTGGTACAATCAGACCTACACCTACTTTTTGGCTACCCATACTTAGCCACATACCACCTCCATCTCTGCGACGGGAGAGTGCACTTGTCCGTGAATACAAACATCTACAGAAAAATCCTAACCTCCCTGTTCATGCAGACATCCCAACCATCGGTAAAGGAAGGCTTCGTTCTCGCAATCCACCTTTAGAAAATGGAAGGATGCTAGTTAACAACGGCTTTAATATCAATGACTGCTGGAGACACACATGGCAGAGTAATACTACTACAGAACAACTGAAGATGCCATGTATATCGACCAAACCACCTGGTTTTGATTTACCACGCAAGATCTGGTCGGTTCTTAACCGCATAAGAACCAACATTGGCAGGTGTGCCGATTCTTTGTTCAAGTGGAAGAAAATAGCTTCTCCATGTTGTGACTGTGGTGCTGAAAAGCAGACTGTTCAGCATGTAATTTCAGAATGTCCTCTGAGAGCTTTTCCTGGCGATCCAACAGAGTTCCTGGTGATGACGGAGGGATCAATAGACTATATTCGTGGCCTGGACATTAATTTGTAATTTGTTATCATTGTAAATAGTATTTTTTTTAGTGATGTTTGTAGCCATACGCTAAATAAATAAACCTGTATGAGTGCCAAATCAACATTGTTCTCATGAAGAACTCTTGATAGATGGTCGCTTTTCGATCGACTGATGCCTTCGATGTTTAGCTGGCAAATTTTTAATCTTTGTCCAAGCCTTCTTGTCACGGGGCTCTGAGAAGAGCCGTTAGAATTTGAATGGTATTGCATGCTGTATTCTATTTTGCCAGGAGATCTATAGAAGATAGTCTGGCTGTCAAATGCTGATGATCAGTTCAGTACTGGAAAATTGACTTCAAGTACCTATGCAGGGGCATAGATTGTATATCACCCTCCTATCCTTGTACTTTATTCCAATCGATTTCAAAATGTCAAACAATTTAGTCCAATCAACGTTATCAAGAGCCTATTCTAAGTCTACAAATGCCATTAAAAGTATGGGTGATAAGTTGCAGCCTTGCCTTACACCTTACACCTATATCTCTATTCTATGTCAACAGATTCCTTTTTTGTAGAAATGCTTTCATTGCCTGAGCCAACCTACATTTTATATCCTCTTTGCTTCGTCCATCACTGGTTATTTTGCTTCCTAAGTAACAGAAGTCTCTTACTTCCTTCAGATTTTCACCTGCCAATTAGATGTCCATAGAGGTTTCTGAATTATTTCGGCTGCATTCCAGTAATTTTGTTTTACATTTATTAATTTTCATCATGAATTCTTTTCTCAAGACGGAGTCCATACCATTCAAAAACTCATTCAAATCCTCAGGCGTGTCGGCCAAGATGACTATGTCATCGGCAAATCTCAGAGTTGAAATTATTTCTCCTTGAATCTTCACTCCCACTTTAATTTTTTCTCCAATTTCCTTCATTGCTTGTTCAATGTAAAGATTGAAAAGTATGGGTGATAAGTTGCAGCCTTGCCTTACACCTTTATGAATACCAGCTTCTCTCTCATGTCCTTCAGCTCGAATGACTGCTGTCTGGTTTCTGTATAGATTGTATATCACCCTCCTATCCTTGTACTTTATTCCAATCGATTTCAAAATGTCAAACAATTTAGTCCAATCAACGTTATCAAGAGCCTATTCTAAGTCTACAAATGCCATGAACGTTCTCTTATCTTTCCTTAGATAACAGTGGATTTTTTGGTTGTTCCGTGATAAAAATCCTGCTTGTTATTAGTGCGTTCGGCATAATCTTCATTATGATAGGAAAATTAAGAAATAATTCAACCTGGATTGGAGCCTCTGCTTTCGTGCAACTTGCAAATTGCGATCTTTTACAAACATAAATAAGCCATCCCACAAATATGAAATGGGAATAATTTAGGATATCAGAGAAACCGTGTACCAGTACTTGATTTTAATAATCTGGCCAGGTAATCTATGATAGATTAACGTGTGGACAGATTCCGTATCTGCTTGATTGGGACACACGCATGCTAGTTGCCTCGTCGCGGGAGTGATGAGTGATATCGGTGCACGTTCCGCGAATTTATACCTGAACCCACAGATATGAATGGGGCAATTGGCTTACTGGCGGGATTTGAGACTTTCTCTTAACCCCCTTATCCTTCAAATATCACATTAATAATTTCTAGCCTAGTTATATTTTAAGGTTATCTTCTACTTAAATATGAATTTTCAAGTCATTTGCTTCAGTAGTTTCGACGACAATTTATAGCAAACAGACGATGAAACCGGAGGAATATTTTGGGTAATTATACAACTCATCCGGCTTGAATACGATGTTTTTCTCGAAAATTTTACATTTTAAAATATTTATTCTGATGGTGTAGTGGCTAGCATCCTTGAAAGTCATCCCGGAGGTCCGGGGTCAATTCCCGACTCTGCCAACAATTTTTTATTCTGGTCTGTGTGTTAATACGGGGTGAACTCAGCGTCTTGAGGCAAAACTGAGAAGAAACGAGTTCGATTCTCATCTCAGCCGTCTTGGAACTGTCTTTCCATGGTTGTGCCACTTCTACTCTAGGCAACTGCCAGGATGGTTCCCCACTTAAGGCCAAGGCCACCTCCTTCCCAATCCTCACATGAATTACAAATACACACACTATTACAGCCATCTCAGTAACACACCAGACAAATTCTGTGTTTGATGTTATTGTAGGTAATTTCCTATAAGTTTACAATTTTCCACTGGGGTATTACTCCCATTTGCAAATAAAGTAAATGAATTCATAAATGAATATCATATAAATATGTATTGAATGGCTGAAATTTTATCAATTTTGTTAATATTTCCTATGTAGTTCAGTCCAAATAGAAGAACCTCTTCCTGGAACTTTGTGTTACCCCTCTAAATTAAGGTAGGGTTAACAGAATACGCCCAGAACATGCGACAATGTATAGAAACTCTCTGGTAGGGCCGAGGATAATACCAGAATAATTGATGTCGTATTTCATGGCGAAATTCGGAATTATTACTATGATGCTCTTATCTTCGTCGTGCACACACCCTCATTCTGTTCAATTACTGTTGGAGATGGAGAGAAAACAACAGCACAGTAGCGTTAACCTGACAGAATTAAGCCTCATTTCGAAGATTAAGGATTCAATGGTCATGATACCAATGATGGCGGAGCTGATTCAACTAGATATGATAGACGATGGTTTTCAACCAATGCCATTATTTGAGTGTAACAAGAGGGGGCGATGAAAGGAGTAAGTCCCGTATCAATGAATGCTATTGATTTCAGGGGATTGATCTGCACAAATGACTGAGTAGGTGTCGTGATTGGATTTAGAAGACAGCAGATTGAGTAATAGTGTTACAAATTCAGCGGTTATGGAACGAAACCCGGTGTTCCATGACCTAATGTAGCTACACAATAATTCAGTAATCTTGCTGTATTGTTATAGGCGAACCAACTTCGAATTTCACTCGTATCGTCATTGTCAAGAACATTGCAACACTAAAATTGGACGTGCTCTATACTGTCCTTTAGCCTATAGATTTGAAATGTATACAGTCAAAATTTGTTTCAACTATGAACACTCTTCAATTTAACTCTAATTAGATACTTGTTTTTATCGGGATCGTCTCTTATAAGCCGGCCCCGTGGTGTTGTGGGTAGGGCGCCTGCCTCTCACCCGAAGCCCCTGAGTTTGATTCCCGGCTCCGTCAGGGATTTTAGAAACTGACGTGAGGGCTGGAATATGGTGCACTCAGCATCGTGAGGGCAATTGAGTAGCTGTCTGACAATGAGGCAGTGCCCCGGTCTCGAAAACCAAGATTGCCGGCTGAGGGGACTAAATGCGCTGACCATGCGTCATCCCAATATCTTCAGGGCCAAATGGCTGGGCAGCGGTCGCTTGGTAGGCCTAGGCTATTCATGGGCTGTAGTGCCAGGGGTTATTGTTATTATTATCGTCTCATATAATGACCCTTCTACAAACGATGTTCGGTTAATTGAATCATTTGAAATTAATCGATACTTATTAATCGATCAATGTTTTTTCTATCATTTCAAATGATCATGTCGACTTCATCTTTATGCTTGAGTCTAACGTTATGCGTTACGGAGACGGCGACTGCGTGACGTCATGCAGCCGCGCGGGAAGCCTAAGTTAATGGGTAATGGACGGCGAGTGCGTGACATCATGCAGCCACGCGGGAAGCCTAATTTAATGGGTAATGGAGTCTGTTGAAAGAGTCCTGGGGCGTCGAGCGACCTGGGGCTTCGAGCGAAGCGAGAAGGCAGTTGTAGCATGCGTCATTTGAAAAGATATAAAGTCTAGTCTTTCAGACTGACTGTAACTTTTTTTAATGTATTTAGCGTATGGCTTTTAGTGCCAGGAGTGTCCGCGAACATGTTCGGCTCACCCGTTTTGTAGCTGTTTCGAGGCGGACATCCAATGGGTGAGCTACAAGTACCGTTGCGTGTGGAGTGTTGTCTGGGGAGGAAATATTGAATGTAATGACGAGGAGTTGGAAGGTAGCGGCTGTGGCCTATAGTTAGGGACCAACCTCGGCATTTGCCTGGAAGGAAGATGGGAAACCACAGAAGACCATCTTCAGGGTTGCCGGCGGGGGGATTCGAACCTCCTCGCCTCCCGGATGTGAGCGACTGCCAACAGTCATGCCGTAACGACCACGGCTAACTCAACCGGTAGATCAATGGACTGACCGCCTTGTACTCTTCCAGGCAATTGTTCCGGAGATAACGGACCCGTTCACAATCCACATTCTGGTTCTATAGAACTTACATATTTTGAATGTATGGTAAATTTTTGTAAACGACCTAAGCACCGCGAATTACATTAACCACTATGCTGATAGAGACTGACAGTGAGTGAGTTGTCACAACACTTGTTCTAGACAAAGTTAGGTTGGTTGGTTGGTTCCTTAGTTTAGGGGCTGCGTCAATGTGGTCATGTTGACCCGTGTACTTTGGGTGTGTGTAGAATGTCTCTGATAACCGGTGTTAATTGTGAAGGCTGTATTAATGTGTGTTATTTGTGATTCAAGTTGAGGGACTGCAGACGGTTAATATTTTTCAAGTTGTTCCTACTTTTGCTACCAAATGCTACCATTCGCGACACCTAGTTGCGGACGAGGGTACTAAATGCCATCACAGTCGGCACCTGGCGGCGAACGTTGGAACTAATATAGCGTTATCAAACTTACCAACAAAGTTTAGCTTCCACATGTGTAGTTAGTGGAAGGTTCTTTTTCATGCCATAAATCTATGACATGGGACCGCCGGCTTTACTTCCCTTCCGAAGTAAGCCATCCTGAGGGATTTTGATCGCTCTTAAAAAGTCCGACGACTTCGGCCGGGTTTGAACCCGTGATCTTGGGCATAGAAGCTCAGCATGCTACCAACTACGCCACCGAAGCCGCCTAGACAAAGTTATTTGGGGATTCTGGTAGGCTATATATGGGGGTTTGTTTACTTTCAGATATATGGGACTTTTGGAAAAGCCTTGATATTGAATAACCATTGATTTCAGAGCATTTTAATAGCGTCACCAGGTATTAGCATATGAGTGACCACCGGTAATGGGAGTGGGCATTGAGAACTAAGGACCTCGTGGCTCCATGGGTGTGGTAGTACGGCTGATGTGTTATTGAATTGTATGGAATATACTTATGAAATTTTAGATACCAGGTGGGCCATTTGCCCCGTACAGTCTACGTATAAGTGTCCCACATACACTAATGCTGTATGGGATATCTAATAACTGATTTCCACAGGGGTCACACTGCATGCTGGCAGATTACGTCATAATATGAAGGGATAAGAGCCGGACTGCCGCTCGCGACATGTTCCTAAGCGCTACCCGCCTATTGCGCCCCATTGCGCTATAAAACCTCGAATTTGATAGTATAATAGGCTCTTATGTGCGTCAGGCCTCGGCAGCCGGCACAGTTCATATCCTCGCCGCTAGATGGGGGCTTCATTCATTCCATTCCTGACCCGGTCGGAGACTGGAAGCAGGCTGTGGATTTTCATTATAGACTCCGTGGCTTAGGCGGCAGCACGCCGGCCTCTCACCGCTGGGTCCGTATTTCAAATCCCGGTCACTCCATGTGAGATCTGTGCTGGACAAAACGGAGGCAGACAGGTTTTTCTCCGGGTACTCCGGTTTTCCCTGTCAAAATTTCATTCCAGCAACACTCTCCACTATCATTTCATTTCATCTGTCATTCATTTAATCATTGCCCCAGAGGAGTGCGTCAGGCCTCGGCAGCCGGCACAGTTCATATCCTCACCGCTAGATGGGGCCTTCATTCATTCCATTCCTGACCCGGTCGGAGACTGGAAGCAGGCTGTGGATTTTCATTTTTTCAATAGGCTCTTATGAGGTACAACAACATGAAAATTGCTGGAAACATATGGGCAATGGCTGGTATATTCAGCAACAACGAACATCATACTAATATATGGAGAAGCTGGTCATAATGCCGTCGAAGCTCAAGGTTTCTTAACGCAATGGGGCGCATTAGACGGGAGCACTGAGGAACATGTAGCGAGCAGCCGTCTGGTTTTTAATCTCTTGGCATTCTGACATAACCTGCTTGCATTAAAGGATACCCCTTAGGAATTCAGTTATTAGACCTCCCGTTCATCATTAGTACATGCGGGACACCTGAAAGTAAATTGTACGGAGCAAATGAGTCACCTGGTAAATCAACTACCCCTAATAATATTTTTTTATGCATTGCAACTAACGTGTGTTATCAGGAAGGTCGATATTTCTCTGCTCGCATCCCGTATGGTACTAATGCACTTCAACCATATTCTGCAAACGATACTGAACACTATTATTTTTTTCGATCATATTATTGGAACGGCCTGTAGTAACATCAAGGGAAAATACTGCTCGGTTCCAAGCTCTGTGAACTTACGGGATGAAGCGCAGAGGCAGGGTAAGAGCAGGCGAGAATTGAGAAGCCTGTCGACAGCCCGCCGTGTTATCTGACATTCTCGTTTATTCCAATACTGCTAACATGGGTCTTTTCTGAAACCAGTGTGGCGTTGGGAATGATAGACTGAGTCACCGACTAATGTATTTGCTTCTGTTACTACGCAAGGACCGAGAAACCGCATCACTCGACACCACCACTACTATAGTCTGCGATGCACATTCCACTCTGGTCCACACAGCTTAGACTTGAGCAGTATAGTGTTCAGTATCGTTTGTGGGATATGTTTGCAGTGCATTTGTACCATACGGGATCAAGCAGAGATATATCGACCTTCCTGATAACACACGTTAGTTGGGTTGCATAAAACAATATTATTAGGGGCTGCTGATTCACCTGATAATATGTGGGATTGTTTTTATGTTATGAGTGATATTACAAATTCAATTTTCAGTTTTCACTTTTAGTAAAATAACAGGGTAAAACTGGGGATAGCAAGGACAGAAATAAGTTAGGGAAAGGGTTAAATATGCTCTTATTTCTTGAGTAAGACTTGAAAATGAGGCCGTCCATGGAACTTCAACCGGTATCTCCTGCATTCTTCATCTCCTTATTCTTTCCCTCGAGTGCACGGGATCACGGATATCTTCAGTAGATCGCCCTGCAGTGTTCATCTAACGACAAGGAAGTGAGCTTTAATTGGACACAGACGGTTGAGTGCACCGGATCACGGATATCTCCGATAAACAACCCTGCAGTGTATGTGCACAGACCTGGAAATTAGCTCTAATTGGACACAGACATCTGTGATGGAAACAGAAAGAACATCTGCTGAGAATTAGGAGATTCATATTCCACTCAAGGAGGCAGTCCATTTTTATGTCTTGGTTCTTCGACTGTGGAATAGTACCTGTCTAGGTCTCGTTGACAGAGAATGAAGTAGTCATCTGCATTGTTTGTTAGTGCGCTTATTATGAACTATGAATCGTGGTGATTATTGTTAATATAAATAACATATTAACCTAAGACAATCAAAACGGAATCATGTATAAACCAAATACTAATATCAACAAATCTAGCCAAGCTAACGCAGCAAAAAAATCTCGGTATATATATTGTACCCATGTGAGTAATCTCGATGGAAAATATGCTTCCACCTCCAGCTAGCGTCAGGACTCGGGCGTGTACCGTCTCCCCATTGAGCAGTTGCATATTTTGGATTTGAGGCTAAAAGGTACCAACTCTACAATGATAAGGCACAACTCTATTCTAAAACTTTAATTCAGTAATTAAATTCATGGCTTCAAACAAACAAAACAATCCCCATAACCATAAAAACAAAAGCAAACAAAAATTAATAATAATAATAATGTTATTGGTTTTACGTCCCTTATACAAAAATTAACTTCCACAATCCACTAATATGAACATAATATTATCATAATAAAATCGTATCATAACTCAACCCTTTACCCTTATATCAACTTCACAACAATACTTCTAGTGCGCTGATGCACATACAACTTCAGAAACAAACTGTACTTTGATACTACTGTCATCCAATGTGACTTCTTTAATTCTACAAAATTATTTATTCCTTAAACCATCTTAATTTGACAATAATGTGTATCGTGTGTGTGTTTTGATCTTTCTCTTCCCACCAAATGCTTTACATGCATTAGCCTATTCTGGTGTTGCACAGCAGTCTACATGCAACTCCATAATTATGTAAGCTACCCCTACACTTCCTCTATTTATATAGTTCCACTGCATGCCGTTTGTGATTTCATCTTAAAACGTTAATTATTGCTGTGTCGGATGGTACAATTAAACTACCCTTGCGCGTAGCCTGTGGCATCCAGTAACCAACTTCTGAAACAGATGTCAGTGACAGTACAAATGCAACGTCTAACCATTCGTTAGATAGCTAAAATCATGAACGATCAGGGTGATCTATAATTATCAATGTGTTCTTAAACCACATGGCTTCATTACTCAATATAACAATGTTTCATTTCATGTCATTAACAGGGTCTAAAATCTGTTCTTTTCAAACTTTCTTTCACGGTTCGCTTGACCGTCCCGACCCTCTTCCAAGCGGCCTGTACACAATAGCAGTGGAGTGAGGTCCTACAGTGCCTCGACCCTCGTTTCATGCCATATGTCTTACCTCCCCTAAGCAGTATAAGATTTTAACAGACAAATACCGTGGTCCAAGTGACACACATATCCCAATGGATTTAAACTGAATATTATGCAAACAGGTACTGGATGAGCTTAACATTTACTCCTACCCTGAGGATAATAATAATTGGCACCAAATAGGCCCATTTCAACATGAAGGCACGAGATTCATAAAACATTGGTCTAGTAGGTAACCGGTATCTCTAATAAATGCTGCGGTCAGTCATAACATGCTGCCGTAATACGATTCGCTTCAACGAGCCAAATCACTCAATAATAAGTTCTGGGGCGATCAGATAGAGTGCAGAGATGTCCATCGTTTTCCTCTCACCTATCACGGAATTCAAACCCGGAACATTCCATATCCATCATCAGAGTTAGGGTCCATTCACTAAATACACTCTGGTACAAAGCACATCTCCAATTATGCCCACGGCATACGAGATTTCATACGAAGAATAGATTACCTGGTCCCTTACCTAATGCTATGATCTTCGTCCTACAATTATTAAGAGAAATCTATCAATTACTCTATACGCTTTTTCATAAGCTGCAAATTCAATTCACTAAAAAGCCCTTCCATTTCCTGGCATAATTATATTCCCATTAATACATTATATTCTGATATAAAACTCTTTTCTTAATCCCGTAACGTAATCTTACTGCTTAGATCGATAAGTCTTGCCCTTAGCGTAAACATTTCTTGCTTACAACATTTTTACCTGATGCGTTCATTCATACCATTATTATTCATTATTATTATTATTATTATTATTCTCACTGACATAAATTACCAAAATCCGACACAACTAATCATCTTAAAAATCGAACAACCGTGTTCGTTTCATTTACATATCTGATTTGCCATTTTAATTAAGAGTGGTAACGATTAATCCACTCACTGATGCAAAATAACATCTCAACTCTATTAAAATCAACACAATAATGATTAAACCTGGAGGGTCTATCTCCTAATCTGATTCTTACTGGCATCTTTATAACTCTGAAATCACATTACATTACATAATTTGTGGGGTACTTACATATCGGCTCATCATGGTGGCTCCAACCACTCATATCCTTCCGGGTCGCCTGCCATATGCAGATTTAGTGCGACATTTGCATCTTGAATGCACACATTTATGATACATATCTTCCGTTAACCACACGACACTTTGCATTTCTATAAAGAAGCTATTGCTTCCAAAACACATGACACTTTATAACACTTATTAAACCGTTAATTTAAAAGATATTTCACATATGATTTATACATAACACACGTCACTCTGTACACTTTTCATTGGTTGAAATTCCCTAGCAATGATATCAAAATTGCAGGTGTCGACGGCATCTCCCGTGCTCCTACCAACTCCTGATTGAATGTCTGGTTCATCTGCCCTCGGAATTCACCAACAGTTTATCCATACTCCTACGGTAAGCTTCCTGATTTGCATAAATATGCTTACTTCCGTCCTGAGCGTTACTATTTGGTATTCTTAAGACATTACCAAATGCTTCGTAAAGTTTCTCCCAGCGCATTCCAGCGTAATTAGACATGTATGATCAGTCAATATTTTATACATTGCGCTTAACACTGTACGTAACTTTACATAGATTATTATTTACAATAGTTCTGCAACTTATCTCACACGTTGCTTCCTAAGTGAACACACCATTGTTCGTACTGCTGACTACACATGCAGCACGACTGTCATTAATAAAAGCCTTCTAAATGTTCTACTGCACGGCTTCCCAAGTCGAAGTCCAATAATAATAAAAATGCATTATTATCTTCTCACTTGGTGCATTACGATGTGCGGTGAATATAATGGTTCACTCAAATGTACAAGTCTTTGTTTGAGCGTCCTTCCCTGAGCCGGACCGCCATACGTTCCGCCTCAACAACTGCTTGACAACTGTGTTCTGACTGTCTGACAAAAACTGTGTAGCGACGACTGTCTGCGACTCTCCGTGACAAACTGGGTCCAACTGGGTAAACTGCGTAAGACTGGCTGCTCTGCCAAGGGTCGACTCCCTTATATTGGATTCACACAAAAAGTAGAGCTAAATTTTCCCGCGCTATCTCGACTCCTCTCCCAGCATGATTCTGGTCTCGAAACCATGCTCATCGGGTTCCTTTTTCTTCACTGATCCCAGAACTATCTGCGTGCTGAAGAATCGCTCGGCCAATTAATTAATATTAATTCCTTTCTCCATAGCGTGGGGACGCTGTTTCACTGGGAATCCCTGGCGACCTCGTCAAACCCAGCCGCGAACAACCATAGTCTATGTTCTTCCGCACTCCATTGAATATGCGTCAATTTCGCAGATTAAAGGCTCTAAAATTAGCCTCCTGGCTAAAGATTCACCTGTGTGCAACTCTCATGTCATTGCGTTACTCCAATCACGAGTAATCAATGATTTTCCTTGGGATCTCTCCCCACTCTTCTTCGTCCTATTCTCAGTCGGGGGAAAACTGTGTCATTATTCAAGCCCCCAACCTCTTCCAGACGACATAACGAGGTCAGCAAGATTGACGTGGCTCCAAGGGGCACCTCCCACAATTCTGGGCCTATTAGTAAAACGTCAAACTCTGCACTTTCTGTGCTCCGAGTCCAGCATAGCCTACTCCAAGTAGTCTAATAATGCTGTATTCTGCTCCTTTTCCCTGCATTATTTTAATAAATAATATCATTATCAACTGAAATCACACCAGTGATTAAATATACACTTTTCTCTAGGGGTTTTTACCATGAAACTCCCTCAACAGACCTCGGGTTCGTTCCCTGGTGGAACCTTTATACTGAGATCACAGTCACTGAGATCCACGTTCGATATCAGTCAGCATAACCCCCTCGGGTTCAATATAAAGACCTCAGAGTCAAATTGGCCAGTGTTATTTGAGATACCGATTTCCTAAAACAATGTAGATTTCACAATTTAGTCCCACAGCATATGAAAACATATCAAAAGAGGGGCCCTTTGAACCCATATGTGCTATTTCTTAGGGTATGTTTTTTCATGTGCTTCGCACGACATTACACATTTTTTCACGATTGACCTGGTCATTTTAATTTCTCCTCATTTCATCTATTAATTTCTCATTTTAATGTGTAGTATAATATCTTTTCATGATCCTTATTTATGGCTGAAGAAGGGCCCATTATTGGAGACCCCGAAACATGTACCATTAACAGGGTATAATGTAACCGTGTTTTGATATAAATATATGTATTGATCAGGCGGATTTTCCCTCATTTTTACTGTAATTTATATTAACCTGTCACAATGCGACTAGGATTTCTGATAACATTGTGAAAATAGAACATATTTGGTTTCAAACAATTGAGGTGTACTCAAGTCAATTTTCAACAAATACAACGTACTTGCTAAACATTTGTTTTATTATTTTACAGGAAGCCCAGGAATGTATGTCTGATCGCGGGGAGCTGCTGGTGTCTCTCGTCTACAATGAGAACTTGCACAGACTGGCTGTCACCGTCATAGAGGCCAGGAGACTCAAGGCAAGTCTTAAAGAGATTGGTAAGCACTTCACTGGAGCCTTCGTCGCTGAATTATCAGTCTCTAAGTATTACATTATCTGTATTGTCAAGGATAATTTACATGATTAGTATTATTATATATACATATGTATATAACTCGCTGGGGCCATCAAGGACCACGTTAAGTCTTGTTGCATTTCACACTGAACTTGGCCTTCTACGGGGCCCAGATTTTCCTCATTCTTTGTGAGCGGGCCTGCTTACGCTCCTCTGTCGTCTTCTCTTCAATTGCTCGTCTTGGTTTAGCCCGTTCGTCAATATTTTCTTGCGGAAGATATCTCGGTTAAGGGCGTCTTCAGCTGAGATATGTAGCATTTGCAGGTCTTTTTTGGTATTTCTAAACCACACACATGCACCATACACACACATACGTGCAAAAATACACACACACACACACACACACACACGGACAAAAGGTGATCATACAAGCCTATTCTTTCATAAATGAAAATAGGCTTAAAATAAGCCAAATTTAGTTGGTAGTCCTGAAACTCTGCTTGTGAGTCTGCATGAAGTCTACGTTATTCCATCATGAATTAATATTAATGTTCGACCCTGGTGAAATGTAAATATTATATGTCAGAAAACTGTACTATAATGAGGCTCATTATAGGACAAGTTTTCATTATGATACAGTTTCTCCCACCAATCAGAGCTCAAGAAACAGTTGTGTGACAAATTAGGTAAGGATAGCATGGCACTTGCGCTCACTTCCATGGCCTCCTGTTTTAAATTTCACTGTTTGGCGAGTGTCATAGTGAGGTATTCCAGGAAGCCATGGTCAAATTCAAGGTATTCTATGCATCCCATGCGCTCTGTTCAGTGCATAAAACTGGTGAAATCTCGACAGATATTTATGAATATTTATGTTCGAACTTAGAATAGTTATAATTATCGTCGAACATAAACAGTCGTATGTAACTCGCCTATAATGGTAATGTACTATTGTTATGAATGAATGAAAATCCACAGCCTGCTTCCAGTCTCCGACCGGGTCAGGAATGGAATGAATGAAGCCCCGATCTAGCGGCGAGGATATGAACTGTGCCGGCTGCCGAGGCCTGACGCACTCCTCTGGGGCAATGATTAAATGAATGACAGATGAAATGAAATGATAGGGGAGAGTGTTGGTGGAATGAAATTTTGACAGGGAAAACCGGAGTACCCGGAGAAAAACCTGTCTGCCTCCGTTTTGTCCAGCACAGACCTCACATGGAGTGACCGGGATTTGAACCACGGACCCAGCGGTGAGAGGCCGGCGTGCTGCCGCCTAAGCCACGGAGGCTTATTGTTATGAATACCTATTCATATTACTATTTTGATATAATTTCTCCTGTGTGAGGTTTACAGCATATTGCGCCCTTCAGAGTTTCAACTGCCACTTGTGTTTGTGTGCGTTTAGTCGGAAGAGCGCTTCGAGTATTCTCCCCGCCCCCTAGTAATGCCGTACAGCAAACACCAGCAGTGTTTGTGAGTGGACGTTCTGTAGCGGTCAAAGCTCAACACACACCAGTGCGTCCACAGGACGTGAATCCTGGACACACTTCACTCCTGTCTTGTGCGGTCTGCTTTGTGTGAACTCCAGGGTTAATTGCTTCACCCAGGACAAACTCGCTTTCTCTCTGAGAAATTATCTCCCTTAGTGCGTTAATTACACAGCATGTAGTGAGTTTCAACACTCAACTAGAGTCTCTATCTATACTAATATAACAAAGCTGAATAGGTTCTTTTTTGTGTTTTTATACGCGCTAATCTCTGGAACTACCAGTCGGATTCAAAAAATTATTTTTGTATATGCTAGTTGGGTCCAAGTGGAATAGTTAAGGCTATGAAGCATTATACTACACCTCTCAGGTAACCTTAAATATTGATTTTTGTTCAGTAAGTCGGAAGAACAAGCGCTCCCGAACAGCTCAATAATACCTAAGTCTATTGTTGCCTGACAATGCGGGCTGCATCACGTCGCCCCTACCAGTGTTCTGGTGCAGAATTGCGAGCTGCTTATAAATTGCCGTCACGGGGAGTGAGTACTGCAAAAGGATTTCTCAAGACCCTTAAAACAGTTATCAACATGACAATAGCATGCCTCTGTATAAGGGCGATGGTGTTGGTGCAGTATACTGAGGTTGTCAGCTGCAATAAGCGTTGGTGCTTTCCGATCCTTATCCTTGGACGTTCCAGTTCTGTAGAAGTATTCATTATTAACCATAAAACAAATAAATCCACCGGGCGAAGCCAGGCACTACTGCTAGTTGGCTAATATAACAGCTTAGGTATTTCACGACCGGTGTTCATAACACTATGTTCTAGTTTTCCTGGCTTGTGGGCCGTGGTCCAGGCAGGATGTTATCTCCCGACGTTTCACGAGAAACTGCGTCCGGCATTATCAAGGGTCCGCTCCTTTCGTTAGTCAGCAGTCAGACTCAATTATCTGTATTTTGTAACGTTCCAAAGTGCTTCCATAGGATTCAAGCACGAGGTCTAGGCTGACTACTGGATTTCCGATAACCTCTTGAACAGAAATCATTTGCCCACTCATCTTGCTTTATGATAGAGATGCTGGTCAAACTGTCCATGTAGTAAAACTCAGCAATTTTTCTAGTTTTGTGCCGTGTCTTGTGTGGGGTTTCGCCTAAGACACCAAGCTGGCTCATCAGCGGGCTCTTGGTTTTCCCGCCTGGTCCCCCACTGGAGTAGCGAACTGCGTGCTACCTTCCTTCTTATGAAGCGCACCTGCGCTCATTACTGCGAGAACCAAAAGCTCAAGCAGCCATAACCTCCCTATGAAATGAATGCTTCCAAAAATATGGTATATTGACTTTCACGGCCAGTGATTTGAAACTCAGCAATTTTTCTAGTTTTGTGCCGTGTCTTGTGTGGGATTCGGCCTAGGACACCAAGCTGGCTCATCAGCCCGCCCGGACCCCCACTGGAGTAGTGTACTGCGCGCTACCTCCCTTTTTATGAAGCGCACCTGCGGTCATTACTGTGAGAACCAAAAGCTCAGCTACTTCCGTGGGGGGTTCGGGCGGTGACACCAAGAGCTCGCTGATGAACCAGCTTGGTGTCCTAGGCGTAACACAAAAAAAAAGGACACTGCACAAACCTAGAAAAATTGCTGAGTTTTAATTCACTGGCCGTGAAAGCCAATATACCATCTTTTTGTCCATGTACTCTTCCCCATTTAGGTGTGATGCTATTAAGTCGAAATTTATTCCGTCAAAATCATCTTCATTCTATAATACCTTACTTACTTAATTACTGTTCGGTGCTACAGACCATGTAGGTCCTTGGCGTCCTTGATTACGTACCTCCATTCATCTTGGTTCTTAACTTTCCTTCTCTCTTGTCGAGTCGTCTCTAAATCATCCGATTGTATCCGAGGCAATCTTGAGGTAACCGTGACATACATATTTTACGAGGTAGAGGAGTTAACCCTTCGCCCTGGAGGACCCAGATAGCCTCATTTTTGAGCGCCAAGCACATGTCTTCATCCTCCCCGTTAGCGGCAGAATTTACTGGTATCACTGATCATCTGGCAGCAAAAGCATTTATTAGGATTTTATGGGTGCCCCTGCTTGACATAAGTGCACCCCGTAAGGTTATATTACCAGCCATTCACCCTCCTCCTTTATTCGGACTTGGGACAAGCACAAGCAGATACGACAGTAACCACTAGAGACGGAGTTATAATATAGTACCATATTCTCCCAATTTTATTGTTGTTACAGTGCGTACTGGCAGGTACCATTCTTCGGGTATTCGTCAAACCCAAACTTCCCAACGGAAGCAGTGTGATTCATCGATCAAAAGTCACACTTTTCCAGTGGTTCGGTTAAATTAATGAGTATTTGCTTCAAGAATAGCTACCCGACGACGATACCTCTAAACGCACAGTACTTTTGCTGATTGGTTATTGGAACCATGGAACTGACGTCTGGTACGTCCAACTCGCAACTGGCTACCTTCCTGAAGTCATTGGTCCCTCTCTGTCAGTCATAGAAACGTGGCTTACCTGGTTAACTGAAAATATAATTGCTTTTCAGTCGGCCAACACGATTGCTTTCAATTGCATTGAAGACCAAAGTCGCGTAATCATAAAGATTTCACCTTTATAATAGTAATAATAATAAGATTAATAATAATATCGTATGGCCTCGAGTGCCGGGTGCAAGCTTTGTTATTTGACATCCAAAGGGTAGCTTGCAAGTCGAATTTTGTTGTTCCTTGAAGCACTATGAAAGTCAAGGAGGTTAGATAGCTAAGCTCCTTGAACACTATAGCGCTTTCTAGTAGAGAAATGAGGAACTTTGTGTTGGCGGAAACTCCCGAGATTAATTTTGCCATTACGAACACGGTCTGCTGAATTCAAATGGGTTCTTTGACATGCCAACATCGTACGACATGGTGTCGTAATATTTGCCGCCTTTCAAAAATCACTTACCACGGCCAGGAGGGAACCTGCAAGCTTGGGATTAGTAGACCAACACGTTAATCACTCACCCACCATGGCAAGCACTTTTATAATAGGATCATAACTAATACAAGTAATTTTTTCCAGGAGTGTTATTTACCTATTATTCATATATTATATAGCCTGCATTGTACACCGCCCAGTCATTGGGAAAATTAGTGTTGACCGACTGAAGAGTTGCAACTGATAGTTTCTATGGTCAACGCGGAAAAAATGGTATCAATACGTTTCATAGACTTCTTTAGTTTATTCTGGTCTCTCCTAAACAACTGTACAGTCATGGGAATATTATTATGGTGCTGAGACCAATCATTGTTTGTTTTAGTTCCGTGAAGAAGGACGAATGGACTCGTATGTTAGAGTGACTCTCAACCAGCAGAACCGTCAAGTGAAGATGAAGCGTACCTCCACAGTGAAAGCTACTGACTCTCCCAACTACTCGGAATGTTTCAACTTCCAAGTCCCAGCAAAACACATTGACGTCTCAAGTGTCGTCTTTCAGGTGTTGCAGCCAATCACAGGATACGGCCGAGGTAAGAGTTTGATCCAACGTATTTATATCATAGCTATGTCGGTGGTTTTGAGAATGGAAAGACAGATCACTGATGTCAGCATGTAAAGGTGTGCTACTAATACACTACTACGCCAATCAATACAAATTAAGAAACACTATTTAATTGTTGAACATCTATTCCATTGTTCAATTGTTGTACAGGTTTCGGCTTGCCAATGAATTCTTCTCAGCTACGAAGGTGGATCAAAAGGTTAGTCGCACTAACGCGCTGCATCAGCGCGCTGTTTGTCGTAAACGTGAGCACAGCGGAGAAAGGGACAGACACTGCCCACACGTCTGTTAGGCAGCTCGATGTGGTGTCTCGTCTTGTATGGTGAGAATAGCGGCCAAATGCAATAGCGCGTCGACTGGACGTTCACTCCAAATATGAGGTGTCGTATTGTCAAACGTTGCACCGGTTGCGTAAAGCGATTAAAGGGAAGCGCTGGCGGAAATTGAGCGCCGGTGTGATTTTGTTGCACGATAACACCTTACAAGGCCCGCCAAACGAGCGAACTGCTGCAATGTTTCAAGTGGGAGGTCTGGCAACATCCACCCTACAGTCCCGACCTTGCACCATGTGACTTTCATCTGTTCGGTAAGCTCCAAGCGGAGCTCGGTCGTCGACGTTTCCAGACCGATGAGGAGGTGAAGGCCGCTGTCTCCGTGTGGTTGTAGAACGCTGGGGGAGCTTTCTATGCATCCAACATCGACAAGTTGGTTGTGCGTTCGCAGAAATGTTTGAAGTCTCTTGGAAACTACAGTATGTGGAAAAGTGACGTTACATTGTATGTCGTTATAGACGTGTTGCTGTTGTATAGGTGGTGTAATAAATGGCCATAACTGGGAAGTGCAACTTATTTTTTTATCTGCCCTCGTAAAAGTTCAATTAACAATATTAATTAAGATATTGTGTCAAATATATAAATTACTGATTATAAAGAACAAGTTATTTATTTATATGTATTTATTTAATCAATCGATTGTTCCCCTTTAGCAGAGCGATTTAACTTGAATACCTCATTAATTCATATTCTGGCGGTTTCTCACATCTCTTCCCAGCAGACGTGGAACAATATGGTTGAGACTATGGACTTCAAACAGTCTAGCAGAAAAGCCTGAAGTCTTCTCAGGAAACTAACCGGAAACAGAACCTGCCACAAGGGAAATGATTGCATCACCCCCAACCTAGTAGCTGAACATATTGTTGGTTGGTTGGTTCCTCAGTTTAGGGGCTGCGACAACGCGGTTATATAGCCCCGTGTACTTTGGGTGTGTGTAGAATCTGTCTGATAACCGGTGTTAATTGTGATGGCTGTATTAGTGTGTGTATCTGTTTTTTAATTCAAGTAAGGACTGCAATTTCGAATTTTTCCTATAGTTCCTACTTTTTCCGCCAAACGCCACCGTCAACGACTGCTAAGCCTGCTTACCTACTAGACGCAACCGCAGTCGGTTCTTGGCAACGAACGTAGGAACCTAAGAGCGTTGTTTACATTCATAACCTATACAATTTAGCTTCACACAGGTGTAATTAGTGGAAGGTTCTGTAACATGCCATAAATCTATGACATGGGACCGCCAGCTTTACTTCCAATCCGAAGGAAGGCATACTGAGGGATTTTTAACGCTCTTAAAAATCCGACGGCTTCGGCCGGGTTTGAACCCGCTATCTTGGGCAAAGAAGCTCAGCATGCTACCAGCTACGCCACAGAAGCCGCTGAACATATTGTTAATATGTCACGAGCGCCCTCTGATAAGATACATACCGTCCAAATAAAGAAGTTGCTCAAACACAGAAAGGCAATTTGCAGGAGAACTCTACATACTTGGAACCATTTTCACACCTGGAAGTAGATACTACTATTAAAAGCCTCTAACCTGGTAAAGCTGCTGGCTTTAATGGGATATTTCCTGAGTTTCTGATACATAGTGGTCCGAACACAGGGCTCTGATTGGCTAAATTCTACTCCAATATCTTATCGTCTGGACATCTGCCTCATACATTCTGGGTAAGCAAGATCATTGCAATTCTGACACCCGGTAAACCGGAAGACCAAGTCGATAGCTACCGACCAATAGCATTGCTGAGTATCTGCTATAAACTCCTTGAGAGACTTGTGTACAATAGGATTGGTTCAGCCATTAATAAAGTGATCCCAGTAGAGCAAGCAGGATTCAGGCAGAACCGAAGCTGTGTCGACCAGGTGCTAGCACTAACAACTCCCACTGAGGCCAGTTTTCAAAGGGGTAGTAAAACATCGGCAGTCTTTGTAGATCTAAAGGCCGCCTATGATGCTGTGTGGAGACAAGGATTGATGTTGAAGCTGCTGCGAGTTATCCCTTGCAAAACAGTAACCACACAGATCAACAATATGCTATCCGAAAGGCTCTTTCGTGTCGTCATTATTGTATGATGACATTAGTCGTCTTAGGAAAATAAAAAAAATGGCCTTCCCCAGGGATCAGTATTGGCACCACTTCTATTCAATCTCTACATATCGGATATTCCTTTGACAAAATCAGTAAAATTCTCTTATGCAGACGACCTTGCCATTGCCATTCAACACCCAGATTTCAGCCATGCCGAGGCCATCCTGACGTCTGTCCTGAATACACTCAGCTCTTACTTTCGAAACTGGAGACTACAACCCAGCATGAATAAGACAGAATCTGCTTGCTTCTATCTCCACAACAAGCTGGCTAATACCAAACTCTAAGTATGCTTCAACGGCTCAGTACTAAAGCACAATCCTAATCCAAAGTACCTCGGGATAACGCTTGACCGAACTCTATCTCACAGAAAGCATCTTGAAAACCTGGGATCTAGGCTGAGATCGCGTAATAATATTCTATTTAAATTGTGTGGAACTTCATGGGGTGCTTCAGCGGACACACTACGACGTACTGCGCTTGGCCTCGTGTACTCTGCAGCTGAATACTGCTCTTCAGCATGGCTTAACAGTTGTCACGTAAAGAAAGTCGATGTACAACTTAACACCGCCATGCGTATCATCTCCAGTACTCTGAAGCCTACTGCAACACACTGGCGCCAGTCCTGTCTCACATTGCTCCACCAAGCCTGCGACGATCAAGAGCCCTTGTTCAAGAATATGATAAGATCATGTCCAATCCAACTCTACCCATCCACAGGGATGTTGCAGATCTCTGGAGGCAAAGGCTGAAATCCCGTAAGCCACCAATGAAAATAGCTAAGAATCTAATGGATGCTGGTTTCAATTTAAAAGAGGAAAGGAAAGAGCAATGGTTTCGTACAACTCCGGAGTGGCCTACCCTCTTTAATCCAAACCATGCCCCAGCTGGTTTCAGTTTTCCAAGAAGAACGTGGTCATCATATAACAGGTTTCGCATTAATTGTGGAAGATCTGCATTTTCCCTTCACCAGGGGAGATTCAGGGACTCTCCAGTATGTGATAGTGGTGCATTGGTCCAGACCATGCGTCACATAATGGACGAATGCCCTCTGCGTGCTTATGATGGAGATCAGAAAGACTTTGCTGATGTCTCAGTATCCCTAGTGCAATGGATAAATAATTTAGATATCCATGTGTAATAATTGTTCACTACTTAGTACCATGTATTATTTGCAGTTTTTTTTGTATAATATTGTATATACTTGTCCATTATGTAAAATTCCATACGCTTATTAATAATTCCCAAAATCTCTTCATCCTCTCAGAATGCTCCTTCTTCCGCTCAGCTGTCCATTTTCTTCCAGGCTGTCGTGATGATCTATGCTCAAACTTAACATTATTGACTTTATTCCGGCACTCGGTGCGGTCCTCGAGATTTTGTATGTTGAACTGTTTAAGGTCCCTCTGAACCTCTGTCAGCCACTCCGTGCCACACTTACTCTGTGTTATAACGTTGAGCAATTTCTTCACCACTCTGAAGTTTTCCATCCTGTAAATGTGTGCACAACAAGTAGTTCCGTGAAGAAATATACAGCCTATTTTCATATATCCTACTCATGTTAATTGCCTTTATCAACATACAAAATTTCAGTTTGATTGTTGAGATAGATTCGTAGATATTGAGAACCGTCAAAATATTTCAGATGGTCGCCAGGGTGGATTTTTATTTATGAACTATTACATGATGATTATTGTGTACATGTGGTATTCAAACTTCAATCGCATGATTAGGACACAAGAACCAAAAAACGAGATTTAAAATTTCGCACAGCTGCCATCTTGTGGTTATGAAAACTATTAAAATAAATTAGATGCCAGTTGATTTACATTTGTATAAGCATTTAACCTGCAAAGTTTCACTGCACTCGGATGGTTAAATCGCGAGAAACGTCCACTTAAATATGTATACTTTGCGTCGCCGCCATGTTGGATTTGTGCTCACCAGGTTACTGAAAGTCATATATGTCATATATGATGACTAGGACATGGATGAACACAAATCAAGACTTGCGACACTTTGTCAATTCGATGGCGGTACATGGGTATCACCATAAACTGTGTAATACCGAATATTTTCATGACCCTGATGAATCCTGCGTATGTAAATTATGCGGGGTGAAATGTAGTAGATACCACGAAATTTCTTGTGCAAATCGGGGATCATCCATTGTGAAGTTTTGTGAATGACAGTCTGTTATCATCAATATGCACAAATTGTGCGATTTATCTTTAATAATAATATATGTGAACTTATGGTCATAGCCTCTATAAACATTAAAAATTCAGTTTGATTGCTGTAAAAAATTCGTAGATATTGTGAACCGTCAAAATATTTCGGATGCTCGCCATTTTGGATTGTTATATGTATAGGCCATAGAGTTATGTACCATTAAAGGAAAATTATTGCCTAGGTTCATTATTCAAACTTTCACTTAGATCGTATGATTACGACACAAGAAATAAAAACTTAATTTTTAAATTTCGCACAGCCGCCATCTTGAGGGTATGTAATCAATTGAACTACATTTGATGCCACTGCATTAAAATATATATAATCATTTACTGTACCTCATTTCACTGCGCTCAGATGGTTAAATCACGAGAAAAGTCCATTAATTTTTTTCAAATTCGCTTAGTCGCCATGTTCGTTTTGTACTTTACAGTATTTTGAAAGTTACATAGATAACCTTGTAGCAGTGCTTCTTATCACCGTACAGAATTTCAGGGTGATATCATAAATAGTTTCGGAGATACTGAATGCTGGCGAAATATTTCGCACAGCCGCCATGTTGGATTGGTGAGACACAGTAAAATTTGAAGGGCACGGTCGGGGTCGGCCAGGATGGTGCTATGATCTTACCGAGTTTCATTGAAATTGCTCCAGCCGTTTAGAATTTATTAGTGGGGGACACACACACGAATCACACCCTCACGCACACACAGACAGACACACGGACAGAAGGTGATCTTATAAGCCTATTTTTAGCCTACTTTCGATTTTTGCAAAAAATGAAAGTAGACTTATGAGATCAACACAGGGCGAAAAAAGTTTGTCTGTCTGTGTGTGTGTATGTGTGTGTGTGAGTGTGTGTGTGTGTGTACTCTGAATGTCTGTCCCACCCCCTATCAATTCAAACACGGTGAATGCGAATTGAACGAAATTTGGTACAAAGGTAGCACTAGCAAAGGACACCTCAGTGTCATGTTTTATATCGCCGCCATCTTGACGGAAACGTAATGGCGGCCACACAAATGTTCAAAGCTTAAATCAAATTATGACTAACCTAATCATCCGATCTCTACCAAATTTTGCAACAACATACCTCTAAGGGGGGAGCATCCTTTGACCAAACTAATAGGTCATCAGCGTGATAGTTTGCGGATGACGGCCATCTTTGTGTGAAAATCAATTCCCCCTATTAATTCAAACACGGTGAAACCGAATGGAACGAAATTTGGTACAGAGGTAGCACTAGCAACGGGCATCTCAGTGTCATGTTTTATATCGCCGCCATATTGACAGAAACGTAATGGCGGCCACACAAAACTATTTATTATAGACTCTAGTTTAGTCATCCTATCTTCTGTTCTTTTTTCCACTGTCTTGACCTTAGTCTCCAAATTATCTAACGACATAACAGTCTGCGTTCTGTTACTCTCTTCCAAATCGTTCTTCAATTTGTCTATCTTATCTTCGCATGTTGTCTTGACTGACGCGACTTGTTCTTTTAATTGATCAACA
Source organism: Meconema thalassinum (assembly GCA_946902985.2). NCBI lineage: Eukaryota > Metazoa > Arthropoda > Insecta > Orthoptera > Tettigoniidae > Meconema > Meconema thalassinum. Next base: position 1,027,287,766 of record OX336388.2, read on the forward strand.
TCTGTCCTAAACTGAGCTGAATCTATCTTCAACGCTTCCTTATTCTCAGTAAACCTCGCTTCCAAATTCGCCATACCTGCGATTAATTTCTCATCCAGCCCTGCACGCTTTTCTTTTGCTTCGGCATCGACCTCACTATACCGTTCTTCCACTATTGCACCGACTCTATTTTTGAACAATGCTAAGTTTTCATTAACCTTTGGATCTATCTCATCATCAATTTTCCTAATGTCTGCCTGCAATTGGTTTTCTAAGGATTTCAAGTCAGAATTAACCTCTCCTAAGACTTCCTCTCTAACTGTTCCAATTACAGACTTTAAACTTTTGATTTCATTACCTAGATTCATTTCTAAACCTTTGATCTTGGATTCGAAAGATACTTCGGTAGACCACTCTTGTATTTTGCCTACATCTGCCACTAAACCATCAATGTCGAATCGTAATTTCGATACATCTGATTTAATATCCTTCTGTATAGACATAACATCTGTTCTCAAATTAAGAATAATTTCTTCTTCTCTATTTTCTAACTCAATAATATTTTTTTTAACATATGCAAATTTTTCTCTCCTTTCATTTCCAATGCCTTTATATCTGGTTGTAAAGCCTTGAATATTTCATCATTCTTTAACGTTAATCTATTCTCCAAACTCGTTAAATTATTTTTCAACTCTGTGTTATTTTCTTCACTACGAGCTTGTAATCTAGTTTCTAACAATTTAAAACTATCCTTTAAATTTGCTTCACTAGCTTTCAAATTGCTTTCAGTACTATTCTGTAATCTTTCTTCCAATAATCTCAAATTATTTTCATTGCTAGCCTGTAATGACTTTGAATTTTCCCTACATCTAGCTTCCGAATCATTTATCTGTTCTTTGCTTTCTGATTCCATTCTAGCAATAGTTACTGCAATACTAGACATGTCATTCCGTACCTCTATTAACACCTTAGCTAAATCTTCCGCTGACATAATTATACCTTTCAATAAACGTTTTATTCAGAGACGTTAGATAGCATCACATCACAATGTATCAATTCCTGATTTCACTTGGGTATAAGAAAAATGACTTAAAATTAAACATGATATAACACTAATATGATTAACATGATCACTGGAATGGGCATACAAGTATATTGTCTGACCAAGTTTAATAAATTTTATAACACCATTAAATGAAATTGAGATCAATCTCTTCGTAATCTAAATCTGATGTGTTTCCATAGAATAAACAAAATCGAAGTCCCACGGATGGGTAAAGCCAATTCTCCCTCTCTCTCTGTACCCGTTCGTCCAAGGGATGCGATGACCCATCTGCTATTACATCGCATTCCTGGATTTCCAGGACAGAGTGGAGTTAAATGAACATGAAGTCAAATAAGGAATGTGTCGGAAATTCAGTTGAAATATCACAAAAGCAGAGGGTAACACGAGATAAAGTATCTCCAGGGTCGTTACGGGTTTAAATTAAAAAAAAATACAAATAGAAATGGGCGCCACCAACTGAATCCCTAGCAAACCACATCCTTCCTGGTTAAGCCTTAATTAAGACAAGGAAAGAATTAGGAAATTCACATCATCATCAGATCACAACAAAGATAAAAACAAATTTAATCAAACTTTGATAGTCAGACAGAAATATTAAACACACATCCTACCTAAGAGTATGGTCGAATGCCAACGTTAAATTGTCATTGTCCTGAAAATCGAACCATCTCTATGCTATTCAAAGTGTACTTCATCCACATAAAATATGAAAATTTTCTAAAGTTCGCATGGGTTCTCAGGTTCACCGTAGCACTATGTCTATGCGTCACTGACATTCGTGATACCTGAGACCTAACTTCTCTTTAAGTTAACATCATGAATGTGTATGTCAAAAATAATGAATCTGTCTAAACACATATTCTAATCACATATTTAAATATCAACTAATTTTATGGCTTGAATGGCATTATTCAAATGCTGAAAATCTCAGTAAATGCTCCTAGAAATCGAACAATTAATTTACACTATATTTACACTGTCACTACTGATTGCTTGTTTGTGAATCAAAGAAAACCCACTACTCATTGGTTATCATCATCATCATCATATCAAAATTAAATATCTCTCACATTAGTTCTCATCTCAAATTTCATTATATTCAAGTCAGAATAATTAATTTATTACCATCAAATCATTTAAATGAATATTATAATCATCAATTCATTATATTCTCTAATTATCCACACACTCCCATTTAATCATCTCATTCAGATTAAATCATCTTAAATCATCCATCTAAATTGTTTAATTCATTAATTCAAGTTGCACTTCTTCAAATTATTTAAATCATATCTCTCATTTAAATTTATTTAAATCCATTTAAATTTATTAATCATCAGCTTCTTTACTTAATTATCACCTTTTAATTCAGTTATTCATCAGCTATTTATTCATCTATTAATGTATTTAATTCAGCTTATTTATTCACTCTTTAATTCATCCATTTATTTAATTCATTGATTTATTCCAAATTTTAATTTATCAATATATTTAAATTTTATTCATCTGGTTATTTAGATTTTTATTTCATCGAGTCATTTAGATTTTTATTTCATCTAGTCATTTAGATTCTTATTTCATTGGGTCAGATCATTAATATGCTTAAACTTCAGATTATTATTTTATTAATTATTATTATCAGAAAATCTTGTATTATCAACAATATTTATTTGTTTAATTTCCTAACAAATTGTTTAATATGGGTTATAGAACGTTGTCTTACAGTTTTATCACTTCCAAGTTATATCTCGTATTTAATTATCATGCCAAAATATTATTGCTTTCACAAAATCACGTTGGATCTCACTATCCAAAACTTCATCATATACTCTCACTTGATCAAATACCATATTTGAATACCATAATTATTCCACGTAACACCATAACTATTCCACATAACACCATAACTATTCAGCGCACAGCATGAATCTCAAAAATTATGCTAGACTGGGTTCGACAACCTCATGTCTGCCTCAAACTACATTAGCAATATTGCAACTTCCACTTGGCAACTTCCAGAAAATGCCTATCACAAACTTCACTTAATCACGTTGCATGATCTACAAAAATATATAACTGGCTTCAAATTATTAACGCACACAATCTCCAAGAACTGTAATTAATCTGATCACATCTAGACAACTTCTTAAACAATAAGGAAAAATATTACCTTAGTAATCGAAATCCAATTCAAGATCTGCCATCAAATAGAGCATAAATTCTCTTAAAATTCTCAAAATTCACTTCACAGAAAAACACCAATGTGTTATAATCTCTCACATCAAAAATATGTAATACTGATCTGCCTCAAAATAAATCTGACCATTAATGATTCATCTTACAAGATTCAATTACTTGAAATCCTTCTCATAGGTATCAAACTCACTCACAAAAGAGTATCAAAAGTATCAAAAGTATCAGCTGTTAAATGAATGTACTCTCAAAAGAGTATAGCAACAACATATTGGATTGGCAAACAATAATTACAAAATGTAACCCTGCTGACATTTATTTTTAATTTATTTAACAAAATTCGACTAATATGTGACTAGTAGTTTCTTGTTTAATCCTCTTACGATCTCAAGTACATTCGGATGATAAAAATGAGGCCCTCGACTGGCAGGTTAGGTGAGTACCACCACGCAATCGCCTAAAGCGAAAGACCCCGCCCAGTAGACTACCATGATAATGCCCTAGACGATGGGTCAGGTGTGTACCACCACGCAATCGTATAAAATGAAAGGCCCCATCTCGTAGACTGATGAGTGAATGTACCAGATTGGAATCAACAAGATTCTAGTTGTCACATAAAAGCGATATTCATTCACTTGAGTGAATAAAATCTTAATATCTCCAAACAATCCAATAGAAAAAATCCCTACCGATGAATAATACATACTCGCTAGTATGCAATGAACTGACGAAGTAATTTAAATTATCCAATTGCAGATCACGAGTTCGAAATACTCGCCACAAAAAATAACTATCCAAGAAAAACTATCCTTACTGAAAAATGTCAAAAAGACCAAACATCTGCTTAATAAAGCCAACCAATGGTGAGATCGTCGTATAGTGGTGCCTGCCATATCATATGGTAACACCATATTCTAGCAAAATGGAGCGAAAAATATCTAAGCCATGTCAAAATAATCGTAGAACTCCTACTAGAAATATATATACAAGTATGCCCAGTGTTCATGAAAAATCATATCAGGAAAGTCATAACTCTTACAATACCTTCTTATATCAGCTGTTAATATAATTTAAAGATCGCCGATTATCCTCGTGAGTGCCACAAATTTCTCGAAAGATCGACGAAAACATCGTATCACCCACTGAACTAACGATTGACTTCATATTCCAAGTGAATCTGATGTTGGATATCCTCTTCTTCAGGAACCGAATCCATCGCTCTGTGATGCCATCACGTCTCCGTATTCGCCTAGCCCGACATGATGAACTGCATATTATCCATCACGGATATTGTCCAAATTCTTCCATAAAAGTTCATAAATGTAGAGTACCCCATACTCTTCGACTATGTCACGCCACTGTCCCATACAATGTTCGATTTGCTTATGACAAAAGTTAATTTCCACAGCGGCTGAATTTCACTTGCAGAAAATACATTATTTAGAAAAGTGTATAAATTTCTGAAACACCCTGTATCTGTGTTCGTAACTGATATTTCATAATTGTTCATGAAAAACAACTATAATGCTGCACGTGCCACTGTTCATAAAGTGCATATTCTCGTAACTGTTCATTTGCCTAAAAGCATTAATGTTGGCCTGACCCCATGGTCGCCTTAAATATTCCGGTCTGAAATGCATTATTTAATAAGCCGTAATACCATTGGAATATATCTAAGTCCATCTGAAAGTTCACAATAGCAGTATATAATTGCTATCTGCCTGCACAATTGGACTGTTGAACACAAGTCCAAACTTATAAAGTTTGACAAAATGTGGAAATAATGTTCAGCTGCTTGCATGTCGCCTGCTTGTAAAATGTCGGAACCAGCACGCCCTGTTCTGCCTCACTGTTCTCGAACAATGCGACGCTGAAAACTGGCCTCATTATTGAACCCTTCAGAATAGCAGTGTTTATATGTAAGAAATCTTAATCAAGGGGTCGCGCTCAGTTCCAATGAGATGTTTACGTTCGCAAAACAACATGCTCTACTGAGGAAAGGGTCATAGGATTAAAACTATAATTAAGAAAGAAAGGTGACAAGACGTAAAATAATAACATGATTTAATGACTAATAGGGCATAAAAAGAATATAAACAACAATAATAAAAAAAAAATCCTCCCTGAATTTTCCCAATGACAGGAATGTCTATCAATGCGGAGGAGTCAGACGGATCTCCCTCTTATTAAAATGTGGATCCTGGTTCCACTAACTTGTAATTTGGATTTTATGTACGCGTAATGACTAACTACGAGGAATGAGTACTTTGGATGTCTGTTCGTTCACAACGGGTTAACAGCCACGATGCTCACGAACAATCATCTCGTAAATCAGCGTTTACGGATATGGAACATTACACTAATAAAAACCCTTAAAAATGTAATGCTGACACACACACTAAAATCTACTATTTACAGGAATCTCTCTCGAGACCCTCATTTAGCGCGATGACGCACTTGACAATGAGCTGCGAACACCGGCCAATTGCTCAATACACAAGCAAGGAAATACAGCATAGCACGTGACTTCACGGGTCACTGAATGGAATATAAACATGGACTAAACCAACAACAACAAAAGCCTGACTGGCTGATATTACTTTATATGAACAAAACTGCATGTTAAGCTAACGCTTCGGAGATTATCGTGATTCGTAGGCAACTCCCATTTATTTCAACAATTTTTATCATTGATCAGTTCTTAATTCTGTATTTCAAGTAATTACGGTGCCACACAAGCGCTCTCCACTAATGACCTCGCTAGCAACCTTAAGTCCGTCTTGTGAAACATCTCCCCCTTCCTCAATACCTGTCATTGTCCCAACTCCAGTGTGTAAAAATAACTGACCAGCTGTGCCGTTATCTCAAAGAATCAACAGCAGCAAATCTCAACCACCTCAACATATGGTCAGACATTAATCCAAATATCCACAATTGCCCTCGCAAGGTCACAATATGGACATGGCACCAAGCTGACAGAAATCAGTCTACGCTGAAATTCCCGCTTGTAATGACCACAAAATACACACACACACACACACTTCTGGGAATGACATCACGTTTTTCACACAGGTCGGCTGAATAGGTGCTCGCAAACTATTTTAAAAAATATTAAAACCTACGATAGAGCTGACTGCTCTTCGTCACAAATCACATTGCTCCAAAGGCAATAATCTCACTGAATCTTATCAATAATAAACCAAAAAAAAGAAGGATTAATTACCCTCCAATCTACTGTATAATTATATTACTTCAGTCCTACTTCTGAAACTCAACATATCTCCGAGAGACGTTTTTAACCGCATTGCGTAAAATATGCAAACACGGTCGTCCACATAGCTACGTTAGTTAAAACAACAAACAAAAACAAGAACCTTCCACTAATAACATATGCGAGCTGTTTCCATGCAAAAAGTGTGTCAGACCAAAACTGAATATACTACGTTAATCGCACAAGCAAATTATTTACAAAAATATGTCCCATACACCATAAGTTAATCTATCTGATAATAAGAATATTATTCAGTACTCATCCTCAGCTAGTCACCCGTCAAAGAACATCAGCAGCCATCTCCCAACTGGATGCTTCTTATCTCATCTCAACCATCTTGACGGAGTGTTGATAGTTCCAGGCTTCTTCAATGGTAAGCGATGTCATCTCTCGTGCTGATTCAAAAAGTTAAATTATTATACACTTGATATCTGACTACTAAATTCGCCGTTTCAGGTACTACTTTCCCCGGAACTGTTCGTTGGCGAATTATCGATGATACTGCCCCTACAAAATATAGTACTATGACTATCTAACACTGAATTTAACACACTTATTAATAATTTCTGTGTCCTTCATGACACGCAAAAGTATAAGTGCTTGTGTCTTCGACACACAAATATAATAAGCTCCGTCCTCAGACGTACAAAAGTAATAAGCCCTACGTCCTCAGACGTACAAGAGTAATAGCCTACGTCCTCAGACGAACAAACGTAATGAGCAATGTCTTGGCTCTTCACACCACTTATAAATGAACCGGCCCTAGGTCTTGATAGAGGGGGAAATTATATAAAAATTTCTCAAAATAATAGTGGTACAGGAATGAAATAAATATCATTGAACTCGAAAAATAGCGCAGGTCAAGAATATGCCCATTAATCCTAGAATCGATCGTAGAGATGTTGTCTAGCCGATCTCCCGCGTTAATGCTAGCCATAGCGTGCCCAAGCTAGACTTGCCGCGCTGGTAAGCATTCTTCTCCCATTGGTTCCACATTTTCTGTAACTTGGCGGTTTTTATCAGACCTTGGCATAGTAGGAGTGTCTAGTATTTTCATCAGCCACTCACGTTACTGCATCATATTTTTTCTAGGCGCGAATATTACAATGAACATTCCAGAAGCGTGTCTCACTGCGCGTCGCTTCTATTTTGAGGTGGCCACCACCTGTCCTTCTGAATCATTGATAGGTCTTTCTTTTCACAATCCTAAGTATTTAGCCTTTTGTCAAACTGCTGCAGGTATTTCCTCATTGTCTCCAACCAATGCTTGAAATTTCTTCATCTCCGTCTGGCTATTTTCAAGATGCTTGTAGAAATATTTAATAATTGAAGAAATAAAACATCGAATCATTTATCCATCAGAGGTTAAAGGGTTCACAACTCCTCCACTCATAAAATTTCGAACTTCGGAGAAAGTCGGTAATTTAAAAAAAACATCCGTAGGCCAATTTGTTTTATTTCGGAATCACGCCTTTTCTATTACTTGGCCTAGCCGCTCCTGTCTTGAATGGCATTTGCTAGTTTCATTTCCTGCTTGTAATGACCCTCTCAACTGCTTGCATGACGCGCTGGTGCCTTAGGCAACACTCTGCTCGTCTCGTTAATGTTTGTCAACACCAATTTCACTTCCTTCTTCACGTGCCGTACTCAACTGCTCCCCGTCCACTTGGTTGATATTAGGACGTCCATATATTCAAACTGCATCATTATTTCGGCGCTCTCATGGTTCACTTCTTCGATACTTTTTTAAGTTGGCTGCGTTGTAGACCGACATTGTTCCTGTGCTTAACTCTTTCACTCTGTATGCATTATTTCCAAGGTTTCTTACAATAGAATAGGGTCCTATGAACTTTTCGCAGAATTTGCTGAAGATCTTCTTCTCTGGATCCGATGTAGCGGGTCGTTTCACAAAAACGAGCTGGTTGATTTCAAGATCACTGTGAAACCTCTTATTTCTTACTCTCCGTAATCTGCGATCTGCTTGTTTTCTCATGTAGGCTCTCGTTCTCTCAATTCGCAGGTCAGGTGCTATCATGGGATCTTGTGGGCAGTTAATGATGCTTTTCCACGTTCTCACTGGATACTCGTTTTTGTGTAGGACCATAGGGATCTGTCCTGTTGACTCGTGCCTGGTGGAATTCATGCATGTCTCTACATCCTTAATTTTATCCACCCATTTGTGATGTTCATTTGGAATGAAGATTCTCAAGTATGATGTTACACATTTTATTGCTCTCTCACTTGGATTAGCTTGGGCATGTCGGATACTGCTTAAAACGTGTTTTATACCCATGTCCTCCATACCTTTCTTGAATTCGGCACTTGTAAAATAACTGGCATGATCTGACAATATAAATTCTGGTTTTCCAAGGATTGGAATAACTCTATTTCGAATACGACTGAGTACTTGTTTCGATGTAGTTTTCTGAATAGGGCATAATACGAAAAACTTAGAAAATACATCAATGCACACTAGCAAGTGCCGGCAACCTCGCCTTCCTTTCGGAATTGGACCGAAACAGTCTAGGGCCAGTAGCTCGCATGGTTTCTGAGGTAGCAATGGTCTAGGATACTGCCTCATTAAATAGTTATTGGGCTTTGTCCTCTGACAAGGATCACAAGTCGTAATGACGTCACATATAGTTGTTCTCATACGTGGCCATGTAAATGTCTCTCCTATTGTCGCTTCGCACTTGTCTAATCCGACGTGTCCGTAACTTTCGTGAGTATGCAATGTCAGTCCTCGCTGTAATGATGCAGGTACTAATGTGCGTAATTTGGTGTGGTCATTATCTATCCATTTGTGCAGCAAATTGTTGACATAAACATATCTTCCTTCTTTGGCTTTCGCTTCTCGAAATGCAGGTGTTCCTGTAGGTAGTTGCTTTCTGAAGTATTGAATTAATAGCATCATCCATGGTTCCGCTTCCTGTTCTCGCTGTATCTCACGTAACTCCTCCAAGAATTCCCGGTCCTTCGGTGTTAACTCCAAGTGTTGTACCATCGCTGTTTCTTCGTTATCAGGCTCTGGGTTCCTGCTGAGTGCATCCGGAATCACGTTCATCTTCCCTGGGCAATGTTCAATCCCAATGCTAAACTGCTGAATATATATAAACCAACGTGTCACACGTTCGCTTGCCATCGACGTCTTAAACAAGAATGTTAATGCCTTGTGATCAGTCCTGACAACAATGGGGTAGCCATAAATTATTCGTTTCCATTGTTGTAGCGCATGAAGAATGGCCAACAGCTCTAGTTCCGTTACAGTATAATTGCGCTCGTGCTTACGCAATTTTCGGCTGACAAATGCCAAATATGTTTTATGTTGCAGGTTAGCTGGATCTTCTTGATAGAGCATAGCACCTATACCAATTAGTGAAGCATCCGCTTGGATTATAAATTTGTGCTTGAAATCTGGATATCCTAACTTAATGCAGTTTTCCAATAGCTGTTTTGTTGCTTGGAACGCCTTCTCACACTCCGCATTCCATAACCATTTATTATTCTTCTTTAGCATTTCCTGCATTGGAGCTACAGTCTCCGTGTAACCTGGACAGTTTTCCTTAAAGAATCCCGTTACGCCTAATAAAGCCCGAATGTGCTTGACTCTCGTTGGTGTAGGGAAATTCTTTATCGCTTCGATCATAGCTGGATTTGGCTTCACCCCCTCCTTGTCAATGATGTGACCCAAATATAAGATCTCGCTCTTGAAGAAATGCGATTTCTTCAGGTTTACTTTGAAATTTGATGCATTCAGGTTGCCTAATACTTTATCTAAATTTTCCATGTGAGTTTCAATGTTGTCGGATGCCAGCAGAATGTCATCAATGTAGCGTACCGTCATCTCCTTAACTTCCTCGGTTAGATTCCGGTCCAGGGCTCGGATTAAAGCACAGCCCGCTGTTTTGACTCCAAAGGGCATTCGGACGAAGCAAAACGTTTGGTTATCGAATAAGAAGCCAGTTAGAAGCTGTGACTTCACATCCAATTCAATATGGTGGAACGAGCTCGTCAGGTCAACTGATGAATAAATGCTTTTGTTTTAAAAGCCTTTTAATACGTCTCTGATAATTGGCGCTCTGTCATACTCAGGAAAAATGAGTCTCATGTTGAGATTTCTGGCATCTAAACAAAGTCTAATAGATCCATTTGGTTTTGTGACTGCCAAAATCGCATTTAGATAAGGTGTAGGTGTCTTCCTTATCACTCCAGCTTGTAATATCTCATCTATAATGACCTTGACTTGACAACGATATTTTTCAGGAATTGGGTACAATCTGCTTTTGAAGGGCGACCAATCCTCGACTTGCATTGAATATTTGAAATTTAATATTTTCCCAGGTACTGTATCAAATACTGTTTTGTGCTTCCTTAAAATTTCTTCCAATTGTTTTCTGTGTTCAGTCCCAAGTTGAATGTCATTGAGCCGCTCCTGTAGTAACTCTTCAAATTGTGCATCACTGTCGTCTCCTTCCGTTAATAAAGACCATATCTCCTGGGATTCACTCTCCTCATCTAGTTCCACAACAGCTCCTTCTATGATGTTATCTTCTGCCTTTCGTATCTCCTCTTCCGTCTCTTCCGATATTGCTTCCAATGCCCAAGAATTTACATCTCTTCCGGTAGTGATTTCATCCATATGCAATCCCACATTCTTCAGCTGATCATACTCTCTAAAACTGACTGTATTCTTGTGCAAATCTATCACTGCTTGATAGTCACAAATAAAATTTGCACCAAGAATTATATTGAAATTCGTCTTTGCCATGATAATGAATGTTTGCCCAAAAGTGTGTTCCAATATGTTCAGCTCTAAGTATGCCTGACGTTTACAAGTGACGGTGCGTTCAGGAATAACACCCCTCACTTTGAGCTGTGGTACGGGAATTACAGGAATATTCTGACTCCGTCCCAACTCTCGAACCAAGGCTTCCGATACCAGACTGATCTGCGACCCCGTATCCAATAAACATCTTATATTAATTCCACCAATCCTCGCGTAAATAATGGGTAACTGCCTAATTTCATCGTTCCGTGGTTTCACCGTCTCCTCCAGGCAGTCTTCTGGCAAAGCAATCCATTCTTGTATGTTCGCTACTATCCATCCATCTTCAACTTCCGACTGTTGCGTTTGTAGACTGTCTTCTTTATCCAAATTTAGCATTATTTTAAGCTCCGGTGCGACTCCCATCATCCGTTTGTCGCCCATGCCCTTGATATTCCTCTTGTCTCAGTAGACTTCCAGCTTCCTCAGTATGTGTGTCTGGATTCTTCATGTTCCCAATGGCTTTTTCCCATCTTCCTAGCTCTCCACCTTGACTAGCGTGTAATTCCTCTAGGTAATTTTGTGATTGAGCGTGCCTATCATCCCAGTCATTTCGATAATTACGTGCCTCTCCTTGATTTTGATCTCTTCTTCCTTTCCATCTTTGATTAGCATTGTAATCACCGTATCTTCCATAAGGCCTGTCATTTCTTCGATTTTCACGCCATTGCTGATATCCGCTCTGTTGATATCTATTGTTGCCTTGATATGACCTATTGTTATAGTTATTCTCGTTACGCTGGTATGGTCTGTTTTCTCCTTCTTCCTGGTTTCGCCTAGGTGCGGACGTGCTTGTATTAGTACCCTGCATTTTAGTGTTTGCCTGCTTTGGTTTTATGACCTCTGTCGTATTGACTAACTCCAGCTGTCTTCCTCCTCTATAATGATTATGAGGTGTAGTCTCATCTATCTGGCGTAATATCTGCACTGCATGTAAGGCCGTACTAACGTTCGCTGCGACTAGTACTTGTTGCACGTTGACTGGTAATTGCCGCGCTATTGTCATCACCAGATCCGCTTCATTTAAAGGGTAATCAAGGTCGCGAAATTTTAGCATTTGCATGTTAAAGAAATCTGAGTATTTCGTTTGCTGGGTGGTTTGGTATTTTCTAGAGTAAAGCTCCATCCTTAGACTCTGTTGTATTGCTGGCGACCAGTATTTGCGCAGAAACGCTAATTTGAAATCTGACATGGTTCCAAATGTATATTTGTAGCTTAAAAACCATGTAAGGACATTTCCTGATAAAAATCACTCCATCATCCTCAATCTACGTGCTTCAGGTACCCCAGTGTCATTGTAATTATCTTCAATTTCTTTAATAAAGGCTTTAGGTGTCACCCCTGAATTCTCCGTGTATTTCTGCGGTTTATAATCGTTCGAGCGAATTACTTGGATAAGTTGTGTGGGCTGATGACAGTCTTGTGGCGTGGAACTCCTTTCAATATTCTTGCGAAACCCTTCCGTGTTTGCTGTTAATGGGCTCTCTGTCTGAGCTTGACTCCCTGCTGTGCTTTCCTCCCCGGGGCTATTTGAGTCTTCCTGCTTGTCTTTCAATGTTCCCGTTTTAAATATCGAGGATTGTTCTAACGACCTCAGTTCGGCTTTAATGATCCTGTCTGTTTGTTCTTTAAGTTTACTCTTAATTTCTTGCTCTAATGCTTGAATACGAGTATGATTTTCGCCTACTGTTTTTAGGATGGTTGATCTTTCCTCTTTAGAATCGATATTCATTTTTCGCCAATCTTTCCTTATTTGCTCCTTAATCGTGCTTACATTCTCTTCAATCTGGCTTTTAGTGTCATCCTGATTGCTTTCTATCTGGCTTTTCCATTCTTCCAATCTCGCGCTATTTTCGTCAATGGTACTCTTTAATTGATTCTGATCCGCTTCTAGGCTTTTCCATTGCTCCGCTGATTTTATTTCGAGACGATCCATATCTTTAATTATGCCGGATATATTTTCATCTACCGCTGATAATTGTTGTTGAATGACTTTGCCGCTTTTTTCCATTTCCATAAATCGTCCTTCTAACTTATCCTGAGCTATCTTGACCTCGCTTGTATTCATAGTGCACGCTAGTTCAATTTGCTCTAATTTAGCTAACACCGTTTCATCCAGAATGCTAAGTTTTTGATCAAAAATACTTTCCATTTTCTTAATCTGATCTAATTGTTTTTCATTGTTTTTACTAACATCTAGGGCCAGCAATACCATCTGTTGATTAGTGTGATATTTCATCTCTGCGGTTAAGGAAGCTAATTGGTTCGTGTTTTTAACATTCTGCGCCTCTAACTGCGAATTTATAGTGTCATTAATTTCACTTTTTAATAATCTAGCTTGTTCCGCCTGATATTCATTTTGTTCAATCCTACTGTTATTTAATTGTGTCCGCAATGATTCACTTTGTTCGGATAATTTGTTTATCGACTCACTTTTTTTCTAACATAGTATTGTTTATTGCTTCACTTTGTTCGGATAGTTTAATGTTTATTTGTTCAGATAATTTTGTGTTTAGTAGTTCACTTTGTTCTAAAATACTAGTGTTTAATGATTGACTCTGTTCCGCCAATTTAGTGTCCAACAGTTCCTGTGTTCTCCTAGCCGCACTCTCAATGATTTCTTGAATCTGTTCCACCGCTGCCATCTTATACACTTTATATGAGACATTAGGGAAATGGCATAAAGCAATGCCCTTTGACACACACATACAATCCAATGCACATTTAATTTCTTTACCCAACTCAGTTCATTTATTTTTACATTTAATCCCACTAGTCGATTGCATCTCTGAGTGGTTCTAATTTTACTCAATTTAATTTAGACCCAAACACATATTTAGTCATTAAATTGTTATCCTGATCTGATATTAACACAGACTAATTAACAAAGTATTAATTGTCATTTAAGGCTAACAGCCTCCTAACATTTTCATGAGTTTGACTTTCTAAACAAATCTAGTTTTAACTTTAATCATTGGGCGCCCGGTATCACGTATATTACCTTTTACTTTAATTCAATAGACAAAAACGTGAACCGTATTTTACATTGCAAACTCCTGATTTTAATTTATATTTCACACATTTGGCGGTATCCACTTCGCCTCAATTACTTTTAATAAAATATCACTTTCCGGTGATTAAAATACTGTCATATCTGCCTGCACTTGCGGCATGTCAGTTTTACTCAAATACGCCAACTAAATGTGTTCCAGCAGCGAACCAGCAACAAAGTTACACCTTCATTGTTGCGTCAGTTTGAAAACCCAACTACGCTTACATTGACATGTGCAAAATCTTTGCCGTTACACCACAGTGAACCGCCCCACGTTTGGCCGCGCCAGTTTACCTCCTATGAACCCTTCAGAATAGCAGTGTTTATATGTAAGAAATCATAATCAAGGGGTCGCGCTCAGTTCCAATGTGATGTTTACGTTCGCCAAACAACATGCTCTACTGAGGTAAGGGTCATAGGATTAAAACTATAATTAAGAAAGAAAGGTGACAAGACGTAAAATAATAACATGATTTAATGACTAATAGGGCATAAAAAGAATATAAACAACAATAATTTAAAAAAAATCTCCCTGAATTTTCCCAATGACAGGAATGTCTATCAATGCTGAGGAGTCAGACGGATCTCCCTCTTATTAAAATGTGGATCCTGGTTCCACTAACTTGCAATTTGGATTTTATGTACGCGAAATGACTAACTACGAGGAATGAGTACTTTAGATGTCTGTTCGTTCACAACGGGTTAACAGCCACGATGCTCACGAACAATCATCTCGTAAATCAGCGTTTACGGATATGGAACATTACACTAATAAAAACCCTTAAAAATGTAATGCTGACACACACACTAAAATCTACTATTTACAGGAATCTCTCTCGAGACCATCATTTAGCGCGATGACGCACTTGACAATGAGCTGCCAACACCGGCCAATTGCTCAATACACAAGCAAGGAAATACAGCATAGCACGTGACTTTACGGGTCACTGAATGGAATATAAACATGGACTAAACCAACAACAACAAAAGCCTGACTGGCTGATATTACTTTATATGAACAAAACTGCATGTTAAGCTAACGCTTCGGAGATTATCGTGATTCGTAGGCAACTCCCATTTATTTCAACAATTTGTATCATTGATCAGTTCTTAATTCTGTATTTCAAGTAATTACGGTGCCACACAAGCGCTCTCCACTAATGACCTCGCTAGCAACCTTCAGTCCGTCTTGTGAAACATCTCCCCCTTCCTCAATACCTGTCATTGTCCCAACTCCAGTGTGTAAAAATAACTGACCAGCTGTGCCGTTATCTCAAAGAATCAACAGCAGCAAATCTCAACCACCTCAACATATGGTCAGACATTAATCCAAATATCCACAATTGTCCTCGCAAGGTCACAATATGGACATGGCACCAAGCTGACAGAAATCAGTCTACGCTGAAATTCCCGCTTGTAATGACCACAAAATACACACACACACACTTCTGGGAATGACATCACGTTTTTCACACAGGTCGGCTGAATAGGTGGTCGCAAACTATTTAAAAAAATATTAAAACCTACGATAGAGCTGACTGCTCTTCGTCACAAATCACATTGCTCCAAAGGCAATAATCTCACTGAATCTGATCAATAATAAACCAAAAAAAAGAAGGATTAATTACCCTCCAATCTACTGTATAATTATATTACTTCAGTCCTACTTCTGAAACACAACATATCTCCGAGAGACGTTTTTAACCGCATTGCGTAACATATGCAAACACGGTCGTCCACATAGCTACGTTAGTTAAAACAACAAACAAAAACAAGAACCTTCCACTAATAACATATGCGAGCTGTTTCCATGCAAAAGGTGTGTCAGACCAAAACTGAATATACTACGTTAATCGCACAAGCAAATTATTTACAAAAATATGTCCCATACACCATAAGTTAATCAATCAGATAATAAGAATATTATTCAGTACTCATCCTCAGCTAGTCACCCGTCAAAGAACATCAGCAGCCATCTCCCAACTGGATGCTTCTTATCTCATCTCAACCATCTTGACGGAGTGTTGATAGTTCCAGGCTTCTTCAATGGTAAGCGATGTCATCTCTCGTGCTGATTCAAAAAGTTAAATTATTATACACTTGATATCTGACTACTAAATTCGCCGTTTCAGGTACTACTTTCTCCGGAACTGTTCGTTGGCGAATTATCCATGATACTGCCCCTACAAAATATAGTACTATGACTATCTAACACTGAATTTAACACACTTATTAATAATTTCTGTGTCCTTCATGACACGCAAAAGTATAAGTGCTTGTGTCTTCGACACACAAATATAATAAGCTCCGTCCTCAGACGTACAAAAGTAATAAGCCCTACGTCCTCAGACGTACAAGAGTAATAGCCTACGTCCTCAGACGAACAAACGTAATGAGCAATGTCTTGGCTCTTCACGCCACTTATAAATGAACCGGCCCTAGGTCTTGATAGAGGGGGAAATTATATAAAAATTTCTCAAAATAATAGTGGTACAGGAATGAAATAAATATCATTGAACTCGAAAAATAGCGCAGGTCAAGAATATGCCCATTAATCCTAGAATCGATCGTAGAGATGTTGTCTAGCCGATCTCCCGCGTTAATGCTAGCCATAGCGTGCCCAAGCTAGACTTGCCGCGCTGGTAAGCGTTCTTCTCCCATTGGTTCCACATTTTCTGTAACTTGGCGGTTTTTATCAGACCTTGGCCTAGTAGGAGTGTCTAGAATTTTCATCAGCCACTCACGTTACTGCATCATATTTTTTCTAGGCGCGAATATTACAATGAACATACCAGAAGCGTGTCTCACTGCGCGTCGCTTCTATTTTGAGGTGGCCACCACCTGTCCTTCTGAATCATTGATAGGTCTTTCTTTTCACAATCCTAAGTATTTAGCCTTTCGTCAAACTGCTGCAGGTATTTCCTCATTGTCTCCAACCAATGCTTGAAATTTCTTCATCTCTGTCTGGCTATTTTCATGATGCTTGTAGAAATATTTATTAATTGAAGAAATAAAACATCGAATCATTTATCCATCAGAGGTTAAAGGGTTCATAATATCACTTCGCTGTGCTGTCCTGTATTAAGAATATGGCTCGAAATAATGTTCTCAATTCTGTCACAATGCTGCGTATTACTTTAACGAACTGTAACATTGGAAAAGCATTGCTGTTTCACATAACTGTAACCACGATGTTGAAAATACATCTGCCCGAACACCGGCTCTCCATTCACTTTCACAACTTGTATAGCTTGCCTTGCTAACCGCTTCTCGCACTGCACACCGTGCTTCTTTCGTCTTGACTGACTGACTGACCTACTTTCGTTCTCCTAGTATATGCTGCTATCAGCCCCGCTTGCTGGAATACTACTGCTGTCTTCTCCGCGCACCATGTGCTGTACTCAGCTCGACTGGCTGGACTACTACTGTCGTTTTCTCTGCGCTCCATGTGCTGTACTCAGCTCGGCTGGCTGGACTATTGCTGTTTTCCTCGTGCACCATGTGCTGTACTCAGCTCGACTGGCTGGGATACTACTGCTGTCCTCAGACTGTGTGTTGAGCTCCGCTCGGCGCTGTCACGTGACGTTCCCCTACCTTCTGCGGTCATACGTCACAACTATAATCTCGACCACAGTCATATCGGCAATTAAGTTATACCATAACTTAAGGAGTTATCTGCCTTTCTTCAAGTTATCACCATAAAGATTTCTTGATAGTTCTTCTCTTCTGAGATGATATAATATTATATTCCATATAGATCTTGATAATACTTCAATATTCCTCCCATAATTCCATCTGCTTGACTGGTAGTGCCACCTTCATTCTTGGCCTCCTACGTCATTTCCTACCATTCTTCTTGACTCGAACTGAGCGCTATCTTTTCTTCTTTTCCCATAAATCTCAACTACGTCTCGATGTCAACTGGCGTAGCCGATAGCCTCAACTAGGTATCGGGTACAATACCTTTATGGAGGGAGCATCCTTTGACCAATCTAATAAGTCATTCGCCTAATAGTTTGCGGATGGCGGCCATCTTTGTGTCAAAATCGATTCCCCCTATTAATTCAAACACGGTGAAACCGAATGGAACGAAATTTGGTACAGAGATAGCACTAGCAAATGGCATCTCATTGTCATGATTTATATCGCCGCCATATTGACAGAAACGTAATTGCGGCCACATAAATGTTTAAAGCTTAAATCAAATTACGACTAACATAACCATCCGATCTCTACCAAACTTTGCAACAACATACTGAACCCGCTGAGCTAAGGTTCATGTGATATTTTTTATAACAGCACATTTATGATGGGATGTAGTACCTTTGAACACACCCAGAACGCCACGTGGAGCTGAGAGCTCACGCTATACTCTTTGAAGTAGCGGAGAATCGCACTTTTGACTTTGGTGAAGTCTACTAATTAATTATCTGAGGTCTTATTAATCAATTTTATCTTTCCTCGAGACTCAGAATATTCCATTTCGTCATTCAGTATTATTAAAATATTTTGGAGAATGTTATTTTCGCTTAAGGTAAGGTAAATATCCTTGCAGATACGCAAACAGGAATGTAAGTAGTCGCTCAACGACTTCGGTTTGACGACCTACTTCCTCGAGTAACCCTGTGCCTTGCACTACGTCTGGAGAATCCGCCCCGTGTAGGCGTGAAGTTACATCCGTCTTGTTAGACGTAGAGAATATCCGCTGTTTAGCGTGGAAATTGTTATCTGTTGCCATCGAGCACGAATACGTTATAATACGAGTGATAAGTAAGAATTGTATAGTGAATTATTTGCACTACATCTGGAAAATCCGCCCTGTATTGGCGTGAAGTCATAGCCGTCGTGTCAGACGTAGAAAATATCCGCTGTTAAGCGTGGAAGTTATCATCGTGTGCCATCGTGCACGAATATTCTATAAATCACTGTTTATTGATGCACAGTGAACAACAGGAATCATATTGTGATATAATTGGCAAGTATAGTGAAAATTCTAACATTACCGTAACACCACATTTTTGTACCCACGTGTCTGTGGAGGGCCGAGAGCCTGGTGAAAAATATAGAGGTAAACGTGTTATAACTACTTTAAATGAGTGTGATTATGAAAGTATGACATATTTGAATTGCCACAGTGAATTTTTCAATTACAAAACGACGCACATTTCACGGATGCCACGTGATGTAAAAGTGGCGTCAGTACACGTGAAGAACTACAGAACAGTGCTTGATCACGTATTATTCGATATCTGCGAAGTAAAGGCTGTGTTATTAATTGTATTAAAGCCTGTAACATTTACTACGAACATTGTGATTTTTGAAGTGAACGAATGAACTACTACACGATTTATTCCACCACCCACGTGATCAAATTATTCTACACCATGTTTGAGACCAACATCATGGGCTAATACCGCTATGGTATGAGGGTGATGTATCTATTGGAACCAGCATGATGGTGGAACTCCCAGAACAGCGAACGAGGAGGAAGGAACCCAGGACGCCATTCCCAGGCAAATCCAGTACATCCACGAAGTTGTCGACAGAGACAGATCGAACCCTGGTCTTTGGGAGAGTCCAGACGGGAATCCTGATGAGGACGATACCGTTCCGGAGAGCCAGAGGTGAATTTGTTCGACCCTTGTCGTTGAACAGAGGGCTGAGTGAGAGCTCCTCCATTTCGTGAGTTTTTGTACACCCTTTCTCGTTCTAGTTTCTGGTGGTATAGTAGGTTTAATGTAGTTTGTGAACCAACCGAACTCAGTGACAGCCATTTTTATAGGTAGGGAATGTAACTAGTCTAATTAGATGTCATTTATTTCAGTTAGAGTGAGACACCCTTGGGTCAGACATTTTGGACAACCCTGGTGCAGCTTGATGGACGTCGTAGAACGTCAATGCCTATCTTTTGCTAAACGTGACCGAAGTCATTTGAGGCTACTTTGTTTAAACCTATCTGGGGTGATTTTCCAAGTCTTTGCTGATCTTTAGTTATGGCAATCAGATGCCATGGTTATATTTCTTTAACTGCATTTTTTGCAGCCAGTCTTTGTTACACCCCTGACTTCGTTAGAACAGTCGTATCAGTTAGGTAATCGACTGTAATTACCAGTTTTGTAACTGCATTGTATTTCATTTGAGATGTTGCTCAGAAGCCATCAGGTCGAGTGTGGACCTTATAAGTAAAGGTGATGTTTCGTTGTCTAGCATCGAACCCAGTTCCCAACGTGTCATTAAGCAGATCCAGAGTGTGGAATCTGCGCCACAATTATTATTTTTTTAGTGTCATGTGAAGACACGTATTTATTTGATGTTGTACAAGCAACTACTGAAGTATTATATCTTTGAGAGCAAAGAGCTCCAGCAATGTGGCATTGCTACCATTCAGATGTCTTTGGTTTGAAAGACGGAATTATATTATTGTATTCAGATTTATAGCGTGTTTTTTATACACGTACTCTTCGAGGTTTATAACCTATGGTAAAGTTTTTATGATGAGGCCAGTTGTACAGTTTTTATTTTGCGTAAATCGCCGGCCTTGATAGTTAGTGTGTGTTGTGTCAGACCGCGCAGGAATGTTGTAGCCTGTAGCGACACAAACTGGTTTGTGACCCAGTGCCCTTGAGAGCACGCTTGTATTATGAGACAGAATTACTTTGACAAAGGACAGAATGCTTTTAGTATTCGCTTTTCCTTTCATTGCAACTTAGCTAATGGAACCCAGTGTCCAACCTTGTATCCGATCACATGTTTTTATAGATTGTTTTTTGTTAGTTAAACGCACTTTTGCGTGTGCCGTCGTTTGACGTGTACAGTTATGTCTATAGTACGTTGTAGGCTGCCCTATTATAGGAGATATTTATTGTATGAAGGTATTTGTGTGTACCTTGTCCGGGATTGTTCCCGTTGACCAGATGTTATTGGAGGGATACTGAGTGTGCAGGCCCATCCCAGAGTTATTGAACGCGAGCTGTGCGCCACTGGTAACTTGTGTTATTGTGTGTCCGAGTTGTTGTTGCTCGTTGATTGTATTCCGAATTTTGAGACGAGGCTTTTGGTGGAGATTGATCTCAGTGGAGACACTCCGTGCCCAGGCTATTGTCAGTATTATTCGCCATAAACCAACGACAACCTAAACCGACATCTTAATAATAAAACGCATAATTTTGGTAAAACAAAAGCTAACTAACGAATTCTTTCTATCTAACTTTGTTCTTTTGCATTTGGAACCTGCTGACATGGCCGTGCTAATGAAGGTATTTCCTTTTGAGGAAATGACTAGGACAGCTGACACTTTTGTAGCGACCTGAAGCTTGCTCGAACCTTGAGTTCGTAGCTTGTGGAGCGCAGGCCATGCGATGTTAGACGTAGTCTTAACTACGCAGTCGTCACCGTAACTACACACATTAGATGACTATGGCTTACAAAGAGTAAACCAAGGTGCAGGCAGGCATGTTAATAAAACTGTTGTCTCGTCATTAATTATTTATGATGTACAAGTGTATGAATCCTACATGTTACCCTATTGTGTGCTGTTAGCACCTAGTTTCTAAGAATAATTAAATGTTTTTTTTACATGGCTGTTCACTTAGCTTTGAATGTAATTGTTTTCTGTTACGGACGTCATCGCCGTAAATTTTGTTATTAATTGATAGGACTTAGCTAGACGAATTAACGTTAAATGTAAATGTGGAGATGGTATCATCCTAACTTAGATTTGTTTTGCTACCCTGTTAAATGTAAATTCTGATATTAGCTTGATCTTGTAACTTGACCTAGGGACTTGCGTCGTACCATTTTCCTAGTGTTGCTGTTGTTGCTTTGTTATTGTGAGATAGATCTTTCGCGTGGGTTTTCCGTAACTTCTCAGGTAGGGACCTGCTATTTATTTTTGTTTGTTTATTAGCTTGCGGATTAGCCGATTGAAACCCTCCGAACTAGGCTAGGGGCTTGTGAATTTTAACAATAAATTTTCACGGTGTTTTACATAAGTCTGGATGTTTATTTTCTCAGTCTAGTTTTTAAGGTGAACCTTTCCTTAGGCAGTCTATGACCTTCGTCACCATGTACCACGATCCCTGTGGAATACAGATTCTCGTGCCGCTTTGGCCTTTTAGGAAGTTCACCTGATTCTCACGGCAATTATGTCCGACGGATGAGATGTTAGGGAAGTCATTGCGGTTGTTGGCTATCCTGACAGCTCCACCGACGGTCTCAATACCTTTATGGAGGGAGCATCCTTTGACAAATCTAATAGGTCATTAGCCTAATAGTTTGCGGATGGCGGTCATCTTTATGTCAAAATTGATTCCCCCTATTAATTCGAACACGGTGGAACCGAATGAACGAAATTTGGTACACAGGTAGCACTAGCAAAGGGCACCTCAGTGTCATGTTTTATATCGCCGCCATCTTGACGGAAACGTAATGGCGGCCACACAAATGTTAAAAGCTTAAATCAAATTACGATTAGCCCAATCATCCGATCTCTAGCAAATTTAGCAACAACATACCTTTATGGAGGGAGCATCCCTTGACCAAACTAATAGGTCATTAGCCTAATATTTTGCGGATGGCGGCCATCTTTGTGTGAAAATCGATTCCCCTTATCAATTCGAACACGGTGAAACCGAATGGTACGACATTTGGTACAGAGGTAGCACTAGCAAAAGGCACCTCAGTGTTATGTTTTATATCACCGCTATCTTGACGGAAACGTAATCGCGGCCACCCAAATGTTAAAAGCTAAAATGTAATTACGACCAACCTAATAATCTATTCTCTACCAAATTTTGCAACACCATATCTTTATGTGGGAAACATATTCTGACCAAACTGCAAGAACATCAGCCCAATAGTTTGCAGATGGTGGCCAAGTATGTGTGCAAATCGATTCCCCCTATCAATTCAAACACGGTGAAACCGAATTGAATGAAATTTGGTACAGAGGTAGCACTAGCAAAGGGCACCTCATATTCATGTTTAATATCCATATAGCACGTTGTATTTCAACAAGCTACTACAACCAACATTCAATCATACTCCTTGAAAAGGACAAAGAGTTATAACAATACCCATGCATTTAGGAGAAAGTAGGCTATATGTTCTTTCCTGAACATCTTGTTTTAGCCTACTTTCGATTTTTGAAAAAAATGAAAGTAGACTTATGAGATCACTACAGGGCGAAAAAAAAGTGTGTCTGTCTGTGTGTGTGTGAGTCTGTGTGTGTGCGTGTGTGTGTGTGAGTGTGTGTACTCTGAATGTCTGTCCCCCCCTATCAATTCGAACACGGTGAGCGCAAATTGTACGAAATTTGGTACAAAGTTAGCACTAGCAAAACACCTCAGTGTCATGTTCTATATCGCCGCCATCTTGACGGAAACGTAACGGCGGCCACACAAATGTCCAAAGCTTAAATCAAATTACGACTAACCTAATCATCCGATCTCTGCCAAATTTTGCAACAACATACCTTTATGGGGGCAGCATCCTTTGACCAAACTAATAGGTCATCAGCCTAATAGTTTGCGGATGGCGGCCATCTTTGTGTGAAAATCGATTGCCCCTATTAATTCGAACACGGTGAAACCGAATGGAACGAAATTTGGTACAGAGGTAGTACTAGCAAAGGGAACCCCAGTATCATGTTTTATATCGCCGCCATCTTGACGGAAAGGTAATGGCGGCCACACAAATGTTCAAAGCTTAAATCAATTTACGACTAACCTAATCATCCGATCTCTACCAAATTTTGCAACAACATACCTTTATGGAGGGAGCATCCTTTGACAAATATAATAGGTCATTAGCCTAATAGTTTGCAGATGGCGGCCATCTTTGTGTCAAAATCGATTACCCCTATTAATTCGAACACGGTGAAACCGAATGGAAAGAAATTTGGTACAGAGGTAGCACTAACAAAGGGAACCCCAGTGTCATGTTTTATATCGCCGCCATCTTGACGGAAATGTAATGGCGGTCACCCAAATGTTCTAAGCTTAAATCAAATTACGACTAACCTAATCATCCGATCTCTACCAAATTTTGCAACAACATACCTTTATGAAGGGAGCATCCTTTGACAAATCTAATAGGTCATTAGCCTAATAGTTTGCGGATGGCGGCCATCTTTGTGTCAAAATCAATTACCCCTATTAATTCGAACAAGGTGAAACCGAATGGAATGAAATTTGGTACAGAGGTAGCACTAGCAAAGGGCACCTCAGTGTCATGTTTTATATCGCCGCCATCTTGCCGGAAACGTAATGGCGGCCACCCAAATGTTCAAGGCTTAAATCAAATTACGACTAACCTAATCATCCGATCTCTACCAAATTTTGCATCAACATACCATTATGGAGGGAGCATCCTTTGACCAAACTAATAGGTCATTAGCCTAATATTTTGCGGATGGTGGCCATCTTTGTGTGCAAATCGATTCCCCCTATTAATTCGAACACGGTGAAACCGAATGGAACGAAATTTGGTACAGAGGTAACACTAGAAAAGGCCACCTCAATGTCATGTTTTATATCACCGCCATCTTGACTGAAACGTAATCGCGGCCACCCAAATGTTAAAGGCTAAAATGTAATTACGACCAACCTAATAATCTTGTCTCTACCAAATTTTGCAACAACAAATCTTTATGTGGGAAGCATATTCTGACCAAACTGCTAGATCATCAGCCCAATAGTTTGCAGATGGTGGCCAAGTATGTGTGCAAATAGATTCCCCCTATCAATTCAAACACGGTGAAACCGAATTGAACGAAATTTGGTACAGAGGTAGCACTAGCAAAAGGCACCTCAGTGTCATGTTTTATATCGCCGCCATCTTGACGGAAACGGAATGACGGCCACCCAAATGTTGAAAGCTTAAATCAAATTTCGACCATCCTAATAATTTGATCTCTACCGGATTTTGCAACAACATGCCATTTTGTGGAAAGCATCTTATGACTGACTACAAGGTCATCAGCCCAATAGTTTGCAAATAGCGGCCATGTATGTGTGCAAATCCATTCCCCAGATCAATTCAAACACGGTGAAACCGAATTGAATGTTTTTTTTTACAGAGGTAGCACTAGCAAAGGGCACCTCATATTCATGTTTAATAACCCTATAGCACGTTGTATTTCAACAATCTACTACAACCAACATTCAATTATACTCCTTGAAAAGGACAAAGAGTTATAACAATACCCATGCATTTAGGAGAAAGTAGGCTATATGTTCTTTACTGAACATCTTGTTTTTTCATAAAATGAAAATATGCTAAAAATGTGTTTCGCGTTTTCTGATTACGTCCGTTATCGTGTGGATCTTTTGGTAGAGTTCGTTTTGAGGTCTCTTCATTCAAATACCGTTATTGTTAACTGCCCCGTAAATCTTTTTGAGAATTTTTCTTTCCTGTTTTTCTATAGACTTTATTTATATATTCATTTATTTAGAGTATGGATTTTAGTGCTGGGAGTGTCCGAGGACATGTTTAGCTTGCCAGAGTTTGTTGCAGCTTTCATGCAGACACCCATTGGGTGAGCTACACGTACTGTCGCGTGTGGATGAGATGAAATGAAGATGAATGAGCAAGTTCTATTTCAAGTAGTTCCAACTTTGTCTACCAGATGCCCCTGACACCTAGAAACGAACGTTGAAACTTGATACAGCGTTTCTAACGAAATATAACCTAAACATTTGGCTACAAGCTACCAATTGTAGTGGTAGGTTCTTTTTCATGCCATAAATCAATGCCATGGACACTTCCACTTTGAGGAACAATAATTTGGTATGACTAAACCTCAGAAGTAATCATTAAAAGATGATGATAATTGTTTTAAGGGGCCTAACATCTACGTTATTGGCCCGTTATAGTTTGGGTCATAGTGAAAACTATAACGAATAGCCTACTAACTACAGACTTACATCCTAGAAGAAGAAATGGTAAACAAATAAAGAATAAGGCAATTAAAGTACAGGAGGAAAAGAAATGCCTTCAACCCTCGAACAATGAGTATTGAGGGACCTGGAAGGAAGAAGCGCCATGAAAGGCAGGTAGTGAAGGGAAAGAGGAGAGGGTCCACCCCAGAGGGAATGGAAAAAAGGAAAAAAACAAGATGTTCAGCAAAGAACATATAGCCTACTTTCTCCTAAATGTATGGGTATATTTATAACTCTTTGTCCTCATCCCTAAAACCACCTCTACCACCATGTAGTGTTTGTTTTCTTTTATATTGATAATTAGCCAGTAAGTGTCAAAATCAATAGTATATACTTTATGATGATTGAATAACAAAACTACTAACTTATTGTAATGCATTCACGTCCGTTAATCTCTATATTAAGCCAGCCTGCAAACTTAAGAATCTTTCGTTTTGGGTACCTTCCCCTTTAAAAATCCGCGCCGATCACAGTAGGTTGGTGCTGCGGCCTAGCAGTGAATTAATATTTTTATGTTCGACCCTAACTATTATGTGTCAGAAAACTGTATCATAATTAGGCTCATTATAACACTATTTTTTTTCATTATGAAACAGTTTCTCCCACCAATCAGAGCTCAAGAAACAGTTGTGTGACCAATTAGATAAGGATACCTTCGCGCAGGCGTTCAAAATCCAGCATGTCTATATAAATTACCGAAATTGCACCGTCCATATGTTCCCGTAAATAAACTGAGACAAGAAATGGCACTGTGCCTTAATATCCCCAAAATCAATTTCTACACAGCGCGTGGTTTTGAAACGACTTCGGTGACAGTTTTACTGAATACTGGAGCACAATCTGAACATATGTCATTGAAGCACACAGAGCGCATGCGTCGGTTGTCCAGAGAGCTTAGCAAACAGAGATATACTACCCACCGCAGCACCCGATCACAACATTCTAGTGACTGAACAGATATTTATGAATATTTATGTTAAAACATATAATAAAGTTATAATTATCGTCGAACATAAACAGTCGTATGCAACTCCCCTATAATGGTAATTAAAACACTCGTATGGAAATTATAAAACTCGCATACGCTCGTTTTATAAAAATACTCGTGTCTTAATTATGGCCATTATAGGCTCGTTGCATAATGTACTAATCTTGTACGCCTCTTGGTGTTCAATGAGCAGGCAGTTTAAAGTAGCCAGGAGGGAGGCGATCCTGCTGGCAGTGTTTAAAGGTAATCGGAGCGCGATCGTGGCTAATAGTTGAACTACCAGTATTACAAAATTGCCATACTTCAGGAGGCCAGGTATTTACACAGCGTTATGTTTGGAACAATATTACCCACATAACCCACAAGAGGACAGCACCGTACAGAGACATTAAGAAGGCTGTGGTTGATGACAACGTGTATCTAGTTCTTCTATTCTCCTTTTCCTAATGTCTTCTGTTTATGTGCAATGCTGGGACTGTGATTTTATTAATAAACGAGTGTATACATTAGCCTCCCCTTTGAGCTAAATGACATTTTATTCAGAATCTGTGGTAAGAACTTGTGCACATCATTTGTAAAAGAATTCAAGAAAAAAAAAAGTTAACGGTAGCAGTATTCGATCCCCAGTCTACTGCGTGACAGACTAACATGCTAGCCCAGAGCTAACCATATCCTTAAGGTCATCGTGTTCTTAACTCATATATTAGATACAACCTGTTGGCAAATAATGACTTGAAATAAACGATTTATTCACTGCAGTACATCTTCATTATAGATCATTTCATACAAAGTTTATATTATTGTATCAGTAGGGTATATCACATACAACATACTAAAACTACTGAAATATAAGACAGGCACATGAGGACAGCTGCCATCTTGTCGTGTGACACAGGCGGCTCAGCTCTTTTAAGCCACTCATACAATATAATATTAAATTATAATAAAAAACGGATCACGAACTTCAGGATAGCTTAAACCACCCTAGGCTCGATAATCGGAATTAGTAGGTCTTAAGCTATTGTTTATAATGGTTGCATAATTCACACGGCCGCCATCCTGAAATAGCAAGGCCGATGACCTTGAAGTTTGGGTGAAAGACGCGTCCTATATAAAGGTATGTTGTGACCAAATTTGGTAGAGATCGGATGATTAGTTTAGCCGTAATTTGAGTTTACGTTTTGAATGATTGAGTGGCCGCCATTCAGTTTTGGTAAAGATGGCGGCGATATAAAGTATGACACTGAGGTGCCCTTTGCTAGTGCTACCTCTGTTCAATTCGGTTTCACCGTGTTCGAATTGATAGGGGGGGACAGACATTCAGAGTACACACACTCTCACACACACACACTCACACACACAGACTCACACACACACACATACACACACACACACACACAGACACACAATTTTTCGCCCTGTGTTGATCTCATAAGTCTATTTTCATTTTTTGCAAAAATCGAAAGTAGGCTAAAAACGGACCCAGCTCAGGAATCCCTCGGGGTCACCTACTCCGGAAGTCATCAGCCAAGAGCCCTTGAGGATGTAGCACTATCGAGGGAGCACCAGGAGTGGTGGGGCTACACACATCCTGCCTCCATAAGGGCCTTGAGCAGGAGGCAGGAGATATCATGAAGAGACCAGGAGAAGTCTGACCCCTCAAAGAACGGGTATAAGGAAAGATGTGTCAAGGGCCAATTAACGTGGTAAAGTAAGGGACTCCCTAGGCCTCGGATACCCTAATACCGTCAGGGTCGGAAGGAAGTCGAAGCAATGCCGGACTGAGATGGGATCCCGTGGTCGCCAACCCACGTCCCACAAGTTGTGAGTCCCTGGGGGGTGTCATTAAAAGAAATGGATATCCTAACAAAGAATGAATTAATATATAGCCTACATATATATATAATTGAATGTTTGTCTGTTTTTTCTGAATTTCCACGGAAATTTGCGATATTTGCGCGTTTCAGACTGTTTTATGACGGATGCGCGTAAAAATAAAATTTTTGTCTGTCTGTCTGTTTGTCTGTTTGTCTGTGGACAATTTTTTGAGTCCTTATAACTCGTGAACGGCTGGGTGGATCAACGTAAAATTTGATACAGATATCCATCAGAGGCGCGACACTAATCATTGATGTAACACTTCTCCGAACCTCTCATAAAAGGGGTACTACCCCCTTAAAATACATGCTGAAATAGGCGTAGAAGGGTGAGACAAAACTCATTTTCAGCCTCTCAATGTGGGAGACATTTTAAGGCCCTAGAATCAACAGTTTTTGAGATATTCCCAGAAAACTAATTTCACTTAATAAATTAATGAAAGAATGCATGCCGGTAACCATGGCAACTGAATCTCAGAGGTCCATCTATTTCTGTAAGTCGCAATGCAATTCCATTTATTACATTACTGTGAAGGTTTGCAAACGGCTATAAGGTTACAACGGATCCAAATTAAGCTGAAATATTCATCAATACATATAATGCGCTTAAGGGGTCAAGGGGTACCCTAGAATTTTTTCACGCGATTTACACGTGCGGGTATGGTACGGAAGGTCTATTCTATATATTCTCTATTAAATAAGAATGAAAGTCGCCTCCGTAGAGTAGTAGCCAACATGGTTAGCTGCCACCCGAAGGTCGTGGGTTCGATTCCCGGCTCTGCAACGAAATTTGAAACGTGGTATGAGGACTGGAACGGGGTCTACTTAGCCTCGGATTCCCACCTCAGCCATCCTCGAAGTGGTTTTCCGTGGTTTCCCACTTCGTCTTCGGGCAAATGCCGGGATGGTACCTCCTGTAAGGCCACGGCCGCCTCCTTCCCTCTTCCTTGCCTATCCATCCCAATCTACCCTCACCTTCCCATCCCTCATGAGGCCCCTGTTCGCTTTGCAGGTGAGGCCACCTGGGCGAAATGCTGATCACACCTCCCCAGTTGTATCCAAACCGACCAAGTGTTCCCAGCTCTAGGACACTGCCTGGAAAGGCGGTAGTGGTGAGTTCCCTCGCTGAGTCGGTGGGAACCACCAACCTGGAGGGTAAAATTGACTACAAAAAATTTGTCTTTATTTTCTGAATTTCCTCGGAAATACGTGATATTTGCCCGTATTAGACTGTTTTATGACAGTTGCGCGATTTTTTTGTCTGTCTGTTTGTCTGTGGACAATTTTGTGTGTACTTATAACTCACGGCTGCGTGGATTAACGTAAAATTTGATACAGATATCCATCAGAGGCACGACACTAATCATTGATGTAACTCTTCTCCGTACCTCTCATAAAAGGGGGCCTACCACCTTAAAATACATGCTGACATAGGCGTAGAAGGGTGAGACAAAACTCATTGTCAGCCCCTCAATGTGAGAAACGAAACTCGGGGGCCCTAAAAGGACCCCGAAAACCACATTTTAAGGTTCTAAAACCAACAGTTTTAAAGATATTCCCAGAAAACTAATTTCACTTAATAAAATAAAGAAAGAATGGCAACTGAATCTTAGAGGTCCATCTATTTCTGTAAGACGCAATGCAATTCCATTTATTACATTACTGTGAAGGTTTGCAAACTGCTATAAGGTTACAACGGATCCAAATTAAGCTGAAATATTCATCAATACATATAAGGCGCTTAAGGGGTCAAGGGGTACTCTAGAATTTCTGTTAAGGTATGCAAATGGCTATAAGGTTATCACTGAACCAACTGTAACTGTAAATTTCATCAATGCGCTTAAGGGATTCAAGGAGTACCCTAGATATTTTCAAACGACTACACGCGCGTTATGTCGTACAGAAGGTCTATTATATCTCCAAACAGCAACATTATTTTACAAAATTCATGATTTGAAATAGTAGACTATTTTTTGCTGCTTTTAGGAATTTGGGCCATTGGAGTCTAAAAAACCTGAATTTTCATGTACCACAAGCCTGTATAATTTATAAAAGGGGCTTCCTGTGGTTGGGCACTTGACACTACGGTTAGGGTCAGTTTGTATGTGACTTGTATTGCGATTCGTCTATGAGGTTTTCAATATTATTTTCACGTCAGGAAGAACACGTTAGGTAAATTCAGTTTGACAGCATATTTTAACTAATCATTTTTCTTGGTCGACAAACAGGTTCCAAGCCCCTAACCATTGCAACAGTAGCTCAATTGATAACATCTGGTTATTAATATCTAAGACCGTTCGAAGAATGTGTGCTTCTGCTAGTATATATATATATATTACATATATATATATACTCTATATTTATATATATCTATTTGCATATGAGTAGTTTATTAAAATGAAGTGCCAAAATGTAAAAACGTATAGTTCCAGTCATCAAAAAAGCGCTAAAAGAAAAAAAAAAACGTTGTCAATATTTTGAGGAAATGTTGAATGTTATAGTGCTTCAGGTAGGAAATGATGTTGTCTTAGGCTTAATGTGTTACATGCATAGTTGCGTACCAATAATTAGTTTAAAGTTTAGAAGTCATTATTTTATTCAGTGCTGCTTATACAAACTGTCATTTGTAACTCATCAGTCGGTCAACACGAATTTGCCCAAAGACTGGGCGGGGTACAATGTATCCAGTAAGTAAATAACACTCGTGGGAAAGCATACATGTATTAGTCAAGTTCACTATTGTAATGGGGCAATTTTTAGGATTACACGTTTCGAAGGTCGACTCACTTGCACAACCTAACCTTGCTTCTGAAACGATTTCTCAAGTATAATTTAGATAAGCTATTACTTGTATAAAATGGAATGTTTTGGGTATACTTTATTTGCCACGGTGGGTGAGTGGATAGCGTGTCGGTCTACAAACCCCAAGATTGCAGGTTCACTTTTGGCCGTGGTAAGTGATTTTTTGAAAGGCGGCAAAAATACGACACGCATGTAAAACGATGTTGGTATGTCAAAGAACCCATATGAATTCAGTAGGCCGTGTTCATAATGGCAAAATTAATCTCGGGAGTTTCCGCCAACACAAAGTTCCTCATTTCTCTACTAGAAAGCGCAATAGTGTTCAAGGAGGTTAAATATTTAACCTCTTTGACTTTCATAGTGATTCAAGAAACAACGAAATTTGACATGCAAGCCAAGCTACCCACGGGGTGTCAAATTACAAAGCTTGCACCCGGCACCCGAGGCCATTCGATATTATTATTATTATTATTATTATTATTATTATTATTATTATTATTATTTATTTCTTAGGCAGCCCATGCTATGGAAGTTTCAATTCAGAATGGATTTAGATTTGTAAACTTTGAGGAACTCATAGCTTGTCTATATGGAGCTCAGAAACTCAAACTTTTAGAAAAGTCTTTCCTTGCTTAAACTTCTTCGTTCCTAGTTAGATACCATAAAAGCTTCCTCAGAAGCAATGTCTGTAGTATAGATAGTTTCAATGAGTTAGAATACCTGCTGTTCAGGCTAGTGATAATAGGAGTATATTTCATACTATGTGGGTGTGGTACGGCATACCTACAACTTACTATTCCTGTTTATACGAGGTCAAGAATGAGGTGAAATGAAATTGCATGTGACTAGTAGCTTTTAAGGCCGGATACAGGTGGTTTATTGGAAGGCACCCTCCCAGAATTCACCTAGATATTTCAATATGACACCTCTATGATACTGCTAATTCTATCCATATATTTACTGACCAACGTTAGTTCGGGACATCCAGTAAAAATCATAGTTCTTTCCTTCAATGCCCTATCAATGCAAAAGAGATTAAACACCCTCTGGAGATGAGAAATGAAATCTAAGGGTGATCTCTACACGATTGGTGATTGTGGTCTCGTTTCCAAGTTGTGAGTCTTTTCAAATAAGAACCAATTCATACAGTTCAGTTTCTTACCCCCATTCAATGCACTCGCCTGGCTGGGATTGTGTGTAACGGGGATGCTCTGGAACGGAAAGAGGGGAGTGCCAAATGGGAGTGTTATCGGAACGTGTGCACGAGCTTAGTCGTATGTGGGCAGCCTTGCGATACGAGAGAATGGGATGTGATGACGGCGCAAGGTTATTGGAAGAACAACGGAGATAGAGTCACGCAGGAAGAGCTGGACTACTCACAACAATGAAATGACAGATCCCTTTGGTTGAATTGAGACTGCTTTATTGTTAACTAGCAGCCCGCCCCGGCTTCGCCCGGGAACAGTTATGAATGCAAGGTGATAGGCTACTTTTAACCGAGGTCTTATAAGATTTCCCTGTTTACGACA
Source organism: Meconema thalassinum (assembly GCA_946902985.2). NCBI lineage: Eukaryota > Metazoa > Arthropoda > Insecta > Orthoptera > Tettigoniidae > Meconema > Meconema thalassinum. The sequence goes on from OX336388.2 coordinate 1,027,321,287, forward strand.
TTTGTCGTTTTCCTTCCAGCAGTGAACACGAAAATATTTCGATTTGATGTAACACGCGATAGAGCCACGTAAAGCTGTCCATGAGAAAAACATTCTCCACTGATATCAAGTCCAGATACGCAAAGTGTCTGACCTTGTGCTTTGTTCATAGTCATGCCAAAGCAGACTCTTACTGGGAATTGTACTCATTTGAAATGATAAGGCAAATCTGAAGGAATCATAGGGATTCTGGGTACTAAGACCGTTTCTCCTGTACCACAGCTAGTTAAAATAGTTGCTTCAATGAAACCGTTTTCCAAAGTTTTCACTACCACTCGCATCCCATTGCATAACTTTGGTAAGTGTAAATTACGTAGCAATATAATAGGCACTCCCACTTTTAAATAAGCTTATGTGGTGGCAAGCCAGAAGGAAGTAAAGAATTTAGGAATTCTGTAGGGTATTGAACAGCTTCTTCACTATCGACTACTGCGTCTACTGAGTCATATACTTAAGCCTGGGCAGTGAATTTGGAGAACACCAAATCATTAATTTTCACAACTTGTTCTTTTGTCGGCGATAATATTGCTCTTTCTTTAAACCATGAAAGAGACTTGTTAGATAGGTCATGAATATTAGGATAAACGCTATCAATCAATTCTTGAATGCTGCTTACTAAAACACAGAAATCGTGACTGAGGATAATTTTCCCGTCAATGACCGGTAAATCTCCATTTCCGACTCTAAGTAACATATTAGCAAACAGGCTATTATCTTCTGGAGATAAGAGTACTCTCATGTTAGTTTTGAGTGCCAATTTTGTTATATCCGTTCAGATGCAAGATCTTTTTAATAAAGCGTTCACTTCGTCGGCTCTCGTTCCTCTGGTAAGATTTGACGAAAATCTCCTGCGAACAAAACTGTGCAGCCTCTCATAGGTGTGTTCCGATTCCTTAGATCACGCAAGGTCCTGTCTACAGCTTCAACGGAAGTTTTGTGCGACATTGTAGCCTCATCCCATACAACTAAAGAACAATTTTGGATTAAACAGGGAGTGCTACTTTGTTTTGAAATATTACATACGCTTCCATCATTACTGCTGACTTACAAAGGAAGTTTAAATGTTGCATGTACTGTTCTTTCCCCTTCCAAAAGAGTGGCTGCAATTCCAGATTATGCGACGGCAAGAGAAATATTACCACCAGGCCTCACTTTGTCGAGCAACAAATTAATCAGGAACGTTTTGCCTGTGCCTCCAGGGCCAACGAGAAAAAATATCTTACCTTCCTTCTTAGTGATGCTAGATATAATGGTGTCATAAGCTTGTTTCTGATCGTGGTTCAGACGGTGTTCTACTTGAGCAACGGTTTGAAGGAGCCGAGGACGAAGTCTTCTTTCTCTTGTGACAATCGAGAATTTATTTGTTGCTCTGTTTCATTGTTATGTGATAAACGCTTTTTTTCGATGCCAATGAACTATGACCTATATCCGTTTCACCCCTCGGCATAATGGCATAAAATCACTGACTGCACTTCCAGGGAATGGCGAGGTGCATGAAACACAAACCCCCCTTCCTTCCAATCTTAACTTGACTGTGTATTTTGCGGAATGGAAAGTTCTCAGGCGAAATGAAGAAAAGCCGAGTTGCACTTCAAGGGAAACTTCAAACACAACCACCCTTCTCTGAAGTCTTAACTCAACACGACTTGACGGTTTGCTGCTGGCTGTATCTGGGGGCGAAATAGGTTCGCCCGCAAGTTAGGCTGTAACAGGGCCGATAGACGCGCCGTTAGTAGCTCGTAAACTGTCGCTTCAGTATTTGAATGGACATGGTTGGAAGAAATGAAAACGTAAAAACACTTATAGTGGGCGATATATTGAAGATAGACATATGCTCTCCCGGACTTTTATGTAGAACTTTTCATGCTGAACAATTCTTACACTCATAGTACTTAGATATTTTTAACGGTTTGCCCAGCGTAAGCTTACAAAGCGGTCGGACGCCAGTTTTTTTTCGACATTTTCACTGAAATCGTTACTGCTCGGCTTCCTTTGATCACAAATAAATTCTTTTCTACATAAATCATCCTCAAGATATCCTTTATAGAATGGTGAACTCCGACCGCATCAAAATCTATCCAGAGGTTCTCCAGATTACCCGTGACTTCCAAGAATTGAGGACTTCGTTTTATACTAAGTAGAGATATAGTGCAGGCCTTTTCAACAGAGATTGCTGATGGCCCGCCATGAAAAGCGAGAAAAATTAAGTTTGAATAATTCTATGATAATTATTCTAAATGTTATTCTTACAAGTTAGATACCTTCCTATTTCAAATTTGCCGATTTTGTAAGGACGGAATACGTTAGATAACAATGTTCAACAAAACACCGCCTTGAATTTCTTTCCTCACAATAGCTAAACTACCCTAATTTTTTGGTCGAGAAAACGAATATGATATTAGATTTTGTTTATTAGCTCTAGTTTTACAGATGTATTAATTTCAAATAAATGGTACTAAAATGCTCTGCAAATCTCTTTCCTTTCTGAAAGAATCTTAACTACCCTAATTTTGGGATGAGAAAAATTAATATGACATTACATATTGATTAGAATCTGTAATTCTGGTGTTACAGATACGCTAATCTTGAAAAAATGGGCTTATTCACGTCAACGTTTTCTGTTTGCCAGTCGCTTGTACTCCTTTTCAGGGTCGAATCATGTCATTGTCCAACAGTAGTCCACAGGCTTAGCAATGTTCCATTTTCCCAGGTACCTTCGTTCCGTTTTCGCCATATCCTGATGGAATCGCTCTCCATGTTCTTCACTAAGCAGAGCACATTTCACGAAACATTGGCAAGAATGACTGATGTTTCCTGTATTCAGCTGTGCCAATATAATCTCAAGACTACAAATTTTTCTAGTAGTCATTTAAACTACCACTAACCCATTACTGCTGTACTCGGAAGTGACAATACAATCTCGAAAAGTCCAATTTCATAGAAATTATCCTTACAACTTACATAGGCTGTACCTGAGAACCAAGAGCTAACTGGCAGTTTTTAATGTTATTTTCGTTTTCTCCATGGTGGAGTGAAACAGAAATAGCTACGTTCAAGTCGGAAAGATTGTCACTGTTGGTCATTGTAATTCCTGAGATAACCTCAATTTTTTTTTGTTTTTGTTTCTTAGCGTATGGCTTTTTGCCGGGAGTGTCCGAGGACATGTTCGGCTCGCCAGAGTTTGTAGCTTCTTCTATGCGGACACCCATGGAGTGAGCTACAAGTACCGTCGCGTGTGGAGTGTTGTCTGGGGAGGAAAGTGTGACTGTAAGGACTAGGAGTTGGAAGGTAGCGGCTGTGGCCTATAGTTAGGGACCAACCCCGGCATTTGCCTGGAAGGAAGATGGGAAACCACAGAATACCATCTTCAAGGTTGCCGGCGGGGGGATTCGAACCTCCTCGCCTCCCGGATGTGAGCGACTGCCAGCAGCCATGCCGTAACGACCACGGCTAACTCACCTGGTACCTCAAATCATATGCCTCAACGGCAGTGTAGAGAGACACAAATTAGTAGCTGTATCTCGCTTCATTAAATAAATACATTTAAAAAAGTGCGGTGATGGATTGTAAACGAGTCTATTCCCGCTGCGCTTCTGCATTGATCGTTTGTTAATCGATACTTTCTGGCTCACAGTTAAGAATCTGAGTATTGTATTCGATCTTGGATCGGTAAGCCCACACTTCCTATGTTTTCTCGCGAAGCGTGTTGAAGATGCTATGCTATTTTATTTTGCTACTAATATAGTGAGGTGTAGTATTTTATATTGTTGAGGAGCGAAGGCTACTAGTGCAATCATGTCGTGCAGCACACAGAGGAAAGTGGACACCGAGAACCGCCAGTTTAAGAAAGAGTGGACGGAACAGTTTTGTTTTGCTGGTTCCCAGGCAATATGTTTAATATTATAATTTGTTCCTATGCTATTCGAACATAGCACAGTTTTACTTTGCTATTGGGACTTTGGTTAAATTAAAACTCAGCAATTCTTCTAGGTTTGTGCCGTGTCTTGTGTGGGGTTTCGCCTAGGACACCAAGCTAGGCTCATCCTAGGCGAAACCCCACACAAGACACGGCACAAACCTAGAAGAATTGCTGACTTTTAATTCACCGGCCGTGAAAGCCAATACACCATCTTTTTGGAAGCTTTCATAGGGAGGTTACGGCTGCTTGAGCTTTTGGTTCTCGCAGTCAAGGAGTGCAGTTGCATTCTATATAAAGGGAGGTATCGCGCAGTTCGATACTCCTGTGGGGGTCCGGGCAGGGACACCAAGAGCCCGCCGATGAGCCTAGCTTGGTGTCCTAGGCGAAACCCCACACAAGACACGGCACAAACCTAGAAGAATTTCTGAGTTTTAATTCACCGGCCGTGAAAGCCAATACACCATCTCTTTGGTTAAATGTTTGACCTAAATTCTGCATTTCCGCTCCTCGAGTACCTTAAATAATCGTAAAATTAATTAATTATAAGTCAGTCATAAGGCCAGAAGCCTTATATGTCATGGAGTGTCTTTCTTTAAACCGGAAGAGTCTGATGGAGAAGATGTAAATTAGAGAGAGGAGAATTCTCCGGAAGATCCTCGGTCCTGTAAAGATAGGTGAATAATTTCGTAGGCAACATAACTCCGAGCTCTACGAACATATAGAGAAACTATCTGATTGTGCGAGAAAAAAAGAGAATAGCCTTTTATGGCCATATTGATAGATTACCTTCCACAAGATTGACCAATCATCTGGCACAATAAGAAGGTTCGTACCACGGGGTTGACGGAAACTGAGGAGGATGTTAACGAACTGGGAATATCAGATCTGCATGACAGACAGGCTGTGAGGCGTGCTTTGAAGGACGTCCATGGTTTTCAGGAGAAACCTTGGAAGAAAGGTACCTATTTCAAGGATGGCCGACGCCAGGGTTCGAACTCATTGGTTTACTGAGTCCGAAGCAACCTGGACCCCATGGCATTGTGCCTCAGCGCGCATAGCTACCGCGGCTGGTTTCGTCTTTTCAAGAGGGATATATTCGGTTTTATATTTCATTTAATAAGTTATTTACTTTGCTTAGTTCTTAACTTTCTGAAACTTCATTAAATAAACTTTGTCTTTGCTAAACTGTATTATTTTATTCTACGTGATTTTGAATTTATATTCAAAAACCAGATATCAATTAAAATGTTGCAATTTTAAGGTCATTTTAAAACTTTCATAGGGCAGTTGTTTGAAGATTTTTAGGTCATAACTGCATACTTACGTGCATTTTTTCATTGTTAAACAGCGCTTTAAAATCCTTGCCCTATATTAACAATATCCTGTGAACTGTTCTCTGTTGCAGACAAGCTAATCGGGAAATTCGTGTTGGGCTCCTACATGTTCGCTCGAGGGAAAGCTCTGACACACTGGAACACTGCATTCGGCAGTCCCATGGAAAAGATCCTCCAATGGCATGCCCTTGGCGAGTGAACTCGGCAAGACTCGGGTCATGTCGAAAGATTCAGTGAAAGGGAGGATCTATGCGGCATGACATTTCAAGGATAGCTACAATATAGTTTCTCCTCTGTAGAACCAAGTAGAAGATTATATACACAGTAGCTCATAAAAGGATAAATAAAGAATATAGAATATTTAACACCGTCGTAGCTTTTCATTTGTATCAAGAGAAGATGAAATTGAAATAATCCTGGAGGTTAAAACCATTCTTATATGAAGACCTTATTTCCAAAGTGACGTATATCCAAAATTGAGGGCTTATCAGTTTTTTCTTTTATAAGCCAGATTATAGGTTTTCTCAACGTATATCAAATTTTTTATGTCGCAATACGTCGTATATCCCATATTAACATGATCTAATAATTAATTTATTTGCAAAGTGACGTAACTCTAACGTGTATTTATTTCCAATGTGTCTTATATCCATGTTGACTAATCTGATGGCTGTCTGGACATCACGTGATAATCAAGGCCATGGCTAACTTTGAAAAATATGTAGAACATCAGTTTGTGTTTGTTGTGTTTAAACCCTTTAAATGTTCCTAAATACCACTCAAAGCCTATGTCAATATATGATTTATTTCCAAAACGTCCTAACTGCAACTTACAGGAGACGATTACCACCATTCCCATTGATAGGAGATTTTTAAAACACAGTGTCAGGATGTGCATAAACGTAGTGAATGAAATTACATTATATTCATTATCATATCTGAATTTAATTATACGAAGAAACAAAAACGCGATTTCTGATGTTTTGCATTTCATGGATTTACGTCACTTTGGAAGTAAGTTCTTCAAATGACCTCAACGGTTGGATGCAGGAAAAATTCTTTAAATTATTTCCTAGCTGGTACTTTCTTTCAAGTCCAGTGCATGTATTTAATTCTAAATTAATTCACCAAAATTAATCGCTGAAAGCCTCACAAACTGAGCAGATCATTTAGCTACACGTATTCAATACCTTCCTATGCGACTGAATTAAATACAAACAAATGGAAAGAACTAAAAGAGATGAGATGAATTTCAATTTCATTTAACCGAGAACAGAACTGAAATCTGTCAAAGATTTGATTTCAAACTTAACAACTTGTATGTGAAGTGAGCATGAAGAGTCAGAGTGTGTACACGTGTAGAATATGATAGTTACGAATTATTCGACTTACTTTCAACTAGGAGGTAGACTGTGTGGTGACGATGTGAGTAGAATGTCACAATGACTGAAAATTAATAAAAGAGCACATACCATTAAAATACATTTTCATTTTTCATGTATCAACCACTAGATGTGGAAATGTATAGTATTTCGGGAGGCTTTGGATACAGGTGCTATCATTCAATAGTTCAAATGTCATTAACCCAGATACTCTCACTAATCTATGCTAAGTATTTTGATTGTTTGTAAAGCCTTTAGGTGAAATTACTTGTGAAATTTTATTTATGTACCTAATTTGATCTGCAAATATGTTTTGACTCCATAAATAAAATGATATCATCCTGCAGTATTCAATATTTTAAATGTATCCCTTCCTGTATTACATTCACTTTTGAAACCAAGCTTAGAGATGCAGTTCCACACGTTGACTGACGGACACCGAAATAGCCACCCGAAAACAGCTTAATGAAGCAGAAGAAGAAGAAGAAGAAGAAGAAGAAGAAGAAGTGAAAAAGCACAAGTAAGCTACTCATACGTTGAAACAATGCCAGACTCGGTGGTTCTCATTGTTTGCTAACCCCTCTCCTATAATTTTTGAACGCTGAATGAGGATATTTTGACACTTCCTGTACTTGTGTAATGGTTGAAGGCCTACTTTCCCTTTATAATATAGGGGCACAGTAATAACCTCTACTTCATAGCAGTCAAAACACTGCGTCTCTTGTTCAAGGATACGACTGCTAATATTCAGAGGCGTCGCTGCTTGACATTTCAGCTTTAATGACGTGCAGATTATTAAACGCACTGCTGCTGCTGCTGCTGCTAGCTACGTGAGGAGGAGAACGTATTCTCAGACGGTCTTCTCTTTAATTTCCTTCCTACTACTTGTAATTAATCGATTATCACGCTCTCTCCATACTTGATGTCAAAGGACGATAAGTTATTAGTTTATTATTCGTTAACTACAACAATATTTGTAGACTGGATCAGGGGAAGATGCCTGTTTCATGTTATTATTTATTTATTTATTTATCGTATGGCTTTTAGTGCCGGGAGTGTCCGAGGACATGTTCGGCTCGCCAGAGGCTGTAGCTCCTTCAAGCGGGCACCATTAGGGTGAGGTACAAGTTCCGTTCAATTTCAAGTAGTTCCAACTTTCGCCACCAGATATCAATGATACCTAGTGGTGAACGTTGGAACTTTGATAGAGCGTTACAACGAAATCTAACCTAGAAATTTAACTCCACACAAGTTTAGTCTGTGGAAGGATCTTTTACATGCCATAAATCTATGACATGGGACCGCCGGCTTTTCTTCCCCTCCGAAGGAAGGCATACTGAAGGATTTTAACGCTCTTAAAAAATCCGACGACTTCGGCCGGGTTTGAACCCGCTATTTTGGGCACAGCAGTTCAGCATGCTACCAACTTCGCCACCAAAGCCGCTTGTTGTTAAATAAATACATCTTTATTCCCCAATACATATGATAACATTCCACATCATATTATAATACTACAATTTAATTTGCAGCAAAATTAGTCACATATTTTGGAAGTAATCACTGATTATCTTTGAGTCAGCGTCTTAGGCATCTCAACCCGAATGTCGAGGTAAGATGTCAAAAATATAAGATTTATCTTATATCAATAATTAAAAAGTATTTATGTGCCCACAATCGGTTTTACTGTTAGCAATATGCTGATTAATGATTTAATTACAGCATTAACAGAGCACTTTAAATCCATCAACAGTCATTCTTCTTAAGCCACTCTGTTGTCACAACTATCTTCTTTCTGAGTGCAAGTTTCATGCAGCCATGTTTCTGTTCTTTTTTTGTTTTTCCAACTAAAACCCACCCTGTTGGACGTCTTTATACAGTTTCTGAGCCTTTCCTGTAAGGAAATTACGAATAATGAATTTATTTATTTATTTATTCGTGTCAGAAGTACAAAGTATGTGTTAAACAGACGACTTCAAACAGTTTCTGCCCAGAACTTAGCCACTTCGATAGCACTTGAATTAGCTTCAGTCAAGTCATTCATTGTGCAGCTGTACGGGCACAATGGACAGGAGAAGAGGTGTTGTGTTGTCTGGATTGCGCCACAATCACACAGGACTGTCTTGGTCGGAAAATGCCACTTATATAAGTTGTCCCTGGATCTTGCAACTTCCACCCTCAGTCTGTTCAGGGACTTCCAGATTAGCCAGTTCTCTGTGTGACCAGGAGGTAGAGATTCCTTTGGTTCCATCCATTCAGACAAACTGCTGGTCCTCTCCTTCCACACGGCAACTCGAGCTGTTGCTGCTGTTCCTTGTAATGGTTGAGTAGTTGTTAGGAAGCTCTTTCTCGATTTTAATCTCCTCTCAGCAGGTTGATATCCGAAGAGTGGGTGTGAGGTCATAACAGATGATTTACTTCTTTCGTTGTTTGCAGCCACTTCTCTTCTGATGTCAGGTGGAGCAATCCCTGCAAGATAGTGCACTTTACTGATGAGAGTTGGCCTTAAGCAACCTGTAATAATCCTGCAGCTCTCATTTAAGGCTACATCCACCTGCTTTGCATGGGCTGACTTGTACCACACAGGACTGGCATATTCTCCTGCTGAATAGCATAAGGCCAATGCTGTTGTCCTTAACGTTTGGGGATGGGTGCCCCAGTTAGTCCCTGCCAGTCTACGGAGGAGGCTGTTCCTCGAAGAGATCTTCTGTTTTAGCTTAAAGCACTGCTCCTTGAATGTGAGTGTACGGTCCAAGGTGACACCTAGATATTTGGGATGGAAACAATGATCCAATAACATACCATTCCAGAATACTTCAAGTTTCCGAAGTAGGGGGGTAGTGAGAGTTCCAACGAGTGTCATGGCCGCCGCGTGAGTCCAAGCCAATATCTCGCGAACTCATGGTCGGATGTTGACATATGAGGTGTCGTTGAACTCGAGCTGACGTCCTCTTTCCTATTGACCATGTATTATATTTTTCAAAAATTCTTTGAATTTTTTTGTTTTCGAAAGTTGGTGATAGTTTGAAAACCAAAGATGATAGAACGTTGTGCCATGGTTCAAACGAATGGTCTTTATGACCTTTATTTTCCATAATAAAACTTTTTTACTTTTTATGTTTTTTTGAAAACACTCGAATTTTGAAAACTCTATATTTTGGAAACTAGGAACTCTACAAAAAAAATTGTTTGACGTAAATCAATGGTGCCTACCCCCTCTACCCCCAAAATAAATTTCAAGTCTCTAGAATTAAAACCTGTAGTAGTGGGATGAGGGGAAAGCTGCTTACAAAAGCAAGTGGTGAGCCCCTGCGACCTTGGAATGGAAGGAGCCATGCTAGGAGGGCGTGCTTGGATTCGTTTTTTTCGTCTCGTCATTCTCTTTACGGAAATGTAGATGTCGAAAAGGTGAAATGCTGGAAACACGTTTTTTTTGGGGGGGGGGGAAAACCATGATTTTGAACTTTTTGCTATATCTCGCGAACCAATCATGCTAGAGGTGTGTTCGACAGGTCCAAGTACTCAGGGTGATGTCCTCTTTGCTATGGACCACTCATTGTAATTTAAAAAAATTTGGGAAACGCGATTTTGGGGTAAACACGTGTTTTTTGTGATTTTTGCCGATATCTCACGAACCAATAACGCTAGAGACGTGTACGAGGTGTCCTAGGACTCGGGCTAACGCCCCCTTTCAAATATGGTAGATATTTTTTCCAAAAAGATAATTCACAAAGGGCCTAACGCCATACATGTTGAAATAACGTTTTCTTTTTCTTTGCCTGTTTATAATGTCCATGAAGCGTGGCGGTTGAGAGAGACGATACGGCTGGGTGTGTGTGTGTTTCAACGAACCTGTCGCTAACCACAAGGACCATGCTTAATAGAACAATCGCTATTTCGACGGGTCGGTTTATGACAGAGCGAGGGTGCGTTTTTCTGATATTTTACCTTTGACGTGTAAACGGTGATGAGAACTTGATTCTATGTTGGTCGAAGCGAGTACAGAAAACAAACTTACAGGAGGTGAAGGTCATTTGAGCTTATTGGAAGGCTCCGGTCTGACTTGACAACAGGTGCAATGGAAAAAATGACCAAGACGCTTGAAGGTGAAATAATCTGACCATCGTGGTGGCAGGGGAGTGTGAAAGGCATGCACACACATGTGTGAAACCACATGTAGGCTAAACCAGTGACATCCTGTTTTGCTTCGTACGTGACAAAATGCAAGTTCATGTGAAATTTGATCTACCACAGGTGTTCGCCTGGGACGTTAGCTGTCCACGTGCGCGATAACTGTTAACAAGTGACATCCTGTTTTGCTTCGTACGTGACAAAATGCAAGTTCATGTGAAATTTGATTCGCCACAGGTGTTCACCTTGGACGTTAGCTGTCCACGTGCCTGATAACAGAATGTTCAAAGCGTGGGAATCGCTGAATCAGTAAAAAGTATGATGCAACTTGTGGGAATGATGTCACAACTAATAGATAGGCAAGAGCTGCAAACAGCAGTGGTGGGAGGTGAAGGGAGGGAGAGGGGGAGGGGTAATGTATGAGAGAACACAGGTGGAAAGAGAAAGAAATATGTGGAGCTGAGGACTGTACACATAGAGCTATAGGTGGTGTACAACATGTGTGAATAAATAAATTAAAAAAAATTGCACAGGTTCACACAACATAAACTGTATTATTGCCATGGCCAAGCACTCACATTAAGATCATTTACAAAATCATAAAATGAAAAATAAAAAATCTTGTTTAGGAAATATCGATTTTCAACATACACAAGATAAATATATAAAAAATTTGTAAACAACAAAATGGAAAATCCATGGTCAAGCACTCACATTAATATTATTTACAAAATCATAAAATGAAAAATAGAAAATCTTGTTTTGGAAATATCGATTTATTTCAACATACACAAAATAAATATATAAAAAATTTGTAAACAGCAAAATGGAAAATCCATGTTTCCATATAGACAAAATTATAAAAACCTTAAAGGGACATTTAAGAAAATATATGCAAATGGGAAATTGACAAATGTGTAAATATGAAAATGGAAAAATCCATGTTTCCATATCATGAAATTGAAAAACATCAAACTGTCATTTAAAAAAATGCAAATGGAAAATTGACAAATTGCAATGTGTGAAATGTGAAATTGAACAAATGGCTATCATTATTTAAAAAAAGAAAAGAACATAGTGTTCTATGGTTGAGGTGTGAATCAAACCCTCTCTACTTATTTGGACCACCCGAGACTGAGTAGACTAGTTTTAGTTATCATACCACTTTTAAAAGTTTGTGTTAAATCTAGGAATTGAACCCAAGAGCTTGTAGGGGAGATCCAAGGTTATAATATGTTAAACAGATAGCCTTGATTGTAGTGTGTGGTAGCTATATAGAAATGAGACGTTTCGCTCGGGGCAGGGAGGCATAGAGATCTGCATCAAACCAGTCAAAAGACTGACGACTCAAACAACAACATGTAGAGCTCACCAAAATAATGTTGTGTAACGGTAAATGTTAGTCAACGAACAGTAATGCATTACTAAAACCCATGACACGATACCTAAGAGCTTTTCTAAAATTATTTTAAAATGCCTTTAACCCTATATTAAACACCCAGTTCACAAGACTCATAACTGCAATGTTATGGTCAAACAAAACAAAATCTATATTTCAAAACAAACAAGTGGTTTAGTCAATGTATACTGGAAAAAGTTTTATAAACACTCAAGTCCACAAAAATAATTAAATTAGTAACAGTCAGGTTGACCGAGTGGTTATGGTGTTTGACTTAAGTTCAAATTTTCTGTACAAGAAAGCAAGGGTTCGAATCCCTTACCTGATATAACTATTGCCTCAACATGGCTTGACCACACTGTATTATTGTGTACTCGGTACACAAACCATAAATAGAGTGTATTGTTTAAGGTCACTCTCTTTGCGAACATAGTCAGAGAATGTTGATGGTTAACAATTGCATTAATAGTGGGACATAGGGATAGCAATTAAGAAAAACAGACAATACCCATACACTATTTTTATTTATTTAATGTAAGTACTTGTACAATAGTTATATACAAACTACAACTCTCTTTTGTCTATTACTATCTAGTCCTTTTCGATCCACTTGCATATCAAGGGCAGATGACTTTGTAGTTCAGCCCCTTCAAACAACAACACTACTTTTTGCATAGTCTGTGATGTTGATGACTCTTGATGCGTGGAAGATGGATACAACATAACTTTTACAACAGGGGTTAAACGTTGCTCAACAAACAATGCACTATTTTGAGTAGCAACATCTTTCTCTTGTACTAACTTTTTAGCATTCTGATGATTTTTTGTCAATACCATCAGTGTTTTGTCTGGAGCACTACATTGATGATCACTCACACTTAAAACCACACTATTTCTACTTTTCATATTGCCTCGACATGTTGTTGACCTCTGTTTCGAGCATTGCCAGAATATTATTCCTTTTACATTTTGTCGTCTATAGTTATAAGAGTAGCCTTTATAGAGTACACGTTGTTTACCTCGGTTAGTTGGAGTAAGTTCCATAGTAGTAACTAACCTGTTAGTATGATTTGCACGCTACAAAGGTTATCTCGGTTCTGGTAATAGAATTCTTTAGCGTTGGCTTTTATATTTAATATGTACAGTTTAAAGTGATAGAAAAGTGGTAGAAACGTGGTAGCAAAGTGGTAGACAATTGGTAACATAGTGGTAGAAAAGTGGTAGCAAAGTGGTAGAAAAGTGGTAGAAAAGTGGCAGAAAAGTAGTAGAAAAGTGGTAGCAAAGTGCTAGAAAAGTGGTAGAAAACTGGTAGCAAAGTGGTAGAAAAGTGGTAGCAAACTAGAAAAGTGGTAGCAAAGTGGTAGAAAATATTACATGTATTGTTAAGAAATAGTTTAAGCGGTTACATGGATTCATTACACTATAATTTTAGCATCACGAAGCTCATTTTCTATATCCAAAAGTTCTTCCTCATATTTAGTATGACCAGCCTGTTTACAGGTATGCAAGTACTGAAGCCGCTGGATTAGCTTACTGGGATTGTTCCAGTAAACAAATTTAACAAATGATTTTTTTGGGTGTAAACCATTATCATCATCATCATCATCATCATTATCATCATAATCATCATCATCATCATCATGGTTATCATCATCAATATAATTATCATCAATATAATCATCATCACTATTACTATCTAATCCTTTTTGTTCATCTTGCAATGCAAAAACCTTTGGCATAGTTTGTGTTGTCTTTGATAGTGTTAGAGGTTTCTTAGACGTTAACGACTGTCCTAACATGTCTTTTTCAGGAGATAATAAATGCTCTTTAACAAACAAAGCACTATCTTGAGCCACACTATTTTTTTCTTGGTCTTGCTTTTTTACCTTGGTTAGAGTATTTTGTCCATTTAAATGAGTATTATTTTGAGATTTACAATGATGATCGATTGAAATAAGTATGTTGGAGCCTTTTGTCTTAATCATTCCTCGACACTTTTTAGATCGTTGTTTCGAAGAGCACCAAATAACAGTTCCATTTTTATTGGTTCGTTTCACAATATATGAATATCCTTTATAGTATGCGTAAGGCTTACCATACCTAGTCACTGATACTTCCATGTCAACTGTCAAGCATAGACTAAGCTCTAGTAAAGTCAACTTGGTAATAAGAATACTAGTTTAATGTGAGAGCAAATATGGATCCAAAGAGTTCAGGTAAAAGTGGAAGCAAATAAGCAAATATTAGAACCAAGAGTGGGGTTAAAAGTGGTCGCAAAGTGGTAGACCCATTACACAATAATTTCAGCACGACGAAGCTCTTGTTCAATTTCTTTGATTTCCCAATCGTGACCGATATGCCCAGCTTGTCGTAAAGCATGCAATTGTCGAAGCCGTTGAATTAGCTTACTGGGTTTGTTCCAGTATACAAATTTAACAAATGGATTTTTAGGTGTAAACAAAGCATTACCATTATCATGATCATTATCATCATCATCATCATTATTATCATCATGATCACCATTATCATCATGACCATCATCACTGTTACTATATAGTCCTTTTTGATCCTCTTGCAATACCACTTTATTTATAGTCTGAGTTGATTTTGATAGTGTTGAAGGTCTCTTGGACGTTGACAACTGTCCTAACATGACGTTTTGAGGACATGATAAGTCCTTTTGAACAAACACTGCACTATCTTTAGCAGCAATATCGTTTTCTTGAATTTGCTTTTTAGCATTGTGATAATTGTTTGTAAACAGTAAGCGTGGTTCGTTTCGAGCACTACATTGATGAACACTCACACTTAAAACCATTCCATTTTTACTCTTCAGATTGCCTCGACATTTTGTTGACCTCTCTTTTGAGCATCGCCAGAATATTATTCCATTCACATTCTGGCGATTATAGTTATAGGAGTAGCCTTGATAGAGTGCACGTAGCCTACCTTTGTTGGTTGTAATAAGTTCCATAGTAGTAACTGACCTGTCAGTACGATGTTCACACTACAAAGGTTACAACTGTTTTGCTGATGGAGTGACCTACCATAAGCTTATATATTGGCTTATGTGTTGGCTTTTTGTGTTGGCTTTTTGTGTTGGCTTTTCGTGTTGGCTTTTGTGTTGGCTTATGTGTTGGCTTTTTGTGTTGGCTTTTTGTGTTGGCTTTTCGTGTTGGCTTATGTGTTGGCTTTTTGTGTTGGCTTTTTGTGTTGGCTTTTCGTGTTGGCTTTTGTGTTGGCTTTTCGTGTCGGCTTTTTGTGTTGGCTTTTCGTGTTGGCATTTCGTGTTGGCTTTTGTGTTGGCTTTTCGTGTTGGCTTTTTGTGTTGGCATTTCGTGTTGGCTTTTCGTGTTGGCTTTTCGTGTTGGCTTTTTGTGTGGGCTTTTTGTGTTGGCTTTAGTATTGGCTTTTGTATTGGCTTATTTGACAAGTTATTTGTGTCAATGTATTTAGTGGATTTTTTTCTTGGTGTTGGAAAGTAGTTGAAAGAGAGGGAATATTTAAAGACTTAACCTCAGTTCACTAACTTAACCTAACCTAACCTAACTTTACCTAACCTAACCTAACCTTTCAACTCTCAGATGTTAATTAAATTCTGTACATAGTCAAGTTGGATATCAAGACCTCAGGGGTAAAAAAAACAATTATTTTTGACGGCTTATTTTGGTAACTTATTTTAATGGCTAACCTAACTTTACCTAACCTAACCTAACCTCAGCTCACTTTGGATATTACTAGTAAGTGTTCATATCCTCTGCTAGGTAGCATGCTAGTAGTACAGGTAGTGCTACCTAGCAGAGCCACGCTTACTGTTTACAAACAATTATCACAATGCTAAAAAGCAAATTCAAGAAAACGATATTGCTGCTAAAGATAGTGCAGTGTTTGTTCAAAAGGACTTATCATGTCCTCAAAACGTCATGTTAGGACAGTTGTCAACGTCCAAGAAACCTTCAACACTATCAAAATCAACTCAGACTATAAATAAAGTGGTATTGCAAGAGGATCAAAAAGGACTATATAGTAACAGTGATGATGGTCATGATGATAATGGTGATCATGATGATAATAATGATGATGATGATGATGATAATGATCATGATAATGGTAATGCTTTGTTTACACCTAAAAATCCATTTGTTAAATTTGTATACTGGAACAAACCCAGTAAGCTAATTCAACGGCTTCGACAATTGCATGCTTTACGACAAGCTGGGCATATCGGTCACGATTGGGAAATCAAAGAAATTGAACAAGAGCTTCGTCGTGCTGAAATTATTGTGTAATGGGTCTACCACTTTGCGACCACTTTTAACCCCACTCTTGGTTCTAATATTTGCTTATTTGCTTCCACTTTTACCTGAACTCTTTGGATCCATATTTGCTCTCACATTAAACTAGTATTCTTATTACCAAGTTGACTTTACTAGAGCTTAGTCTATGCTTGACAGTTGACATGGAAGTATCAGTGACTAGGTATGGTAAGCCTTACGCATACTATAAAGGATATTCATATATTGTGAAACGAACCAATAAAAATGGAACTGTTATTTGGTGCTCTTCGAAACAACGATCTAAAAAGTGTCGAGGAATGATTAAGACAAAAGGCTCCAACATACTTATTTCAATCGATCATCATTGTAAATCTCAAAATAATACTCATTTAAATGGACAAAATACTCTAACCAAGGTAAAAAAGCAAGACCAAGAAAAAAATAGTGTGGCTCAAGATAGTGCTTTGTTTGTTAAAGAGCATTTATTATCTCCTGAAAAAGACATGTTAGGACAGTCGTTAACGTCTAAGAAACCTCTAACACTATCAAAGACAACACAAACTATGCCAAAGGTTTTTGCATTGCAAGATGAACAAAAAGGATTAGATAGTAATAGTGATGATGATTATATTGATGATAATTATATTGATGATGATAACCATGATGATGATGATGATGATTATGATGATAATGATGATGATGATGATGATGATAATGGTTTACACCCAAAAAAATCATTTGTTAAATTTGTTTACTGGAACAATCCCAGTAAGCTAATCCAGCGGCTTCAGTACTTGCATACCTGTAAACAGGCTGGTCATACTAAATATGAGGAAGAACTTTTGGATATAGAAAATGAGCTTCGTGATGCTAAAATTATAGTGTAATGAATCCATGTAACCGCTTAAACTATTTCTTAACAATACATGTAATATTTTCTACCACTTTGCTACCACTTTTCTAGTTTGCTACCACTTTTCTACAACTTTGCTACCAGTTTTCTACCACTTTTCTAGCACTTTGCTACCACTTTTCTACTACTTTTCTGCCACTTTTCTACCACTTTTCTACCACTTTGCTACCACTTTTCTACCACTATGTTACCAATTGTCTACCACTTTGCTACCACGTTTCTACCACTTTTCTATCACTTTAAACTGTACATATTAAATATAAAAGCCAACGCTAAAGAATTCTATTACCAGAACCGAGACAACCTTTGTAGCGTGCAAATCATACTAACAGGTTAGTTACTACTATGGAACTTACTCCAACTAACCGAGGTAAACAACGTGTACTCTATAAAGGCTACTCTTATAACTATAGACGACAAAATGTAAAAGGAATAATATTCTGGCAATGCTCGAAACAGAGGTCAACAACATGTCGAGGCAATATGAAAAGTAGAAATAGTGTGGTTTTAAGTGTGAGTGATCATCAATGTAGTGCTCCAGACAAAACACTGATGGTATTGACAAAAAATCATCAGAATGCTAAAAAGTTAGTACAAGAGAAAGATGTTGCTACTCAAAATAGTGCATTGTTTGTTGAGCAACGTTTAACCCCTGTTGTAAAAGTTATGTTGTATCCATCTTCCACGCATCAAGAGTCATCAACATCACAGACTATGCAAAAAGTAGTGTTGTTGTTTGAAGGGGCTGAACTACAAAGTCATCTGCCCTTGATATGCAAGTGGATCGAAAAGGACTAGATAGTAATAGACAAAAGAGAGTTGTAGTTTGTATATAACTATTGTACAAGTACTTACATTAAATAAATAAAAATAGTGTATGGGTATTGTCTGTTTTTCTTAATTGCTATCCCTATGTCCCACTATTAATGCAATTGTTAACCATCAACATTCTCTGACTATGTTCGCAAAGAGAGTGACCTTAAACAATACACTCTATTTATGGTTTGTGTACCGAGTACACAATAATACAGTGTGGTCAAGCCATGTTGAGGCAATAGTTATATCAGGTAAGGGATTCGAACCCTTGCTTTCTTGTACAGAAAATTTGAACTTAAGTCAAACACCATAACCACTCGGTCAACCTGACTGTTACTAATTTAATTATTTTTGTGGACTTGAGTGTTTATAAAACTTTTTCCAGTATACATTGACTAAACCACTTGTTTGTTTTGAAATATAGATTTTGTTTTGTTTGACCATAACATTGCAGTTATGAGTCTTGTGAACTGGGTGTTTAATATAGGGTTAAAGGCATTTTAAAATAATTTTAGAAAAGCTCTTAGGTATCGTGTCATGGGTTTTAGTAATGCATTACTGTTCGTTGACTAACATTTACCGTTACACAACATTATTTTGGTGAGCTCTACATGTTGTTGTTTGAGTCGTCAGTCTTTTGACTGGTTTGATGCAGATCTCTATGCCTCCCTGCCCCGAGCGAAACGTCTCATTTCTATATAGCTACCACACACTACAATCAAGGCTATCTGTTTAACATATTATAACCTTGGATCTCCCCTACAAGCTCTTGGGTTCAATTCCTAGATTTAACACAAACTTTTAAAAGTGGTATGATAACTAAAACTAGTCTACTCAGTCTCGGGTGGTCCAAATAAGTAGAGAGGGTTTGATTCACACCTCAACCATAGAGCACTATGTTCTTTTCTTTTTTTAAATAATGATAGCCATTTGTTCAATTTCACATTTCACACATTGCAATTTGTCAATTTTCCATTTGCATATTTTTAAATGACAGTTCGATGTTTTTCAATTTCATGATATGGAAACATGGATTTTTCCATTTTCATATTTACACATTTGTCAATTTCCCATTTGCATATATTTTCTTAAATGTCCCTTTAAGGTTTTTAAAATTTTGTCTATATGGAAACATGGATTTTCCATTTTGCTGTTTACAAATTTTTTATATATTTATTTTGTGTATGTTGAAAAAAATCGATATTTCCAAAACAAGATTTTCTATTTTTCATTTTATGATTTTGTAAATAATATTAATGTGAGTGCTTGACCATGGATTTTCCATTTTGTTGTTTACAAATTTTTTATATATTTATTTTGTGTATGTTGAAAATCGATATTTCCTAAACAAGATTTTTTATTTTTCATTTTATGATTTTGTAAATGATCTTAATGTGAGTGCTTGGCCATGGCAATAATACAGTCTATGTTGTGTGAACCTGTGCAATTTTTTTTAATTTATTTATTCACACATGTTGTACACCACCTATAGCTCTATGTGTACAGTCCTCAGCTCCACATATTTCTTTCTCTTTCCACCTGTGTTCTCTCATACATTACCCCTCCCCCTCTCCCTCCCTTCACCTCCCACCACTGCTGTTTGCAGCTCTTGCCTATCTATTAGTTGTGACATCATTCCCACAAGTTGCATCATACTTTTTACTGATTCAGCGATTCCCACGCTTTGAACATTCTGTTATCAGGCACGTGGACAGCTAACGTCCAAGGTGAACACCTGTGGCGAATCAAATTTCACATGAACTTGCATTTTGTCACGTACGAAGCAAAACAGGATGTCACTTGTTAACAGTTATCGCGCACGTGGACAGCTAACGTCCCAGGCGAACACCTGTGGTAGATCAAATTTCACATGAACTTGCATTTTGTCACGTACGAAGCAAAACAGGATGTCACTGGTTTAGCCTACATGTGGTTTCACACATGTGTGTGCATGCCTTTCACACTCCCCTGCCACCACGATGGTCAGATTATTTCACCTTCAAGCGTCTTGGTCATTTTTTCCATTGCACCTGTTGTCAAGTCAGACCGGAGCCTTCCAATAAGCTCAAATGACCTTCACCTCCTGTAAGTTTGTTTTCTGTACTCGCTTCGACCAACATAGAATCAAGTTCTCATCACCGTTTACACGTCAAAGGTAAAATATCAGAAAAACGCACCCTCGCTCTGTCATAAACCGACCCGTCGAAATAGCGATTGTTCTATTAAGCATGGTCCTTGTGGTTAGCGACAGGTTCGTTGAAACACACACACACCCAGCCGTATCGTCTCTCTCAACCGCCACGCTTCATGGACATTATAAACAGGCAAAGAAAAAGAAAACGTTATTTCAACATGTATGGCGTTAGGCCCTTTGTGAATTATCTTTTTGGAAAAAATATCTACCACATTTGAAAGGGGGCGTTAGCCCGAGTCCTAGGACACCTCGTACACGTCTCTAGCGTTATTGGTTCGTGAGATATCGGCAAAAATCACAAAAAACACGTGTTTACCCCAAAATCGCGTTTCCCAAATTTTTTTAAATTACAATGAGTGGTCCATAGCAAAGAGGACATCACCCCGAGTACTTGGACCTGTCGAACACACCTCTAGCATGATTGGTTCGCGAGATATAGCAAAAAGTTCAAAATCATGGTTTTCCCCCCAAAAAAAACCGTGTTTCCAGCATTTCACCTTTTCGACATCTACATTTCCGTAAAGAGCATGACGAGACGATAAAAACGAATCCAAGCACGCTCTCCTAGCATGGCTCCTTCCATTCCAAGGTCGCATGGGCTCACCACTTGCTTTTGTAAGCAGCTTTCCCCTCATCCCACTACTACAGGTTTTCATTCTAGAGACTTGAAATTTATTTTGGGGGTAGAGGGGGTAGGCACCATTGATTTACGTCAAACAATGTTTTTTGTAGAGTTCCTAGTTTCCAAAATATAGAGTTTTCAAAATTCGAGTGTTTTCAAAAAAACATAAAAAGTAAAAAAGTTTTATTATGAAAAATAAAGGTCATAAAGACCATTCGTTTGAACCATGGCATAACGTTCTATAATCTTTGGTTTTCAAACTATCACCAACTTTCGAAAACAAAAAAATTCAAAGAATTTTTGAAAAATATAATACATGGTCAATAGGAAAGAGGACGTCAGCTCGAGTTCAACGATACCTCATATGTCAACATCCGACCATGAGTTCGCGAGATATTGGCTTGGACTCACGCGGCGGCCATGACACTCGTTGGAACTCTCACTACCCCCCTACTTTCCGACTAGATTGTTTATGTTTCAGGTGGAAGGCACATACTTGAGTCTTATTAGGATTGGGCATGAGTTGGTTCCTTTCATAGTAAGTACCCAGCTGTTTGAGAGCACGAGTGAGTGTATGCTCTACAACTTCAAACTGTTCTGATTGGGCAGAAAGAGCAAGATCATCAGCGTAAATGAAGCTTTTACACCCTTGAGGCTGTGGTTGATCATTGGTCTACACATTAAATAAAATAGGAGACAATACACTTCCCTGGGGCAATCCATTCTTCTGAGTTCTCCAACGGCTGCGATGTCCTTGGAAGTCAACGAAGAACCGGTGATCCTGAAGAAGTGTAGCTATCATGTTAGTGAATCCGTAGTTGTTCGTTAGGTTATAGAGATTATGTAACAGTATTCTGTGGTTTACGGTGTCATATGCAGCAGATAGATCAACAAAAGCTACACATGTGATCTTTTTCCTTTCAAAACCATCTTCTATGAACTGAGTAAGGTGTAGGACTTGAGAAGTGCAATTTTTGCCTGGTCTGAACCCAGCTTGTTGAGGGATTAGAAGAGGATCAACTACAAGAGTTAAGCGATTCAGGATCATTCTCTCTAGGATCTTATAAAGATGACAAAGAAGAGAGATTGGTCTGAAACTTTTAGGATCATTTGGCAATTTACCAGGCTTTAAAATAGCTATTACACGAGCCTTGCGCCATAATTTTGGGATCTTGTAAAATGCAATGCAGTGATTATAAAGATTTAGAAGCCAAATTTTCGTGACATTGCCAAAATGTTTAATTTGTTCAACACAAATATCATCCAGTCCTGCTGCCTTGCCATTCCGACATGTACGGACGGCAGCTTCTAGTTCATGGAGATCAAATGGTCTTGTTAGTTCACTGTTCTGATTGTGTACCTTATCCTGAAGTTTGAAATCTGATTTTCTAAATGACGATCTTGGTGTGCTATTATTTATGAGCTGTGATGCGATGTTATTGGCAGTGATGTTTGCATGTGTGGAACTCTTAGTTGGATCGTTATTTAATTTCTTTAGCAGCCTCCAGGCCTTCTGACTATTAACAGAGAAGTCAGTTTCCTCCATAAGTTTCAGCCATCTTTCTCTCTTGTTCAAAGCTATGGTGGATATTAGCTCTTTTCCTGCTGAAATGGTTTCGTCACTAAATGGGTTCGTCACTAAATGGGTTATCTTCGAAGAGTGAAAGATAATTACTCATCAGATCGGCTGTTTTAGGTGTTAAGCCATGGAAGTATTGTGTCCTGCACCCTCGAGGCATCGACAACCGTGATGCCTTCTTCACATCATTCACAAATGTATCGTATTCATCTGGTGTTGGCTGGATACCAGCTACAAAACTATCCAAAGTTGAACTAAATTTCTCCCAATTAGCTTTCCGGAAGTTGAATCTTCTGCGGTATGGTATAGTGATCGGTTGGGCTAATGCAGTAACTTGGCACATCACAGGACGATGTTGAGAGTTAGGAACTGGAGAGCATACTGTCTTCATGCATTGTTGGCTGATGTGCTCACTGGCAAAGATCAGATCTGGATTGTATCCACGATGCCAACGCCCACTATTGAAGGATGGAGGAAGTTTACTGTCATGTATGAGGGTTAATTGGAAGGTATCGGCCCATTTTAACACCTCTTCTCCATTATCATCGTCTTGAGCATAACCCCATACTGTACTGTGACTGTTAAAGTCACCAACTACAAAATTGACACTATGTTTATGGAAACTATCAGGGGTAGCAAAGGAAAAAGCAGCACCAGGTGGTTTGTATACAGAAGATACGGTGCAATTACTCAGCTCAAAAGTTAATATTTCCATATCCTCGTGTTCAGAGATGGAAGTAGACACGATTTGAAGATCAGGTCGAACGAATAAAGCCCTTCCGTACTGTCTGTGAGGTCTCTCGGCAATAAGTCTCAAGCCAGCAATTTTGGGACGTCGTAGCTGATTGTCTCTGTGGGTCTCTTGTATGCAAAGTATGTCACAGTTGTTACTTCGACATATTTCACTCAGGAGCTCTTCTTTTGGGGATGAAAGTCCCTCTGTATTAAACGTAATTATAGTTAGCCTTGAAAAAGGCCTTTGTGGAACAGATGTCATCATCTTGTTTGTACTTCTGGAATGCTGATGCTCAGTTCAGTACTGGAAAGTGTAATCCAGGTACCTATGCAGGGGCACCACGTGCAGGAATCAGCTTCACCCCCAATAATGAATTAAAAAGAGAATCGACCTCCTACCCTGTTAAAACAGTGGCATCTTCCTCAAGCATTCGGGTGAGATGCCTACTAGACTTACTCTCTACGTATTGGATGTCTGAACAAATGTGGTTGTGACCAACAACATTGCACTTAAAAACACCCTTTATACGACACACTAACTTATTATCAGAACTTTGAACTCAATGCACATAGCAATATACATTTTATAAACGATTGATACTATTTAGTGGTTCGCTTTTGAGTCCTTGCCTAAGTTGTTGAATTCTTAAATCCAAACAATAACATTCATGCATGCTTGCCGACTGGATCCACACAACCCACTGGCGTGAAGAACATCACAGCAAAGCGAGGGGTGCGATCTATTTACAGTTTTCAAAACTATTAAAAAATAGGTGACTTTCCCTGATTGCCATCTCACCCCCTACCTCCCGATGCCCTGTACATATTCATTACTGACTGAGGCATTTTAATAACAAATTATTATATAATGCCTCCCGGCTTACGAGAACGATTTGAACAACACAATGTCAAAATGAGAGTTGAGCCTCATTTAACATTCTGCCCAGGCCAATGTCTCCACCTTGATTACTTCTAACATTTGATCCTCTGGAATTCTTAACTTCATTCCTCTGGACTCAGCATTGTAGTCCATGCAACAAGGTACTGTATAAAAGAAAAGTTACGAATATTAACCCTTATAGTGCCAAGAGGCTGATATATCAGTCAATTGGGCTAGATTAAATGCTAAATAATTAATATCTTATTCAATTTGTTTCATTAAAAATACTTTTAATTCTCTAAAATTTGAATTGTAAATATTTCAAAGTGGTCGTCATGAGTCAAAAGTTCACACTCGTACACACGACTCAACTTAAAAACTTTATTTATTAAAATAAATTAATTCATTTAAACTTGGCATAGAAAGGATTAATGGTCGCTCCCTAAAGGTTCTTCAGACTGTTATTTGATTAGATAGACTAGGAGCTCACTTTGAAGCTAAAGGTTTCATTTTTAGAGCATTGGTGGTGTGTGAACGAAAATCATTTAAGTTGGCATATTGGTTTTCAGGGTCAAGTAATAAAATCCATCAATTCTTCCAGGGCTTTGTCAATATGTCACGTCACTGAACCGACCGTTGTTGTTGAAAGGAACCGAACAGTGAGATCATCTACCTCTAAAATGCATGGTGGTACTACTTGCAACGAATTGGAGCACACAGCATAACACATCTATGAAATTTAGCGAAGAATATACCAACACTTGTAAAGATCACTTTGAAGCCATTTTACAGTGTTGCCTTATTGATAATTAATATTGTAACTTTCAGTCAGTCAACACAATATAATTCCAACTACAGGAATATGTCAATAAATAACCTGAAATAAATTAATGAATTATTATATACAAAGCATTAATAACATGGAACACAAATGAAAAAGAAACATTAGAATACAGAACAACTAAATTTAAACAAGAACAAATACTTACCTGGCCAACCCATAAAAAGAAATCTCTTTCGTTAAACGCTAAGCTGAAACACCATAATTCCATAGTTAAACCAGAGGCAACTTATGCTAGTGAAACTTTATTCAAATTGAATGTAAAATCTACAACAGACAAATTGCAGAAAACTGACAGAAGAATTATTAGAACAATTCTTAAAAAATAAACACCAAGTTAATGGACAGTGGAGATTGTTACCTAACAACATCGTCTATCGTGAATGTGAATCAATAATAACTACAATGCGTAAAAGAAGAATTTCCTTTTTCTGTCACATATCAAGACTGCCAGAAACCAGGATATTGAAACAACTATTTGATTATTTTTTAAAAATAAAATCAATAATAATTGGTTCAAAGAAGTTCAGGATTATTTGGAAGAATTGGGTATAACTCGGCAACAAATCAAAGACAGAGAAGAGAAGAGGATTTTGAAGAACAAAAGCATAAGTCTCAAACTAATAACAGTTGAACGGAAACAATCTCTCTATATATAAAAATGAAAGTTTGTCTGTTTATTCTGAATTTCCACGGAAATTTGCGATATTTGCGCGTTTCAGACTGCTTTATGATGGTTGCGCGCAAAAATAATTTTTTTGTCTGTCTGTCTGTCTGTTTGTTTGTTTGTTTGTCTGTGGACAATTTTTGTGTCCTTATAACTTGAGAACGGCTGGGTGGATCAACGTAAAATTTGATACAGATATCCATCAGAGGCACCACACTAATCATTGATGTAACTCTTCTCCGTACCTCTCATAAAAGGGGCCCTACTCCCTTAAAATACATGCTGAAATAGGCGTAGAAGGGTGAAACAAAGCTCATTTTCAGCCCCTCAATGTGAGAAACGAAACTCGGGGGCCCTAGAGGGACCCCGAAAACCACATTTTAAGGCCCTAAAACCAACAGTTTTTGAGATATTCCCAGAAAACTAATTTCACTTAATAAATTAATGAAAGAATGCATGCCGGTAACCATGGCAACTGAATCTCCGAGGTCCGTCTATTTCTGTATGACGCAATGCAATTCCATTTATTACATTACTGTGAAGGTTTGCAAACGGCTATAAGGTTATAACGGATCCAAATTAAGCTGAAATATTCATCAATACCTACAATGCGCTTAAGGGGTCAAGGGGTACTCTAGAATTTTTTCACGCGATTTACACGTGCGGGTATGGTACGGAAGGTCAATTATATCCCTTCTCTATTATATAAAAATGAATGTTCGTCTGTTTTTTTCTGCATTTCCACGGAAATTTGACATATTTGCCCGTTTCAGACTGTTTTGTGAGGGATGCACGCAAAAAATTTTTTTTGTCTGTCTGTCTGTTTGTGGACAATATTTTGTGTCCATATAACTCGAGAACGGATGGGTGGATTAACGTAAAATATGATGCAGATATCCATCAGAGGCACGACACTAATCATTGATGTAACTCTTCTCCGTACCTCTCATAACAGGGGGCCTACCCCCTTAAAATACAAGCTGAAATAAGCGTAGAAAGGTGAGACAAAGCTCATTTTTAGCCCCTCAATGTAAGAAACGAAACTCGGGGGCCCTAAAAGAACCCCGAAAACCACATTTTAAGGCCCTAAAACTAACATTTTTCGAGATATTTCCAAAAAACTAATTTCCCTTAAAAAATTAATGAAGGAATGCTTGCCGGTAACAATGGCAACAGAATCTCAGAGGTCCATCTATTTCTGTTAGACGCAATGCAATTCCATTTATTATATTACTGTGAAGGTTTTCAAACGACAATAAGGTTATAACGGATCCAAATTAAGCTGAAATATTCATCAATACATGTAATGCGCTTAAGGGGTCAAGGGGTACTCTAGAATTTTTTTACGCGATTTACACGCGCGGGTATCGTACGGAAGGTCTATTATATCCCTATCCCTATATTGTTATATTATTATTATTACTATTATTTTAATTATCATTATTATGGCGTACAACGACGAGACAAACTCATTTTCAAACCCTTGGTGTCAGAAACAAAACTCGGGGCCCCTCAAGAGCCGTAAAGGGTCCCCGAAAATTATATTTTAAGGCTCTAAACCCTACAGTTTCTTAGATATTCCCAGAAAACTAATTCCATTTAATAAACTAAAGAAGGAATGCAAGCCACTAACCATGACAAAAGTATCTCAAGAGGTGGCATCCAACTTTCCATCTATTTCTGGAATAAGTAATGCCACTCCATTTATTACATTTCTGTGAAAGGTTGCAAATGGCTATAAGGTTATCACGGAACCAACTAAAACTGTAAAATTCATCAATGCGCTTAAGGGGTTCAAGGAGTACCCTAGATTTTTTTCACACGACTTACACGTGCGATATGTCGTACAGAAGGTCTATTATATCTCCAAACAGCAACATTATTTTCAAAAATTCCTGATATGAAATAATAGACAGTTTTTTGCTGATTTTAGGAATTTGGGCCATTGGAGGCTAATGAAAACTCATGCACCACAAGCCTTTATAATTTATAAAAGTTGGGCACTTGACACAACGGTTAGGGTCAGTTCGTATGTGACGTGTATTGCGATTCGTCTACGAGGTTTTCAATTTTATTTTCACGCCAGGAAGAACACGTTAGGTAAATTTAGTTTGAGAGCTCATTTTAGCTAATCATTTTTCTTTGCCAACAAACAGGTTCCAAGCCTCTAAACATTGCAACAGTAGATCAAATGGTAACATCTGGTTATTAATACCGAAGACCGTTCGAAGAATGGGTACTTCAGCTAGTATACTATATATATTGGACACACAAAGGGATTCCAGGTCGGCGAGGATGAGAAAGTTCTGGGAGGAGAAAAAGAAGAAATTTACTCAAATGTATTGATTTAAGTGCTCCAGTGTGGGTGTAAAATACGTAAATAATAATAAATAATAATACAAAGCACAATATGCACGTCAAGCGTATTGCCACGTACAGTATTTACACGTCTTTGGCGTAATTGCGAGTGTAATAGTCCTTTTAGAACAGTTCCGTGTGATGGCCGTCAGTCGTGCAGATCTTCCAGTGAAAGCCATGGACTGCGAATCTTGTGTAGACATGTCTGAGCTCGAAGTGTGGACCTTTAATGTCTCTGTCTGTAGTGCTTCCGTCTAATGGATATCCGCTGGAATCAGCTGGGCTTTTTCTCTTCTCTCTTTGAGGACGAAGATGGAGGCAGGTGTGTCATGTAGGTTGAAGGTGGATTTGATGTCATCCAGACATAATGAGTCGTTGGTTATTATGTATGCCAGTCTGTTATCGGTGCATTTGGAGATCTGGAGGATGCGTTTCAGGTATCTGGGTTTTAGATGTTCAAGTTTCCTCATGTTGGGCATGCTAATCTTTTCCATATTAAAAATAAATTAATTAATAATAATACATTTTCTTTTATTAATGCATTGGCTGGATTATTCTTTTCAGGACGGGTCAGGGAAGGGATTTTGGAAGGAAATCGGCCGTGGACCTGTTGAAAGGAACGGTCCTGGTATTTGCCTGGTGGTGAAAATGGGAAACCACGAAAACCATTTTCAGGATGGCCGACGTGGGATTCAAACCCACGCCCTACTGATGCCAGCGAGACACGAGGCAGCGCATTCTCACTCAAATGTTTGTGGCCTAATTAATATTTCTATAGAACTATAAAATTATATGTTCAGTTTGCTCAAATAAAGAATGATAAACAAGTAGTTCCGTGACGAACTAAATAGACTACTTTTCTTAAAATGTAAGATTCATACCAAGGATTAATCTATACATATATATTTTATGAGGGATTATGGAAAAACTTTCATCAGACGCTTGAGGAGGGTCTGCACTCCTCAAGTGTGAGGGATTCCTACACACTAAAAACCACACAACCTTCTCACCCGATCTTCGTGCAATTTCCTCAACCCAATCTGTATCTCCATCTTCATGTTCTTTTGGGGATTAGCCAAAATGCTCCCCAAAAGTGCCTTAGCAGTATCCAGATACTCCTGCTCTTGCCATTTATTCTGTAATACATGCTGTCTTAAATCAAATTCCATTGCTCCTTGACTGTCTATGTCCTCCATCCCAATGCTACAGTCACATTATGTCCGCCAAACTCGAGGGGTATATTAGACCGGTTACACTATCAATGAAATTTGTCAAAGAAATTTTATAAAATATTTTATAAAACTGAACTTTTATAAAAGTTATACAAAGCAATCATCACACCATTACACTATATCAAATATTTTATCATAGTTCAGCAAAATGGATGAACGACAGTTCCTTCCTTGCTCACTTAACTGTATTACGGGTACGGCAGTTGAAATTCTGTATTGGCAATACCGGTATATAAAGGAAGCGGAAAGATAGACCATCGCCGTCTGCTAACAGATAGTACGACGGATAAACTAAATGTCTATGGGTTAAACCATGGGTCGTCCACGTGACAAGAAAGATGTTTATACGAGTAAAATCTTGGTGAACGAGCTGCAGTACCAGGACTTGAAAAATAACATTAATTTATAATTACTAACAATAGAATGATGGTGACGTTCGAAACAACCACAACCCGAGCAAAAAAATTGAAACATACGCATTAAGGTAGTTTCGAACCCTGGTCATCACGTTTTGGAGTCGGGCACTCGACTCATTCCGCCAACTAGACACTCCCTTTCAGCGCTTCCCTACATGTCTTATCTGCCGGTAAAGATAAAGTGCTTACTTACACTCGCTTGTAATACCATAATTGAAATTGAATTATAATACAAACACTACTAATCACGGCTTATTTCAGCCTATTTAACTATTTAATCCCTCTTTATATCCTGAAATGTGCGTCATGTATGTGCAGCGCTTACTGCCTCGGCTATTTTTACCTACACTTTCTATCAGTTATTTATGTTTTACATTGTATACCTTTCATTATGTAACATATTATATAACAATTTATGCATTTTACGCTCTGATATGAGTTATGAGTATCTTTGTTGTAGTAATATTCCAGCTGTTATGATCCGCCATTTTCGTTTGAATCTTTTATCAAAGATAGTATGATGCTCATACATTTTATAAAAGAAATTTTATAAAACCACCTTTTATAAAAGATTTTCCCATTACACTGTCATATCTTTTATGAAAGATATTTTATCAACGATCTTTGACAAACTTCTTTGATAGTGTAATACCGGCCTAAGCCAACGCCATCTAGCATGTGGCGTTGCCTAGACCCTCTTTCCGCCGCCTCCTGGCGACAGAGCACATTTCTATTACAAATACCAGATGGCTTTGGATAATGCGGCAAGACCTTCGTTATTGGGTCAAGAGTCACTGCTGCACCCAAAAAATCGAGGAGGAGAAAGAAAGGAA
This sequence comes from Meconema thalassinum, assembly GCA_946902985.2. Classification (NCBI taxonomy): domain Eukaryota; kingdom Metazoa; phylum Arthropoda; class Insecta; order Orthoptera; family Tettigoniidae; genus Meconema; species Meconema thalassinum. Next base: position 1,027,351,851 of record OX336388.2, read on the forward strand.
GAAAGAAAGAAAGAAAGAAGAAGCTCTTGTGTTTCGGATGGTATTTGCAATACATATTCTCAAATTGGTTACGACGTCTCAATATACACGCAATATATATGTTAAAAAGCCTATTTCACAAGCCCTTAAGATTATTTATGAACTTAAATGTACACTGAACTGTTCACACGTACAGGACAATTAAATGGCAAACTTCTTCTCGTATCAATCCTTAATTTTACACAAACGGTTTCATTACACCATATGCCAATCTTGGCTACCCTCTATCCCAATCCAATGATCAATCTATTCAGACCTATCAAGAATAATTACGAAATTGGTAATACTGACATTATTTTTTAATTTGTTTGAAATATACCTGAAATAGTGTAGCCCAATAAGGCACTACAGACTGTTTGAAACAGATTCCTTCCATGAATTATGAGATACTGTGAGTCTACGGCTCAAATACTCAGAGAGAGAGATGAGTAGTTGGTAGGTCTGCTGTCTCAGAAATACGCATATATGGCATACACATAATGTATAAAATTTCTTAGTTATTCATTAAATGTCATGCAAGTTAAATGCAGTTAAACATTGAACCTATCAGCACACGTAGAATTATGTTGGCACGACTTTCACGTATGGGCTTTCGAAATGAACCTGAAAGAGTATCGTCTATACACATGCACCAGATTTTGAACTGTTTGCCTGTATGCATTGAGACTAGGGTTAAAAATTAAGGAGAGCATTTATCAAAGGTTGGCAGCCCTGGTGACTCTCAATATATTTAATTAAGGTGCAGAATACACATACAAAATTTGATTGAAGTCCAATGGATAATATGGACGTTACATGCAGTTCGACATTGAATCTATCAGGACGCATAAAATCGTGTTGGCAAAAATGCCATGATTGTGTTGTTTTAATTTAATGTAAAATACGAAGTACGTCCAGAAAGTAAGTTCCGTTTGGTAATAACATTAAATTGTGTACAGATACAGACAAATTATTTATTGCACAAAATTCTACAACCCTTAAACTACTTTTCCACGTAACTGCCGAAATGTTGCAGGCATTTGTCGTAGCTTGGCACGAGTTTATGTATACCTTCTTCATAGACGTGTGCCACCTGTGTCTTCAACTAGTTGTACGTTCCGCTGCAGCGCAGTTCCGCATATGCGCGGTAGACGCTCTGTATCAAGGAGAAGAAACGTGTGCCATTTGGAGAGCGCTGTCAGCCACGTACGCGTTGTTGTGCATGTTTACTCGTACAATGTCGGTGTTGATTGAAAATCCCGCCGCTTGTGAAATCAGATCTGTGATTCGTTTTCTGAATGCTAGGAAAGTGAAACCAATTGAAATTTATCGGCAAATTTGCGAAGTGTATGGACAAAATGCGATGAGTGATTCAATGGTGAGAAGATGGGTCCGACAGTTCAATGAAGGACGTAGTGAAGTGCACGATGAAGAACGAAGTGGGCGTCCATCTTTGGTTACAGAAGAACTGGTTCACGCATTTGATGACAAGATCCGGGAAAACCGCAGGTTTACAATTAGTGCTCTCGCTATGGTATTTCCCCATATCTCACGATCACTAATTCATGAAATTGTTACCGAAAAACTGAACTTCCGTAAACTTTGTCGACGTTGGGTACCAAAGATTCTTACGGAGCAACACAAAACAAATCGGATGGGTAGTGCACTTCAGTTTTTGACCCGTTACAATGAAGGCGGCGAAGAATTTCTGACACAGATAGTCACAGGAGATGAAACTTGGGTTTCTTACGACACCCCTGAAAGTAAGCGGCAATCAATGGAATGGAGGCACACTTCATCCCCAGCAAAGGTTAAGCCGAAACAAATCTTAACACCTCGGAAAAGGATGTGCACAATGTTCTGGGACTGGAAAGGCATCTTACTCATTGATTTCTTACCGCGTGATCAAACAATCAACGCAGATGCTTACTGCGAGACACTTAGGAAATTGCGCCGCGCAATACAGAATAAGTGCCGAGGGTTGCTGTCAAAAGGTGTTGTTTTTCTCCACGATAACGCACGACCACACACTGCAAATGTGACGAAAAACCTCCTACAGGGATTTGGCTGGGACGTGTTTGACCACCCTCCGTACAGCCCTGACCTCGCTCCTAGCGACTATCATCTGTTCACACAACTCAAGTCTTTCCTTTGCGGTCAACACTTTAACAATGACGACGAGCTGATAGAAGATGTTTCCAACTGGTTGAAGACACAGGTGGCAAACTTCTATGAAGAAGATATCCAAAAACTTGTGCCACGCTATGACAAATGCCTGCAAAAGTTCGGCAGTTATGTGGAAAAGTAGTTTAAGAGGTGTCGAATGTTGTGCAATAAATAATTTTTCTGTATCTGTACACAATTTAATTTTATTACCAAATGGAACTTACTTTCTGGACGTGCCTCGTATTACGATCTATTAAAGGGGAGCGTGATGGCGCAGTGGCTTAATTGCTCGTCTTTCACCGGGATGGCCGGGGTTCGAATCCCGGTAACAACGAGGTGGAATTTTCAACTGAAAAATCACGTGGCGTCAGGAAGGGCATCCGGCCTTAAATCCCCGGCCAAAACCAAAATGAGCCTGGTTGGCTCCGGCGACCCCAATCAATTGGGAAAAGCCGAAGAAAAAAAGTTTATTATGATCTATTATTGTGCCAATTTTGGATCCATTTGTTAGCATGGAAGGCGCATGTATTTAAAAATTTGACCTATCAGCAGGCTTAAATCATGTTGGCAGCAATGACGTGTTTTAGTTACTCTAAATTAATTTAGAATGTTAGGTACTATAGATATGCAAAATTTCGAGCTGTTGGCTTGCATATTTTCAGATTTATAGATACAGTATTAGGGTAACAAAATAGAGAGAGCATATATTAACAGTTGTCAACCCTGGTTGCTCTTAAGAATACGCACAGGCATATATGTTATGGTACACATAGTGTATACGAAATTTGTTCATATCCAATTAATAGTGTAGATGTTACATGCATTTAAAAATTAGACCTATCGGAACGTTTAGAATCATGTTGGCAACATTGTCATATATAGCCTTCTGGCAAATTAACTGAAATACGATTATCTATATGTGTGCTAACTTTGGAATACAAAATGTGAAAAGTAGGCTAAAAATAACCCCTGGCACTACAGACCATTAAGACTTTCCAAGATATCCAACAGGGAGCTCAAACTTCAAATGCTATTCTTCACCAGTTGGTATTTGGTTGGATGGTTCCTTAGTTTAGGGGCTGTGACAACGCGGTAATGTAGCGCCATGCACTTTGGGTGTGTGTAGAATCTGTCTGATAACCGGTGTTAATTGTGATGACTGTATTAGTGTGTGCCTTCTGTTTTTAATTCAAGTAACGACTGTAGACGATAATTTCAACTAGTTCCTACTTTTGCTACCAAATGCTACCGTCCATGACACCTAGTTGTGAACTTGGCTACTACTAGATGCCATCGCAATCAGAGCCTGGTGACGAACGTTGGAACTTAAGAGCATTAATCAAACCTAACCTACAAATTTTGCTTCACACAAGATTAGTTTGTGGGAGGTTCTTTTATATGCCATAAATCTATGATACGGGCCCGCCGGGTTTACTTCCCCTCCGAAGGAAGGCATACTGAGGGATTTCTAACGCTATTAACAAATCCGATGACTTCAGCCGGGTTTGAACCCGTGACCTTGGGCATGGAAGCTCAGCATGCTACCAACTACGCCACCGAAGCCGTCCCAGTTGTTAGTACTGACATCATTTTCAAATATGGCCTTGAGATTACTACTTCATTTGGTTTCGATACCTGTAGCTGTTTCGGAATTGATAGTGCGACACACACACACAGACAGACAGACAGAAGGACGGACAATCACACGTTTGCCCGGATCGATCTCATAAGGTAGTCTATTTTTTCCTAATTTCTACAAAATGTGAAATGTAGGCTAAAAATAACCCCTGGCACTACAGACCATTAAGGGCCTAGACCTAACAAGCGACCGCTGTCCAGCCATTTGGCCTGCAGATGTTGGTGTGACGCGTGGTCAGCGCATGGGGTCCCCTTGGCTGTTAATCTTGATTTTCGTGACCGGGGCGCTGCCTCATTGTCAGATAGCTACTCTATTGTCATCACGCGGCCGAGTGCACCCCGTTCCAACCATCACGTCTGTTTCTAAAATCCCTGACGGAGCCGGCAATCGAACCCGGGCCTCCGGGTAAGAGGCAGGCGCGCTACCCCAACACCACGGGGCCAGTGAAAAGTAGGTTAATAACTCTTTATAAATTGTTTGAAATTTCATGTGATTCTTTTTATAGCTGAAAGTTTAACACTGTACCCGTTCGTCCTGGGGATGCGATGACCCATCTGCTATTACATCGCATTCCTGGATTTCCAGGACAGAGCGGAGTTAAATGAACATGAAGTCAATTAAGGAATGTGTCGGAAATTCAGTTGAAATATCACAAAAGCAGAGGGTAACACGAGATAAAGTATCTCCAGGGTCGTTACGGGTTTAAATTTAATAAAAACAAGATGTTCAGTAAAGAACATATAGCCTACTTTCTCCTAAATGTATGAGTATAGTTATAACTCGTTATTATCAAAGAGTATAATAGAACTATTCTTTGTTGAAGACCTTAGAAACGATTTACCTCTACCAAACGCCACAACCTAGATAGAAACTGCTACCATCATTGAAGAAAGAAAGAAAGAAAGAAAGAAAGAAAGAAAGAAAGATAAGAAGTATATCAAGAATGTTATGGATCTGGAGACATAATCGACCGGACTGGCTGCGTGGCTCAGCGGTAACGTTCTCGCTTGCTGGGCCCTAGGTTGCAGGTTCGTATCCTGGCGCAGTCAGCTGGCATTTGAGGGTGCACAAATGCGAGGGAGCCGTGTCAGTACATTTACTGGCACGTTAAAGATCCCCTTCGGGCCAAAATTCCGGCACCCCGGTGTCTCTAAAAGCAGCAGTAGTTAAAAGGGATGTAAAACCAATAACATTAATATTATTATTATTATTACATATACGACCTGCCGTGGGCAACATCCAACTTTGAGTTGAATCATGTCTTTACACGTCTGGTTGTGCATGGCTTTCACAACCCTAATTGAAAAAAAAGGAAGGAAGATTGTAGTTTTACGTGACCGTGAATCTTGTGATTATGAGCCACGGGACTTCCTTTTTACGTGGAATCCGAACCACAGGACATGGCATTTCACTTCGAAAATCTCACATGCTTTGACCGGGAATCGAAAACCCTAATTGAATTAACAAATCTTTCCATGACCCTACAGAGACGTGTGTATACAAACCACTATGTGAAATCGTTTTGTTCTTTACTTCAAATAACATTTTCAAGTAACGCAAAATAGGCTGTTACAAACCCTTTAAAATAAAAAGTAAAAAGGTATCGTAGTATCATCTTGTCATTCTTCAAATTCGATGCGCATAGAATGCCAATGGTATAGTAATCAATGGAGCCCCACGTAGACTAGTCGTGACATCTATTGGTGAAATATCGAACAATATAATCCTAACAGAGCGAGTGCATTTTAGCGGCCAGAAGAAGAAACTTTTCAATAAAATCTGGAAGTTAATAAGTAGGTCGACGTGCAGTTACCTTTTTGGCAGCTAGATGTCTCGAGTAAATCTGCTGGCGAATTATGTTTTAATTAAATATATATTTTACACCATAATATGCACAATATAACGCTTAATTTTAAAACATCTGAGTCATTACAAAACAATAAACATATAACATTTCAAGCAAAAAACCTAGCTCTTCCCGGGTTTGAACCATAGGGATTTGAGCGATAGGCTAACGCTCTACCACTGAGCTAATTGTGTCAACGAATATCGTTCTATATAAAATGACTTTCATAGGACTTGTTAGCAAATAATGATTTATACTAAACGATTTCATCACTGGAGTATATTATTTATATATAAAGCATTTCATACAAAGTTTATTTATTTTGTATCAGTACGCTATATTGCATGCAATACTCAAATTAGTGAAATATAAGTCAGGCACAAGATATCCGCTGCTATCTTGTCTTATTACTGAATCAGCTCAGCTTTTTAAAATCACGTCTGCACTATAGTATTACAAAATAAACTTTTAATTTCGAACGTGCCTCTTCCTTTAGAACAGTTAAAACGATTCTCGGCTCGATAATCGGAACTGGTGGGTCCCATGATATGGATTATAAAGTTTGCATAATTCGCACGGCCGCCATCCTGAAATGGTATGGCGGACGACCTTGTAGTTTGGTCACAAGACGCATCCTATACAACGGTATGTTGTTACCAAATTTGGTAGAGATCGGATGATTTGGTTAGTCGTTATTTGATTTTACGTTTTGAACGTTTGAGTGGCCGCCATTCAATTTTAGTAAAGATGGCGGCGATATAAAACATGACACTGAGGTGTCCTTTGCTAGTGCTACCTTTGTACCAAATTTCGTTCAATTCGCATTCACCGTGTTCGAATTGATAGGGGGGGGACAGACATTCAGAGTACACACACTCACACACACACAGACACACACACACACACACACACACACAGACTCACACACACACACACAAACACACACACACACACACAGACTCACACACACACATACACACACACAGACAGACACACTTTTTTCGCCCTGTGTTGATCTCATAAATCTACTTTCATTTTTTGCAAAAATCGAAAGTAGGCTAAAAATACAAATATAAATGGGCGCCATCAACTGAATCCCTAGCAAACCACATCCTTCCTGGTTAAGCCTTAATTAAGACAAGGAAAGAAATAGGAAAATCACATCATCATCAGATCACAACTAAGATAAAGACAAATTTATTCAACTTTGATAGTCACACAGACATATTAAATACTCATCCTACCTGAGAGCATGGCCGAATGCCAACGTTAAATTGTCATTGTCCAGAAAATCGAACCATCTCCATTCTACTCAAATTGTATTTAATCCACATAAAATAGGAAAAATCTCTAAAGTTCTCTTGGGTTCTCAGGATCACCGTAGCACTATGTCTTAGCGTCACTGACATTCGTGATAACTGAGACCTAACTTCTCTTTAAATTAACATCATGAATGTGGTTGTAAAAATATTATTAATCTGTCTAAACACATATATTATAAACACATATTTTAAATATCACATAATTTATGGCTTGCATGGCATTATTCAAATGCAGAATATTTTAGTAAATTGCTCCTAAACATCAAATAATTAATTTACACTATTTACACTGTCATTAATAATTGCTTGTTTGTGAATCACAGAAAATCCACTACTCATTGGTTATAATCACCATCATCATCAAAATTAAATATTTCTCACATTAGTTCTCATCTCAATATTCAATATATTCAAGTCAGAATAATTAATTCATCACCATTAAATCATTTAAATGAATATTATAATCATCAATCCTTTATGCTCTCTAATTATTCACACATTCTCACTTCATCATCTCCTTCAGATTAAATTATCTTAAATCATCAATATAAATTGTTTAATTCATCAACTCAAGTTGAAATTCTTCAAATCATTCAAATCATATATCTCAATTAAATTTATTTAAATCCATTTAAATTTATTAATCATCAGCTTCTTTATTTAATTATCACCTTCTAATTCAGTTATTCATCATCTATTCAATCATCTATTAATTTATTTAAATCAGCTTATTTATCCAATCTTTAATTCATCCATTTATTTAATTCATTGATCTATTCCAAAATGTAATTTATCAATTTATTTAAATTTTATTCATCTGGTTATTTAGAATTTTATTATTTCATCGAGTCATTCTGATTTTTATTTCATTAGGTCAGATCATTAATATGCTTAAACTTCAGATTATTATTTCATTAATTATTATTATCAGAAAATCTTGTATTATCAACATTATTTATTTGTTTAATTTCCTAACAAATTGTTTAATATGGTTTATAGAACGTTGTCTTACAGTTTTATCACTTCCAAGTTATATTTCGTATTTAATTATCATGCCAAAAAATATTGTTGCCTTCACAAATTCACGTTGGATCTCACTATCCACAACTTCATTATATATTCTCACTTTATCAAATATCACATTTGAATATCACAATTATTCCACAAAACTCCATAAATATTCAGCGCACAGCATGAATCTCAAAATTATGCTAGACTGGGTTCGACAACCTCATGTCTGCTTCAAAATACATTAGCAATATTGCAACTTCCACTCGGCAACTTCCACAAAAGGGCTATCACAAACTTCACTTAATCACGTTGCATGATCTACAAAATACATAACTGGCTTCAAATTATCAACGCACACAATCTCCAATAACTGTAATTAATCTGATCACATCTAGACAACTTCTTAAACATGTAGGAAAAATATATTACCTTAGTAATCGAAATCAATTTAAGATTTGCTTTCAAATAGCATAAATTCTCTTAAAATTCTCATAATTCACTTCACAGAAAAACACCAATGTGCTATAATCTCTACATCGAAATATGCAATACTGATCTGCCTTAAAATAAATCTGACCATTAATGATTCATCTTACAAGATTCAATTACTTTAAATCCTTCTCAAAGGTATCAAACTCAACCATAAAAATTATCAAAAGCATCAGCTGTATCAGCTGTTAAATGAAAGTACTCTCAAATAAGTATAGCAACAAAATATTGGATTGGCAAACAAGAATTACAAAATGTAACCCTGCTGACATTTATTTTTAATTTATTTAACAAAATTCGACTGATATGTGACTAGTAGTTACTTGTTTGATCCTCTTACAATCTCAAGTACACTCGGATGATAAAAATGAGTTCCTCAATGGCAAGTAAGATGAGTATCCACCACACAATCGTATAAATACGAAAGGCCTTGCCCCGTCGTCTAACATGATAATGCCCTGAACGATGGGTAAAGATGTGTACCACCACGCAATCGTATAAATACGGAAGGCCCCATCTCGTCGTCTGATGAGTGAATGTACCAGATTGGAATCAACAAGTCTCTAGTTGTCACATAAAAGCGATATTCATTCACTTGAGTGAATAACATCTTAACATCTCCAAACAATCCAATGGAAAAAATCCCTACTGATGAATAATACACACTCGCTAGTATGCAATGAACTGACGAAGTAATTTAAATAATCCAATTGCAGATCACGAGTTCGAAATACTCGCCACAAAAAAATAACTATCCAAGAAAACTATCCTTACTGGAAAATGTCTAAAAGACCAAACATCTGCTTAATAAAGCCAACCAATGGTGAGAATTTCGTATAATGGTGCCTGCCATATCATATGGTAACGCCATATTCTAGCAAAATTTGGAGCAAATAATGTCTAAGCCATGTCTAAATAAACGTAGAACTCCTACTAGAAAAATATACATGTATGCCCAGTGTTCATGAAAATGTCATATCAGAAAGTCATAACTCTTACAGTACCATCTCATATCAGCTGTTAATATATTTCAAAGATCGTCGATTATCCTCGTGTGTAATAAATTTCTCGAAAGATCGACGTGAATATCGTTTCACCCACGCAATAACGATCGCCTTCATATCCCAAGTGAATCAGCTGTTAGACCTCCTCTTCTTCAGGAATCGAATCCATCGCTCCGTGGTGCCATCGCGTCTCTGTCTTCGTTTACTCCGACATGATGAACTGCATGTTATCCATAATGGATACTGTCCAAATTCTTACGTAAAAGTTCATAAAAGCAGCGTACCCCATATTCCTCTTCTATGTTACGCCACTGTCTCATACAATGTTCGGTTTGCTTGTTAAAAGTTCAATCTCCACAGCGGTTAAGTCTCACTTGCAGAAAATAAATTTTATTTAATAAGAGTGTATAAGCTTTTGAAACACCCTGTAGCTGTGTTCGTACTCGATATTCTATAATATTTCATGAAAAAAGAATTATGTTAATGCACGTGCCAATGTTCATAAGTGCATATGCTTGTAACAGTTCGTTTGCTTAAAAGCGTTAATGTTAGCTTGACCCCATGGTCGCTCTACATGTTCCGTTATGAAATGCATAGTCGTAATGTCATTTGAATATCTAAGTTCATTATTGCAGTATATTATAACTATCTGCCTGCACAATTCGATTACTGAATACAAGTCCCAACTCAATGTTGTAACTGAATGTTGAAATGAAGTTCAGCTTCTTTAATGTTGCCTGCGTATAAAAGTCGGAAACAGCCCGCTCTGATGTACTGCACTGTTCCAGAATGATCTATGCTTAAAGGCGGCCTCGCCATGCCGCTTCGCTGTACTATTCTGCGTTATAAAATGCAGCTCGAAATAAAGTTCTCAATCTCGTATTACAATGCTGTTCTGACCCCGGCCTTCTCCTGCTTACACGGCCCGCACAGCTTGCCTCGTACCCGGTCCTCGCCGCCTACCGTGCGTTGCCTGCCTTGGCTCACTGACCTACTTCTCGCTCTCTGCTTGGTGAAGTAATACTCTCACCTTCACTTTACGTAACAAATTCTGTGCACCGCTCAACCTTGCCGTACGCTCTGCGCATGTGTTCTACTCAGCCCTGACGACTGAACTCGACTGCTGTCTCTAAACTGCATTGCCAGCTCCTACCTGGCGCTGTCACGTGATGCTCCCCCACTTTCTACGGTCGTACGTCACAAGTATAATCTCGACCACCTTCATCTCGGCTATTAAGTTCTACAATAACTTAAGGGATTATCTGTCTTTCTTCAAGTTATTACCATATATAATGCTTGACATTTCTTCTCTTCTGAGATGATATAATACCATGTTCCATTTAGATCTTAATAACACTTTAATATTCCTCCCATAATTCCATCTGTTTGACTGGCAGTGCCTTCTTGATCCTTGGCCTTCTACGTCATTTCCTAACATTCTTCTCGACTCGATTTGAGCGCTATCTTTACAGCTTTTTCCATAAATCTCAACTACGGCTTAATGTCAGTTGGCGTAGCCGATAGCCTAAACTGGGTATCGGGTACAACACCCACTTAGAAAAAGAAAAGTCCTAAAATTGCTATAAACATGGGAGATATGAGGGAAACGATGAATGTCAGCACAAAGCAAGGGAAAGTTTAAAACAAAGGATAAAAATAGTTATGATTTGAATTTTGAAAATTTAAATTTTGCTTCTAATTGTGTGTGTTTCCTTGGAAATACTGTACAGTATATATAATTGTTGTACAAGATCTATAAAATAACCAGGTTTAATATTAATATATTTATTGTTTTAGCTCCTAAAGCCTTAAGTGTGTGGCATAATGTTCTAATTTAGTTTGTGTCAGATAACGTGCATTTAGGAAAAGGCTGCCATAATTTAAACAAACGTAACTGGTAGGGTATGGCGTAGAAACATGGACCTTGAAGGAAGAAACTATTTCAAAACTCCACGCGTTTGAACTATGGTTATACAGAAGGATTCTAAAGATACCATGGAATCATAAGATTACCAACCAAGAAGTGTTACGAAGGATGAATACAGCCCAAGAAATAAGTATATATTGTTAAATTCCGTAAGCTTCAATACCTGGGTCACAAAATGAGGAACAGAGGCAGATACGAATAACTGCAATGCATTTTTTTTTTCAAGGAAAAATAGAAGGAAAACGAGCCCCATGACGAAGAATTTCCTGGTTTGCCATACATCCACCCAATTGTTCCGGATAGCGACCAATAAAGACCCCATAGCCAGAATGATCGCTAACGTTCGATGCGGACAGGCACCCTGAGAAGAAGAACTGGCAGGGTGGAGTGACGCTCCACCTCGATCACGAAACTACTCAAGTTTCTATCGTCTGTTTTGGTCATAGTTTATTCTCTACTAGGCTAGATATTATCTCAAATGACAGTAAATAATCTGCATTAACACAATAATAATAATAATAATAATAATAATAATAATAATAATAATAATACCAGTCGGTAACAGTGGCGTGTGACAGCCCCCACATCGTGGAAGTGTATGACTACACAATATATATCCTGGGCAATGGGCAGTAATTATTAAAGGAGTTCACCAGCGTGTAGTTTACGGCACTACACAACTCGCTTGCGCATGACGGGCCCTTGAGAATTGTTTCGATCCCGCCACCATGTCGCTTCTCGGAGCGTCGGGTTTAGAATTGTGTATGCAACCCGTGACATACTCCTGTGTAGCTCATCTCTCTAATTTGCCCCTGCACTTTACGTCAGCCTGCTGCTGTCCACCAGAAAGTACTGAAGTACGTCAGCGTGGCTGGCCGCGGTAAGCGTATGGCAATAACAAAAATGAATTACAACGTAATAAATATACCAAATTAATTTAACTAAGTCATTAAATTTATAATTTAATATCTAAATTCTCGATCCATTGAAGGGCTACCTCTGCCACTTGATAGAAATCGTTAAGATTTCCAGGGTACGCTCAACGGCTGCAACTTGATATAATGTGTTGGATGGTCTGATGTTCACTGCCACAACCACATTGGGGAGATGGGACCTTTCCCCAGCGATGAAGACTCTCTGCGCAGATGCCATGGCCTGTTCGAATCCTGTTAATTGTCTTCCATGCGTGTCGCGGGAGTTCCATGCCTGGTGGCCTTCTGGTGGTTCTTATTAGAGTCTGATGTTCGACGTTATTAGTTCTACTCCACATTTCCGGCCACTTATTTTTCATGTTAAAGCCCATTTCTTGTAACGATTCTCCCAATATTATGGATGGCCGCTTGGATTGTAATCTACTCCTTTTAAGCATAGGAACGTCAGAGTGAATTGGGAGCTGTGGATTTTTAATCAATTTTTCATATTCCTTGAGAAGGGCATTCTGTCTTCGCAAATCTGGTGGAGCAATATGACATAAAGGTAGAAGCCATTGTAGAGGAGTAGATCTAATGCATCCTGTTATTGTCCTTATTGCTGTATGTAGTTGAACATCAATTTTCCTCACATGAGGGCTATTAAGCCATACTGGGGCGCAATATTCAGCAGCAGAGTAGACAAGACCTAAGGAAGAGCATCTTAAAGTTGTAGCTGTTGCACACCATGAACTTCCACTCAACTTCTGTATGATGTTATTACGTGAGCTCAACTTTGCAGCGATGTTTTCTATGTGTTTCGTGTAGGACAAATTTCTATCAAGAGTAGCATCTAAATATTTTGTGTACACTTGATGGTGAAGGACTTGACCGTTGAAGGTTACGTTAAGCTTTGCATTAGCCAGTCTATTGCTAAGATGAAAATAGCTAACTTCATCTTCGTTGGATTTGGTGTCAATCTCCATTTCTTGAAGTAATCGTGCATAATAAATGGGTTGGTTTTTTAGTTTTGGCACCAATGCTTCAGTGCCAAGTTGCAACAATGTTGGGCGCTGCCACTTTTACCGACGGCTGCTGCCCTGCATCCCCTCCCTCAGAGCACATGACCTCGCCCGTCCTCACCACCGCTCGTGCGCAGTCGCGCCTGTTAGATGAGTAGTGTGAGACCAGCGCTCGCGAAAGACAGTCGCAATGTTTTCCAAGCAGGAGCAGAGAACGTGGATAAAAATTCAGTGTGCTAGAGGTCGCAGTGCTAAACAGTGTCACCGAGGATTGCAGGAAGCGTGCGGTGCAGCTGCGTTACCGTTCAGAACGGTAGCAAGATGGGTTGCAGCCTTTCGAGATGGGCGCGAACGTGTGGAGCACATGCCTCGATCTGGTCACCCACCAGTAAGTGATGACAATGTACAGATGGTGTCCGCGTTAGTAGAGGTGGATCGGAACGTAACGATTCGTCAATTAGAGCAAGATACCGAACTGGCGCATTCAACTGTCCTCCACATCCTGAAGGACTTACTGAAAATGAGGAAGATTGCGTCCAAATGGGTTCCGCATGACTTAACCGACATGCACAAATGGCTGCGATATGCCGCTTGTCGTATGCACTTGCAGCGTTATGAGCGCTAAGGAGAGGCCTTCTTACGGCGTATCATAACCATTGACGAGACGTGGGCCAGATCTTATGAGCCACAGTTAAAACGCCAATCGAACGAGTGGCGGCACCACGGATCACCACGGAATAAAACAGTTCGACCAACCCCCACCAATATGAAGGTAATGTTGATTCTTGCCTATGATTGGGATAGTGTGATCATTCACCATACTGTTCCCCGAGGGCAAACCGTTAATACAGCGTACTATTGTTCGTTTCTGCAAGACCATCTCCGAGGAGCTCTGAGAAGGAAACGGCGCCACTACATGGTTACACCGCCCATTGTTCTGCATGACAATGATAGGGCACACACAGCAGGCGTTGTGTCAGCATTGTTGGATCGCTGGGTCCTCTATCACCCCCCATATTCTCCCGACATCAGTCCCTGCGACTATGATCTCATCCCGAAGATGAAGATGGCAATGCGCGGGGAACGCTTCCGTACCATTGAAGACGTTAAGCAGGCTGCCGAGTGCTCTCTTCGTACCATCAATAGATTGGGCAGTGCCAACGGGATCCAACGACTTCCGCATCGCTGGGAGAACGTGGTACGCAACGGTGGGGCTAACATCGAGGGCCTGTGAAACTTGGAACCATATAAGTGAGTTATTAATTCAGTTATAACTAATGTGCCAAAACTAAAAAAACAACCCATGTATTTAGATCTGCATTAAGTACCTCTTCACCAGCTTCAAGGCTTCTATGTTGTGTTAATAAAGCCAAATCGTCTGCATATATGAATTTCCTTGACTCTGTTGCAGGCAGGTCAGCTGTATATAAGTTGAATAGAACTGAGGCAAAAACTGAACCCTGAGAAAGACCATTGTTAAGTTTTTTCTGTCTGCTTAATTGATTGCCAAGAACCACTTGAAAATATCTCTCAGATAACATGTTGTTTAGAAGCCTTAAAATGGTTGACAAGGAATAATACTTGCGAATTTGTACAATAGCCCTTCTTTCCATACCGTATCGTAGGCAGCTGTAAGGTCAACGAAACCCGCAGATGTTTTAAGTCATTGTTGGAACCCAGCTTCTATATATGTAGCTAAGCTAAGTACTTGATCTGTACAGCTTCTGTTAGGCCTGAAACCTGCTTGCTCAATTGGTGTAACTTTGTGGATCTTTGGACCAATTCTATTAAGGATTAACCTTTCTAAAAGCTTATAACAGCAGCTCAGAAGGGTGGGTAAGTGAGGGTTATGCTTTGGGTTACTTTTTGTAACTATTCCTGGGCAACCTATCTCAATTTAATGTGGTGGTATGACACCTTATCTCTCTTTATAAGATGAAGTTGAAATATTACAGAAGCTGACTGATTGGAACAAGAAATTTAAGGAGTTTCAACTCAACATCTGATAAACCAATACCGTAGAAATAACCATCAACAGGGATGGAACGACTTCAAACGAATGTTCAAAAAGATCTAAATTAGAGTTTAACTCGAACTTTAATAATTTTGAAAGCATCATCTCTAAGGACAACATTGTTCCAACAGTTCTGACAGTTCTGACAAGTGGCTTATCTACTGTGGCACATGAAATACCACTGAAAGCATAATTTACGGTATTCCGTACTAACATTGAACCACCTTTGTGTATGGGTTTGAAACATGGTTCCTATTGTACAAATAAATAAATAAATTAGTTGGTTGGTTGGTTCCTCAGTTTAGGGGCTGTACCAACGCGGTCATGTAGCCCCGTTTACTTTGGGTGTGTGTAGAATCTCTCTGATAACCGGTGTTAATTGTGATGACTGTAATAGTGTGTGTATCTGTTTTAATTCAAGTAAGGACTTCAGACATTGAATTTTTACAAGTAGTTCCTACTTTTGCCGCCAAATGCCACCGTCAACGACCAACTAGTTCAGAACTTAGTTACCAGATGCCACCGCAGACGACTCTTGACGATGAACGTAAGAACCTAAGAACGTTACTCAAATGTTTAACCTATATATAATTTAGCTTCACACAGGTGTAATTAGTGGAAGGTTCTTTAACATGCCATAAATCTATGGCATGGGACAGCCGGCATTACTTTCCCTCAGAAGGAAGGCATACTGAGGGATTTTTAACGTTCTTAAAAAATCCGACGACTTTGGCCGGGTTTGAACCCGCGATCTTAGGCACAGAAGCTCAGCATGCTACCAAAAATAAATAAATAAATAAATAAATAAATAAATAAATAGGTAAATAATAAATAACCCCACGTTTCGGCACAAAGGGCCTCGTAAATACAAGGACGACTGTCGCCCGGCTCACAGACTGCAGATTACCTGCAGATGACACATTTTGTTTTCAGGGCAGGAGACGCAATTGTCCTCACGAGACTGAGAACAACCCGTTTCAGTCCTCACAACAAGAACATATATTAAAAATTAAATATTGGATGTGACGTGAACTGAGGCAAAGTGAATATGTGCATACCAACACACAGGGGAGGGCACTGCCCAAGCCAATGGTCTGCATTGTCTGTGATAGTACTAACAAACTTCATTTTTCAAATGTTGTATATACTGAACCCTTGCAAAGAAGCATATGAGACTCAGATTCGGGGTGTAACGGGTCATATTCGTAAGTTGCTGTCAGGGCGCTTCATTAACTTGCAGGGTAACATATAACAAAATAACATGCAGGAAAGAGTGAAGCCAGGGTTAAAAACAATTGAATTTAATAACAAATCACCATATTTACACATAAACAATTAACAACAAAAAAACTCCCAACTGACTCCCGCTTAATAAAAATGCCAAAAAACTAGGCGGTATCTCTGGAGAGATTAATTACCTGGACCAAGTGTCCTTAAATAAAAGATACAAAAGTGACCATATAAGTGCGTATGCCGTTCTACATGCATCACGATGTGTACTTTGAATGCGTGATTCGTTATCATCCAGAATGACCCTTCAGACAACGAATCCGCATTTCTTAGAGCTAGACCGACACAAGGGAACACAACTACAATACTTAAATTAAACCGACACTTCCTAAATCTACCATAAACAAACACAAAATTTCCGTGTGAAATTGGACTCAAATTGCCGTAGCAACATTTACTGCCTAAAAACTTAGGACTTCTCACACAAATCAACACAAGTACATTAACACGTGACCAATAGAAAAATACTCAAATGACCGCTGTCAAAATTTACAAATACTCTACCACTACACCACACGGGTGTGACACACAAAATTACATGAATCGAGTCATCGACAAAGCAATAGGCAAACAGCCAACATTTACGTTAATCACAATATTTTACCCATACAAGGTACACAATCCGTTACACACATGGCGAACTCCTCAATTAATTATGGCTTAAAAATTAACCATCACAATGAACAGGTTTGCTACATGAAAGCTTACAGGGGTCAGTCGGACAAATAGGACTGCCTATCAAAATAAGTCACAGGCAAAACGGGCGGTTTGTGGAACTCTGCATGTCTGTCAACCCACGTGTCAATAACCTCGACCTCCCAGAACATGGGGTCGAACCTCGAAGAAATGTGCCCCAAAGCACAATAATACGTGTGTGTCAGAAAAACATATGGACAAGAATCAGCAGTCTCCCAAGAGCACTCTGTCTTTCCATCTAAAATACAACAGCAGCAAAAAAATATATAAGGGCGGTAGGACAACTACCCCCTCCTCACGTAGAATCAACACACACTAGACACATCAACACACACTGAATCACACGTATGGGTTTTGACAGACCCTGAAATAAAAGACACAAATAATATCCACATGCTGGCGCCATCGTTCTATGCCGTAACTAGTCACCTGAAAAGGACTCAAGAAAAATCTATCAAAATTAGAACGAAGGTGTTCTACAATTACTTTTAAGTTGGTGCACTCGGCTACCCTAATATGAATAATAACCTGTCCAGCAAAATATTACAATAATTTCCTCCCATTCCTATTTCAAATATTAACGTTAATAAAGCACCATTTATCGAATGTAACGGGTTCCGCAATTGCAAGGATAAAAATCACGCACGCACGCCGTGTACATTACACATGACTCAAGAAAAAAAACAAAATATCAACAAACACTTTGGCCACGCGCCAACGGACATTTAAACATATAGTGTCGGTGCAAGAAAAACTCTAAAACAACAAGAAAGAAAAACATGACTATTTACAAAGTTCCCCGGCCAAATCTAACTACATAATTGAAATAATCCAATTTTAGTACATCACCGCTTCTGCTTGTAGAACTAAGGACATCCTCCTCAACCCATTGCCCTATGGACAATTTAGCACTCCATAGTAGTCGTCTGCGTTGATTTCTTGAAGCTCATCCCAACTTCAAACCACGTGCTGATCATCTTGGTCTCGACTCCTTGGCAGAAAAGTTCAATGTTAAATATTTGCCTATCTATAATCGCTTGCAGGCTACTCAGTTCACCCACAATTGTCCTAATGCGATTAATAGCGAAGACTGGCCCTAATTATATCGCACACACGCACTATAAAAACACATATAAAATACACACAATTTATACATAAAATATACATCTCGAGTCCGCGCCACTGGCTCGTTAACAAGTTAAAAATCCTGGCTGCACTAGCAGTCGCTATCTCGTCCGGTATTTCCGTCCTGTACTGTGGACTTCGGCTCTGGTAAGCGCTAATTAGGGTGATACGATACTTCCCCCTTAAAGCTGAACTCGTCGTCTTTAAATGAATGTTACAGTTTATCACGCGCTGGCGTGAAATATTTAGCTCACACAATAATGCTGTTTTTAGAACAAAATGTATTCTAGCTTTCAAATTCGATACCGCAATCGCTGCGACTTTAGCTCCTCAGAGCTCACAAAATAAATTAGCTTCTCTGATTTTAGAGCGTAAAAATCACAATTCAAACTGGCGTGGAGTATGCCTCTGAAGGCTCCACAAGAATAGACTTAGAGTGGCGTCAGGCCAAACTATTTATTAGAAACTGACAAGGGCGGTGGAGTGGGGCGGAGTCGGATAAAAACTTCCAGAGTTTTTGTCTCACAAAGATGTAGCTAGTGTCATTCTTCTCCAAATAAATCCAACGTCTCAAATTACTCGAGCGGAGATTAATCCGTTCGGCGGTTCCTTAGATACACACTTCCGCGGGCTTTTTACTACTGACGCCGTCCACCTCGTGGTCACGGCTTGGTCTCTTGCGATTGGCTGATTCAATCGTATGTTCGTTGAGAGGACCTCGTGATTCTTCCTTTATGTCTCCAATTTTGGTACAGTAGTTGCACAATTTGGCCTTGAACTCGACTAATTCTGGCCGTCCCCCAGGAATAGCTACCAGCTCAGCTTCTGTTGCAATCATTACGAAATGCTGGCCTCCCTAATATCCAAGTCGACTTCCTTATGTGCTGCCTGGGCCGTAGTAATAATAATAATAAATATGAATACTTATTTATCGAAGATCAATAAGGGTTCAATACGTAGGCAAGTCAATAAGTATCTGCAATCAATTTATTACAGCCTGAAATACAGCAATCCGCTACACTAAAGTGTTATTTGTGTAGCCTGCATTCGGGCTCTACCTCCACACAGCCTTCAAAATACGAAGACAAGTCCGTAAGTACTCGGACTGTCAGACAATATTCACAAGGAATCAAGTGTATGGTGGTGGATAACTTTCAGCACAACACGGGGACAATGTTTTGCTTGGAGAGAGTATGGAGGAATCCGGGGTAACCCCACACTCAAGATGGCTGCTCTCCGTGCCGGGATTCAAACCTCCGATCTCCGCACTTGCTGCAGGAGCAAATTGCAATCTTGTAGCATTACTCAACGCTCATTAGCAATTCATTTATAAGTCGTCTATGAATTTTTGCTCCTGGTACGCCCTCAGCCTACAATAAATGGATTAGGAAATGCTATTCTTACTTGGTGCAAACAGAGAGTGGCGCGGTCAGTTTTACGTCGCAACAACGCAAGCTGTACTGATCTGATGACGCTGAATCCTACCAAAGACATGGACAATGCTGCCATCTAGCGGCTGGTGAGCACACAACGCCATACAGCCAACCTAACGACACTTAGAGCACAATTTCAGATACTTATTGACTTGCCCTCTTAGTTTTGAAATCAACAAGGAGAAGGGTACACTTCATTTTCAAAATATATGAGAACTTTGTGTCGAAAGTGGAAATTTCCAAGTTTACTGGAGAATGTGAAACCTCTCAATTTTTGATCCTCTTAGTGAAAATCAGGTCCATGAATTTAGTCTTCGTACTAATCAGATTGAAGCACCTGCTTTACTACACTGGAGTTGCTATCAAAATCAAAGGTCACACTGTTCTATATAGAAGTAGAATTGCGAGAGAAAGATATAAATATATATATGTTTTTCCCTCGTATTAAAGAGAGACAAATAATAGTGTTCAATATCGTTCGCAGGACATGCTTGCAGTGCATTAGTTCAATATGGGATGCAAGCAGAGAAATATCGACCTTCATGATAACAACGCTAGTTGGGCTGCATAAAACAGTATTATTAGGGGCAGCTGATTCACCTGGTATTTATGTACTTCTTACAGGAAGACGACATGATATCGATGTTTCACTTTAATTATAATTAGACAATAATGAGACCAATTTCGTGCAGTTTAATTACGTGATTATGAAAACATACAAAACCGCAAATGTATTCAAGAAATAAGGCATTAAAATAGCATTCACAACAAATAACACAACCGAAAAGCATCTACACAACAGTAATCTAAATAAACAAGATCCGTACTCAAAGTCAGGGGTAGGCTATATTCAATAACGTGCCAAGACACATGGTGTCAAGCAAATAACATTGGCCAACGTGGTAGAAGAATGGACACGCGATGCAATGAATACAGAAATACGATAAAAGACGGGATACGCTCGGCCGTATGCGAACACGTATACGATGTGGGTTCAAGATTCACTAACATTTAAATCGACTTCTTGACTTCTGATATCATACATCTCGAACGGAAAGGGAGAGCCCTTGGCATAAAGGAAGCAATCGAGATACATTTAGCCAAATTAATAACCCTAATAATGTAACCGAACACACATTCATGGAGACTTCACCCCCTCGTTATACTACTCGAAAACATCATCCCCCTTTGGAAACGAGAAACAGCATAACGTTGCAGCTAGGCTAGTTAACGGAGCAAAAAGGGAAACAGGTTATTGGATTAGGATGTACTTTGGTACCACCAGTACTATCCCTGTATAACACCACACTTCCTTATGTTGCATCACACTGGATGGATGATGTGATATTACCTCGTCAAATGCTATATGGTGAGCTATGCTATGGCACCAGACCTCATGGTGGTCCTAGGAGGTGCTACAAGGAGTTATTTAGGCAGACCCTGAAATTGACAAGTCTTGATTCACAAACCTGGGACATGCTGGCTGAAGACCGCTCAACTTGGCACCGTAACATCCCGTGTAGAAACGATTGAAAGGGATCGACGCACACATGAAGAGGCCAAGCGTCAAGCTAGGAAACTTCGAGCAGCCCAACCACGTTCTCCTCCAGCAATACTATGTGACTTGTGTGGACGCGTGTTCCATGCCAGGATTGGACTCTATAGTTCCCGTAAACACATCCGCAAACTGGACTGAAGGAAGAAGATTTATACTCGGATTCGAGTTAAAGCCGATGATGATGATGACTTTGGTAACATATTCTCACGTCGCGAGCTTTTTCGAATTTGTGTTATGCATGGCCTAAGCGAATTTGTGGATAGAATACTGTACATTACATATGCATTCGTGGCATTGTGCGCAATATTTTTAGCCTACTTTTGATTTTTTCTAAAAATGAAAATAGACTTTTTAGATCCATACGGGCCAAATGTTCGTGTGTCTGTCTGTCTCTGTGTGTTTATGTGTGCAGATCTGTCCTCTCAATCAATTTAAACACGGCGATACTGAATTGAACTAACAAAGACCACCTTAGTGACATGTTTAATATCACCACCATCCTAACCGAAACAAAATGTCGGCCATCCAAATGTTCAGAGCTTAAATGAAATTACGACTAAACTAATCATCGGATCTCTACCAAAGTTTGTAAAAATACATCTTTGTATGAGGTGCGTCTTCCCTCCAAACTACAAGGTCATCAACCGAACCATTTCAAGATGGCGGCTCTGTCAATCATGCAAGCAATATAAACCATAACCTATGACCCACCAGTTCAGCATATCTAAACAGAGGGTGTCCTCAAGGACGTGACCCGTTAATTTTATTTTATACTGTAGCAGTGACTTAAGGACCTTAGACGTGCTCGGTCACACGACAAGATGGCGACTGACGACCGACCCATATTTCTGTAGCATGAGATTGTTGTATGTAATTTCTTATAATAGCTTATCCTCCCAGCTCAGTTTCAACCACGAATTCTGCGTTGGACATTCCTCTACCGCCACAAGGACAAAGATCTACACACTTTGTCAGCAGATACAACTGGGGATGGTGTCAGGCCGATCATCCAGGTGATCACTAACTTGGTTCTAATTAAGGAAGGGTCAAGGAAGAGAGTGGAAAGGAAGTTGGCCGTAGACCTGTTGCAAGGAACCATCCCGGCATTTGCCTGGTGGTGAACATGAGAAACCACGAAAACAATTTTCAGGACGACCGAGGTGGAATTCAAACCCCGCTCTCCCAACGCAAGTGAGGCAAGACCACCATGGCCAGCTGAGCATATGTGTAATTATTTATTTGATTATTATTTATTTAGCGGCTTCAGTGGCGTAGTTGGTAGCATGATGAACTGCTGAGCCCAAGATCACGGGTTCAAACCCGGCGGAAGTCGTCGGATTTTTAAGAGCGTTAAAATCCTTCATTATGCCTTCCTTTGGAGGGGAATTAAAGCCGGCAGTCCCATGTCATAGATTTATGGCATTAAAAGATCCTTCCACTAACTAAACTTGTGTGAAGCTAAATTTCAAGGTTATACTTCGTTGAAACGCTCTATCAAAGTTCCAACGTTCACCACTGGGTGTCAGTGACATCAGGTAACGAAAGTTGGAACTACTGGAAATTGAACGGAACTTGTAGCTCACCCCATGAGTGTCCGCTTGAAGCAGCTACAGCCTCTGGGAAGCCGAACATGTCCTTGGACACTCCCGGCACTAAAAGCCATACGCTAAATAATTAAATAATGTGTACTAAATTCCATCAAGGTAGGGAGTTCAAATTAACAAGGCCCCCCTCTGAGTGCACCGGTTCTAAAGTGAAAATCCCAGTTAGCAGATCGGGGAAACAAACACGCTCACCTATTTCTGAAATATTCTCTACAGTGCTCGAAAGTCTACCTTCAACACCAATTTTATCAACATTATTCTATGTGACCTGCTCTCTTTATACTCGTAGTTGAGTTTTTGTGAGTCATCTGGGATATAAAAAGGTTGCTCAAAGTGGATGTTCGTTCTGTCTTCTCGTTCACAGGCTGTGCTCACTCAATCGGAAAATCGTCTGTAATGCGCCCTAGTGACGTACATTGATAGCGTAGAGCTGACATCAGGCGGGAGGACAACATGAAAGAAATAACTACGTCACATCTCGCGATACTTTTATCGCACTCCTCACGTTAACAATATCTTGCTTCATGAGTGTAGCGAGGCCTACTGCAGGAATATTTGTGATCAGAGTATGAATGCTTCAATCCAGTTACCTTGGTATAAATCGATATGAACAGTTATGTAATTACCAAAGTATCAGTTAAAGAAGAATCTTCGAAAATGTGCCTTTACTTGAGGGCCTTGATAACACTGTGGTCGAGCTGCTTGCCTCCCCCCAAGTCAGGCCAAGTTCGAATCCCCATTAATGATCGTGGGATTTTCAATATGAAATGTCGAAATCGAAATTTAATGTTTTCAGTCGGTCAACAAGATTGTACCTAATTGTAATGAGTGGTTCCCTAATCCTCAAAAGAGTTTCATGAGACTAATAAATACACTTGGATGACCAGTTTCGAACGTCAAGCGATCATTATCAGATCCTTTAGGCTATTAAATCTGTGTCTACAAGCATGGGTTATGATATTTACAATATATACACTTATTTAGTAGCAGTAGTAATTAAACAAGTACAACTAGTCAATATATGTGATTTGTTGTTGAGATATTGTTAGTGGTGATTGACCTGCAAGTTTGCTTGCTTAGTGTGGTTATGTGATTGTTATTAAATCGTCAGATTATTGTGGATTGTGCACTTAGCTGTTTGGGCGATGTGTGGTCCGTCTTCCACTTCTCCTTCTTCTTTCTATTGGGGACCACGTTTGTTCAACTGCAGGGTTCTGATTTTTGCCCAGTACTGACGCATCTTTCCCGGTGTATTTCCTTCCTTTCCTCCGACCAAGGGGTGCCTTTCTGTAGAGGTTTATCCTGAAAACCACGGACTTCCTTGAGAATATGCCTCACAGTTTGTCTGTCTTGTAGGTCTGTTAGGCCCAGTTCTTTGATATCCTTCTCATCTCCAGTCAGCCAATTGGTACGGACCTTCTTGTTTCGCCAGAAGGTGAACAGACAGTTGGTCAGTCTGTTCGGAGGCAATCTTGCCACATGACCATAGAAGTCCAGCCCTATTTTCCTGGCACAGTCAGAAAGCCTCTCTATTTGTACGTAGAGCTCTGAGTTGTGTTGTCTCCGATATCCTCCATCTTCTAGAAGTGGTCCTAAGTGTAATGGCTCTGATGATGATCGCTTGACGATCGAAACTGGTCATCCAAGTGTATTTATTAATCTCATGTAATTTTCTTTCGAGATTAGTGAACCTCCCATTACAATTGGGTACAATCATGTTGCCTGACTGAAAAACATTAAACTTCGATTACCAAGGCAACACTGAACAAGTAGTTCCGTGAAGAACTATACAGCCGACTTTCATATATCCTACTCATGTTAATTGCCTCTATCAACATACAAAATTTCAGTTTGATTGCTGTAATACATTCGTAGATATTGAGAACCATCTAAATATTTCGGATGGCCGCCATGTTGGAATTTTATATAATTATGTAGGTATTAGAGTTATGTACTATTACCTGAAGATTATTATGTAGGTGTAGTATTCAAACATCAACCACATGATTAGGACACAAGAAATGAAAATCAGATTTGATAATTTCGCAGAACTTCCATCTTGTGGTTATGAAAATAATTGAAATAAATTAGATGCCAGTGGATTGCAATTTGTATAAGCATTTACCATACTAAGTTTTACTGCACTCGGATGGTTAAATCTCGAGAAACGTCCATTTAAATATTTATATTTCACGTCACCGCCATGTTGGATTTGTGCTCACCAGGTTATTGAAAGTCCTATAGGTGAATTTATATTTGTTCCCTCTATCAATATACAAAATTTCAGTTTGATTGCTGTCATAGATTAATAGATATTGAGAACCATCTAAATATTTCGGTTGATCGCCATTTTGGATTTTTAAATATGTAGGACATAGAGTTATATACTATTAGAAGACGACTTTTTCGTAGGTTCATTATTCAATCGTTCACTTCGATCGAATGATTAATACACGAGATATAAAAACTTAATTTTGAAAATGGGTAAAGCCGCCATCTTGATGTTACGTGAACAATTGAACTAAATTAGATGCCAGTTCATTACAATGGGCATAAACATTTACTGTACCACATTTTACTGCGCTCAGATGCTTAAATCACGAGAAAAGTCTATTACAATGTCTCACTTTCGCTTTTTCGCCATGTTCGTTTTGTATTTTACAGTTTTTTTAAATCTCACAGCTGAACTTCTAGTATTACCCTTTATCACCATACAAGATTTCAGGGTGATATCAGTAATAGTTTGTAATAGTTTCGGAGATATAGAATGTCGTTGAATTATTTCACTCAGCCGCCATCTTGAGGTTATATAGTCAATTGAACTAAATTAGATGCCAATGCATTACAATGTGTTTAAACATTCTCTGTACCAAGTATCATTGCAGTTGGATGGTTAAGTCGCGAGAAAAGTCGATTTAAAAGTTTCAATTTCGCTTGGCCGCCATGTTGGATTGGTGAGACGTAATAAAATTTGAAGTGCCCGGACGGGGTCGGCCAAATTAGTACTATGACCTTGCCAGGTTTCATTGAAATCGCTCCACCCGTTTGGAAGTTTTTAGGGGACGCTCACACACACACAAACACACACACACACACACACGGACAAAAGGTGATCTCATAAGCTTATTTTTTCATAAAATGAAAATAGGCTAAAAATGGCTTCCAACACGATAATGAAGATGAAATGTCATGTCCGGTGGTTCAGATTCTACGTAAAACAGGAGGTCTCGTTGCTTATGATTGGAAGCATAACGATCATGTAAAACTGTAAGCTTCCTTCCTCCCATGCATTTAATGCACCACCTCATGATGTAGTGGCTAGCATGCTTTGTTGTCAACTCTGAAGTCCGGGTTCGATTTCTGGATCATCTGAGATATGTAATTTGAACCCGGGAGCTGGAACGGGATACACTCAGCCTCATTTGGCAGAGGTGAGAAGAGGTGAGTTCGTTTATCACATCAGCCCTCTTACATGTTGTTTTCCGTGGATTCACATTTCGACTCCAAGAAAATGCTATATACTATGAGTGAAAGAATTGTTCAGGATGAAAAGTTCTATACAAAAGGCTGGTACAGCATATCTCTATCTTTTATACATCGCCCACTATAAATGTTTTTAAGTTTTCATTTCTTCCAACAATCTCCATTCAGTGGAAAATTGAATTACTAGCATCGGAGTGAGCCAATCACCCAAGCTTCGGCCAGCATCAAACTGTCGAGTCGTGTCGAGTTAAGACTTCAGAGAAGAGTATTATGTGTTCGGAGTTTCGCTGTTTAGGTCGGCTTTTCTGAATTGCGCCTGTGCGACTTTTAAGCTTACGCTGGGTAAACCGTTAAGGATACCAGGCGAAGCCAAGGCGGGTTGCTAGTCTTTGATAAAGTAAGTTGACTAACCAATCATAATATTGGTGTTCATAGTTAACATCCGTTTGTGGTTTACATTGTGGGCTTTGGTAGTGTTTTGAAGAGTAATTTTGTTTTGTAGATTTTCTCTTTTTCGTGGATCTAATGATGTTTGCTTGCTGAGCGAAACATATCACCTGATCAACTCCCTCCCCGCATTTAAATCTGTGTAATTATTATTTAATCAAATGTAAATCTTTTTCAGGTGGCATCACATTTCATTGGGTATATATTCGTGTCGACCGACTGGAATTACTATTACTCTCAGTCAATATTTTAACTAAATTGCGATATCAAGTTTCCCCACGTGTGACAGAACGTAAGTTTGCATTTTGGAAGAGGTAGAAAAGGCGACAGGTCAATAGGGAGTAATGCTGAGGACAGCTCCATGTTTTCTTTCTAATATGGCATGATGTGAATGGAGTTACTCAGACCAGAAAGAATAAATAGAATACTCCAATTAATATACTGCTTTGTTTGATGAGACTCGGTCTGATTGAAATGAGATTTTAATAATTACAACAAATGTAGCCGTATATTTGCATCCAGTTTATATTTCTAATAACTAAAGAGTGATTGCATGAAACGCAATGTACGCACGGAAATAATTACTCTTTGAAAATGTATCTGTTTCTAAATTATTTTTTGAAATAAATAAACTACATTTTCAATATAAAAATAAACTATCTATGTTACAAATAGTTTTATAGGTTTCAAGGCAAATACTGGTTTCTCCTGTTTGTTAACTTACCCCAAGTCGAGTACCCTTCACTCAACTTCCCCAATCTTACGCTATACAATATAGGTCCAATGCTAGTATCTGCAGAGTAAGACCAGACATTGGTATTGCCATCGTCGTTCATGAGAAATGTAGGCTCTCCTGAATCCCAGAAGACTTGAATTTGATTCTCGATGTTTCTTACATATCAAAAGTTAAGTCAACCCCTGGCACTATACAGCCCATGCCGGTCTAAGACCGACCAAGCGACCGCTGCCCAGCCATTTGGCCTGCAGATATTGGGTTGACGCGTGATCAGCGTGTCGGGTACCCTAGGCCGTTAATCTTGGCATTCGTGATCGGGGCGCTGTCTCGCTGTCAGACAGCTATTCAATTGTCCTCATGAGGCCGAGTGCACCCCGTGCCAACACTCACGTCAGTTTTAAAATCCCTGACGGAGCCGGGGATCGAACCCGGGGCCTCCGGGTGAGAGGCAGGCGCGCTACCCCAACACCACGGGGCCGGCGTTTCTTAGATATGCATAATCTTATTATGTCGAGGCATACATTGCACATAAATATTTGTAAAAAACTATTTACAAGTATGAGGTATATTGAACCCTTTAACCTCTGATGGATAAATGATTCGATGTTTTATTTCTTCAATTAATAAATATTTCTGCCAGCATCATGAAAATAGCCAGACGGAGATGAGGAAATTTCAAGCATTTGCTGGAGACAATGAGGAAATACCTGCAGCAGTTTGACAAAAGGCTAAATACTTAGGATTGTGAAAAGAAAGACCTAGCAATGATTCAGAAGGACAGGTGGTGGCCACCTCAAAATAGAAGCGACGCGCAGTGAGACACGCTTCTGGTATGTTCATTGTAATATTCGCGCCTAGAAAGAATATGATGCAGTAACGTGAGTGGCTGATGAAAATACTAGACACTCCTACTAGGCCAAGGTCTGATAAAAACCGCCAAGTTACAGAAAATGTCGAACCAATGGGAAAAGAATGCTTACCAGCGCGGCAAGGCTAGCTTGGGTACGCGATGACTAGCATTAACGCGGGAGATCGCCTAGACAAAATCTCTACGATCGATTCTAGGATTAATGGGCATATTCTTGACCTGCGCTATTTTTCGAGTTCAGTGATATTTATTTCATTCCTGTACCACTATTATTTTGAGAAATTTTTATATAATTTCCCCCTCTATCAAGACCTAGGGCCGGTTCATTTATAAGTGGCGTGAAGAGCCAAGACAGTGATTATTACTTTGTACGTCTGAGGACGTAGCTATTACTCTTGTACGTCTGAGGACGTAGGGCTTATTATATTTGTGTGTCGAAGACACAAGCACTTATACTTTTGCGTGTCGTGAAGGACAAAGAAATTATTAATAAATGTGTTAACTTCAGTGTTAGATAGTCATAGTACTATATTTTGTAGGGGCAGTATCATCGATAATTCGTCAACGAACAGTTCCGGGGAAAGTAGTACCTGAAACGGCGAATTTAGTAGTCAGATATCAAGTGAATAATAATCTAACTTTTTGAATCAGCACGAGAGATGACATCGCTTATCCTGAAGGAAGTCTGGAACAATCAACACTCCGTCCAGATGGCTGAGATGAGC
Source organism: Meconema thalassinum (assembly GCA_946902985.2). Taxonomy (NCBI): domain Eukaryota; kingdom Metazoa; phylum Arthropoda; class Insecta; order Orthoptera; family Tettigoniidae; genus Meconema; species Meconema thalassinum. The sequence continues at coordinate 1,027,381,182 of OX336388.2, forward strand.
TAAGAAGTATTCAGTTGGGAGATGGCAGCGGATGTCTTTGACGGGTGACTTGCCGAGGATGAGTACAAATAATATTATTATTATCTGATAGATTAACTTATGGTATATGGGACATAATTTGTTTTGTAAATAATTTGCTTGTGTGATTAACGTAGTATATTTAGTTTTGGTCTGACACACCTTATGCATGGAAGCAGCTCGCATATATGTTATTAGTGGAAGGTTCTTGTTTTTGTTTGTTGTTTTAACTAACGTAGCTATGTGGACGACCGTGTTTGCATATGCTACGCAGTGTGGTTAAAAACGTCTCTCGGAGATATGTTGTGTTTCAGAAGTAGGACTGAAGTAATATAATTATACAGTAGATTGGAGGGTAATTAATCCTTTTTTTTGTTTATTATTGATCAGATTCAGAGAAATTATTGCCTTTGGAGCAATGTGATTTGTGACGAAGAGCAGTCAGCTCTATCGTGGTTTTTAATAGTTTTTTTAAAATAGTTTGCGAGCACCTATTCAGCCGACCTGTGTGAAAAAACGTCATGTCATTCCCAGATGTGTGTGTGTGTATTTTTGTGGTTATTACAAGCGGGAATTTCAGCGTAGACTGATTTCTGTCAGCTTGGTGCCAGGTCCATATTGTAACCTTGCGAGAGCAATTGTGGATATTTTGATTAATGTCTGACCATTTGTTGAGGTGGTTGAGATTTGCTGCTGTTGATTCTTTGAGATAACGGCACAGTTGGTCAGTTATTTTTACACACTGGAGTTGGGACTATGACAGGTATTGAGGAAAGGGGGAGATGTTTCACAAGACGGACTGAAGGTTGCTAGCGAGGTCATTAGTGGAGAGCGCTTGTGTGGCTCAGTAATTACTTGAAATACAGAATTAAGAACTGATCAATGATAAAAATTGTTTAAATAAATGGGAGTTGCCTACGAATCACGATAATCTCCGAAGCGTTAGCTTAACATGCAGTTTTGTTCATATAAAGTAATATCAGCCAGTCAGGCTTTTGTTGTTGTTGGTTTAGTCCATGTTTATATTCCATTCAGTGACCCGTGAAGTCACGTGCTATGCTGTATTTCCTTGCTTGTGTATTGAGCAATTGGCCGGTGTTTGCAGCTCATTGTCAAGTGCGTCATCGCGCTAAATGAGGGTCTCGAGAGAGATTCCTGTAAATAGTAGATTTTAGTGTGTGTGTCAGCATTACATTTTTAAGGGTTTTTATTAGTGTCATGTTCCATATCCGTAAACGTTGATTTACGAGAAGATTGTTCGTAAGCATCGTGGCTGTTAACCCGTTGTAAACGAACAGTCATCCAAAGTACTCATTCCTCGTAGTTGGTCATTACGCGTACATAAAATCCAAATTGCAAGTTAGTGGAACCAGGATCCACAATTTAATAATGAGGGAGATCCGTCTGACTCCTCAGCATTGATAGATATTCTTGTCATGGGAAAAATTCAGGGAGGATTTGATTTTATTATTGTTGTTCATATTATTTTTATGCACTATTAGTCATTAAATCATGTTATTATTTTACATCTTGTCACCTTTCTTTCTTAATTATAGTTTTAATCCTATGACCCTTACCTCAGTAGAGCATGTTGTTTGGCGTACGTAAACATCACATAGGAACTGAGCGCGACCCCTTGATTAAGAATTCTTGCATATAAACACTGCTATTCTGAAGGGTTCATAGGAGTTAAACTGGCGCGGCCAAGCGTGGGGCGGTTCACTGTGGTGTAACGGCAAAGATTTTGCACATGTCAATGTAAGCGTAGTTGGGTTTTCAAACTGACGCAACAATGAAGGTGTAATTTTGTTGCTGGTTCGCTGCTGGAACACATTTAAGTGGCGTAGTTGAGTAAAACTGACATGCCGCAAGTGCAGGCAGATATGCCAGTATTTTAATCACCGGGAAGTGATATTTTATTAAAAGTAATTGAGGCGAAGTGGATACCGCCAAATGTGTGAAATATAAATTAAAATCAGAAGTTTGCAATGTAAAATACGGTTCACGTTTTTGTCTATTGAATTAAAGTAAAAGGTAATATACGTGATACCGGGCGCCCAATGATTAAAGTTAAAACTAGATTTGTTTAGAAAGTCAAACTCATGAAAATGCTAGGAGGCTGGTAGCCTTAAATGACAATTAATACTTTGTTAATTAGTCAGTGTTAATATCAGATCAGGATGACAATTTAATGACTAAATATGTGTTTGGGTTTAAAATTAAATTGAGTAAAATTAGAACCACTCAGAGATGCAATCGACTAGTGGGATTAAATGTAAAATAAATGAACTGAGTAGGGTAAAGAAATTAAATGTGCATTGGATTGTATGTGTGTGTCAAAGGGCATTGCTTTATGCCATTTCCCTAATGTCTCATATAAAGTGCATAACATGGCAAAGGTGGAACAGATTCAAGAAATCATTGAGAGCGCGGCTAGGAGAACACAGGAATTGTTGGACACTAAATTGGCGAAACAAAGTGAATCATTAAACGCTAAATTATCAGAACAAAGTGAATCACTAAACACAAAAATATCTGAACAAATAAACACTAAACTATCAGAACAAAGTGAATCATTAAACACTAGTATGTTAGAACAAAGTGAAGCATTAAACGCGAAATTATCTGAACAAATAACAATAGTTTGTTAGAACAAAGTGAGTCTATAAACAAATTATCCGAACAAAGTGAATCATTGCGGACAAAATTAAACAACAGTAGGATTGAACAAAATGAATATCAGGCGGAACAAGCTAGGTTATTAAAGAGTGAAATCAACGACACTATAAATTCACAGTTAGAGACGTTAACCGCAGAGATGAAGGATCACACTAATCAACAGATGGTATTGCTGGCCCTAGATGTTAGTAAAAACAATGAAAAACAATTAGATCAGATTAAGAAAATGGAAAGTATTTTTGATCAAAAACTTAGCATTCTGGATGAAACGGCGTTAGCTAAATTAGAGCAAATTGAACTAGCGTGCACTATGAATACAAGCGAGGTCAAGATAGCTCATGATAAGTTAGAAGGACGATTTATGGAAATGGAAAAGTGCGGCAAAGTCATTCAACAACAATTATCAGCGGTAGATGAAAATATCTCCGGCATAATTAAAGATATGAATCGTCTCGAAACAAAATCAGCGGAGCAATGGAAAAGCCTAGAAGCGGATCAGAATCAATTAAAGAATACCATCGACGAAAGGTTGAGCCAGATAGAAAGCAATCAGGATGACACTAAAAGCCAGATTGAAGAGAAAGTAAGCACGATTAAGGAGCAGATAAGGAAAGATTGGCGAAAAATGAATATCGATTCTAAAGAGGAAAGATCAACCATCCTAAAAACAGTAGGCGAAAATCATACTCGTATTCAAGCATTAGAGCAAGAAATTAAGAGTAAACTTAAAGAGCAAACAGACAGAATCATTAAAGCCGAACTGAGGTCGTTAGAACAATCTTCGATATTTAAAACGGGAACATTGAAAGACAAGCAGGAAGACTCAAATAGCCCCGGGGAGGAAATCACTGCAGGGAGTCAAGCTCAGACAGAGAGCCCATTAACAGCAAACACGGAAGGGTTTCGCAAGAATATTGAAAGGAGTTCCACGCCACAAGACGGTCATCAGCCCACACAACTTATCCAAGTAATTCGCTCGAACGATTATAAACCGCAGAAATACACGGAGAATTCAGGGGTGACACCTAAAGCCTTTATTAAAGAAATTGAAGATCATTACAATGACACTGGGGTACCTGAAGCACGTAGATTGAGGATGATGGAGAGATTTTTATCAGGAAATATCCTTACATGGTTTTTAAGCTTCAAATATACATTTGGAACCATGTCAGATTTCAAATTAGCGTTTCTGCGCAAGTACTGGTCGCCAGCAATACAACAGAGTCTAAGGATGGAGCTTTACTCTAGAAAATACCAAACCACCCAGCAAACGAAATACTCAGTTTTCTTTAACATGCAAATGCTAAAATTTCGCGACCTTGATTACCCTTTAAATGAAGCGGATCTGGTGATGACAATAGCGAGGCAATTACCAGTCAACGTGCAGCAAGTACTAGTCGCAGCGAACGTTAGTACGGCCATACATGCAGAGCAGATATTACGCCAGATAGATGAGACTACATCTCATAATCATTATAGAGGAGGAAGACAGCTGGATTTAGTCAATACGACAGAGGTCATAAAACCAAAGCAGGCAAACACTAAAACGCAGGGTACTAATACAAGCACGTCCACATCTAGGCGAAACCAGGAAGAAGGAGAAAACAGACCATACCAGCGTAACGAGAATAACTACAACAATAGGTCATATCAAGGCAAGAATAGATATCAACAGAGAGGATATCAGCAATGGCGTGAAAATCGAAGAAATGACAGGCCTTATGGAAGATACGGTGATTACAATGCTAATCAAAGATGGAAAGGAAGAAGAGATCAAAATCAAGGAGAGGCGCGTAATTATCGAAATGACTGGGATGATAGGCACGCTCAATCACAAAACTACCTAGAGGAATTACACGCTAGTCAAGGTGGAGAGCTAGGAAGATGGGAAAAAGCCATTGGGAACATGAAGAATCCAGACACACATACTGAGGAAGCTGGAAGTCTACTGAGACAAGAGGAATATCAAGGGCATGGGCGACAAAAGGATGATGGGAGTCACACCGGAGCTAAAAAAAATGCTAAATTTGGATAAAGAAGACAGTCTACAAACGCAACAGTCGGAAGTTGAAGATGGATGGATAGTAGCGAACATACAAGAATGGATTGCTTTGCCAGAAGACTGCCTGGAGGAGACGGTGAAACCACGGAACGATGAAATTAGGCAGTTACCCATTATTTACGCGAGGATTGGTGGAATTAATATAAGATGTTTATTGGATACGGGGTCACAGATCAGTCTGGTATCGGAGGCCTTGGTTCGAGAGTGGGAACGGAGTCAGAATATTCCTGTAATTCCCGTACCACAGCTCAAAGTGAGGGGTGTTATTCCTGAACGCACCGTCACTTGTAAACGTCAGGCATACTTAGAGCTGAACATATTGGAACATACTTTTGGGCAAACATTCATTATCATGGCAAAGATGAATTTCAATATAATTCTTGGTGCAAATTTTATTTGTGACTATCAAGCAGTGATAGATTTGCACAAGAATACAGTCAGTTTTAGAGAGTATGATCAGCTGAAGAATGTGGGATTGCATATGGATGAAATCACTACCGGAAGAGATGTAAATTCTTGGGCATTGGAAGCAATATCGGAAGAGACGGAAGTGGAGATACGAAAGGCAGAAGATAACATCATAGAAGGAGCTGTTGTGGAACTAGATGAGGAGAGTGAATCCCAGGAGATATGGTCTTTATTAACGGAAGGAGACGACAGTGATGCACAATTTGAAGAGTTACTACAGGAGCGGCTAAATGACATTCAACTTGGGGCTGAACACAGAAAACACTTGGAAGAGATTTTAAGGAAGCACAAAACAGTATTTGATACAGTACCTGGGAAAATATTAAATTTCAAATATTCTATGCAAGTCGAGGATAGGTCACCTTTCAAAAGCAGGTTGTACCCAATTCCTGAAAAATATCGTGGTCAAGTCAAGGTCATTATAGATGAGATGTTACAAGCTGGAGTGATAAGGAAGACACCTACACCTTATCTAAATGCGATTTTGGCAGTCACAAAACCAAATGGATCTATTAGACTTTGTTTAGATGCCAGAAATCTCAACATGAGACTCATTTTTCCTGAGTATGACAGAGCGCCAATTATCAGAGACGTATTAAAAGGCTTTAAAAACAAAAGCATTTATTCATCAGTTGACCTGACGAGCTCGTTCCACCATATTGAATTGGATGAGAAGTCACAGCTTCTGACTGGCTTCTTAATCGATAACCAAACGTTTTGCTTCGTCCAAATGCCCTTTGGAGTCAAAACAGTGGGCTGTGCTTTAATCCGAGCCCTGGACCGGAATCTAACCGAGGAAGTTAAGGAGATGACAGTACGCTACATTGATGACATTCTGCTGGCATCCGACAACATTAAAACTCACATGGAAAATTTAGATAAAGTATTAGGCAACCTGAATGCATCAAATTTCAAAGTAAACCTGAAGAAATCGCATTTCTTCAAGAGCGAGATCTTATATTTGGGTCACATCATTGACAAGGAGGGAGTGAAGCCAAATCCAGCTAAGATCGAAGAGATAAAGAATTTCCCTACACCAACGAGAGTCAAGCACATTCGGGCTTTCTTAGGCGTAACGGGATTCTTTAAGGAAAACTGTCCAGGTTACACGGAGACTGTAGCTCCAATGCAGGAAATGCTAAAGAAGAATAATAAATGGTTATGGAATGCGGAGTGTGAGAAGGCGTTCCAAGCAACAAAACAGCTATAGGAAAACTGCATTAAATTAGGATACCCAGATTTCAAGCACAAATTTATAATCCAAGCGGATGCTTCACAAATTGGTATAGGTGCTATGCTCTTTCAAGAAGATCCAGCTAACCTGCAACATAAAACATATTTGGCATTTGTCAGCCGAAAATTGCGTAAGCACGAGCGCAATTATACTGTAACGGAACTAGAGTTGTTGGCCATACTTCATGCGCTTCAACAATGGAAAAGAATAATGTATGGCTACCCCATTGTTGTCAGGACTGATCACAAGGCACTAACATTCTTGTTTAAGACGTCGATGGCAAGCGAACGTGTGACACGTTGGTCTATATATATTCAGCAGTTTAGCATTGAGATTGAACATTGCCCAGGGAAGATGAACGTGATTCCGGATGCACTCAGCAGGAACCCAGAGCCTGAAAATGAAGAAACAGCGATGGTACAACACTTGGAGTTAACACCGAAGGACCGGGAATTCTTGGAGGAGTTACGTGAGATACAGCGAGAACAGGAAGCGGAACCATGGATGATGCTATTAATTCAATACTTCAGAAAGCAACTACCTACAGGAACACCTGCATATCGAGAAGCGAAAGCCAAAGAAGGAAGATATGTTTATGTCAACAATTTGCTGCACAAATGGATAGATAATGACCACACCAAGTTACGTATATTAGTACCTGCATCATTACAGCGAGGACTGACATGGCATACTCACGAAAGTTACGGTCACGTCGGTGTAGATAAATGCGAAGCGACAATAGGAGAGACATTTACATGGCCACGTATGAGAACAACTATATGTGACGTCATCACGACTTGTGATCCTTGTCAGAGGACAAAGCCCAATAACTATTTAATGAGGCAGTATCCTAGACAATTGCTACCTCAGAAACCATGCGAGCTACTGGCCCTAGACTGTTTCGGTCCAATTCCGAAAGGAAGGCGAGGTTGCCGGCACTTGCTAGTGTGCATTGATGTATTTTCTAAGTTTGTCGTATTATGCCCCATTCAGAAAACTACATCGAAACAAGTACTCAGTCGTATTCGAAATAGAGTGATTCCAATCCTTGGAAAACCAGAATTTATATTGTCAGATCACGGCAGTTATTTCACAAGCGCCGAATTCAAGAAAGGTATGGAGGACATGGGTATAAAACACGTTTTAAGCAGTATCCGACATGCCCAAGCTAATCCAAGTGAGAGAGCAATAAAATGTGTAACGTCATACTTGAGAATCTTCATTCCAAATGAACACCACAAATGGGTAGATAAAATTAAGGATGTAGAGACATGCATGAATTCTACCAGGCACGAGTCAACAGGACAGATCCCTATGGTCCTACACAAAAACGAGTATCCAGTGAGAACGTGGAAAAGCATCATTAACTGCCCACAAGTTCCCATGATAGCACCTGACCTGCGAATTGAGAGAACGAGAGCCTACATGAGAAAACAAGCAGACCGCAGATTACGGCGGGTAAGAAATAAGAGGTTTCACAGTGATCTTGAAATCAACCAGCTCGTTTTGGTGAAACGACCCGCTACATCGGATCCAGAGAAGAAGATCTTCAGCAAATTCTGCGAAAAGTTCATAGGACCCTATTCTATCGTAAGAAACCTTGGAAATAATGCTTACAGAGTGAAAGAGTTAAGTACAGGAACAATGTCGGTCTACAACGCAGCCAACTTAAAAAAGTATCGAAGAAGCGAACCATGAGAGCGCCGAAATAATGATGCAGTTTGAATATATGGACGTCCTTATATCAACCAAGTGAACGGGGAGCAGTTGAGTACGGCACGTGAAGAAGGAAGTGGAATTGGTGTTGACAAACATTAACGAGACGAGCAGAGTGTTGCCTAAGGCACCAGCCCGTCATGCAAGCAGTTGGAGGGGCGAGGTCCAAGCAGGAAAATAAAACGAGTAAATGCCATTCAAGACTGGAGCGGCTAGGCCAAGTAAGAGAAAAGGGGTGATTCTGAAATTTAAACAATTTGGCCTACGGAAATCTTTTTAAAATTATCGACTTTCTCCGAAGTTCGAAATTTTGTGAGTGGAGGAGTTGTGAACCTTTTAACCTCTGATGGATAAATGATTCGATGTTTTATTTCTTCAATTAATAAATATTTCTACCAGCATCATGAAAATAGCCAGACGGAGATGAGGAAATTTCAAGCATTTGCTGGAGACAATGAGGAAATACCTGCAGCAGTTTGACAAAAGGCTAAATACTTAGGATTGTGAAAAGAAAGACCTAGCAATGATTCAGAAGGACAGGTGGTGGCCACCTCAAAATAGAAGCGACGCGCAGTGAGACACGCTTCTGGTATGTTCATTGTAATATTCGCGCCTAGAAAGAATATGATGCAGTAACGTGAGTGGCTGATGAAAATACTAGACACTCCTACTAGGCCAAGGTCTGATAAAAACCGCCAAGTTACAGAAAATGTCGAACCAATGGGAAAAGAATGCTTACCAGCGCGGCAAGGCTAGCTTGGGTACGCGATGACTAGCATTAACGCGGGAGATCGCCTAGACAAAATCTCTACGATCGATTCTAGGATTAATGGGCATATTCTTGACCTGCGCTATTTTTCGAGTTCAGTGATATTTATTTCATTCCTGTACCACTATTATTTTGAGAAATTTTTATATAATTTCCCCCTCTATCAAGACCTAGGGCCGGTTCATTTATAAGTGGCGTGAAGAGCCAAGACAGTGATTATTACTTTGTACGTCTGAGGACGTAGCTATTACTCTTGTACGTCTGAGGACGTAGGGCTTATTATATTTGTGTGTCGAAGACACAAGCACTTATACTTTTGCGTGTCGTGAAGGACACAGAAATTATTAATAAATGTGTTAAATTCAGTGTTAGATAGTCATAGTACTATATTTTGTAGGGGCAGTGTCATCGATAATTCGTCAACGAACAGTTCCGGGGAAAGTAGTACCTGAAACGGCGAATTTAGTAGTCACATATCAAGTGAATAATAATCTAACTTTTTGAATCAGCACGAGAGATGACATTGCTTATCCTGAAGGAAGTCTGGAACAATCAACACTCCGTCCAGATGGCTGAGATGAGCTAAGAAGTATTCAGTTGGGAGATGGCAGCGGATGTCCTTTGACGGGTGACTTGCCGAGGATGAGTGAAAATGAAAATCCACAGCCTGCTTCCAGTCGGCCGACCGGGTCAGGGAATGGAATGAATGAAGCCCCCATCTAGCGGCGAGGATATGAACTGTGCCGGCTGCCGAAGCCCGTCGCACTCCCCTGGGGCAATGATTAAATGAATGACAGATGAAAGGAAATGATAGTGGAGAGTGTTGCTGGAATGAAACTGTGACAGGGAAAACCGGAGTACCCGGAGAAAAACCTGTCTGCCTCCGCTTTGTCCAACACAAATCTCACATGGAGTGACCGGGATTTGAACCACGGATCCAGCGGTGAGAGGCCAGCGTGCTGCGCCTAAGCCACGGAGGCTTCCGAGGATGAGTACAGAATAATATTATTATTATCTGATAGATTAACTTATGGTATATGGGACATAATTTGTTTTGTAAATAATTTGCTTGTGTGATTAACGTAGTATATTTAGTTTTGGTCTGACACACCTTTTGCAAGGAAGCAGCTCGCATATATGTTATTAGTGGAAGGTTCTTGTTTTTGTTTGTTGTTTTAACTAACGTAGCTATGTGGACGACCGTGTTTGCATATGTTACGCAATGCGGTTAAAAAACGTCTCTCGGAGATATGTTGTGTTTCAGAATTAGGACTGAAGTAATATAATTATACAGTAGATTGGAGGGTAATTAATCCTTTTTTTTTGTTTATTATTGATCAGATTCAGTGAAATTATTGCCTTTGGAGCAATGTGATTTGTGACGAAGAGCAGTCAGCTCTATCGTAGGTTTTAATAGTTTTTTTAAATATTTTGCGAGCACCTATTCAGCCGACCTGTGTGAAAAAACGTCATGTCATTCCCAGATGTGTGTGTGTGTATTTTTGTGGTTATTACAAGCGGGAATTTCAGCGTAGACTGATTTCTGTCAGCTTGGTGCCAGGTCCATATTGTAACCTTGCGAGGGCAATTGTGGATATTTTGATTAATGTCTGACCATTTGTTGAGGTGGTTGAGATTTGCTGCTGTTGATTCTTTGAGATAACGGCACAGCTGGTCAGTTATTTTTACACACTGGAGTTGGGACTATGACAGGTATTGAGGAAAGGGGGAGATGTTTCACAAGACGGACTGAAGGTTGCTAGCGAGGTCATTAGTGGAGAGCGCTTGTGTGGCTCAGTAATTACTTGAAATACAGAATTAAGAACTGATCAATGATAAAAATTGTTTAAATAAATGGGAGTTGCCTACGAATCACGATAATCTCCGAAGCGTTAGCTTAACATGCAGTTTTGTTCATATAAAGTAATATCAGCCAGTCAGGCTTTTGTTGTTGTTGGTTTAGTCCATGTTTATATTCCATTCAGTGACCCGTGAAGTCACGTGCTATGCTGTATTTCCTTGCTTGTGTATTGAGCAATTGGCCGGTGTTGGCAGCTCATTGTCAAGTGCGTCATCGCGCTAAATGAGGGTCTCGAGAGAGATTCCTGTAAATAGTAGATTTTAGTGTGTGTGTCAGCATTACATTTTTAAGGGTTTTTATTAGTGTCATGTTCCATATCCGTAAACGTTGATTTACGAGATGATTGTTCGTAAGCATCGTGGCTGTTAACCCGTTGTAAACGAACAGTCATCCAAAGTACTCATTCCTCGTAGTTGGTCATTACGCGTACATAAAATCCAAATTGCAAGTTAGTGGAACCAGGATCCACAATTTAATAAAGAGGGAGATCCGTCTGACTCCTCAGCATTGATAGATATTCTTGTCATGGGAAAAATTCAGGGAGGATTTTATTTTATTATTGTTGTTTATATTATTTTTATGCACTATTAGTCATTAAATCATGTTATTATTTTACATCTTGTCACCTTTCTTTCTTAATTATAGTTTTAATCCTATGACCCTTACCTCAGTAGAGCATGTTGTTTGGCGTACGTAAACATCACATAGGAACTGAGCGCGACCCCTTGATTAAGAATTCTTGCATATAAACACTGCTATTCTGAAGGGTTCAATATATACAACATCAAATGTTGAAGCTCCTATAATTATGTTGGCAACACTAACATACTGTATATGTGTTCAGAATGCTTTATTTATCTTACGGCAAAGTTTGAACGTGGTCTCGCTCATTTGTGTTCAGAGTTTTCAAACCTTAATTTCAGATTCCAATTCTATTTTGAATGACGTCACATTAAAATATTCAAATGTCTTGGCATAGAACTTCAATCATGCTAAATTCGGTTTCGTTACATGTAGCAATTTGGTTGATACCGGGCGTACACCCGCGACAAACAGGCACACACATCATCCCAGATTAGGTGTGGTTGGTGATTGAAGTGCTCGCATGCGGAAACTTTCTTCAATAATAGTATTTAGCATCTGAAGTAATAGAAAAATATTTTGAAAATTTGCTCGGTATATCGATTCACGGCTGTCAATATATTTGAAATAGTCGATAACTATTTTTGAGACCGTTAGTTGAACCACATGAGGTGACCCCTAAACTCCAATTCATCCTAATGTAAAAGAGCGAATTACATTGCTTTACGTCGTGGCAGCAAAGGCATCACAGGAATACAGGATATCAGACAAAAGTTCAAGACACAGCCAACAACACGTTGTTGATGACCAAGTTATTCCAAACCCCTCAATTGGATTACAACAATATAGTTCATTATGCAATGAGCCTATAATGACAATAATTAAGACTCGAGTATGTTTACAAAACGAGCGAAGTGATTTTTATAATTTCCATACGAGTGTCTTAATTACCATTATAGGCGAGTTGCATACGACTGATTATATTCTACGATAATTATAACTTTATTTATGTTCTAACATAAATATTCATAATATTTGTTCAGATTCTGTCGGTTGACTTCTTCTTCTTGGGAATTGTGTGGGCTCAGCATTTAATCTCTACCAAATAACGAATCCCAAAGCTTAGAAATATTGTTTATCCTGAAGTAGCACCAACAGATAGCGAACAGGTACTATGTATGATCATTTTGTTATTTTGGTCAAATAACACAACATAGGCTGTTACAAATGTTTTAAAATTAAACTGTATCGCATTATCAACTAGTTATTATTCAAATTCGATGCGTATAGAATGTCAACGGGAGGTAAATCTATTGAGTCCCAAATAGAACAGTTATGACATCTGGCGGAAAAGTTTGGCATAAGAAATCCATTTACTGAACAGAGAACTGGATTATAATTTCTGTGGAGCTAATGTCATACGCATGCTTCTTCCATGACGTTCTGGTGTGTTTACGTCAAGAACAGCATTCACTAAAATTGTCAGTGAAATCTTACTAATGTGTAGAAATTGAAGTTGCGGATATTAAGGTACAGTGCTATTTCTTTTGCAATATTGCGTAATTTGTTTTTGCATTGTAACTACAATGGTTGATCCAATATAGGCTTCTTTCTCAACTTCCAAATCATGTAATTCATATTCGACATGTTGCATGTTGAGTGCATGTCAGAAGCTATCCTTACCTAATTGGTCAATGAATGAAGATATTGAGCTCTGATTTCTTGGAAAAACTGTGTTAACATGAAAAAGTTGTACTTTAATGACCCCCATTATGATACAGTTTTCTGTCATATATTACAGTATTTACATATGGACATTGTCGAACATAAACAAGCTTAAGGGGGAAACGTACGCAAAATTGCACTCCAGAAGAAGAAGTATTGTAAATCCCAGAATTTTAAAAATAATGCTATATAATTTTAATCTCATGATTATCAGTGTGCTAGGCATGCCTGTATTGATTTTTGTGTTGATAATTCAAACGGTTTTTCAGCTAGAAATATTTGAATTTTCTGAAACATGTACCCTTAATATGTACCTTATTTCCGAAACCATCACATTGTAAGTTACAAAATTTGAAATGTAATATCTAAAGACCAGGTTAAAGATATCTGTGGAACAAATTCTTGATATCTTATTTATTTTATTTTTAACAGCATTTCCAATTCTGATGGACTAAATTTGAAAATAAAAATGACATATTACCCCTTAAAAACTTGTATCAAAGATTTGAGTTTGTTTATATTGTATTGCAGCTTATCTATTGAATTAGTGCAGACCATATCCATTTTACTCGATTCCTCTTATTCCTCCAGCTGTTTCATCATTTAATGTCTCCTTTGATGAGCCTTTGTTTCCAATTTCATCATCTGATGATGTCAGATTATCCTCACATTCTTCCTACAGAAGTGGGTTTGGCAGTATACAAGCAGTTACATATACTATTTTTTCTCACATTTACAGATGATATAGAACTGTAATATTATGGAATTAAAATTTTGATACCATAAGGTAAATTATGGGCGATTTAAAAAAATACTACTTTTACTAATTTTTACATACGTCGCCCCTTAATTTATCAGCTTATAACCTAGGTTTAAATCCGTTTAACCCATCAATTATCATCATCACCATGATCATTTAAATGTCTTTGTTGACTCATTTTTGGTGTTTGTGATATCGAGGTCATTTGGCCCCGACTGCAGAATTCGTCTGTGTTATTGCGATGCCTGTTGTAATGTTTGTATTTAAAACTGAAACCACTTCTAGGATGGCTGGGGTGGGTATCGAGCCCATATCTTCTCAGTTCTGCCTCATGAGGCTGAGTGTACCCCATTCCAGCCATCAAATCAGAATGACATTTCTTCGCAGAACCGGGAATCGAACCAGGATCTTAGGAGTGACAGCCATAACTGCTGGCCGCTGCACCTTGAGGTGGTCCAATCAAGAAGAGGGGGAAGTGGTTTTCGGAAGTTTCCCTCTTCTACTCCAGGGATGCTTCCTAATTTATGGCCACAGCCATTTCCTTCCCAATCCTCCCATAAATGCACACACTACTATAGACACCACAATAGTAAAAGTTATCAGACAAATTCTACACAGCGGCTTCGGTGGCGTACTTGGTAGCATGTTGAGCTTCTGTACCCAAGATCGCGGGTTCAAACCCGGCCGAAGACGTCAGATTTTTTAAGAGCGTTAAAAATCCCTCAGTATGCCTTCCTTCGGAGGGGAAGTAAAGCCGGCGGTCCCATGTCATAGATTTATGGCATGTTAAGGAACCTTCCACTAATTACACCTGTGTGAAGCTAAATTAGGTTAGGTAAACATTTGACAAACGCTCTTAGGGTCCGACGTTCGTCGCCGGGAGCCAACTGCAGTGGCGTCTGGTAACCAGGTTCTGAACTAGTAGTCGTTACGGTGGCGTTTGGCGGAAAAAGTAGAAACTACTTGAAAAAATTAAATGTCTGCTGTCCTTACTTGAATTGAAAACAGATACACACATTAATATTGTCATCACAATTTACACCGGTTATCAGACAGATTCTACACACACCCAAAGTACACGGGGCTACATGACCGCGTTGTTGCAGACCCTAAACTGAGGAACCAGCCAACAAACCAAATTCTACACAGATCAAAGTACACGAGGATAAATCACTACGATGTTCAAGTGCCTCAAATGAAAAAACAGCAACGATAAACACTAATAATAATTATTAGTTGGGGTGGTTGCCCGGAACCTGAAATATCGTAAGAACCGTAGAAAATTACACTTAGGGTGACTGCAGTGGCCACCAGCATTCGAAACGTCATTCTCCAAAATTCCAGCTCTCCCTTGCAGTCGAGATCTCAAACTTAGCACGCTTGGCTACGCTGCACGATAATGCTTCCTTCAATCACCATTTGAACGGAAGTAGCGTATTTCAATTACACCCTGTGTATTCAAATTATAGAAGTTTCCCTTAAAACGTTCTGCTGCAAAATGAAGGCAATAAAGTTTGTGAGCCACTTTGAAGAACTCGGACAACGTACATCAGACTTCGCTTTCAAAGCTCGTATCTCGTATTTGTGACTGTCATCTTTCCTCCAAAGCTAATCCCTATGTGCTGTGTTGAGATAGATACGGTTTAAATCTTCATTCATTCGTAATCATCGTACAATGCAAGCCTCTTATTCAATTACTCGGTGACAAGCAGATGATAAATGGTCATATGAAAGGATTGTCTCCACGCGGGGAAACGAGGAAGATTATTCTATTGTTCTGTTATGTATTCCAACGAATCTCGAGTAAAAGAGTCTAACGTTTACTTGAGTAGGAGGAGGCCGTGGCCTCAATTTATGGACCACCCTCGCATTAGCCTGTAGTAGAAGTGAGAAACCATATCTAGGATGATTGAGGTAGTAACCGAATCCCTTCTTCTCAACATCGTTCCAGCAATCAGACCAAATTAAATATCTTGTCAGAACCGGGAATTTAACCCACACTCCCGTGGTGACAGCCATGCATGCTAGTCACTACGCCACGAGGAGGACAGAAGAAGTAGAAGAAGAAACAAATAATATTTTATAATAATTGACGAACAGGGGCAGTTGACCTCGATGTTCCTCCCATAAAATAACAATTATCATCATTATAATCATCAACATCATCATCATAGACATCATCATCATCAGCATTACCATCTTATTCATAATCATCTAGATAATCAATATCTGCATCAGCATCAACATCTAGATCATCAACATCAACATTACCAACATCACCAACATCAACTTCATCATCAACAAATCATCATCGACATCATCTTAATTATCAATATTATAATCTTATTCATAATCAGTAAGATCATCAACAGCATTATCGTCTACATTTGTCATCAATATCAACTCCATCAACATCATATTCACCATCATCTACAGTACATCATCAACAACATCATCGTCATCATCAACATCAACATCATCTTCAGCATCATCATCATCATCATCATCATCAACAACAACATCATCATCATCTTCAGCATCATCATCATCAACATCATCAACATCAACATCAACATCATCAACAACAACATCATCATCATTAACATCTACATCCAATCTAAATTTTCCAGTGTACATTGACTCAACAATTTGTTCGTTTTTGAATGATATTTTTTTATTTTTCCGTAATTTTTGTTTATTTTTATAATTATTAGTTTTATAACATTTTTGTTTTATTAATTTTCGGTCTTTTCAAATTTAGGTATCCACCTCTAAAATTTAAATTCCATTCCAAATTTCTATACTTTAATCCGTGTTAAGAGAGGCAGATGACCTCAACAATAACTAACTAACGTCTACATCATCAAACACATCGTCGTCAACATCACCTTCACCAACCTCAACATCATCATCATCATCATTAACGTCTATATCATCAAACACATCATTATCAACATAAGCATTACCATCATCCACATCACCACGGAATTGACTAGGATATATTTTCAACCATATTTGTCTATCACAATTACCCGTTGAGAAACGCGTTTTCTAGCAGAGTGTCTGAATGTGAAACTACTGTCGACCAAAGTATTATGTGCACTCGAGTTTGAAGGTTGTTTGTGACGTAACCAACAGACCTACATAAAATCCAATAACATCGTTCTATTTTACGTGAGTTAATGTCGGTTTGGAATTTTTAGGTTATACTTTAATATTTTTTATCGCAGTTGGAACAGAAAAAGTGCCCGTTTTTAAGCGTGTTTCAACCATGCGTCACATTTGAGAATTATTGTCTCAAAACTAGGGCTACCGATGAGACACGGATTGACGTGTACCCGTGTAACCCGGGACACGTGTACACAGGTTGGTACGCTCTAAGAATCCGTGTAGCAGTAAGTACACGTGTACACGGGTACACAAGTAGTACCGCCCGTGTACCCGTGTATGAAGGTCCGCGTACACGGGTTTCACGGGTATATATATCTTATCGTGTGCCCATGTGGTTTTCTCGATTTTGGAAGAATGTTTTTGACACTTTGTTGTACTAATGCTCCATTTAATTGATAACAAATGTAGAATCGGGAAGACGACCACAGCAAACATAAAAATATAAAGTTTTTGATATTACGAAGAATAAGTAAAACGACAACACTGCGTATTTTGTGAAAGGATGTTTTCGAAATACTATGAATACGGCACCGAATGATTCAAATTTTCGGGCACCGCGCAACCCTTATTCGTTAGGGCGCCCCTAGTGGGCAGAATTCTAACCTGATCGAAGAACACGCGTTCATTTCAGTACGATCATAGTAGTCAAACCACAGCTAGCACGCGCTGCGTGGTAGAGGAGAAATGGGGAAAACAAGCAGTAGGCCTATTGCTCTCCATGTTCACCTGCCGAAAACAATGAGTATTCCTGTGCTGGTGGGTCTACGGGGGCCATCGGACGCCACTTGAAAACGATACACCGGAAAATGGAAAATCAACAAACGTCGCCAAGCAAACGTGGGTAAGTAATTATGGATGCAAATTGTGTAGCGCCATACGTATGCGTAAGCGTACCGTGGTTACCACGACCTCTTACAGAAATGTCTTTCTGATTTGACAATAAATAGTCTAGTACTGTTTACGTTGGTTTTGTTTACATACGACCAACTTCTGTGAACAACACACTTTCACGGCTAGACGCAAGCGCTTCCGCGTCACTCCCACCGCCTTCGGTCAGTAGGCCAGGTCATCAGCGCCGAAGGCGAAGTGGTGTCGCGCCGGCGCCGCGGCGCTGCCTTCCCCAAATGGAACTGGACATATGTTGAAATTTACCGCTTTTCCAGACATTTCAGTCTAATGCAGACTACTTGACTGATTCGCTACGATCTGTATTATTTTCGGTTCATGCCACCGTCACACTCGCGTATCCACTTACCGCGCGCCACCACGGCAGCACGCCGCCGCTCAATCCGACGCGCACCGGTATTTAGCGCACACGTTAAAAAGGAATATATGAGCCTTACAGTAGTCGCATATGATGTGTAACATGTGACATGTTATCCTACTATGTGTGTCCCAGGAGCGCAAATCCCTTGTTAACAGTGAACTCTGCTGGTCATTGATATAACTACTTGTATAATTCCAGTGCAAATTCCTGACCTTAATAAATCATAATTGTTATTTGCTAAGACGTTGTATCTTAATCGATTGATAACATTCATTTTGGGAGGACATATTTAGGTCTGTGGTTACAGCGTTGGTCTCCCTACCTGCCAGCTGGGGTTCTAATCCTAACAGAGTTGTATTTTTTTGCTTGATTTTTTATATTTATTGTTATTTGAGTACTGAGGCGTTATACAATTGAGCGTTATATTGTGCATTTTACAATGGAAAATATATATTAAATTAAAACAAAGTTCTCCAATGGATCTGCAGTAGTGACATCTACCTTCAACTACAGTAGTTGAATTATGGTATGCGGCAGCACGGCCGACTGGATGCGCTCGCATCCAGTTGGCCGTGGTGGAAGCAATCCACTGCCTACTTGATGCGAGCTGCGCTCTATACCGGCCAGTTAGTGAACCAATGCCAGCTATGTTATTGAATATGGCCTCTTTTTGCTGATAGAGTGCACTGCTAAGTATAGGCGTGATTAAAAATTAGGTGTACAGAAGATATATTAAATGTGTTTCTCCCAGTGATACGTATAGACCAACGAAGTTTCAATTATTGTTAGTGGTTGGTGTTAATATACTGATTTCCTACGTTGTTTGGAGTGTTTGTTGATGCGATATAGATTCCACATAGCCACATGGCCGACTCTACATCGAGTGCTTACATTAAATAAGAATACAGCAAAAGTTTGAAGATTTAATAAATCGTAGTTGTTTTCAGCAAGAAAATGATTTATTGTAGGAATATCTTAAATTGGGTCTCTAAACCTTGAAATAAACTGTATGCGATATACATTCTCTGTAGCCACATGGCCTACAGTAAGTCGTTGTACCGATCACACGCGCTCATTGTTTCAGTCCCATGCACTTCCGTCCCATCCACTTCCGTCCCTTTTCCAAAATCACTTCCACAAAAATGTCCAACTACCGAGTGCCACAAAAATATCCAGATACCGAGTGGAAAGATGTTACACATCAACAAATAGCGATAGTTCTTCGCATAAGTCATACAACTCTTCGATGTCGTATAATATTTAGATGGTGGATTGTTAAAATGAGGGAAATTGCATGCCGTAAATTATAAAAGGTCCCAACAATTAGACAGATGGGTTTATCGGGAACGCAACGGTGGCGACCTACGGGAGCTTCAGGACGAGCGTGCGGTGGTGCGGCGGTGGCGCGGTGGTGGCGCGGCGGCGCGGCGTGGGGTTGTGCCTGGAGGCGTGTGCTGTGTACATAGACGATTTCACAGATATTAGCGAATCAGTCGAGTCATCCTGCTCTCCGCGCAGAAATGGACGGACAAGCGTGCATTTCAATCGTTGTCAAGTGCAATATTCACGGTGGTGGCGCGTACCGGCGAAATGGAAAGGCGGTGATCTTGTTTATCTCCAATGCAACTTTCCACGATTTACGCTTATAATGCACAGGACCTTCCTCGTTGTGAAGGCTTTCATTTCGCACCGACATTAAAAATGATATGGCATTAATACAGACATGAAGCGGAGGCAACAAAGGGAGACACTGAAGATGGTGACTATGTTGATGATGAGGAGCAGGAACAGGTATGGTCATCCCGAGCCAAGAGACGACGTAGGCGACGCGTGGAAGGAAACGCACACCGTCCGTGCGATACCATACGCTCAGAGGAAATACATCAGGCTCTTGCAAGGATGGTTGCTGTGAACTGCCTTTGTCATTTTGTGCCAGTGATGGGTTTAGGCAGTTCATGGCAGTTGTAGAGCCCAATTACTTGTGTATTTCAGAGGATGCCCTTAAGCGAAGACTGGCTCTACTAGCCGATGGTGTCAGAGAGAATGTGCGGGGTGAACTATCAGCGGCATCAAGCGTTGCCCTTACATCTGACTGTTGGACATCTCGCTCACAAACGTCTTTCCTGACGGTAACGGCTCACACCATCGACTCCCAGCGGGTTCCAAAGGCAATGACGCTTACCACGCATGAAATGGAAGACCGCCACACCTCAGAAAATCTGGCATCGGAATTGCAATTGGTTGCAGAAGAATGGAATGTGCAGGACAAGATCACCGCCATCGTCACTGACAACGCGTACACCGTCGTCAACGCTGTGCGCGCTCTTGATATGCTGGAGAAGGATAAAGTGACTTGTGCTGCACATTCTATACAGCTTGCTGCAAACAAGGCTCTTGCTCATTAAAAGGCTGCTAATGTGTGTCTGAAAGCAAGAAAGATAGTTGGCCATTTTCGGCACTCTTATGTTGCCTCTAGTGCGCTGACAAAAATGCAAGCACAACTTTCAATGCCCGAACAACCCCTGATTCAGAGCCGCAACACCCGCTGGAATTCAACTTTTGCCATGATCGAGCGCCTTTTGAAAAACAGGAACCCCGTCAGCAACGTCCTAGGTAACCGGACATGCACGCCAATGGCCACAGCACAGAAGCTCCAAGTAACTGAACAGGAGTGGCATCACATGGAGATTTTAAACAAGCTCCTTAAACCTGTGGAAGTGGTAACCACACTCTTTTGCGGTGACAATTCTTCCATATCGATGGTCCGGCCACTAATACAGACGCTAATTAAAAATCACCTCTGCACCCAGGAGTTGTCGGACGACAGCTTCCTAGAGGACGTGCAGTCAACCTTGGTCTGTGAATTGAACGATTGGTTCGGCCTCCTATGGATAAATGATAGTACTGTCACAGCCAGACAGATTGCATCTTTCCTCGACCCGAGGTATAAGGATTTGGTACATGAGACAGCAGAGGCTCGACGATGTATTCGCGACAGAGTGCTTCATAAGCTTCAGAGCGATGCACCAGCTGAAGTCTTGGTTAATCCCGATCAACCCTCCACCAGTAGTGCCCCGGAGTTCTTGTATGAAATGCCATGTGGGAGAAGGAACAGCCCTGAATCTCAATTTGAAGATTTTCTTTCGGAGGCACAGATTCGTTTTGACATGAACCCATTTCGAGTGGCGGAATGCAAAGGAACACAAATATCCTGCGGTTGCTGCTCTAGCGAAAAAATACTTGTGTATTCCAGCAACATCCACAAGCTCCGAAAGGTGCTTTTCCTCTGCTGGAAACATTGTCACATCCAAACGGAATTGTCTTCTGCTAGAAAATGTAAACCTTTTAGTATTCTTGTTCCAAAACAAAGCTTTCTTAAAGTAAATTGGTCAATGAGTCATAATTCTAGAAATTTTTGATCTTATTATATACTGTTATATTTTGTATTCGTTTCCTGCGCCTGATATTTTAATTTTGTTGTTTAGTTACATTCTGGTCAAATGACAGTGCAAATAATAAATTATATTCCGTTACATATAGTTTTGTATCTACTCCTCTCTCATCCTCGGAACTAACCATTATAATCAATCAAATAATTAATTAATTTCACACTGCTTCGATTCGAATAAACGCGCGCGGACACAATGCACACGCAATAGTACATTATGCAACGAGCCTATAATGGCTATAATTAAGACACGAGTATTTTTTATAAAACGAGCGTATGCGAGTTTTATAATTTCCATACGAGTGTCTTAATTACCATTATAGGCGAGTTGCATACGACTGTTTATGTTCGACGATAATTATAACTTAATTCAACATAAATATTCATAAATATCTGTTGCGAGTCAGCCACAAGAATTTTGTTATCGGAGAGCGAGCGCGAGACATCTCTCTGTCTTTCAAGATCTCTGAACGACCGACGCATGCGCTCTGTGTGCTTGCAATGCCATATGCAGGCCATATGTTTACATCTGCCGTCCCTCAGTAATATTGTCACCGGAGTCGCTTGAAGGCTGTGTAGAAATATCGTTGATGATATTTAGATACAGTGCTATTTCTTGTCTCATATTCACCAGTTTATTTACGCGAACATATGGACGGTGCGTATTCCATGTCGATAATTTATTATAGTTCGATGTTGTGTTTATGTCCGACATGTTGGATTTTGAGCGCATGCGCGAAGGTATCGTTGCCTAATTGGTCAATAAACGAGCTCTGATTGGCTGGAGAAACTGTATCGTAATGAAAAACAGTGTTATAATGACCATCATTATGATACAGTTTTCTGACACATAATAGTGAGGGTCGAACATAAACACGATTTCTAAATGCATGTATAAATGGCACGATATTACCGTGAACAGATGTTCGAGCAAGGTTACCAGACACGGCACTCTTTAACAATATTCGGTGTGACCCGTGTACCCGGTCATAATTACACGAATGCACGGGTACACGGGTAAATAGTAGAACCCGGATTCTTAGCACACGGATCTTAAAAACACGGTTGTGCGGGTACACGGGTACACGGGTAATAGGGAGCACTACTCGAAACCCCGTCATCAGATTGAATCCAAATTTTAACACAATATCCATTGGAATGTTTTATAACCGGTTTATTAATTTTAAAATGTTGCGTGTCCAAGAAACAAAGTTGTTATCATTTTTGTAAGGTAACATTTACTCGGCTTGGGGTGGTTGGAATATGTAGTTCTTGGTCGCGTTGTAATCCTTATACATCAACAAGTTATGCTGTATGACTTTAAAATACGTAAATTAATTCACTTATTTTATATCGGTTTGTATTTGAACGGGGAAATAAGACCTCGCTTCGCTCGGCAGTGATGGGCTCCATCTCAGCAACGCTGTACAGCTTACCCCGGAGCGGCTAGCTGGTGAATCATTCCTTATTTCCACGAACAAATACAAACCGATATAAAATAAGTGAATTAATTTACGTATTTAACAGTCATACAGCATAACTTCTTGATGTATAAGGATTATAACGCGACCAAGAACTATATTTTCCAACCACCCCGAGCCGAGAAAAAGTTACCTTACAAAAATGATCAACAACTTTGTTTCTTGGACACACAAAATTTTGAAATTAATAAACCAATTATACAACATTCCATTGTATATTGTGTTAAAATTTGCATTCGATCTGCTGACGGGTTTTTGAGATAATAATTCTTAAATGTAACGCATGATTGAAACACTCTTAAAAACGGGCACATTTTGTTTTCCAAATGCGATAAAAAATATTAAAATATAAATTAAAAATTCCAAACCTACATGAACTAACGTGAAATAGAACGACGAAAATGATTAAGTTATTGGATTTTATGTAGGTATATTGGTTACTCCACAAACAACCTTCAAACTCGAGTACACATAATATTTTGGTCGACAGTAGTAGTTTATTTGAAGGTTGAGTGTTCAAGTAGTGCGATTTGCATAATCCAGGGACTCTAGTTCACAGAGAAGAGAGTAAAGCTTCCTCACAGTTCTATTTTATTCCTGCCTCTCAAGTTGAGGATTACCAGTTTACGTCCCTCGCACTGGGTGAGCTCTTGGACGTGAAGATCACCGTCTTCAGGTCTTCATGGAGGCTGTCGTTTTGTATGCATACGTGACTACACTGAGAATTATAAACTGCCGAGTGGAGATCGACAGTCTTGATGGTCTCTATCTACAATATGTCTACCCCTTATTAATCCCGTTTCCAACGGGGTCGGGAATGAGATGCGATAAAATTCCACGTGGCTGATGGTTTCTACGGACGGACGCCCTTCCTGACGCCAACGCCACAAGAGGAGTTAATGAGAGATGAAATGAATGAAGTTGAATGAAAGTTCAATTTCAAGCAGTTCTAACTTTAGCTACCAGACGCCACTGTCACCCAGCGGCGATCATTGGAACTCGATAGAGCGTTTCTAAACCAAATAACATAAATTCAGCTACATACTACCAATTATAGTGGTAGGTTCTTTTTCATGCCATAAATCTATGACACGGGCCCGGCGGTTTTCCTTACCCTCCGAAGGAAGGCACACTAAAGTATTTTAACGCTCTTAAAAATCCGATGACTTCGGCCAGGCTTGAACCCACAATCTTGGGCATAGCAGTTCAGCATGCTACCGACTACGCCTCCTAAGTGGGTTCAAAATTCTTGATGAAAAATTAAAGGCCATATTTTTAGTGTTGTCTTCCGGGTAATGTATTGCTTTTCATTGGACAAATCATAGACGGAAGACCAAATATTATGGGTGGTACAGTATTAATTGATATAATAACCTACTCAAAATACCTGAAATAAGAATTATACATATAATATAAATCACGGCATAAAATTATTTAGGTTAGGACTGTTGACTTAACCCTCCGCTATTAGCAATCTATATGAACACTATAATGAAACAGTGTATATAAGAGATTGCTGTTACTTTGTGTACGGAATAGCTTGCAATATTGTGGGCATTATCCTCATACTTATATGTGTGTTGAATCTGTCTAATGACTTGTGTTTGTGTGCTGTCTGTATAAGAACGTGCACCTTTAATTCAGCTTAACTGAGGTAGGAGTTATTTGTGACCTCAAGTTAGGTACCATACCGGATTTGCCTGGAGTAGAAGTGAAAACCTAGCCAACTACTTCTCAATTAACTTCTCGACACGGAGTGAACACTGCTCAGCCCTCGGAGGGAAATGAATATCTTGGAAGAGTTTGAAATTGAACCCAGGACCTTTGGGATAGAGAGACGTTCCATTCGACTAAGAAGGGACCCATAAGTTACTGATATGTACCTTAAAGAATAATTGCATTTAGATACGGTGTTGTTGCCAATCATGTACCCCTAATAGCCCCTGCAACAATCTGTCTGCCGTTTGCACCCAAACATAATATGAGTATACATTCACTCATCAGTATTTAGTTCTGGGATTGCACACTTGTTGAATGTTCTGCATCCCCCTAGTAGTCGTCAGTGTCACATAGCTGTCATAATGCATTCATCGCCTCATCTAAACGTTAAAAGTGTAGACTTACATTGTTTAGCAGCGCGAATAGTGGGAATCCTTCTACAATAGAAACATGTGCTAGTTGTGATTCGATGGAATACCTTTCTTGGCTAAATATATTTATATGGACTAGGTAATGTCGAGACTTCTGCCCTTTTCTTTGATGCAACACAGACAACACTGAAAAAATGGCTTCAAAACTTCACATCACACAACCTACAAACGGAGACAACAATAGAAACAAGCAAACTCACAGGAAATCTTAAAATATCTAGTCATCTAACTAGTTAACCACCACCTGGTGGTGTAGCGACTAGTATTCTTGGATATCACCCCAGAGCTCCGGGTTTGATTCCTGGCTCTGACAAGGAACTTTATTTTGGTCTGAGGGTTGTAGCTTGGAAAAGTCAGCGTCGAGTGTCAAAACTGAGAAGAGGTGGGTTCGATTCCCACCTCAGCTACTACAGAAGGGGTTTATCGTGTTTTCCCATGTCTACTCCAGGCAAATCCCGGGATGGTTCCTAACGCAAGGCTACGGCCGCCTCATTCCCAATCCTCACCACAATTGGAAATACAAACATTACTACAGACACCACAATAACACAGTTCATAAGACAAATTGGGCGTCTCTGAAAGCCAGATTAGTTAAAAGGGTCGTAAAACCAATAACATTAGTATTATGAGACAAATTCTACATACATTCAAGTACATAAGGCTGACGATGTCCAAGACCCTCAAATAAAACAACAACAACAACTACTTAGGGAAAGTTTGGTAGCAAGGAAACAAATGACAAAAAAACAGAGAAACGTACGAATCAGAAACAAGTCAGTCAATAACTGAATAACAGGTAACTAAACTAATAATATACAGAAAGAAAAAAATAACCACTGGTGGGACTAGAAGTTTTGTAATCGAACTAACAGCGAATGGAGCTAGCAAGTAACGAAGCAAGAAAAACGAACCGAAGAAGTACCAAGCAAGCCAAAGAACTAACAAGCAGGTAAAGAAAAGCTAGCAAACTAGATTGCGTCGCATTACGCGAGTTCGAACTTTCTTGATAGTGAGTGAGCAAAGATGCTCAATGAAGTTGCTACCATGTGGGGTGGGAGAGCCGAGGGCACATCTCTTTCACACACCCCTTGTTGCTCCCCGCGTCACAGACGCCGGCGCTGTGCATCGCGGTCGCCCGGAGACGAGCAGGGTCACACCGCCCGCTCAGTAGTGCTCGTCGGTAGCGCAAAGTGGACGCACGAAGTGGAGCGGGGAACACCAGCGCAGTCCGGGCTGAAGGTAGGCCACAAGCGCCTTCCCTAACAGTCACTGTAGTGAACCCAGCAACAAATATATTTTAAGATAATTTAATATTGAGTCAAGAAAATTATCACCTTGAATTTCAAATAGAATTTCAACGCTTAATTTGTTTTATAGCAGTTTAAAAATTACTTATGTATTTTTTTTATTATTCTTGAAGACTTGGTGAAAGCTAACAACCTTAGTTCACAATCAGAAATTGCTGGTTTCACAACAACTCAACTCATTAAAATCAGTATTCATTTCATATCGTTGAACAAACGTTTTTCGAAACATTTTGTTTGGAAAATTTTCGAAATGAATATATTATTCTATTTTTCGATTTGTATGTGCTTTATACTTAAAGATTGAATCACTGGCCCAAGGAATTACAGCATAACTATTGGTGAAACTTAAATTTGAAATTTGATTTAATGTACTGTTGTTTTTACTGAAGTTCCTTCATCTGGCGTGAGTTTATGGAAAGCAAATTCTATCTCAGCATAGTTTTATTCCAGAAGACCCAGAAGTCTTCCAGATGATTTGGCTGCCGGAAATCATTAATTTTACTTTTTTTTTCAATGTTTTGAATATAGTAGTTATTTAAATACCATAAACCAAAACTTCTACGAAACTTTTTGTGAGAAGTTTTGACGAAATGAACATCATGTTCTCTTTTAATTGTTTTGTTTATATAAATAGTAGGAGTATACAGATTAGTCTGATCTGTTGGAGAATCTACAATGAAACGGTTGTTGCGCTACTACATTTAGAAATCTGCCTCGTGTTCTGTGGATTTTACTGTGCTTTCTTTCAGTATCGTGGGGTTATGTAAGACAAGCGTTAGTTAACAGTGAGGAAGAGCTAACTACACCTTCTGACTGTACGAACGGTATGCTGCTGTTAAGTTCTACACTTAATTAAACTCCAGAATTAGTGGGAAGTATGACTCATTGACTCCTCCCAAGGGAGATATTATACCATTGCCTGTTTGACAGCAGGTGGGGCTTACCTGTACCCACCTAGAAATTGAGGAAGTAGATAATTGTGGAAATATAATTTCTGCCCTTTGTGCATGGAACTTAGAATTTCATTGTCGTCAGTTCTAGTTGGCTCCTGAAGAATAATAAGCGGGTTGTGTCGGTAAGATGACAAAGAAAAACAATACGTTAATGGGCACAAGATTACTTTTAACATTACAATTTACAGTTATACAAAATGTAATTAAACCACATCAGTGACCCTGTTGGAGTAGGATAGTTATTTAAAGCATTTTAGTGCAACTACACACTCATCTCTTAACTTGGAGATACCGTTTGTTAAATGAGAATATTTCATGTCATATTCGTGTTTACCGATAATGTGCAAGGAAGTACTTGAAAACACTTGTTCAAATGAAAATCACCGTCATTCTCATTTCAAATATCTCCTTCGGCATTCCCTGTTCTATTTTCCTACCTCGGAATATTTGTATAAAACTGTTGTTCAGGAATTTTACAGACTTCCAATTCCGTCTTAGGTAAATAATACAGTTATTATTATTATTATTATTATTTTTATTATTATTATTACTATTATTATTATTAATAATATTATAATTATTATTATCATTGTCATGGAAATTATACAATTAAATAATAAAACAAGCGTTTATATATAATAATTAGATCATTCAATTTAGTTATATTAACTGGGATTTCTTTCATTTATTTTCGCACACACAACAATTTTGTCAAACAGATGTCCTCGGAGCGTAGAGATTTCAATACATTCTAGATTTTTATATAATATGAATCTTGTAGTTTTAGGTGGCTCTTATTCTTGCAGTCATATGCCATGGGATCTTCTCCTTGCACGTTCTCTTAAACATTAACGTGACTTTTCATTTAAAAATTCCCACACGAATTTCTCAGGAACCAAACCAAGTCCACCTCAATGAAAGACAATCTGCTGGTTTTTGCCCCCACCCGGAAAGCATGTCTTTATTTTATTTATTTATTTATTTATTTATTTATTTATTTATTTTCAATACAGGGAATGCTGAATGAGCTGTTCTGTTACATCCTAACGAGGTGTTATGCGAACGAGAACTGCATTAGTGGGAACCTTTTAGAGGCGTCACGCTCATGAAACACACATAAACACGCACAGCTCCTCTGATAAGATCACGACCGAGTTTCCATGACTCTGTCCTCAGCTGTGAGCGACCTAGGGCTCTCGAGGGGATGTTGTGCTCTATTGATTAACCAAGGCTGGGGGATTTACTATCCAGTTAAAGCTATTCGTAATGAATGTGATGATCATAATGGTCATATGAATTTGATGAGGTACCAGTTCCTGGTTTCTAGTTCAGAAAATATCCCAGTTTATACTGAAAATTAATATTTATAATATCCGTTCTATGCAAATTTGAAATTTTCTGACTTCCTAGATGACAAACAACTTCAAATACTGACACAACTATTATTAACTTGGGAATTATTCCTACTCGCGTCAAGGCTGTCTTAGTGTAGATGTCTCTCTGAAAATCAGGAGGTTCGGCTTAGAATAGTTCTTACGAACTCATTATCAAATCCTAATCAATAGTTATTATTAACTACCTAGGCTAATACTGGCGTATACAGTCCCCCAACATTGGAGTTCTCATTACTGGGCAATTTGTCCCGTTTTATGTGCCTGCACACGCTTGAATCTCAATGTCATGAATAACACCATGTGAAATTTCAGTTGATTATTTCAAATAACAGCCGTGATATTATTATGGCTTTGAATGTTGAAGTGCATTGAACATCATTTCGTGGACATTGAATAAAGTTGGAAAAGTGTGCAGTTATTCCAAGGAGGCGGTTAAGTAACGACTTGCCTTTCAAAGGGGAAACATTTCTCTTTTAGGGTACAATGACACCTGTGCATTCCTCTCGTGACCACTTGGCTATAGCGTGTAGCGTTTTATTACCGTTTTCTAAACGTTTCAAGAACATTTCCATGATTTTGAAACAAACTCTTGGTATTATTTTTAGTGGTTAACTAGCTTGTAATCAAAGGGAATTATGTGATCATAATAAATATAAATTAACCCTGGCACTACAGCCCATGAAGGGCCAAGGCCTACCAGGCGACCGCTGCCCAGCC
The DNA here is from genome assembly GCA_946902985.2 of Meconema thalassinum. NCBI lineage: Eukaryota > Metazoa > Arthropoda > Insecta > Orthoptera > Tettigoniidae > Meconema > Meconema thalassinum. Next base: position 1,027,410,944 of record OX336388.2, read on the forward strand.
CTTTGACCTGCAGATATTGGAGTGACGCGTGGTCAGCGCATCGGGTCCCCTCGGCCGTTAATCTTGGTTTTCGTGACCGGGGCGCTGTCTCACTGTCAGACAGCTACTTAATTGTCCTCACGAGGCTGAGTGCACCCCGTTCCAGCCCTCACGCCAGTTTCTAAAATCCCTGATGGAGTCAGGAATCGAATCCGGAGCCTACGGGTGAGAGGCAGGTGCTCTACCCCAACACCAAGAAGCCGGCAATTATGTGATCAGAATGTTTCATTTACAATTAAAGGGGTATCCAAAATATTATTTAAAAAAGAAATTGGTATTTTTGAGATCTCCTAGTAACTACCACAATTAATTTATTTCAGATTTTCTTTCACATAATTATTAACATTAGTGTTTTGACTCCCTCCCCATTTAAATGTATTATTTATCACTATTATACCAAGAAATATAGTATATTGTTTAAAAAATGCAAAATTTCAAGAATATACTTCCCCTTTCTTCATATTCAGCTTTTAAATGGGGGTATATTTTTCTCAGTTCTTCAGTACAAACCATTCTTAATTTATTGATCTTTTATTTTAAACTTTGTGGAGGTTGATACGTGAATTAAAACTTGACTTATTGATGTTTGAACCGGTAATACACAATTCTCAGTTATTGAGTACATTTTTAGTTTAAATTTTTGGATTCGTGCACCCTGGACTGTTTAAATAAATTTTCTGGGCATAGTATTTATGCATGAAACATATAAAGACCATACCAATTCTTAAAGTAGGAAGAATTAAGCTTCTATTTGGAAACAAGAAAAACGTGGAAATTTCATCCAAATGCCCTGTTTCAAATGTATATGGATACCTTTAAGCTCAAGCTGCCGGAAACTTGTGTTAAATCTTTGAATTCGTATGTTGATTGACTTGGTTATTGTGCTGTTTGGTGCTTGTTTGGCACTTTTGTTACGCTTGGTATCCTGTCCTAGCCAGTCCAATGTTCATACAAGTTTCGTGAATCCTGTGTTATTTGGGTGTCCATATTGATAAAGAAAGTTTCGAGAAGGTTCTTCGGGACTTGAAATAATATACCATCCGTGATTATTCTTGATCGAAGTTGAGAAAAGCTTTGATGAAACCAGCAGTACTGACTGCGCCAAAGAAGTACCAACATCTAATTTTTAACAATAGTTTCTTCATTAAATTATTCCTTTAAATTGGATCAGCTTTTGAAAACTGGTGACTACCATATAAAAGTCAATAATATCTTAGGTCGGTTGTTCTCTTGATAGTGGTGTTGATTATTTGTAAGGGATGGATCATGGAATTGACATGGACAAAAATCTGACAGTCAAATAAATAATAATAATAATGATTTTGGTTTTATGTCCCTTTTAACTACCGTGGCTTTTGCCCTGAAGGGGATTTTACGTGCCATTAAATATACTGACACGGCTCCCTTGCATTTGCGTACCCTCAAATTCCAACTGACTGCACCAGGATTCGATCCTGCAACCTTGAGCAGAGACGGCGAGAACGTTCAGATAGTCTTGAGTAATATTTAGTTTGCATTAATGTGGGTGCATATTGAGTCACTCTTCATAATTCGTTCAAGGAAGATAGCCAATCTTTCGTCACCGAAAAACTGAGGTTGACAACACAGTCAATCTGTAAATTTTACAAATTAGAAAGCTCTATGGCGCTAAATATCCTACGGTGATATGAATTAACATTGTTAGTCCTTCAAGTTACTGATTAGAGTTACCATAATCTTATTAATAATAACTTACCTGTTGTTGTTTGAGTCTTCAGTTTTATGACTGGTTTGATGCAGCTCTCCATGTTCCCTGTCCTGAACAAATCGTTTCATATCTACTGTACATACGGTAGCAAGCACAGGTTACATCAAAGGCGATCTGTTTAACATATTCTAATCTTCGTCAAACCCGACAGTTCATGTCCTCAATCCTTCCTTCTGTACCTAAGAATTCTATTTCTGGGTGTCTTACTATGTGTTCTACCAACATATCTCTTCTCTACATTAGCAGTCGCCAGAAACATTTCTCCTCTCCCACTCGTCTAATACTTCTCATTTGTTACTCTATCTAGCCATCTGATCTACATTATTTTCCTGTAACACCACATTTCAAACGCTTCTATTCACCTCATTTCTGCTGCACCAACAGTCCAAGTTTCACTTCCATAGAGCGCCACGCTCCAGACAAAGGCTTTCAAAATCGACTTCCTAATACCTAAATCTATATTTGATGTCAACAGATTTCTTTTCTATATAAATGCTTTCCTTGCCTGAGCCAACCCACTTTTTATATCCTCTTTACTTCGTCCATCACTGGTTGTTTAGCTTCCTAAGTAGCAGCTTAGCTTTCACCTTCCAACTTGGCGTCATTAGAGGTTTCTGATTTCTTTCGACTGCATTCCATTGTTAGCCTACTTTCGATTTTTGCAAAAAAAGAAAGTAGACTTATGAAATCAACACAGGGCGAAAAAAAAGTGTGTCTGTCTGTGTGTGTGTGTGTATGTGTGTGTGTGTGTGTGTGTGAGTCTGTGTGTGTGTGTGTGTGCGAGTGTGTGTTCTCTGAATGTCTGTCCCCCCCTATCAATTCGAACACGATGAACGCGAATTGAACGAAATTGGTACAAAGGTAGCAGACACCTCAGTGTCATGTTTCATATCGCCGCCATCTTGACGGAAACGTAATGGCGGCCACACAAATGTTCAAAGCTTAAATCAAATTACGACTAACCTAATCATCCGATCTCTACCAAATTGTGCAACTCCATACCTTTATGGGGCGAGCATCCTTTGACCAAACTAATAGGTCATCAGCCTAATAGTTTGCGGTTGGCGGCCATCTTTGTGTGAAAATCCATTCCCCCTATTAATTCGAACACGGTGAGACCGAATGGAACGAAATTTGGTACAGAGGTAGCACTAGCAAAGGGCATCTCAGTGTCATGTTTTATATCGCCGCCATATTGACAGAAACGTAATGGCGGCCACACAAATGTTCAAAGCTTAAATCAAATTACGACTAACATAATCATCCGATCTCGACCAAATTTTGCAACAACATACCTTTATGGAGGAAGCATCCTTTTACCAAATTAATAGGTCATTAGCTTAATAGTTTGCGGATGGCGGCCGTCTTTGTGTCAAAATCGATTCCCCCTATTAATTCGAACACGGTGAAACCGAATGGAGCGAAATTTGGTACAGAGGTAGCACTAGCAAAGGGCACCTCATTGTCATGTTTTATATCGCCGCCATCTTGACGGAAACGGAATGTCGGCCACCCAAATGTTAACAGCTTAAATCAAATTACGACCATCCTAATAGTTTGATCTCTACCAGATTTTGCAACAACATGCCTTTTTGTGGAAAGCATCTTTTGACTGACTACGAGGTCATCAGCCCAATAGTTTGCAAATAGCGTCCATGTATGTGTGAAAATCCATTCCCCATATCTATTCAAACACGGTGAAACCGAATTGAATGAAATTTTTTACAGAGGTAGCACTAGCAAAGGGCACCTCATATTCATGTTTAATATCCCTAAAGCACGTTGTATTTCAACAAGCTACTACAACCAACATTCAATTATACTCCTTGAAAAGGACAAAGAGTTATAACAATACCCATGCATTTAGGAGAAAGTAGGCTATATGTTCTTTACTGAACATCTTGTTTTTGTTTTACATTTATTGACGTTCATCAATTTCCTCTAGACGAACCTGCTTCGGTGGCGTAGTTGGTAGCATCCTGAACTGCTGTTCCCAAGATAACGGGTTCAAACCCGGCCAAAGTCTTTGGATATTTTAAGAGCGTTAATCTCCTTCAGTATGCCTTCCTTCGGAGGGGAAGTAAAGCCGGATGTCCCATGGCATAGATTTATGGCATTTAAAAGATCCTTCCACAGACTAAATTTGTTTGAAGCCAAATGTCTACATTAGATTTCATTGGAACGCTCTATCCAATTTCCAACGTTCACCACTAGGTATCAATGGCATTTCGAACTGATTAGAAATTTCGATATTACCAACTTAATTTCGTCATTATTCTAGATAGATTCCCATAGATTAACCATTGGAATGAATCTTAAATTTTAAGAAAAGTAGGCTCTTTAGTTCGTCACGGAACTTCTTGTTATTTATCGTAAGGCTTTTAGTGCCAGGAGTGTCCGAAGACATGTTCTGCTTGCCAGAGTCTGTAGCTGCTTCAAGTGGACACCCCTAGGTTGAGCTGCAAGTTCCGTTCAATTTCAAGTAGTTCCAACTTTTGCTACCAGATTTGACTATGCCGATTCTTAATATTAACCAGGGCTGCCAACTGTTAATAAATACTCTCTCTATTTTTGTTACCCTAATATCAATATATCAGGAAGTATGCAAGCCAATAGCTCTAAACTTTGCACACGTATAGTACCTGGCATTCTGGATTAATTTGGAGTAACTAATATACGTCAGTGCTGCCAACATGATTTTAAGCCTGCTGATAGGTCCAAATTTAAAATGCATGTAACTTCTATACTAACTAATGGATTTAATTCAAAACTGACACAACAGTAAATCATATTATTTCAGATTATTTCTGACCAATACATGTATGTCATTGTTGACAACATGATTTTAGGCGCGCTGTTAGATCCAATGTTTAACTGCATGTGACGTCCATGCTATCCATTGGACTTCAACCAAATTTTGTATTCTGTACCTTAAGAAATTGAACTAAGAATATATTCAGTCACCAGGGCTGCCAACTGTAGTTCTCTATTAGGCTACATTATGCCAGGTATACAGTATTTCGAACTAATTAGAAATTTCGATATTACCAACTTAATTTCGTCATTATTCTAGATAGATCCATATAGATTAATCATTGGCATGAATCTTACATTTTAAGAAAAGTAGGCTCTTTAGTTCGTCACGGAACTTCTTGTTTTTTCTTATTTCCTTCAGTGTACAATGTACGGATTGAAAAGTATGGGTGATAAGTTGCAGCCTTGCCTTACTCCATTTAAAATACCAGATTTTCTCTCGTGTCCTTCGGCTCGAATAACTGCCGTCTGGTTTTTGTACGGATTGTAGAGCACCCTTCTATCCCTGTACTTTATTCCAATCCGTATCAAAATGTCAATCTTTTACATTTGGTCATACACATACCTCCTACATGTGTAGTCCGCCTCGTTGCGTTGTGGGCGGTCACCACTGTGGCTCGGGTTTGATTCCAGCTCTGCCATGAATTTACGTTCTGGTCTGAGGGATGGAACGGGGTACATTCAGCCTCGTGAGGCAACATTGAGATTCCTACCTCAGACATCCTGGAAGTGGATTTCCGTGGTTTTCCACTTCTACTCCAGGCAAATACTGGGATGGTAACCATTTTTTAATCAACAGCAGTGGCTACGCTCGCTAAAGCGCAGCGTTAGGACATGGGGCCAAGATCTCTTCTGACTCGGTAGACGCGTGGGTTCGAGCCCCACCGTTGGCCGTCCTTGAAATGGTTTTCCGTGGTTTCCCCATTTTCAACACCAGGAAAATGCTGGGACGGTACCTTATGACAGGCCACGGCCGCTTCCTTCCACACCTTTGCCCAATTTCATTCATCTTCATCCATTCCATCTCTCATCCCGACGCGCAGGTCGCCCATGGGCGTCGACTAGAAATACCTTCACTCGGCCTATCAGGAGGCCACACGGGTACCTTGAAGATAGTATTCTGTGGTTTCCCATCTTCCTTCCAGGAAAATGCAGGGGTTGGTCCCTAACTATAGGCCACAATCACTACCTTCCAATTCCTCGTCCTTACATTCTCACTTTCCTCCCCAGACAACACTCCACACACGACGGTATTTGTTGCTCATCCCACGGGTGTCCGTATAGAAGCAGCTACAACCTCTGGCGAGCCGACAAAAAAAAGGGACTTGCTGCAGCTGCCCTCGCAGCCGTGGTGCACAACATAACGAGCACGGCTACGACGCGGTACAGCAGGTTATAAATGATGTTCTACAATATACACTGCCGGTCAAAATAAGCCTAACCCTTGGATATTTTCGAAGAACACATTGTATTTACTTGCATTCATTTTTGAAACTTATATGCAAGGAAATAGCCTCCATGGCTTAGGCGGCAGCACGCCGGCCTCTCACCGCTGGTTCGTGGTTCAAATCCCGGTCACTCCATGTGAGGTCTGTGCTGGACAAAACGGAGGCAGACAGGTTTTTTCCGGGTACTCTCGTTTTCCCTGTCAAAATTTCATTCCAGCAACACTCTCCACTATCATTTCATTCCATCTGTCATTCATTTAATCATTGCCCCAGAGGAGTGCGACAGGCTTCGGCAGCCGGCACATTTCATATCCTCGCCGCTAGATGGGGGCTTCGTTCATTCCATTCCTGACCCGGTCGGAGACTGGAAGCAGGCTGTGGATTTTCATTTCATATGCAAGGAAGATAAAAAAAGGTGGCAGCTTCGGTGACGTAGCTGCTACCATGCTGAGATTCTATGCCCAAGGTCGCGGATTCAAACCTGGCCGATGTCGTCGGATGTTTTAAGAGCGTTAAAAATCCCTCAGTATGCCTTACTTCGGAGGGGAAGTAATGCCGTCGGTCCCTTGTCATAGATTTATGGCATGTTAAAGAACCTTCCACTTATTACACATGTGTGAAGCTAAATTTTAAGTTATATTTGACTAACGCTCTTAGGTTCCAACGTTCGACGCCAGGAGCTGACTGCGGTGGCATCTAGTAACTAAGTTCAGAACTAGTTGGTCGTTGACGGTGGCGTTTGGTAGCAAAAGTTGGAACTACAAAAAAATCGAATGTATGCAGACCTTACTTTAATTAAAAGCAGATAACACACACTTATACAGCCATCACAATTAACACCGGTTATCAGACAGATTCTACACACACCCAAAGTACACGGGGCTACATGACCACGTTGTCGCAGCCCCTAAACTGAGGAACCGACCAACCAAGATTAAAAAAAAGCAACTGCATTTTAAGGGAAAGATCATTTTTCACTTAAAAGTTTACTTTCAGTTGAATATAGGCTAAATGATTTCTTTAATTTTTGTCGAATTTGTATATACAGATGTCGCTGCTTTATTTCCTATATATTGTGCTTAAACCAAAATCGGTGCCACTAAAACGTCACAACTCATCCTTGCACATTCAGTCTTCGCTCAACTTTATTGAAACTAAACTTTTTGATGCTCTAGGAAATACCGGATAACAAGTCATTGGATGAAAGCCCAATAATGCCACAACAAACCGTCATTCTCACATCTCAATAATAGTGGAAACGTGATGTAAATTTAATCCAGATACCGCTTTAAATTCCAAATCCAACTCTAGGCGACAGAATCATTTTATAAACCGTACATTTTCATAATATTGTTCCCAAATGTACAAAACATGATCATTTGCCCCGAGACTTAAAAAGAAAACCATTACAATGAACGTAGTTATGAGACACTTTTCGACAACTTACAGTTTCGTAAGTGTTGCGTTTTTTTTTTCTTTTTGGCTGGCAGTGTACAGTAGTTGCTTCTATTTATAATTAATTTAAGTATTAGGGTTATGCATATCAAACAAAGACAGATGACCAGAAAAGAACCCATTATTGGACAATATGCACTATATCATTACGATAGCATACAAATGACAGTTTACGGTATTCGACAGATATTCGAACAAAACGACTCTGGTACCTGTCCAAAAGGTCAACAAGTTTCCCTGTATCATCTGCGCAAAAGACCGCTGGTTAAACTCCAGTAAATCTGTTGTTTTGCTGTCGATTGATTTAGGGGCTTTTGTAACATCGTGGTCATGTAGGCCCGCGAGGAATTTGTCTGATAATCTGTGTAATTGTGATGGCTGTATTAGTCTGTGTATTTGTAATTCAGGTGAGGAGTGGGAAAGGGCCGACCGTGGCCTTAAGTTAGAAACATCCCCGGCATTTGCCTGAACTGGAAGTGGGAAACCACGGAAAAATATTTCCAAGATGGCTGATATGGGAATCGAACGCTTGTCTTCTCAGTTTCTACAAATCTACAGATGTTTCGAAGATTATTGTTTTAGGAAGTTCGGAATATGTGTTAACAATGTTAACTAATTACTGGAACCCCGACAATTCTGAATTCAAAGTAGGCCTAGTTACAAGAGCAGTTAGGCCCATTTTATTGTTATTATTATTAGTATTATTATTATTTGGCTCCATAATGTAGGGGTAGCACGTTTGCTTCTGATCTAACTCATGGTTGTCCTATAATTAAACAGCGTGGTCCTTATTCTTTTGTGTTAAAGATGGTACAAATGTATAGGGGGAAACGGGGCTATTGTGTTTTCCAGTCCGTTGAATGAATGAACTATTGCCAAACCTTTTAGCAAACAAATGATTATTATTATTATTATTAATAATAGTATTATTATACTTCAGTATAATTATATATGCTATCTCCACAGAATCAATTTCCTAGTCTTCTGCCACCCTTCCACTCCCAGTAGAGACATGCTTGTGACGACTGCATCGCCTCAATACCGCAATCGACTTGACATTTAGCAGCACATAGACCAGTAACGTGAACTCGCCCTTGTTTGCCAACTTGGAAATTGGCGTGCTCCTTCCTCACGCCATTATCGCATCAGAACATGGGCTGTGCGGGGCATTAAACTTCTCCCAATACGTGCTCCATTGACTGCTACCTGGTTGATAGTTACAGTGAATTGCCACTGTGGTACGAGCTAGTGTAGGAATGCTCACTTCGGTAAAAGTGGAACTTTTTGTGAAAACAAATGCTATTTTGAGACCAAATTGCTATCAATAATTTGATTTCTTTCTTACTTTAAGGAGAGTACGGGAGTTCAGCATCAATGTTTGGCATAAATGCTAAAATGAGTTATTACAGATATTTAGCTGTCGTATTGCTGATGTAGAAAATGAGGCTCTCAGAAGAATACTCCTTCCTAGGGATCCAAATGGATCTGAGTAATGGGAATTCCAAACCAATTCAAGAAATTCTGCAAACCTTTCAACTCTGTTTTATAAAAAAGGAGCTATGAGCCTTCCTGGTTCGTTTTCTTTCCAGGTACTGCCCCCGTAATTTGAATTATATTGAGACCACGGTGGCTGTATTGGAAAATATGAAGAAAGTTATGGCTGTCATAGTTGTGACGTGGATATTCTTGACGTAAGCACGGATGACGCAGACTTCACGCAAGTAGGCTGCTTGAACTGAGATTCTAGGTGACGTCATGATTTTGTTCGAGAAAGATCTAAGATTTACGACGCAGTCGCAGGGAAACGAGGAATTGTGCTGAGGAAGAAGTTACGCGATTGGAAGAGAGACTCAAACCAATGAACGATAGTTAGGAGGGAGACGGAGGTTACTGAAACTATCATATTTAATTACTTTTGGCATGCAGAATTGTGGAAAACTATTTTCAGTTATGGCATTGATTTGGAATTTTGAAGAAATTATTTTTGAGTTTTTGAAATTTGAAAATCCGTCAAGTATTGCCAAAGTTAGAACTTCTAGCGATGACGGAGAAACGAGCTATGGAAGGGATGGATACGCCCCCTTAAGAAGTTGATAAAAGGTCTTGCACAGCAGAGAGGAGCTCTCATATCTCATAGCTCATGTAGCTCATATCTCATGTGTCTGATACCGCATATATATTGCTGATGTTATAGTCGTTTTGGAGTGATAAAGTGAAACAAGTCGTCTTTAGCGTGTGGTAAAGCCAACCGCATCGAACGAGCTTCGAGCGCGCCGCAGTTCCATTTTACGGTGTTTGGAAACTAGGCGAAGTTGAAACGCACACATTTTCAAGTCTACAAGACAATATATCACGAGTTGACTAATGCCTTTAAGCTAATTCGATTGTGCAGTACTATATTAAAGTGTGTAGGAAGGTTGAACATTTTCAAGAATATAATTCGAAAGATATAGGCATTTTAAGACGGCAGACAAAAGTGATTTTCTCGCCACCTGAGAAGCACTTTTAAAATATATCACATTGTTCGCTACGGCTGACACTGGTATTGCAACAGTGCTACTACATATTGCTTTTGATATTATAACGCTGCATTCTAACATGGAACAATATAATATGGCAATTCTTTCAACTATTATAACGGAAGTGGAGATGGAAGACTAAGGACTTTAATGCAATTGGGACATATATCGATGGAGTGAATTAACAGCATGGAAATTCGCTAATCGTCTTTCTACAAATGCGAGCATGTAGTGAACATCCATCTACACTCATGCATCGTTGTCCAACGCTGAATTATTTCAAATGGCAGTGGAAACATATTCATACTCCACAAATAGGAATATTTCTACGGAAATAACTGCAATAAACTTCATGGCGAATTACTACCAGAACTTCAGGAACTATCAAGAGAGGCCAGGGTGGACCCGGCTCACACAGAAGAGTTTTGCCCGAAGGATGTCTATCGTATACACGGAGCAGTGCAATTTCCGGAGGAGGAAGCAGTTCGATTCTCCGAGGGCGCTGATTCCAGGTTCGAGGACGGAGCAAATCTTTTTGGTGAAATGGAACCATCACCAGTCTTCTTTGAAAGATTTTCCTCTGGAACTTCAATCAACAGATAAGGTAGTCGTGAACGTTTCTTGTTTTATTTGAGCCATTTAGCGATATCTGAGCAACCATTTTTCCCATATTTTTGTCCCATATATATTTTATGCCCCATTTTCTTGCTTGATAATTCTGTACTCAGTACATTTCGATGATTTATGCCTTTTTCTACGATTTATTAAGACATTGCTATGTCTTTGGCATATTTAAATAATTTTGGATCAGTTGAGACTGATAATTATATTCTTTCAGTAATTTGCATATTTTTGAAGTCACGATTTGACTGTAAAGTTAATGATTTTCTATGGCAGATTTGAATTCAGACAGCGTGTCATTTTATTAAAATAATTCTTTTCAGTAAATTACTTTGACCAATTTTCTGTCATCCTCAAGAAAGAAGAATAATTAAAAGATTTTAGAGCGTTAAAATCTATTTCTGTATCGACGATCTTGGAAATACTAGTCGTTATATGAAAATGATTGCAACATAGACATTTATCGTCAGTTATCGTCATTACCATTGCATTACAGACAATTTTATGAAATATGAACGTTGATTTTGATTTATTGAATACACTATAGTAATGAACTTTTGATAGGAATTTTTCTCAATACTAGATTGGAACAATAATGTTTGCATTCCACAGTCTAATTGTATTCTATTCGACTATTTTGCAGTTTAGATGAACTGTGTTTGAAGATAGTATTTTTATACTACGATACTTAGGAGATATTAATCTCAATTTTGATAGACCAGAAAGGCGTGTATAATCGTATTTGCTATTAAATTTATTTGTGATTGGCAAATTTTTACTTCACATCGATTCATGAATGAAACCCACGAAGGTTAAAATAATAACAGTTTTGAAACAATTAATGAATATAAGAATTTTTAAAGTGGAACTATGGATGTATAATCGTTAATCCAGTGGACATGTAAAAGTCGCTGATGAATAATGCCCTTGAATAATTGAAGGAGGTTCCCACAGTAATATTAATGATGTTGATGAGATTATACGTGGAGGTTTTGTGTATGGATTATGGAAGATTTTTATGCCATATATATTGAAATATATGATGAATTCTGGGCCTATTTTATGCAATTTGTGCATTTGAAGCGAAGTATTTTTCCGCTGAGTTTATTGTCCAGGTCCTTTGAAAATTAATCATGTGAAATTACTGTTAAAATTAACAAGAGTGTTAAATAATTTGAGATAACGATTTTGAATGGAGGTTACCGTCACTAATAATAATAATTATTATTAAAACTTATTAAACCTGGATTTATAACACTTAAATATAACTAACCTTCATTGGTCGATTATGTTAACCTGATTTGAGTAATTATCAACCGGATAAACGTGTGGTTTAATGTATTTCTAAAATAAATAAATAAATAAATAAATATAAATATTGTAAATAAATTATGTAATTATCTTTAATAATAATTGGAAATGAAAGGAATTAAGAGAGGCGTGTATAGATTTTTCAATTGTCATTTGACAATATTATAAACAATTTGTAATTGTTATAAACAATTAATGAGCATTTGTTATAAACATTAAGAGTTTTGTTAATATACTCTAAAGAACGCTAATTATACAAGTGGATTATACCATTAAACAAGTTTTGGGATTATTAGAGTAATCCAGTAACATGTGATTGAAGCATTTAAAAGATTCGCGTGTTAATATTTGAGTTGAGTTGAGGACATTTAAAGTGTTTGAAAAGGAGCTAAGCTCTGAAGTTACGAGCATATGCTAGCACTAGCCGCACAGGTGGGTCCGTTTGACGATGTGGGCTTGCGACATAAGGAAGGGTGGATCGCAGCTGGCCGGACAACTGTATGTTAGAGGCCAAGGCCGACTACATAACAGGCCTGCAGTTATAAATAAAGTGTGATGTTTATGAAAGAGGAAAACAATTGCTACGTGTCTTGTCCCAATTCCCTCATCCATTCCAAGTGTATTACTATTATTACGTTCTTTATAAGCTAGTGAAAGATAAAATTTTGTATGTAACGTCTACCAGTCCTGCAGGAGGACATGATTATATTGACAATGGCTTCTGATTGCCACGTGTATTTTGTTGAGTTTTTGTTAAAGTCATTCCCTTTATGTGAAATAAATTATTGTACAGTTTAAAGTTTCTTGTCTTCGTCTTGGTTCAATTTTAAATATCATGGTGGAGGTTATTGTGTGGGCATACTTTAAGTGATCCAGTTGGCAACCCATTCCCGAGATTAATTTGAAGAGGTAAGTAAAGGTAAGTATGAACCCCCGTATATTTTGGTGTGTTCCACAATAATTTCTTGTTAACTGCTGTGCTCTAATCTCGGTAGTATCTGTCAGTGCCATTTTCATTGATGTAGCTGTGCCGGTGCGTTTGATTATTGGCAATCCGATTGAGGGGGCGGATATCTGACAGCCTACTATCCGGATTTACGGGGACAGTACCAAACGTTCTTCTGAGAGCTCCATTTTGTCCTCATCAACAATACGCCAGCCATATAGGCTATCTGTATTAGTATTTATGCCAAACATCGATGATGACCCCAGATACCTCTGACGTATCATAAAAGTTTGGGGAAATTCACACTAGTCCGATGAGATTTCCTCTTGGAACGGAAATGAAAATTGTGTTAATAAAATTCTTCAAACCACTTCTCAGAGGCAAACTAATTTTTAAAAAGATCCTAAAACGTGTATTGTTCACAGTGCCAGTTCACTCACAGTCGTCCTGGCACTTCAAGAAGTAATAATAATAATAATATCGTATTGCCTCGGATGCCGGGTGCAAGCTTTGCAATTTCACACCCAGAGGGTAACTTGCATGTCGAATTTCGTTGTTCCTTGAATCACTATCAAAGTCAAGGAGGTTAGATATCTAAGCTCCTTGAACACACTAGCGCTTTCTGGTAGAGAAATGAGGAACTTTGTGTTGGCGGAAACTCCCGAGATTAATTTTGCCATTATGAACACGGCCTTCTGAATTCAACTGGGTTCTTTGACATGCCAACATCGTATGACATGCGTATCATTTACTTCAAGTAGTAAAACAATACAAATAACCTATCTTTACCCCTAAGAAAACTCACGCACACTACTCTCCTAGGCTGCCAATTCCCTTTGTGTTAATGATAAAGAAAAATACATATTCGTGAAAACAAGTTTCGGAGTGCAACAGGAGCATTTCAAATTGCCAATGTCTCACTAACCATGATTTGGACTTATTTCTATTATATTTTTGAAATAGGGAAATTAACTTAAGGCTTTAGGCAATTGTGTCGTGTAAGCACAAATGAAGGCATGCAAGGCATGAAGATGGAGGTTATAGAATTATAATGTTTTACCCAAGCGGGACTCAAACCCAACACCTCCGGCTTTTTTCGCTGGTGCTACGACCACTGAGCTATTGTGGGACACTAAATTCTCATTATGATATATAAAGCCCAAGATCGTGGATTATATCCTCCCTAATTCCAGACATTTCAACTGTCTTAACTTTCATCTACATGACTTGCATACATTGCACGACCTAAAAGCTTAAAGTCTTAATTTTTTTTCTCATTGTTGAGGTAGTAAAATTCCAAATGTTGGAATCTTTTATGAAAATCCACAGCCTGCTTCCAGTCGACCGACCAGGTCAGAGAATGGAATGAATGAAGCCCCCATCTAGCGGCGAGGATATGAACTGTGCCGGCAGCCGAAGCCTGTCGCACTCCCCTGGGGCAATTATTAAATGAATGACAGATGAAATGAAATGATAGTGGAGAGTGTTGCTGGAATGAAATTGTGACAGGAAAACCGGAGTACCCGGAGAAAAACCTGTCTGCCTCCGTTTTGTCCAGCACAAATCTCACATGGAGTGACCGGGATTTGAACCACGGACCCAGCGGTGAAACGCCGGAGTGCTACCGCCGAAGCCATGGAGGCTCGCTTGGAATTTTGATATTCAAATTAATTTAATGATTGATTAACATGCAGAAGATTGTGGTACATCGTCATATTCATATTCCTTAATACGTCATAAAATTTCGATCAATATGCTTAATTGCAGAAACTCCACGTTACGACAAACCACTAATATAAATTCAAGGGGAATAGAATTCTTGGGGAACTGAGTTAGCCTACTGATGACATAGTGTTTCGGGACATTTTGTTTCGGTCACATCAATCAACCTCGTATAAAATCCATGTTGGGCGAAGCACAGGACAATAGATTTTCTACTGTAACTGTGTATTGCCAGCCGCGGTGGCCGAGAACGCTAACGCGCTACCTCGTACCCCGCTGGCATCAGTAGAACGTGGGTTCGTATTCCACCTCGGCCGTCCTGAAAATAGTTTTCGCGGTTTCCCATTTCTACCCCAGGCGAATGCCGGGATGGTTCCTAATTTAAGACCATGGCCATCTCTTTCCCAATGCTTATCTAAATTACAAATACACACATTAATACAGCCATCACAATAATACAGGTTATCATACGAATTCCACACACACACACACACACACACACACACACACACACACACACCCAAGTACACGGGGCTACATGACTACGAGGTCGCAAAGCCCCTAAATTAATCAACAACAAAACAACAACAAATAAATCCAAGTTAGCAGTCTCCTGGACGATCGACCTGTCACAATTCCCAGTTGTATCTGTTGACAAAGCGTGTTCAGCTCCCCGACACAGTCCACGTCCTTGTGACTGTAGAGGAATTATCACTCCCAGAGTCCGTGAGTGAAAACGAGTTGGGAGGATACGCGGTTAAAAGAACTGTGGATTTCCCTGCTACGTTCGTTCATTCCAGCGTCTCTCAGTAGTCTAACCAATCAATTTCCATCATTCGGAGATGTTCCACAGACGTATGCGCCTGCATGTTAAAAATCATTCAGGTCAGAGCAGGTTTTTACAGTAGCTGGTGTGTAATTATAAAATCTAGCGATAAATAATGAATGAGGTTTCACAACGGGACTGTGAGTCAGACTACAATGGTCAGTCAGTTTGATTTTAACAAAGGTTACAAACAGAAATAGGCTTGAGAAAAGAGAATTGAACGGCAATACATACAATGGCGTGTTCAAAATGAACAGTTACTCAATTGGTATTTCATTTAGAGATTGAGATAGCTAGGTCATCAACCCCTCTTCTAGGAAAATTATTGTGCCTGTCTGAAAACTGGTTGACTGTAGTGGAGTGTGTAGCTGCAATTAAGATGAAATGTCGAATGATGTTGCCTGTGGTAATGAAGTGAAACTTGGACTCTTGGCGCAACAGAAAAGAGGAGAACAAAAGCGTTTGAAATGTGGTGTTACAGGAGAATGATGAAGATCAGATGGGCAGATGGAGTGACAAATGGAGAGGTATTAAGACGAGTGGGCGAGGAGATATGTTTCTGGCGACTGCTAATGAAGATTAGTTGGTAAAATACATACCAAGACATCCAGGAATAGCAAACTTAGTTATCGA
Source organism: Meconema thalassinum (assembly GCA_946902985.2). Classification (NCBI taxonomy): domain Eukaryota; kingdom Metazoa; phylum Arthropoda; class Insecta; order Orthoptera; family Tettigoniidae; genus Meconema; species Meconema thalassinum. The sequence continues at coordinate 1,027,427,025 of OX336388.2, forward strand.
GGGGAGGGTCGAGGACAAAAACTGTAGGGGTAGACCAAGGTTAGAGTATGTTTAAAAAATTGTCTCCGATGTAAGGTGTGGTAGCTATGTAGAAATCAAACGATTAGCTCAGGACTGGGAGACATGGACGGCTCCATCAAACCAATCTGAAGATTCAAAAACAAACGTACTCGTTTTAACACATATTATTTATGCTGGGGATTTATCTGGGATTAGCGTGGGCAGTTTTGCGTCGACAAGTTTCCAAAATCTAGTTACCATAGCAACATGTGGAAGCACACTTAGTTACCACTCGTATAAGTGTGTGCGATCACCGTTCATAAGTTGAAGGCGGTACTTATAGTAGTCACATAAGAATATATCCGTGATTTTGGTTCTGTAACACCATAACTTTTTATACCATTCACTTACATTTTAGACAAACTGTGCAAGGTATTGCTCCTAGGTGGTAAATGATCGGAGTATTTGTAGGAATTGACTGTCTCGAGTTCAGTCTCTCCCAGGATCATTTTGTTTTCGGAGGCTAGTTTTCCTCCTTCTCGGAAGGCCATATACACTGTCTTCTTTTCATTTGTACTGAGCCCATTTTCCTCCGCCCAGTCCTGAAGGTTGTTGAAGACTTCTCGTAGCTCCTGCCTGTTTGTAGATACTGATGTTTCTTAATAGTCCTTATAACATCCGCTGTCGCGACGTTGAACCTATTGGGACTCAGTGGGTCGCCATGTAGTACTCCATTGGTTTGGGTGAGAACCAGAAGATGAGACATGTGATCCACGGTTTCCACCACAAGATTTGTAGAAATGTTGAATACCATGAACCGAATGAAGAATGCTTATGTTCTCTGTGCAATAACTCCTGCAGCAAACGGACAAAGAGCATAGTTGAATACAGTAATGATTAGTCCACCTACAATAATCATTTTTATAACCACACCTTGTCCATTATGGCAACTTGGCTGCAATAAATATTTATTAAACGATCGGAGTAAAAATAATTATATCCCTGTTCTCGTCGAATGTTTGTCACGTTAAAGAAATGGATCCTAGGACATATTGGGAGAATTTTCTGGATTCGATTGGCGACATCTGTATTGACAAGCGTGCCACAAATAAACTATATTTCCACTGAGTAAAGTTTACCGTGTTTAGGGGTAGATGACCTCGTAGTTCCATCCCTTAAAACAACAATAACTGTAACTAAACTTTACTGTTACATAAACGTAAGGGGGTTGGTTTGCTCGACGTCTGTTGATGTAGACACAGTGCCGCTGTGTTTGCGGCTATGCCATGGCCCTCAAATTAACAGAATGTAGCGTATTAAACCGCCTCATCTCATGAATCATCTGCATTTCCCATATCCATGAGCGGCTTCGGTGGCGTAGTTGGTGGCATGCTGAGCTTCTATGCCCAAGATCACGGGTTCAAACCCAGCCGAAGTCGTCGATTTTTTTAAGAGCGTTAAATATCCCTCAGTATGCCTTCCTTCGGAGGGGAAGTAAAGCCGGCGGTCCCATGTCATAAATTTATGGCATGTTAAAGGACCTAATTACACCTGTGTGAAGCTAAATTAGGTTAAAAATGTAAACAACGCTCAGGTTCCTACGTTCGTCGCCAGGAGCCGACTGCGGTGGCGTCTAGTAGCCAAGCTCTGAACTAGTAGTTGTTAACGGTGGCGTTTGGCGGCAAAAGTAGGAACTACTTAAAAATTCAAAGTCTGCAGTCCCTACTTGAATTAAGAAACAGAAACACACACTAATACAGTCATCACAATTAACACTGGTTATCAGACAGATTCTACACACACCCAAAGTACACGGGGCTACATGACCGCGTTGTCGCAGCCCCTAAACTGAGGAACCAACCAACCATCCCATACCCATGGTTTTCTCTTCCACTCTACATTAATGAATGCTGGAATCATCACATACAATGTTGTTGAAAGTCGGAGAAGATGACCTCGATGTCTTCTCCCTTCAAAGAACGATCATCGTCCCGACTAATCTCGCAGAAAGTGTAACTCAATGAACTTGCTGTCTATATCTGGGCGCTGATTAATATGAAACACTGCATAATATCATATTGAATTTTACTCCTCTAACACTGACAGTAAATTCGTATGATTCGTGGTTTCGTCAATAACGGCCAATAATTATTTTAACTAATGATGGCAGTTTGATTGCAGAGCTGCCAATACTAGAATAAATACTTATAGATTAAATTATAATGACAACATTATAGGGAATTTCTGGTGATATCCTTTCAAATAAACCACATTAATGTTGAAGCAATAATGATTGCATATTTGTTGAATTATTCCTTAAAGTGCAATTAATTAAAAACAATTAACAACCACACTCATAAAAACAAAACAAATTGAAATCATATTCAATTGTGTCATTTTCATTTTAACTCCAAAGGAAATGTGAAGATCTCCGAATTTCGTAACTTAACGTATGGAAAAGAATTGAAGGAAAAAGCGTGCTGGATTTCAGCAAGATGTGCTTATTAGAGGTAGACTATCATTTGTATCTTAATAGTTGCATAAAGAGACTATAGCTGACTAGTTGTGTGGCTCAGTGGTAACGCTCTCGCCTGCTGTACCCAAGGTCACAGGATCGAATCCTGGTACAGTCAGCTGGCATTTTAGGGTACGCGAAAGCGTGGGAACCATGCCAGTAGATTTACTGGCACGTAAGAATTAATGCTGCGTGGTTGAAGTGGCGAACACCGACAGGTGTCATGTGCGATCGCCAGATGAATGATCACCTAAAATCGGAGATTTATCGCACTGTCATTCGTCCCGTGGCGCATTATAGTACTGAATGTTGGCCGACCACGAAGGAAGCATAACGTCGGCTAAGTGTCATGGAGACCAAGATGCTTAGATGGTTTACTACGTTGGATCACATCCCCAATGAGAGAACAAGATGTTCAGCAAAGAACATATAGCCTACTTTCTCCTAATTGTATGGGCATATTTATGACTCTTTGTTCTCATCCCTAACACAATCACCTCTACCACCATGTATTGTTTGTTTTCTTTTATATTGATAATTAGCCAGTTAGTGTCAAAATCAATATTATATACTTTATGATGATTGAATAACAAAACTGCTAACTTATTGTAATGCATTCACGTCCGTTAATCTCTATATTAATCCAGCCTTCAAAGTTAAGAATCTTTCGTTTTGGGTATCTTCCCCTTTAAAAATCCGCGCCGATCACAGTAGGTTGGTGCTGCGACCTATCAGTGAATTAATCTTTATCTTGTACGCCTATGCACTGCCATCGTAATGGACTACGATGGCAGTGGCCTGTGGGAGTTGAATGAGTAGGCAGTTTAAAGTAGCCAAGAGGGAGGCGATCCAGCTGGCAGTGATTGAAGGTAATCGGAGCGCGATCGCGGCTAATATTTGAACTACCAGTATTACAAAATTGCCATTCTTCAGGAGGCCAGGTATTTACACAGCGGAATGTTTGAAACAATATTACCCACATAACCCACAAGAGGACAGCACCGTACAGAGGCATTAAGAAGGCTGTGGTTAATGACAACGTGCATCTAGTTTCCTATTCTCCTTTTCCTAATGTCATCTGTTTATGTGCGATGCTGGGGCTGTGATTTTATTAATAAACGAGTGTATACATTAGCCTCTCCTTTGAGGTAAATGATATCTTATTCAGTATCTGTGGAAAGAGCTCGTGCACATCATTTGTAAAAGAATTCAAGAAAAAAAAGTTAACTGTAGTAGTATTCGATCCACAGCCAACTGCGTGACAGACTAACACGCTAGCCCAGAGCTAACCCCATCCTGCTGTTCTTAACTGACATATTAGAGAAAACCTGTTGGCAAATAATGACTTTAAATAAACGATTTCTTCACTGCAGTACATCTTCATTAAAGATCAATTCATACAAAGTTTGTATTATTGTATCAGTAGGGTCTATCACACACAACATACTAAAACTACTAAAATATAAGACAGGCACATGAGGACAACTGCCATCTTGTCGTGTGACACAGACGGCTCAGCTCTTTTAAGCCACTCATACAGTATAATATTATAATATTAAATTATAATAAATAACGGATCACGACCTTCAGGATAGCTTAAACCACCCTAGGCTCGATAATCGGAATTGGTGGGTCTTAAGCTATTGATTACAATGGTTGCATAATTCACACGGCCACCATCCTGAAATGGCACGGCCGATGACCATGAATTTCGCGTGAAAGACGCGTCCTATATAAAGGTATGTTGTCACCAAATTTGGTAGAGATCGGATGATTAGTTTAGCCGTAATTTGATTTTACGTTTTGAACGTTTGAGTGGCCACCATTCTGTTTTGGTAAAGATGGCGGCAATATAAAGTATGACACTGAGGTGCCCTTTGCTAGTGCTACCTCTGTACCAAATTTCGTTCAATTCGGTTTCACCGTGTTCGAATTGATAGGGGGGGACAGACATTCAGAGTACACACACTCTCACACACACACACACACACACACACAGACTCACACACACATACACACACACAGACAGACACACATTTTTTCGCCCTGTGTTGATCTCATAAGTCTACTTTCATTTTTTGCAAAAATCGAAAGTAGGCTAATAAGGGAACGATTTGGTATCGCGGCAATCAACATCAAAATGCGTGAGGGTCGTCTGCGATGGTTTGGGCATATGCTACGGTCAGGAGCGGACACCATTGCAAAACGGGGCTACACACTAGAGGTCGCCGGGAAAAGACCAAAGGGGCGAGCGAGACAACGTTGGGACGATACACTACACAGGGATCTGAAAAGCGTCAACCTTCATCCGGACATGGCCCATGACCGAGTAAAGTGGAGACAGCGGATTCACATAGCGGACCCTGCCACGAGGCGGGACAAACGCTAAAGAAAAAGAATAAGAAGAAGTTAATGATCCCCTTCGGGGTAAAATTTTGGCACTCCGGCGTCTCTAAAAGCCGCAGTTGTTAAAAGGGACGTAAAACCAATAACATTATTATTATAAAATATTCCGTACGAAACGAGGCTACAATTTTGTTAGGTTACTCGCTGTTTTATATAATAGCTCAGTAACTGTGTTCCATACTCATTCCTGTTGCCCCTGTAACTTACTTTACAGCCTGATGTGGTCACCATCATCAACGTTACTTTAATGGATGTCAAGGGTGGCACATCATTACCCTAACATCGCATGTGTCATAAAATGCCTGTTAAGGCCGACAGGCTAAGAGGCTACTTCATGCACGGAAACGAGGTCACTGGAAACAAGCTGCTATCTGAGATATAATACACAAGATGGGAACGAGCAGAAAATATAATCTCATAGAGGCTTGTATCTGCCACATGATTGTTCTTACAGGGGAGCGTATTTCGTTGCAATTTGGCCTTTTAATTGCGATTCTTATTTAAGTGGAATATGATACTCCTATTACAATTACCGTTGAAATGCACAAGTCTACTCGTAAGAAAAACACCTCGTTGTTTAGTGTCTAGCATACTTGACTGTCGCCCTGGAGGTCCGGTTTCGATTCCTGGCTCTGCCAAGATATTCAAATCTGGTCTGAGGGCTAAAACGGGGCTCAATCAGCCTCGTGAGGCAAAATGGCAACCTCAGCCATCCTGGAAGTGGTTTTCCGTGGTTTCCCATTTCTGTCCCCAGGAAATTGCTAACGTAAGGCCACGGTTGCTTCCTTCCCAATCCACACCTGAATTAAAAATACACACACTACTACAGACATCACATTAATACAGGTTATGACATAAATTCTAAACACACCCAAGGCTGCATGACCATGATGTTGCAAAGCCCCTCAAATAATCAACAACAACAACAACAACTCATTTTGTTACTCCAGTATACGAGTACAGTAACTTTTACCAAGTATGCTTTTATCATCAGCAGTGTCAAAAGGAGTTTGATTTAGTATTTATTTATTTATTTATTTATTTATTTATTTATTTATTTATCTCTCGTATGGCTTTTAGTGCCGGGAGTGTCCGAGGACATGTTCGGCTCGCCTGAGTCTGTAGCTGCTTCCAGCGGACACCCTTATTAGGGTGAGCTACAAGTTCCGTTCAAAGTCAAGTAGTTCCAACATTTGCTACCAGATATCAATGATACCTAGTGGTGAACGTTGGAACTTTGATAGAGCGTTCCGACGTAATCTAACCTAACAATTGAGCTTTACACAAGTTTAGTCTGTGAAAGGATCTTTTACATGCCATAAATCTATGACATGGGACTGCCGGCTTTACTTCACCTCCGAGGAAGGCATACTGAAGGATTTTTAACGCTCTTAAAAATCCGATGACTTCGGCCGTGTTTGAACCCGCTATCTTGGGCACAGCAGTTCAGCATGCAACCAACTACGCCACCGAGCCGCATTGATTTAGTAATTGCACTGCAAACTGTCCGCCGCGTTGCGTAGCGACTAGCACTCTTGGCTGTGACTGCGGAGGCCCGGGTTCGATCCCGACTCTGCGGGCTGAGGGCTGGAACGGGGCACACTAAGTCTCGTGAGGCAAACCTGAGAATGCCTGAATGGTTCCTGAATTGAGACCAGGGCCGTTTCCTTCCCAATCCCCATCTGAATTACAACTACTGTACACACACTAATACAGCCATCACAATAAGCAAGGTTATCAGACAAATTCTACACACACATCAGTACCCGGGGCTTCACGAAAACGATGTCGCAAAGCACCTAAATGTATCAATATTTAACACTGTAAACTTCATTAAGAGAATGTTTTCTTCACCGTTAGGCCGATAACCTCGATGTTAGGCCCCTTAAAACAACAATTATCGTCATCATCATCTTCACCGTTAGTAGTATTAGTAGTAGTAATAGCCGCTGTCAGGCTGATGTGAATGGTGGCGCGGTCTCATTTATCGCATGGATCATGAGCTGAAAGCTTCATTTCAGGTATTGAAGCATTGAAGCATTGACATTAGCATTAAATGCCCAAGATATTTGGCTTTCCCTATTCGTGTTGACCAACGGAAGGGTATTTTACATTGAATCTATATCAATTCAGGTGAGAATTGGGAAGGAACTGGCCGTGACCTCACGTTAGGAACCATCAGGAGTATTAGGTACTATAACGTGTCAAGAAATAGGGTGTCAAACAAATTACCTTGGCCAAAGTGGTAGAAGAATGGACACGTGATACAACGAGCTCAGGAATGCGATAAAATACGGGACACACTCGGCCGTATGCGAACACATGTTTGTCGCGGGACACAGCTTCACTAAGATTGAAACTGACTTAAAATCATACATAACGAAAGGATAGGAAGAGCTCTTGACATAAAGGAAGCAATCCTGATACACTTAGCTAAAATAACCAACCCTAATAATTTAAACGAACACACATTCATGGAGAATTCACCCCTCATTATAATTCTAGAAAATACCTCCCTTTGGAAACGAGAAACAACATAACGTTGGAGCCAAGCTAGATACGGGAGCAACATGGGAAACATGTTGCTGGATAAGGATGTATTTTGTACCATATCTTCAATAAACCAAGGCTGGCACTAACGGCAGTTTCCAAGACATTCTCGATAGACTAGGTGCGCTTAAAGAGGGCCGTTTAGATTATGCGTGGGGAGAATGAAAACTGACCTTTATTAGTTGAATATGTCCAAAATACAGTAACATACACCATATTAGGATGTTTCGACTTGGCAGCAAACATATATTATATTTCGCGACGAACACAGGCAGTTAGGAATGCGGTGAAAAGGCCAAGGAGGTTAAGAAATAACGAAACAAGACAGGAAATTCCTTCCAGTTCAGTGCAGCCAGCGGAGGTGTCAGCAGGGCGGAAACGAACCATACATTGCTCAAACAACTAAGTTAGCAATCCAAAATAACCTGACCATTTAATAACAATCACACAATCCTACTAAACAAGAGAACTTTAAGATCAATCTCTACTATCAGTATCTCAACAACAAACAAGTAGTTCCATGAAGAACTATACAGCCTATTTTCATATATCCTACAAATGTTACTTTCCTCTATCAACATACTAAATTTCAGTTTGATTGCTGTAATAGATTCGTAGATATTGAAACCCGTCAAAATATTTCGGATGGTTGCCATGTTGGCCTTTTATATATGTAGGGCTTAGAGTTATGTACTGTTACATGAATATTATTGTGTACGTGTAGTACTCAAACTTCAATCACATGATTAGGACACAAGAACAAGGAACGAGATTTTAAAATTTTGCACAGCTGCCATCTTGTGGTTATGGAAACAATTGAAATAAATTAGATGCCAGTATATTAACATTTGTACAAGGATTTACTGTACCAAGTTTCACTGCACTTGGATGGATAAATTGCGAGAAACGACCATGTGAATATTTATACTTCGCATCGCCACCATGTTGGATTTGTGATCACCAGGTTATTGAAAGTCCTATAGGTGAACTCATGTACATAACCCCTATGAACATTAAAAAAAACAGTTTGATTGCTGTAGTAGATACGTAGATATTGAGAACCGTCTAAATATTCCGGATGGTCGCCATGTTGGGTTGTTATATGTATAGGCTATAGAGTCATATACCTTTAAAGGAATATTATTGCATAGGTTCATTTTTCAAACTTTCAATCGATCGCATGATTACGACACAAGAAACAAAATCATAATTTAAAAATTCGCACAGCCACCATCTTGAGGTTAAGTAAACAATTGAACTAAATCACATACCAGTGCATTACAATGTGTATAAACATTTTCCGTACCAAGTTCCATTGCGTTTGGATCATTAAATCGCGAGAAAAATCTATTTAAAACTTTCAACTTCGCTTGACCGCCATATTCGTTTTGTAGTTGACCGTTTTTTTTTTAGTCTCAAATATGAACTTCCAGTAGTTCCCTTTTTTTTACGTGCAAACTTTCAGGGTGATACCGGTAATAGTTTCAGAGATATAGAATGCCGGTGAAATATTTCGCACAGCCGCCATATTGATGCTATATAAACAATTGAACGAAGTTAGATGACAGTGCATTACAATGTATATAAACATATAGGCTACTGTAGCAAGTTTCATTGCGTTTGGTTGGTTAAATCGCGAGAAACGTCTATTTAAAAGTCGCAACTTCGCTTGGCCGCCATGTTGGTTTTGTAGTTACCAGGTTTTCAAACGTCACATTCGTGAACTTCTAGTAGTTCCCTTTACCACCATAAAAAATTTCAGGGTGATATCGGTAATAGTTTCGGAGATATTGAATGCTGGTGAAATATTTCGCACAGCCGCCATGTTGGATTGGTGAGACGTAACAAAATTCGAAGGGCACGGTCGGGGTCGCCCGGAATAGTGCTATGAACTTACCGAGCTTCATTGAAATCGCTCCAGCGGTTTAGATTTTATTAGGGGGACACACACACACGAATCACACACACACGCACACACACACACACACGGACAAAAGGTGATCTCATAAGCCTATTTTTCAAAATTGAAAATAGGCTAATAAATCACATATCACATATCTTTAACTTGTTTGCTATTGTAATAACTACTGCAACTAAATAATTGAATCATCATCATCATGAACCGGCTCCAGTTTCCCGGGTGCGGTGAATGAGCGTTCTCCATTTAGTTCTTTCCAAGAAAGTTTCCTCCTCCATGATCCGCTGCATATCCAGACCTCTCCCTGCAAGATCATTTCTAACCTGGTCGATCCATCTCTTCCTCGGTCGACCTCTTGGTCTCTTGCCTTTTAGTTCTTTCTCAAACCACACTCTAGCTGTTCTTTGTGTGTCCATTCTCTTGAGATGACCAAACCATTTCAGCCTGGCTTCAACACATATCTCATTAAGAGATTGTTCTACTTGAACAAGATGGCGTATCTCATCATCTTTATTTTGTCCCTCCTTGTTTTCTGAATCATAGTTCTTAAAAACTTCATCTCCACCGCCTGTAGTTTACTGGTATTTCTCTTGGATTGGGTACAGGTTTCTAAGCTATATGTAGTAACAGGTACAAAGAAGCCCTTGTAGAGTATTAGTTTTGATCTTAAAGGATCTTGCTTATCCCAAAGAAGCCCTCTCACGAGATGATAAAATTTTGCTCCATGTTGAACCCTACTAGTGATTTCTGCAGACGGTTGGTTATCTGTGGACACTACACTGCCAACGTAACAGAAGTGATGTACTTGTTCTAATTTTGTACCATTGAGAGTGATGTTAGTACAGATGTTTTGTCGACTAACGGGCATCACAACCGTTTTGGACTTGCTTATATTCAGACCAAATTGCTTGAATAGAGCATTCAAATCATTCAGCTTCTGTTGTACTTCAGCCTCATTTTCACCCCATATTACAACATCATCTGCAAACGCTAAAGCTTTAAATTCAGAGGTCTTATTGAGTCTCTTAACTCTTTTCGTTATTTCATCCATTACAGTAATGAATAAAAGTGGTGATAGAGCGCTGCCTTGCTGTACACCCTGCTTAGTGTCGAACCACTCTGAATAGCCATCACCTATTTGGACACAACTCTGGCAGTGTTCATATAGCATCTTCACTTTATTTATTAAAGCGCATGGTGTTGATCTATTTTGAAGTCATTCCCAGATTGTGTTTCTCCGTACACTGGCGTAAGCCTTCTCAATATCCAGAAAAATGAAGATGATGTCTTTTCCTTTTTCCCAGTGCTTCTCCATAATCATCCTGACAGAAAATATCAGATCAGTTGTTGCCCTGTTCTGTCTGAAACCGTACTGCTCTTCTTCAAGCTGTGGTTCAATGATAATTCTTAATCTGTCTATGATTCGTTCCATTATCTTCAGGCCATGAGATAGAAGAGGAATTCCCCTGTAGTTGCTAGGTTTCCGTCTGTCTCCTTTCTTAAATAGAGGGACGATAGCACCTTTAGTCCAGTCTGTTGGTATTTTTTCTTCTTTCCAAATAGTGTTTAGGACTCTAAACAACCAGTGCAATCCTTGTACTCCAGCTGCCTTGATCATGTCAGCGCTTACATCATCAATGCCTGTTGCCCTAGCTTTTTTCATGTTCTTTAGGGCATTTTCCACTTCCATCCATGTTAGAGGGTACTCCATATCTGGGATGTTTTCTTCTCTTTTAGTCTCCTCTTGTTTGGTATTTGAATTTTGATCATTATATAATTTTTCGAAATACTGTCCCATCTCATCTCGAATCTCCTTCTCATTCCATGTGATGTTTCCATCTTCCTTCTCCACAGCCTTTATTGGTTCATAGCTGTTTTTCTTACTCCGCACCTCTTGAAATAATAGCTTCCTGTTGTTCCTGCAGTCTTCTTCTAGCTTCTGTGTGAATTCTGTCCAGTATTTCTCTTTTTCTGCAGAAATGATTCTTTTCACCTTAAGTTTGAGGTCCCTGTACAGCTGACTGAGTTCTTGAAATTTCTCTCCTTTTTGACTTTCTCTGTCCCTTAGTTTTCTCACATCATTTCTCTCTTTTATTGCTCTTCGGACAGTTTCATTCCACCATGGGGGTTCTCTCTCTCTTACTCTGCTGCTTGTTTTGCCAACAATATTTACTGCAGTATCTACCAGGATTTTCTTAAATCCAAGCCATTCTTCTTCAGCGGATCCAGTCTCATATTTAGGCAGTTGGTCTCTAATATTCATCTGGTATTCAGACCTCTTATCTGGTTTATCAAAATCCCAAACTTTTATCCTGGGTTTACGTTTGGTATTCGCCTTTCTTATCAGGATGTTTCCTAGGATGGCTACTAGTAACCTGTGGTCACTATCTAAACTTTCTCCTGGCAGTATTTTCACATCTCTAATAAATGCTCTAATAAATATATTGTAAATATCAGAAGTCATCACCCATACTTGCAGACATAGATTTAAATAGCCTAAGTCTAAAGGATCTGATGATGATCACTTGACGATGGAAACTGGTCTCCCAAGTGTATTTATTTATCTCATGTAAATTATTTTCAGGTTTAGGGAACCACCCATTACAATTGGGTACAATAGTGTTGATCGACTGAAAAGTATTAAATTTCGATTGAATCTAGATAGCCGTGATCATTTTTCTTCTATAACCGGAAACTGGTTTTGCACATAGATAAGGTCATGAATAAGGAATACAAAGCCCATTTCGGTATGACTATTGAAACATGTTGTTAGACTGAACTTAAGGATGAACTAATTGAATTCCAGAAGCAATTCGCAGACTTGAAACAAAGTTAGTCGCATGAAGTGACCACAAGTGTGAAGGTACTGTGTGTGGGAAAGTGAGTGACTATAGAATATTTCGTTTCCTTTCAACTTAAACTTTGTATAACTTTTGTGAGTACTCACGGGAGTAGTACAGTTCGCTAGACTCCAAATATTGCATCATCATGACCAGAAATTGCGTAATCCTGATGACGTCATGGGTCCTTAGAGCGAGCACGTGGTCCAGGTGGGATCAGGTGAATGGCTAATGGTTAGGATGACCACCATGCCTTGTGTTCGCATGGAGAGGACAGCAGAGGTCAGTTGTGTATCATGCTTATTAATTATTGATTGATTATTGAATTATATTTTGGTAATTGTTCAAGGAAGTGGAGAGAGTCTTGGGTGTCATAACTTTTGAATGAGAGTGTGCGACGAGGCGGTCGACATAGCCGGCTCGCTACCAGACATGTGGCAAGCATATGTTCCGTTTTTTATTGATCGCGCCGTGTGGGCGAGCCGTGAGACCAGCCAGCTCACTCTGCACATGTGATGCATGGTAGTTAAAGTTTTTTGCTCGCGCTCGCTAAATAAGTGAACTGATGTTGTAAAGCTGAACTCTGTTTAAGTAGAGCATATATCGCCAGAGCGTGGGAGTGGACTTGTGTTACTCCTTGTCGCTATGTTATGTCTGTTTAATTTAAATGATGTTAACGTTTTTTGTGTTCTGGCTTGCTTCATGATCTCAATTTGGTTACAGTGTTTTATATGTCATGTTTATCTTCAAGTGTGTGAAATGAATCTTGATCTGTTTGTTTTTTTAGATTCCTAGACGTCATTATTCAAGTGTGTAATTTTTAATGCGAGAACGAGATTGGATGTCGGTTCCCAGAGCTTCATGTGAAATGTTTTAAAGAGCTTTTTGCTGCTTTAAGTTCATAGTATATAACACTGAGTTTTATATCATGATGCACTAGTTCACCATGTCTTTCTGCAACACTTTGCTACAGAAGTTGGAGCAGCTGAAGGAGCTGAAACTATACGCAGAGCGAGCGGGGTCGATGGGATTTCATTTGATAATATCCGCATCGAAAGGTGAACAAAATATCATCTTCCAAAGCTTAAACGCTTTGGAAAAACAACTTTTAGACCGTGAGATGATGGAAATTTTTCATCACCCGCAATAATGTGAGGAATTCTTTTTCAACGGGTTCACAACCAACATTTTGGATGTCGTCATACAGCGACTGAGAATATTCTCGTCAGAGGATGTGAGTCAGAGGATGGTGGATTTTTGGACTCATCCTCCTCCTCCCTCGTTCAATCCATCGTTAGCGGAGGAGGTTATGGCGGTGTTGGATCGCTCATTAGTGGAAGAAGAACATCATCGAGTGGAAGAAGAAGAAGAAGAACAAGAAGAAGAAGAAGAAGAAGAAGAAGCTGATGATGATGATGATGATGATGATGATGTTCAAATTTTAAATTAAATTCAATGGACGGTGGACAGTGGATTGAAATGTGCAGTGTAATTTTTTTTTTAATATATTTATTTGATCATTTGTGGTTTACATTAATTATATAAATATGAAATAGTGAAAAATGATATGATCTTCGTTCTTAAAGTGGTAAGTAGTTCTTTTTCCAACAAGCTGCGGAGAATTGAAGATGCTGTGTTGTTTGCAGAGTTGAAATATGCTGGTCTTGTGCACGGGTAAGTACAATCATTCTTTTCTTTCTTGCGTGTGTTGGTTTTAGTGAGCTGAAAAATATATATAGAGCCACATTAATAATAATAATAATAATAATAATAATAATAATATTTTTGCGAGGAATTAAAAATAAACTTACACTGTTGTAATTAGAAGATATTTCTGTTGGGGATCCATGAGTTGTGAGTTGAATCGAATCCAAGCCAAGATACGAAGGCTCGGGTTCCTTTTCTACGTAGTACTTTGTCGACTAAGTAAATATTAGGATATTTTGTTCGTTGTAACTCTGCTTCATAAAACGCTCCGAATATCTGCAAATTTTTATTATCTTTTAAAAGATATGTTCGTGGATTAGTATTTTGAACTTTATAAATTGTAAATAATTCCGTTGTCCAATTAGCCTCGTACCCCTTAGTGAAGTGTTTCTTGATTTTTGATAGTCTTACAATGTCACCGATTTTATATTTTGGTTTTCTTAAAGTTTCTTTATATTGTTTTGGCAATCTGGGTGGATTGTTTCTTTTTACATCAATAGGTTTCATGCCGATGCTGCGATGTATTTTGTGATTATACTTTACTAATAACTCAGGCAAAATATGTACCCATCGGTAAGAACCTCGTGTTGTGAATTCTTTCCACATCGATTCCTTAAGAGTTCGATTAAATCTTTCTACCACGCTCGCTTTAATGGAGCTCCCAGTGGAATAATGCTTTAGATTTTGTTTCTGAGACCATGTTATGAATTCACTGTTATAAAATTCCGTTCCTCGATCGGTGTGAAAATAATTGGGCAATCTTTTACTTTGAGAATAAACAAATTTTAAGCTTTTTACAATCTCACTTCCTTTTTTGGTTTTAAGAGGAATTGCCCATGCATATTTCGAGTAAACGTCAATAATGGTTAATAAATATTTAAATCCATTATTCCATTTTGCAAGTTTGGACATGTCCACAAGGTCAGCTTCATGGAGGTCATCGATTCCTTTGCTAATAACATGGCGTCTTTTAAACTTTTTTCTAAGCGGTGCGTGAAGTTCTTTTGCAATTTCTCGTCTGATTTCGTTCATAGTTATTTTCCAAACAATGTTTTATAACTTACTGTGCATTGTTTTACAAACGTTTGAATTTTTATTCAATATAACCTGCATTTCTTAGTTCTTCTTCAATTGCAAAGATTTCGCTGTCGAGTCCTGTGTGACCTGCAGCTTTCGATGCAATTAATTTTTTAAGTCTTGATACCAATTTGTTTGGTTCATTCCAGTGAACGAATTCAATATTGTTTCCGCCTTCAAATTTCCAAATGGCTTGTGGCGCGATGTGTTTTTTTTTTGACCATATCCAGTATGCATCGTAGTATTTGCTTCTTCTTCATTTTCATCTGCTGTTTTTATAATTCTATCTATGTCTTCAGTGAGAAGGGGTTCAATTATATGTCTATACTTATAAGATTGCGTTCCTCTTGGAGCTGCATTGCTTGTATAATTTCTTTTGTGCACGTTTGAAACATTTAATAATTTCAAATATGAACTTAAATCACTCCTATCTATTAGAGTGGGGTCTGGTACTTTCCTTTGAATCAATTCAAGTAGACCTTCTGTAATAGGAAATTTTTCACCACCAACTTTTATCCACTTTTTATCAAAGAAAACTCGTTCGCGCCCCAAGTATTGTTTATCATTTCTTATCGTTATACCATATGTTCTATCCACGTTTTGTTTAATGAACGGATCAAAGTAGCGGTTAAGTAGTGAAATTATTTTGATGCTATCTCCATCTTCTTCGTCTGAAGTAGCAGTGGATTCAGAATCATCATATTTTCCTTTTCTTTTTCGATTTTCTTTATTTTGAGTTGACGTATTAGCAATAGCTACAAGTTGATTTAATGAACTTGTTACTGGTTTAAAGTTAGTCTCTATATCTAATTCTTTTCGTCTAACATCATTTTGAAGTGAAATATACTTGTCTTTAACATCTTTTTTCAAGCGAGAAAGTTTATCTTTTACTCGACTTTCAGCTTTAATCTTCGAGCTCTTCTCCATGACTAAACGGAAATTGTGGTTGTTTTACTTATTTATAGTATATTCAAAATCGATTTGAAGAGGAAGATCATCAGTTTTATGTTTTTTAGGGTCTCTAAGTCGAAACTGAATTTCATCTTGCTCTTCAACAACAATATCACTGCCATCCAGTTCAATCTCTTGACGTATATTTAAAATTGCATACACAATTGGAGATCTTGGTGAAACAAAAATTGGTTTTAATACGCCTTTGTAGGGAAGTTGGTACTGTATGTTATGATTATGAAGCGTGTATACTGGTGAATGGATTGATGGTGTGTTGGAGAATTTCAGAATAAATTTCGATAAGTTCTTTTTCTTTACTTCATCTTTTAATATACCATATTCTTCTTTGGATGCAGTAAAACTTTCGAGTGGTTCTTTGTTAACCAATTGCTCAATTTTTTCCAGTTCAGTTTTTAACTTGTTATATTCTTCTTTGGATTCAGCAGCATAACTTTCAAGATCTTCTTTTTTAACAATATTGAGATTGTTAGCAACACCCTCAATACGAGTTTGTAAATTGCTTAAAATTTCTTTTAGTTGATTAACTTCAGTTCGTGAAGCAGCATAGTGTTCTACAAACCGTTTATTTGTCACGTCTTGGTCTTTAACAGGAAACTCAACATTTGTTTGTTTTTGATGTTGTAGATTGTTTACAGTTTGTTTCAATTGATCAAATTCACGTCGGGAAGCGGCATATTGTTCAACAAACGTCTTATTTGCAACATCGTTATCGTATATGGGATTGTTTACGTGAGTAATTCGTTTACTCATCATATTTAAAGTTCCACCATCGTCTACGTTTAAAAAGTTTTGTTTATTAAATTTAGCGATTAAGTCTTCTAGATCTTTTCGAGAGGCAGCAAAGTTTTCTAAGTAATATTTGTTTATTGCATCTAACGAATCGATTGGTTGAGATATGTTTGTTATTCTTCTATTTAACATATCTACAGTTTCATCATCTCTGTTTATATTCAAAAGAGATTTTTTAATTTCATCGAGTTCATTTGTTACATGAGTTTTAAGAAAAGAATACGTTACCGCATCTTGATTTTGAATTGGATCTTTAACATTTCTTATTATTTTGTTACCCAAGTCGAGAGTATCTTGATCATACGGAAAGTGATCTTCTGAAAATTCTCGCACTAAACCATGAATGAATTCTACTCGTTGTAACACTTCGGTTATTCGGGTCTCAAGATATTTTTTTATATTCGATGTATGTTGCTGCATTGCAATAAGGTTTACTGCATCATTTGCAGATGATGGTAAAGCTAAGCCCGCGAGACGTTTGTTTTGAAAGTCAAGTTCTTTTTTCTCTATTTTACAAATTGAAAAAATTAAACCTTTAAGGTCGTTCAAGTTTCGTTGTATGTCTTCTTTAGACTCGATTTTATTTAGCTCATTTAATAACTTCACTACATAACCTTTGTTGCATGCATCTTCAACATGTATTGGCGTTCCAACATTTTTTAACCGTTTGCCGTTAATACTTAGATGTCCGTCGCTTGTTGTTGTTGTTAGTTGATTTCCATATTGCACTAGCTTATCATCAACATATGATTTAGTTGCAATATCATGTCGTGAAGTCGGTCGTCCGATAGACACATTATTGGTTTTGTTAAACGATGTCATAGTTAAGTTGTTAACCACGCAAAAGCTATAACACGAATGGGCATTTACCTCTTTTTGAAGTCATATTTATAACTGAAAATAAACATCAAATCCATTGCGATATCGACCATTTTGTAAATCGCTATCTTTATCGATAACCAAAAAACCAAACTTAGAGTTTTGCCAACAATACGAACAAATATCAAAGAACTGTTCATAGCTCATATCTGTATTTACATGATCGTTATATACGTGACGCAAGTTTGTTCCGTCTTGTTTAAAAAGAATTAAAAAATTAGCGTTATCTCTAATTAGATGTTTAGGTATACAAGAATATGTTTGACAAAGATAAAATACGTCAACGTTGTGATGACGACCTCTACTGAAATAATCTTTCATGTGTTCTTGTTTATTGCTGGCTACATCATCAAAAACAAATATAGAGTTTTTTCTAGCCATTTCTGGAGGCATTACTTCATCATTATCGGAAAAAAATCACTTTTTATTTCTTTTATGGAGTCCAAAAACTTTTTTAATTCAACATATTTACTTTGAGCAAGTGATTTAGAATAAATATAAACGTTTTCAAAACGAACTCCATTTTTATGACACAATAAATTTAGCATTACGTTTGTTTTGCCACAGTTCGATGGACCGCAAATGATACATCGAATTGTGTTCGGTAGTAAAACACCATGCTTTCTTTTTTCACTTTTACTCTGGTTTTCAGCATTAGTAAATGAAATTACTGGTAGAGTGTTTGACTGCTTAACAAACTTCAACATGTCTACGTTTACGTCTGAGAATGCACACTGCACAAAATATCACATCACATCAACATATATTGCTTCCACACGTATCATAACTTGTATTATATGGAATAATAGTAGGATTTTCAGGATTTAAATCAACGTTGCCGACGTAAAACCCTCTTAAATATGGACAATATGGCGCCCATTTTTCATGATCATTTAAAGGATTATCGTTTTCCCTCCAATTTTCAATTTCAATCTTACAGAATATACATTTCACCTTATCACCATGACCAGTATAATAAAATCCTGCTGATGCTAAACAAAATTCGTTTGGACAGGGAAGAGGCCAATTTTGAAAAGTTTTAAGTCTTTCATATTCGCATTTCAATTCTATGCTAGGAGAAATATTGTTTACGTAGGGGCAAGAAAAAGCCCATTTCTTATGCTCTTCAAACGGATCATCATCTTCTTCCCAATAACTAAGTTGCAGATTACAGAAAGCACACCTAACCATATCCTTATATCCAAAATAGAAAAATCCTGCCGCTGCTAACCATGCAGTGTTCGTAAAACGGTCTGAAGACCAGGTCTTAAATGTTTTTAGCCGATCTCTTTCAGATTTTAAATTCATTTCTTTTTGACTCAATATCATTTGCATTAGCTGTTTTTTGGAATACTTTACACAATTAAAATACTTCATGATGCTGGTTTACTTCACAAAGAAAAGATGTTCACACAAAGCTAAATGCGAACTGAGATGAATCAACAAAACACGTTGGCTAATATGCATGATTTGCATGTGTGTGTGTGTGTGTGTTGGGTTGGCCGAGCGGTCTAAGGCGTTAGACTTAAGATCTAATTTTCAGAAATTGAAAGCGAGGGTTCGAATCCCTCACCTGACAATATTATTATTTTATTTACATGTAGAGTGAGGAGGTAATTGATCATTAATAAGAACTTTAATATGAAATGGTACAAAAGACCTTTTCTTCTTCTTTATTCATTTAGAATTACAATTAATACAATTTTATTTCTCTTGAAGTAATCTCATTCTTTTTTTTTTAGTTGTCCAGATGAGTGTGGGTGTGTTGAGATGATCATCTTCTTTTAGTTGTCCAGATGATTATTTTCTGTAGACAAAAAATATACACTGTGTTAAAAAGCAAACTAAAAACAAAATATGTATAGCTGTCAACGACACTAGTAGATTTAAATTAATCACCTTTTATAGATAGCGATTACAGTTGTCACATTTGCAGCGAAGATGAAACAGTTGAAATTTCCTCTTTAGATGATCTGGTAGATGTTCCCACTCTAGACGAATTCGTTGTGGTTCATATATAGTCAGTACGTTTATAGGAAAGTAGTTCCAATCAAACTTATTAAAACCTCGAAGTCCACTGTTTCGAAACTTGTTTATTATCGAACACACGATCAGAAGAATTTAACCATTGTTGAACAGCATTGACATTGAATTTAGCACAACTATTGCTTCCCATTGCTAGAGATGGTAAATGTTTTGGACAATCTGTAGGTAAACGATGGCTATGCCTCAACATTAGTTCTGACATTCCATCAATCGTATTAAGATCGAATAATGAGTCTGGGGAAAGTGCTTTTAGTGCAAACAAAGAAAATTCCTGTGGCAAATTATATACAACTAAATAATCATATTTATTCTTAATAGACTCAAAAAAAGAAGAAAGAGTTTTTTCAAAATATGCTGCAACCCATGTGATCACGGGGCTGAATGAAGGTATATTGCCGTTATTTAACATACAGTAAGCAAGTTCCAAACTGCCGTTTGGTAGCTTGCGAATGTCTGCAACTATTGGTTGCTTCTTATTCCACGTGCCAGCATCAGTAGAAGGAGAGTTTGTTGTTGTCAATTCCATGATTGCAACTAAAGTGAGAATACTTGTTTACTTGCTTGCTTATAACTTAGCAAATATTGGTTTAGATAATTACTTCATTCGTTAATGGTCTGTAAGATATTTGACGATCATGAATAAGAACACAATAAAGAGTTGTATCTTCAGGTATATTCTCACTCGTCTCGATTTCAATTCGCACATCGACTGAAGATGTCTTCACTGCTTCCACTTGTTCGAGACAATTAATTACAATAATCGGGCAATGAGACTTAAATTCATCTCGTGAAACCAGAGTCTCTGAACGAACATCATCGATCTGATAATATACATTACGAAATTTAACAAACATGTCATATAACTCGCTGTAGTCATTTATGGCAATTTCAGAAGTTGGCATTTCATAGGGATAAAAAATTGAATTTAAAAAAACTCTTATAGATTTAATGTTACAATGGTCGAAATAGGAAGAGCATGTGTTTAGTAAATTTCTTCTAGTTTGAAAACCTAATAAAAATTGACGCGGTTTTTGAGTTTCAGAAGTTGTCATTACAGTCCAACTATATTTAGTTGTTCTAGGAAGAGAAGGCAAGACATGAACATCCCATGATCGAAAACCAACCTGAATGGGAATATTTTTCTGCATTAGTTTTAATCTTTTAATTTGTTCTTCGTCCGATAATAATAAAACGGGAATTTTTAGATAAACTTTAAATAACTTGACCTTAGAAAGATCGTTTTCGGTTGTCGATTGCAACGCACGTGCATCACTTGACGATCGGAGAAGTATTACCTCATGCTTGCAGTTTAAAATCGGCTTTCTGTAATCCTCTGCTAATCCTAACAGGTTGCTTAAAGGAAGTATTATATGAAAACGTTTTGTGTTACTATCAACAATATTTGCTTCACTTGCTGGTGTTGTTAAAGAGGGAAAATAACCAGCATTTTGTAAAGCTGTATATTCGTTTTTTGAATATGATGCAAAGGTTTTTATAGAACTTGTTATACCTAGATGGCGTGTACGATCAATTTCTTTACCATTTAACGTGATGCGAATTTCGCTAAAAAGATTAGCCCCAAAATTTTGGTCAGGATGTGCTGTAGTAGAAGCAGCCGGATTTATGTTAGAAGTAATAATTTGACCTTCTAAGTGAAGAACACCTTCTGATAATAAAACTATGTTTTCTTCATTTTGAATCGGTATTCGAATTTCATAATTATTTTCGAATTTATTAGCTGAATAAGGTTGATAAACTCTTTCTTCTCGTCGCACAACTCTGTTGTCAACCTCTCTTTTATCTGTTATGTTAAACATGCTAAACATGTTAACAGCTTCAACTATAGATAGAAACTAAATAAGATTAACAATTGCATATATATTTATATTGAAATTAAAGTACGCGATAGCCTAAAGACTGTAAGAAATGTTTGTTGTTACTCGATAACTGTTTCTTAGATTTCAAGGTGTGATGTCGTTGTTTGTTTTTTTTACAAATTTTAGCTGATTGATTTATATTATTTTTTCGAATCAGAGTCGACTTCTTTTTTTTCAAACTTTGAGTATTATATAGTATAACCATATTTGTGATTGTTTTCTAGTAAGCTTACTCAAGTAGAATGAAAACATAACAGTATTTCATTACTTTATATAGCAAGATATCGTGCTGGACGAATAATTAATTCTACAGTTAAATCTTCATCTTGCAAATCAATGAGCTGTTGAAGATGATCTTCAAGTTGCACAGATACATGTTGAATAACCTTGGTGTTCATAGGCAAAAAATTAATTGTTGTTGGTTGTACAACAATCGGGTAACCAGCAGGAACATGAGCTTTAAAATTATATAAAGAGTGTGTTGGTTTATGGTTCAAATAAGAACTCGTACCAAGCACAAGGTTGCAACATACTCGAATACTATTAACAGTGTTAATTTTAATCATATATTCAGAATGATGAGTTGTGTTTGCCTTGAACTTTCTATGAGAAAATCCCAACAAATCTGCAATAGAATCTGCAACACCAAAATCTATAGCAAACACTTTCGAATGTAGTTTACAATGATAAAAGACTTTATCATAATTAATATAAAATGATGGGAATTTGTCTTTGTCACCTAATAAAAATTCAACTAATAATTCATTAATCTTTTCACTTAATTGTTTTAACGTATAGCTAGCATTGGGTATTATTAAATTCGCTCTATCCGCTTCGTTCAACTTTATAGCCAAAACGTTATTATTCTCGCTAATTGTTACTTCATTATCGATTCTATTTCGATCAATTTCAATTTCTCTTTTATTCTCTTTAGGGTAAACTTTCTTTTCAATACCTAAAGGCCCTGTTACACTGTTGGCTACAGTGAAATCAATATTAAACGGAGAAGACAAAACGAGGCGGTTGTCTCTTTTTCCATCTATATCCTCTTCCAAATACATTTTTGTTTTTTCTAAATGTTTTGGTATAAGTTTCGACAATGAGTGATAACTAAGTAAATCATCAAAAGTTGAGGCTAGATCTTCAAATTCATAAATACCCGGTGGTACCACTAAATCAATTGATAAAAAATTAGTAAAATGAATGCGAAATTTATTATTTCTGTTGGTAACATTTCGAATAGAATTAGATGTATACAATCCTGCAAGTCCTATTTCAAAAAACTCTGCTCCTACAAGATGAATCGGGTTCTCCAATGTAACATCAATCTTCGAGCCTTTACCTTCAAGAGTTATCCGTCTTTCGAAAGCCATCTTTGAAATGTTTAAAGACGGTCTGTGTTTCCCTTATTTATACAATACAAGAAGACTAAACATAAATGTCCACAAATCGAAGAAGTAATCGATTGATATGAATGAAAATTATATTGTAGATAGCAATTTTTAAGATATGTTAAAATTTCTAATGGTGGTCTTAAATTACCAATACTATCAAAATAATGCACATATTTACCACGTTTACTGAAAGCTACCCAATGTGAACCGGATTTATCCATCGGTTCAAGGTTAACAATACAGTTTTCATTTTTTCGAGGATATCTTGGTAACGTATCTCGCATAAAGACTCCTCTAAAATTTGGAATCTTTAATTGATGTGCGTATTTAGCTAAATCGAAATTACTTAATGCTTTATTTGGTATTTGGTTAATTATCTTTTGTATGCAGGAGGATTTAAATAAATGCCTTGACCTCCTTTTCCTCGCATTGCTTCTATCATTCGATTGTGTCTTTTCATTTCTTTTAGTTCTTCTTGAGCAGCTTTCGCCTTGTTTATAGCAGACGCCACCCCTGCTGCTCCGCCTGCTAGACTCCCCGAGCCCGACAAGGCTGCAAATATCGGAAGTAGGGGTAAAATACCACCTTGCTTTTTCGATGTTCTTCTTTGTTTTTAATCTTTTCTTGTTTTTTTTTATTATTTAAGTTTCGCTTACCTCCTCCAATCTTAGACTTAGCTTTCATGATGCCACCCACTGTTAGTGCAGCCGCTCTCTCTCCAAATGATGCGTCACGGGATTTTACACGAGACCAAGCTTTTGAAGCTAAAATTTCATCAGCCTCTCTTCTTTTGTTTGAATCTTTATGCTTTGCGTAAGCAATGTCGTGCTCTTTGCACGCTTTATCTAATATATTTATTCCTGGATCACCACGGCTCAATCGCTTTTCTAATTTTGTTCCTGGTCCACAATATTCATACCCCGGGATGTGTAATTCCAAGGGTAAATTATCAATAGTTTTATTAAGTACACGACTAATTAATGATCCACTTCCTGTTCGTTTATATTGAGTGGTAGAGTTGCTCCTCTTACAACGCACCATTACTAAATGATATGTAATATAAAGTAATTATACATATATAATTATATTTCTGGAAAATGGGAATGGTGGGGGGAGGTGTTCTTTTTTTTAAAATAATACACACAAAATTTGGGTTATTATTTATTCTTTTTTCATAAGCAAAGGAACACACAAAAAGTTAGTATTATTAACAGCATAAAAGTGTGTGTGTGAAAGAAATAAAGTAAGTGAGATGAACTGCTTTAATCTCAATTTGTTTCTAATCATTTTTTCAGAGAAAAATGACCAAACGGTAAAGTATCAATTCCGTTTTCAGTTATGTGTCTTTTATCTTCGTTTGATGAAATTGCCAACTTATTTTGCCGAACAGTAAATACAGAATGAGATTTTGAAATTATACAAACTTGAACTTTGTTGATTTTATCTCTGTTATAAAGACACTTTCGATACTCATCAATATTCATACTTTTACTCACACTCTTCTTAATGCCTTTAGCCTTACACAAGCTATTCATTTCATCACACAATTTTATTGCATACATTTTGGGTCGTAACCCCACAAATTCTTCAACAATCCTTCCAGCATTTTCATCTTTCATTAAACCAATTTCACCTTTATTTTGTCTCACAATGCCAAAAGGATTGTTTGTTTCATAGTTTCCAGTATCAAACAAATTTGAATGCTGTTTCATGAACTCATAAATATCATCATAGAATATATACATAAAACTATCGGTGTCTGTGTATAACAACCTCACATTTGATTCAGGATTTGCTAAAATAACATTGTAATGAAAGTCATTCATTTTACATTTAGACAAATCTAATATAGATGCACCAACATATACTGGTTGATTGTGAAAAATCTTTAGTCTACTCATCTCGATGACCATACATTGTTCATCGAATATAATTCTATGTTTAAAATTAGCCTTAGCTATTAAAGACCTAGCACCACGAGCTCCATGACATTTGGTGACCCATTTGATGTCCCTTAACTTCCTCACATTCATCAGTGAACGACCAAAAATTGCATTATTCATCAATTTATAAAAATTCTTTTCAAAATCATTTTTGGCATGTTTTCGTTTCTCTGTGTTCACATCAATATATGGTTTTAGCCATTGGCTCTGATTGAATTCAATTATTCTGTGAATACGATCTAATTTCATTCCTAGTTGAATACATTGCTTTAACAATCTATAATGCAAAACATAACGTTCTTTATTATCTAGGGTAGCCATTAGCTTTGTCAACTTTTCGGGACATAGAGGGTAATCTGAATGCTTGTCATGTAACTCTTGAGGATAAGTCAAATCTACTTCCAAAATATATCCAATTTCTGAAGTATCATCAATAGTTAAAACATCAAAGCCTTCAACATTTGCAACCCATTTAAAGCCGCCCGTTGGAAGATATTCCATCATCGCATATCCATATAAATTATTAACGTCAAAGTACATTATGTAGGAGTCTTGCTTTTTCTCATCATAAGTTTTCATATACTTATTATTAGCAATCGCATGTCGTGTTATACACTGAACATTTCCTCCTCGAATAGATCGTTCAAAAAAGTGTAACATATCAATATCTTGAAGCAATTCAAGTTGAACATTGGTTATCTTTTTCATAGCACACCAAGACATAGATGGAGCAGTGTAAAAATGAGCTGCATCAATGCCATAAGTTTCCATACCATTCGATCTAAAATTTTCAAAGACATCCGCCAAAAGAAGTGTGTCAACTTTTAAATACAAATCGGCGTATTCTCCTAATGTTTGACAGGAAAACGTTTCCCACACCGATTGAGCAAACTCATACTCTTCATTCGATATTGTTTGATCATTAAGACTGCTATAAAACTTGGATATTTCAGGTAATTTAGTTTCGTTAAGTACATCCATATTCGTGACGTATTCATAGGGAAACACACCTTTTCTCGCAGTAAGTCGAAACTGTGCATCATCATTAAAATAACGTCGTGTTATTTGCTTTGAATCTTCACTTAACGAAGATGAACATTGATCTAGTGAACAGGACAAGAAATTATATGTATCGAAAAATCTTAACTGAATGAATCCATTCTTAGCCCGTACATACTTTGTAAACCCTTTATAACGTTCCATATTCACCGCTAACAAACTTATATTACCAGGATTATGTAACACCTCTCCATCACGTTTCTCGCAAATTTCTTTAATTATAAAATGTCCATCATACGCCGTTAGATTATGAAATGCTATAGGCAAAACCTTTGTTACTTTGTAATTTAAATTACAACTATTGTGTGCGCTTCCTCTATATTTTCCAGTTAAGTGACAATGATCGCGTACTTTGAGTTCATTAACTGCAATCGGTTTCTCGCAAATGTGACACATTTTACTTGACAAAAATAATCTTTCTTCATTTTCGGTCATCTTTATCATTGGCTTAACCGTTAAGTAATATGTTTGAAGTTTATCCACAATACTATAAAGTTCCTTTACAAACAATTCAATGCAATTATTTCCCCTAAAGAGCTTGAAACTGCACAATTCACTATCGAAATTACAATGAAGGTATAAAGAAATGCTGTAAGGAATATGTTTATGTGTTAAAGTAGAGTTATGATTCTCACTATTTGGAAAACAGGAGGAAATTGGAGACAAGACGCATTCAGTGTCTGCATATTAGGTAGATTTCTTTAGAAAGCTAACTATTGCAATGGGTCCCATGTTTCGAGTTCCGGAAAATTTCGACATATCTTCGCGTTTCACATCCCCCAGACCCCCAAACCACCGTCAGTTCAAAAGTTTATATATAATTTATGTATATATGTATATATATATATATATATATATATATATATATATATCAGTTTCTTGTGGACACGATAACTGCCGTAATTTTGCACCAATCACTTTGCATTTTTTACATAACATGTATCCCTATAAAATCTCGGTCGAGTTCGTTAATGGGCAAAATCAGTCAAAGGGGGTAAAAATGGGGGGCTTTTTTCGAAAAAGTGAAATATCGCTATAACTCTCTTAATACATGAAATATCGAATCCCTTCAAAGTTCATAATATGTGTCGGATAAGTACCAAAATTTTATGTTAAATAAGTTTTTTGATAGCACCAACCATTGACCAAAGGGGTGGGAAAAAGTGGGTTTTTCGGGAAACATTAATCATATCTCTGTTAATAGACACAATATCAAAACCGCACAAAATGGACAATATTCCTCCAATAATGACCTAACACTTTTGTCTGAAAGAATTTTTGATATGACCCACCATTACGCCACGGGGTGAACAAAATGATTTAAATTATAAGAAAATGCCAAGTGCCAAGAGAGGTTGCCATGACAACTTTACTTTTAATTGATAAGGGATGACCATCAGCAGTTGCTATGACAACGCCACTGCACGAGATCACATTGAGTTTTCATATGTCAGTGGGAAGCGACTTCGGTATCGGAACTGGTAGCATGCTGAACTTCTATGCCCAAGGTCGCGGGTTCAAACCCGGCTGAAGTCGTCGGATTTACTAAGAGCGCTAAAAAAGCTGAGTTTGCTTTCCTTCGGAGGGGAAGTTCCAACGTTCGTTGCAAGTTGCTGATTGAGGTGGCATCTAGTAGCCAAGTTCACAGCTAGGTGTCGTTGACGGCAGTATTTTAGGTAGATTTCATTAGAAAGCTAACTATTGCAATGGGTACCATGTTTCGATTTCTGGAAAATTTCGACATATCTTCGCGTTTCACATCCCCCAGACCCCAAAACCACCGTCAGTTCAAAAGTTTATATATAATTTATGTAATATATGTATATATATGTATATCAGTTTCTTGTGGACACGATAACTGCCGTAATTTTGCACCAATCACTTTGAATTTTTTACCGAATATGTATACCCATAAAATGTCGGACGAGTTCGTTACTGGGCTAAATCGGTCGAAGGGGATGAAAATGGGGGACTTTTCTTTTTCGAAAAAAAAAAATAAATATTGCTATAACTCTCTTAATATGTGAAATATCGAATCCGTTCAAAGTTCATACTATGGGTCGGATAAAGCTCAGACATTTATGTTTGAAACGTTTTTTTGATAGCACCAACCATTGACCAAAGGGGTGGGAAAAAGTGTTTTTTTCGGGAAACATTAATCATATCTCTGTTAATAGGCACAATATCAAAACCGTACAAAGTGGACAATATTCCCCTAATAATTACCTAAAACTTTTGTCTGAAAGAATTTTTGATATGAGCCACCATTACGCCAAGGGATGAGAAAAATGATTTCGGAATTGTAAGAAAATGCCAAGAGCTATCAGTGGTTGACATGGCAACACTACTAAATTGATGAGGGATGAGCCATCAGACGTTGCCATGACAACGCACTTGCGCGAGATCAGATTCAGATTTCCATCTGACTAAGTGTGATGCGGCTTCGGTGACTTAACTGGTAGCATGCTGAACTCCTATGCCCAAGGTCGCGGGTTCAAAGCCGGCCAAAGTCGTCAGATTATCTAAGAGCGCTAAAAATCCCTCAGTATGCTTTCCTTTGGAGGGGAAGTTCCAACGTTCGTTGCGAGTTGCTGATTGCGGTGGCATCTAGTAGCCAAGTTCACAGCTAGGTGTCGTTGACGGTAGTATCTGGTAGCAACATTAGGAACTACTGCTTGAAATTGAGCGTCTGCATTCCTTACCTGAATTACAGACTAATACAGCTATCACAATTCACACCGTTTTTCAGACAGATTCTACACTCACCCCAAGTACACGGGGTTACATGACCACGTTGTCGCAGCCCCTAAACTGAGGAACCAACCAACATCTCTGCGGGAGATATAATTTTGCGTGAAGAAGTAACAGACCGTTACATAGTTACACATCAGTGTCGAAACTTTGCATAAGGACAGTGTGACCACAAGTATAAAAATGGACTCCAAATGACAAGAAGGTTACCGTCATCATAAGACAATAGAATGTTTAAAATATGCATAAAATGACGAAAAACAAAGTTAATTAATCTCCAATTATAAAATACTTTCACGCAATAAATGTGGTCTGATCCTTCTACGAAAACCTGCATATTCTGCCTATTTTCGACTATCCCCAAGTTTGTCCGGTGAAATCTACCTCCGCCTTCCGGCGTGCCGAGAGGACTTTTATTATAAATGGAACTGTATCTTTAACTCGGAATTCTGTAAAATTAACAAATCTTTGTTCATCAGTCGGCATTATGCTTTTTGCAACAGGAAACTGTTTACAGTCTGCAAAGTGAACATTTAACTCATCCTCAAGAAAATAATATGACAAACAACGTCTACATATATAAATCCTTCTCTGAGTGCTAGTGAGGCTTGAACGCACAAGGCGAGCAAGATTTCTAATTAAACAAAAGTGATAACTTTCACTGTTTCCAATCTGCAACATCAATAAGTCTACACTCCTTTCATATACTTTATCTGATACATACAAAGGTACAATAGTAAAAGTTTTTTTTCCTTTTACTTCGGTTGTTCCCATACATACCCAATTGTTTTCATCATATTGTGCTCCAAACACATTTACAGAAATATTGTTTTGGTTTTCAAACTTGTTTAAATATTTCATTTCCATCGGAATTGGAATACCATCTAAATTTAAAACATCTCTGTAATTAGGATAGGAAGAAAGATGATTCACGTTTCGAGTTTTTGGATACAAACCAGCAACCACACTCCACGCAAAACAAGCTTCCTTTGTATCATACAAATTTAGCACTGCATTTTTATTGACTATTACGTCAGGCAATCGACTAGTATTGGACATTCCTACTTGAAATCCAACATATTTATTTATATTAATTCTCAAACTATGAATTTTTTCTAAAGCCCACCCGGAACCATTTGCTTCAAATTCGCTCATTTTTGTCAATGTACCTTCAATGATATTCTTATTATAAAATTCATTTAAATCAGTATACTCGAAAACTACCTCATTTTTGATAGCAAAATATTTCGTTTCTGATCTGTCGCGAAGCACATATTGTGCACACAAAACTGAATTCACCTTTAAAGCTTGTACAGTTAACGCTTTCTTAACATACTTTGTAAACCAAATATTAGCATTCGCTAAAAATTCGCGAGGATCCAAAAACTCATTCTTAACATTTGATACTGCAAGTGTGTACACTCTAGAATTGAATGCCGTTTCAATTAACTCACAGCTCAAGAAAGATTCATCCTTTATTTGAATTGTAATTTCTTCGAAATTCACAGCTTGTTGCAATATGTGCTCACTAATAACTCTCCAACATTCAATCAACTCATCACTGTTCTCAATCAACTCGGTTTGAGTGTTTTCCCCGATTTGGTATGATACTGAAATAGCACCGTTTAGTTCACTTCGAAAATTAGAAACACTTTCAAATGCATCGTCCAATTGGTTTCTTATATTTTCACTGTTATTATGTATTACAATATCGACCTTTCTACGTTTGCTAGGAGGCGAGGTCATTGTTGGTGTTGTCTAAGCAATTGTCCAATTTGCACTAAAGTTAATACACCACCAACAGTTGGTGTACCATCGCTGATGTCTAAGCATACGTCCAATTTGCACTATTGTTAATACACCACCAGCAGTTGCTGTAACATCGGTTTACCATAAACCTATAAGTATATTCAAGCCATTGTGATAAATTACTGCCTGTAATCTCCAATGAACAATGAACAGCCTCAAAAGGAAATTCATCCTGAAGTTTACCAAGCAAATTGTTTCTATACACATTCAATTTTGTTACATCGTAACAAGTCATGGAAAATTCGATTTTGAAAACTTCATCAAATGTATTGTATCCGAAGAAACAAATAAAATGTTTATCTTCACATAATTCTTTCAATAGATATCTTAGAACTGTTTCTGTCACCTCTCGCTGACTATCATCTGATTTGCTAACATTGGTAACGTAGACTGAAAATGTTGAAATTCCACTCGAAGATGTCCATTTGTTAAAACAAGCTTCTTTCTCATTACGACTCACCTCGTTATCATCTTCTTCCGGTTGTTGAAAGCATACACGATGATACTCTATTAGCGGGTGCGATCGATGTTCAGTTCCACTCAGGAAATTAACAGTTTTCCACTTCATTATGCTGGTTGTTTTATTAGTTTTTTAGATAATATGAAAAATTAAACAAATTAAGAAATAATTAGCAACTAAATATATCAATCGTTATATCAATCAATACATAAATATATATAATCCAATACTCACCAAAGCATGTTGATGTGAGCGGTTCTTCAACCCAAAATACACCGTCATCAGTTTGCCTTCGAGTACTGTTTCAAAATGACTTGATGTGAGCGGTTCTTCACCCCCAAATACACCAGCATCAGTGTGCCTCCCATTGAGTTTAGTTCATCGATCTCGGATGCGCTTAATTTTGAAAATACTGCTGGTAGAAATACACTTGTTACTTCATCTTCAATGTTAATGTCCACCACTATTTTTCTTCCAAACCTCGTCTGTACGGGGCGAATAATTTGGACCACATATGGTAAATCAATGACTAGTTCTGCTAGTTTCTTATTAGAATACTCAGTACAAGATGATAAGTTATTGAACTTCGTTAGAGCTTCCATCACACAATTTGTTCCTCGTCGTTGACTTTCTTTATTTCTTTCACACACACACACTCTTCGCGCAAAAGTAGAAGTTAAACTCTTCCATGCACTCGTCCATTTATATATCCTTCACCCCCACCCACACTCCAGAAACCATATGCTGCAAACTAGCTTCTAACGCAAACATTTCTTTTTTCCACTATTGCTTAAAGAAGTCAAAGATTACATTCTTAGCCAATGACGTTAAAGGTCAACTCTGTCTCACGCGAACACCGCAGACGAGATCAATCACACTGCTGCACATGGTCAAACTTGCACGGGTGTCAAATGACGGTTAGCATCCTAAGCAAAAAACAATAACAGCTGCACACCACATGTGTGGATGGGAACCGCCTCTCCGCTCAGCCCACCCGACGCGGACAAAAAAAAAAAAAACATAACAGCTGCACACCACATGTGTGGATTGTTGATAGTGGCACACATGCTCACACTCGCATGAGTGTCAGATGACGGTTAACATCCTAATAAACACCCCCCATGACGTCAACACCCATTAACTTTTTATCATAATCGCACAAACAAGCCAAAAGGTCAACCTCTTCCCACGCTAACACGTGCACTGCACATGCTCGCTCCTGGACCACGTGCTCGCTCTAAGGACCCATGACGTCATCCCATGACGTCATCAGGATTACGCAATTTCTGGTCATGATGATGCAATATTTGGAGTCTAGCGAACTCTACTACTCACGGGATTGCCCAAGCTTTATGCCAAGAACCTACATACATCAAGTTATTGAACTGGAGGGATGTAGTCCACTAGTTATTGGTCATAAGGCAATCTTAAAGGTAAGAATGACATTTTCAGCTGGTATAGCTTTGGAAATTTAAACAGTAACACTAAAGGAGATGAAAACATACTGTAACATTTTCTACACTACTGAAATTAGCCAAAATACCTGTTGTAATGATGAATTAATAATACTTTTATTGTAGCTAAACGGCCAAATAATACATTTATATACACTATGTTTGTGCACCTGTGCTGTGGGTAGCATAGTCTTTTATGGACTTTATTATTTTGCTGCATTTTCTATATGGTAGCGATCACATATGTGTCCGAATAGTTGACATACACATGTGTCATCTGGATCATGGTATGATTTATTTGTACAAATCAAATGGTGAAAACCATGAACTGCCAGGCGTGTGAACTTGTGCGTCATCTCAAAGCTAGCTGATGTCCACACCCGGTCAACCATGGCCCCCGTTCCATAAAATTCAAGTGGGATTTCTTCTCTTTTCTTTCTGAATGTCGTTAATAGGATTTCCGAACCTCTTGTGCTAGGTAAAATTAGAAGCGTTCTAAAGTCTTCAATTAGGAATGTTTCTTGCGCAAGGAGGTAGACTAGCCATGATTTGATCGTCTTGGAAACTCCAATCGCTTTTGTTTATGTATAATGCTTTAACACTTTCAAGTGATAATAGATTCTTTTCAGTGAGGAAAGGCCATATGATTTCTATTCCGCATGTCAATATTGCATTGTTTTATTTTTAAATAATGCCATTTCTGTCTCGAGGTCGAGTATTCTTATATATCTTATTTCGTGCATCGCCCAAACTGCTTGTGTGATTTTTTCTGTCACATGTTTTGTAAAGCATTTTGCACTTGTTTGTAGAGTGATGCCAAGGTATATGAATTCTGTTACTATTTTTATTCTTTTTTTTCTGTATGAAAATTTCTGTTCCGGTTGGTACCTTCCCTCCTTGTCGAAACACCTTCATTTGTGTCTTAGATGTGTTAATGTCAAAATTATATTCTGTACACCATTCCTCCATGTATTTTAGAATGTTCTGTAGTTTTATGGTGTTCTTTGATCTGATCACAATGTCATCAGCGTACGCATATGATACAATATCTGTCTGAGTTATTCTCATTATGTCTTCCGCTGCTAGGATGAAGAGCAAAGGGCTGATTTGGTCACCCTGTAGTACTCCATTCGTCTGAATTATCGGATCATAGAGTGATACAGTATATTATCCGATATTCTTATGTTGTTCCAATGTAGTACCGTATGTATAATTCTTGTCCATACATTATCTCTATCTAGAGCTTTTTTCCAGCTTCAGTTTCACAAGATCACGGTTTATGAGAACAAATGCTTTTGTGAAGTCTAAATACTGAGTAAAATTTTTCTTTTCTTTCCATGACTTGCCAAATGTTATTTAATAATAGTTCTATTGCGGTAAGAGTTGATCTTCCTTTCCTGAATCCAAATTGTGTTTCTGGTAGTTGTACATTTATTTCTTCCTTGATTCTTTCTGTTATTAATTTAGTGAATATCTTGAACGGTATATTCTCCAGCGCAATGCATCTGTGCGTATTTGTATCATATGTGTCGCCTTTGCCTTTGTAGAAAACTTTTATTGTAGACTGTCTGCATTTCTCTGGTATTGATGCCGTCTCGATGCATTTATTATATAATTTCGTCCATACTTGTAATAGGAGGTGCACCGTGTCTTTATGTATTCACCGAATATGTTGTCTGGCCCAGCAGCTTTGATTTTCTTTATGCTTGCGATTGTATTATGTACTTCCTTTGTTGTTAGTGGAGTCCATTCCAATGTCGTTGTTTGGTCGGTTCATTTTGTATTTTCTGGTATGTTTGTTATTCCTG
Organism: Meconema thalassinum; assembly: GCA_946902985.2. Taxonomy (NCBI): domain Eukaryota; kingdom Metazoa; phylum Arthropoda; class Insecta; order Orthoptera; family Tettigoniidae; genus Meconema; species Meconema thalassinum. The sequence goes on from OX336388.2 coordinate 1,027,461,279, forward strand.
CCCTGTTCAGTAGATCGTTAAAATGCGTCGTCCATTCTTGCTTATTGATGTAGTGTATATGTGCCTGCTTCCTAGGGCGTAGTGTGATGTATGGGTCATTCTTGGCCTCTTCCACGATTCTTGTTCCTTCTGCTTCCCAGAATATCCTTTTCTTCTCACGTATCAGTGTCTTGTATTCACTTCTTTTCCTGGTATATTCTTGAAGGAAAATATGACTCTCGCAATTCGTCTTTAGCTGGTGTAAGGCTCCCAATACGTCTTTCTTAGATACCGGTCGGTAGTATTCCTGGTCGAACCATTGTTTTGCCTTTCGATCTTTCTTACGGTTTTTGGCTTGTATTAGGAGTTCTTCAAGGGCTTGTACTGCTTCATCTAGTCTTGAATCTTCTGTTAGTGTTCCTATTTTCTTTATAAGGTCGGGTCTACCTTCTACTTTCCCACAGTCTATCTTCCTTGATAAGAGCTGTTTTCTTTGCCTCTTTGCTGTACACCAGTCTCCCTGTATTACTATTTTCAAAGGAATATGCTTTCTTATAGGTTTATGATTTGCTGCCCATAGTGGAGCAATTTCTCCATTTATGTGACGTCTTATAAGCGCAACGTCTATCACACTTTTCCCATTATGGCATATATATGTAGGTATGTTGTGGTTATTGAGTAGGTGTAGGCCATCTTCCTGCATTTTTTCCATTACTAAAGTTGTTTTATAGTTTTGTACATCCAGCCTACAATTTAAGTCTCCGGCTAGGATTATATTTGTGGAAATGATGTGCTGATAGATGTTTTCTCCTCCGTTGTGTATAACCTACCCACGTTCCCCTTTTTAGATCTTGACGTATATAGTAAAATTTCAGATGTGTCCACCATTATTCGGGTGAATTATGAGACAAATAGCATATTGCCAAACCCACGCATACAGTACTGTAGCCCGCATCTTGAAATTAAGATACGCTGGGTTTGCCTTGACCCCTGGATTCATGGTGTTACCAAGAAGTTGTGGACAAACAACTGTACATTAGGTCACTAATGCTTTACAAACAAGTTGTTGTATTGCCCCACTCATGAAAAAATGAGCCAACTATCGTTACATTTATCCAGACACAGGCTGCTAGCCAAGTATGGGGATATTATTTTCACACAGTATCAAATAATACTTAAATAATTGTACGCCTACTGAATAGCAGAAAGAAACATCTTGTCTTATTCTTTCAAACATATTTCAGCTTTCGAAGAAGCCATCATCAGCAAAATACGTATTATTAACACAAGATAAACACAAAATAAAGATACAACTACTATTGATGCATGTAGGAAATATTCTAAAGAAAATTGCTCAGTAACATTTTATACGTTCATTACTGTGAAGAACTCTGAGATATCGAGAGTGGAGATGAACTGGTCACCATTTAAAAATTATGAAATAATTATTTGTTTTGATACTCCAGTGCCAAATGCAGTCATTTGTTATCTAGCAATGCATATTGAGCTTCCTATCGTAATGGCCCAGTGTTTGGCTCCATAACATTAATTCTGGACTGATTTCGGGAGCGAGGTGAACTCAGGTACTTGAAGACATCTTAGAAAAGGTGGTTTTGAATCACACCTTAGCTATGTGGTTTACCGTGCGTTCGGACTCGTACTTCAGTCAAATGACAAAATCACCTCCCACCCAATCCTAGCCTAATAACATGTGCACCCAATAATACAGCCTCGACAGTAATACAGGTTACCAGACCTCAATGCCCTAAGCGCCGAATAGGAACAGCAAGAACAACTACTACACTGGTGTTTAGAATAGACTAACTATACCTTTCAATACAAATAATTGTGTGTTTATGAGAAATACTGTATTTTATTCCGGGGAATAATTTATGTGGGTTGCAGGTTGTGGTCACAGAAGGAACATACGCAGAGTGATCGACAGTCATTTAATACGCCTGCAATGACCTTGATTACAGTAGCAGATGTTGTCTAACATTCCACAGTACGTAACACCGATTCACCGAAAGTGAATTAGGAACTTCAAACATCATAGTCCTCAGCCCCGTACATTTGGGTTATTGCAGAACATACATGATAACCTGTGTTGTTGAAGAGTCTGTACTGGAGTGTGTACTTGTAATTGAGCCGTTGAGATCCCAAGAGGTGTAATTCCTCTCGGAACAACAGGCAAGTCCAACATTCGTGTTAGGCATACGCTATGCTCACTTCCAATGCTTCACACACAGTGGCCCGGAGTTACGTCTGCTTGGCCTGCTTTCCACTGATTCTGAGAGGAGTTACACCACTTGGGCTGTCAACGGCTCAATTGGGACTTGGATGGAAGGGGAGACTCTCATTAACTTAAAGACGCTACCATTCCGGCATTTGCCTGAAAGGGCAAACACGGAAAACTACTTCTAGGATGTCTAATGGCTGCAGTGGGAATCGAGTCCACCTCTTCTTCACAGTTCCCCTTATGAGACTGAATGTACCTCGTTCTAGCCTTTCGAACCAGAATTATTTCTCTTCTTTTCTTATTTGCACACAATACAATACTCTTTATTTCCATCTCCAAATCTTACAGAATTCGATACGTCATTATATCACACAACTTTTTCACAATTATACTGATATATTTACAACATTAAATATTTAGATGTTTCATTAAAATTCATTTAAGGAATATAACACTTTCTGGGCTAGGTATACCTTGAGTGACGTTCTGAACCCAGCTCCACTTAAATATTTTAAGTAGTTTGGTAGTTCATTGTGGTATATAGCTCCTTTTTTGAAAGGATCCTTTTCTGCATATTGTTTATTTACTCTCGTTTGGAAATAGTAATTCTGCCCTCTAGTTTCATGACTGTGGATATTTTTGATTGTGATAACTCCATGTCACGCGGACCTCAGGGTTGACAGCCAAGAACCCTAACCACTACACCATGAGGTAGTCTCATAGGATTGCGAAAAGCTAGGCCAATGTCGGGTACCACAATGTTGCCATAATACAACGATAGCTCAAAATTTAATCAATAAAATGTATCGATAATATTCTTGTTGCATTAGGCCAATAACTTTCCTGGAAGTTGCTTACAGACTGGGCAATTTCATATTCCTGGTGAACTGAATGCCGTGAATACCCTCACTGCCTCAGAGTGTGAAGACATCCAAGCTCAGATAGTATCTCTTACAATAGGCCTACTTTGAACTAAACAACCCAATCCAATCAATTACCATGTATATTTATGAATGATAACCTTGAGCTCTTGGAGGCATTGCTATGTGATATTTACGTAAAGTAATGCTTCAGGCTCGTAACCAACAGCGGTATCTACGCTCGCTAAAGCGCAGCGCTAGGCCATGGTGTCAAGCTCTCTGCGGACTCGATAAACGTGGGTTCGAGCCCAACCGTCATCCGTTCTTGAAATGGTTTTTCGTGCTTTCCCATTTCCAACTCCAGGCAAATGTTGGGACGGTACCTTCTTACAGGCCACGGCCGCTTCCTTCCACATCCTCGCCCAGTTTCATTCATCTTTATTCATTTCATCTCTCATTAACTCCTCTCATGAGGTTGGCATCAGGAAGGGCATCCGGCGTAAAAACCATCCACCACAAAGACTTTCATCGCATCTCATCCCCCACCCCGTTGGGAAACAGGTTTAATAAGGGGTAGACATACATACAATGCTTCAGGCTGGTACCATTTCTGTTACGCTGAACAAGGAATCTCGTCCCCCTCATCCCTCGTGAAGAACGGTATTGAACTTGTAACTACACACATCAAAAAAAGTTTTGCATATTGCTGGCTAAGAGTCTTAGTGGTCTCAAACCCATTAGTCGTTCATGCGTGCGTGTATATAGGGTGTGTACACTCGCCTGTGTCAATGAGGATAGATCTGTGCGAGTGTGGAGACGACCGAGTGAACGTATGCACGACCAATACATCCGAGACCGATACCAACAGGGAGGAGGTGGTGCAATGTATTGGGGTGACATCATGTATGGTCGCCGAACCCCTCGTGTGTACATCCTAGGGCGTATGAAAGTCATACGTTACAGGGATACTATCCTGGCGCCTGTAGTGAAAGGCTATGCTGACAATGTCGGCCCAAATTTCACTTTCATGGACGATAACGCTCGCCCACACAGAGCTGGCATTCTCAATGCCTTTCTTCAGTGGCATAGGTGGTAGCATGCTGAACTGCTGTTCCCAAGATCGCGGGTTCAAACCTGGCCGAAGTCGTCGGATTTTTTAACCCGGCAGTGGTGTGGTCAGAAATTCATACGCCAGTGGTGTGTGGGGTGTGGTACACCTCATGTTGTTTTTGATATATGAAAAATACTTAACCTTTGAAATTTGTATTTTAACGGATTCCATGTTATTACTACAACATAGGCCTAACATGATTATATATTGATATAAAATGGCAACAATGCAGTTCTGTACTCTCCAACAATGCAGTTCAATACTTAATCAGAATTAACTGGCTCATCCAGTACAGCATCAATTAGTGCTCGCATACCGTCTCCTTGAGGCCCATAAGGATCGATCTATAACAATATTTATTGTTAGGAACTAAATAATACATATTAGGAAGCATAGAAACAAAAATATAATTTTAATAAGTATATGTACCTGTTCCGTTTATGAAACGGGAGTGGTGTGTGTGGGTTTCCTAAACCCCAGCAAGCTGCCACTGCAGCTCACGAAGTCAAATGCACAACTAAGGTTACGAAACCACACTACCGCCCTCTATTGACACCAACTGGCAGCTACCTGGAACTACAAAGCAGTGCGAGGCGCATTCTAGCGAATATTTATATAATTATGTGCTAAGGGGTGTGCAGCACCCCAACACACCACTGCGTTATGCCTTCCTTCGGAGGGGAAGTAAAGCCGGCGGTCCCATGTCATAGATTTATGGCATGTAAAAGATCTTTCACATTAACTAAACTTGTGTGAAGCTAAATTTCTAGGTTAGATTTCGTTGTAACGCTCTATCAAAGTTCCAACGTTCACCAATAGGTGTCAGTGACATCTGGTAGCGAAAGTTGGAACTACTTAAAATTGAAAGGAACTTGTAGCTCACCCCATGGGTGTCCGCTTGAAGCAGCTACAGCCTCTGGCGAGCCGAACATGTCCTCGGACGCTCCCGGCACTAAAAGTCTTACGCTAAATTAATAAATAATTCAGGAATGGAATGGTCTGCGTATTCTCCGATCTCAATTGTGTAGAGAAGGTGTGGACACTGTTTAATAAGCCCGTCTTCACTTTCATCCCCACATTTGTCCATGGCAATATGCAAAACTTTTTCTGATGTGTGTATATCACCATACACAAGTTATATAAATACTCACCTACCTCCTACCTGTCGAGTATCAATCGTTAATGCATTATGTTCGGTGCAAAACCTCCAGCGTTCCCCCACGTCTGTCACAAATGGGGGCCATAACAGTGCAAGTCCGCTCTCTCGTGGACGTAACAAAGCTGTATGATGGTTTTTTTTTTATTAATTCACTTAACAGTAGTCTATTTTCGATACACTTTGATCATGTGGTAGCATTTCATGGCCATCGATAAAAAGATAAAATGCCTCAGTGTGTCATGTAATTCATCAACTCGTACATCGCCAGGATTCTTCTTTCGACTGGAAACTCTCTCGTGTCCATTGTTAATGAATAACGTTTTTGTTAATTCGTTTCAGGGGCTTCTGACATCTCCTTTGTCATCAGTCTCATGCACTTGGATGTGTGCTGATTTGGTCTCACAACCTGTGTTTCTGTGGTGACTGAAAGTGTGTGTGACTGTAATTACACAGGGCTTTAAAAATGAAAAATAATTATTTGGTATTAAAGGAAAGCATTTGTCTGGAGCGTGGCGCTCTATGGAAGTGAAAATTGGACTGTTGGTGCAGCAGAAAAGTCGAGAATTGAAGTGTTTTAAATGAGGTGTTACAGGAGAATGATGAAGATCAGATGGGTAGGTAGAGTGTCAAATGAAGAGGTATTAAGATTAGTGGGAGAGGAGAGATGTTTCTGGCAACTGCTAATGAAGAGAGGAAATAGGTTGGTAGAACACATACTAATAAGACACCCAGGAATAGCAAACATAGTTATGGAAGGAAGGGTGAGGACAAGAACTGTAGGGGTAGACCAAGGTTAGAGTATGTTAAACAGATTGTTTTGTATTTAGGGTGTGGTAGCTATCTAGAAATGGAACGATTATCTCAGGATAAGGAGTGTGGAAAGCTGTATCAAACCAGTCAAAATTTGAAGACACTGACACACACACAAAGGAAAATAGGTGTGTTTGATTAACTTCGCTGTGCTGAATTCGAAAATGCAGCTTGAATTCCCTAATCACATCTCATTAATAAATGTTATTTTGATTACAACAATAATAAGGGAATTGAGCCTAAAAGAGGTGTGATATTAAATAACTAAAACCAATTTCGGATCCAGTACATTATTGTCAAACAACATGCCCTATTTTCTAATTCACCGAAAGGGGTCGTGGTGGCGCAGTGGTAAAGGTGTTGGCCGCTCACCAAGGTGGACCGGGTTCGATTCCCGGTCAATGCATGTGAGATTTTCGAAGTGAAATGCCATGTCCTGTGGTTTGGATTCCGAATAAAAAGGAGGTTCCGTGGCTCATAATCACAAGATTCACGGTCACTTAAAACTACAATCTTTCTTTCTTTCTTTCTTTAATTCACCGAAAACTCATGCAGGGCTGTGTTATTAAAGTCGGGGTTGGGGTAGGTGCCCCGGGACTTGAAACAAGGTAGTACTCCGCTATTATCCTGGAGGGAGCGTTGAAACGTCCGGGGAAAACCACACTCAGGATAACAACAGCTGTCAGCACCGAGAATCGAACCTACGATCTCCGGTCTTATTGCAGCAGCCTACGGGGTCGTGGTGAGCGCATAAACACGCACAGCTAAGTAAGAAGGTATGTAATGAATGAAGCGTTAAGGGTCAATAATTCAACCACCATTGAACTCTAACCCGAATCCCCTGCATTTCGACAGACGTGTTACCCGTTACAACATGACAAACCGCACACAAATAAAGTTTATTGACAAAGTGGAAAGCTCAACAGATCCTGCTCGTGCACCTAGCAGCTATTGTGTGAATTCAACATCTGCTCATCTAATGAGTATAATCGAGGGTAGCCCCTGCCTAGGCAGGAGGCCATTGTCCTCAGGAGAATTTGCAGGCTGTTTCTTATTGTTCCGTGTTGCCCCTAGTGGCAAGTTCGTTAACTGGATTACGGTAGGTGAAAGCACAACACAATTGTTCCTTTAACGAAATATTAGCATTATTGCAGGCCAGGAAGATACACCACACAATAAGCACTGAATCTCACTTCATAAGACACTACTAGTCAATATAGCTTCCACACTTGGCCTACGTTCACACTACTGTCCTCGCTATTAATACCTGCAACTCTGCTTTGTACACCAACTACAGTTATTTACGATAGCAAGTCACTCACCACTACACACTGCTTCGCTGTCCGCTGGCTAGGGAACAGTCCACTACGTTTCGCAATTCACCACAATATCTCTGTCGCACTAGGTAAGTACACACTCCTCAAAACTCAGTCCCTCCGTATGATTCACACTGCCTCGCTGTCTGGAGAATCAGCCTCACTTGGGTTTCGTAACTTCGCACGTCACGTCACCACACTACTGTCGTACAGGTAAAAATACGCACTAGCTCAAAGACACAGTCCCTCCCTCGCTGATGAGGCCGCTTTATATAGGGAGGGTGGTGACTCAATGGACGTTTCCAGAGTAGGAGAGTTCACGGCTCCTCCCGAGAGTTCCATCACCAGGTACGCCGGGAACATTCCAGACCATTTCTTTGTTCCCGCTGCGCAAGTAGCCGGCCGAGAGGGACCAGAGGTAGCCTCAGGCGGCTGTGAGTCACGCGAGAGGGAATGAAGCAACCCCGCTCTCGTAACACCACCCCCTTCCTAAGAAGGCTGATCGTCCCGATCAGTCATTGGTCCGTCTGTGTCCCTCCGTAGGCTGATAGGCCATCTCGATGCACGATCTTCATCTTCGCCCTCGGGCTCTGCTGAATTCTGAGGACAACATCGTTGATCCGTTTCACGACTCGGAACGGGCCCTCCCAGGACTTCTGAAGTTTGGGTGACAAGCATTTTCTCCGTAATGGGTTGAAGGGCCAGACCAGGTCGTCCTCGTGGAATCCGCCGGCATCCGTCTGCTGGTCGTAACGAGTCTTCATTCGGTCGGTCTCGATCCGCAGTCTCCTCCTTGCGAACGCGTGCAGGTCTTCCAGTCGGTCGACCAGTTCTTGGCAATAGTGGCTTACCGGGACCAGATCGTCCCCAGGTCGGCCGAAGGCAAGGTCGAAAGGTAAACGGAGTTCCCTCCCAAACATGGCCCGGGCTGGTGTGCACCCGGTGGCCTCATGCATGGCGGCGCGGTAGGCCAGGAGAAATAGTGTAAGGTGTCTGTCCCAATCCCTCTGGTGCTCGCTGACGACTATCCGGAGATGGTTCTCGATGGTGCGATTGAATCGCTCTACCATTCCGTCGGACTGGGGGTGTAGCGGCGTCGTCCTTGTCTTCCGGATTCCCAGCAGCTGGCATACGTTCTGGAACACCTGCGACTCGATGTTCCTCCCTTGGTCGGAGTGCAGCTCCAAGGGTACTCCGTACCGGCTGACGAATTCCTTCACCTGGTTCTCTGCGATCGTCACAGCTTCTTGGTTAGGAAGTGCATACGCCTCTGGCCATTTGGTGAAGTAGTCGCTGACGACCAATTTGTAACGGTTCCCTGCCTCGCTCAACGGGAATGGCCCAGCAACTTCGAAGGCCTCTCTCTCCATGAGGCCACCCACGTTGCAGGTCTTCAGTGGGCCCCGTCGTCTCCGTCCTGGGCCCTTGCTGGCTGCGCAATCGTAGCACCTCGCGCAGTGGTTCTCCACGTCTGCTCGGCATCCGATCCAGTAGAACCGCCCTCTCAGCTTCTCCAGGGTCTTCTTTATCCCTAGGTGTCCACCAGATGATCCTCCATGGACTTCCTTCAGGACTTCTTCCGTCATAGCCTTTGGAACGACGACTTGTACCCGAGATGTCTTCCCGTCGGTGCTCTCCCAGGTACGGCAGATGAGGCCATCCCTTACAATCAGCGAGTCCCACTGCGGCCAGTAGGACTTGAACTTTGGACTGCAGTCGCTCACAATGTTCCACCTGGGTCTGGGAACACAGGCCCTCTTCCATTCAGCTATCAGTCCTAGGTCATCATCTTCTGCTTGTGCCCGCGTGAAAGATTCGCGGCTCCAGCTCCCTTGAAGTTCCACGTTAGTCCTTCGGCACTGTATCCCGGTATTCTCCTTCCTTCTGGCACAGAAGGTGCAGTCTTCGGGGCATGGTCTTCGTGACAGGGCGTTGGCGTTAGAATGCAGTTGGCCTTTCCTGTGCTGGATCTCAAAGTTGTACTGTTGAAGCCTCTCTAACCACCGCGCGAGTTGACCCTCGGGCTGCTTGAAGTTCAGGAGCCACCGCAGGGATGCATGGTCGGCCCTGATGATAAATTCTTGCCCGTATAGGTACTTGTGGAAGTGCTCGATGGTCTTCACGATGGCGAGCAGTTTCTTCCTGGTGACACAGTAGTTCCTCTCTGGCTTTGACAAGGCCTTGCTGAAATATGCCACCACTCTCTCCTCGCCGTCCACTACTTGAAACAGGACTCCCCCTATACCAAAGTCGCTGGCATCGGTATCGACGACGAACCTTGTCCCAGGTCAGGGATAGGCCAGAATAAGTGCGGTGTACAGAGCCTGCTTGAGTTGTTCGAAGGACCTGTGGCATTCTGCTGTCCACGTGAAGAGTTGGTCCTTCTCAGTCAGTCGATGCAGTGGTTTGGCGATGTCGGCAAATCCTCTCACGAAGTGACGGTAATAGGTGCAGAGTCCCAGGAAGCTTCGTAGTTGGGACTTGTCCTTCGGAACTGGCCACTCCCTCACAGCTGCGGTCTTCTCTGGGTCGGTGCGCACCCCTTCCTCGGAGACGATATGCCCAAGGTACTGGACCTGCTTCTGGAAGAGCTGACACTTCTTGGGACTCAACTTCAGCTGGGCAGCCCGTAGCTTCATCAAGATTTCCTTCAGGTTGCTGTAGTGCTCCTCGAAGCTTATTCCCAGAACGATGACGTCGTCTAGGTAGACCAGGCAGGTCTTCCAGTGTAGTCCCCTCAGAATGGACTCCATTAGCCTTTCCAAGGTCGCAGGGGCGTTGCACAGACCGAATGGCATGACGGTGAACTGCCAGAGCCCGCTGCCCACAGAGAACGCCGTTTTCTCGCGGTCCTTAGGGTGATATGGTGTCCAGGGTGTCGTCGATCCGGGGTAGAGGGTAGCTGTCCTTCTTCGTGACGTCATTCACGCGCCTGTAGTCCACGCAGACCCGGGTAAAGCCGTCCTTCTTCTTCACTAGCACGACCGGAGAACTCCAAGGGCTATGTGATGGCTCGATCACCCTCTGCTCCTTCATTTCTTCCACCATCCGGTCGACTTCAGCTTGCTTGGCGAGTGGAACACGTCGGAATGGGGCCCTAATCGGTACACTGTCTCCAATTTCAATTCTGTGCTGGACCAGGCTTGTCCTACCGAAGTCATGGCTCCCCACGGAGAAGACGTCCAGGAATTCGCGTCGCAGGTCCCGAAGTAGGCGTGATTGCTCCTCGTCTAGATGGTCCTGGGATCCTTGGTACATCTTCTGTAGTTCTTCTGTCAGGGCGCGTCTTCTTCGGATGTCCGTCTGCCGGGATCCGTCCGTCGTGTCTGTGATGCGGGCAATCCAGGTAACGGGCTCGCAGACTCCTAGGGTGGTGTCCCGGTGAACCGTAATGTCGTAGTCATTCAGGTTGGACAGGCGGACGTACGGCCGTGACGTCGTGTTGATGAGGGTCTTGGCAATTAGCAATCCTTTTGTCTGGATGTCCTCATATTTTGGCTCGATGACATCCGCCACTCCCTCAGCAGTTCCGTAGACAATTACGGCAGCGCTGACCTCCGTCCTGGCGGGAGCGATGACGTCGTCTCTCAGCCTTACTCGTCGTGCGGTGACGGCTTCGTGTGCTGGTTGTAAAGCAAGTTCTTCACCTCCGTAGTGGAGAGTGTTGGTACTCAGGTCCAAGATGATGTTGTTCTGGTCCAGAAAGTCCAGTCCGATGATCACTTCGTTTGCTACATCAGCCACAAGCACTGGATGCTTCACCGCCCGTCGACCAATGACGAACTCCAGTGATGCTTCACCATGTACCGGTGCCGTCTCTCCAGTCGCGGTTGTTAGTTGGAGGTTCCTTTGTGTAGGTTGAACTCTCCACTTTGTGATCACAGTGGGATTGACGATGGTCCTCGTTGCTCCCGTGTCGATCAGCATAGGCCAGCTCTCTCCGTTGATGACTCCGTCGACCATCAGGCTGCTATTATCCCTCCGTAACTTCGTCACACGAACTTGGACTGCTGGGGCTTGACGACTGTCACAAGCCAACTTTGCCCCCCAAGGCTGGCTAATACAAGTTTCCCTGGTCCGCGCGGTTTTCAAGCGACTGATTGCCCGTCGGATACCCTCGGCGGCGGCGATCACCGCAGTCCTTGCTCAGGTGGCCTTTCTTACCGCAGGTCCAGCAGGTCGGTAGTCCTCTTCCGGGCCGCCTCTCCGGTTGTCTTCCGGCTGTGTCGTTGCTGGTGCTGCCGCGACTATCGAAGATACGGCTTAGCGCCTCCATCAATTCATCGGCCAGGGGCTTGGTCTCGTTGGTTTTTGCTGGTTCGTCGACGTCCACTTGACGCACCCGCGCGTGCATTCTAGATGCGTGTTTTACCGTCTCGAACTCAAGTGCGTGGCTCAGCGCATCTGCTAAGGTCTTATTGCGCGCGAGTCGCAGCGCCTGTTGAATGTCCGAGTCCCGTAACCCGTCGATGAAGGTCTGCGTCGCAATCTGTTCCAGAAAGTCGGCCGGCGCTGTTGGATATGAGAGCCTTACGAGGCGTGCGATATCCGTCTCGAACACCTGCAGGGTTTCCGCGTTCTTTTGTGCCTGGGTCCGGAGCTGCATCTGGTAGGCCTGCCGAAGATGGCTATCTCCATATCGGGACTCCATATGGGCGATTAGTGAAGCCTAGTCCTGGGATCCAGTCGGGATGGCCTGAAGGACGTTAAGGGCGTCCCCTCTCAGCTTTACAATGAGAGCTGTAGCCTTTTCTGTGTTGTTCCAGTTGTTTATGGAACAGGTTGCCTCGAACTGACGTAAGTAAGTGCTCCACGGGACCTTTCCGTCGAAGGTTGGGGCGTCACTCTGCCTTGTCCCATTCCTGATATTCCCGGTGTACCTGTGGCGGGCGTCGGCGCAGCTCGGCAACTTCCTCTTGTAGAGCGTTGAATCTCGCTTCCATCCCCGTCGTCGGGCTTTGTCTCAGCTCAGCAATTTCCTTTTGTAAAGCGTAGAATTTCTCTTCCACCCCCGTCAGTGGGCGTTGGTCCAGCTCGGCAACTTCCTCTTGTAAGGCATCGAACTACTTTTCTACTGCTGTGACTTCCTCACGTAGGCCCAGGCAGACGGTGTTGATTTCCTTACGCAGACCCTGTTCCAATTTCTTCAGGTCCTCTGCTAACTTATTCTGACTGTGCTCTAATTTGGAGGTTAGGTCCTCGGCTAAGTTCTTCTGGCCGTCCTCCATCTTCTTCTGGCCGTCTTCCATCTTCTTCTGGCCGTCCTCTAAATTCTTCTTGCCAGCCTCCATCTTGGTTTCCATGCCACTTAACTTTCCTAGCAGTGCTTGCAATTGCGCTTCCATTTTAGTTGATTGTCTTGTGAATGGCATGCACTTACTGGAGAAATAGTGAACTGTGGTAAAATGACCTGCACGAGTTTTTGAAACCAGGACCTTCAGGTGTTGTGCTTGGGTTCGTAATCCGGCTTCTGACACCAGTTGTTCCGTGTTGCCCCTAGTGGCAAGTTCGTTAACTGGATTACGGTGGGTGAAAGCACAACACAATTGTTCCTTTAACGAAATATTAGCTTTATTGCAGGCCAGGAAAATACACCAAACAATGAGCACTGAATCTCACTTCATAAAACACTACTAGTCACTATAGCTTCCACACTTGGCCTACGTTCACACTACTGTCCTCGCTATTAATACCTGCAACTCTGCTTTGTACACCAACTACAGTTATTTACGATAGCAAGTCACTCACCACTACACACTGCTTCGCTGTCCGCTGGCTAGGGAACAGTCCACTACGTTTCGCAATTCACCACAATATCTCTGTCGCACTAGGTAAGTACACACTCCTCAAAACTCAGTCCCTCCGTATGATTCACACTGCCTCGCTGTCTGGAGAATCAGCCTCACTTGGGTTTCGTAACTTCGCACGTCACGTCACCACACTACTGTCGTACAGGTAAAAATACGCACTAGCTCAAAGACACAGTCCCTCCCTCGCTGGTGAGGCCGCTTTATATAGGGAGGGTGGTGACTCAATGGACGTTTCCAGAGTAAGAGAGTTCACGGCTCCTCCCGAGAGTTCCATCACCAGGTACGCCAGGAACATTCCAGACCATTTCTTTGTTCCCGCTGCGCAAGTAGCAGGCCGAGAGAGACCAGAGGTAGCCTCAGGCGGCTGTGAGTCACGCGAGAGGGAATGAAGCAACCCCGCTCTCGTAACAGCATTCTGTCGATTTTGTCCTACTGTGGACCGCGGTAAATAAGCGGCCAACTTGCCAATCTCCTTTTATTCTCCCGAAACATCTTCACACGATCACTTAGTCATCTCCTCCAGTCTTCAGACCAGATGACCTTGGTTTATGAGCAAGGTTTTTCCTGAAACCCATTGAATTTATCAACCTTCTCTCGGCATTTTGTTCCGTTTAGTATATCGCCTGGATTAATTCCAACTTCTTGGAGATCCTTTCTTGTTTCTTAAAGCCATTTATTGGTGGACTTCAACTTGGTAATGTAAATGAATATCCTTTTGATCAACCTACTGTTGTTCATCCTTGTGAAGTGTCCATTAAATGTCTTTATTTTATTTGTTTAGTATTACCATTACTATGATAATCATTAATAATAATAATAATAATAATAATAATAATAATAATAATAATATCGTGTGGCCTCGGTGCCGGGTGCAAGCTTTGTTAATTGACACCCAGAGGGCAGCTTGCGTGTCGAATTTAATGCTCCTTGGAGAGCTATGAATGTCAAGGAGGTTCGATAGCTTATCTAAGCTCCTTGGCGCTATACCGCTTTCTAGTAGAGAAATGAGGAACTTTGTGTTGGCGTAAAATCCCGAGAGTAATTTTGCCATTATGAACACGGCCTACTGAATTCAAATGGGTTCTTTAACATGCCAACAACGTATGACATGAGTATCGTGATTTTTGTCGCTTTTCAAAAATCACTTACCTTGGCCAGGAGCGAACCTGAAATCTTGGGGTTGGTAGTCCGACACTATAACCACACACCCACCGTGGCAAGCATGATCATCATTGTTATTTATATATATTATGCCCTCTGTGAATCAAACGATCAGAAAAGACAAGATCAGAAACGAAACAAATAGGAAACAAGCTTGTATACAGGAAACTGTTGTAAATGTTATGGGGAAGCGTCGACTCCAGTGGTATGGACACGTGATGCGAATTAATAACACTAGAACAGCAAGGAACTACTTCAATAGAGAACTGAAAGGAAAAGACCGAGGGGAAGACCCAGTAAACGATTGATTGAGACCGTGAGATCAGAAGTGGAGGGAAAAGGGCTGATATGGGAAGAAGTTGCAGAACGAAAGTTGTACAATGACAGAAAGCTGTGGAGAGCGCTTGTCTACCGCACCCTGGAAACTGGAGACGGAAAAGGATGATGATGATGATGATGATGATGACGATTCCCACTAAGGAGCACGTAGAACCATTATTTAACATTGGTCTTCTTGTTCTTATCTTCCCAAAACTTCCCCATCCGTTCGCTATGTGCCTGTCTTCTTTCTTGTGTCCATGCAGCTTTGAGTTTCAAATTCCGTCCCGTAGGGAACTTGGGTTGAAACTTGTATGAATTTACTTGCTGTCTATATACAGTCCGTGTCGTTGTTACTGGGTCAATGTTGATTTCAGGGAGGTCCTTTTGGGTGTCTGCTAACCCGCGTACTTTGGTTTGTCGGGTTGCATTTTAAGAGCGTTAACATCCCTCAGTATGCCTTCCTTCGGAGGGGAAGTACATCCGGCGTGTAAGAGAACCTTCCACTAACTACAATTGTGTGAAGCTAAATTTGTATGTTAGATGTGATTAACGCTCTATTAAGTCCCAACGTTCACCACCAGGTACTGGTTGCGGTGGCATTTAGTAGCCAAGTTCACAGCTAGGTGTCGTTGGCGATAGCATTTGGTAGCAAAAGTAGGAACTACTTGAATTTGATCGTCTGCAGTCCTTACCTGAATTACAGATGACACACACTAATACAGCCATCACAATTAACTCCAGTTATCAGACAGATTCTACACACACCCAAACTACACGGGGCTACATGATCGCGTTGTCGCAACCCCTAAACTGAGGAACCAACCAACCAACGAGTACCATTGACTATGAGGAAGATTTTCTTGGTCAGTCGGGAGTTGTCCATTCGAGCTATGTGTCCGTAGAATTTCATGCGTCTTTTCGGTGCAAGCGAGGTGAATTGTTCAGTCAGTGAATACAGTTCCTCTAAGCTTTTCCTCATCCAGATACCGTCCTGAAGCTTTGGTCCAAATATTTTCCTCATTACCTGGCGTTCTATTTTCTCAATGTTTTTGATGTTGTTGGTTAACGATGACGTCTCAATCGGATGTAGTGCCTTTTGGAGAATGACTGTGTACTAGTGATGGAGTTTAGCTTTAGTGGAAATTGATTCCAAGTGATTGTGTAAACTTTGCGTAATTTTTATTATTTATTATTATTATTATTATTATTATTATTATTATTATTATTATTATTAAATGTTAGAAATTGTTTTAAAGTACGGCCTCTCTTAAAATGGACGTATTTTGAAGTGTAAGTTTGGTTGGTTGGTTCTTAAGTTTAGGGGCTGCGACAACGCGGTCATGTAGCCCCGGGTACTTTGGGTGTGTGTAGAATCTGTCTGATAACCGGTGTAAATTGTGATATCTGTATTAGTGTGTGTAACTGTTATCACTCAAGTAAGGACTGCAGACTATCAATTTTCAAGTAGTTCCTACATTTGACACCAAATGCCACCGTCAACGACTACTAGTTCAGAACTTAGCTACCAGACGTCACCGCAGTCGGCTCATGGCAACGAACGTACGAACCTAAGAACGTTGTATACATTCTTAACCTATACAATTTAGCTTCACACAGGTGTAATTAGTGGAAGGTTCTTTAACATGCCATTAATCTATGACCGCCAACAGCCTAGCCGTGATTAAACACCGGATCCCATGAGAACTCCGCAGTTAAGCAACATTGGGCGCAGTCGGAACTTGGATGGCATGCCGGTTCTAGGTACTGCGCGCTGTTGGCCAACATAAGGAGGAGCGGAAAGGTCCTGGCCACCCTACCGCAAGTAAACTCCGGCTGGGGGTAGCCTCTTCGGAGGCTCGGACCTGCCTTCGGGAAGAATTCCAATTAATTTTTAAAATCTATGACATGGGACCGCCGACCTTACTTCCCCTCAGAAGGAAGGCATAATGAGGGATTTTTAACGCTCTTAAAAAAATCCAACGACTTCGGCCGGGTTTGAAACCGCGATCTTGGGCATAGAAGCTCAGCAAGCTACCGACTACGCCACCGAAGCCGCCGAAGTGTAAGTTTGAAAATAAAACTGCCATCAGAACTCTGGTCAAGCACACTGTGGATTCCTGGCATTACATTAATAATTGTCGATGAGATTCCTACTCTAAATCAATTCTGCTAGTTATTATAGTGTTCATTATTTTCCTCAGAAATTTTATACTTATTTAAAACTTTGAAATGCTGGCCTACTTGTAAATTCCTTTGTTGCAACTACATCCGTTCCAATCAATTTACTACAGCTTTAAACAATCATTGATATCGTGGGTCTAGTTGAAGCAACGTTTTTAATTGGACTTACATCACTTCTATTCTCATAGGGGGTGACGATGTAGCAATCAAGCTGCTCACATTAAGGCAGACGAGGTTCGATTGTTGGTTGATAAATAAGAGATTTCCGAGGTGAAAATTCACGTTTAGTCGATCGGATTCTTCATAACAACGATGTTCCGTGGCATATGACCAAGAGGATAAAAGCTACGCATAAGTAAAAAATTGGTTTATTTCCTGTAAGCCTCCCAAATGCAGTTCGCATACGGACTAACTGATGTGTTCACAAAGACATATTTATTTTGACGGTATTTATTTATTTATTTATTTAGCGTTTGGCTGTACATATCAACATTAGTCAAAAATAGATGTGTATTTACATTATTTACAGTTTCACTTTCAAGTTGTTAATAAAGTCTATCACAGCTGGGCCTGCTTCCACAAAGTCACTGAAGTTGCCACTGTAGGAATGCGTCGGGCAGTCATTCACTATATGCCGTATGGTCTGCCTGGGATCACCACAACTGCATTCTGGTGAAGATATATATCCCCATTTGTAGAGAAGATCTGCACATCTACCATGGTTTGTTCTTATCCTGTTTAGCGTTGACCATGTTTTCCGGGGTAGATGGAAGCCACTTGGTGGTGTTGTGGAGTTTGTGATATCTTGCAGCTGACTTGGAATGTTTTCCACCAATTCTTCTTTCCAGTTTTGCAGCAGGTTGAAGTTTTGGTTCACCAGGTGTCTCGCTGTCCGGATGGAGGGGTTTCGCGAGCGTAGACGTCTCACTTCAGCAGCAGTGATGTCCTGGTGTATTGGTAGCTGGTAGTTGGCATTTATTTTCTTATACTCCCGGAGTAAGGCATGTTTGCGTCTGAGTTCCGCTGGTGGAATATGACTCAGTGCTGGTAACCAAAATGTTGGTGTTGATTTTACTGTGCCAGATATCATTCTCATTGCCTGATTCAATTGGGCATCGACAAGTTTGGTATAACTGCTATTTAGCCACACTGGAGAACAATACTCAGCTGTTGAGAAGACCAGACTGAGGGCGGTGGTGCGTAAAGTGTCGGCTGACGAACCCCATGTAGTGCCACATAGTTTTTGAAGTATGTTGTTTCTAGACTTCAGTTTTTCTGCCGTTTTCTTCAGGTGTTTCTTGAAGGAGAGAGTTCTGTCTAAGATGACCCCCAGGTAATTGGATTCATTGGTGTGGGTCAAGCGATTTTTACCTAGGTACACTTCTAGTTCACGATTAGCTAGCTTATTGCATAAGTGGAAACATGTCACTGTAGTTTTTCTTGGGTTCGGCTTCAGCCTCCATTTTCGGAAGTACTCATCAAGAATGCGTAGATCAATAGTTAGGGTATGTTCTGTATTTTCGATTTGTCTCTCCTGGGTAGCAATTGCCCAATCATCGGCGTATCCAAAATTTCTTGAACTGGTTGCAGGCATATCGGAGATGTAGAGGCTGAAGAGAAGTGGGGCCAAGACGGAGCCTTGAGGCAATCCATTGTCAAGTTTCTTCTCCTTACTGATGGTGTTTCCCAAAATTACTTGAAATCTGCGATTCATTAACATGTTATCCACAAGTCTGGCTATTCTTCCGCAAGGTATTGTGCGTAGGAGTTTGTAGATCATGCCATGTCTCCACACAGTGTCATAAGCAGATGTCAGATCAATGAATGCAACTGATGTCTTAAGCCCTTTCTGGGATCCGGCTTCTATGTGGGTGGTCAGTGATAGTACTTGATCGACACAACTGCGATTTGGTCGAAATCCAGCTTGTTCTATAGGCACTTGTTCAAGGATTAAAGAGCTTATCCTGTTGTAAAGAAGTCTTTCTAGTAGCTTGTACACTGCGCTGAGTAGTGCAATTGGCCTGTAGCTTTGAGGTAAATCATTTGGTTTGCCTGGTTTCAATATGGCGATAACCTTTGTTCTTTTAAGTGCAGGAGGTATGTTCCCAGTTTGCAGGATATCAGAGAAGAAGCGTGCAAGCCATACTTTTGCATATTTTCCACAATGGAGCAGGAATTCTGGGTGGATACCATCAAAGCCTGGAGCTTTACCTGGTTTGACATCTTTTAGTGCCTTTGAAATGTCCTCTGATGTGAATGGACAAGATAATTCATTATCTTCTAAACCCTTTGCTTTTAAGACTTTAAGCTCTCGTTTAATCTTGTTGGTGTGATCTCTTTGCTTGGGTGCTTTTGATGTTGACACCATGTGTGAGGCTATAGTATCTGGACTGATGGTGATGTTATCACGTACTATTTTGTTTCCTCCTGCCAGTTTTCGAAGAAGGGACCAAGCTTCCCTGCTTGAGTGTTTGAAGTCGATGTTCTCGACGGTTTCAGTCCATTTCTGTCTTCTTGAGGCATCAAGGCTGTGCAGTTTTTGACGGTAAATAACCTCACACACAGTTGATATACAAACCCTCCGGAAGCGCTCCGCGCAGGATTTGTGTGCATGTGAGATGATGAGCTCATCTTCACTTCTCGCCAAGTAACAACATCCTCAACCAAACTTTATAATTGAGGAAGTTGCAAAACCACATCTCATTAAGCGCTTACAAAGTTTCTGCCATATTCCATTATGGACTTAAATCGATTCTCGTTGAAGTTTATTCTAAAAAACACATACATTTCAGGACTTAATTTTCATTTCCGTGCGCTGTAGCCTACCACTACCAATCTTACTATACTCTACAATGTCATTGTTTATGCATTCTTTGAATTCCATCTCCCCATTACCTTAAGAGGCACAATTAAAAAGTGTGCAAACTGATGTGAACAGAATAATTTCAGTAACTTGGGCCGTGTATTCTCCCAGAGTGGTATTGTCGTGAAGATATTGAATTTGCACATGAAAACACACTATCTTTATTGGCATTATCCATTTCAATTCAGTATGAAGCCAAGGAGCTTCAAAAAATCATCAAATTCGCTGTATAAACCTCCTGCCGAATCCAGAGAATATCATCATGTGAAGATATTTCAGACGGACAAAATTAGATAAGGACCCAACAAAAGGTGCTCAATGTACCGTCTCAAACATGTCGGTTGCTTCCTTAGTTTAGGGGCTGCGACAACGCGGTCATCTAGTCCCGTGTACTTCGGTGTGTGTAGAATCTGTCTGATAGTGATGGCTGTATTAGTGTGTGTTATCTGTTTTAATTCAAGCAAGGACTGCTGACGATAATTTAAGTAGTTCCAACTTTTGCTACCAAATGCTACCATCCACGACACCTAGCTTGCGGACTTCGCTACTAGAGGCCATCGCAGTCAGCACCTGGCGGCGAACGTTGGAACTAATACAGCGTTATCAATTCTAACCTGCACATTTTGGCTTCACACAAGTGTAGTTAGTAGAAGGTTCTTTTTCATGCCATATATCTATGACATGGGACCACCGGCTTTACTTCCCCTCCGAAAGAAGGCATACTGAGGGCTTCTTAACGATCTTAAAAAATCTGACGACTTTGGCGGGGTTTGAACCCGCGACCTTGGGCATAGAAGCTTAGCATGCTACGAACTGCACCACCGAAGCCGCCCCTCAAACATGTTCCTCCGCTCAATGATGCTCGTCTTCTCATTCAATAGAGATCTGAAACATTCAGAATCATACTCTCCAGCCCGCAAGGAAATCAGTTAATCACAAAGGAAATGAAAGTACTGTATCAAGTAAAAAAATAATGATGAAATATATGAAAGGAAAGACGGAAGGCTGAAGACCTCATAACTCTTTGATCTACGGTTCCTGTCCGCGGGCTGCAAACGCTCCTTCATCAGGCGCGAGGTGGCGAACATAGCCTGTGTAGCACTTGGAACAATGAGGACCCCAACAGCCTGGAATTATCACAATGAGAAAGACTCCTCTACACCACAAGTCACACCAAAAATGTTTTCTCATTTCACTGAATTCTATTTTGCCATGCTATAATAATAAAACCCACATTACATATTCCTAGTACAGTAGAACGTCGTTTATCCGAACGTCAAACAACCGGAACGTCAATTATCCGGACGAGCAAAAAAAAAAAAAAAGCTTAGGCGAATGCACAAGAAGGAAGTTTTACATCGTTTACTGTCGGCAAAAGATGAGGAGAGTGTGATATATTTTTCAAAAAATCTTTCTCTTAAGGACAACTGTTACTTGATAGCTGATGGATGGAACACTTTAACACCACATAATCTTCGAAATGCATTGAATAATTTGGTAGGAGAACAGGAGACCGTTAAGACCACAGACACTGTTGATGAAGATTTGGATGCAGTGACAAACGAGTTATTCCCCCAAGTTGCTGGATTTTCCGACTGTAATAGAGAAGATGCACAAGCTTGGTTGGAAAGTGACAGTGACTCAGGTTTTCAAATCGTAGATGATGATAAAATTGCTTATTTGGTGCAAGAAGTAAGTGGGGAAGACCAAAAGGTTGAAAGCCTACGTAGATGAGAAAGATGAAGAAGGGCCAAGTCATGGAGAAGCTTAATACTGAATCAGAAACTGCGCTATTGTAGTATGGTTGTACTATGAGATAAACACATGTTCGATGATCCGGAAAAATCGTTATCCGGAATACTTACGGTCTCAATCAGTCCGGATAAACGACGTTCCACTGTATTCTAGTTTCTAACTATTGACGAAACGGACAAGGTTCCTTGCGAAATATATTTTATTTAACTTTTCTTACTTTGTCACGGCGAAACCTGAATTAATATCTTGTCAACAAAAAATCCCATAATAAGCAACAAAACTGCAGTGAGAAGATCACCAAGTATCCGCCCTTGTCTGAGGAAATACGGCAAATGTGGAGACTGGAAAGTGTAGTCGTTCTGCCCATAGTCATTTCTTCCACCGGCATCATCCCTAAATCATTGGCTCGCAATCTAGAAATGTTGGCAATACATCCTGGTCTACATTATCATCATGCAGAAGGTTGTCATCTTGGAGACCTGTTCCATTGTTTGCTGGTTTCTCAATGTGCCACCCTAAAAGAAGTTGTAATACCGTCTTGCAAACAAGCCGACGATATGCTGATTTGTCCCACTTGCTTAACCAGTGATGGACGAAGCAAAGATGATATAAAAAGTAGGTTGCTCAGGCAAGGAAAGCATTTCTACAAAAAAGGAATATGTTGACATCGAATATAGATTTAGGTATTAGGAAGTCGTTTTTGAAAGCCTTTGTCTGGAGCATGGCTCTCTATGGAAGTGAAACTTGGACTATTGGTGCAGCAGAAAAGAGGAGAATTGAAGCATTTGAAATATGGTGTTACAGGAGAATGATGAAGATCAGATGGATAGATAAGGTTACAAACGAATAGTTATTAAGACGAGTGGGAGGGGAGAGATGTTTCTGGCGACTGCTAATGAAGAGAAGAGATAGGTTTGTAGGACACATACTAAGACACCCAGGGCAAGCTTAGTTATGGAAGGAAGGGTTGAGGACAAGAACTGTAGGGGTAGACCAAGGTTAGAATATGTTAAACAGATTGCCTCGGATGTAGGGTATGGTAGCAATGTAGAGATGAAACGATTAGCTCAGGACAGGGAGGCATGGAGGGTTGCATCAAACCAGTCAAAAGACTGAAGACTCAAACAACAACAAGTGGTGAAATGAATGTCACAATAATAATAATAATAATAATAATAATAATAATAAAGAAGCACTCCTTAAGTAATAATGTCCTGCCTTACTATCAATACATTCCTGATGCTGTTCTGGAGAATGACACACACAAGCTACTCTGGGACAGGTCAGTGATCACAGATAGATCTATATCAGCAAACAGGCCAGACATTATTCTTATTGAAAAAGTGCAGAAGAAAACTCTTCTAATATATATCGCAGTCCCTAACTCGCATAATATCCAGCAAAGTTATGCTGAGAAAGTGATGAACTACATGCCTCTGGTTGAAGAGATCCGTCAGATGTGGCGACAAGAAATTTGTCACTGTATTGCCTATCATAATCTCTTCCACAGGGATCATACCGAAGTCGCTGAAAGCCAACTTCGATATATTGGGGCTCCACCATAATCTGCATACCAGTATGCAGAAAGTAGTTATTTTAGAGACCTGCTCCTTGGTTCGTTCGTTCCTCAACCTACCAGTGTAGAGAACTCCACTCCATCTTGCAACAAATTCCGATGAAATGGTGAATTGTTTCCAACGATATGGTGAACATATGAGAGATAATAATAATAATAATAATAATAATAATAATAATAATAATAGAGAGAGCTACATTTTGATAGGTCAAATAGACAGAGGAGGGTTGAAGAAGTCCACGTGCTGATTTCTCATAAGTTATACTCCCCAGCCAGTCGCACTACTGCAACCTTTACCTTCATCATGTATTTT
This sequence comes from Meconema thalassinum, assembly GCA_946902985.2. Classification (NCBI taxonomy): domain Eukaryota; kingdom Metazoa; phylum Arthropoda; class Insecta; order Orthoptera; family Tettigoniidae; genus Meconema; species Meconema thalassinum. The sequence goes on from OX336388.2 coordinate 1,027,484,733, forward strand.
AACTCCTTTCATCATAGTCAGATTGTAGTTTACGCCTATCAACATGCACAATGGAAGATTTGATCTTGTCCTCCCCTAATGCTATACTGTGCCCATTTCAATACTAATAATAATGTTATTGTCTTTTCGTCACTTTTAACTACTGTAGCTTTTAAGAGACGCAGGGTTAGCCGAACTTTGCCCCGAAGGGGATCTTTAACGTGCCAGTAAATCTACTGACACGGCTCCCTCGAATTTGCGCAACCTCAAATGCCAACTGGCGGCACAAGTATTCTATCCTGCAACCTTGGGCACAGCAGGCGAGAACGTTACCACTGAGCGACGGAGCCAGTCTCCCTAATGTTGTTGACGTCACCCAGTACTGGTCAAAGAACATTTAAATATTACAAGTTGCCTCTTGTATATACATGCATTTCTGTGCATAACTCATGTGTTATCTTAGTTCTATTCATATTTCCATGTATATTCTTAAATCTGCCTATTAAATTATAGGTATTTGTGACGCAAATAAAGAAAGTTTGCTGAAAGAAGTGGTTGTACATGTGCAATTGGTCGGCAGAGTTGAGAACTCAGTATGCATCAAACTAAGCTCGTGTGCGTCTTAAAACCCTTCACAAGGGCAATCACTGTTAATAACTGTTGGTAACAACCAACTTCACTTTAGTGACTAGGTCTTGCTCTTGTTCCGGCTTTGACTTCCTGCCAGTATCTTCTGACCCCAGCGACGAGTGTCTGTTTATGTTCCTCCGACAAAGGTCCTCCCCGTCTTCCGGAAGTTGATGCCATTTCAAAACCTTGGTAGTTGTTCACCAATCTTCTAAATGTGTTCCTGTCACAAATTTCTCGGTCTAGAATAGAATTATAATTATCGAATTTCGAAAAGGATTTTTAATATTTCATTTTTAGCCTATTGTATGAATGAATTTGGGGATAAAGCACCATTAAATATAATTTATTCTTTTAGTGTTCTAACAGAAATGAAATAGAAAGTTTCAATGAGATCGGGAAATTTATGGTCACAAGGTTTCCTTGTAAGTCAGAGAATTATGAGAATTATTCTGGATCTGGATTCCATAAGAGAGCGTTAAAAAGCTTCAGTATGGCTTCCTTCAGAGGGGAAGTGAAACCGGCGGGCCCATGTCATAGATTTATGGCATGTTTTAAAACTACCACTACAATTGGTAGGGTGTAGCTAAATTTGTAGGTTATTTGGTTAGAAACGCTCTATCAAGTTCCAAAGTTCACCGCTAGGCTTCAATGACAGTGGCATCTCTGGTAGCCAAAGTTGGAACTAATTGAAATTGAACTTGATAAGGAGCCTTCGGACGCTCGATTCAAAAAAATCACCTCGCTATGGCCATTGGGTGGAATTCAAGTAATAATAGTAAGAGAGAAATAACAACTGGATGGACGTGATGTTATATTCTTGATGTAAAAGAAAGCATATATTCAGGTCCAATTGTATTGAATGCTTATCTTAAGGGTGCGATTTCATTATTTTAAACTGGCTGCGTGGCTCAGCGGTGACATACACGCTTGCTGGGCCCAAGGTTGCGGGTTCATATACTGGCGCAGTCAGCTGGCATTTGAGGGTACGCAAATGCGAGGGAGCCGTGTCAGTAGATTTAATGTCAGGTTAAAGATCCCCTTCGGGGGGAAAATTCCGGCACCCCGGCGACTGTAAAAGCCAGAGTAGTTAAAAGTGACGTATTATTATTATAAACAGCATCTTAAAATGACAGACCTCTTTCGAATAAAGGAATGCTTGCTATTCTTAATGCAGTGAGTTTCTACAATTAGCAGCGTGCGCTAAGAATTCTCACCTTTCTAATGAAGCTCTTGCGAGTTGCGCCGCCGTGCTAATTCCATATAACAAAAGATCTCAGGTGGGGAAGAGGATAAAGAAGTTGAGAATAATTAATCTAGCTCCAGGTACACGTGTCATCTGCAGACAGGATCTGCATTGTTAGACAGTACAGTTAACTTTCCCTTCATGCTGTTACATACCTTCGCTTTCTTTAGAAAACTGTTGTGATTAATACACCAATGATCGATTATTTTTTGATTTGAGATACCAACGGTTCCTCGAATAAGTGTCCAATGTAGTGTGATGTTTGTCTGCAGTCGTCTCCTGTCTGTGTAGAAATATCGGCATACGACTCGTTCTGGGTGTGCGGCTCCCAAGTTCATTATAACGTTACCGAGGCACCCTCATAGGACACTCTGTAATACTTATTAGAATTATTATTATGTTTTAATATTCGAGTTTCGAAAAGGCTTTTTAATATGTCATTCTTAGCATATTTTCATCATATGAAATAGTAGGCTTATGAGCTCACCTTTTGTCCGTGTGTGTGTGATGTGTGTGAGTGTCCCCCGTAAAAATCTAAGCAGCTGGAGCGATTTCAGTAATACTCTATGGGGATATAATACTACTACCTTGTCCGACTTCGACCATGCCTTTAACATTTCAATACGTTTCATCAGTCCAACAAGACGATGGCGTGAAATAGCAGATTCCTTACCATTATGTAATTTAATATTTTGTTTCTCTATTTCCACCTGAAAAATCCACTCACATATCTACTGGGATCTCTAAACTTGTATTGTATTGTACACCAATATATGATAACTTAGATGAGAATCGCTTATACAATTCGGATACCCAACCTAGTGGGTTGTCAACTATTAATATGTTGTACAGACAGCGCACATAATAAAGAAATAGGCAACCACGTGTACACGTTTGGTAAAATAAATACACTGTGCTGTTTAACTTTCACTAGCATAGCAATGTCTTGAATTTATGAAATCACCAATTTTGTGCCCAATGATTATTGAAGAGCTAGAAGCTATTTTCAGTGTTAACTAAGTGATCTAATATATGTTAACAGAAATCAATAGAACGCCCAGGCAACATCTGTGTTAATTCAGATGTTATAGTCTGAATTATTGAATATAATGTTTTATTATTACGCCCAGCCACCATTTTGAATGTATGGAGTCAATGTATCAAGTACGGGCGTGATCCCAAGTACCTTGCTCCAAGGCCTTAAAGAACTGGATCTAGATACTCGGCTGTACGAACTAATTCAGAAGGCAGTAGTTCTATCAACAACCAGAATCGTTCATGGGTAGCGACTTTCCAGTTTAGAAGTTGCTGTTTCAGTAACTATACGTTGGTTCACTGAAGCCCCTTTATAGTTATGTTGTAATGTACCAACAATGTGTTATATGTAATGTATAAACCGATAATAATAATAATAATAATAATAATAATAATAATAATAATGTTATTGGTTTTACGTCCCTTGTAACTAAACTGGCTTTTAGAGACGCCGCACCGGGGTGCCGGAATTTTGCCCCGAAGGGTTCTTTAACGTGCCAGTAAATCTGCTGGCACGGCTCCCTTGCATTTGCACACCCTCAAATGCGAGCTGATTGCGCCAGGATTCGAACCTGCGACCTTGGGCCCAGCAAGCGAGAACGTTACCGCTGATCCACACAGCCAATCTTGATAGGAAGAACAAACATTCGGACATACGTACATTCATACATACATGCATACATACATACCGGGTGGTCTGCCAGCCCGTGCAATCCAGTTGTATGCATCGCGTCATATGTACTACAATTTTGAAAGACATCGGTCCCTCTCCCTAGACCGGCGTGATATAACGAAATGTATGTCAACGGGCTAAACGACAGCAGGAGTCATGAGCGCCACCATTAATTCAGTATGGGTACCTCGAATGAACCCGTAAAATGAGCATAGATACGCAGAACACGTACTTCAACGAGGTGCACGCACATACCGAGAGCAGGTATTGTATGGACTGGGAAGTGCGCGCTGCAGATCAAGCGTCGCAGTGGCTCACATGGCAAGTGCGCGGTAGGATGTGTGATAGTTGACAGTGCTCGAGGGTTCGAATGTTCAAGTCCCATGCAATCTTGTTTAACATGTAGTTGCCTGGGATGTTGCAAGGGACTGCTGGACCTTCCGGTATATACATATACTAACTCACATACGGACACACAAATATTTGGCCTATGTAGATCTCATAAATCTACCTGGAAAGAGCGAAAGCTTGGTTTCTTAAATCCGTACTAGAGATTTCGAAATATGCCCCATCTGGAATTGCAGATGAATTAGCACGCGAAACATCCCTCATAGAAGATCTACGAACCACGTTCTTGCTGCCATCTAATCAACAAGAATCACAATTAAATCAGAATAGACAACAGATGAGACAAGACATTCCGACCGAATTTTACGCAACCGGAAATGGACAGGACGAAATGACAAGATTCGCAGTGCAGTGACTAGACTAGCGGTACATGGATACCACCATAAACTCTGCAGCACAACAGACTATCACGACCCTTCACCTGAATGCGTGTGCAAATTATATGATAAACCTTGTTCAAGATGCCATTTCAATGAATGCCTCAAAATCGCTCTTGGAGTATAGAAAATACAAAGATTGATGCATAATAATTTAAGTTGTATTATATGGCCAATTGCTGCATTAAACGATTATTATTAATCTACAATTCTTTGCAGATTTCAAAAGTATGTTTAAAATAAATGTAGTTAACGAACTCTCATTTTCATACACTTGAATGTGTGAATATGACATACCTTTAACAGAATAACTTGGATTCTAATGTCTCTGTAGAGTAACCTCTTGGATCAAAAGTTCTGTAGAGCTGCTGTTTGTTTTTCTTTAATAGTACAGAACATCTCTTCTACTAACAAAGTGCAGAGTAAAGTTCCACTGCGCCAGGCTTGCCAAACTTATCGCCTTAAAGCACAAGAGTATTAACAGTTTATAAGCTTGAGTCTTCCCTGCTTCATTCTATGGGATTATCTGGGCTTCTCCTTGTAAACCGGAAACTCCTAAGCACTGGTTATCATTCAGGTCAGTTTACAGTATTGTAATTGTGAGATAGACTACTTAAGAGCAGCTGGTTGCTCAACGTCTGGATGGAACGATATTCGAGCATTCCTAGCAAAGGACACGAGTCAGTGAATTTAAATTAGCCAATGAAACAAAATTCATATTCAATATACTTCAATAGATTCCTCTAATTTAGGTCATGTAATGAGGAATAGATACAGGTATAAACTGCTGCCGAACATTCTTCAACGAAAGATTCCTGGTAAAAGAGGACGGAGAAGAAGAAGACCATCTTGGCTTGGAAACTTAAAACATGGACTTCTTACACGAGTGAATAACTATTCAGAACATCCAAAACTATGATGGTCACCAACATCCAGAACGGATAGGCACAAGAAGAAGAAGAAGAAGATTCCTCTATGTCTCCAAATAGAGGCTTCCAATTACTCGTTATAATACAATACAATACAATACAATACAATACAATACAATACAATATAATATAATATAATATAAAACTGGCTGCGTGGGGCAGCGGTACCTTTCTCGCCTGATGTGCCCTAGGTTGCAGGGTCGAATCCTGGTGCCATCAGTTGCCATTTGAGGGTGCCCAAATGCGAGGGAGCCGTGTTGGTAGAAAATTCTGGCACCCTTGTGTCTCTAAAAGCGTCATTAGCTAAAAGGGACTATAATCATCATTCAGATTTTCAATGGAATGAGGGCCACTCATTTCTAAGAGAAGAAAATATCGTATGGGTTAGAATTATGTTAGACAATCCTAGCAGTGGATTGTCGTAGATTTCCACTTGATCTGTAATGAATTATCAGAAAAGCACGTAATATAGGACCACAGCCACCATATTACGAACCGTATGAATGTATAACGCTGAAATGAACTACTTCTCAAAATACGAGTATTTTAGATCTAGGTTTAGCAGGTTAAGACATTGTTCACGGAATACAATATCTTACGCGAAGTTCAGTTCAAAGTTAAAAATATGCCTGCTCCATAACACACCTCACCTGAGTAATATAAAATTTAACATAGGCATGGTTATAATAGAATAATGTGCAATATATGATTTTAAGGGGAAGCTTCAGAGACTACATTTAGGTATTTAAGAATATACTGTGTGTATATTTTCAGCAGAATGTCGATCCCATTTCCCCTTATTACATTTGAAAGATCATAATAATTGGTGGTTATTTAAAAAATCTAGAGTGGCAGGCAGAGCTCGGTGTTAATGCAAAAGCTCAAGTCATTGACGCCATCGTACTAAACCTAATCTTATACTAGCTCTTTTACCCTACCTTTGCTATCTTAATGAGTTACCAACGGTTCCGACAGCAGTTGTAACAAGAACCCTTTGAAGATTCCAGGGTCTTAGTTATTCTTTGAGACCATTAAAAAGCTCGTAAACTGAGCCGTATTTTCGTACATTTTGCATAGTTAGATGACCTTACTCCGTACATCGTACAGTAGAATAAAAAATGATACGCGCCTTACAGTAGTCGCATATGATGTGTAACATCTGACATGTTATCCTACTCGTATACTACACAGCTTGGACATGCTTAAAAAGTTAATTTACACTCCATTTTCATACTGGTACTATGATGAATGTATAGATTGAATTGGAGATATGCTACTGTCACATTTGTGGCGCAGCGGTCAAGCTGTTAGTCTCTCACCAAAGTAGACCGGGTCTGATTCCCGGTCAATATATGTGAGATTTTCGAATTGAAATGCATGTACTGTGGTTCGCATTCCACGTAAAAGGGAGGTACCGTGGATCATGATCGTGAGATTAACGGACACGCAAAACTACAAGCTTCCTTCCTTTTACATTAATAATTCATAATAACAAAGTGACACACAACGTCGACAGGACTCAAATACTGTGAGCACATTCCTCAGTAACTATAACATTCATTATTCTCAAGGCTCTCATACAGTTCGTCGTAAACAATCAAAACATGGCTTCCTACAATCATGAAATGACCTAGTCTCACATATGATGAAAATACAGCTTTTATTCCACTCATATAACAACATTCTGTTATGCATTTAATATTTGACTACTCACCCACAGCTTGACAATAATGCCGCTTACTTAAATGTCATTTGTCGTCTTTGTCCTACCCCATGTGATATTCAACCTTGAACGTGAAGCTTCATAAACTGCTCAATGACAAATGAAAGTCGGTGAAACATTTGCCACTGTGCTCGTCAAACCAGTGCCTGCTAAATGCACTGCCTACTGTATTGCCATAACATTCTCGCGCTACAGAGCACACACTGCCTTGTTTCCAATTCACACATTTTCAATTGTACATCCAGCTGGCAGTTCGTCTTCACTTCCGTCCGATCCACTTCCGCCAGATTCACTTCCGTCCCATTTTTCTGGCAGTGCGTCTTCACTTCCGTCCGATCCACTTCCGTTCGATCCACTTCCGCCCGATTCACTTCCGTTCCCAATTTCCAAAATCACTCCCACAAAACTATCCAGCAACCGAGCGGAAATATATTACACATCAAAAACCTCGTACATGTATGCCATCCCCACTTCAATAGATTCTGAGTCATTTACCAAAGTAAAGCATAACCTTATATATAAAAGTGAAATTCTGTATGTATGTATGTATGTATGTATGTATGTATGTATGTATGTATGTATGTATGTATGTGGGTATTTTGTTCCGTATACAAATCTACACCGTTCCACCAATCTCAACCAAATTTTTCATACACATAGTTTAGGACCCAGCAGAAACGGTTGGCTACATGAATTTTCGATAGTCTTTCTCATTCTTCTCATTTCGGCCTTTTTGCACTCGAGCAAAGGCTAATTAAGTCATAAAATAAACTGATAAAGTAATGGCAATGCCGGCATCTCCATGGAAACAATAGCTCAAGACGAGACAACCCAGTTTCTATCTAACTCGGTAAGAGGCCATGCTACACTCACTGCCAGTTAGATCGCATCTCTCCAAGCTGCTTTAAACTGCCTGTCCATTTAACACAAGATAGGTTGCAGCCCCAACTGTGATCGCCGCGGCATTTTCACTGCCAGCTGGATCGCATCCCTCCTGGCTGCTTTAAACTGCCTGCCCATTCAACCTACCGCGGCTTTTTAAGGGGACGATACCTGAAACGAAGGGTTTTCTACTTTGGAGTCGTAATATCGAGATTGAAATAACGCGAAAACATGGCACTAAGTCAGTTCTTTTATTATTCAATCAGCATAAAGAATATGATATTAATTTAGACACATAATTAGGGGCAAATTTTCAGTTTAAAGGAAAGCAAAACATACATGGTGGTGGGGGTGATTGTTTTTAAGGGGCGAAATGTCTAGCTCATTTGCCCGTAATTATACGGTACGGATGATAATAAAAATACAATTACTTCCAACTAATTTAAATCTAACTTACATACTAGACGAGATGAAAAGAAAATAATAAGGGCAATAAGAGAGGGGGAAAAGAAATGCCTCCGGCCATCGAAGAATGGAATGTTGATAATTTAGGGGCTTGGAACATCGTGCTTATGTAGCCCCGTGTACTTGGCGGTGTGTTGAATTTGTCTGATAACACGTCTTATTGTGATGGCTGTATTACTGTGTGTATTTATATGTCAAGTGAATTGTCCGATGGTAACTCATGAAATGAGATTCCTTGGGATTCAAACTTGCCCTGTTCTGATTTACAAAAGCACACACAGCAGTACGCCATCATAAACACAACTTCACCATTAACATCAATACAAAACATATGCATGTAACAGTGATTTGAAAAAGCGGCGATCACAGTGGGTTGGTGCTGCTCTTAGCGTCTAAATTTGGAAACGATGATGATGATGATGATGATGATGATGATGATGATGATAATTGTTGTTTTAAGGGTCCTAACATCTAGGTTATCGGCCCCTAATGGTGTGGTTGATCGTGAAAATGATAATGAAATGTAAACTATAACTAAAATTAATGACTAACATATATACTAGAAGAAGAAATGGAAAGCAAAAGGAGAATAAGCCAAATAAAGGACAGGAGGAAAAGAAATGTCCTCAACCTCGAAGAATGCGGATTGAGGGACTTGGAAGAAAGAAGAGCCATGAAAGGCAGATATGAACGTGAAAGAGGAGAGGGTCCGCCCCAGAGGTAATTGATAAAAGGGGGAACCCCAGACCCAGCTCCGGTATCCCTCGGGGTCACCAACTCCCGAACTCACCAGCCATGAGCCCCTGAGGGTGTAGTAATATCCAGGGTGCACCAGAAGTGGTGGGCCTACATAAACCGTGCCTACTTGTGGGCCTTGAGCAGAAGGCAGGAGATTACATGAGGAGGGTTTCAGAAAAGATGAGACAAGGGCCAATTAAGGTGGGAAAGGAAGAGACTCCCTAGGCCTCGTATACCCTAATACCGTCGGGGTCGGAAGAGAAGAAGAGTTGACTAAGTGAGGTCGACAGGAAAGAAGACAGAGAGGAGCCCGGCACAAGTAAGTGGAAGTAATGCCGGTCTAAGCTGGGGCCCCGTGGTCGCCAACCCACGTCCCACTAGATGTAAGCCCCTGGGGGGATTTGGAAACGAGGTTGTACGGATAAACCAATACTGTAATCGTTTAATGGGCAGGCAGTTTAAAGCAGCCAGGAGGGATGCGATCCAGCAGGCAGTGGCCACACCATCTATTATCTAAGGTACGATAAAAACATTAGAAATCTGAACGCAATAAAAATATGAAACCGTAACTCTTTTATTAACAGGAGTCGTAATAGGGAAATGAAATTAAAAAAAGAAATACATTGGCAAACCATGCATTCGACATACTATTGCAGATTGTTCTTAAAGTAGCATTATTTTCTTTGTGATTAGATTTTGGATGATAAGGACCAAACAATAGCTACGGCGGTAGAAACACAATTTGCCACCAGGACTGATGTGGCGGTAGTAACACCGAATGGCACCAGGTACCGCAATGGACAGAGACAACCCAAAGATATTAGTGTTGACCAAAGAGGATATAAATAAAGTGTTGACTAAGGCTAGCTGTAGCCATGACTACCAGCTTGGTTATTGACAAACGAGTGCTCTTTATGTATCTGATCTATTTCTTCAAATAAAAAAGTGTGTTCATCCCACATTTTGCTGATTTCCTATGCATTAGCCATTTTAGTGCTTACTGACGAATGATATTGTACTGTATAATGGTGTAGTTATCACGAATTCCCCGAACTCCGCTATAGCATTTTAGAGATCATTACGGTATGGGTTTAGAGAATATATTTCTTATCTTACGAAATACTTTAGGGGCTAAAGAAACCCAATGTGTTCTCAATCAATGCATTTTATTTGACATTATACTGGGATTATACGTTGCTGCATTTACTTTAACTTGGTGAGATAGGTTGGTTGGTTCCTCTGTTTAGGGGGTGCGACAACGCGGTCATGCCGCCCCGTGCACTTTGGGTGTGTGTAGAATCTGCCTGATAACCCATTGTTAATAGTGATGACAGTATTATTGTGTGTTATATGTAACTCAGGTAAGGACTACAGACAGTCAGTTTTAAGTAGTTCCTACTTTTTCTACCAAATGCTACCGTCAGCGACACCTAGCTGCAAACTTGGCTAATAGATACCGCCGCAGCCAGAACCTGACGGTGAACGTTGGAACTTAATAGTGTTAATCAAATATAACCTACAAATTTTACCTTCACACGAGTGTAGTTAATGGAAGGTTCATTTACACCACATAAATCTATGACATGGGCCCACCGGCTTTACTTACCCTCCGAAGGAAGGCATACTGAGGGATTTTAACGCTCTTCAAAAATCCGATTACTTTGGCCGGGTTTGAACCCGCGACCTTGAGCATAGAAGCTCTGCATGCTACCCAATACGCCGCCAAAGCCGGCCAATATGAGATAATAGGCATGGAAATACATCAATACTATTCCCGAATATGCAGCTATAGTAGCCCACACACTGACCTATGTACATGAATAAGCCATTTCTCATTAATCACATCATTTGTGCGGGGTTAAAAATCGTAAGTATATTTGACTCCAGAATGATGACTTTATATTCCAAACATTGAATAATTTAAATATTGTTTCCTTTCAAGATGGTAGATGCAACAATTTAAAACTTTAAGAGAACTATGTGAACAAAACGTCTAAATTACACCCGTTACAACAAAAATAAAGGCTATCAGGAAGGTACTGATTCTGTGAGACAAGGTCCTTGAGAAATGTGCATATACAGCCCTTCTTTGTTATGGATGCATTCTCTACTACGTTATTGTACTCCACAGTACCTTTCGCCTAGATTTACTGTGAATTAATATTGCACTTCAAGAACTTCAGAGCCCAGGAGAACTATGTTTTAAACTCACGTAGGGCCAAAGTGAACATATTTTTTCTATAACAAGTAAATACACCTCCCGGGGAACGCCGGGTAAAATAGCTAGTTATATATAACTTTCAGTTGTATTGACGTATCCCTGGAGAATTAGATAAGTGTATTTCTGTGAACTCTAGGGAAGATAATCTTCATCTCGATGAAAGTCAAGTCCTTTGAGGAGGCGGTCAAGAGATAACGGACGGAGGGGAAGGAGAAAGCTAATGAGCATACTGCCCAGAGGACCAGCTCCCCAGGGCCTCATCTCAGTAAAATGGGCCACTCTATCCAGGAACATTAAGATGCATTCTTTGTCCTTACTGTATTCCTAGGAAGTACTGAGATTATCATGCTAAAAATACGTCCTTGCTTAGAGAGATGAATGGGCCACTCTATCCAGGAACATTAAGATGCGTTCTCTGCCCTTACTGTATTCCTAGGAAGTACTGAGATTATCGTGCTAAAAATACGTCCTTGCTTAGAGAGATGAATGCCACCCCCCGATAGCTCAGTGGAAGAATATTGGTGGCTGAAGCCAAATATTCCAGGTTAAATTCATTGTCATGAATGGCATTTCGAAACTCTACTTTACACCTACAGTTTATAGTTTGCACTCAATGTACACAGCACCTCCTAATACGGTGCATTAAAGATTTTTGATTTAAAATCTGCAGATTAAAAAGAAATAGAATCTAAAACATCAGGCTAATCGACAATTTGCCTATTTTTAGAAATCTTTGTAAAAATGACGCTAATAGGTCAAAGACTAGGGGGTCAGGGTTGAATGTTTTCATATCGCCGAATATAATTAATTTAGTTTTCAGAGATAGAATGGAAGGGTGGACTAAAGTCCAAGCTCTGTGAAAAAAAGAAAAAAAACAGGCAGCCTTTGAAATATGGGTCAACCCGGGAATGCTTCGCATCTTAAGGACAGAAAAAGTGCGAAATACTACGGTGTTGGATAGGCTAGGTAATAGTACAGAAGTACTGCTTCAAGGAAGCTTATATTGGACACGCGATGCGGAACGGTAAGTACAGATTCCTACAACTGGTGATGCAGGGAACATCATACGATATCGGAGACCTGATTGACGATGAACTTCCTGGTTTAAGAACCTCAAACAATGGTATCAGATGACCATGGGTGAACTTATCCATGTGGCAGTATCCAAATATCAAATCGCCATGATGAACTCCAACTATCGTTAGAAGACGGCACACCCAGACAAAGAGGATGAGGAAGAAGAGATTTCTCACACTCATACCAAGTAAGTTAGTTAGTTAGTTATTGTTGTTTTAAGGGGCGGTCATCTGCCCCTCTTAACACAGATTAAAGAATGCAAAATTGGAATTGAATTTAAAATTTTGAGGTGGATACCTAAATTTAAAAAAGACCAAAAATAAATAAAACAAAAACAAAAAATTAAATTAACATTATAAAAATAAACAAAAATTACGTAAAAACAAAAAAATATCATTCAGAAACGAACAAGTCGTTCAGTCAATATACACTGGAAAATTTAGATTGGACCCTAAAACACTCTTACCAAGAGAGTATACTTGGAGCTCAAAGTCATTTATTATTAGATGCATAGAAATATTGCATACGACATAAAATATGATAACATATTTGTAATTTTACAATTTTGATGACACTAATGCACAGACAATGGATAACCTAAAATTATAGTTATAAAATTATTTTGAAAAAAAAAAGCATGGTCCTTAGGGAGATTACAAGTCTCTGTATACACGCAGTGGTGTTTATATTAGATAAAGTTGACTTATTTTGTGAATAATAATAATAATAATAATAATAGACTAATAATAACAACAATTAATAACAAGGTAATGTACCTGCACCTGGCAAAGAAGCATTGCTTGAGTGATAATGTTCTGCCTTAATCTATACTAATACTAGCTGAAGTACCCGTGCTTCGCTACGCGTCATAAATAAATTAAAATGTGAAAATGACAGTAAAAACAGGGGATAGGCGAGGTGCTGCACAGAGGGAGATTAAGGATGGAACATTTTGTCCAACTACACCGTTCGGCGTTGACCGTGTTTTATAGCACAAATTTAGGTTTCACTCGCTAACCGTTGGAGATACCTTTCGGATAGAAAATGTAATTTTAAACCACGTATATGCCATCAAAAGTTTGGTATTTCTTAGCGTTCACTTTTTATTTGAAATGGAAATATGAAAAATTGAAACCAAAGGGTATAGTGACGTCACTAAAATGGTCGCCATCTTAAAATAGTACAAAGTATTGAAATCAAAAGTAGTCTATATGCTAACCAGGTAAATCAACTACTTCCATGTAAAATTCATGTAAGTCGGACCAGTGGTTCTTGCGGGATTGAGTAATACACAGACACACACCATCTCATTTTTAGCCTCGCTTCGCTCGCGTCATAGTCGTGTATATTGTTATTCAATGACATGCAGGTTTAACCCCCTTAACACCCCTTTAGAACCAGAATATCCAAAATCCCTCATTAGTAGACTTTTTCGACACACAACAAACATATCCCCTTCTTCTAACTTTAATAGTTTTGATTGGTCGAAGAGAGTGAACATCCAAAAATCCTTCCTTAGTGGACGTTTTCCTTCCAGAATTTCACCCCTCCCCATTGGATTTATGAAAAAAAAAACGGTCGAACACCTACTTATTTTAATTATTTATTCATTTATTTATTTTTAAGCTGATTGAAACTCGGAGAAAATCAAACTCCTCGCCTATGTCGTTTAAGAGATACACGCTCCGTTAGGACTCTTTCAACCCCCACTTTTCATCCCTTTCACCTCATAATATACACCACATCGAAAAACCATTAGACATATGTCAGCTTATTTTTAATGATTAGACACATCAAAAAAAGTTTTGCATCACCTCGGTTCCAAGAGTTCCGGAACCGTTAAATACAAAGGGAATAGAGATCAACACAAACAACATTTCAGCTCGTTTTATTGCTCATGAGACCCACACATTGCATGTTGTACCATCATACAGCTAGACTTTCAGCATTTGTGGTCCAGATTGCAGTACACACCACTACCTCTAATACCCAGTAGCACGTCCTCTTGCATTGATGCATGCCTGTATTCGCCGTGGCATACTATCCACAAGTTCATCAAGACACTGTTGGTCCAAATTGTCCCACTCCTCAACGACAATTCGGCGTAAATCTCTCAGAGTGGTTGGTGGGTCAAGACGTCCATAAATAGCCCTTTTCAACATATCCCAGGCATGTTCGATAGGGTTCATGTCTGGCGAACATGCTGGCCACTGTAGTCGAGCGATGTCGTTATCTTGAAGGAACGCATTCACAAGATGTGCACAATGAGGTCGAGAATTGTCGTCCATGAAGACAAATGCCTCTCCAATATTCTGCCGATATGGTTGCACTATGGGTCGGAGGATGTCATTCAGGTATCGTAAAGCCGTTTCGGAGCCTTCCATGACCACCAGTGGCGTACGTCGGCCCCACATAATGCCACCCCAAAACATCAGGGAACCACCACCTTGCTGCACTCGCTGGACAGTGTGTCTAAGACGTTCAGCCTGACCAGGGTGCCTCCAAACACGTCTCCGACGATTGTCTGGTTGAAGGCATATGCGACACTCATCGGTGAAGAGAACGTGATGCCAATTCCGTGGGGTCCATTCAGCATGTTGTTGGGCCCATCTGTACCGCGCTGCATGGTGTCGGGGTTGCAAAGCTGGACCTCGCCATGGACGTCGGGAGTGAAGTTGCGCATCATGCAGCCTATTGCGCACAGTTTGAGTTGAAACACGACGTCCTGTGGCTGAACGAAACGCATTATTCAACATGGTGGCATTGCTGTCAGGGTTCCTCCGAGCGGCAATCCGTAAGTAGCGGTCATCCACTACAGTAGTAGCCCTTGGGCGGCCTGAGCGAGGCCTGTCATCGACAGTTCCTGTATCTCTGTACCTCCTCCATGTCCGAACAACATCGCTTTGGTTCACTCTGAGACGCCTGGAAACTTCCCTTGTTGAGAGCCCTTCTTGACACAAAGTAACAATGCGGACGCGATCGAACTGCGGTATTGACCTTCTAGGCATGGTAGAACTACAGACAACATGAGCAGCGTACCTTCGTCCTGGTGGAATGACTGGAACTGATCGGCTGTCGTACCCCCTCCGTCTAATAGGCCCTGCTCATGCATGGTTGTTTACATCTTTGAGCAGTTTTAGTGACATCTATGAACAGTCAAAGGGACTGTATCTTGGATACAATATACACAGTCAACGTCTATATGCCGGAGATCTGGGAACCGAGGTGATGCAAAACTTTTTTTGATGTGTGTATATATGCCAAGTATCACATCCCCAAATTAAACCACTCGTGAGATATTGTTATTCAATGAAATGCCCGTTTACCCCCTTAACACCTCTTTAGAACCTGAATATCCAAAACTCTTTCCTTAGTGGACGTTTTCCTCATACAAAGAACTTATCCCCAAAATTTCATGTTTCTAACTTCAATAATTTTGGCTGGGCGATGATGAGTGAGTGAGTCAGTCAGGATATTTTCTTTCATTTATTTTTGAGAATTTCACCCCTCCCCATGAACCCCTTAAATTGGATTTATGAAAAAAAAACGGTCGAACACCTATTTACTTATTTAAAGTTGTTTCCCCCCTGAGTTTGATGAGTGAGTAAGTGATTCAATCAGTTAGGACACTTTCTTTCATGTTTTTCCCCCCGAATTTCACTCCTCCCCATGGGCCCCTTAAATTGGATTTATGAAGAAATGGTCGAACACCTATTTACTTATTTTTAAGATGCGTTTTCCGCTGAATTTCAAACTTATCGCCTATGTTTAATAAGAGATACAGTACACGCTCCGTTAAGAATCCTTCAACCCCCAATTTTCTCCCCTTTCACCTCATAATATACACCATATCGATAAACCCTTTGACATATGTCTGCTTATTTTGAATGCTTAGTTTATATGCCGAATATCACATCCCCAAATGAAACAACTCGTGAGATATTGTTATTCAATGAAATGCAAGTTTAACCCCCTTAACATCCCTTCAGAACATGAATATCCAAAAATACATCCTTAGAGGACTTTTTCGACATACAACGAACATATCCCCAAACTTTCAAGTTTCTAACTGCAATAGGTTTGCTGGGGGATGATGAGTGAATATCCAAAAATCCTTCCTTAGTGGACTTCTTTCCACAGAATTTCATCTCTCCCCATGAGGCCCTTAAATTGGATTTATGAAAAAACAATCGAACACCTATTTACTACTTTTTCAATCTGATTTTTCTCCCTGAGATTCTTACTTTTTGCCTCTGTCTTTTAAGAGATACTTGCTCCGTTAAGAATCCTTCAACACTCACTTTTCACACATACACCTCATAATATACACCACACCGAAAAACCCTCAGACATGTGTGTTCTCATTCTTAATGATGATTTTATATGCCTTGTATCCCATCCCAAAGGAAACCAATCGGTAGATATTGTTATTCAATTAAATGCAAGTCTACCCCCTTAACACCCCTTTAGAACCTGAATATCCAAAATTCCTTCCTTAGTGGACGTTTTCGACATACAACGAACATAGCCCCTTAATGTCATGTTTCTAACTTCAATAATTTTGGCTGGGGGATGATGAGTGAGTAAGTCAGGACATTTTCTTTCAATTATTTTTCAGAATTTCACCCCTCTCATGAACACCTTAAATTGGATTTATGAAAAAAGAACGGTCGAACACCTATTTACTTATTTTTGAGCTGTTCTTCCCCCCTGAGTTTGATGAGTGAGTGAGTTAGGACACTTTCTTTCCTGTTTATTCCCCCAGAATTTCACCCCTCTCCAAGGGCCCCTTAAATTGGATTTATGAAAAAACGGTCGAACACCTATTTACTTATATTCTAAGCTGTCTTTTCCCGACGAATTTCAAACTTCTCGCCTATGTCGTTTAAGAGATACACGCTCTGTTAAGAATCCCTCAACCCCCAATTTTCACCCCTTTCACCTCATAATATACACCACATCGATAAACCTTTAGACATTTGTCTGATTATTTTAATGATTAGTTATATACCGAATATCACATCCCCAAAGAAACAACTCATGAGATATCGTTATTCAAAGAAATGCACGTTTACCCCCCTTAACACCTCTTTAAAACCCGAATAACAAAAATCATTCATTAGTTGACGTTTTCGACATACAGCGAACATATTCCCAAAATTTCATGTTTCTAACTTTAATAGTTTTCGCTGGGCGTGATGAGTGAGTGAGTCAGACAGGACATTTTCTTTCAATTATTTTTACCAGAATCTCACCCATCCCCATGGGCCCCTTAAATTGGATTGATGAAAAAACGCTTGAACACCTATTAACTTATTTTTAAGCTGTCTTTTCCCCTGAGTTTGATGAGTGAGTGAGTTAGTCAGTCAGTTAGGACACTTTCTCTCCTTTCCCTCCCCCAGAATTTCACCCCGCCCCATTGGCTCCTTAAATTAATTTATGAAAAAACGGTGGAACACCGATTTACTTATTTTTTAAGCTGATTTTTTTTCGCTGAGTTTCAAATTTCTCGCCTATGTCGTTTAGGAGATAGGCCTACACGCTTCGTTAGGAATCCTTCAACCCCCAATTTTCACCCCTTTCACCTCATAGTAATACACCACATCGAAAAACCCTTAGACACAAGTCTGCTTACTTTTAATGATTAGTTTATATGCCGAGTATCACATCCACACATGAAACCACTCGTGAGATATTGTTATTCAATGAAATGCAGGTTTAACCCCCTTAAGACCCCTTTAGAACCTGAATATTCAAAAATCCTCCCTTAGTGTATGGTTTTGACATACAACGAACATATCCCGAAAATGACATGTTTCCAACTTCAATATTTTTGGCTGAACGATGATGGGTGAGTGAGTCAGGACATTTTCTTTCATTTTTTTTTCTTCAGAATTTCACCCCTCCCGATGAACCCCTTAAATTTGATTTATAAATAAACTGTCGAACTCACATATACTTATTTTTAAGCAGTTTTTCCCCCTGAGTTTGAAGAGCGAGTGAGTCAATCGGTTAGGACACTTTCTTTCCTGTTTTATTTTACCCAGAATTTCACCCCTCCCCATGGGCCCCTTAAATTGGATTTATGAAAAAACGGTCAAACACCTATTTACTTATTTTTTGCTGATTTTTTTCCGCTGAGTTTCAAACTCCTCGCCTATGTCGTTTAAGAGATACAGGTTCCGTTAGGAATCTTTCAACCCCCACTTTTCTCCCCTTACACCTCATAATATACACCACATCGAAAAACACTCAGACCCGTGTCTTCTTATTTTTAATGATGAGTTTATATGCCGAGTATCACATCCCCCAATGAAACCAATCGGGAGATATTGCTATTCAATGAAATGCAGGTCTACCCTCTTAACACTCCTTTAGAACCTGAATACCCAAAAATCCGTTTTTAGTGGGCGTTTGCGGTCCTTGAGGAAGCTGCATACCAAATTTCATTCCAATCCGTTGGGTTGTTTCTGAGATTTCGTGATGAATGTGTGAGTGGTATTTGACAAATATCTAGTAGATAGTGTCAAGTCTTTGTCATGCTATACTCGGTTGACAGTGCTTTGTGAGCAGTTTAGTAACTAACGGGATTTCAAGTAAAGATCCTCATTTTCTATACCGGTAGTGCAGAGCGCAAATGGCATCCAGTCGGCCGTGTCTCGACTTGAGCTATGTTGCCATGGAAACTATCTGTCTTGCCATTCCTTCATGAGTATATTTTATGATTTGATTAGCCTGTGCTTGAGTGCAAAAGTGCCGAAATCAGAATAATGAGAAAGTCTATCGAAAATTCATGTAGCCAGCGGTTCCTTCTGGGTCCTAAACTATGTGTATGCAAAATTTGGTTGAGATTGGTGAAACGGTGTAGATTTGTATACGGAACCAACCCACCCACCCACCCACCCACATACATACATACATACAGACTTTCACTTTTATATATAAGATAATAAAGCTGAAGAGTTTGTGTGTTTGTGTGTTTATGTGTTTAAACGAGCTAATCTCTGGAGCTACCAGTCGGATTCGAAAAATTCTTTTAGTATATGATAGCCTGATTCAAGAGGAATAGTTTAGGCTATGTTAAATTTCGGACAGACCACTCCATTCTCCGTATTTAGGCCCTTTTGCACAAGTCTAGACCGTTCCACCGATTTAATAACTTGACGGACATATTGTCGCTAGGCGACAACGAGTAACACTATATCATGATAGTCAACGCCGCACCATTGATGGACAGGTTGTCACTAGGCAACAACGATTTACTCTGTATCATGCTAGTCCGGTAAAATTTGCTATAGGACACGGGAAAACTGACCGATTGACACACAAGGATTGTATTGGACAGTAGTATTCTCTATGCTATCGTATGCACAGTTAATATTTCATTTTCGGGGCTTAGACATCGTGGTCATGTTGCCCCGTATACATGTGTGTGTGTGTGTAGGATTTATGTGTTAACCTGCGTTATTGGTATTGTTGCACTAGCATGTGTAATCTCTTATATAAAACGAAGTGTCCTGACTGACTGACTGACTGACTGATTCACTGACTCACTGACTGTTCATCGCCCAGCCAAAACTATTAAAGTTAGAAACATGAAATTTTGGTGATATGTTCGTTGTAAGTCTAAAACGCCCACAAAGGAAGGCTTTTTAGATATTAAGGTTCTAAAAGGGGTGTTAAGGGGGTAGACCTGCATTTTATTGAAAAACAATATCTCCCGATTGGTTTCATTGGGAGATGTGATACTCGGCATATACACTCATCATTAAAAATAAGAAGACACATGTCTGAGGGTTTTTCGATGTGGTGTATATTATGAGGTGAAAGGGGGTGAAAACCGGGGGTTGAAGGATTCCTAACAGAGCGTGTATCTCTTAAACGATATAAGCGAGGAGTTTGAAACTCAGCGGAAAAAATCAGCTAAAAAATTAGTAAATAGGTGTTCGACTGTTATTTCATAAATCCAATTTAAGGGGCCCATGGGCAGGGGTGAAATTCTGGGGAGAAAAAACAGGAAAGAAAGTGTCATAACTGATTGACTGACTCACCGACTCATCAAACTCAGTGGGAAAAAAACTGCCAAAAAAAAGTTAAGAGGTGTTAGACAGTTTTTTTTTTCATAAATCCAATTTAAGGGGTCCACGGGGAGGGGTGAAATTCTGAAAAATAAATTAAAGAAAATGTCTTGACTCATTCACCCACTCATCATCTCCCAGCCAAAAATATTGAAGTTAGAAACATGGCAATTTGGAGATATGTTCGTTGTATATCAAACATGTCCACTAAGGAAGGATTTTTGGATATTCAGGTTCTATAGTGGTCTTAAGGGGGTTAAACCTGCATTTCATTGAATAACAATATCTCACGAGTGGTTTCATTTGTGGATGTGATACTCGGCATATAAACTAATCATTAAAAATAAGCAGACATGTGTCTAAGGGTTTTTCAATGTGGTGAATATTATAAGGTGAAAGGGGTAAAAAGTGGGGGTTGGAGGATTCCTACCGGAGCTTGTATATCTTAAACGATATAGGCGAAAAGTTTGAAACTCTGCGGAAAAAATCAGCTTAAAAGTAAGTAAATAGGTGTTCGACCGTTTTTTCATAAATTCGATTTAAGGGGGCCAATGGGGTGGGGTGGATTTCTGGAGAAAAAAAAGGAGATAAAGTGTCCTAACTGACTGACTCACTCACTCACTCATCAAACTCAGGGGAAAAAGATAGATTAAAATAAGCTAATAGGTGTTCGAGCGTTTTTTCATAAATCCAATTTAAGGGGCCCATGGAGAGGGGTGAAATTCTGAAGAAAAAAAATTAAAGAAATTGTCCCGACTCACTCACTGACTCATCATCGCCCAGCGAAAACTATTGAAGTTGAAAACGTGTCATTTTGGGAATATGTTCGCTGTATGTCGAAAACGTCCACTAAGTAAGGAGTTTTGTTTATCCTGGTTCTAAAGAGGTGTTAAGGGGGTAAACGTGCAATTCAATGTATAACAATATCTCATGAGTTGTTTCATTTGGGGATGTAATATTGGGCATATAAACTAATCATTAAAAATAAGCAGACATATGTCTAAGTGTTTATCGATGTGGTGTATAGTATGAGCTGAAAGGAGTGAACATTGGGGGTTGAAGGATTCTTAACGGAGCGTGTATCTCTTAAACGACATAGGCGAGAAGTTTGAAATTCAGCGGAAAAAATAGCTTAAAATATAAGTAATATGTGTTCAACCGTTTTTTTTTCATAAATCCAATGTAAGGGGCCCATGGGGAGGGGTGAAATTCCAAGAAAAAAAAGCAGGAAAGAAAGTGTCCTAACTGATTGACTCACTCACTCACTCATCAAACTCAGGGGGAAAACAGCTTAGAAATAAGTAAATATGTGTTCGACCGCTTTTTACATAAATCAAATTTAAGGGGTTCGTGGGAGGGATGAAATTCTGAAAAATGAATGAAAGAAAATGTCCTGACTTACTCACTCGCTCATCATCACCCAGCCAAAATTATTGAGTTTAGAAACATGACATTTTGGGGTTATGTTCGTTGTATGTCGAAAACGTCCACTAAGGAAGGATTTTTGGATATTCAGGCTCAAAAGGAGTGTTAAGGGGGTAGACCTGAATTTCATTGAATAACGATATCTCCCGATTGGTTTCATTGGGGGATGTGATACTCGGCATATAAACTCATCATTAAGAATAAAAAGACACGTGTCTGAGGGTTTTTCGATGTGGTGTATATTATGAGGTGGAAGGGGTGAAAAGTGCGGTTTGAAGGATTCCTAACGGAGCGTGTATCCCTTTAACGACATAGGCGAGGAGTTTGAAACTCAGAGGAAAACAATCAGCTTAAAAATAAATATATAGGTGTTCGACCGTTTTTTCATAAATCCAATTTAAGGGGCCCATGGGGAGGGGTGAAAATCTGGAAGAAAAGCGTCCGCTAAGGAAGTTTTTTTTTGGATATTCACTCTCATCGACCAACCAAAACTATTAAAGTTAGGTGAATGACATTATGGGGATATGTTTGTTGTGTGTCGAAAACGTCTACTAAGGAGTGATTTTTGGATATTCAGGTTCTAAAGGGGTGTTAACGGGGTTAAACCTGCATTTAATTGAATAACAATATGACACGTCTATTACGCGAGCGAAGCCGCGGGTACTTGCTTGTATCAATATATTCCTGATGCTGTTCTGGAGAACGATACACACAAGCTACTCTAAGACAGGTCAATGATCACAGATAGACCTATATCAGCAAACATGCCCGATTATTATTGATACATTATTGATAAGAACCCTTCTAATAGACATTGCAGTCCCTTACTCGCATAATATCCAACATATTTATGCTGAGAAAGTGACCAAGTACATGCCTGGCTGAAGAGATCCAACAGATATGGTGACAGGAATTTGTTACGGCATTGCCTATCATAGACTCTTCCACTGGGACCATACCGAATTCACTGAGGGCTAACCTCGATGAAATGGGGCTCCACCATAATCTGGATACCAGTATCCACAAGGCTAGAGACCAGATTCATAGTTCGTTCGTTCCTCAATCTACCAATAAAGAGAACTCCACTCCATATTTCAACAATAGCCGATGAAATTGAGAATTGTACCCAATGACGTGGTGAACATGTGAATAAATTAATAATATTTCCCTAAAAACTAAAAAAAAACACATAAGTATATGTAGTAAGTAGAAAAATACCACAAATAGAATGTTGTTCATGTTGTGCCAGGTTCTAAGTATATCTAGCTCTAACTTCATGTAGGCCCTAATTGCGAATGTATTTTTGAAAGTGAATATCCTGTTAGTGACTTAATGATTTGTGTAATAACAATAACCCCTGGCACTACAGCCTGTGAAGGGTCCAGGCCTACTGAGCTACCGCTGCCCAGCCATTTGGCCTGCAGATATTGGGGAGACGCGTGGTCAGTGCATCGGGTCCCCTCGGCATGTAATTTTGGTTTTCGTGACCAGGTTGCTGCCTCACTGTCAGACAGCTACTCAATTGTCTTCACGAGGCTGTGCGCACCCCATTCCAGCCCTCACGTCAGTTTCTAAAATCCCTGACTGAGCCGGGAATCGAACCCATGGCCTCCAGGCGAGAGGCAGACGCGCTACCACAACACCACAGCGCCGGCTAATGATTTGTGTACTTCAGAAAAATGAAATATTATGTCTAGATGCATAGGTTCTTCTTTTAATCATTTAAGTCATGAGAAATACGTAACATGTTGTTAAATACTGTACGTATGTAGACATTATTGAGAAATGAAATCTTAATACCAGTGCCTCGTTAACGTAATTCGTGAATCATTAACATTTTTAGCAACCAAAAATATCCGCTTAAATCCATGTTCTATATAGAGATATCTACTACTCTACTGTGTGTGCCTTTCGTTTCAAACTCTCGAAGTTAACATCTTCAACGAATACTTAAATGTGCTGTAATACACGAATAGGAACTTTGTCTCCAAATGTGATGGTGTGTCTAAGAAATCAGAGCTTATCAGAATGTGCTCGCAGAAGGGACGTCTCTAACGAGTGTATATTCCAGTCACGCGATGCACAAGAAAGTTTAGGAATGGATGGAGGAGTCAAGATGCCAGGCGCCGTCATGAATGAAAAGCAATGATCCTCGCGCTTCAATGACTTCGGATCAAATCCAGCACGTCTGAATTACAAATTCAAATAAAACTTTTATCCAAAGGGTACACACCCAGTCCCTTGCATCCAACGTGATATCACTTCACCATGTAGGATAGACTGTCTCTGGACCAGTGATACCTCCCCTAATGATGTGCTGTCACTTCATATTCCCCTCAACATAACGTCAAAAGTTTTGTGAAGGACGCGTTCTTTCAGAATAATGGTGTTTAAAACCTTCTCTTTGAGTGTTGGCTGAATTAGACTCTACCATCCTGGTCCACGTCTTTGCGTAGTGGCTAGCATTCTTGGCTGTCAGCGCAGAGACTCGAGTTCGATTTCTGGCTCTGCCAAGAATTTTAATTCTGGTCTGAGGGTTGAAACAGGGTCCACTCAGCCTCGTGAGGCAAAATTGAAAATCTACAGTGTTCGATTCCTACCTCAGCCATCCTGGTATTCCGTACTTTCTAAATTCTACTCCATGTAAATACCGGGATGGTTCCTAACTTAAGAGCACGGCCATTTCCCATCCAAATCCTACCTCAATTACAAATACACACACTAGTACAGACATTACCATGACACAGGTAATCAGACAACTTCTACACGCACCCAAGTACACCGGTCTACATGACCACGATGTCGCAAAGCCCCTAAAAGAATTAAGAATATCAATCTCTTTGAGTTCCACTTTTCAAATTTCTTTCATTTGCTGGGTGAGTAGGGAGGAGGTCATTGTTGTTCTTTTGAGAAGTTTGGACATCGTGGTCGTCATCCCTGTTTACTTGTGTATGTGTCTATAATTGCGGCTAAGATAGCTGTGACATTACGTTGGAAACCATCCCTTGCATTTGCCTGAAGTGGAAGTGGTATTCAACAGGAAACCTATTCTAAGTTGGCTGAGGTAGAAATTGTTAGTTATTGTTGTTTTAAGGGTCGGAACAAAGAATCATCTGCCCCTGTGGTAACTATGGTTTGAAGAACACACGCGCCAACAAGCTTATTAGTTAAGAAGGTATTGATTCACTTACACGATGATAAATCATAACTAATAATAATATTATTGGATTTATTTCTCTCTCAACTACTGCAGCTTTTAGAGACGTCGTACCGGGGTGCCAATATTTTGCCCCAAAGGGGATCTTTAAAGCACTGGTAAATTTACTGACACGGTTACCTCACATTTGTGCACCCTCAAATGCCATCTGGCTGCGCCAGGATTTGATCCTGCAATCATGGGCACAGCAGGCGAGAACGTTACCGCTGAGCCACGCAGCTAGTCTAATTCATAACTACCTACCTGCACATCTTGTGTAAGGTTGGAAATTATCTAAATGACCGCGATAGAATATGGAAATACTTAAATCGCGGTTGTTAATGAAATACGGAACACATTTAACGCAGTGCATTTTTGTAATTGGCGATAGCTCTCCATGTGGAAATACCATAATTAAATGGACAGCTACTTCATTAGTTGGGTCGTAATTCAGAGTGAGAGCTTGGCTGAATATCGAGCGTTCGTTCCTGGAAGATTTACCACACACACACATTATCACTTAATCAGGGATACAGCGTCCTCTCCAATAGGCTATGCATCATTCCTAGAAATCCCATTTTATAATGGATGTAAATATAAGAGAGTAGATTTTGATGTTATTTCGTATAGGAGACATAAAAGACATAAAATGACATAGAAGTGATACAAGCCATTTCTCATTGTTGCCTATTTCTATTAAAGGAAGCTTTTCAGTCCGTCAACACAAATTGTGGCCAATTACATTAGGCGGCAAAACAATTATTTAAACACCATGACCTGAAAAAAACATTACATTAGATATTTATCACCAAAAATACAAGTAGTTCCCCGAAGAACAATACAGCCTATTTTCATATATCCTACTCATGTTAATTGTCTCTATCAACATACAAAATTTCAGTTTGATTGTTGTGATAGATTCGTAGATATTGAGAACCGTCTAAATATTCCAGATGGTCGCCAGGTTAGATTTTTAATTATGTACTATTACATGAAGATTATTGTGTACGTGTAGTATTCAGAGTTCTATCGCATGATTAGGACACAAAGTAAAAACGAGATTTTAAAATATCGCAAGGCTGCCATCTAGTGGTTATGAAAACAATTGAAATAAATTAGATGCCAGTGGATTAACATTTGTATAAGCATTTAACATGCAATGTTTCACTGCCCTCGGATGGTTAAATCGCGAGAAACGTCCATTTAAATATTTATACTTCGCGTCGCCGCCATGTTGGATTTGTGATCACCAGGTTACAGAAAGTCCTATAGGTGAAATTATGTTCATAGATTCTATGAACATTAAAAAATCAGTTTGATTGCTGTATTAATATATTTCAAATTCGCTTGGCCGCCATGTTCATTTTATACTTTACAGTTTTATGAAAGTTACATAGATTAACTTGGGCCCGTGCCCTTTATCACCGTACAAAATTTCAGGGTGATATCTGAAAATGTTTCGGAGATATAGAATGCCAGTGGAATATTTCACACAGCCACCATTTTGAGGTTATGTATACAATTGAACTAACTTAGACGCCACTGCATTACAATTTGTATAAACATTTGCTGTACCAAGTTTCATTACGTTTGGATGGTTAAATCGCAAGAAAAGTCTACTTAAAAGTCTCAAATTCGTTTGACCGCCATGTTGGTTTTGTAGTTACCAGGTTTTTGAAAGTCTCATAGGTGAACTTCTAGTTGTGTCCTTTATCACCGTACACAATTCCAGGGTGATATCGGGAATAGTTTAGGAGATACTGAATGCTGGTGAAATAATTTGCACAGCCGCCATGTTGGATTGGTGAGACACAATAAAATTTGAAGGGCACAGTCGGGGTCGGCCAGAATGGTGCTATGATCTTACCGAGTTTCATTGAAATAGCTGCATACGTTTAGAAGTTATTAGGGGGACACACACACACGCACACACAGACACACGGACAAAAGGTGATCTCATAAGCCTTTTTTTTTTCATAAAATGAAATTAGGCTAAAAAAACGAGCCTTACAGTAGTCGCATATGATGTGTAAAATGTGACATGTTATCCTACTATGTTTTTTTTAGCGTATGGCTTTTAGTGCCGGGAGTGTCCGAGGACATGTTCGGCTCGCCAGTTTTGTAGCTGTTTCGAGACGGACACCCAATGGGTGAGCTACAAGTGCCGTTGGGAGGGAAGTTGGAATGTAAGGACGAGGAGTTGGAAGGTAGCGGCTGTGGACTATAGTTAGGGACCAAACCCGGCATTTGCCTGGAAGGAAGATGGGAAACCACAGAAGACCATCTTCAAGGTTGCCGGCAGGGGGATTCGAACCTCCTTGCCTCCCGGATGTGAGCGACTGCCAGCAGTCATGCCGTAACGACCACGGCTAACTCACCAGGTATCCTACTATGTGTCTGCCGGGAACGCAAATCCCTTGTTCACAGTGAACTCTGTTGGTCATTGAAATAACTACTTGTTAAACTCCTATGCCAAATCCTTTCAGCAAATATGATATAATTAATATTTTCACACCAAAGAACGACAACTTGAAGATGATTTTTTGTAGTAATATATTTAATGGGGCCTACAAACCTTGAATTAAACCGTATGCTATATACAGTATATTCCACTTAGTGCTGTATTTTGGCCGACAGTACCTCGAGTGCTTTCATTAAATAGGAATACAGCAAAAGTAGTAAGATTTAATAAACCATAATTGTTTTCAGCAAATAATATGATATAATGCATATTTTCACACCAAAGGACGACAGTTTGAAGATGATTTATTGTTGGAATATCTCTAATGGGCCCTCCAAACCTTGAAGTAAACCTTATGCGATTTACATTCCACATAGCTACATGGCCGACAGTACGTCGTTGTACCAATCTCCGCCACCGCGCACTACTGGTGAAACTCCTGTGTCATATCCTTTCAGCAAATATGATATAATGAATATTTTCACACCAATGAATGACAACTTGAAGATGATTTATTGTAGGAATTTCTTTAATGGGGCCTCCAAACCTTGAAGGAAATTGTATGCTATATACATCCCACATAGTGCTGTATTTTGGCCGACAGTACGTCGAGTGCTTACATTAAATAAGAACACAGCAAAAGTAGTAAGATTTAATAAATCATAATTGTTTTCAGCAAATATGATATAATGAATATTTCCACACCAACGAACGATAATTTGAAGATGATTTATTGTTGGAATATCATTAATGGAGCCTCCAAACCTTGAAGTAAACCTTATGCGATTAACATTCCACATAACCACATGGCCAACAGTACGTCGTAGTACCAATCTCCGCCACCGCGCGCGCTCATTGTTTCCGTGTCATTGCCGTCCCATTTCCGTTTCATTTTTCAGAATCACCCCCACAAAAATATACAGCAACCGAGTGGAAAGATGTTACTCATCAATAACAAGCTTTTTTGTACAAAATTGGGGGGGGAGAGGGGGCGGGGGGGGGGGGTACTTAATTGGATGACATGTTCCAATCATCAAGCAATTAATTATGCAATCTAAACATTGTATACCAAGTGACTCATTTGCCCCGTACAATGTACTTTCAGATGTCCCGCATGTACTAATGATGTACGGGAGGTCTAATAACTGAATTGCTAAGGGGTATCCTTTAATGCAAGCAGGTTACGTCAGAATGCCAAGAGAAAACAACCATTATTAGCATTGTATTTCAGTTATATACCAACGTTTACAAATCTCTTATCTTCAATAAAAACACCTTCTTCTGTAAAACAATCCATTTCTTTCACTCAACACAACCGAACTGGCGAGCACGTGCACTGTGGAGACCACTGCACAGTGGGTCAAAATCAAAATCTAGGGGGACAAAATTATTTTTACGTTTTAATCATGAATTTAGAGTGAAAGCAACGTATATAATTCGTTTACTTCATAATAAACATCAGTTAAGACCTTTTTTAAGCTACATATACGTGTACACGTGCAAGAAATTGTCTATGACTAGGAGTTGGATAGAGTCTAAACTACAATAGATTGTACTCAGTTTACCTTTAATTTGGAAGACTGCAGTTGTGGATAATTGCAGACAGCACTTCAGTCACTATCACTAATCACTCGATGACCCTGACCATGATGACTCATCACATGTGTCATCTGAAGCATCATCGTCACTCACTGCCTCATGCTGTTCATGATGAGCCGGTACATCTGGTTCTTTCAGGAGTAGTAATACTTCACTGGAAAATGATCTTCTCTTTTTATGTTGAATTTTGGTTTTATGAGATATTACGGGGTCCGAAGATATCAGCAGCATATGTAATATGTCCTCATTTGTATGTTTTCGTGAGAATTTCCTAGAATGTCCAAATCTGTATTTTCTCAAATCTTTGTTACGTGATTCTTGGGCTTCTTCTGACAATTGCCCGATAGGTATAATACAAAAATCAATTATATCTGCACCATGCATTAATACTTTATGCACAGTGACTGGCATATAATACCATGGATATAGATTTAGATACAATTTTGCTGTATCCTGGGTGTAGGTTTTGAAAGCGGGTGTGTTTATAGGGAACTGACAAGAAAGAGCACACAAAATTGTAGAAAAACGTCTGATTAGCTCTTCATTTACACCCGTAATTTTGGATGACAAGACTGGATCCTCAAAAAAACGGCGAGCAGTGTTGCCATCATTCGAATTTCCGACGCCTCCAGATCTTGGTTTATCAACATGCAGACCCATTTCTGATCGAAATGTATTTTGTATTACTTTCTTTCTGTTTTCTATTTTTCCCTTATCTTCATCCCCTCTTGCTTGCCATTTCTTAATTTCTATTTTGTAAGATATATGTAGCAGGCATTCAAAAAATCGGATCCAACAATGGAGGGTAGATAATCCAAATTTATAGCTGTCCTCAGGACAAACTGTTTTTGGGAGTGTGTTATTCATATCTCTGGGACCAGCACCACACACATAACACCTCTGTGCTGATGAACCTGTAGTAGAATTGCAGACTTTTCCATCCACCATGGTCAGCAATAGAGTTTGGTTAATATATATGTATTGATCACCAAGTTCTATTTTACTTGGTTGGAGGGACATTATTTCAGTTTCAACTAATTGAACCTCTCGCCTAGTCAATTCGACAGTCTCCTTTTCAAACAATAATTTAAGAGGTCTGCAAAATCGTGTCGAAGAAGGTCGTGGGTTCTGCCATAGAATTTTCTTTTGATTGTTGCTTTCTAGATTTAAAGAATACATTTGTAATGGAACAACTGAAATTACAAAAACATCAGAGTCACTGCCGTCATCATCTGTAAATTTCTGCTTATACTGACTATGTCCGCTTGAACCATCACACCCCCATTTTAATATAATATGAACTGTATCATTGCTAGAGATAGACTGCTTCAAAACATCTTCTTGAACTACTGCTAGGCGCTCAATTGTATGGTCGACCAGTGATTGCAATGTTATTGTGGCTGATGTTTCCGTTATTGTTATTGATTCACTTGGTGGATAGCTTTTCTGTTTTGTTTCTCTAATGATGTGGTAAGGTGGGAAAATATTACAGTTCCTATTTTTGCATTCAAGTCGCATATTCATATATTGGCTTTTGCTGTAATTGTTATCTACAAGGAATGATAGAGCCTCTTCACCGGTAAGTGGTACAGGTTTTACAGCTGGTGATATATAGGATTTTTTAATTTTAGTAGCTCTATGTGGGGACTTAAGAGTTTCTTTAACAATTTTTGCAGCGTCTCGTTTTCCAGACATGTGCAATGATACTTGTGTGGCATGAATAAGTTCTTGTTCTGAATGTGCAGAGAGTAGCGGTTGAATTTTTCGTCTCTTTGATTTTTCACTACTTTCGTGAAAAAGCTTCCTAGGCCTTCCGACTTTCGATGTGGATGGAGTAGGATTATTTAAATTTTCTGTTAATTTAGAATCATACACAATTTTCGAAAATGTTATCTCCTCTTTTAACCAATAAGAATATTTTGAAATGAATTTTGATTTATTTCTATGAACCTGCTTCCACCGCCTGGTAAAATTATCAACAAAATCCTTTAAATCTCCTTGTAGGCATTCAGTTATTTCTTCAGAACAATTTTCTACCCCTAATTTACTTTTAACAAACTCACAAAGTTCCACTTTTGACACAATCTTCGAACCCAGTGCTTCAAACAGTTGTAAACGTGTGAGAACTGGTTGCGCGGCATCTCCTAAAACGTAAAATAACTCAGTAAGTTGCAAGAAGATGCAAAAAAACTTATAATAGGCGTAAACTACAAGACTTTATCCACCTTTTAACATTAAGCGGAACGTGACGCAGAGTGACGCGACATACTAAAAATCTAAGTGAAAATATAATTTTAAAAATAATAGTTAAATATTATATAATGCAAATATAGCTAAAATTACGTAACAATTACGCCCATTAATAACAGAAACACGTTACAAATGTAAAGATCATACCTTCAGCTGCATGTTCCATCTTAAAGAATCACTCTAACCACATAGACAACCAAACTACAGCCACTTACATTCACCCTCCAATTCAGACTGCGAGATAACGCAAGCTCAGTGCAGGAGATAAGATTAGATTCCAGCTCGAACAGTGGTGTCAGATTTACACTAAGATGCGTTTATATCCCGGAATAGTGAGCGGCAATCATATGAGAATGCTGTAGAAGTAATAAATTTTGATTTTTTAATTATGAAAATAAATAATTTTGTCCTCCTAGATTTCGATTTTGACCCACTGTGCACTGGGATATATGCTTCCCACCTTTGGTTTATGATGACAGTATACATCAAATTAATGGGTTTACAATATTTCTCTGCATCTAGCTTGTGGATGCATGTGGAACTGCTTGAAATGAAAGGGATGGGAAGATTCCCTCCCTAACACCGTTCGATAAATACATGGTGGGAAGATAGTATCCCAAGGACTTATAAAGGGTTAATATCTGTGTTCTGCTGTTTTACTGCTGTGAAGTACCCATAAATATTATCAACACGGATAAAAAGTTAAAAAGGACTACCAGTTAAAGGAGTACGTGCAGGTAAAGTGGAAGAGACAAAAAACGACACGTGTTATAAGGGTTGTCAGTGACGTAGTCACTTGAAGGTAGTGCGATGGAGACGAGAAGCGAAACGTGTTAGAAGGGTTGCCAGTTGCAGGGGCATGTGCTGGTAAAGTGGGAGAGACGAGACACGTGACTTGCTAAAATAGTTGCTGGTTGGAGAGAAACGTGCAGGTGGGTGTAGGACGTGCGTCATGGAGAATGCCCCCTGCCGGCAAGCTTGGTGGTGAAGCCTGCGGCCCAACACCTGTCCGCACCAAGCTCCAGCCCTTTTAATTAAATCGGACAATAATAATTAGCTTCAGATGTTGACGAGACCTGCTTACGACCTGCTACTAATCACTAAGTGAAACTCTGGTTTTAAAAACCGGAGAATATGAGCTACTAGATTCAAATATACGTACGTACTACGTCAATTATGGCATGGAATATGCATGCGTTATGTATAGTAATTCCAAGTTACACTTTACTAGTAATATTTAATTAGTGGTTCCATTGTATACTTAGGGGCAGATGACCTCAGAGTTCCACCCCTTAAAACAATAATAACTAACTAACTCCATTGTATACGTTCTAGATGGTGGAGGTGAAGACATTTATATGGATATTCTACACTTAATTTTGAACAACGCCAATTTATCATAAATTTTGATGTTCTTTTGGCTGTCCTAATGGTAGGCACAGGTCAAATTCATGATTCCGTTTAGTAACAAACTAAATTTTAATGACCTATGCAAATGGACTGCTTTTCAGATGGGGTTACGGCTTCGAGTGACTGGATCTGCAGCATTCGCCTTTATGTTCGATTGAACCGTTGCACAGCTGAAGCAGAGTTGTTGCTTGATATCAGAGGTTTAGACCACGAAGAACTACTTCTAAAATGGATTAGGTAGGAATCGACAGAAAGTTTCAGAAACTGACACCAGAGAAGACAGTCGTTATTTTAAGAGGATTAAAATTAAATGTATTATTTGATTCAAAACTATGAAGAGTGTCACTTGTCCTGAAGTCACTTACTCGACTTATGGCAATAAATTCCTCTCCCCATTTATCAAAGATTTAGCAAGAGAATGATATCTCGATTCTTATATCACAGCTAATATGCAAAATGGAGTGACTAATGGCAGAATATAAGGGACTTGCTATCTCAGACTCTGATTTGCACATTACGAGCTAGGTAATTAAGATGGTCTTAGTAGGGTAGAGAAGAGCGCAATAAATCAGAGGGATTACAGAGACACATTAGTCTAGGAAGGAATGTATTATCTGTAAGAAGGTGATAATTGTACGCCCATTGCTGCTAAGAACATGAAAGACATAGATTCTAGTCGCGACGACCAACGGAGTCCAAGTAGGAAGTCCAACTGGTAATGAGGGTTCGGTGTCAACTTCCTTTCTCTCAACAACGCATGTACCTCGTGATTTAAAGGTACTGTGACTGTACAACTATATGTATTGAAGTGAGAAAATTAAAATACAACTTTCACTTAAAGCCACTAACCCTCATATAACATTTGGGCAAGAAACACTTCTATAAGGATGAGGATCAATCGCTTGTCCAATTGTTTGAAACCGCCTGGGTCCCCGTTAATCATCGCGACTATACTTTGCAATTACCCAAATTTGCTTTGTTTGCTGCGAAGAATGGTCTCCGTTTCTTATTAGCCGAGTAAAACGCAGAGGACATTATATTTTAACATTCCTGCAAAGAAAAATATACCTTCTCACTCAGTAAGCGTCCTGAACGGTGCTCATGGTTCTGCTAGTAGAGTTCATGAAGAGATTAAATACAAGTTGTTGTTTTTGTCGTTGTTATTGTTGTTGTTGTTGTTGTTGTTGTTGTTGTTGTTGTATTAGTTTCATTTGAGGACCTGAACATCGTGATGTGTACTATGATGTGTGTAGAATTTATCTGATAACATGTGGTACAGTGGTGTAGGCTATGTAGTGGAGTGTACATTTGTCTGACACTAGAATTAAGAAGGAGGTAGCTATGGACTTAAATTAACCATCCCGCATTTTCTTCTACCTAAGTATAGACCTCCTCAACACCATGGTGATAGTCACATTCAAATTGTCAATAGTCATCTTCAGGAACCACCCTCGAAGCCTTCTACTACTTAATTTTTGACCTACTTGACCTACTTGTTGTTGATCACTTGGGGCTTTACGACATCTTGCTCATCCATAGACACTTTAATGACACAGGTTATCACGCACACTATTTATTTATTTATTTAATTATTTATTTATCTATTCATTTATTTATTTATTAATTTATTTATTTGACTATTTATCAATTTCATTAATTAATTTACCTATCCGTTATTTAATTTATTTATCTATTAATTTATTTATTTATTGATTTATTTGTCTATTAATTAATCTGTTTATTAATTTATCTATTTATGTATTCATTAATTAATCTATTTAAGAATTAATTGATCTAATTATCTATTAATTAATTAATCTATTAATCTATTAATCAAATAATTAAACTATTTATTAATTAATTTATCTATTCATTAATTTATTTATTCATCTACTAATTAATTAACTAATTTATCTATTTAGCTATTCATTAATGTATACATCCATCTATCTATTTATTTATTTATACGAGTGCACGGGCAGGGCTAAAAGGGCACGTCAGTCAAATGAAACAAGAAAATAACGAGGACCTGCGTAAAATGGTACATTAAAGTATTTACTTCTCAACAAAGGATCGAGTTAACCTGTGATTATAGGTCATTTTGAGTCCATTATATATTTTAATTAAACTTGCCCATAAAACTCTCCAGACCCTTCACGGGGATTCCATGACAATTAAATTGCAGACAGTAGATCGGATGTAACGTGCGAGTTTTAATGGTTAAGGCAGAGTTTTATTTGCACCACCAGCTGTTAACCTAGGTAGTATCCAATGATTAGAGTGATTATTCGGGTCCAGTGTCTGACAATAGCCACATCCACTACTCCCACGATCGTGCGGTACAAATACTCCATAAACCTGGTGCGTAACTCGATAGAAACACAAGTGTAACAGCATGGATCAGGTTAAACCACTATATCACCCGAGAATGTTCACTGGCCATCTTGTATCTAAGAGATGGCCCTATTAGTAGAATCGGTTTTCAGTTGGTAAACACGAGTGTCTTCAAGCAGATTGGACGGGGATTAACAATTAATTTCATAGAACCTTAAACATATATGCTTATATATAAAACCAAAAAACAAACCCCTGGCACTACAACCTACCAAGCGACCGCTGCCCAGCCATTTAGCATCCAGATATTGGGGTGACGCGTGATCAGCGCATCGGGTCCTCTCGGCCGTTAATCTTGGTTTTCGTAATCGGGGCACTGCCTTACTGTCAGACAGCTACTCAATTGTCCTCACGAGGCTGAGTGCACCCCGTTCCAGTCCTCACGTCAGTTTATAAAATCCCTGGCGGAGCCGTAAATCGAACCCAGGGCCTCCGGGTGACAGCCAGCCGTGCTACCACAACACCACGGGGCCGGCATATATTTATATATGCATGTATTTATTTATACAATTAATAAAACTATTCTCATTCAAATGTGGAGTTCAATTGGACGACAAGTTTCGTTCGTCAATCGAGTATCATCAGCTCATGCTCACAGGATTAATTTTGGTTCGGTGGACACATGTGATAAGACGTATGTACAACAGTATTTACAAATATTAAGTTAAATTAACTTGTAACATGTCACATTTTTTAAGAATGTATTTTTATTATGTTTTATTTTATTTTATTTTATTTTATTTTATTACACCACTCTACTAGGGGTAGATGACCTCACAGTTCCACCTCTTAAGACAACAATAAGAACTAACACTAGTGTAAATGATGCGATTTTTCTGTTAGTATGGAAACCTAATGCTTTTATAAGTACTGCAAACCTTTGAAAGGTTGGAAGGTTATAAAAAGTGGTTAATAAATTGCAAATTTGGGATCTCGCTATTTCCAATCAATCACACATTAACGATATGACGAGGTGAGAAACCCTGTTCTTTGGTAAACAAAAGCGTTTCCAGAGCTTCACGAGAAAAACCGCCACAGTACCACATGTTCGGAAAATTAACCCTATTACTTCAATCTCATCATACAGTAAGTATATACTGTATATATATGTTGACTATATTGGTTGGATGCGTGGCTCAGCGGTAATGTTATCTCCTTCTGTTCCCAAGGTTGCAGGATCGAATCCTGACGCAGCCAGTTGGCGTTTGAGGGTGCGCAAATGTGAGGAAGTCGTGAACTTACTGGAACGTTTAAGATTCCCTTCGGGGCAAAATTCAGGCTCCCCGGCGTCTCTAAGAGACACTGTAGTTAATAGGGACGCAAATCCATTAACATTATTATTAATGTACTAGCGGACCCGTGCGAGAACTCTGGCATGTGTATAAGCCACCCGCCTGGCTTTACTGTTATGTGGGCTTCTATAAGTATGTTTCTTTGTTTAATCGCACTTTTTAAACAAATTGTAGATATTTATGAAATCAGGGAGCGATTCATCACTGCTGCTGGTTGCACAATGGGTTGTGTGCGCCCCATGTGTATAGACCACCCGCCCGGCGCTAGGGCTATGCGGCTGTATGCGACATAGTTCTGCCAGGGGCTAACATCTTGTTTATTTGTTTCAAATCACTTTATAAACAAATAAATATATTTCCGTTGACTTTTCAAGAAATGCAAGATTTTTCCTGTAGTCTACTATTGAGACGATTTGGAACATTTTGGTACGCACCATACTTTCTAACTCCTTCTGGTTTAGGAGCTCGAGTTTTGTAAAGCATACACCTTGGCCTATTATATATATATATGATTATATATTTGTGGTAATGCTGAACTGCTATGGCCAAGATCACGGTTTCAAACACGGCTAAAGTCGTCGGAATTCTTAAGAGCGTTTAAATCAGGGGAAGACAGCTTCAAGCGGTGTGACGCGACGTGTCGAAACGAAGGACAAGCCTATTAGTTCGTGTGACGTCAGGCTATACCCGTGTAATACCATGTTGTCTAGATCAACGGCGCTGTGCGTACGGACCTGGAAGGATCAGTCCGCAGTCCGGTCTGAACCTTGGCAGCGACCGGTTCGCTGCGCTTTGCTTCGTTGAGAGTGACGTATTCGAGTGTCTAACTTTCAAGTCTTTTCAAGTACAGTTAAAATGGCAACCAGCAGCATTAGGAAAAACACGATAAAATGTGCTTTCCCCGACAAGGCCAATAAACCAGACCCTGTAGAAATACATGAGTGGATTCAGTACACCCTAAAACTCAACGTGGACCAATTAGAAGCCATTCAACTCGACAATCTGGAAACTGCTGTTTTCATCAAGTTCACCAGCAAACTACTGATGGAGAAGGTCCTCAACAGTACCAACGTCAAAGCTCAGGTACGGAAATTTAATGGCTCTATATCTGAGGTAAATATAACTTGTGCGGATGTGGACAGCAAACTAATCCGAATTATGAACCTTCCCATTGAACTACCGAATGACCGGATAATGTCGTACTTTAGTAAGTACGGGAAGTTTCGTGAAATTAGAAACGAACGATGGTCAGCTACCTACCTATTCAATATTTTGAGTGGTATTCGGGCTATGCGGATTGAACTAAAAACTGCAATTCCTCCCATTATTTCTATCGATGGCTACAAAGCACAGGTGGTGTATGATGGACAACCTCGATCATGCTTTTATTGTAATGCCACTGATCACTTTAGACAGGAATGCCCAGTGAGGCGCGGTGAAACTGAAAACAAAACCGGCCCTAAGCTTCTCAGTGAAATTGTAGCCAACAAGGACAGTGACATTGTCTCGCCTGCCTTATCGGCACCTTGTTCATCTAACGTCAGTATTTCTCCAGAACAACCTGCCCCACTTGATACGTCAGCTGTAGCACAAGACACGATGGATGTGTTGACTCCTCACTCCACCGCCTTATCGCCGCAACCAGCTGGGCCATTGTCCGCCACTAGTAAACAACAACATACTCCCACATTACAACAGGAACTCCACGGGCAGCCAGCGTTGCCAGGTTCGTCTGATACTAGCCAATACACCAATGGCAGTCTAGGTAAGACGGCCACTTCTCTAGTTCCTAAAAATGACCAGAAACCTGACACCAGCACTGCCAGCCCTGAAGCGGTCACAGAAGGCGTGACCTCAGGAGAAGTTGCTACCAGTCTGGAAGCCTCAAACCTGTCCCTATTTAGTTGTGAACCACCGACCGCTGGTATAAAATGGTCGGATGAAATAGAAGACGACCACTCCAGCCACATGGATACAGAAGAGACGAGGTCACGGGACCAGGGGATCATGGACAACAAGGAACTAAATCCTAAAGAACAGGCACCTTTGAAAACCTCCTCCAAAGCTATAACAATCCGGGCGTCAAAAGAGGGAACGCACAAGCCTTATGCGGGTGTCAGGGACCCCCGACTACAAGGCGGGAAGTCGAGCGACAAGCGTTAAAGACCACCCCATCTCCATCTTGTTTATTTTGGTAAAAAACATGTCTATCTATCTGACGATGTTATTGACATACACTCTAATGACACTCAATGTAAATTGCATTCAAACTGCTAGTAAACAGTCGCTCTTACGCAACCTCATTCGAGACCAAGATATGAATATTGTTCTGTTGCAAGAAGTGGCTACTGAAGACCTCCTTACCATCTCTGGCTACGATAAAATAGTTAATGTCATTGAGAACAAACGTGGTACAGCCATCTACATTAAGGACCATATACCATAAGCGGATCCAGTCCAGTTAGTCAACTCACGCGGACTCAGTATCCGTATTCGAGATCTTGTGATTGTCAATGTATATGCTCCCTCTGGTTCGCAGGCCAGGATACAACGCCGGCTCTTTTATACCACAGATATTCTCCCACTTCTCCATAATCATACCGGCAATATAATCCTCGGTGGGGATTTTAACGCAGTGCTATCACCCAAAAACCAAAGTGGCCTATTTCAGGGCTGCCCTGCGCTATCTGCGTTAATACATGGGCTACGCTTAAAAGACACATGGGAACTGAAGCCTTCGGGGTCAGCCGGTTACACGTACTACTACCATAATGGTGCCTCTCGACTGGATAGAATATATGTCAGCGGGGAATTGAAAGAACACGTGAGGGAAACAGATGTATGCCCGGTAGAGTTTTCAAACCATTGTGCGTATCTGTGCAAGATTTGCCAACCAGAATTGGGACCTCGCCGTGGGAGAGGATCATGGAGGTTAAATGATTCTATTCTGACACACTTGGGCATGAAAGATAGCTTTGCCACTGAATTGCATAACTGGAAACGCCACATTCCCCGGTTCCAAGATACTCTTGAGTGGTGGTTGAACTTTGCGAAACCCAGAGCTGTTAGGTTATTGAAGGCCTACAGTGCCAAGAGAAGATGCCACATCCATCAGACGACAGATTTCTACTATAAATGTTTACGACAGTTATACAATGAAGACCCTACCAACCCTAATACATATCGCAGAATAAAGAAAATCCGAGCGCAGCTCCTCACGCTGCAGCGAAAAGCATTGGAAGGACTCAAACTTCAAGCCCAAGATCATCAACATCTGGCATCAGAGGCACCCTCCGTTTATCATTTTATACGGGCGTGCCGTAAAGGCCGTCAGAAGTACATCAACCGCATTGCGACACCTGAGGGACAAATGGTGACTAGTCATACCTTAATCACAGAAACGGTAGAGAACTTCTTTCAGTCCTTGTACACAGACGAAGCCCCAGTCCCACTTCACTGCCAGCATCCGTTCTTCGATGGTGTACGAGGAAGACTTTTGCACAGAGGACAAGAGTGCTTGACCCATGACATCAGCGCCGAAGAAATATATACCTCCATACTCCACAGTGCGCCGAACAAGAGTCCTGGTCCTGATGGCCTGGGGAGAGCTTTCTACATGACGTTTTGGACCACCATTCGCGATGAACTTACAGCCGTAGTGAATGATGCTTGTCGTCCTGGACGAAATATCGACACCCTGAAAGATGGCCTGGTGGTATTAGTCTCAAAAATTACACAACCAACACAGCTCAGGGACTTTCGCCCACTGACGCTTTTAAACTTTGACTACAAGATCTTCACGAAATGTATGAAAACGAGACTTCAGGCCTTTATGGAGGAAGCCACATCTCGCCACCAATCGGGTGGAGTACCAGGCAGGTGCATTGTCAACACTACATGTGCTATTCGCGATGTCATTAGTGAGTCGCTGGTCGGCAATAAGAAGAAACTGTTATTATCACTGGATTTTGACCATGCCTTTGATAGGGTAAACCATAATACATCCTTGCGACCCTTCAAGCTATTGGCTTCGATATGCGGTTTATTGCCCTCGTGAGCAAAATTCTTCATGGTGGATCTTCAAAAGTGAATGTAAATGGGTATTTCACACGACCTCTCCTCATCCATCGTGGAGTCAGGCAAGGGTGTCCGATGTCCATGCTTCTTTTTGTTCTATCCCTGGAACCCCTTCTTTGTAATCTCCATACATCTTTCAATGGCACGGAGATCAGTATTTTTGCATATGCGGATGATGTCACTCTTGTGGTGGATCGAACCGTTGACATGCAGCAATTGTTCACGGACCTTGATGAGTACGGGAGATATTCTGGTGCGCGGCTGAACCGACGAAAAACAAAGGCGATGTGGATTGGGAAATTGGACCGAGTCCAAGGGGTTCTCCCGGGGTGGGTAACGATCGCCTCAGAACTCAAAATATTGGGCATATCTTTCTTGAACAGTGTACACCAAATGATTAAAAAGAACTGGGACGTTGCCCTACATTCTGTACGTGGTGCCTTGCAACAAGTGCGGTACCGCTCCTTCCTCTTACACCAACGAACAATGTACGTGAATATGTTCAGCTTAATTAAATATGGTATCTCAGTCAAATTCTTCCTATGCCAAGAATGGTAGGTACACGTATTATTTCCGCCGTCGGATGGTTTATTTGGCAAGGAACTCTATTACGTCTTTCCCGCAGCACATTAACATTGCATAAATCCCAGGGAGGTCTGGGACTCATCGACGTTGAAAAGAAAGCTAGAACTTTATTCCTCAAACGACACCTTCAACTGCTTACAGGCTTCGGGACCGATGAGTCACATAACTTCCTACGGAGATGGTGTAGTCCCCATGACTGCTCGAACCCACCAGCTTATTATGATATCAATCATCATGCACCTCATGTCCGGTATCTGAGAGTTGAAATAAGCTACGTGCCACAAGACGTCATCAGGTCTATCTCAACGAAAAAGCTGTATCGTTTTATCATGGCACAACATTATGTTGCCCCCAGAATTATGCAATCCGCATTGATCGTCAACTGGAATCGAGTCTGGAGGAATGTCTCCAATCGCATTCTTCCCAGCGCAGCGATGGAAATTTGGTATA
Source organism: Meconema thalassinum (assembly GCA_946902985.2). NCBI lineage: Eukaryota > Metazoa > Arthropoda > Insecta > Orthoptera > Tettigoniidae > Meconema > Meconema thalassinum. Next base: position 1,027,526,330 of record OX336388.2, read on the forward strand.
AAGTAATCCATGACCTTATACCAACAAACAACAGACTCCGTCGCATTCACATGGTGGAGACCGCCTTATGCACTTCATGTTCCAAACAGGATACAATCCTGCACCGATTTACGCAGTGTGATCCGATTCGATCGACCTGGAACCGCTTCACCCGGGTCCTGAATAGCTTCTTGAACTGTTCTACTACCTACATCACTCCAGAATGGGTGATCCGCCCAACATTTAGCCTTCAACCGCCCCAACTGAACAGTGCGGTAGTGTTACTCCTCGGTTGCTATGTGCACTGTGTGCTGAAAACTACGGGGCCATATACAGAACTAGAAATGCTGTCCGAGGTAAGTGAGTGTGTCCTCACGAGCCTTCGCTGTACTACAAGAACTCGCCGGCTGGGGGACTATGCCCAGCAGCTCACCCGCATCATGTGAGTGTTTTGTGTTTTGTGATAGTGATTGAACATTGAACACTAAGTAGACTAGTATAACTGTGATAAACTCATCAATATCCACGATTGTTATTCATCTACCACCTCACAATCACCTGTGTACCTTACATATATCAAGTCAATAAACAAGTTTCCTTAAAAAAAAAGTCCGCTGTAGAGCTCTCGATGCGAACAGCTTGTATGCACCTGCTGCATGGATATTATGTCTGTTCCGTTCGGCACATGTGTGCGAACAATTATTATTTTCTATTATGAAGTCCAAATCTCGAAGTACCTTGTCAGATCACAACCTAACATGCATCCTTTGATTACAACTTTCCCAGACACTACGTCCTAACATTGATAAACTAGTTGAAGATAAACGAAACAGAAAGTGTCAGAACATGTCCCCGTGATTGAATTGTTCTGTATGGCTCTTTTGTAAGTGCAGGGAAATGGCACTATGTTCACTTCTATTTACGTTAGAGCATGACTGTCCATAACATTAACTTCTTTTGTTACAAAATTTTTGATAGGAGAGAGCCAAAATATCATTGGTTATAATTTGTGATCAATATTGTGTAATTGCAACACGGAGCATTAACATTACACCATCCAAGACGTACAGTTCGTTGTGTTATTAACACCAGATATGTTTCCTGTCTTTCCTATGCTGCATCCCGCATGCCTCAAACCAGGGCTGGCATGCGAAATTAAATTCATGGCTGTGGAGGCATAATAATTTAATTTCGTCGTGAGCGCGATATTCGGGAGCGAAATTATAATGATTGTCGGCGCGTAATTAAATCAAAGCGAAATTTAATTCGAAGCGAAATTAATTTCGTTCCAGACTTTTAATTTTGCTCCCGGCGCGATATTAATTTCGTTTCAGACTTTTCATTTCGCTCCCGGCGCGAAATTAATTTCGTTCCAGACTTTTAATTTCACTCCCGGCGCGAAATTAATTTCGTTCCTGACTTTTAATTTCGCTCCCGGCGCGAAATAAAAATCGATACAGGCATTTAATTTCGTTCCCGAGGCGAAATGAAATTTCCAAACGGTATTTAGTTTCTTCCCCCGGTGTGAATTTGAAATGTATGAAACATTTCATTTCGTTGTTGAAATTAAAATATATTCGTTTCGAGAGTTAAATTATGTTCGGTACGATGTACAAAGTCCCGACGTTGGCAACAGTATTATTAGCGTAGACTACCTGCACAAAATGCTGGGCCGCAAAAGCAACGTGAGTCATTCAATGGTCATCACTCCAGTGTAGGAGAAAACCAGTGCTGTAGCATCAACATCACCATCGTCGTTGATTTAACCTCCGACTCGGGGCCAGCCCTCCCTGCCGTTCATAACGCAGTACTTTGTTGTACAATGGGGCAACAAGTACCTCTACCTTTTCCAAAGCGGACTAGAAAACTACCTTTTCCAAAGCGGACTAGAAAACTAATGTGCCGTGCGGACATACATTGTAGGCTAGTGAACAATTCCCATTTGGCTGCGTCGTCTGGGGGTGCCGTCCCATTATACAGGTGATTCATTATTCCTATTACAAACTTATGGGGGTTGTAGAGGGGACTAAGTAGATCACATTTTGATTAGGAACCCATGTCCGGATATGTATCGTTTCGATACCAAACCAGTTTGTCTCGATTGCACACATCCCACTTCACTATAGACACGTATGCACTACAATAGTTTTCTACGTGGCGACTCTGCTGTTCGTTACACAACGTGTACCTGCGCTGCATGTTGTCATACACACTTCCCACGAGACCTGGTGTGTGTTCAATAATTTGCGCTGCCGGAAGAACGCATGCATCAAGATCTTCTTCTGACTCGAAAGGAGTCTCATAAACAAGGTTCTTAATGTGGCCCCACAGGAAAATGTCGAGGGGAGTTAAATCTGGCAATCGTGGTGGCCACGAAATTGGACCCCCTTGAACTATCTATCTTTCCCCAAATGTTTGGTCGAGATGTTCTCGGACTGCACGTGCAAAGTGCGCTGGTGTGCCATCATGTTGGTACCACATTTGCTGACGCAGTGCCAATGGCAAATCTTAACAGAACTTAACCAGTACATCTTGCAGGAAGGCGGTAGGCGGTACGGAAGAAGGTACGACCCAATCAGATGGCCAGCCCGTACATTGATGCCAAACCGTTGCTGAAATCCACGTTGCTGTGGGCATGCGGATTTTCTTCAGCCCGAATGTGACAGTTTAGACAGTTAAAAACAGCTTCCCTGGTGAATTGAGCTTCATCGGTGAAATGAACGTGACGCGGAAAGTGGGGTGTGTTAATATGCTGGTGTAGAAACCAAGCACAGAAGTTGGCACGTGGCCCATTGCTTGAACTTTCTGTGGGTGGAAAGGGTGTAGTTGCTGGTCGCGCAAAACATGCCAGATGCTCGATTGCGACCCATTCACGGCATCGGCAATGTTTCGCGTACTCGTCGACGGGTCCTCTTCAATGTCGAAAGTGCGACGCGTCTGTGGAGCACCACAATCCGCCATTCCTCGGTTGGAATGTACAGGTTTCTCGCCGCCTTTATTGTAGATTCACAAAAATGTATGTGATGGGGTGGGGCATTACGGAAAACGTTCATGATACTTGTATTGTGCAGCTCGACCATTACGCCCAGCTTCACCGTACATTAGTAACATCTCGGTGTACTCATCAAAAGTGTATGCGCCATCCTGTACCGCTGAATGAATGGATCACAACTGCTGTCAAAGCGGACCCACTGTCACTACCGTTAGAAAACGAACAAACGACACGTTATCATTGGACTGCGGTCTCGTCCTGTAGACTACTACGCCCTGACTGGATCACAACTGCTGTCAAAGCGGACTCATTGTCACTATGGTTTGTAAACAGAAGACATACGTAGCCTACTGTATGATATAAGGGGACTGCAGAGGTTGCCCTCAGCCAGTGTTATTTGCGTTCCGTGAAGCGGGCGATGTAAAATGAAAGTGATCTTCAAACCGATTTGGTATAGAAACGATAAATGTCCGGACAAGGGTTCCTGTTCAAACTGTGATCTACTTAGCCCCCTCTACAACCCCCAGAAGTTTGTAATAGGAATTATGAATCGCCCTGTAGGTAGAATGGGGTAGTGTGGTGTGGAGGTCTTGCCAGTTAACCGATTTATGTGTCGCCAGTAGGTAGAGACAGAAGAAAACACTTTGTTTAGTCGGGAGTAGATGGTGTGCCACGAAAGGCGCATGTGGGCTGGGAGGCTTGATTTAGTGCAGTTTCTATGTGTGCAGAATATGCATCGACCGTCGTCTGGTCATCCAGTGGGAGATGGTCCGTACGGCGGTGATCGTTGATGTGGGAGCGGTATTCCCGCCAGTTTGCTGTGCAGAAATTCTGGACCATCCTGGGAGGTGATAGTGCAGTATTGCGCGGGGGAAGAGGGAAGGTGAGTAAAACGGCAGCGTGATCACCTCCTATGAGGGACAGGACAGACACGTCAAACAGATGGAGGAGGGAGTTATGAGCAATGACTGCGTCAGGGGTGGTATTGGAGGAGGGACGGGTAGGTTTTGGGAGAGGGACGAGGGTGGCGTCTAAGTGGCGTAGGCGGATGTCTAGGCTACGAAGTTCTAGGGCCAAACGGGAATGAAGGTTGAGGTGGCCTATTAGAATGAAATGGGGGAAGACTTCAACCACGTGGGCAAAGAAGTCTTTGGAGATGGGGTGGTAGGGACGGATGTAGATGGTGGCTAGGTGTAGGACGCGGCAGGAGAAATAGACGAAGCAAATATGGCTTTCGGGGAAGAAAAGAGACAGATTTCTTTTCAGACACGAAATGAAATGCTCCAAGCATTTTAATTGCAGGTCGGGGAGGGACTAAATGCCGGGAAAGAAATTGATAGTCGTTAACAAATTTTATTTCGCGCCAGGAGCGAAATTAAATTCGTTACAGACTTTTAATTTCGTGCCAGGAGTGAAATTAAAAGTCAAACGAATTTTATTTCGCGCCAGGAGCGAAATTAAAAGTCAGCAACGAATTTTATTTCGCGCCAGGAGCGAAATTAAAAGTCTTTAATGAATTTAATTTCGCGCCAGGAGTGAAATTAAAAGTCAGTAACGAATTTTATTTCGCGCCAGGAGCAAAATTAAAAGACTGTAATGAATTTCATTTAGCGCCGGGAGCTAAATTAAAAGTCAGTAATGAATTTAATTTCGCGCCAGGAGCGAAATTAAAAGTCTGTAAGGAATTTCATTTCGCGCCAGGAGCGAAATGTTATTCCATTGAACAATTTAATTTCGCGACGCTAAATTAAATTGATAATACATTTCAGATATTCACAGTAACAGGAAGAGGCAAGGCTTCTAAGAACAAATGGATTGCGTCAGTTAAGTCAGATATGGAACAACTATATATCCCACTGGAACAAACTCGTGACCGTCTGCTGTTCCGTCAGGTGATCCGACAGGGCGTTTTCCCAACGTCCCTTACAAGTAAGAAGACTACAGGAGCTAAGTGGACAGAAGAATGAAGACTGATTCACAGTCAGAAAATGAGGGACTATTGGAAGAAGAAGAAGAAAGCAACAACTTTACCGAAGAGTAGATACGAGCCCCGTGGTCCTAAGTAGGCCTAAAGGATAAAGAAGAAGAAGAAGATAATACATTTCATTTCGCATGCCAGCCCTGCCTCAAACTGCTGTAAATCCTTGTCCTGTGCGGCAGCCGCACAAAGCGCGATGACGTCACACGCTACACTCTTCTTCGTTGCGAGCATTTACAGGGGTGTGAGCTGACGTCACACTAGCACTGCCTGTCCTCCCCTGGTTTAAATCCTTCAGTATGCCTCCCTTCTGAGGGAAAGTAAAGCCGGTGGGCCATATCATAGATTTATGGCATGTAAAATAAAACTACCACTACAATTGGTAGTGTATAGCTAAATTTGAAGGTTATTTGGTTAGAAACGCTCTATCAAGTTCCACCGATTTCTGCTAGGTGTCAGTGACAGTGGCATCACTAGTAGCCAAAGTTGGAACTACTGGGCATTGAACTTTCTGGGAGCCTTCGGGCGTTCAATTAAAATACTCCGCTACGGCCATTGACTGTAATCCAAACATAATTAATATTTATAGGAGGCTATTGTGGCTGGCCTACATGGTGTTAGAACCTGATGGTTGGCTCTATTATGACATTTTCTCAAGTGATAGCGTAAAGTAATTTATGTTCGACCCTGGCGAAATGTAAATAATATACGTCAGAAAAATGTACTATAATGAGGCTCATTATAGCACAAGATTTCATTATGATACAGTTTCTCCCACCAATCAGAGCTCAAGAAGCAGTGTGACCAATTAGGTGAGGAGAGCATCGCACCTGCGCTCACTTCCATGGGCCCCTATTTTAAATTTCACTGTGTGATGAGTGTCATAGTGAGATATTCCAGGAGGTCATGGTCAAATACAAGGTATTCTCTGCGTCCCATGCGCTCTATTCAGTACATAAAACTGGCGAAATCTCGACAGATATTTATGAATATTTATGTTCGAACATAAAATAGTTATAGGCTAATTATCGTCGAACATAAACAGTCGTATGCAACTCGCCTATAATGGTAATTAAGACACTCGTATGGAAATTATAAAGCTCGCTACGCTCGTTTTATAAACATACTCGTGTCTTAATTATTGACATTATAGGCTTGTTGCATAATGTACTGTTAGAGACCAATATTAGCCTTTCAAGATACGAGTGCCGCTGAACTTGACTACGCCAGTGTTTGTTGTTTTTAAATACAGATGAGAGGAACATACTGATGCCGGAGTGTTGTCTGCACATAAGTGAAAGCAGCATTGCGCACGCTACAGACTATTGTGAATTGTGACCGGAAAAGATAATAATAATGGACGAATTAAGAAGGGCGAGTTTCTAATTGTATCGCAACAGCACAGTTAAGTATAACAAAAGCTCATGTCATCACGTAGATGAGAATAATGACTGCCGCTACTGGAGCTGAGTCATATCCTACCCGCGCGACTGCACCTGTCAACAAAGCTGGCTGCCAGTGTGACACAAGTAAACAAAGAATATTGTTCCAATCGATCGCCGACACTCGCGAAAAGTTGATACAATTCAGATTTCCTATTTATGGGATGAACCTTTTTCATTTGTTAGGTTTATTACTTGAACTAACACTACTATATAACTGTGTTATGAATAATAATATCGTATGGCCTTTGATGCCGGGTGCAAGCTTTGTTAATTGACGCCCAGAGGGCAGTTTGCATGTCAAATTTTATCGCTTCATCGAGCGCTATGAAAGCCAAGGAGGTTAGATATCTAAGCTCCTTGATACTAAAGCGCTTTCTAGTAGAGAAAGGAGGAACTTTGTGTTGGCGGAAAATCCCGATATTAATTTTTCCATTATAAACACGGCCTACTGAATTCAAATGGGCCCCTTAACATGCTAACAAGTATGACATGCGTACCGTGACTTTTGTTGAATTTCAAAACTCACTTACCACGGCCAGGAGTGAGCCTGCAAGCTTGGAAGGAAGGAAGATTGTAGTTTTACGTGACAGTTAAGCCACGGGACCTCCTTTTTACGTGGAATCCGAACCACAGGACATGACATTTCACTTTGAAAATCTCACAACCATTGACCGGGAATCGAACCTGGTCTGCCGTGGTGAGAGGCCAACATCTGGACCGCTGCGCCACCGGGCCCCCCTGCAAGCTTGGGGTTGGTAGTCCAACACGATAACCACTTACCGAGGCAAGCATAACTGAGTTGATATTGTGGTTGTATATACTTGGCTGATTCCTCAAAGTTCCTGTAATTAAGTCTACTACACTTCATTCCTCATGTGGAATGACGTATGCATACTCGTTGGTAGTAGGATAAAGGCTCATCTCTGCCCCAATCTAATTGGGTACACTCGTGTTGACCGACTGAAAAGCGAATCTACTTATAGATTACTAAGCAACACCAACAAAGCCTTCTAATATTTCAATAGAGGTGGTACAACCACACTGCAATAGCTCACGCAATCGTAATCGCGAGCATTTCTTCACTGTAACAATGTTATGCCGCTGCTGGTATTGCATCACATTATAAAGAATACTATCCAAATTCACAAAATAGGGCTTACGAACTACAGAACTGATTTACATGAAGCTCACTTAAATAGCAAAGTTTCTAGTGACAAGTTCCTAGAGGCAGGAAAGCCCCATAACATTTCAGTATTTTGCTAACACTTCTCTGGATGTGGAGAATAGAATTACAGTAGAGCGTCAATAATCCGAACGTCAAAAATCTGAAACGTCAAAATTCCGAACGCCCGCTTTAAACATGTGAACTGTACTTTGCACTGCACTGTGAGAGACCAGTTACCTTGGGAGTGTTTGTTGTGAACCATCCACTCCCCTTCTCCCCAGCGGGCCAGTCTATCTTTAACCCTGTCAGTTCAGTTGCTTCACTTGTTCAGTAGTGTAGTTGTAGTGGCATGTTGTGGTTCGTAGTGCGTACATAATTTGTATTTTAATTACAGTAATGTGTGTGTGCCTTGTACAGTGTCGTACAACCTGTGACAATAAAGTTCGGTGAATAGTCCTATACTATCAACATATATGAACAATGCACGACAGTGACCCTATTGTCCTTCGAAATAGTCCCCTCCCGTAACTATGCAATGCTGAGATTGGCGATACATGTCTTGGAAACTTTGCAAGAAGGCGTCCTTTGGGATGGTGTTCAAAAGGCTCGTCACGTGACCGAAAAGTTCGGTGAATGGGTCTATATTACGAACGGATTGTTGGCTTACCTGAAGCAGCAGTTACTGTCCTTCCAAGTAATCCCCGTGGATGGTTATGCACTTCTGATAATGTCTGTACAAGTCCTGGAAACTCTTTAGGGATAATCCTTCAGTTGGGTCGTCACATTACGTTGGATGTCCGAAATGTTCGGAAACCTCTGGCCCTTCAGGGCTTTTCGGTGACCCTGGACCTGGACCCCACTACTCCATACTTTGATGCTTGACTTGGGGTTGTACCTCAGACACCAGATCTCGTCGCCCGTGACGATGGTTTTCAGATAAGCCATTCCATTCCACAGAACATTCACCCTTCTCACTGCCACCCGCAAAACAGATGTGCATGGTAGGTTGCATAAATTCATCCTTTTCACTGCAACCCGCCGAACAGGTGTGCATGGTAGGTTGCATAAATTCATCCTTCTAAACACGCAATGTGTCAGACAGGTGTTGTCAATGTTGCCAGGTAGACCTTTCTGACTTTATTCACCGAACGCAACGTGACGAGGCTTTTGAACACCATCCCAAAGGACGCCTTCTTGCAAAGTGTCCAGGACATGCATCGCCGATCTCAGCATTGCATAATTACGGGAGGGGACTATTTCGGAGGACAATAGGATCACTGTCGTGCATTGTTCATCTATGTCGATAGTACAGGACTATTCACCGAACTTTATTGTCACAGGTTGTATCATGGCGTTATCAGGGACACTGAAGAGGAAACAAAAATTTCTAACTATAGAAACCAAACTCGAGATATTAAATAGACTTGGAAGAGGTGAAAGTGGCTCGTCTTTGTCAAAACATTATGGAGTGGGTAAAGCTACCATCTCAGACATTTAAAAAAAGGTAGCATTCTGACTTGTATTTTTTATTTTTATTTATTTTAACATTGTTAGTGTAACTAGGAATTTCTAGGTTATGTTCGAAAATCTGAACAAATCGGAAATTCGACTCCACCCCCACCCCCTCCCCGGTCGCAATTAGTTTGGATTTTCGACGCTCTACTGTACTTTACTGAAAATATTCCCTGTTTTTATGTGTTTTATGAATTGATATTTTATTATCGTAATTGCAGACAATTGCGGCTCTAACATTAAGTGGTTCATTACAGAGTCATTCATTGCAACTTGTCAGTCATTACGCGATAATACACGTCACGTTAAATACAGTACTGACAGACTACTAATGCAACTGCTTGCATTCATAGCTGCCACCACGAAGGACCAGGTTCGATTCCTTGCTGTGCCAAGAAATTAAGTTCTGGTATGAGGGCTGGAACAGGGTTCACTCAGCTTCGTGAGGCAAAACTGAGAAGAGGTGGGATCGATTCTCACCTTAGCTATCTTGGAACTGGTTTCCCGAGGTTTCTCACTTCTACTCCAGGTAATGTGCCCATTTGAACAATAGATATGTGATCATAGTCAGCTAGCTCACTGGGTTTCTTGAGGTATGGTGCGTCCTACCACTCTATGATTCACACACCTTGGATCAAAGCATCCGGATTACACTGAAATGAATATCAAATTGAAAATATAAAAATTATTTAATGAAAATCAAAAATTAGGCGCTACAACAATTAAATGTATAATACAATGTTCACACTTGCCTTAAACTAGACAAGGAATCAATAAACAAAACCCCAAAAATCAATAATGAAGGTTCCAAACGAACATGACAAAAATCAAGAAAAATCTTCACTTCCATAAAGCAAATTCTCTAAATTGCTAATATGAGCATCTCATGGCTCTAAGATTATGTTTGCACAATTATTCATCAAAATTAAAGCACTTTTAACTCCCATTTGGAGTTTTTACTTCAGACGTAATAACTCTTTACTCGGTCGGAACATTTCTGTTTGAAAGAACAAAAAGCGTTTGTTACAATTAATATGAACTACCCTGACGACTATATTAATAATGTATTCAAGCTGACGTCCCCTGGAGCACGTCTAAAGAGTTACATTAAGTGTACCGTGAGTTGTGCTAATTTGTATATAACAATTTCATTTCTTAAGGTTACACTTGAGTTTCAAAATCATCATCCCCTCCAAACAATTCTACAAACTTGGTGTCGTTGGGAAAAGAATTTGTGCATTCCTTTGAGTATAGGAAAAATACTGAATAATTCAAATTAAGAAAGCCTCCCCAGACAATCTTAAAATTTCCATTGTTACTCTGGAACAACATTTATATTGTTATTAACAATAAGGGATTTTACAACGGTCCATTCCCATATATATTTAAGCTAATACGGTTTCTGAACGACTCTTGGCAAGAATAATAACATTTACATCACGGTACTGATGACCGGCTGATCTCAAAACATTTAACTTCCACCGCACAAGAGCGGGCTATCCCCAGACCTACCACAAGGCAATTTAGTGGTCTCCTTTCATACCTGTCAAAAGTGCTTCACGCTAATTTACGAACAGGGATCAGGCGTGCTCCCCAAGCTTCAGGCAGACGAGCTGTCCTTCCTTCTAGCCAACAGGCTACTACAAATATCATTTCTTAAACTCGAAAAAACACACACACAAGATCCATTCATCATTAACATTACGCGGCCATAGTTATCCACTTATATTGGCACAGGTGAACTTATTGATTGCGAGGTATTATCATTGGTGGGTCTAACATTCATATATCAATAATGACAGGGCTTTCGACGTGGATGAAGCTGGGTTCATAAAAGAAATGAGTCTGCCCCCTAGGTATTATTCCATTTTAGGAGGTCTTACTGACATGACACAGGAGTTGGACTATTATACCCCAAACCTCCTTAAATTAGCGACATTTGAGCGACTAATACAGCAATGTCCTCTACGCTTATACAAATATATAGCACCCGTATTCAAATTTGCTTCACTGCAAACACATACATTTCCATAGAACCGCGCCCAACTACACCTGGCGATCAACTAAGAACCTGGCACGAAATCACAGCAATATTTAGCGTGAAAATTCAAGTAAGCTATCCTAGCTTTAGTTACAATTATATTTGTGTGATATTTCGAGTAACACATTTGCTGCTTCTACTTCAATTGAGCTCCGTCTCATTATATTATTAGCACTTTGAAAATTTGCCTGGCATAAATATTAATTAATCTTTTGGCATTACGTTCATTAAACTTATTGCTCAACAATTAAATATCATTGTCATTATTTCATGGAACCTCAACGGCTTCACACATTACAACAGTTATGGTTATATTTCAACAATTACTTTTGGTTATATTTCAACAATTACTTTTAGATTTTATTTCTTGCTTATAAAACCTATGTTACTTTTACGTTACATCACCATATGACGTGATTTCAAAAGAGTACAACTCCACTGAGTATTTAAATTGAACACTATTTAATTAGTTAATTCATGATTTATTTATCGTTCAGAAAACCCGTACGCTTGATTTTATACACTTTATATTCTATATCCCTGTTCGTATGAGAATACATTCTCACGTATTAGTTTGCACGAATTCTTTCCCTTCAAAACAACACATAATCAAATTGTTCTACTTACATGATTATTCCTTGAGCGGCTGGCTCCAGGCTCCCAATAAATTAGCCTCACAGCCCACATCTTTGGGTTTTAAGCCTCCATAATACACTTCACAAAACTCGCGGTATACACTAATTCTTTCCTAACATTTAACATTTTATAACACTAATATCCTCTACTTGAGGTGTAAAAATCATATTTCTGTTAACACTTTATAACACTAAAACAAAACATTAAAAATTATATTTAACACTTGACAAAATATTATATACAAAATACACTTTATAACACTGTGGTTACACTTATTTCTTCACACGTTTGTGACACTTACCTTTCTCCCTATTCCAAAAAGGTGCAGATACTAGCGGGTTTCCCTAGCTCTGTCTTCTAACTGGGTCGATTGGAAGTCTCTTTCTCTGCATTCGCTTGACTGGTATGGATACTCCTATCCTACTCCGGTTATGCTATAGTAATCGGCACTTGGTCAGTTTATAGCACGATACTACACTCGTTCTGATTGCAAGTTGAGATCTTGCATAAAGTCTTTACTTGGTACGGTCCTAGAGTCGCTATTTCTATAGTTACAATGCGCTCTAACAATGTTTCTCTTTCCTCCACGTTTGGACCTAACTATGAATACTACCGTATTCTGTTCGTGGCACGATTTGTGAAGTCTTTCACACCTCGTCCTATGCAGTTACTGTCCTGCTTTTGATGTCTTTAACCTGACGTCACTTAAGCGCTAATCCCCTAAGCACAGGGAGATTTAGGCTATTATCCTACGTTAGACCCTAATATGGTTCTTTAACGCACTGGATAAAGTTCGAGTTTCACTACTCTTTAAAAGTACTCGTTCACTGTCGAGATAATTCGGTGTTTCTTCAATAACCGATATTGAACTTGAGGCTTTACACGCCTCCGTCGGCTGAAGATGTTTTCTTGGCCTATAATACTGTACTTTGCCAAAGTTCAAATTTGATTCTGATTATTCGCAGCACGACAATAGTTTCTATTAACAAATTAAGAAGATTTGCTGTACGATGACACTGTATGACCACTCTTGGTCCAGCGTAGACTGTATAATTACGACTTCGTGGAGCAACGCTTCCCGCTGAATGACAATTGACGTAGCACCTCCTCTCAAGGAGTACTCGTATACTGCATGTAGTTTGAAACAGCGTCACGTCCCTTAGGACTCTGAAGACTGAATGATTTCCTTTGCGCACAGTGGGTTTATATTTGATTCGGCTGAAAATAAATTAATTTCGCTCCCTCTAAAAATTATCTTCCAAAGTAAGCGTCGCACGTTCTTAAAAAATTACCTCCTTGGAGCTCACGACCTGAATGTCTCAACAATACTAAAATTTTCGAAAATCGATCGTGAAAAGTTCGATTAAAAATAAAATAGCTCCTGAATTAGGTGGGCGAACAATTTCTTTTTTCCTCTTCTCTAGGCTACGGGTTAGGTGAACCCCCAATGACGTCGTGATTACCTTGCATTTCTAAACTGTTCAATAATTATAAGCTTTTATAAATCTACAATTCCTAATTTCCCGGTTAACTATCATTTCCGGTGAAATCCTTTAAGATTATTACATATATTTTGCTCATTTCAATAATTTGCTATTGCTTCTGGTCCCGCCTATCAAACAGTGTTGTCATTTTCTCGCTGAGTAAGGACTTCTCAATAGATCTTCCCTCTCACTCATCTCAATGGAACCGACAGTAGTGGCTACGCGGGCTAAAGCGCTGTGTTAGGTCAAGGGGCCAAGCTCTCTGCTGACTCGGTAGACGCGTGGGTTCGAGCCCCACCGTCGGCTTTCCTTGAAATGGTTTTCCGTGGTTTCCCATTTTCAACACCAGGCAAATGCTGGGACAGTACCTTATGACAGGCCACGGCTGCTTCCTTCCACATCCTTGCCGAGTTTCATTCATCTTCATGCATTCCATCTCTCATCCCGACGCGCAGGTCGCCCACGGGCGTCGACTAGAAAGACCTGCACTCCGCCTCTCAGGAGGCTACACGACCAAAAAAATAAAAAATCTCAATGGAAAATTTTCTCGGCGATTGAATCCTTCGATGCAAGCACTTTTCGAGCTAGCGGGCTGATGATCTCATATGCAGCTGTGTGCTTTGACTCAACTATTACGCCATGGTTTATGCGACACGCAGAGGTGATCTCACGTATCCCTCTTGCTGAGTTACAACTGTATTAAAGTCTTCTGAAGTTTGCTTTCTTTCGAAACTATAATATCATGAATTTGAATCTTGTGCACCCCACAAGGGCACAGTAAATGCTGGGATTGATTGTATGATTGACCGATTCTATTTCCATTAATACACTTAAAGCTCAAGCGATGATCAGGGCATATACATATTCGACAAGAGGTAGAAAGGTATAGTTTGTTAACTATAAGATTGTTGTACCTAACTTAAGGAATCACCTCCTAGTGTAACAGAGAGCATTCTCGGATGACACCCCGGAGATCCGGGTTCAATTCCCGGCTCTGTCAGGACATTTAATTCTGGCCTGAGGGCTGTATCGGGGTACATTCAGCCACATGAGGCATAACTGACAAGTGATGGGTTCGATTACCACCTCACCCATTCTGAAAGTGGTTTTCCGTGGTTTCCCACTTCTACTACAGGCAAATACCGGAATGATTCCTAACTAAAGGCCACGGCTGCCTCCTTCCCAATCCTCACCTGAATTACAAATACGCACACTAGTAATGGCACCACCGTAACACAGGTTATCAGACAATACACACACCCATGCACATAGGACTAAGTAACCACGATGTCCAAGCCTCTCAAATGAAACAACAACAACAAAGTTGAAGGCCATGGCCACCTCCTTCCCAATCCTTACCTGGTTTGCATATACAGTACACACAATGATACAGCTATCACAATAACATAGGTTCGGCAGAGCCGAGAACTGAACCTGGACATCCGGGGTGACAGCCAAGACTGCTAGCCGCTACTCCATGAGGTGGGCTACAAATAAACCTTCCGTCGGGCACAACCTAAATAATATCACCGTCAGGCCCAACTAATCTATCAGATTAACCGTTGAAGTACAGGCCGCCCGGGAATGTTCTCCGCAATAACTACGTGCAGCTGCGAGTGGTCGCGTCATCAGTTTTGTTGGCAGCACTGAGTCCTTGATAGGGTGAAGGCCACATGTGTGGACTGTGGCCTGTCGAATTCGTCAGTGCGTATTGCAATAAGCCAGCATGTGTGTCATCAGCACTTCCAGCATCAGTTATGAATGGCTGTGGTGAGTATAAAGTTTACTGTTTGTTTGTTTGTTATGATACAAGCGACAGCCGTGCTGCCAACGTAACTGGTGACGTAATTTCTCGCAGCATCTTTTAGGCACTGCGGAGAACATTCCCGGGCGCACTGTACATGTTTATTTATGTTCGACGGTATCGAAATATAAATATTATATCTCAGAAAACTGTAGATCAATGAGGGTCATTATAACACAATTTTTCATTATGAAACAGTTTCTCCCACCAATCAGAGCTCAAGAAACAGTTGTTTGAACAATTAGGTGAGGATAGCATCGCACCTGCGCTTAGTTCCAAGGCTTTCTAATTTAAATGTCACTGCGTGTCCTAGTGTCTTAGTGGGGTAATCGAGGAGGCCATGGTCTTTACATGGTATTCCCTGCGTCCCATGCGCTCTGTTCAGTACATAAAACTGGAGAAATCTCAGCAAATATTTATGGATATTTATTTTCGAACATAAAATAGTTATAATAGTTATCGTCGAACATAAACAGTCGTATGCAACTCGCCTATAATGGTAATTAAGACACTCATATGGAAATTATAAAACTCGCATACGCTCGTTTTATAAACTTACACGTGTCTTAATTATTGCCATTATAGGCTTGTTGCATAATGTACTATTACATTATATCTCCTAGAAACAGCATTCATATAATTTAATAGTTGTACTTTAGCCTATTTTCATTTATAAACAAGATGTTCAGAAAAGAACATATAGCCTACTTTCTCCTAAATGTATGGGTATCTTTATGACTCTTTGTCCTCATCCCTAAAACAATCACCCCAACCACAATGTATTGTTTGTTTTCTTTTATATTGATAATAAGCCAGTAAGTGTCAAGATCAATATTATATACTTTATGATGATTGAATAACAAAACTACTAACTTATTGTAATGCATTCACGTCCGTTAATCTCTATATTAAGCCAGCCTGCAAAATTAAGAATCTTCCGCCCCAATCACAGTAGTGGTGCTGCGACCTATCAGTGAATTAATCTTTATCTTGTACGCCTATGCACTGCCATCGTAATGTACTACGATGGCAGTGTTCTATGGGTGTTGAATGAGTAGGCAGTTTAAAGTAGCCAAGAGGGAGGCGATCCAGCTGGCAGTGTTTAAAGGTATTCGGAGCGCGATCGTGGCTAATAGTTGAACTACCAGTATTACAAAATTGCCATACTTCAAGAGGCCAGCTCAGGCATTTACACAGCGTTATGTTTGGAACAATATTACCCACATAACCCACAAGAGGACAGCACCGTACAGAGGCATTAAGAAGGCTGTGGTTAATGACAACGTGTATCTAGTTCTTCTATTCTCCTTTTTCTAATGTCTTCTGTTTATGTGCGATGCTGGGACTGTGATTTTATTATTATACGAGTGTATACTTTATCCTCTCCTTTGAGCTAAATGACATTTTATTCAGTATCTGTGGGAAAAGCTCGTGCACATCATTTGTAAAAGAATTCAAGAAAAAAAAAACTAACTGTAGCAGTACTCGATCCCCAGTCAACTGCGTGTCAGACTAACATGCTAGCCCAGAGCTAACCGTATCCATGACGTCAGTTGTTCTTAACTGACATATTAGATACAAACTGTTGGCAAATAATGACTTTAAATAAACGATTTCTTCACTGCAGTACATCTTCATTAAAGATCATTTCATACAAAGTTTATATTATTGTATCAGTACGGTATATCACATACAACATACTAAAACTACTGAAATATAAGACAGGCACATGAGGACAGCTGCCATCTTGTCGTGTGACACAAACAGCTCAGCTCTTTTAAGCCACTCGTACTGTATAATATTATAATATTAAATTATAATAAATAACGGATCACGACCTTCAGGATAGCTTAAACCCCCCTAGGCTCGATAATCGGAATTGGTGGGTCTTAAGCTATTTATTAAAATGGTTGCATAATTCACACGGCCGCCATCCTGAAATGGCATGGCCGATGACCTTGAATTTTGGGTGAAAGACGCGTCCTATATAAAGGTATGTTGTTACCAAATTTGGTAGAGATCGGATGATTAGTTTAGCCGTAATTTGATTTTACGTTTTGAACATTTGAGTGGCCGCCATTCTGTTTTGGTAAAGATGGCGGCGATATAAAGTATGACACTGAGGTGTCCTTTACTAGTGCTACCTCTGTACCAAATTTCGTTCAATTCGGTTTCACCGTGTTCGAATTGATAGGGGGGGGACAGACATTCAGAGTACACACACTCACACACACACAGACACACACACACACACACAGACTCACACACATACACACACACACACAGACTCACACACACACATACACACACACAGACAGACACACTTTTTTCGCCCTGTGTTGATCTCATAAGTCTACTTTCACTTTTTGCAAAAATCGAAAGTAGGCTAATTATGAGATCACCTTTTGTGCGTGTATGTGTATGTCTGTGTGCGTGTGTGTGTCCGCTGTATTACAATCTAAAATGCTGGAGTGATTTCATTGAAACTCAGTAAAGTCATAGTACTGTTTCGTCCGACCTCGACCATGTCCTTCATATTTTATTACGTCTCAAAAATTAAACTTGGTGGCTGTGCGAAGTATTTCTCTAGCATTCTATATCTCCGAAATTATTACTGATATCACCCTAAAATTGTGTACGGCGATAAAGGGCGCTACTAGAAGTTCACTTATGTAACTTACAAAAACCTGTTAACTATAAAACGAACAAGGCGGTTAAGACAAATTTAAACACAAATAGACTTTTTTCGCGATTTAACTATCCTAACGCTGTGAAACTTGGTACAGCAAATATCTATACACATTGTAATTCACTGACATTTAATTTAGCACAATTGTTTACATAACCTCAAGAAGGCGGCTGTACGAAATCTTCAAAATAAGTTTTTAATTTCTTGTGCCCTAATCATGCGATCGAAGTCAACGTTTGAATAATGAATTTATGCAATAATTGTCATCTACCTATACATATTTCTATGGACTATAAAAATCCCACATGGCGACCATCCAAAATATTTAGACGGTTCTCAATATCTACTAATCTATGACAGCAAAACTGAAATTTTGTATGTTATAGGGGCTACTAACATATGTTCCACCTATGGGCTTTTCAATAACCTGAGGAACACAAATCCAACATGGTGACGTTGCAAAATTTAAATATTTATATAGTTGTTTCTCGGAAAATCTTTGTAATAGGCAGGATAATTTTAATGGAAAAGACCAGTGGGATATATGAAAAAAGGCTATATTGTTCTTCAATGAAATACTTGTTTTAGGTAGATTTCATTAGAAAGCTAACTATTGCAATGGGTCCCATGTTTCGACTTCCGGAAAATTTCGACATATCTTCGCGTTTCACATCCCCCAGACCCCAAAACCACCGTCAGTTCAAAAGTTTATACATAAATTATGTATGTATATCGGTCAAAGGGGAGGCTTTTTTCGAAAAAGTGAAATATCGCTATAACTCTCTTAATATCTGAAATATTGAATCCATTCAAAGTTCATACTATGTGTCGGACAAGGCCCTGAAATTTATGTTTGAAAAGTTTTTTGATAGCACCAACCATTGACCAAAGGGGTGGGTAAAAGTGTTTTTTTCGGGAAACATTAATCATATCTCTGTTAATAGGCACAATATCAAAACAGTATAAAATGGACAATATTCCTCCAATAATTACCTAAAACTTTTGTCTGAAAGAATTTTTGATATGACCCACCATTACGCCACGGGGTGAGCAAAATGATTTAAATTATAAGAAAATGCCAAGTGCCAAGAGAGGTTGCATGACAACTTTACTTTTAATTGATAAGGGATGAGCCATCAGCAGTTGCTATGACAACGCCACTGCACGAGATAACATTCAGTTTTCCATCTGTCTGTGGGAAGCGACTTCGGTATCGGAACTGGTAGCATGCTGAACTTCTATGCCCAAGGTCGCGGGTTCAAACCCGGCTGAAGTCGTCGGATTTACTAAGAGCGCTAAAAAACCTGAGTTTGCTTTCCTTCGGAGGGGAAGTTCCAACGTTCGTTGCGAGTTGAAGGTTCCGGTGGCATCTAGTAGCCAAGTTCACAGCTGGGTGTCGTTGATGGTAGTATTTTTAATTATGTAGCCCATTTAGGTAGATTTCATCAGAAAGCTAACTATTGCAATTTAGGTAGATTTCATCAGAAAGCTAACCATTGCAATGGGTGCCATGTTTCGACTTCCGGAAAATTTCGACATATCTTCGCGTTTCACATCCCCCAGACCCCCAAACCACCGTCAGTACAAAAGTTTATATATATTGAACCCATGGGAGAGGTTCAGTATCGAACTCATATCCTTGTATTTCGAAGAAAAGAGAGAATTAATGCAGGCTTTAGAAGGGAATTATAAAGAATTGAGAAGCAAATGCTGCATAAGATTGCGTGAGGCAGAGTCATAGTGTGCAACTACAGATAGTTAAGCCACAGCTGCCTGGTGATGTCATTCGAACAGTCACCAAAGAGCGGGTTACGCACGCGATAAAATTAGATCAATGGAAACTTCCATGTACGAGTGAGAATGAAGTTTCGGAAATAGCCCGAGTCATCAATAAAATGGCAGCACCGCATGAGAGGAGGGGCCAGGAAATAAGAGAAATAATTGAAATTAAGCCATTCGCAGGCATTAAAGTAAAGAAAGGACTCCACCAGTAATGATTATCCAGGGAATGAGATATTTTAGAGTGGATAAAGTTCATAGAAGTTATGCAGGAACGAAATGCAAACTCATCATTACGTAGTTGGTGAATTCCCGAACCAGAAATTGATGGTGGGAGACAACAAGAATAAACTACCCACACATCTGAAGAGAACATTTAAATTAATATTAAAGATTTGTACGATCGATTCCTGGAAACTTAGATGCCATTGAGACGTTTAAAACCTCAGTTTTCCAGAGATATTTTTTTTTAACATCGTACGACGATTATGTTGGAAATTGGTGGTGAGGAAGAAGAGGAAATTATTTATTTTTGCCAGAATCAGATATAAGGGCCTGTAGCCCAAGCAAGAGCATGCAGTCTACAGTGAACTCCTAGTGCAGGAGTGCTGCATCACAGCACATGGAGTTTAGTCCGTCTAGAGGACGTGACACTACCTCACATCGAATTCAGTTTCCGTGAGCGCAGAGGCGCTGCACGATGGATCAACAATAACTCAGCATACAAGGAACTTCAGGGGAAGTTATACTGTTCGACAAGTACCAACAGTAAATGCAGTAAATCAACATACCTCGTATTGGTCGTGCTGCTTGTCAGCACAGGAGGACTCGAACCTGTATCACGACGCGGAAGTACTCTAAGTCGAAGTACTGTCCAGCTTTATTCAGTGTCGCCGCGCTCTAAATCATTGAAGTTTTTTAAAAGGAAAAGTACAATTTAGAACTTCGAAAAGTATAATAGTCTACGGTGATAGGCCAAGCTATAATCAGTGTGTGAACATATACGGTAGCCGGCGAGGGTACTTGAAGCCCTGACACTAGTATTCGAAGTGAGAACATAGATCTCAAAAGTATACGAGACCTCAGCAAAGAGTAGATTCTCTAAAGACGTTTTCCCAGTGCGTTAAGTATACCACGGTCGGGTAAAACATTTAGCTAATACCTAATTTTCCTGATTGAGGAGATTAGGGTAACACAGTGGCGATAGTATTAGGAATACACAAAGAGATATCCGTAGCCACGTGGAGCTTCATAGAAATACTCCACAGAGATAAGACAATAGCCGTCCGAATTGAGTTTCGACGCATAATATAATATAAACAATTGTAAAAGCGTAGTAGAGCGACTTCAGGGGTAAGCGTAAAAATATACCGTTTTCCCAGATAGACAATTGCGAACCGGAAAAGACTACTTTATCGTGCAGTATAGTAAATGCCGATAAATTAAACACCAGAATTAGGAGGGAATTTTTTATCCAAGGAGGTTTCATTTTCGTACGAGACTGTCAACTTCAGAGTAGAAGGTGGAAGGCAACGTCGAAATTTGCACCCCTGGGATTTGGTGAAGAAAGAATTCACGTGTGTTTGTTACCCAAAAAGTGAAATTCTGTGTGTGTAAATATAGTGTTAAGTGAAGTTATAATCTTTTTTTTAGTGTAGTGAAAATGTTTGAAAACCCTCATATAAATTAAAAAATGTGTAATTCAGAGGGAAAATTAATAAGTGTAAGTGTGTGTATCAATATGATGAAGTAAGAAATTTGATGTGGGCCGGATGTCGTTCCACTGGAATTCGGACAATGGGGCCGGATAAACCATGTAAGTAACACCCAAATTTATTATGTGTTTTGGATTCGGAAATCTCATGTAGAAATGATGACCACGGAGAAAGTATTCTCCAGTATTGTAAACTCAGGGATATAAAACTGTGTGAAAATAATAAGTGCGGAATCTAATATGAAAATTGCTAAAATATCTTGTTAATCAAATGAAATCGTATTCAGTGGAATACTTGTGAATATAAATGGAATAATGTTATTTAAAAGGCAAACAGGATAAATATAAGAAGAAAAAGATAACATAAATAGTATGGAAATAATATTCAAATATGAGCCGTTGTGTGCTAAAATAATATGAATAATGTAATGAATAATTTAATTGTTGAAGTAATAAATCAAGTATGAGCCGTAGTGTGCTAAAAAATATAATAATTATAGAACCAGTTGTGTTCTTGGAAATGAAAAGTCGAGACTTAATAAAAGGAAAATCTGTTAATTATGGACGAAGATAAAATAAATTACGTTGAAAATAATTATTTAACTTTGTAAGGCATCACGAATGTATTGATTGTCGCCTTTGAGCGCTAAATAATAAATGGTCACGCTAGAAATTGCAGTGAAGATAATGCCAGGAATTATAATTGCGGGGACCAGCTGGGTGAAGTAATTGATTGTGTATGTGTTTGCTATGACAAACTTTTAAAAGGGTGCTATATATTGTTGTCAAGCATGGAATTGAGTGCGAATACCTTTTCCCAGTTGCTTTTATTATTGTTAGGAGAAGTGGTGAAATACCCTCGCTCTATGGAATTAGCCCTAAGACCTCAAGAATGGAATTGTCCTAGAGGCAGGTCAGAGAATCGAACCAGATGTATCTTACGTCGGAAGCCCCTTAATTATGATTGGTTTTGAATTCTTACTTCCCAGTGTTAAAACTCCGAAATTATAATCATACCTGAGCTATAGTAATAGGTCTTTGGAAACTCAGAATAATGTTGTTACATAAATGTGATGTGTAGCCTTTCCAAGTTTTGTTCACGCTTGTCTGAAAGCAGTGTTTAAAGTCCAGTTGTAGAAGGAGGGAGCATTGACTTCTCCCCCAGGTCATAAATTAAACCGTATATGTCTCGGCGTTTTCTTAATGGAGGTTGGTTCGGGTAGGTCAAGACAGAGACAGACCATGTCTGCACTCTGAAGTAATAAACCTTTTAAATGGAACGGTAACCTGTACCGTGTTTTATATTGATCATTTATCCTTGCCGTTGTATTAAAGATCCGCACTTCATGAATAATTAGAAGTTAAATTGAGACAATAATGAAAATCCCTGCGCATTGTTGCATGATAAATGTATTTGTTCCCAAGTAATTGTTGAGGATATCGAATTAGCTGGGAGTCTATTTCGAATTGATTAAATCAGTAGTCCTTAACGCTTGTGGTACATGAGATTTCCGAAGACAAATGCATTTTTTGGTAGTGTTGAAGAGAGGGATGGTATGTTACGAATGTAATGTGGTACCCAAATAAATGGTAATTGTTGATACCATTGAATGATAATTAACTCAAATTTCTTTTTAATATATTCAAATTTGGAATATTTAATATGTTTCTTAAACATAGAATTATGTAATAAAATTAGCCGAGACTTTTAGAGCTCGTTTTTGTGAAGTTTTAATGTTGCTAAATGGAAGTGAAACTAGTTTTGAGATTTTTATTTTTGGGGTTCAATGGAACCTAAATTATTGATTTTTTGTATTGTTCCTTGTTCATTAGAACAAGTGTGATGTTGATTTCAGTTATTTTGTGTGTGTTAGCGCCAAATGTTGTGAATTAAATAGTTTTATTAGTAGGATTTTGAATTTCATTTCAGTGATGTGTTATCCTAAGCTTGATCCTATAATGTGTGAATCACTCAGTGGGAGGACGTTCTATGCCCCCAAAGAGATAAGACTGAGGAGCTGGATAGTGATTTGCATATTTCTTTTACGAAAGGGCACAATATATGTGTTTGTATATATATGCATACATATCAGTTTCTTGTGGACACGATAACTGCCGTAATTTTGCGCCAATCACTTTGAATGTTTTGCATGATATGTATCCTCTTAAAATCTCGGTCGAGTTCGTTAATGGGCAAATTTGGTTGAAGGGAGGGGGGGGGGGGCTTTTTTTTCGAAAAACTGAAATATCGCTATAACTCTCTTAATACGTGAAATATCGAATCCATTCAAAGGTCCATAATATGTGTCGGATAAATGCCAAAAATTTATGTTTGAAAAGTTTTTGATAGCACCAAACATTGACCAAAGGGGTGGAAAAAGGTGGGTTTTTCGTGAAACAGTAATCATATCTCTCTTAATAGGCACAATATCAAAACCGTACAAACCGGAAAATATTTGTCTGAAAGAATATTTGATCTGACCTACCATTACGCCAAGGGATGAGAAAAATGATTTCGGAATTAAAGAAAATGCCAAGTGCCATCAGAGGTTACCATGACAACGCTTCTTAATTGATGAGGGATGAGCTATCAGAGGTTGCCTAGACAACGCCATCGCACGAGATCACATTCATTTTTCCATCTGACTGTAGGAAGCGGCTAACTGGCAGCATGCTGAACTTATAAGCCCAAGGTCGCTGGTTCAAAGCCGACCAAAGTCATCGGATTTTCTAAGAGCGCTAAAAATCCCTCAGCATGCTTTCCTTCGGAGGACAAGTTCCAACGTTTGTTACAAGTTGCTGGTTGCGGTGGCTTCTAGTAGCCAAGTTCACAGCTAGGTGTCGTTGACGTTAGTATATGGTAGAAAATTAGGAACTACTACTTAAAATTGACCGTCTGCAGATCTTACCTGAATTACGGACTAATACAGTCATCACAATTAACACCGTTTATCAGATTCTACACACACCCAGTGTACACGGGGTTACATGACCACGTTGTCGCAGCCCCTAAACTGAGGAACCAACAAAAATCTCTGCGGGAGATAAAATTTTGCGTGAAGAAAGAACAGACTGTCAGATAGTCACACATCAGTTCCAAACCTTGCATAAGGACAGTGTGATCACAAGTATAAAAATGAACCCCAAATGACAAGAAGGTTACCATCACCATAAGACAATAAAATGATAAAAATAGGCATACAAAAACGAAAGAAAAAGTCAATTAACCTCCAAATGTAAAATACATTCTTGCAATCAATGAGGTTTGATCCTCCTACGAAAACCTGCATATTTTGCCTATTATAGCCTATCCCCTAGTTTGCCCGGTGAAATCTACCTCCGCCTTCCGGCGTGCCGAGAGGAATTTTTAACTTGAATGAAGGAAAATATCCAGTTGAAATTATAAAAATCATTAATTTCTCAATATTTACTAAAAATAAAAACCTATAGTCGCCTCCGTAGCGTAGCGGTCAGCAAGGTTAGCTGCCGCCCCGGAGGACCTGGGTTCGATTCACGGCTCTGCCAGAAATTTTAAAAGTGGTATGAGGACTGGAACTGGGTCTACTCAGCCTCGGGTGGTCCAAATGAGTAGAGGGGGTTCGATTCCCACCTCAGCCATCCTCGAAGTGGTTTTCCGTGGTTTCCCACTTCGTCTTCGGGAAAATACCGGGATGGTACTGTCCCCTATAATCCGGATAGTAGGCTGTCAGATATCCGCCCCCCTCAATCGGATTGCCAATAATCAATCGCACCGGCACAGCTACATCAATGAAAATGGCACTGACAGATACTACCGAGATTAGAGCACAGTAGTTAACAAGAAATTATTGTGGAACACACCAAAATATACGGGGGTTCATACTTACCTGTTACTTACCTATTCAAATTAATCTCGGGTCTGGGTTGCCAACTGGATCACTTAAAAGTATGCCCTCACAATAACCTCCACCATGATATTTAAAATGAACCAAGACGGAAACAAGAAACCTTAAACTGTACAATAATTTATTTCACATAAAGGAATGATATAACAAAATTGAACAACAAAATAAACGTGGCAATCAGAAGCCATTGTCAATGTAATCATGTCCTCCTGTAGGACTTGTAGACTTTGCATACAAAATTTTATCTTTCACTAGCTCCAAAAGAACGTAATAATTATAATACACTTGGAATGGATAAGGGAGTTGGGACGAGACATATAGCAATTGTTTTCCTTTTAATAAACATCACACTTTTATTTATAGCCGCAAGGCTACTATGCAGGTGACCTTGGCCTCTATCATACAGTTGTCTGGCCAGCTGCGATCCACCTTGCATCATGTCGCATGCCTACATCGTCAAATGGACTCACCTGTCCAGCCAACGTTAGCATCTGCTAGTTACATCAGAGCCTAGCTCCTTCTCAAAACACTTTAAATGTCCGCAACACAACTCAAATATTATCACGCAAATCTTTTAAATGCTCCATCGAAATATCACTGGATTACTCTAATAATCCCAAAACTTGTTTAATGGTTAATCCAATGTTTAATTAGCGTTGTTTAGAGTATAACAAAACAATTAATGTTTATAACAAATTGTTCATTAATTATTTATAACAATTATTAAATTGTTTATAATATTGTCAAACGACAATTGAAAAATTTATACAAGCCTATATTAATCCCTTTCATATTAAATTATTATTAAAGATATTTACATAATTATTTACAATATTTATATTATTAATTTTAGAAATACATTAAACCACACGTCTATCCGGTTGATAATTACTTTAATCGTGGTGATATAATCGACCAATGAAGGTTAGTTATATTTAAATGTTAGATTCAGGCTTAATAAGGTTTAATAATTATTATTATTATTATTTGTGACGGTAACCTCCATTCAAAATCGTTATCTCAAATTATTTAAACACTCTTGTTAATTATATCAGTAATTTCACATGATTAATTTTCAAAGGACCTGGACAACACTCAGCGGAAAAATACCTCGCTCCAAACGCACAAAATTGCACAAAAATAGGCCCAGAATTCATCATATATCTCAATATATATGGCATCAAAATCTTCCACAATACATACAAAACCTCCACTTACAAATTCATTAACTTCATTAATATTACTGTGGGAATCTCCTTCACTTATTCAAGGGCATTATTCATCAGCGACTTTTACACGTCCACTGAACTAACGATTATACATCCATAGTTCCACTTTAAAAATTCTTATATTCATTAATTGTTTCAAAACTGTTATTATATTTAACCTTCGTGGGTTTCATTCATGAATCGACATGAAGTAAAAATTTGCCAATCACAAATAAATTTAATAGCAAATACGATTAGACACGCCTCCCTGGTCTATCAAAATTGAGATTAATATCTTCAAAGTATCGTAGTATAAAAATACTATCTTCAATCAAAGTTCATCTAAACTGCATAAATAATCGAATAGAATACAATTAGACTGTGGAATGCAAACATTATTGTTCCAATCTAGAATTGAGAAAAACTCCTATCAAATGTTCATTACTATAGTGTATTCAATAAATCGTAATCAAAGTTCATATTTCATAAAATTGTCTATAACGCAATGGTATTTCAGAACTGACGATAAATGTCTATGTTGCAATCATGTTCATAAAATGACTAGTATTTCCAAGATCGTCGATACAGTAATAGATTTTAACGCTCTAAAATCTTTTAATTATTCTTCTTTCTTGAGGATGACAGAAAATTGGTCAAAGTAATTTACTGAATAGAATTACTTTAATAAAGTGACACGCTGTCTGAATTCAAATATGCCATAGAAAATCGTTAACTTTACAGTCAAATCGTGACTACAAAAATATGCAAATTACTGAAAGAATATAATATATCAGTCTCAGCTGATCCAAAATTATTTAAATATGCCAATGACATAACAATGTCTTAATAAATCGTCGAAAAAAGCATAAATCATCAAAGTGTACTGAGTACAGAAATATCAAGGAAGAATATGGGGCAAAATATATGGGACAGAAAATATGGTAAAATGGTTGCTCAGGTATCGCTAAATGACTCAAATAAAACAAGAAACGTTCACGACTACCTTATCTGTTGATTGAAGTTCTAGAGGAAAAATCTTCCAAAGAAGACTGCTGATGGTTCCATTTCACCAACGTAAAGATGTGCTCCGACCTCAAACCTGGAACCAGCGCCCTCGGAGAATAGAACTGCTTCCTCCTCCGGAAATTGCACTTCTCCGTGTAGACGATAGACATCCTTCGGGCAAAACTCTTCTTTGTGAGCCGGGTCTACCCTGGCCTCTCATGATAGTTCCCTGAAGTTCTGATAGAAATTCGCCATGAAGTTTATTGCAATTATTTCCGCAGAAATATTCATAATTGTAGAGTATGAAAATATTTCCACTGCCATTTGATATAATTCAGCGTTGGACTACGATGCATGAGTGTAGTTGGATGTTCACTACATGCTCGCTTTTGTAGAAAGACGATTAGCGAAGTTCCATGCTGCTATTTCACTCCATTGATATATGTCCCAATTGCATTAAAGGTTTAGCCTTCCATCTCCACTTCCGTTATGATAGTTGAAAGAACTGCCATATTATATTGTTCCATATTAGAATGTAGCGTTGTATCACCAAATGCAATCTTAAGTATCACGGTTGCAATACACGTGTCAGCCGTAGCGTAGAATGTGATATTATAAAAATGTTTCTCAAGTGGCGAGAAAATCACTTTTGTCTGCCGTCTTAAAATGCCAATATCTTCCAAATTATAATCGTGAAAATGTTCAACTTTACTACACACTATAATACTGTAATGCACAATAGAATTAGCATACAGGCATTAGTCAACTCTTGATATATATTCTTGTAGACTCGTTAATGTGTGCGTTTCAACTTCGCCTAGTTTCAATCACCGTAAAATGGAACTGCTGCACGCTCCGTGCTCGTTCGATGCGGTGGGCTCTACCACACTCGCTAATGACGACTTGCTTCACTGAATCACTCGAAAACGACTATGAGACACCAGAAAATGAGATATGAGAGCTTCTCTCTGCTGTGCAAGGCCTTTTATCAACTTCTTAAGGGGCGTATCCATCACTTCCATAGCTTGTTCCTCCGTCATTACTAGAAGTTCTAACTTTGGCTATACTTGACGGATTTTCAAATTTCAAAAACTCAAAATTACTTTCTTCAAAATTCCAAATCAATGCCATAACTGAAAATAGATTTCCACAATTCTGCATGCCAAAAGTAACTAAATATGGTAGTTTCAGTAATCTCCGTCTCCCTCCAAACTATCATTCATTGGTTCGAGCCTTTCCTCCAATAGCGTAACTTCTTCCTTAGCACAATTCCTCGTTTCCCTGTGACTACGTCGTAAATCTCAGATCTTTCTCGAACAAAATCATGACGTCACCAAGAATCTCAGTTCCACCAGCCTACTTGCATGAAGTCTGCGTCATCCGTGCCTACGTCATGAATATCCACGTTACAACTATGACAGCCATAACTTTCTTCATATATGCCAATACAGCCATCGTGGTCTCAATATAATTCAATTTACGGGGGCAGTACCTACTGTAAGGCCACGGCCGCCTCCTTCCCTCTTCCTCGCCTATCCATCCCAATTTTCCATCCCTTCCCATCCCTCATGAGGCCCCTGTTCGCTTTGCAGGTGAGGCCGCCTGGGCGAAGTGCTGATCACACCTCCCAAGTTGTATTCATCCCGACCAGATGTTCCACGCTCCAGGACACTGCCCATAGAGGCGGTAGAGGTGAGTTCCCTCGCTGAGTCCGTGGGAACCACCAACCTAGAGGGTAAATTGACTAATTAAATAACAAAAAAATATAATTACATGTAATGAACTGGCTCAAATTCTGCAAACATATTAATTGAACAAGCCACTGATTGAATTAACTAAAATAAATGAATGTTTTCATTGATATTAGAAAAAGTAATAGACACTCATGCGTAAACAAAAGCATAACTTAATAACATTTACGCAATCGGGCGCACATAATCTCCTGGATTAATCAGCTCACCACTGAGTAGCGAAATAAGGACGAGATCACCCTCACGCAACTGCCAGGAAGAGCGGAAGCTATTGAGACGCGCGCACCGTTCATGGAAAACCCAAGCCTGGGACCGAAAAAGTGAAAATGAAAATCCACAGCCAGCTTCCAGTGTCCAACCGGGTCAGGAATGGAATAAATGAAGCCCCCATCTAGCGGCGAGGATATGAAGTGTGCCGGCTGCCGAAGCCTGTCACACTCCTCTGGGGCAATGATTAAATGAATGACAGATGAAAGTAAATGATAGTGAAGAGTGTTGCTGGAATGCAATTTTGACAGGGAAAACCGGAGTACCCGGTGAAAAACCTGTCTGCCTCCGTTTTGCCCAGCACAGATCGCACATGGAGTGATCGGGAGGGAGGGAAAAAGTATTTATTTTTAATCTCTCAGATTAGGTGCGTCCGACGTACGGTTAAACTGAACGTCCACTTGTTATATCAAGGAGGTTCCATGTGACTTGCTACCATTTATCGAGGAATGAAACTCATTAATGTCATTCTTTTTATTCTTTTACGAATTGGTATTGTATTGGTTACGGTAAGACTGATTTATGGATACTACATGGCCAGTTTGCATGCTCAGGTAGTAGAATTCCTTAGATCACCAATATATTTGACACTTTTGACCCTATACAAAATGAATAGCAGGAAACGAAGTTGAATAATATCCGGAAAGTGTATTGGCTAAGTTCTTTGCTAAGAAATATCCAGTGTTGAATGGCTGTGATATACTGTAAGTGCGGTTTGGATTCAAATGTAGGATCTCAAACGGATAAAGTAGGCTATATGTTTCTTCTTTCACTAGTCTTACAAGTATTATTACTATCGTTCGTTACAAAGGTGATTCTAGAGCGATGGACGAGGTGTACGTAAAGAATGGCAGGGATTTCTATAGGGCATATACGTTCAATCTTTCGGCAGCTGGCAGGAAATATGAAGGGAGAACTTGTTTCTTTCTATTGAATATCGTCTCGCAGATTGCGTGTTCTGCAATGTATCTGGCAAGTCCCACACACCACCTGGAGGACAGAGGAAGAGGAATATGTCTCAGTGAAACAACTACATATCAAACAATTGTCAGTTCACAGCAATAAAGGTTATTTTGAAAAATAAATAATTACGTAATAAGAACATCCTTCCTGAGGAGCGAATTAATGATGAAAGTCAATAAATGTAAAACAAACAAAAAATGGAATCCAAAATAAATCAGAGACTTCTATTGAAGTCATGTTGACAAGTCAAAATATAAATAAAGTAGCAGACTTTTGCTACTTAGCAAGCAAAATAAACAGTGATGGACGAATCAAATAGGATATACGAAGTAGTCATTCTATGGAAGTAAAACTCAGACTGTTGGAGCGGAAAAGAGGAAAATAGAATCATTTAAAATGTGGTGATACGGGAGTAGCATGAAGTTCAGATGGGTAGATAGGGTTACAAATGAAGAGGTATTAAGATAAGGGGGAGATGAGAGATGTTTCTGGCGACTGCTTGTGAAGAGAAGAGATACATAGGATGGTATGACACATACTAAGGCACCCAGGAATAGCAAACTTAGTTATGGAACAAAGAGTTGAGGATAAGAGCTGTAGGGGAGACTTTAGTTAGCATACGTTAAAAAGATTGCCTTGGAAGTGAGGTCTGGTAGCTATGTAGAGATGAAACGATTGACTGAGGACAGTCTGGCTGCGTGGCTCAGGGGTAACGTTCTCGCTTGCTGAGCCCAAGGTTGCAGGTTCGAAACCTGGCGCAGTCAGCTGGCATTTGAGGGTGCGCAAATGCGAGGGAGCCGTGTCAGTAGATTTACTGGCACGTTAAAGATCCCCTTTGGGGCAAAATTCCGGCACCCCGGCGTCTCTAAAAGCCAGTGTAGTTAAAAGGGACGTAAAACCAATAACATTATTATTATTATTGACTGAGGACAGGGATTCATGGAGTGCTGCATCAAACGAGTGCATACCTTTTCATCTATTTCGGCTTTAGAAACACCGGAGTACGTTAATTTAACCCCGAATGGGATTTTTGACATACAAATAAAGCTACTGTCACGAGTCCCTTTTATTCAATCTGGTTTTTTTTTTGGGGGGGGAGATCATACACTCTGTAGAATTCATTTACGTCTAGGTGTAGGTGTAAACGTCTTGGATATGTGTCACATACAGGTGAATAATTTCTGAAATGTCAACGCCGATTTTTGATTGCGCTGCTGGAACAGGGAATTATATTTCCAAGAAGTAATTCTCATTCAATTTGAATAGCTGTAATATGTACCTGTCACGTATTTAAGTGGAGCTTAATTGCTTTTTCTGGTATATCTGTGTATTTATGAAATGTATTTAGCAATTCAAATCGTTTTCTGACGTTTCGAGGAAAGGGCATGATGTTATTATTAATTTGAGTGATAATAAATTTCTACGTTCTGACATGAAACCTAGGCAGTATTGTTAACGCTTCTCTATGGAAACATAACATGGCTTCCTCAGTGGATTAAAGGTAGAGTGTACACTTTATGGTCCCAAGTTTACGGGTTCAATTTTGGGCCGTGGGATTCGGAATTTTTAAAGGCTGGTGAAAGACTCGTAATAGAACTCCCGTGTCGTATTTGGTAATTACAAGATTACATATTAATTTAAAAATGTCTATCATATGTTGATCAATAGAGTTGAGGTTTGCTGCCAGCGAACGGAACGTCAAAATTGGAGAGTAGACGCTTCAATTACTTCAACTCAAGAGATCTGCACTATGCAGCTCAGGACGTAGGATTATTATTGATGTGTAACATCTTTCCACTCGGTAGCTGGACATTTTAGTGGGAGTGATTTTGGAAAAGGGACGAAATGGATGGGACGGAAGTGCATGGGACGGAAACAATGAGGGCGCGTGATGGCGGAGATCGATACAACGACGTACTGTAGGCCATGTGGCTATGGGGAATGTTTATCGCATACAGTTTAGTTCAAGGTTTGGAGTCCCCATTTAAGATATTCCTACAGTAAATCATATTCAAGTTGTCTTTCTTTGGTGTGAAAATATTAATTTTATCATATTTTCTGAAAACAATTAAGATTTATTAAATCTTCATACATTTGCTGTATTCTTATTTAATGTAAGCACTCGATGTAGGCTACTGTCGGCCATGAGGCTATGTGGAATCTATAGCGCATCAACAAACACTCCAAACAACGTAGGAATTCAGTATATTAACGCCGACTGCTAACAATAATTGAAACTTCGTTGGTCTAAACATATCACTGGAAGAAACACATTTAATATACCTTCCGCACACCTAATTTTAAATCGCGCCTATACTTGGCAGTGCGCTGATCAGCAAAACGAGGCCATTTTCAATAACCTCGCTGGCATGCGTTCACTAACTGGCCGGTATAGTGAACCCATATGCTATAGGGTCCAAGGAGTGCGAATCCATGCATTTGAGGAAGAAATCAAAGAAACGTACAGTTTCTAATGTAACTTAAAGAAAGATCAAGCTAGGAGGCCAGTATAAGGTTGTGCAACCAACGAGGACCAGGTGTTCGAGAGGATGATATCATCCCTCTTGACATTCTGAAGGGAGCGAGTCACGAGTATTAATAACCGAGTGGAAATTTCCCAGGATTAGACAAGGAGGCCTGAATCGGAATTCAAGCTGACGTTGCTGGAAAATGACAACACTGCTTATGCGCCAGAAGAGGAATAATTAAATTTAACCCGTTTACAAGTATAATAATGAGTAAACAAGTACAGTACAGTGAATCATTTTGAATGAGAGATTTTTCAGTAAAGAGAAACCATTTAATAATTACGCAGGAGAAAACTGCTGACGCAAGACGACGTCATTGGGGAATTACCGAAGCCTGTGTGGAGGGGAGAGAGCAAAAGAAATGCAACACCCACACATCTGAGGACGAGAAATTAATTAATATCTCCGAATTGCACGATCGATTCTTAGGTGCAATGAGAGTATTTGACATTGAGAAGACGAGCTTTCGGAAGGTATAATTTTTATATTTGTGGCACCATTATTTTAGAAGTTGGCCACAGAAAAGGCTAGAGTCTTATTTTTTTGTAGTGAAATAGTATAAAGCTTTGGGCTTCACCAAGCCAATCATGCAGTTATTGTCAGCCTGCGGGCATGACACTGTGTCACGATCATCATTGAATGCAGTCTCGAACAGCCCGAGGGGGTGTTGCCACGCATCACGCAGTACGAGTCCGTCCAGGGGGACGTGAAGTTATATCAGCTCAGGCAGTTCCGACAGCCCGTGAGGGGCATAATCACGCATCACGCAGTACAAATCCGTCCAGGGGGACGTGACGCTGGATCATCAGCACATGCAGTTTCAAACGGCCTGAGGGCACGTCACTAGGCTACATCAAACACCGAAGGCAGTTCGACAGTCTGTGAGGGCGTAACTCTGCGTCACATCGAAGACAGTTACCAGTACTCCTTGAGGGGAGAAACGCTGTGTTACACCGCAGAAGTAATATCCGATAGCCATAGGCGTCGCAGTATTAACGACTTGCTTGCCTCCATAAGGAGTGGTCAAGAAGAAATTTAAAGTATCGCCGTATTGAAATATTAGGAAAATCCTAGTTACAGGATTTAGGCCCGACTGTATACAAGTTATAGTGAAAGTTCGTAAGATATAGTCAGATCAGGCTGCGAACGTCGGACTTAAAGGCGATAGGTCGTTAAATAGACGAACGAATAGATCATAACGTACGGAAGTACCGTACCAGAAAGATAAACTGTTATTTAAATTAAAGAACCCAAAAAGGGAAGAACAGAATAAGGTTCGGAACGTACATCAGAAACGTAGGAGTGTTAGAACCGATCAAATAAAGAAGATAGGAGACTATAAACATTATCTCCAGAAAGCAGGCGAACTATTCTAAAAGTACTAGAATCGAGAAGTACTAGCTGCTATAAACTAAATCTATAGGTCATTGAGGAGACCTCGATCCGAATAGACTTTCGCTAGGATCGATAACCAGATCTACAAAGAAGCCGTTCAAGCTACATAAATAGCCGGTCATCCAGGATAGGAGTAGAAGAATTTGGAGTCCAGGGAACAGTAGATGTTTCGAGACTTTCGTATTCTGCAGGATAGGAAGCCGACATCGAATAAATTTCACCCTTGGAAACGGGAAATTAAGAAGATCACGTGTGATAGGCTCAGAGATACGGCCTAGTGATCAAGAATTGTGAAGTGTAAAATTATCAAGATTGTGTGTTAATAATATTTTTAGTGTTTATTATGTGTTCAAAAGGGACACATCAGTGTATAAAAATGTCGTCAATGTTAAGTGTCTTAAATATATGTCAAGTAGTGTTTATACATAAGATGAATTCCTTTAATATGGAGTAAAAAGTTCAAAGTGGGCCCAAAATGAAGCACCGCACAAGAATAAAGATCATGGGACGATCTTAAAAACATGTGAGTACTGAATTTCATTCTATTTTGGTGTCAGGAATTGACTGTGTACAAATCCACCGGAGTTTTTGAGTAAAAGGGATGTGTTTTAAGAAATAAATACTGAATAAACAAGAACGCGGTCTGAACAATAATAGAAATTTGAGAAATTATCAATAATTATGTAAAGAATAAATCCCGTAGAGGAGATAAGTTAACAAAATGTTAATGTATTTAACAAATGTCATAAGAGCAAGCGAAATATCAGTAATTATCATGAAAGATATTTAAATAAAGTAAAGTTGAAATATGAAAGAAATAGCTTTTGAGCTTGTGTAAAGAATAAAAATAATAGTAATAACTAAATATGGAAATATTAAATAAAGATCAAATAAATTGATGTGAACATAAGAGCGTTAAAGCCTTAATGTATGTGTAAGATATGATGTTCAAGGGAATATGTTAAAAGGGAGCGATTTATCGGCAACGGAAAAGATTAATATGAGAATTAAAATAATATGAATTGTTACTAATGAGATTTATCAGTTCTTGGGAAGACAATTCGGCTTAATATAATGCATAGCGCAAAAGAGCGCAAATAATATTAAAATGTCACGCTAGGAACGCGTAGAGGTTAAAATACTTGGTAAATTACTTATGGAGGGTAGTTGATTGCAGTGAATTGATAATTGTATAAGTCCTCTATTTGTGACGTAGTATCACGAGGCATTGTGTATGTATTTGAAAGGGAGCTAATATATGGTATTATTGAGCGTATGTCATATGGGCCACGGCCGACTTTAAATCGCATTTTGTATAAGTCCTCTGTAAGGGAATGGTTCCCGAGGCATGTGTAGAGATTCGAACGCAGAATCTTCTTATGATAAAAGCCCCTTTATTCTTCGTCGTCGAATGTGTATTAATCTTCCCAATCAATGAGGACCCTCTCATAATTAATAAATGCCAAGGTTACGAAAGTGGTCTATGAACCAAAGAATAGTTGTTTGAATGAGTACGGTACAGTAAAGCCCGGTCTCTCCCCAGAACTGAATATAATGTGAAGGTCTGTTTTGAAAGCCTTGGAAATAAGCTACTAACGTGGGTTAGACATGGAGTCGCCGTCACCCTCCGTGTCATAAATCGCGCCCGAGTAGAAGGGTCTAGCTCTCTTAGAACGAGCGGGGCCAGAAACCGTCTCGTAAGAAGTTGTAAAGAGAAATGAATACACCAGGAGTGTTTAAAGTTGTTAATGACCCGGGCGTTGAACCGAGGTCCTTGTAGATTGATATTTTCGTTTGCCTGTTCAGATCGTAGTTTCTTATTTGATAATGGTCTTATAAAACATAAGAAATAAATAACAATCCCTATTGTAATGATGTATGGACGTAGGATTCCACGAGTTAATTGAAGGCAACTAAGTTTCGGGAGTAACTATAGTTTTTTGACTGTGTCAAGTATCTTCATGCTCTGGAGTACACAATTGATTTCCTGATTACCTTAATATATTTGTGAAAATAAAGAGAGATGATAACAACTGAATGTGTGGACATGTCCAAAATATTGAGTTAGATAATTAACATAAATTTTAAATGTAATTATAAATTTGTTTTTGAGAATTAAGAAATATAGAGGATAGTGTTTGAGGTGTACAAGAATGACACCATTATTATGTAAAGCATGGAGCCAAAAGAGCTCGGAGTTATATAAAACTTACAGTGATGCTTTATGGAAGTAAGACTAAGTAGGAATTGTTGGTTTATGTGGAAACCATATGTTTTAAATACAATATTTGTTTTATTATATTTGTGATTCCTTGTTCATTTGGAACAAGTAGATGATTGTGGGTCAGTAATTAAATTGTTAAAGTGTTTGTAGCGCCATTAATTTTATTAATTAAATGTGTTTAATAGGAGTTGATTTTGTTGTTATTTTTGCAAGTGTATCCTCTAATTAATCCAAAATATGTGGGTCACAGAGTGGGGGAACTTACCGCTGCCCCGAAAATTCCGAATTGAGCTACGCTGGTATACTGTGATTGGCATATTTCTTGCTAAAAGGGCACATGGGGGTCGTATAAGTAATGTGCTGGATTAATAACTAGAGGAACACTTAAGACGGTCATTTCATGTAAAGTAAAGTAAGGATAGGTGTAGCTACAACGTAAAATATTAACTGACCGCATGGGTCCCTAGAAACGCATACCGAGCAGCCCTGTCATAGATTATCAACCCCCTAGCAAAACCTACTTTTTGGCGCCCAGTACGCAGGGATGAGTTTTCCTAGGGAAAACCCGAGTTTTTCTCGAAAAATCAAAATTTTCATTTTTTTTAATGGTTTTTCGAAATTTTGAATTTTAAATACTTCCATAAAGGTTTATGAAATTGAGTAAAAGGATCAAAAGGGTACGTTGTAAGTGAATACCCGTACCAAAGTAAGTTTTTAAAAGAAATTGGGACACACTGATTCAGAGTATCATCTCTCAAACATGTACTAGTGTGGTGGCATTAGTGGCCCACTGTATTTTAATATGATGTTGTTAAGTGAAGAGAGGCGGAGGCTCTCTGAGAATGTAAGGGCCGAGAGCCCAGATAAAGATAAAACTACAGGTGAGAAAGAGTACCCAAGGAAAGAAATTATAAATGTTTCTGTAGAAAGCATGCGTGCACCTGGAGACATAGTTACACGAAGAGAGGGTAACATGTCTGCAGACAAAAGGGTAAATGTTGAGCTTTCAGAGCTCGAAAAGGAAAAAGAAAATTGTACACCGATTCCAAGGGAAAATGTAATTAATACAGATAATGATAAGAGTAAAGATAATTCAAAGTCTCACGTAGTAATGCCGATTCAGGTAGGCTCAGAAAACGAAGGGGAAAAGAGCGATAGTACTGACGTTCAGGATCAGGAAAAGGTAGAAATGGCGAAATGGGATAAAATAAAAGAATTCTTGGATATAATTGTAGAAATACGAGACGAGCATTATAGGATGAAGAATGAACTTTGGAACTTAAAAGGTCGTGAATTAAGAATAAAAGAAGGAATTGAGGAACAAAGAGATAGGATCTCTGAAAAAATGGAGGAGATAGACAAACTTCGTAAGAGGGCAAGTAAAAATTGGTATACTATACCTAAACAGGAATTAGAGGAATTGTCCAAAGAAATCCCCAATGTGAAGGAGTCTTTAAGAGAAACGAAGAAGGAATTTGTCGAACGTATGGTGAAAGAAGGAAAAATCGAATTAGTTTCATGGGAACAGATAAAAAGTTTCAGGGATGAAATTGTGGAAATAAGGGAACAATGGTCGGAGATACATGATAAATGGAAGCATATTTGGTGGAATACCTTTTATCCAGACCCAAATGAAAGTAATTATGTGCAAGAACAGAAGGATTGGATAGGAAAGGAAAAGAGTAAGATGCATCAGTTTATAATGAGCATATATGAAGACCAGGATATAATAACTGTTCAGGAGTTGGTTGAATTGAGAAAGGTTAAGATTTCGGAATACGAAGAGATATTAGAGACCGTCCGAAAGAAATATGATGAATACATATTAGCCGAGGACCTCAAAGCAAAAGAAATGGCTGTCCCAGTCATAAATGAAACAGTTGTCCAGAAGGAAGTTGAAAAACAAGCCGAAATTGAAGAAGAAAAAGAAGTCATGGTGCCAGAACAGCCCAAAATTGAGATTAGAAAAGTCGAACAAGAAATAGAAATCGTAAGGACTCCAGTGGAAACTGAAGAAAACTTGGAGATCCTTCCTGAAGAAGACATGGAGATTCAAGAGGAAATCGTAAGTCCAGACCAGGAGGACAGCCAAAATGAAAACGAGCTGCCAACTGAAAAGACTCATTTTGAGGAAAAAGTTGAGCTGGAAGAGCAAGATATAATCTCGGAACAGGAGATAACAAAGGAATTGATAGTTGAAGAAATGGAAATGATAATTCCTGAAGAAACAGAGAAATTAGAAGAAACAATAATAGAAAATGTCAATGAAACACCGATGGAAACAGAGGTTCAAGATTTCACAGAAAGTGAAAAAGAAAACCCAGAAGACATTCAGGAGGACCAGGAAAATAAAAGGGCATTAAAGGAAGAAGAGGAAAAATTGAAAGCCCAGATCCTCGAATTAATGATTAAATGTCAAGATTGCCAAAGAAAGACTAGAGAAATGGAGAAAGATGCTAATAAGAGCCAAGAAACCCTAAAAGAAAAGGATGAGTTTGTTGGAAACAATGAAAAAATGAGAGGAGAAGTCTCTGAAGAAAATCAAGACAGAGGAAAACCACCATTGATAGTTGGTGTACCAGGAAATGGATACCCCATGGAAACAATGAAAGGAGGTGGAATAACATACGAAGCCTTGGAGAAAGAGGATGCCCAGGCATACTTCTGCTGGAAGCTCCGTAAAAAGAAAGGGAGCGATAAAAAGAAGAGAAAAGAAGGAGATCTGAAAGACCTAAAGAACTGGAAGAGTCGAAAAAAGAAATACTCTTTGGAAATGCCATCTCGATACGAGGTGAAGGAAAAGGATTATTCCATCATGAACAAACGGGTAAAGCTATTTGCAACCGTCAAAGAATAAGAGAATTAAGTATAATATGTGTTTGAAATACCATCTCAAAGAGAGATAAGGAAGGGGGAAGAGAACCAGAAAGAGTCAGGTGAGGTCAGACTGAGCTCTTAAAAATCAAATGAAGTGTAACAGACTTGAATTCTGAGGACTGTACGGAATTAAGTTACGGGTAAAGCTAATTGCACCCGCAAAGTAATTAACAGAAAGTCACTAAGTTGAAAATATATAATGAATAGAGAACAGACCGACTAGAAGTCTGTCTTGAGAAAAGAAGAAAGGAAACCAACTGTTGACTCGAGTTTGGAGAGGCATGCGCCAGACGAGGGGAGAGTTGTAAACACCGAACGTGACAAGAAATTTATGGCCCTGAGTGGAGACGTCCGTTAGGGGAATAAATGAATGAGTGGGAACTTTTGAAGACCCAACCTAAACACAGACCATAGAGGAAAGGAACTTTAAAGAAGTAATTGACTTTATTGAAAAAGAAAATTATAATGTAATAAAGGAGAAAGAAAGGGTAAAGATAGAGCATACCCAACCTACACAATTAGTGGAAGGAGCTTTAAGGAAATAAAACAACAGTAAATACGGATGACGTTATGATGGATTCGATGAAATAAGAATACAAAATTAATTAAAATAAATTTCCTCAAAAATTTTTCGAAAATTTATTTATCCTAAGGAAGGGTGAGATGAACCCATATGCTATAGGGTCCAAGGAGTGCGAATCCATGCATTTGAGGAAGAAATCAAAGAAACGTACAGTTTCTAATGTAACTTAAAGAAAGATCAAGCTATGAGGCCAGTATAAGGTTGTGCAACCAACGAGGACCAGGTGTTCGAGAGGATGATATCATCCCTCTTGACATTCTGAAGGGAGCGAGTCACGAGTATTAATAACCGAGTGGAAATTTCCCAGGATTAGACAAGGAGGCCTGAATCGGAATTCAAGCTGACGTTGCTGGAAAATGACAACACTGCTTATGCGCCAGAAGAGGAATAATTAAATTTAACCCGTTTACAAGTATAATAATGAGTAAACAAGTACAGTACAGTGAATCATTTTGAATGAGAGATTTTTCAGTAAAGAGAAACCATTTAATAATTACGCAGGAGAAAACTGCTGACGCAAGACGACGTCATTGGGGAATTACCGAAGCCTGTGTGGAGGGGAGAGAGCAAAAGAAATGCAACACCCACACATCTGAGGACGAGAAATTAATTAATATCTCCGAATTGCACGATCGATTCTTAGGTGCAATGAGAGTATTTGACATTGAGAAGACGAGCTTTCGGAAGGTATAATTTTTATATTTGTGGCACCATTATTTTAGAAGTTGGCCACAGAAAAGGCTAGAGTCTTGTTTTTTTGTAGTGAAATAGTATAAAGCTTTGGGCTTCACCAAGCCAATCATGCAGTTATTGTCAGCCTGCGGGCATGACACTGTGTCACGATCATCATTGAATGCAGTCTCGAACAGCCCGAGGGGGTGTTGCCACGCATCACGCAGTACGAGTCCGTCCAGGGGGACGTGAAGTTATATCAGCTCAGGCAGTTCCGACAGCCCGTGAGGGGCATAATCACGCATCACGCAGTACAAATCCGTCCAGGGGGACGTGACGCTGGATCATCAGCACATGCAGTTTCAAACGGCCTGAGGGCACGTCACTAGGCTACATCAAACACCGAAGGCAGTTCGACAGTCTGTGAGGGCGTAACTCTGCGTCACATCGAAGACAGTTACCAGTACTCCTTGAGGGGAGAAACGCTGTGTTACACCGCAGAAGTAATATCCGATAGCCATAGGCGTCGCAGTATTAACGACTTGCTTGCCTCCATAAGGAGTGGTCAAGAAGAAATTTAAAGTATCGCCGTATTGAAATATTAGGAAAATCCTAGTTACAGGATTTAGGCCCGACTGTATACAAGTTATAGTGAAAGTTCGTAAGATATAGTCAGATCAGGCTGCGAACGTCGGACTTAAAGGCGATAGGTCGTTAAATAGACGAACGAATAGATCATAACGTACGGAAGTACCGTACCAGAAAGATAAACTGTTATTTAAATTAAAGAACCCAAAAAGGGAAGAACAGAATAAGGTTCGGAACGTACATCAGAAACGTAGGAGTGCTAGAACCGATCAAATAAAGAAGATAGGAGACTATAAACATTATCTCCAGAAAGCAGGCGAACTATTCTAAAAGTACTAGAATCGAGAAGTACTAGCTGCTATAAACTAAATCTTTAGGTCATTGAGGAGACCTCGATCCGAATAGACTTTCGCTAGGATCGATAACCAGATCTACAAAGAAGCCGTTCAAGCTAGATAAATAGCCGGTCATCCAGGATAGGAGTAGAAGAATTTGGAGTCCAGGGAACAGTAGATGTTTCGAGACTTTCGTATTCTGCGGGATAGGAAGCCGACATCGAATAAATTTCACCCTTGGAAACGGGAAATTAAGAAGATCACGTGTGA
Organism: Meconema thalassinum; assembly: GCA_946902985.2. NCBI lineage: Eukaryota > Metazoa > Arthropoda > Insecta > Orthoptera > Tettigoniidae > Meconema > Meconema thalassinum. The sequence goes on from OX336388.2 coordinate 1,027,568,098, forward strand.
TAGGCTCAGAGATACGGCCTAGTGATCAAGAATTGTGAAGTGTAAAATTATCAAGATTGTGTGTTAATAATATTTTTAGTGTTTATTATGTGTTCAAAAGGGACACATCAGTGTATAAAAATGTCGTCAATGTTAAGTGTCTTAAATATATGTCAAGTAGTGTTTATACATAAGATGAATTCCTTTAATATGGAGTAAAAAGTTCAAAGTGGGCCCAAAATGAAGCACCGCACAAGAATAAAGATCATGGGACGATCTTAAAAACATGTGAGTACTGAATTTCATTCTATTTTGGTGTCAGGAATTGACTGTGTACAAATCCACCGGAGTTTTTGAGTAAAAGGGATGTGTTTTAAGAAATAATTACTGAATAAACAAGAACGCGGTCTGAACAATAATAGAAATTTGAGAAATTATCAATAATTATGTAAAGAATAAATCCCGTAGAGGAGATAAGTGAACAAAATGTTAATGTATTTAACAAATGTCATAAGAGCAAGCGAAATATCAGTAATTATCATGAAAGATATTTAAATAAAGTAAAGTTGAAATATGAAAGAAATAGCTTTTGAGCTTGTGTAAAGAATAAAAATAATAATAATAACTAAATATGGAAATATTAAATAAAGATCAAATAAATTGATGTGAACATAAGAGCGTTAAAGCCTTAATGTATGTGTAAGATATGATGTTCAAGGGAATATGTTAAAAGGGAGCGATTTATCGGCAACGGAAAAGATTAATATGAGAATTAAAATAATATGAATTGTTACTAATGAGATTTATCAGTTCTTGGGAAGACAATTCGGCTTAATATAATGCATAGCGCAAAAGAGCGCAAATAATATTAAAATGTCACGCTAGGAACGCGTAGAGGTTAAAATACTTGGTAAATTACTTATGGAGGGTAGTTGATTGCAGTGAATTGATAATTGTATAAGTCCTCTATTTGTGACGTAGTATCACGAGGCATTGTGTATGTATTTGAAAGGGAGCTAATATATGGTATTATTGAGCGTATGTCATATGGGCCACGGCCGACTTTAAATCACATTTTGTATAAGTCCTCTGTAAGGGAATGGTTCCCGAGGCATGTGTAGAGATTCGAACGCAGAATCTTCTTATGATAAAAGCCCCTTTATTCTTCGTCGTCGAATGTGTATTAATCTTCCCAATCAATGAGGACCCTCTCATAATTAATAAATGCCAAGGTTACGAAAGTGGTCTATGAACCAAAGAATAGTTGTTTGAATGAGTACGGTACAGTAAAGCCCGGTCTCTCCCCAGAACTGAATATAATGTGAAGGTCTGTTTTGAAAGCCTTGGAAATAAGCTACTAACGTGGGTTAGACAGGGAGTCGCCGTCACCCTCCGTGTCGTAAATCGCGCCCGAGTAGAAGGGTCTAGCTCTCTTAGAACGAGCGGGGCCAGAAACCGTCTCGTAAGATGTTGTAAAGAGAAATGAATACACCAGGAGTGTTTAAAGTTGTTAATGACCCGGGCGTTGAACCGAGGTCCTTGTAGATTGATATTTTCGTTTGCCTGTTCAGATCGTAGTTTCTTATTTGATAATGGTCTTATAAAATATAAGAAATAAATAACAATCCCTATTGTAATGATGTATGGACGTAGGATTCCACGAGTTAATTGAAGGCAACTAAGTTTCGGGAGTAACTATAGTTTTTTGACTGTGTCAAGTATCTTCATGCTCTGGAGTACACAATTGATTTCCTGATTACCTTAATATATTTGTGAAAATAAAGAGAGATGATAACAACTGAATGTGTGGACATGCCCAAAATATTGAGTTAGATAATTAACATAAATTTTAAATGTAATTATAAATTTGTTTTTGAGAATTAAGAAATATAGAGGATAGTGTTTGAGGTGTACAAGAATGACACCATTATTATGTAAAGCATGGAGCCAAAAGAGCTCGAAGTTATATAAAACTTACAGTGATGCTTTATGGAAGTAAGACTAAGTAGGAATTGTTGGTTTATGTGGAAACCATATGTTTTAAATACAATATTTGTTTTATTATATTTGTGATTCCTTGTTCATTTGGAACAAGTAGATGATTGTGGGTCAGTAATTAAATTGTTAAAGTGTTTGTAGCGCCATTAATTTTATTAATTAAATGTGTTTAATAGGAGTTGATTTTGTTGTTATTTTTGCAAGTGTATCCTCTAATTAATCCAAAATATGTGGGTCACAGAGTGGGGGAACTTACCGCTGCCCCGAAAATTCCGAATTGAGCTACGCTGGTATACTGTGATTGGCATATTTCTTGCTAAAAGGGGACAATAGAGCGCAGCTCGCATCAAGTAGGCAGTGGATTGCTTCCGCCACGGCAAATAACAATTATGATTCATTACGGTCAGGATTTGGCACTGGAGTTTTACAAGTAGTTATTTCAATGACCAACAGAGTTCACTGTCAACGAGGGATTTGCGCCTCCGGGACACACATAGTAGGATAACATGTCACATGTTACACATCATATGCGACTACTGTAAGGCTCGTATAATGTTTTATTATTTATATCATTTTTATGATCCAGCAATTAAACTGGATTTTTGCTACGATTTTTTTTTTTGCGTTTCTCCTAAATGCATCAAGTCAGGTTCATCAGCAGCCTGTTGCTGACAATGCCTGGACCGCCGCACTGGGGTAGTGAAAACCTCTATAGGAAGGAGAAAAGCTATAGCCTAAGAGCACTCAGCTCTCGCTGTAAAGTGCGATGCGCTTCGTATATGGGGAGTAGTGCATGGTTCACTACCCCAGCGGTGATCCGGGCACTATTGCCCAGAGTCCGCTGATGAGCCTGACTTGATGCACCTAGACTTAAATCCACAACAGACTTGGCAAAAGCCTAGAAGAATTGTTGAATTTGAATGACTTGGCCATGAAAGCCAATATATTATTATTAGTAGTAGTAGTAGTAGTATTATTTCTTTCTCCGTTAGGGTCTTCTGAGGACCATGAACCAATTTCAATGTTTAGTCCTTTGTTGTTGTTTCCATCTTTTCACTGTGTGTCTTCTTTCTCTCTTCCGACCATTTTGAGCCTGTTTTCTTATATTGCCTTCCTTGGAGCCCTTCCATTCCCTATACCTTTTTTTTAAATTTCTCTCTCTAGTGCATCTTCTTCTCTTACATTGTTTTTTTTTTTCTAAATCTCTCTTTACTTCTTGAAACCAGGCTCTTGTAAATTTCTTTTTCCAAAGAAATTTAAAAATCTGTTTGGTTAACCAGCTATCATTCATTCTGTATAAATGTCCGAAAAATATCAATCGCCTCTTCTTTATTGTCTCCGTTATGTTTTCAATGTTCCGATATATTTCTTCGTTACTTCTTAATTTCCAAAACTCTGTAGTTCTTAATGGACCGAGAATTTTGCGTATAATTTTTCTTTCTGATACTTCTAATTTATCCAATTTATAATGTAGTATTAGAGATTATTATTATTATTATTATTATTATTATTATTATTAATAATATTATTATTATAGGAAGTAGTAGCACTAATGCCCGAAGTTGACAGTATAATTTGAAATGGAAATCCACAGCCTGCTTCCAGTCTCCGACCGGGTCAGGAATGGAATGAATGAAGCCCCCATCTAGCGGCGAGGATATGGACTGTGCCAGCTGCCGAGGCCTGACGCACTCCTCTGGGGCAATGATTAAATGAATGACAGATGAAATGAAATGATAGTGGAGAGTGATGCTGGAATGAAATTTTGACAGGGAAAACCGGAGTACCCGGAGAAAAACCTGTCTGCCTCCGTTTTGTCCAGCACAGATCTCACATGGAGTTACCGGGATTTGAACCACGGACCCAGCGGTGAGAGGCCGGCGTGCTGCCGCCTAAGCACCGGAGGCTTCTAGTTGACAGTATAATTTACCAATGGTAATTTATGAGAGGGAGTGAGTCGTGCTCTCTTGGTCTAGATAATTACCCGCCATTTTGGTTCTATGCTACATTCCATTCTATTGTCATCTACCAGCGCAAACCTTGCATCTGTCTCATTCCATTGGGCGAACAACGTCGTTATACTGTAAATATCTTAAGTTATAATACATGGAAGATGCAGTAATTTTCCCAGATTCTATTGATCAAAGACTTAAAAAATAACACGAGCCTTACAGTAGTCGCATATGATGTGTAACATCTGACATAGAAGAAACCTCACGTGAAATTGTTGATACACCGGTATTTTATACTATTATTGGCACAAATATTAATCTACTAGCAGGTACCCGCGGCTTCGCCCGCGATCAAGACAATGGGGACGATACATTATTACTGATAATTGGTCTATTCTATTACAGCAATCGCGGCTACAGTTGTGTCCATTCTAATTCTGAATATTCTGATACAGTATATTGCTATGGGCAGCAAAGTGGGAATTTTATAGAGTTGTGAAAGTTTGCAGGGTTTGATGTTAAATTATGCTAACACATTTTAAGACTACGTCTTCTGCTGAGACTAAACGATTTTGTTGTCCGGATGCTCGCGAGCACGCCAATTATAGTTGCCCATGGGAAAAATGGTTTTATCTAAATGTACACGTGCTACTGTTAAGTGTGTGTCATTGCGCTTTGTTAAAGAAATTGCGAATATTGTTTGAAGAGGGAACTGCACTCTTGCACACTGGAATGGCAAATCTATCGGAATATGGGGAATTAAAAGTATCCTTCCTTAAGCTGTTCTGGATGTAATTTTGCCATACTTATTGATGATTTGAACGTCAACATATCGCTATTAATAGACATATAGTTAAATATCTCTCACCTTGGCCGCTGATGTACATTATGCAGTCTCTTCCAGTGTTACATCCCAGGGATTGAAATTCGGTTTGATGCAGCCTTCCATGCCTCCCTCTCCTGACATAATCGTTTCATCTCGACATAGCTACCACACCCTACATCCGAGGCAATCTGTTTAACCCTGGTTTACCCCTACAGTTCTTGTCCTCGACCATCCCATCCATAACTATGCTTGCTATTCCTGGGTGTCTTAATATGTGTCCTACCCTCCTATCTCTTCACTTCATTGGCAGTCGCCAGAAACATCTCTCCTCTCCCACTCGTCTTAATACCTCTTCATTTGTTACCCTATCTACCCATCTGATCATCATTCTCCTGTATCACCGCATTTCAAACGCTTCAATTCTCCTCGTTTCTGCTGCACCATTAGTCCATTAGTCCAACTCAGCAACTTTTCTAGGTTTAAGCCGAGCCTTGTGTGGGGATTCAATGGCCGTGAAAGACAAAATACCAACTTTATTGAAATAAGTTTGCCCAATTTCTCAGCAAGAGTAATTAAGAAAAAATAATAATTTAATGTGACAGCCGGTAGAATACGACACATTCGTCTGTGAATATGGGTTGCTGATCATGGTAAAAAACGAAAAAGAGCAGATCAATATTGGCAAACAGAAATATTCAGTTAACAAAAAACAGATTTATAAAGAAAATGAAAGCATACTGTGCAAAAAGGAAAGCATCTTAACATTATAAACTAGCGTGAAGATACGAAATCTTGCTTATAATAACCAGCTCAAAGAGTATAAAATTAGACTCAAAATCACGCTCGTATCCGACCCCAAAAACCACCTCTATAAATAAAATATATCTCATTTTACGTGAATCAATGCGAGGAGCAATGTTCGTGGTTTCCACATCTAGGAAGTGGGAACCGAACCCCGCGATTTAAGGCCCTAAAACGAACGGTTTTCGAGATATTGCCAAACAAGATGTTCAGTAAAGAACATATAGCCTACTTTCTCCTAAATGCATGGGTATTGTTATAACTCTTTGTCCTTTTCAAGGAGTATGATTGAATGTTGGTTGTAGGAGCTTGTTGAAATACAACGTGCTATAGGGATATTAAACATGAATATGAGGTGCCCTTTGCTAGTGCTACCTCTGTACCAAATTTCGTTCAATTCGGTTTCACCGTGTTTGAATTGATAGGGGGAATCGATTTGCACACATACTTGGCCACCATCTGCAAACTATTGGGCTGATGTTCTTGCAGTTTGGTCAGAATATGTTTCCCACATAAAGATATGGTGTTGCAAAATTAGGTAGAGACTAGATTATTAGGTTGGTCGTAATTACATTTTAGCTTTTAACATTTGGGTGGCCGCGATTACGTTTCCATCAAGATAGCGGTGATATAAAACATGACACTGAGGTGCCCTTTGCTAGTGCTACCTCTATACCAAATTTCGTTCCATTTGGTTTCAGCGTGTTTGAATTAATAGGGGGAATCGATTCTGACACAAAGATGGCCGCCATCCGCAAACTATTAGGCGAATGACCTATTAGATTGGTCAAAGGATGCTCCCTCCATAAAGGTATGTAGTTGCAAAATTTGGTAGAGATCGGATGATTAGGTTAATAGTAATTTGATTTAAGTTTTGAACATTAGTGTGGCCGCCATTACGTTTCAGTCAAGATGGAGGCGATATAAAACATGACCCTGAGGTGCCCTTTGCTAGTACTACCTCTGTACCAAATTTCGTTCCATTCGGTTCCACCGTGTTCGAATTAATAGGGGGAATCAATTTTGACATAAAGATGGCCTCCATCCGCAAACTATTAGGTGAATGACCTATTATTTTGGTCAAAGAATGCTCCCTCCATAATGGTATGTTGATGCAAAATTTGGTAGAGATCGGATGATTAGGTTAATCGTAATTTGATTTAAGCTTTGAACATTCGTGTGGCCGCCATTACGTTTCAGTCAAGATGGCGGCGATATAAAACATGACACTGAGGTGCCCTTTGCTAGTGCTACCTCTGTACCAAATTTCGTTCCATTCGGTTCCACCGTGTTCGAATTAATAGGGGGCATCAATTTTGACATAAAGATGGCCGCCATCCGCAAACTATCAGGTGAATGACCTATTAGATTGGTCAAAGGATGCTCCCTCCATAAAGGTATGTAGTTGCAAAATTTGGTAGAGATCGGATGATTAGGTTAATCGTAATTTGATTTAAGCTTTGAACATTTGTGTGGCCGCCATTACGTTTCCGTCAAGATGGCGGCGATATAAAACATGACACTGAGGTGCCCTTTGCTAGTACTACCTCAGTACCAAAGTTCGTTCCATTCGGTTCCACCGTGTTCGAATTAATAGGGGGAATCAATTTTGACATAAAGATGGCCGCCATCCGCAAACTATCAGGTGAATGACCTATTAGATTGGTCAAAGGATGCTCCCTCCATAAAGGTATGTAGTTGCAAAATTTGGTAGAGATCGGATGATTAGGTTAATCGTAATTTGATTTAAGCTTTGAACATTTGTGTGGCCGCCATTACGTTTCCGTCAAGATGGCGGCGATATAAAACATGACACTGAGGTGCCCTTTGCTAGTACTACCTCAGTACCAAAGTTCGTTCCATTCGGTTGCACCGTGTTCGAATTAATAGGGGGAATCGATTTTCACACAAAGATGGCCGCCATCCGCAAACTATTACGCTGATGACCTATTGGATTGGTCAAAGGATGCTCCCCCCATAAAGGTATGTTGTTGCAAAATTTGGTAGAGATCGGATGATTAGGTTAATCGTAATTTGATTTAAGCTTTGAACATTTGTGTGGCCACCATTACGTTTCCGTCAAGATGGCTGCGATATAAAACATGACACTGAGGTGCCTTTTGTTAGTACTACCTCTGTACCAAATTTCGTTCCATTCGGTTGCACCGTGTTCGAATTAATAGGGGGAATCGATTTTCACACAAAGATGGCCGCCATCCGCAAACTATTACGCTGATGACCTATTGGTTTGGTCAAAGGATGCTCCCCCCGTAACGGTATGTCGTAGCAAAATTTGGTAGAGATCGGATGATTAGGTTAGTCGTAATTTGATTTAAGCTTTGAACATTTGTGTGGCCGCCATTACGTTTCCGTCAAGATGGCGGCGATATAAAACATGACACTGAGGTGTCCTTTGCTAGTGCTACCTTTGTACCAAATTTCGTTCAATTCGCATTCACCGTGTTCGAATTGATAGGGGGGGACAGACATTCAGAGTACACACACTCACACACACACACACACAGACACACACACACACACACAGACTCACACACACACATACACACACACAGACAGACACACTTTTTTCGCCCTGTGTTGATCTCATAAGTCTACTTTCATTTTTTGTAAAAATCGAAAGTAGGCTAATATCCCCGGTCTGCGAAATTTCAGCGGTTGCCATAGTAACGATGATCTGTTTCTCCGAGGGAACACAGTTATTTGGGAATATCTCCGAAACCGTTCATTTTAGGAACTTAAAAGTGTGTTTCGGGGTCCCTGCAGGATCTCCGAGTCTTGTTTCTCGTAACTGGCGGCTTAAAATGAGCTAAATCCGATATTTGTACCGACTGTCCTTGCTCAGTGCCAAAGGGCCGAAAAAGGTCACTTACATATTGAATTTTAAAAAACCGTTTCTTAGTGAGCCTCTACATACTCGGATCAACCAACATGCAAAATTTCAGCTTTCTAGGTCTAGTGGTTTGAGCCCTGCGTTGATGAGTAAATTTTGGATGCTCAGTGCCAAAGGGCCGACAAAAGTCACTTACAAATTGAATTTTCAAAGACCGTTTCTTAGTGAGCCTCTACTTACTCGGATCAACCAACATGCAAAATTTCAGCTTTCTATGTCTAGTGGTTTGAGCCCTGCGTTGATGAGCCAATTTTGGATTATATATAATAGATTGTAAAGGGGAGTGTTTTACAGATATTGTAGTTAATAATACGGAACTCATTTTAGTAGATTTGTAGCTCCACCAGCACTAGCCTAAATAAAGAATACGATATGGATCAACTAGATTAATAGACGCGACACGGCTCATAACCTTAAATCCCTTATAAACAGGACCTCTTGATTCACAGACCAACACGTAATTCCATATGGATTCTGTTAAAATGAGCCATATTGATATGATAAATATCGTTTAAGATGATTATCTGGTAGCAAAAATATCCACCCCATCCGGGATTCGAATCCGAGATCTTTAGATTCACAGTCATAGGCGCTAAGCCCACGGCTATTTCGACTACGCAAGTGTTGTGCACAAGATGGTGACTTATTTTCACGTTCCAATAATACTGTATTAAGGAATTAAGTTGCTTTTATATTTTGCTTGTTTCGATAATGTTCCTGCGTGAAATTGAGTTTAAAATGCCGTATGAATAGGCCCTCTTGTGAGTAAAGAGAATGTATTCGGCAATAGTTCATGAAGGCTTGCTCAATTCTCGTATAACCACAACGATTATATTATATTGATGACTGCGTTACCGTTATGTGGGTTAATATTTGAATAGCCATTGTGCAGAAACATAATACCGGCAATGCCGACGACTTACAATGTTTGATATTAAGGCATTTTGTCATTTAAATACTGATATGAAGACTTCGAACATGTACCATGTGCTTTGTTTCAATAACTTGACACCAGAGTTCGCATGAGCGTTTACCGTTCAGTATGCCATATACTTTCCACATGGCCGAGAGTACGTCATGGTATCAATTCCGACACCGCGCGCTCATTCTTTCTCTTACTACTGCAAGGTGGATCTTACCACTGCCAGCTGGATCGATTGATCGAGTTGGCAGTGCGTCTTACACTTCCGGCGATCCACCACTGCCAGCTGGCACACTTCCGTTCGGGCACACTTCCGTTCGGCCAGCTGGTGCCATCTCGATCGTTCCGATCCACTTCCGTCCCCTTTTTCAAAATCACTCCCACAAAAATATCCAGCAACTGAGTGGAAAGATGTTACACATCTTAAAGATTGTTACAGAAGCATATGTTCCGAAAATTTTGGAAGATCGCAATTTCATCATAGAGTGGAGATGTGACAGTAATCCATGAGCAGGAATAAGGAGGAGCTTAAGTTTGATCAACTGCCTTGTGTTAACAAACGAAAGGTAAGTAAATCCAATTCCTACAGACCCTTACTCAACCATCTACACTGCCGACTTTCTACTGAAGCACGCAAGCTGCGGCGGGACTTGGTAATTACAAGCTTCATACAGTATGGAATTGCTATGTACGCAGTTACACACATCAAAAAGAAAAGTTTTATCATTTTAAATGATCTAGTCGACTACATCGTTACGTTACGGTGACGTCACGAAATGTACCGAGAATGCACTGAGGTGTGTGACGTCATAATACCGCTTGGTGCATGTGTACTGAGTTCACTGGTGAGCTCTGGAGTTACGAGACGGCAACGACACGGCGAGCGTGACATCATCCAGCCAGCTCCCTCCTTTCACCGCGCGCTCCAGCTCCCTCATGACTTGTAACTTTCTAGCGTTCTTATTGTTTCTTGATCATCGAACATGTCAAGAGTCTTTGGCTTCGAGCGAAGCGAGAAGCCTCCAGCCTTTCTAGCATTTTTCAGCATTTGTAGCATTTAAAATGATATAAAGTCCAGTCTTTCAGACTGACTGTGTCTTTTTCATCACCTATGCTTGACTTGGAGCACCACAAATGACCCCGAGGCATGAAGGTGTAATACACCATTCCTGCTTTGCAAATCAAAAGTACACCATTCCCATACCAGTTGACAGGCATGGTTTCTCAAGCAGGTCTCGTTGTAGCTAAAATCTTCACGCTCGACTTCATTTCGATAAGATAATGGAAAGGAAGTTTCCGTAGTCTGTTGTAAAATCAAATGGCGAATGAAAAACCACAGCTACATGATTCAACCCCAGCTATCGCTGATTTCCTCTTGCTCGGAGACATGCTTGAATCCACCTGGGAATATCATCCACAAGTTTGTCTAATTTTTTCCATTAGCTAATGGAGATTCAGCATACAACGTGCAAATTGCTAGTTTGGTCTTGATTTTAATCAATCCCAGACATATTCAATATGGCTGAACTCTGGATAACAGGAAATATATTCTAGTCGGGTAATACCAGTACACTGCCAGTACGTGTTTACAAGAACTGCAACATGGACACAAGAATTATCATCCATGAAGATTAACTCCTCGCCAAACTTTTGGTGATATCGTTCCACTATTGTTTGAGGAATGTTACCGACAGCGGGAGCTATGCTCGGTAAAGCGCAGTGCTGGGCCATGGAGCCAACCTGTCTTTGGACTCAGTAGACGTTGTTTCGAGCCCCACCGTCGGCCGTCCTTGAAATGGTTTTCCGTGGTCTCCAATTTTCAACTCCAGGCATGTGCTGGGACGGTAGCTTCTGACAGGCCACGGTCGCTTTCTTCCACATCCTTGCACAGTTTCATTCATTTCCTCTCTCATTAACTCCTAAAAGCCTCCGTGGCTTAGGCGGCAGCACACCGGTCTCTCACCGCTGGGTCCGTGGTTCAAATCCCGGTCACTCCATGTGAGATCTGTGCTGGACAAAACGGTGGCAGACAGGTTTTTCTCCGTGTACTCCGGTTTTTCCTGCCATAATTTTATTCCAGCAAAACTTCCACTACCATTTCATTTCCTCTGTCATTAATTTAATCATTGCCCCACAGGAGTGCGTCAGGCCTCGGCAGCCGGGACAGTTCATATCCTCGCCGCTAGATGGGGGCTTCATTCATTCCATTCCTGACCTGGTCGGAGACTGGAAGCAGGCTGTGGATTTTCATTTTCATTAACTCCTCTCATTAGGTTGGCGTCATTTAGGGCATCCGGCCGTAAAAACCATCCACCACATTGAATTGCATCGCATCTCATCTCCGACCCCGTTGGAATAGGGAATACCGAGAAGAATGCTGTCCATGTTGCCTACTCTTGCGCATTTACTGTAGAGAGCAGAGCTCTACGTTGACCTTGTCGGATGTCACCCTAGGACATGAATGCGTCACCACCTTGCTGCATACTGTTAGGGCAGGGGGCGTGATGGTGGAGTGGTAAAGCGGCTTGTCTCTCCCGGTCAATACAAGTGAGGTTATCGAAGTGAAATCAAGTCCTGTGGTTCGGATTCAACGCAAAATTGAGGTATCATGGCTTATGATTGCGAGTTTAAAACGTAAAACGATATGCTTCCTTTTTCTTTTGTCGGTTAGGGCAGTGTCGGAGGTGTACAATGTTCCGAATGTGTCGTGCTTTTCCTCATGTTTTCTCGTATACCGAACAATTATTTTTAATAAGTTTTTACGTCTTTCTGCACTTCCTGATTTGGGGAATTGCATGCTTTCGGCTGCCAATTCATACTCCATCCTCCCTTCATGGAAATGACCTGCACACAACAAGCTAACACTCGATCTCTAGTCACACGTTTTAGAGCACACTAGCATGGGTATAAACTTCTCTCCCAGCTTTATTGATGTGCGAGCTCGATAGTACACAGGGGCTATCGTCTTGCTTATTTGTTAACTAGCAGAAGTACCCGCTCTTCGAACGGTCTTCGGTACTAATAACCAGACGTTATCAATTTTGAGCTACTGTTGCAATGGTTAGGGGCTTGTTATTCCTTCATACGTTTATCAGAGTGAAGTTAGTTCTCTTGGAATATCACAGACACTGTTAATTTAAGGGCCTTAAAATGTGTTTTTCGGAGACTCTTTATAGACTCCCGAATTTTGTGTCTCACATTGAGAAGCGCAACATATGCTTTGGTCGTCCTTGTAGGATAATTTTTATATTTCGCCTATTTTAGCATGTATTTTGAAAAGTTGTTTCCTATACCAACCCTTCTATGAGAAGTACGGTGAAGAGTTTTATAAATGATTGGTGTATTGACTCTCATGGATACCTAATTTTACAATGCTCCAAACAATCGAACACGAGTTATAAGCGTACATAAAGCTATACAGAAAGTATGCCTTACTTCGGAGGGGAAGTAAAGCCGGCGGTCCCATGTCATAGATTTATGTCATGTAATAGAACCTTCCACTAACTTCAATTGTGTGAAGCTAAATTTGCTGGTTAGATTTGATTAAAGCTCTATTAGTTCCAAAGTTTGCCACCAGGTGCCGGTGGAGGTAGCATCTAGTAGCCAAGTCACAGCTAGGGGTCGTTGACGGTAGCATTTGGTAGCAAAAGAAGGAGCTACTGGAAATTGATCTTCTGCAGTCCTTACCTGAAATACAGGTAACACACACTAATACAGCCATCACAATTAACACCGGTTATCAGACAGATTCTACACACACTCAAAGTACACGAGGCTACGTGTACGCGTTGTCGCAGCTTCTAAACTGAGGAACCAACGTACAACATATCACCCAGATGTCCTAAAATAGATATATCAACCACACAGTATCAAACAAAATCATCTTTACGATGAACCCGTTTGTAGAAAAAAAAGTGAATGTGCTCAATCTAAATTCAGCTAACGTGTACTTCCTGACGTGAAAATAAAATTGAAAACCTCGTAGACGAAACGCAATACACCTCACATAAAGACTGACCCTCAGCGTTGTGTCAAGTCCCCATCCTCAGGAAGACACCTTTATCAAATTATAAAGGCTTGTGGTGCATGAATATTCAGGTTTTCTTATCCTCCAAAGGCCCAAATTCCTAATAGCCGCAAAAAATACTATTTCAATTCAGGAATTTTTGAAATTAATGTTGCTGTTTGGAGATATAATTCTGTACGACATATCACACGTGTAAATCACGTGAAAAAAATCTAGGGTACCCCTTGATCCTTAAGCGCATTGATGAATTTTACAGTCTAAGTAGGTTCCGTGATAACCTTATAGCTATTTGAAAACTTTCACAGAAGTGTAATAAGAGGAGTGGCATTGCTTTTTACAGAAATAGGTGGAAAGTTGGATGTCTTCTCTTGAGAACCTGTTGTCATGGTTGCCGGCTTGCATTCCTTCATTAGTTTATTAAATTCAATTAGTTTTCTGGGAATATCTCAGAAACTGTTGGTTTTAGAGCCTTAAAATATAGTTTTCGGGAACCTCGAGTTTTGTTTCTGCCACCGAGGGGCTAAAAAATGAGCTTTGTCTCGTCGTTGTATGCCATAATATAATAATAATATTAATAATGATAATAATATAATAAATACAATTCAGGATAGGGATATAAAAGACCTTCCGTACCACACCCGCACGTGAAAATCGCGTGAATAAATTCTAGGTAGCCCATGACCCCCTTAAGCGCATTATACGTATTGATGAATTTTACAGCTTAGTTTGGTTCCGTGAAAACCTTATAGACGTTTGCAAACTTCACAGTAATATAATAAATGGAATTGCATTGCGTCTTACAGAAATAGATGGTCCTACGAGATTCCGTTGCCATGGTTACCAGCTTGCATTCTTTCACCTTATATATTAAAATAGTTTTCAAAATATTTCACCCTTTATGCCTACTAAAACTGAAATATCTCGGGAAGTAATTACGCTACAACGACGTTTGTTGTCTTAAAATGTAATGCCCGTCAAGCACCGTCGATTGATACCCACCTTACTTGATTATATCATTCGTGTATTAAAATAATTGCGAATATTACTTCCTTCAAGGTCTCACGAAAATAGAATCGAATGACTTGACGGACATATTGTCTCTAAGCGACAACGACTAACACTGCATCATGATATTCAACGCCGCCCCAATAATAATTCTAACTTGATATTAACAGAAAGTTCCCTAATTACATCATGATATCGTTAACTCCACTCGGGCGTTAATGTCGTATGAATCCATACATGATATCGTTAACTTCTACCTGTTTCACTCGGGCGCTAATGTCGCATGTATCCATACAATAAGCAGAAGGGGATTCTGTGCACATAATTTAATTAAAACTTCTCAAAGAATGTATTACGTTGAGACTGAAATGCTCATGCACAATCAGCAGTCATTTTGCTAATGACACTGTCATGTCAACATCTCTTTGAATGAAAACAAATACTGTATACGAAAGACAACTAATTTCAGGAAGATGCCGCTACAGTCGAATGTTTGAACCGCCATTTTGTATTGTGTATCCGATCTTTCTGTTATATAGTCTTGGGTCTCACCAGCTACAAACTGTCTTCTTTTCATTTCATCATACGTCCTTATAGGTTGTGTGCTCAATCAATACAATGAATCATATTATGATGAATGAGAGGCGACACTCAATTACAAATGTTATAAAGATTAAAGGTGACGGTAATTGTCTGTTCAGGTCATTGGAATATTGTGAGTACAACATTCAGAGTTTATTTACACAGGTTAGAAAGCGAATTGTAAAACATGTTACAGACAAGTGGAATAATTATTCTTCCTTTATTTTTAGCAACAGCGATATGTACGAAACTGCTATCAATACGAGTGATGATATACAAAATGTATATGTCTATGAATGGTGTTCATGGAGCTCATGTTGAGTTAGTTGCCGCTGCTCAAGTTTGCAAAATGAATATTTATTCGTGGATTACTACTGCCGTATGGAAGGTGACCGGTTAAAATATATACGTCATCAACAAACGAAGTTACGAGTTGATACATATGCCGGTTTAGCAGACGCCTTGCATGTACGAGCAAAAAATGAAAATCTCAGAGTCGGTCGTATTGTAGTTTTGCCATCTTCTTTTACAGGTAGCCCAAGGAAAATATTGCAAAATTATCAGGATGCGATGGCGATAGTGAGGAAGTTTGGAAAGCCAGATTTATTCATTACGTTCGCCTGTAATGCGGGCTGGCCAGAAATACTTAACAGCATTCATCTCTGGGAAACGGCTAATAATAGGACTGATTTTTTTTTTTTAGCGTATGGCTTTTTTTTTTTAGTGCCGGGAGTGTCCGAGGACATGTTTGGCTCGCCAGTTTTGTAGCTGCTTCGAGACGGACACCCAATGGGTGAGCTACAAGTACCGTTGGGGAGGGAAGGAGGGAAGTTGGAATGTAAGGACGAGGAGTTGGAAGGTAGCGGCTGTGGCCTATAGTTAGGGACCAACCCCGGCATTTGCCTGGAAGGAAGATGGGAAACCACAGAAGACCATCTTCAAGGTTGCCGGGGGGGGGGATTCGAACCTCCTCGCCTCCCGGATGTGAGCGACTGCCATCAGTCATGCCGTAACCACCACGGCTAACTCACCCGGTGGCCTGATATTGAAGTGAGAGTTTTCCATTACAAAGTAAAGGAATTGCTACGATTGATTAATGTTAAGGAAATTTTCGGTAAAAGCATATCTATATACAGTGAAATTTCAAAAACGAGGTCTCCCGCACATCCATTTACTCTTAACATTAACGGAAGATTGTATGTTTCGAGAAATTTCTGACATTGACAGTGTGGTGTCAGCCGAAATACCAGATCTCGAGGATGAAGCGCTATACGAGTTGGTAAGGCGTCATATGGCACATGGTCCTCGCTGATCTTCGAATCCTTCTTCAGTCTGTATGAAAGATGGCGTATGTAAGAAAGATTTCCCTAACAGTTTCAGCAAGAGACGAAAGATAATGCCAATGGTTATCCTTCGTATAGAGGAAGAAATAATGGACGGATTATTATAAAAATAATTCGAGGCATTGACATTGAAATCGATAGTCGATTCATTGTTTCCTACAATCCATTTCTTCTACTTTACTTGCAAGCTCATATTAATGTTGAAATATGCTCAAGTGTTCGGAGTGTTAAATACATCCACAAGTATCTTATATATTAAAATCCACAAGTATGTGTATAAAGGTCATGACTGCAGCATTGTTAAAATATGTGCTGAAGGCGAAACGGTGAACTACGATGAAATTACTTCTTTCCTAAATGCTAGATATGTTGGTCCAACAGAAGCCGCATTCAGGATGTTTTCATTTCACATGCATGAACAGTCACAATCGTGCAATTACCATTTCACTTGCCAAACTTGCAAAATATCTATTTTAAAAATGACAAGGCTCCTGATATTTTACTTCAAGCACAGTTTCGCAACACGGAATTACAAGCGTGGTTCAAGTTAAATCAAGATTCGCAAGCCAGACGTCCGTATATATATATCCTGAAACACCAGTACGTTACGTCTGGAATAAGAGCAACTGCCAGTGGCAAAAAAGAAAAAATGTTTCAAAAACTATAGGCAGAATGTACAATGTTTCGCCTAAAGAAACATAAAGGTATTATTTTCGCCTGTTATTGCTTCACGTCATAGGTGCTACCAGCTTCCAGGATCTATGAACACACAAAGAAGTTGTCTTATCTACTTTTAAAGAAACAGCTAAGGAGCGAGGTTTGCTGATTGACGATTCTGAATGGCAGCGTTGTTTGGCAGAAGCGTCACAATTTCAGATGCCTTCTCAGTTACGACAACTGTTTCTTACATATGTATCTTTCAGACCCCTTCAAATGTAAGATAGTTATGGGACATTTTCAAGAATTCATTATCAGAAGATTATCTGCAGTTTCACGAACCTAACATTGCATATCAGTCCATTCTTGTACATATTTCTAATACATTAAAGCTCCATGGACTTCCCATTACTTCTCTCGAATTGCCAGCTATTATTGATAATTTCCCTCAGACAAATTTACCAATGAATTATCCAAAACTTAATGAGGATCAATTAAGTCGGATGATAAACCAAGCAAATGGAAACCAAACGGCTATAATTACAGAAATGTCTTTACCAGTTGCACAAATCTGGGGTTAAATATAGTTCTGTTGCATGGACTGGTATTGCAGCAATGTTACTACCTCAGGGGCGCACTGTACACAGCCAGTTCAAGTTACCTCTACATTTACATGAATGTTCTATTTATTAGTTGCTCCTATTCGTTTAAAACCACGGTGGTTCATGAAAAAGAAACAAAGAACACAGGAAAACGAAACTTTATATAATGTTAACCTTTTAAATGATCCCAGTATAAAATGGCTATACCAAAACAGGCTTGATAATCACATTCAGATGATTCCACTTTCTGACGATGTGGAAGACGAGTGGTCCAATTTGAGTTCAGCTCTAAAACAGTCAGCATTTGAAAGTTTGGGAGAAAAAAGAAGATGACAAAAGAAAAAGGGCTTAAGAATTTGGTACGAAGAAATTAAAAAAGTAATCTCCGAAAAAACAAATTCATATAAAAAGTTTCTGTCAACTGGTAAATTAGAAGATAAAATTGAATACCATCATAAGAGAGCAATAGCAAAAAGAGAAGTTCGAAAGAAACACAGGGAAAGTTGGGAAAACTTTGTCTCGTACCTGGAGACTGATATAACAAGACCACAACCACAAACCTATAAAATTTTGAAAAAACTAAATAGGGAAGTAAAAGAAGATGTAAAAATTAATGCAATATCTCACAAAGAATGGCTTGAGTATTTTCAGAGCCTTTGGTCGAGTCCAAATATTGAACAACTTGTTTTACAAGCATCTAACAACAAGTCATCGGAAAATATTACACTCGAAGAATTATAACAGGTCTTGAGGAAACTTCGAAATGGGAAAACACCTGGAGAAGATTCGATAAATGCAGAAATGTTGAAATATTCAGGCGATGCCTTCAAGAAAAGATTTCTCAGATTATTGAATTTAATCTGGATGGGTAACAGGCCCCCAGAAGATTGGCAAAAGGCAATAGTAGTTTCTCTTCATAAGAAGGGAAATATGAAAGTTTTGGAAAATTATAGAGGAATAAGTATACTTAACTCTGGACACAACATTTTTGCAAACATTGTTAAAGAAAAATTACTGAAACATTACTCTGAGTTAATAGGGAATGAACAACGTGGGTTTAGAAAAGGTCGCACATGTGCAGATGCCTACTTCACCTTAAAAATTTTGATCGAAAAACGCAGGGAGTTCAATTTGGAAACACACATATCATTTGTTGATTGTAAGAAAGCCTTTGATTTTGTTGACAGAAACAGACTTATTGACATATTGGCCAGAGATGGTGTCCCCCAACAGTTAATTGATAACATTTCCAACATGTATAGTGGTACTCTTATTTCAGTAAGGTTAAGTAATCATAAATCCGAGTGGAAGCCAATCAGCAGAGGGGTAAGACAAGGCTGTGGACTCTCTCCATTGCTATTCATAATCTACATGAGTGCTATAATAAAGGAATGGAGGTGTGAAAGACATGGTTCAATACCTATCAGCAGGCATCTAAAAAATTTAGATGCTATACTATTTGCTGATGATGTTGCATTGGTAGCAGCATCTGAAGATGATCTGCAGTGGTCAGTTTTCAACCTCCAGAAAGTGGCATCAAAATTCAGCATGTGCATTTCTACTGAAAAGACTAAAGTAATGGCCTTTAAGGGTACGGACCCTATCCCCAGTAAAATTTGTCTGGATGGTAAAATTTTAGAAAGAGTTAACGAATTCAAGTATTTAGGATATAATTTATCTCTTCAAGAAGAACGGGACATAACTGCAAAAATAACTAATTATACCAGAACAACAGGAATCATTAATCATGTCATGAAGCCATCTCTTGTCCAAAGGCATACACGCTTGCGTTTGTATAACACATTAGCCAGACCAATCCTATGCTATGGCAGCGAGGCATGGACAATATGATGTCAGGACATCTCCAGACTCACAGCACGCGAAATGACCTTTATGCGCCGAACAGCAGGCCATACTAAATGGGATCATAAGAGAAACGAGGATGTGCTGAAGGAACTAAAAGTGAAACCAATAACTGCATAGCCTACATTTGTGACTACCAAGAGAACTGGAAGCATCATGTCCAAAGGATGGAACCTGGAAGATTTCCAAAGGAGATCCTTCGCTACCAGCCACGGGGAAATAGATCGATATGACGTCCGATGAAGAGATGGAGGGAAAGTGCAAGACCGTAACGGGACACTTGGCCCATTACTTGGAAGGAAGATGATGATGATGATTCTGTATCAGGAATAAAAGTTAACAGCAAGGAAGATTTTTATATTCTTTCAGCAAAATTCATCATTTGGGATGAAGCCCATATGGCTAATAAGCACGCGTTGATGTGTGTAAATCGGTTGCTCAAGGACATCATGAATAACGACGTGCCTTTCGGAGGAAAAGTTATCATCTTAGGTGGAGATTTTAGGCAGGTATTGCCTGTTGTGCCTCACGCATCTAAAGCAGCATCAGTCCAAATGTCAGTAAGGTTCTCTCCTTTGTGGCCATTATTCAAAATTTTTAAACTCAACAAAAATATGCGAGCGGATACAGTTCAACGTGACTTTGCAAACTTCTGCATACAAATTGGTAACGGTGAATACCCTCACGTCGATGGATAAAATTCAGAATTAGTCCCACGCTGAAAAACATTTCACGCTTTTCTATATTAGCGATTTTAGCACCTAAAAATGAACATAGTATAGAAATCAATGACAAGGTTTAAGACCTAATTCCAGGATCATCGAGAACTTACATCAGTGTGAATAATTTGATTACTGAAGATGAGAGTGTACTTCTACAATTCGCAATAGAATTTTTAGACAGCATAGGCATACGTGGATTGCCACCTCATATCCTTCGAATAAAAGAAGACTCAATTGTGATTTTGTTGAGAAATATTAATGTAACCCAAGGTCTGATGAACGGTACTAGACTGTTGGTTTGGAAGATGCATGGCAATTGCTTACACCTGGAAATTATTACTGGCGTAAATGTTGGAAACAATGTCCTACTCCCTCGCCTTGACCTTACGCCATCAGATACTTCTATGCCATTTTCCTTCAAAAGGAGGCAGTTTCTAGTACGTTTGGTTTTTTGTATAACTATCAATAAAGTTCAAGGTCAAACAGTAGATCAAGTAGGCATTTATTTACCTCAACCGGTGTATATATAGCCACGGACAACTTTACTGTATGTCGCAATATCGCGAGCAAAATCCTTTCATGACGTCAAAGTCCAAATAGAACCAAAAGGCAAGCGAACAGCAAATGTCGAATGGAAGGAAGTATTGTTAGAATTTTGAAACGAATGTTGCGGAGGAGCACAGACCTCAGCAAACGGGGCACAAATTAAATAACAATTATACAAGGACGTCCGCATCCCTAATACGATGGCTGTCCTGTGGTAATGGTAAAAAATATACTATTGTCCTACATCGGTGAGTACTATCCTACATCCTGTTATTTCATTCCCTCAGTTCTATAACAAAGATATACTCAATCAAATTTACAGCTTAATAAATATTAATTCCTTCTGTGTGAGTTATCTTTCCATTTCTCATCAATCGCCTTTACTTACTATTCTATCTGTAGGGGTGGAGGCGATAGCTGTCTTTACAGAGATGTGCAAATTATTAGATTCGATGTCAGTTTTCCAAAATTGCTTTTTTACTTTTCACGGTTTAATGCACTAAGTATGTTTACAAGGCGATGAAGTTACTTCAAATGTTTAACCAAGACTCCTAATTATATTTTCATTTAAGAAACTCAAACTAAAATTATTTTTTAGAATTTCGACTAACAGAGGAGCCTTGCAAATGCAAAATGCCACACGTTTCGTGGTTATTACTTCAATTTACTTTACGTGTGAATTTAGAGTGGAGGGATTTGGGGTCTTTTAACAGATGAACGCTATTGAACTATTCAAAATTCATGAACTATGCATTGAAATCACCTGACTTGAATTCGAAAGTCAATGAAAATTTGAAAATAGACCCAGCTCAGATAACCCTCGGAATCCAATAATCTGAAAGTTTCCAGACGCAATTCCTTATGGGAAAAGGTGTAATTCCACGGGAGAGGAAACACTACTAAGTAGGTCAACAAAAGAAGTTGGTCAATAAAATGATTTTGAATAAAATTAATTATGACTGATTAAAATTATTTATTTAATTCTATTAATTTGCACACCTCTATATGTTAACCAAGATCTCTAAATTCAAATATAAGAGACCCTTCTTTTATTTTAAATTTATACCATGGTTCATAAGTAGACAAAACACCAAATTGTACCGCTGTAGCCTTAAATTGTGTGGATATCTCTATCTACTTAGTACCGGAATAAAACCAAGTTCCCAATTCTTGGATGTAACGGGTAATCTCGAGAGCAACTTGATGAATTTTGATGCGGTTTTCACCATTCTGTAGAGGATTTCTCGATGAAGGATTAGGTAGAAAAACATTTATTTATGACCAAAAGAAGCCGATCATTTACGATTTCAGTGAATTGAGTTGAAGAAAAACCTAACGTCCATGTGTCTTTTAAGCTTACACTGGGTAAACCGTTAAAAATATCGATATCTCTGAGAATTGTTCAGCATGAAAATTTCTGCAAGAAAGTCCACGACAGCTCCCACATCGACCACTGTAAGTGTTTTTGCTTTTTCATTTCTTCCAACAATCTCCTTTCAGTGAAAATTTAAATGACTAGCTTCAGAGTGAGTTTACGAGCTTGCGAGCGACCTATCACCCAGCATCAAACTGCCGAGTCGTGTCGAGTTAATTCTTCAGAGAAGAGTATAGCTTATGTGTTTGGAGTTAGCTGTTCACCTCGGCTTTTCAGAATTCCGTCTGGAACCAGACGTCCGTGCGCCTTTTAAGCTTACGCAGGGTAAATAGTGGGACACACACACTGAGGACAGGCAGACACCCTCACATTTGATCTCATAAGTCTACTTCATCATTTTTCCAAAAGCGACGGTACCGTATATGTCTGTTCAGGTCACTAGCATGAAGACATGCAAATGTCATATGGACAGAAGTGCTGTAGGATTGTTGATGTCAATGCTGCGGAGCAGCACGAGTCTTATAGTAGGTTATTAAATGAAATTAGTTTTATGGGAATATCTCAAAAACTGTTGGTTTTAGGGCCTTAAAATGTAGTTTTCGGGGGCATTTTACGGCCCCCGAGTTTTGTTTCTCATATTGAGAGGTTGAAAATAAGCTTTGTCTCGTCCTTCTACGCCTATTTCAGCATGTATTTTAAGGAGGTGGGCCCCCTTTTATGAGAGGTACGGAGAAGAGTTACCTCAATGATTAGTGTGGTGCCTCTGATGGATATCTGTATCAAATTGTACGTTGATCCGCCCAGCCGTTCTCAAGTTATAAGGACTCAAACTTGTCCATAGACAGACAAGCAGACAGACAGACAAAAACATATTTTTGCGCGCATCCGTCATAAAACAGTCTGAAACGCGCAAATAACTGAAATTTCCGTGGAAATTCAGAAAAAACAGACAAACTTTCATTTTTATATAATATAGAGATCACACTATTTAAACAAATTGTCGATATGGTATATTGGTATATAAAACTCAGCAGTTTATGACGTGTCTTGTGTGGGATTTCACCTAGGAACATCAAGCTGTCTCATCAGCGGGCTCTCGGTGTCGACGTCTGGACCCCCACACGAGTAGCGAACTGTGCACTACCTCCCTTCATATGAAGCGCACGTGCGTATGATATTAGAGTGCAATTCGTCACCACTTCGGGTAATTCTGTTTCTTTTGAATGCTAATTTGCTACGATTGGTTACTAGTGTCGTTCTCACCTGCTGTGCTTCAGGGTTACAGGATCGAATCCTGGTGTAGGCAGTTGGCATTTGAGGGTGCGCAAATGCGAGGGAGCCGTGTCAGTAGATTTACTGGCACGTTCAAGTGCCCCTTCGGGGCAAAAATCTGGCACTCCGTCGTCTCTAAAAGCCTCAGTATTTAAAAAGCTTGCCACGGTGGGTGAGTGGATAGCGTGTCGGTCTACTAACCCTAAGATTGCAGGTTCGCTCCTGGCCGTGGTAAGTGATTTTTTGAAAGGCGGCAAAAATACAGCACGCATTTCATACGATGTTGGCATGTCAAAAAACCCATTTGAATTCATTAGGCCGTGTTCATAATGGCAAAATTAATCTCCGGAGTTTCCGCCAACACAAAGTTCCTCATTTCTCTACTAGAAAGCGCTATAGTGTTCAAGGAGCTTAGATATCTAACCTCCTTGACTTTCATAGTGATTCAAGGATCAACGAAATTCGACATGCAAGCTACCCTCTGGGTTTCAAATTACAAAGCTTGCACCCGGCACCCGAGGCCATATGATAATAGAATAAAATAGTATTTAAAAGGGGCGTATAACCAATAACATTATTATAGGTTACTTGTCAGCGCCCCATGTGTATAGATCACCCACCCAGCTTTACTATTACGGGGCTGATAGGAGCCATAGTCTTCCTTAAAGTTTATTAAACCCAATTCATAAACCAATAAATATATTTCCGTTCACTTTTCCTGTACTATTGAGACGATTTGGAATATTTGGGCACAAACCGCACCTTCTATAGTAAAGTCATCGTTACTTCCGACTTGATGTTCCAGTGCTACGTTAGAGCTGTCTGGCGGTCAGAAGTGAAATCACTTGAACTAACTAATCACAGGCAGTCATTGAAATCGATATATCACAAGAAATTGAGTTTCGTTCGCGATGTCGCAATTTGCTGTGATATATCAATTTGAATGGCTCCCTGTGATTGGATAGTTAATGTGATTTCACTTCTGACCGCTAGATAGCTCTAGCGTAGCTCTGAAACGTCAAGTCGGAAGTAAGGAATGCTTTACTACAGGGTGATATTTTTTTTAATTTTTTTTTTGCGGAGCGGGGTCAGCGGCCAGCTGTCAGGCGCTCGCACACCTTCCGCCAGCCAAGCAAACTCGGTCTGCAGATTGCGTGGAGGTAGAAATCGTAATAGAGTACATAAATTAATGATAATTTCACCAGCAATTCATGATTAAAGAAATTACCTTTTCACAGAAGATGCTGAAAATGTTCTCCTTCAGCTGACAGACAGGCATTGTACCGTGTAAATAAATTAGCGTTTACATGTTGTAATTCCTTTCCGTTGTGAGGGATATCTGCTTCCGTATATTGTTCTCCAGCTCCACTAGAGTACGGGTAATTGATCTGTACACTTTGTCATCATGATTTTCTGGAGAATTTACCATTAATTGATGTTGTCTGTTACGGTTTCTACCTCCGCGCAATCTGCAGACCGAGTTCGTGCACGTGCTTGGTAGCTGGCCGCTCGCCCCACTCCAGCAAAAACAAATCACCCTGTATAACTCCTGGTTTAAGAGCTTGAGTTTTGTGAAACATACGCCTTAGGATTTTATATAGACTATATGATTTGTATCATTTCCCTAGACCAGGGCCATCCAGTTTGCGCTCCGGGAGCGCGGCCGCGCTCGGGAAGCACTGGGCAGTCAGACTAGCGCTCCTTCCCCTACCACCACTACACTGTGGCAGAGAGGAGACGGACGATGTTCGGACCACGGTGACTAAATACGTACGTACAGTCGTGCGGCCGATGGCTCTTGTGGGATTGTTGACATATTAATAGGGCTCTTTTGCCATAACAAATATACCGCATATACAAATCGAATGGTACTCCGATGTATGGAATGTGCAGGAAACGAACACAAGTGTTAAGTAAAGAATATTCAATATTGTGATTTTTTCCAAACTGAAGGTAGGAAGCTTGTAGTTTAACGTGACCGTTAATCTTGAGATCATGAGCCACGGGACCTCCTTTTAACGTGGAATCCGAACCATAGGACATGGCATTTCACATCGAAAATCTCACATGCATTGACCGGGAATCGAATCCGGTCCACCTTGGTGAGAGGCCAACAGCTTGACCGCTGCACCACCACGCCCCTATATTCCAAACTCAAATGTGAACATATTAGAGAGGAAAATTCAACAACAAATTGTGGTCTTTTTAACACATTACATTTCTGTTGCACACTAAACATTTTGCATGCCCTTTATAAGCTCTACAGAAAAATTAAATTTCCCATTCTACTTTAAAGACTGCTGCTTTACCACTCCTTTTTTTTGTATGCTGTTCAGTCATGACCACTGCGAAACTGATTTACTTACACGCTGTCAAAAAAGCGCATTGGACTAGATAGCTACTGATGGATCGTCTGCACACTTCAGCGTGCTCAGCCAGCCAAGCTCCCCCCACCACTTCTGAAACTACCTTCCACCAAAGCGCTCGGAGCACTGCCTTAGAGCGTGGCCGGAACTCGAACGCTCGGGGAGCGCTGTCTGGATGGCCCTGCCCTAGACTGAAGTAACACTGCGTTGTCTCTATTCCAGGGGGTGAAATATGCACGGTTTATTGCGCATAGGCTCACAGCTAATAAACTCCCGTAAGTTGAGCTTGGGTGATATTGGGGAACATTTAGTCTGACGATCAAGATATCCCCCACCATCAACCAAAACGACCTCATTGGTGATTTACTGCACTTGTGAACTTGACTCTCTATAGAGACAGGAGAATTTCGTGGGATGTCTCTATGGCCCTATACTGTGTTCCTCGGCTGCCACTACAGTGGGAAACGGTTTTACTGGTGCCTGAGTTGCATATTATTTACTCATTGTGTTAAAGAATATTTAGTAAAGACTCTGAGTCTTCCTGGCTGACGTACACGAAGGCCTAATCAGAAAGGCAGCACATTCTGTTCGCCGAGTCGAGATAGCGCGCGTAAATACTTGCACGTGGTCACTTGGCTACCCGATCAGGGAAACACGCCCAGTTCATGTCATCGGCTCTGCTGGACAGGGGTAACCAAGAAGCTCCGTGATCATTAGTCATGCCGTAGCCCTAGAAAAGACAAGACTTGCTGCACTGTATACTGTTGCCTGCCATAAGCAGATAAGAACTAATTAATTAATTAAATAAATACATAAACGAACAATAAATAAACCACGCTGTAGCATGTAACCGATAAGTCAGCCCGCTTCACATGTAGGCTATACACAGCAATGAAGTTGGCGTACTTTTAAAAGGCACAGCTCTATGCATCCCTTGCGGGCAGCTCTGTAGTCATGTGTACAACTGTGTTTACTTCCACTGTCTCGACTCGGCGAACAGACTTTAGTTACGCACTTCATAGCATATGTGTATCATTTCCCAAGACTGCAATTTCAGTCCTTTGTCCAAATAAGGGAGTCTCAACTTTTACCCCGCTCCCTTTTCCTTCTCCTTCTTAACTACTCTTTCCGCTGTTCTACTTAATATGGTGCGTATGCGTATTTCTACCAAGGTCCATACAGTAGCTTCTGGCTGTTCTCTGGTGACGAACTGAGGAATTTATCTTGTTTTTTGTAAGCTCATTGACACATTCTTTGGCCTCATTGTATTAATTCTAATGAAAAAGGAGGCAAGGTTCCTCTCGAAACGTCTAGGTTTTTTAAATTTTATTTTCACACGGCTCTATCCGAAAAGTATGAACAATTTTAATAATATTCCAGGTCGTGATAGCCTTAATCTACACAACTTAATTAATGATAACTTGGTATTTCCAACCTCGAGAAAGCTTGTAGTAAATCTTGTGGAGCGAAACTCACTGACATACAGGGAACGTAATATAATTAACTCGAACTGCCCGAGGCACCACCTTATTGCACACTTGCCAACTTGAATCGATATCTCACCGTCTTATAAAACTGAAGTGATGAAACTTGGTAAGGAGATTAATTTATTACAGAGATTTTGCCTGATCAAGACACTAAGACTTGGTGGCCGTACCTCCTGCTAAAATTAAAGTAAGAAAACAAGAATCCATTGAAAAGTAGCTACGAATATTGGTAAAAGAGAACTCTCCTGGGGGAGATTTCACCTGTGTATGTCACAATGTACCAATATGAATATTACACGCATAAGCAATATTGAAAACACCACTAGGTGTCAGTGACATCTGGTAGCGAACGTTGAAACTACTTTAAATTAAACGTAGCTTGTAGTTCACCCCCTGGGTGTCCACTTGAAGCAGCTACAGCCTCTGGCGAGCCGAATATGGCCTGGGACACTCCCGGCACTGAAAGTCATACGCTAAATAAAAATGAAAATCCACAGCTTGCTTCCAGTCGTTCGACCGGGTCAGGGAATGGAATGAATGGAGCCCCCATCTAGCGGCGAGGATATGAACTGTGCCGGCTGACGAAGCCTGTCGCACTCCCATGGGGCAATGATTAAATGAATGACAGATGAAATGAAATGATAGTGGAGAATGTTGTTGGAAGGAAATTTGTGACAGGGAAAACCGGAGTACCCGGAGAGAAACCTGTCTGTCTCCGCTTTGTCCAGCACAAATCTCACATGGAGTGACCGGGATTTGAACCACGGACCCAGCGGTGAGAGGCCGGCGTTCTGCCGCCTAAGCCACGGAGGCTTACGCTAAATAAATAAATAAATAAATAACCTAATGATCTTTGTACTTGGTACTTGGTTTGTGGTCGGGAACATTATTATTATTATTATTATTATTATTATTATTATGCTGATACGGAATAGATCCAATTCAAAACTCTTGCCACACTGTGTGAAACATGTCATTGTTTGAAAGGTTTTCATAAACACTTGGGCTTATTTCGCCATCGACCAACTTGGTAAAACATCCCCAGACCATCAGAGCTCCAACACTAAATTTCACTGTCGGCACAATACTCTTTGGTGAATACTGTTTACTAGGTTCATACACGCCCATCTGAGTGCCACAATGTATACCTTGTCTCATTTCTTGATACAACGTCCTTCCACTGCTCCACAGACCAATGGCGACGTTGTTCGCACCGCTGTATGAGACGTCACGCATTCAGTCGTATGGTCAGCGGCTTATGCGCAGCAGCACAACCATGAAACCGTGGTCGTAGCGCTCCTTACGGATTGTCCTGTAAGTGATCTCCATATCTGACCTGCAACGGAAGATATCTGCAATAGTACACAAGAACACCTGACTATTGGTTCGCCCAGTACGCTTTAATGTTAGGCGGTTTTTATCAGAAAATTTCTTAGACCTACCTAAGCGGTGATAGTGTTCAGTGTTTCCCTGACATTTTCACATCACAAAAACATCGCTAACAGTAGATCCTGTGTAATCTCTCTGACGGAATGTGGGTCCTTACAATCATGCCCCTTTCGAACTCACTATGTTCTCTCCGTTGATTCATTCTGCCGTAACTTACTTCTATCATGTTGACCCATTTAAACATTACATACCCTCGGATGCATAGCATTAGGTCACAGTCTACGTTCAGTGGTGTGGCTGGGGACTTTGGTGTTGCCGTTCTTTCATTACTTTGAGAGGCCTGGACATCGTGATCATTTAGCCCCATGTACTTGGATGTGTGCCATCTTTATAATAACCTGTGTTCTTGTGATGTATGTAGTTGTGTGTGCTTTTGTAATACAAGTAAAGATTGGGAAGGAGGCGGCCGTGGCCCTAAAGTTAGAAACCATCCCGGCATTTACCTGGAATAGAAGTCAGAAACCACGAGAAACAATTTACAGAATGGGGAGATAGGAATGGAATCTACCTCTTCTCAGTTTTATTTCACGAGGCTGAGTGTATCTCCGTTCCAGCACTCAGACCAGTATTTCATTACTAGGCAGAGCCGGGGATCGAACCTGAACCTCCGGGGCCACGGTAACGAATGCTGAACCACTAGGCCACGAGGTAAACTGATAGGAGGCTATTAAACCATGTTTCAAAGTGTGAAATTGGAACTTGTAGATATTTTTGAGTTTCTTGGGGTCTTACCAACATAGAACCGACAGTAGTGGCTACGCTGGTTAAAGCGCAGCGTTAGGTCATGGGGCCAAGCTCTCTGCTGACTTGGTAGATGTGTGGGTTCGAGCCCCACCGTCGGCTGTCCTTGAAATGGTTTTCCGTGGTTTCCCATTTTCAACACTAGACTAATGCTGGGACAGTACCTTCTGACAGGCCACGGCCGCTTCCTTCCACATCCTTGCCCAGTTTCATTCATCTTCATCCATTCCATCTCTCATCCCGACGCGCAGGTCGCCCACGGGCGTCGACTAGAAAGACCTTCACTCGGCCTCCCAGTAGGCTACACGACAACAACAAAAAAACATAGAACGATGTTGCACTAAAAATGTGTTCGACTTTAGCAGGTAACTTCAAAAGTTACATGCACATGCGCATACCATAATGATTCCCAACAATCACGCAGGAGCGTTCTTCGGCCACTGTAGGTAGATTTGATAGGAAGTGAAATACTGTATAAGCACGCACCACTCGCATATTGACAGCAATAGCAGGCAAGGTCAACATACAGGCACGCGATAGGGATTAGAGACCCAAGTGAAAATAACCTTATCTTGTGGTGAATAATACAAGAAAGTCGTATATATTATGCCTGATTCGTGACACACACACGAGACTTAGTACTTGATCACGGCTATTTTAAATGTTACAGCAGTTCTTTCATGTCCCTTTGTATTGACAGAAGTTATAGAAGAGTGAAAACTCGTCGTTGTCCTACCGTTCTAACAACTTGAACGTACGGTACGTACATTACCTTCTATGTAAAAATTGTTTATTCAGCCGGTCAACCCACATACGGGAGCCCTGGTATCTTAGGTGGTTTATCTTCATATATTTTATTTCAGTAGTATAGATCCCTCCTAGGGGAGCGTGATGGCGCAGTGGCTTAGCTGCTCGTCTTTCACCCGGACGGCGGGGGCTCGAATCCCGGTGACAGTGGGGTGGAATTTTCACCTGAAAAATCACGTAGCGTCAGGAAGGGCATCCGGCCTTAAATCCCCGGCCAAAACCGAA
Source organism: Meconema thalassinum (assembly GCA_946902985.2). Taxonomy (NCBI): domain Eukaryota; kingdom Metazoa; phylum Arthropoda; class Insecta; order Orthoptera; family Tettigoniidae; genus Meconema; species Meconema thalassinum. Next base: position 1,027,598,556 of record OX336388.2, read on the forward strand.
ATGAGCCTGGTTGGCTCCGGTGACCCCATTTAATTGGGAAGAGCCGAAGGAAGAAAGAAAGAAAGAAAGAAAGAAATATCCCTCCTGTGGCGCTCACAAGCGACCGATCGTGACAAATGAGCATTCAAATGAAACAGAATAGACATTAGCAGTGACAAATTGCACTCTAATTTCATAAATATCTATAATTTCTTTAAAAAATGTATTTTAAAAATGTACGAAGTGTGCGATTTGCAGATACTGTTGCTGTAGGAAAATGCGCTCCATAGTTGCTGCCCACTTAACATTTTGGCCGCTGTGACGCCTGTTTCATGTCATTTTAACACTCTGAGGTCTTTCCTTTATTATTTCAGAAAGAGTAAATCAAAGGAATGAGTACTCAAATCGTATAATTTCATAAATATCGAATAACCAGTGAGTGTTATTATGATCCAATTTTCAGTGATTGCCTTCTTAAGTTAGGGAACGTTGAACTTGAAATTCTAACTGAAATGTAAATAGTGTTCTATAATCAATTGGCTGAAATAAAATAATAAACAACTTGTCTCCCTAAGTCACTCATTATAAACCTATTGCGGAAAGTGTGATTTATGAACATGCGAGATTTCTCGCACGGGTCCGCTAGAAATAACAAAATGACCTTCGTAAAATAGGCATCACAGGCGAAATTATACGAGATCGACTCCAGTTCAAAACACAGTAATCATTAACCATCATTTTGGTGATAAAATGAATGCCAGTACCAATAAATCATGGTCGCAAGAATGTAGGAATATTTTCAGTGCCCAGATGAAGAGATTTTGTGAGAAGACAAAAACATCATCAGCTAAATAAATTCTATCGTGCTCCTCAGATGGGCATAAAAAAAATGAAAATCCACAGCCAGCTTCCAGTCTCCGACCGGGTCAGGAATGGAATGAATGAAGCCCCCATCTAGCGGCGAGGATATGAACTGTGCCGGCTGCCGAGGCCTGACGCACTCCTCTGGGGCAATGATTAAATGAATGACAGATGAAATGAAAGGATAGTGGAGAGTGTTGCTGGATTGAAATTTTGACAGGGAAAACCGGAGTACCCGGAGAAAAACCTGTCCGCCTCCGTTTTGTCCAGCACAGATCTCACATGGAGTGACCGGGATTTGAACCACGGACCCAGCGGTGGGAGGCCGGCGTGCTGCCGCCTAAGCCACGGAGGCTTCTCAGATGGGCATAACGATATAAAAATAATAAATAATAATAGTAATAATAATAATAATAATCATATAAAATAGACTACTCAATCAACCTGTATAATACTTCAATAATACTTCTTACAAGATATGCTGCACTCTAGCTATGTACAAGTTGTCCGGGCGTGTAGGCTATGGTCCAGGCAGGATGTTTCACCGAAGACTGCGTTCAGCATTATTAACGATCCGCTCCCTCCATTGGCCAGCAGTAGCTATGAAGGCTGGCCACGAAACCCTAACCTGTTATATTAGATGGCACTACATAAACTATGGATAACGAGGGAGATGCAATTGTTTCGTTTGACTAGCGAACATCTTCAGAGTTGGAGTAATACTTGTATCTTGAATAATAAGTTTCAGTAGTTTGATTGCATTAATGATGCCGGACGTACCATGACCATGCCCAATTGCTAAATATATTTAACATTCTTTCTCATTTTGTGGAGCAACTTCTACTGTTCTTTAACATATAAAGTGAACTTAACTGCGTGCCTATAGCTCCAGAGTGAGGATTCATTATTTTTAATGACCTACACAAGGCCTTACAACACGCAAACTTCTATTTGCATGCTTTGGGGCTGCACCATCTTGATTATTGTTAAATAATATAGCACCTACGTGTTCACTAATCTCAGGAATCGGTCGTGAACGTATTACCAGTGCCAAATATCCCCGCACAAATTTAACACGCAAGACCAACACCAATTTTAGTTTTAATGTTGTCAACATCAGATATGAAAGTAATTTTGAAAACGAGTATTTCCTGAAGTAATACTCAGATGAGTAAAGTGCAGCGTCTGAAGTTCTCGAGTATCCGTCTCTCTTTTTCGCATTCCATACCAAGCATGCGTAAGAGTTAGCATAAGCGCAATATTCCCACTCAGAGATTGCCCCAAAATATTAAAACAAAGTGTTATATTCGACGAATTAAGATTTGCAACATCAAGAAGAGGCCCAACACAAGTGGGACAGGCTTTTCTGGGGAATTCATAGATTGCACAAGTAAACAAACCAACCATTTTGTGTTGAGTCTATTATTAAATGCATATATTCTGACTGTCTACATCGAACAATAACCTAAAACCCCATTCATTATTAATAACGTTTGCTTTTGTACTTTAAGCAATGATAAATAAATATTTGATGTTTTGGAACGAAGCTTGTAGTTTTACTTGAGCGTTAATCTCTCGATCATGAGCCATATGACCTCCTTTGTACGTGGAATCCGAACCATGGGACATGATATTTCGCTTCGAAAATCTCACATGTATTGCCTGGGAATCAAACCAGGCCTACCTTGGTGAGAGGCACGGAGCTTGACGACTGCACCCTCACGCCCTCCTTGAAGTTTCGGAAGACTGTTTAAGAGGTAACGGCTTCGAACACCTAAGAGAGGGGATATTTGAGGCAGTGGCGTAGCCAGGGGGTGTTACTGGGGGTTAGAACCCCTCCCTCCACCTTGGAATTTTTACAAAATGACTGATAATTAAGACGCTAAATAAACATGTCTTAAATTAAGTACCGGTAATGGTACTCGCTATGTGGGAAATCGTTATGGTTGTGTTGTTGTCGTTGTTGTTGTTGTTATTGTTGTTTTAAGGGGCGGAACTACGAGGTCATCTGCCTCTCTTAACACAGTTATGGTTGTGATTTGTGTCTGTATCACTGCTTGGAGATGTAGCCTACTGTTGTCGTATTCCGTCCAGTGTGTCTTCATGACAACGCATAACTCCCTACTTCCAGCGAGGCAATCCGCTTTCTTTCTTTTCTTAGCGGGAGGAAGGTTATATATAAATTAATGTAGTTTTAATTAATTCAAAATAAAATGTTTTAATAAGGACCTAGAAAATGCATTAACACTAATTTGGAGACCGTTAACGTTTTGAGTGTGAGATAGCAGAGTTGCTACATATTACTATGTCCAGCAATTCCCGGAATTACGGTTATCCCCCAGTTAACTATAACCCCTCCCATTGGACCATCTTGGCTACGCTACTGATTTGAGGACACTTTTTCCTGAATTGTCGGAAGATAAAATTAAAACTGGTATTTTCATTGGTCTTCAAATAAGGAATCTAATGGCCAGTGAAAGATTTCCACAATAACTCAACACCCACAAAGACGAAGCATGGTACAGCCTCAAAGCAGTGATCCATGGCTTCCTTGAAAATAAATAAGAAAGCTCAGAATTACAAAGAATTTATTTCCACTATGCTTGAGAACTTTAAACTGATGGGTTGCAGAATGTCCCATAAAGTAAGCGACACATGTTACATGCTTACTTGGCCCAATTTAAAGATAACTTGGGGGCATATTAAGAAGAGCAAGGGGAACGTTTTCACCAAGACGTGATGGACTTTGAGCAACGTTATCAAGCACAATATAATAGGAACATGATGGGTGATTACATTTGGGCGCCAGTACGAGAAAGTTCGTACCCACACAGAAGTAGTAGCAAAAGTATTCATTTTTAAAGCTTGTTTGTATTGTTTTTTTTTTGATTTGTAGATTAATGTTAACTATGTTTTGTAAATAAACGTGATGTAAATATATAAATTAACGTTTTCTTTTCGTTTGAACTTATACAAATAGAGAATGTCCATCAAATTTGAACTTCCGTTGTGGTAGCTACAAAAGCATACTTTTTTCATTTATTTAGGATCGTTTCAACTTACACAACTTCCTTGACTGTTGATGTTCTCTCCTGTTACGCCAATACTCTTTCATTCGTTGGCTCGCTCTTGCTCGTTCCCTTCGAGTTCTCTTGGGTTTATCAACGGACAGATCTGTCACTTCCGCAATTTTCCTACTGAACACTTTTCTGTTTGCAATAGCATGTGGCTTGGAGAAGAATGGGATGCCACATTTTTTAAGATCGTGATAAACTTCTTTCAACCATGGTACTTGAGTCTTTCTCCTTTCCTGAAATATGAGAATTTTATTTGCTAGGCGTTCCGATCCCATTCTTCTCAAGTGTCCATAGAAAGTTAGTCGTCTTTTCCTCATAGATGTTGAAATGAAATGTTCTCGCATTTTTATATAGCTCTTGATTTGATCTCAGGTAAACTCATTTGTTGTTGCTTTCTTGGGTAAACACTATTTTTCTCACAATAGTTAGGCATGAAAAATCAAAATCAGACATACAGAACCTAGATATCAAATACGTGTTGAATTGTGTAATCTCCCATATGGTTCTGATCTTGGACACACCTCCAACCATGATTCAATATGTTAGGCTACCGATAAACCATTAACCAAGAACTGGGACGTGTCGTTTGAACTTTCATCGCATACACACGGAATATTTATTTATTTATTTATTTCATACTGCCTTTCAACAGTAGCCTTTAAGTCTCAGTATAGTCGACTAGTTACATTATAAGAGTATGTACAATAGTAATAAAGTTCAGTGGCATCTGCAATGTTTATGTCCTTGTGAATGAACCCCGCGCGTAGCCATATATGTTAAATCACTCACCACGACAACGATGGGGACTTGCAGCAGGTCCGGAGATTGGAAGTTCGTATCCCATCGTTGACAACAACTATCCTGAGTGTTGTATTTCCTCAGATTTTCACTCTCCCCCAGGCAAATGCCGGGATAGAACCATATTTCTATTCCTGGGGAACCAACCACATTCTCGACCTTAGTAATTACAGTTACACATACTATTAGCCTACAATCATAATAGAATCACAGGTTATCCGAAAAATTGAGATCCGATGATGATCGCTTGACGATAAAAACTGTTCATCCAAGTGTATTTATTAATATATTGTAAGTTTCTTTTTATAATTAGGAAACCACTCCTTAATTAACTACCTTTCAGAAAATCTCACGATTAAATTTCTGCCTCATGAGGCAGAACAATGCAATTTATTAATAAGACAGTTTTGTAGTGATGGGAATAAAGAAATATGTGTATTTCTCTCTCATTCTGTATCCATACGTAGAGTATGTCAGCAATGTTTCTGGTCGTCACATCCCTCATTTTCTTGAGCAAGCCCTTAACTTAGTAGAGAATATTTCATGAAGATTTACACAGAGGAATACATCTACAAGTGTAACAGCAAGCGTATCTCACGAGAGAAATGCTAATTTATGTGCCATTAAGAAATTCTCCAGATATAAATATTCATTAGACCTTCAACTCCCTGTAGACGTGTTTCTGATCAAATGATAGCATGCGATACTTGTAGCGTAGAATGAATACTGTATTTTAAGGCGTGTACATTATAATTTACTTTCCCATCTTTGGAGTTGGTACTGTTTCGTTTTTAACCAACACGTGCATTGAAGAGTTGGAGATTTTTTGTATTCAGAGATGTGAGTCGCTTCTATTTTGGATTAAGTGACGACCATGTATATAGATGTGTGGATGAAGGAGAAATGCCTAGTGGTCTGCACTCACACTTGTAATTTTAGAATTATACTAATAAGTTACACATCCCGATCACCCTTGGTACTCATTCATGGAACAATGCTTAGTGTGTCGTACGTCCATGCCGCCATCATTCCCATCCTTCAAATATAACGAGACACTTTAGAGGAAACAATCTTCCAGGGGAATATCGCATGTTCTCATGCCACTGAGCCTCAACGGTGCATGGCCTTTAACCTGGCCTGCTAAGTTTCCGGACCTATCGATCACGTATGACATGTACTCGATCCTCTATCCCAGCCCTGGCAATCTCAGCCAATCTTGGTGACCACTTTTCACAACTCATAGTTTGTGCTGTGAGTTATTGTTTGATTTCATTGACTGTAGTGGCTTTAAGGGGCGGAAAAGAGACGTAATCTGCCCAAGTGTGCTTTAGTGAGTTTGCTGTAAATATTAAACATTACGTTGAACAATACGTTTTATTATTTCAATTTCCCAGCATTACAATTGTATAAAACTGCAGCGTTTCATACTTCACAAAATCCCTCACTGCGTAATTAAATGAAGATGTTGAAATAAAGGTTGGTTGAAATGTGGATTGTATGATTCATAGCACAATACACGAAACTTATACAATATATATTTAGCCCTTTTGATTCATTCTGTGGTCCTTGGTTCAATGAAATACATAAATGTGTAGATGACCTTATTGTTTACTTAGGCTAGGATAACCACTATGTACCAATTAGAAATAGATATAACATACTGCAAAGTACATAGAATGATTCGTTAATGTTTTCTATAACACGTTATTACATTGTATCTTAATACCAATATGACAATTGGTGTTAAGTGTTTAAGATATTTAACATCAGTTAACTTATTTGAAAGCTGGTTTGTTTGTTCGTTCGTTTGTTTACTCTCTTTTTGAAAATGTTTTATCTACTTTTGAGCATTTGTATTGATATTTTCTCAGCGTGGTTATTGTACTAGGCTATAGGAAGTGGCGATCCGAGATTCGGAACTCATTTATACCAATTGTTAGTTAAACTGTTTAGTCATCCCTTTCTCGGACCTAATGTCTGGTTTAATCCTATGTTGCAGATGTTTAAGTGTCGGGTGTAAACAAAAAAATGGAGAGGACCCCGTGGTACCTGTCTCGGCTGATTCAGTCACACCGACTGACCACAAATATTCCCGAAGATGAGGGCCCAGTCACTGTAACGATACCACCCCACGTGGCTGAAATAGGTGAGTTAATTGTACTTCTCTTACATCTGGAACTGATATATTATAGTAATACCAATTCTTAGTAAATGATCCTCCGATTGTCGTTACCTTATTGACTTTATTTATGTACTAGTTTCGGACACATTGTGTCCTTCTTCAGCATATAAGGTGCGTTCAAAAAGTATCGAGCCGGAGGATACCTTTTCTGCACCTGTGTGGATGGCCTTGCCTTTTTTTTTTTTTTTTTTTTTGGGTGGTGATGACTTTGGCTGCTTCCACTGGAGGCTTTGTCGTTTGGATTCTGGTTCGAAGTGATGACACCATGACTCATCTCCAGCCACCACTAAGGCCAGGAACCCATTCCCTTCCCTCACATAGCGCTGCAGATGACCAAGACAGTAGGCCATTCGACATGCTACCTGGTGTAGTTGAAGACTGTGGGACACCCATTGGGCACACACTTTGCGCAAGTGCAGTCGTTCCTTCATGATGGTGTGCACACTTCCGACGCTCAATCCAACCACGGCGGCTATGGCGTTCACTGTCACTCGGCGGTCCTGAGTAATGAGTGCATCAACCAGCTGGACGTTGTCATCGGTAATTCAGTGGGGTTCCTCAGACCGGGCATCATCGGCGGACGACACCCGTCCTTCCCTGAAGCGCTTGTGCCACGCCTTGACACTTCCAAGGGACATGCAGTGTTCGCCGTACACTTGTGACATTCGGCGATGAATGTCCGTTCCCCAAACTCCTTCCGCTGTCAGAAACCGAACAACACCTCTTTGCTCTTCAATTGACGCCTCCAAGTCACTGTTTGCAATGCGACTGGCAGCATTGGACGATTGATGCATGCTGCTGCTCGCTTTGTATCGTCACGTGACGTGTACGCGTGTCCTCTAGCGACGGGCTGTGACCTTCCACGCTCTGGTCAGAATCACACCTCGTTACATACGCCACGATTAGCCAATGTCATTTCCGGTTTGCGCATTCCAGCCTCCCGCTCGTTACTTTTTGAACGCACCTTATATATAATAAGTATTACTGCAAAGAAAAAGTATTAATGAATTGCGAGTATTTTATACATTATATGTCCTTCGGTTATTGTTAACCAACTATATATCACGAGATGTAATCAGTTAAAGATTATAAAATTAATAAACACTGAATTTTAAACATAAATATGTTAACCAACTTCCAACCTTACTAAATATACTTAAAGTATGGAAATTAATGAAATAAGATGTGTTACAAATGATTTTAAACATTTCTTTCTGAAAATCGAAGATATAGACATGTGGCAATAACGTCTATGGAAAGTATATGAAGCTCTTTTGAGTTATTCTGTAAATATTATCATAAATTCTGAATTAACCTATTAACGTTAATTGAAATGAGAATTTATCTTCTTGAAAATAATATTAAATATGTATTCTGTTGATGACGAATACAGTAATGTCGTTCAACTGCACATGAATGCGTAGTATGTTGGAAGTAGCATGTGATATGTCTTCGAAGGTGTTAACATTATTGTTTAAAATTGAGAGTACTGAATCTGATACTATTCAAAATTATATCAAAATGCTTCTTCTGAGAATGTACATTTCATGCTCTCGATATCCGGTTGCTATGATTGAAGACTAATGGTACCGATCACAAAACCTCAAAAATCTACGATGTTACAGGTGAAACCTTATTTGTAAAAATTAGATTACTAGACATACTGTGTTAGAAAAAAGATAGTTATTGAGGTTCTAAGGGGTGGAACTACGAGGTTATTTTAATTATTTTCGTGTTATCAACAAGGAGGTTAAGGATTTAATGGTAGTACATCAAAAGTAGGCTATATAATTTTAGATAAGGTATTTGGTTTCTGTTTTGGGATTGGGTTTCTTAATTTGAATAATTATACAATTTATATTTGGACGGGGAAGCCTCCGTGGCGTAGGCGGCAGCACGCCGGCCTCTCACCGCTGGGTCCGTGGTTCAAATCCCGGTCACTCCATGTGAGATCTGTGCTGGACAAAACGGAGGCTGACAGGTTTTTCTCCGGGTACTCCGGTTTTCCCTGTCAAAATTTCATTCCAGCAACGCTCTCCACTATCATTTCATTTCATCTGTCATTCATTTAATCATTGCCCCAGAGGAGTGCGTCAGGCCTCGGCAGTCGGCACAGTTCATATCCTCGCCGCTAGATGGGGGCTTCATTCATTCCATTCCTGACCCGGTCGGAGACTGGAAGCAGGCTGTGGATTTTCATTCAACTATAAAACAGAAAAGACCACCTTGTGGTGTAGTGGCTAGCATTGTTGTTTGTCAACCCGGAAGGTTCCGGATTCTATCCCCTACTCTACCAAGAGATTTAATTCTAGTTTGAGGGCTGGAGATGGGCGCACTCAGCCTCGTGAGCCTAAACAAAGAAGAAGTCGGTTCTTCTTTCACTTCAATCATCATATTAGTGTGTTTTCTGTGGTTTCTCCACTTGTACGCTAGGCAAATGCAAGAATGGCTCCTTACGTAAAGCCACGGGCGCTTCTTTCCCAATCCTAATCCCTAATACAAATATATGCACTATTACAGACACCACAATGACACAGGTTTTCAAACAAATCTTACATTTTCCCAAGTCCACAGAGCTAAATGCCAAAGATGTTGCAAGTCCCTAAATGAATTAACATTAAGAACATAAGAAAAGCTACAGAAACCAAACAAGACTATCGACAGTATAGTCTACCTCAGTGATTAAACGATTCGTACGAACACTTTTGTCTTTGTTCCTTTACGGAAGGAAGACATGGCTGAACAGTAATTCAGAGAATTGTAGATATTGATGTGTGGTATTGCCCTAGAGAAAACAAGGAACTATCTAAGGTAATGGCTCAATTTAATTATCTTGAAGTTAAGAAGAAGCTGTTTACCCTATATCTCCAAAAAATTCAATTCTTTGGTCGCACTGCACGTAGAAGAAGAAAAAAGTCGAATGTGAATGTCATTAAAAACAATGGATAAACAAATATAAGTGTTTTGCTAGGCATTGCTCGACGGAGCTGCGTGGTAGGCCTTCAGTAAAAAAGATACAGGAAATCGCTTATCTTAGTTAAGAGGTAAATTTATGAATGTTAAGACTTGATATCATTTTAAGAGAGTATTTCCTAGTTTTATTGGGAGCATATGGCGCAGTGACATTGCCGCTTGTCTTCTATCCGGTTGGCCGGAGTTCGAATCACAGTGACAGTTGGGTGGAATTGTAACCTGGAGAATCACGTAGCGGTAAGAAAGGGATCCAGCTGAAACATATTATGAGAAGGTGTTTCCCTCCGGTGAACCCCAAATAATTAGGATAAGGTGATGAAAATTATTTGCTAATTTTACGATATAACCTATAAGGTTTGTATTGTTTGAATCGCTGGTGGAAGGGCAATATGATTATATATGATTATATTCCATCGTGGTAAATTACCATACCTACTGTTCGGTTTGGAATTAATGCATCCAATAGTGAGCAGAATTGTACATTTCAAGGGAACAAAATACTAAAATAAATAATAATATTAATAATAATTTCAATTATGAGATTTCCTGGTGACATCGTCATCTAAGCCGACACACTAGAGGATTTGAATGAGTTTTAAATGGTATGGGCTCTGTCTTGAGGAAAATATTCATGATAAAAATTAATAAATATAAAAGAAAATATTGGAAAGGAGCCGAAAGAAATCAGAAGCCTCTTTGGACGTCGAATAGGCAGGTGAAAACTAAGGAAGTAGGAGACTTATATTACTTAGGAAGCAAAATAACCAGTGATGAACGAAGCAAAGGGGATATAAAAAGTAAGTTGGCTCAGGCAAGGAAAGCATTTCTAGAGAAAAGGAATCTGTTGACATCGAAGCATTAGGCATTAGATTTAGGCATTAGAAAGTCATTTATAAAAGTCATTGTTTGGAGTGTGGCGCTCTGTGGAAGTGAAACTTGGACTGTTGGAGAAGCAGAAAAGAGGAGAATAGAAGCGCTTGAAATGTGTTACAGAAGAATGATGAAGATCAGATGGGAAGATAGAGTGTCAAATGAAGAGGCATTAAGAGAAGCGGGAGAGGAGAGATGCTTCTGGCAACTGCTAATGAAGAGAGGAAATAGGTTGGTAGGAGACAAAATACTAACTCACCCAGGAATAGCAAACTTAGTTACGGAAGGAAGAGTCGAGGACAAGAACTGTAGGGGTACGCCAAGGTTAGAATATGTTAAAGGGATTGTTTCGGATGTAGGATGTGGTAGCTATGTTGAGATGAAACGATTAGCTCAGGACAGGGAAGCACGAGAGGTGCATCAAACCAGTCAATAGACAGAAAACTCAAACATCTATAATCATAATAATATTAATAAATACCTTGCAATCTATTGCGATGATGTTCACCTTTAATCACCGACTAGAGCAGTTTCGTATTGTTTGTCGCTGATAATTGAGTGTACCTACAATGGTTTAGCTATCTTTGTAATCATCATAGTTTTTATAACGTGTAAGTGCAACAATCATATACAGTATGTTTACATCACATTTCATTCACATCATCCATTCTTCATCAATTTTAATGTCACAATGACTGGCCATTAATTGAACTAGCTGATGAAGGGGCAGATTTTCAATAATACTACGCCTCCAAACATGTACTAGTGGTTAAATAAACACAAAAAGTATTGACTAGTCGGAACATAGTGTGTTGCAAAAATTTTATGTTCGACCCGGACTATTATATGTCAGAGAACTGTACTATATTGAAGCTCATTATAACACTATTTTTCATTATGAAACAGTTTCTTCCACCAATCAGAGCTCAAGAAAAAGTTGTTTGACCAATTAGATAATTAGATGCGCTGAGTTCCGCAGCCTTCTAATTTAAATTTCACTGCCTGGCCTAGTGTCATAATAGGGTAATCGAGGAGGCCATGATCAAATACCATGCATTCTCTGCATTCTCATGCGCTCTGTTCAGTACATAAAACTGGCGAAATCTCGACAGATATTTAAAAATATTTATGTTCGAACATAAAATAGTTATATTAATTATCATCGAACATAAACAGTATGGTAATTATAAAACTCGCATACACTCGTTTTATAAACATACTCCTATCTTAATTATTGCCATTATAGGCTCGTTGCATAATGTACTATTATACTATTGTACTACAATAGTAAATTTCCATTAATGAAGATTTAAAATTTGAACACAGTCATCAGGATCTGATAATGGCCACTTGAGGGTCAAAACGCGTAATCCTAATTTGCCCCATTTAATTCTGAATATTAACTAATACATGTAATTTTTCCCAGGAGTGTATTTACATATTTATATGTATCTTGTACCCTGCCCATTCATTGGACCCAATCGTGTTGACCGACTGAAAGACTACCAAAAGGCAATTAAATGAAGTGTAACGCAACCGGGCCCGAGGGCATTAGCTCTGTTTGCTTCTCCGTCCGTCTACTAGTCCAAACATTCCTACGTTTGCCATTGTTACTACGTTATTTCTCTCCAATTTGAAAAGGACCGTGTAATTAACGGTTCAATAAAAAGTTCTAATGAGGGTGAATTTTAATGAGTTCTTTGCCTTACTTTTTGTATAAAACCCTCAGCTACTGTTGGACTTTCATCGGCTACTCGCAGCACTGAATAGCTAATATAAATCAGCTAAGTAGGTTAAACAGTTTTCTTTTACAGTGTGCCCACTTAAAGGTGATACGATAATCTTAAACGACTAATACGTGCGCTTAATGGCAAGTTTTTCTCAGTGACGGAAATAACTAAAATTAAATTTGATGAGATAAATATGGCAGGTTGGTTCCTCAGGTTAGAGACTGCGACAACGTGGTCATGTAGCTTCGTCTACTTTGGGTGTGTGTAGAATCTGTCTGATAACTGGTGATAAATTTGATAGCTGTATTAGTGTGTATTATCTGGTTGGTTCCCCAGTTTAGGGGCTGCGACAACGCGGTCATGTAGGCCCGTGTACTTTGGGTTTGTGTAGAATCTGTCTGATAACCGATGATAACTGTGATGGCTGTATTAGTGTGTGTTATCTTTTTTTAATTCAGGTAAGGACTGCAGACATTCAATTATCAAGTAGTTCCTACTTTTGCTACCAAACGCCACCGTCAATGACAACTACTTCTGAACTTGGTTACTAGATGCCATCGCAGTCATCCCCTGGCGACGAACGTTGGAACCTAAGAGCGTTAGTCAAATCTAACCTATAATTTAGCTTCACACAAGTGTAATTAGTGGGAGGTTATTTTATATGCCATCAATCTATGACATGGGACCGCCGGCTTTACTTCCCCTCCGAAGGAAAGGATACTGAGGGATTTTAACGCTCTTAAAAAATCCAATGACTTCGGCCGGGTTTGAACCCGTTATCTTGGGCATAGGAGTTCAGCATGCTACCAACTACGCCACCGTGGCCGCCTACAAAATGACATATGACCGTATTGTTTAAGTATCACGTAATGCATGTTGCAGAAAATCAGTTTTTCAAAAAGGTGGTAATATAATATACACACATTTTCAATTTTCCTGATGTAGCCTATGTATGTCTACTCATTATTCTCGTTTACAACAGGGCCGGGGATGGGATGCGATGAAAGTCTATGTGGCCGATGGTTTTTATGGCTGGATGCCCTTCCTGACGCCAACCTCATGAAAGGAGTTAATGAGAGATGAAATGAATGAAGATGAATGAATCTTGGCACGGATGCGGAAAGAAGAGGCCGTATCCTGTCTTAAGGTACCGTCTCAGCATTTACCTGGAATTGAAAATGGGGAAACCACGGAAATCCATTTCAAGGACTCTGATTGTGGGGATCGATCCCATGTCTACCGAGTCCCCATGGCTTAGTGCTGCGCGTTAGCGAGCGTAGGTACTGCTGTCGGTATTGGCCATTTTCCTGAGAAGATTTATGAACATCAATATTTGACAAAGATTCCCTTTGTCAATTCATTTATAAGTGATGTATCTGCAAGTCCTGGTATAATAACTGAATTGTTTCTATATTCAAATAGTTTACATGCACAGAAATGTTATTGAATACTCCATATAAGCATATTATAATAGGGGGCGTGGTGGCTCAGTGGTCTAGCTGTATGCCTCTCACCAAGGCGGTCCGGGTTCGATTCCCGGTCAATGCATGTGAGATTTTCGAAGTGAAATGCCATGTCCTGTGGTTCGGATTCCACGTAAAAAGGAGGTCCCGTGGCTCATGATCTCAAGATTAACGGTCACGTTAAACTACCAGCTTCCTTTCCTTTTCATATTATAATAAAAACAAACTTGACGAGCCTTAGAACATATGATGTGTAACATCTGACATAGAAGAAACCTTACATGAAATTGTTGATACACCGGTATTGTACGTCTACCCCTTATTATTCCCGTTTTCCTATTAGGGGCCGATAACCTAGATGTTAGGCCTCTTAAAACAACAATTATAATCATCATCGTTTTCCTACGGGGTCGGGGTGAGATGCGATGGAAGTCTTTGTGGCGGATGGTTTTTACGGCCGGATGCCCTTCCTGACGCCAACCTCACTAAAGGAGTTAATGAGAGATAAAATGAATGATGGTGAATGAAACTGGGTAAGGATGTGGAAGGAAGCGGCCGTGGCCTATCAGTATTTGCCTGGAGTTGAAAATGGGAAACCACGGAAAACCATTTCAAGAACGGCAAATTGTTGATACACCGGTATTTTATAATATTATTGGCACAAATATTAATCTATTGTAAAAGGGAGTGCTTTACAGATATTGTAGTTTATAATACGGAACTCATTTTATTAGAGGTTTTGTAGCTTCCACCAATACTAGCCTAAATAAAGAATACGATATGGATCAACTAGATTAATAGACGCGACACCGCTCATAACCTTAAATTCCCCATAAATAGGCCAACTTACGAGAAAATGCAATGTGCACAGCAGTAGATCATGAAAGGCTTGCCCAGTTCCTCGACCTCTTGATTCACAGACCAACACGTAATTTCATATGGATTCTGTTAAAATGAGTCATATTGATATGATACATATCGTTTAAAAGAAAACGACAATGTGGCAGCAAAAATATCTAACCCGTCCAGGATTCGAACCCGAGATCTCTAGATTCACAGCCAAAGACGCTAACACCACGGTTATTTCGACCAAGCGAATATTGAGCACAAGATGGTGAGTTATTTTCACGTACCAATAATACTGAATCACGGAATTAAGTTTCATTTATATGTTGCTTGTTTCGATAATGTTCCTGAGTGAAATTCAGTTTAAAATGCCTTATGAATAGGCCCTCTTCTGACTAAAGAGAATGTATTCAGGAATAGTTCATGAAGGCTTGCTCAGCTCCCGTATAAACACAACGATATATATTATATTGATGACTGCATTACCGTTATGTGGGTTAATATTTGAATAGCCATTGTGCAGAAACATAATACCGGCATTGCCGACTACTTACAATGTTTCGTATTAAAGCATTTTATCATTTAAATACTGATATGAAGATTTCGAATATGTGCCATGTGCTTTGTTTCAATCAGTTGACACCAGAGTTCACATGAGCGTTTACCGTCAGAATGAAAGTGTTCAGCAACGTGATCCAGCTGGCAGTGCGTCTTACACACTTCCGTCCGATCCACTTCCGTCCCATTTTTTCTAAATAACTCCCACAAAAATATCCAGCAACCGAGTGGAAAGATCTTTCACATCAAAAACATAAACTATAAGAGACAGATGTTATCGTGTTGGAAATCATGTTTCAGTGTTGCCTTAGTAAATGGAATGTAATGGTTTTCAGTCATTCAACTCGACTGTACCCAAATTGAAATGAGTGTCATCATCATCATCATCATCATCTTGATCGGCTCCACTTTCACGGGTGCAGTGAATGAGCGTTCTCCAATTATTTCTCTCCAAGAATGTTTCCTCCTACATAATTTGCTGTAAAACCAGACCTCTCCCTGCAAGATCATTTCTAACCTGGTCGATCCATCTCTTCCTCGGTCGACCACTTGGTCTCTTGCCTTTCAGTTCTTTCTCAAACCACACTCTAGCTGTTCTTTGTGTATCCATTCATTTAAGATGACCGAAGCATTTCAGCCTAGCTTCAACACAGATCTCGTTAAAACATCGTTCTACTTGGACAAGATGGCGTATGTTATCATTTTTATTTTGTCCCTCCTTGGCTTCTGAATCATAGTCATCTCCTCTGCTTGTAGTTTGCTTGGTATTTCTCTTGGATTGGGTACAGGTTTCTAAGCTATATGTAGCAACAGGTACAAAGAAGCTCCTGTAGAGTATTAGTTTTGATCTTAAAGGAACTTGCTTATCCCAAAGAAGCCCTCTCACGAGATGATAAAATTGTGCCCCATGTTGAACTCTACTAGTGATTTCTGCAGATGGTTGGTTTTTTTTTTTCGTGTAGCCTCCAGAGAGGCCGAGTGCAGGTCTTTCAAGTCGACGCCCGTGCGTCAGAATGAGAGATGGAATGTATGAAGATGAATGAAATTGGGCAAGGATGTGGAAGGAAGCGGCCGTGGCCTGTCAGAACGTACCGTCCCAGCATTTGCCTGGTGTTGAAAATGGGGAAACCACGGAAAACCATTTCAAGGACAGCCGACGGTGGGGCTCGAGCCCACACGTCTACCGAGTCAGCAGAGAGCTTGGCCCCATGACCTAATGCTGCGCTTTAGCCAGCGTAGCCACTACTGTCGGTAGATGGTTGATTATCTGCGGACACTACACTGCCAAGGTAACAGAACTTATGAACTTGTTCTAACTTTGTACCATTCAGATTGATGTTAGTACAGATGTTTTGTCGACTAACCGGCATCACTACCGTTTTGGACTTGCTTATAGTCAGATCAAATTGCTTGAATATTGTTTTATCCCTTGGTTGGGGGTGGGAAAAACACGGTAGTGTAAATGTGCCAATTTACATATGCATAGGTATACACTCGTGTGTTAATATTGTTGTGTGTGTCTAGGATTTACAATATTTCTACAATTATGATACAATATAAAGTACTTATTACTATACCTTTCTGCTCATGAGCCTGATACCTTCTTTTTCACTCTCTAGGCCTTCTTTGAGCGCTCTCGTTTGGCTACTCCTTCTCACTTCGTTTGCTATTTCCTTTGTAGCCGCTGTTTAGTGGTCATGCCGCTAATTCATCTATTTACCTATCGTGAGTTTTTCCTCGTAGGTAGGAAAAAATCACCTTGGTAGCGAGGGTGGGCGCTTACAACCTCTGCGCTGCCCCTGTCTACCGTATGTCGCTCATTGATGAAGCGTTTCTACATGTGTGGTTTCGTCAGCATCGCTCGGTGCCCCACGGTCACTTGACGATGCTGATCGCAGCGCCTTCGCCTTATGGGCGCGACTGAAATGGGTGAAAAACAGTATATGTGTGTGTGGCATGATTAGTGTAGGGTATGTGTGTTTGGGGGCTATATTTACAAGGGGTGAATGCATATATGTCTGCTTATCCTGAAAACAAAAAATGGAATCTGTTAATGCCGGTCATGCCCCATTGTGCGCACCCGTGTTAGCTCGCTGTCAATCTGAAAAAGTGGATTACACGACATTCATAAAAATACCCTTTATGTTGATAGATCTTAATATATATAGCGCCACTAAATCTAGCTTAGTCTAAGGTGGCCGTATATTATGATGCTACTAATTTCTACCCTCTTGTGTACCTGTGTGATTGTATGTCTCCTCAGTGTGTACTCATTGTGTGAAGTGTGTATGTGACGTCACCTTTACCTGATGTCATGGACCTGGTTGTATGTGCTCCCACGATGCTGCAGTGGTGGAGCTCTGTGCTGAAATATAAAGACAGGTTATGGATATGCCCTTGGCCAAATATTATTATTCGCATATGTCGCGCAGCGCTTTTTACGGGTCGGCTTGGATAATGCCACCGCCCTTGAGACCTCTTCGGACGTCTCGTGTATTATCGGGGTCGGTCAGCTCCAGTGGCTGTACCGTGTACCTCGCTGATGGGTCGGACAGCTTCAGTGCCTCCGCCCCGTTGTGTGTACTTCCGCTGATCTTATACCTGCCTGTGTTGGCATTATTCGCCATTTATCATTCATTTGTATATTTATGCTGGGTTTGCCCACAAAACCCCTTTTGGCAGCCCGTTGCATACCTATTTAATATCTTTGGCCGCCCGGTGCGTGACCATTTAAGCTCTGGAGACTCGGTGTCATCCATTTATGTGGGCACGGGACATCGTTAGGGAAAAAATCATCCGATAAAATAATATCATCCGGGAATTTAGCGTCCGGGAATCCTCTTAGCCCCATATCCGAATGAGGTCTTGCGTGGCCAGGGGTTGTCCCGCTGGACCCTTGGCACACTATCTTCACTTCCTCGAAATGGAAGACTTGCTCCCCGCCATAGGAGCTCTACTTATATTACAACTAGCTAGGCGTCTAGTCCTAGTGTGGTCGTCTCTAGGTTCGTCTCCTGAGTCTAGTGTGGAGCTGGCTAATTCTCCTACTAGCCGTCAAAAGTCTCCCCTGCAGGTTTGGCTTCGATGACCGTGGCGCATAGTGGGTGTAACTGTCTCCGCCAAGGGGGCAGGCTAGGCACACCCTAGGACTCGACGTTTGCCCGCGCTAAGTCATCGATGCTCCAACCCTTCGTCTATCAGTCATTCAACTGGGTCAGGCCTCATCATCGCCTTGTGTTCTTGTGTGGCGCTTCTGCTCCCTCCGTTTACATATCATCACCATCCAGTGTGATGTCAGACTCCTTTAAAAAAATAAGTGTGATATGTAAATAAGTTTGTGTGTATCATGTAATTATGTAAAAAAATAGTGTTCTGGGGTTGTAGGATCTTCTAATTGCATAGTCTACTTTAGGCTCGTAAGTGCCATGTCGGATTTCCAGCGGTAATGCCTTGGTAATTTCCTAGAGGTGTTAGTAGGTTTTTATGGCGTTGGGTCCCTTGTTATTAGGATCCGGGGGTGTTATTTGCTGAATGGGCTTAAAGCGTGGAAGGAGGGGGTCGTGCATCGTTGGACTCCATGTTCATGGTGGCCGGGAGCCGATGATGCTGCTAGCAGGTCTTTATAGTGAGTGGATGGGGTAGGTTTTTCCCAGGTGTGCAAAATTTTAAAAATGCCATGCAGGTGTAATAATAATAAAATCCCAGGTATGTAGATAGGATATTCCATGCATGGGGATGGATATGAGGCGTATCCGCTCTCACTTGATGATAAAGCATGTGTCAAGGTATAATAAGTCTATGTCCCTTGCATGCGGGATTATTTAATAAAAATACTTGTTAATATAAATGTGGCCTCATCTCTCTACCTAGAGATGTGCATTACGCTTGATATTGTTTCCGACTCACCCCTAATATTCAGGTGTAGGCGTTTGGGGCAAGGTGTAGCATACCTTAATTTGCTAGGAGCATGAAGTCTATCAAGCCCGATGTGTATTTTGAAATGTAGTCTAGCTGTTTTTATGTGTCTGTATGTTTGTGTTGGATAGCGTTGTAGGTGACAGTATATGTAGGAAGAAGGGTACTGGTATGGTAGCCCGTAGTTGGTACCATGGCCATCCTGATGGCACTATCCATCTCTACTCCTGTTGTGGTGAGTCATCTTCTCTTAGTCACTATATGCTCCTTGGGATGTATGCTGGCTAAGTTGGGATGCCATAAAGCATCTACCAGCCTGTGGAGTTGCTGTGGGTCTGTGATACCCACGTTGTGTAAAAATGTATGTGTCTATGGGCACCGCCCTCGGGCTGCCCTTAGGGATGTTCAAGTGCGGTGACGCTGTGACGTCACGGCCTAACCTGGTCTCCTGTTCATAACGTTAGAGTAGCAAGTGACTGTAGGTATGAATTGTCATGGCCTGATCGCCTCTAATGGTCTTTAAAGAGAAAAAATCAAGAAGAGAAGTTATTAGGGGGGGGTTTGTTCCCTCATGGAATCTGTCTGCATCCGCCCCTGATTGTTGGGCGCGTGTGGGAAGGGGGTGTCCGTGGCTTTAATTAGCACGGCTGCGTGTGTGAGATCGCTTACCGCTGCCGCATGCAGGCGCGTGGGATGTTATCGGATAGGTCTTATCTAGTGTCGCGTGGCTAATTGTTATCGCCCTTGTAGACACGTTCCTAGTGTCGGTAATGGTAGGGCTATGGGATCCTGTGTTCCCGAGATTAATACGGCCCACAGTATCTGTGCATTATTGGAAGCGGAGCCTGTTATAATGACGCTCTCATTTCCTATGTCAACATCCGTGTCACTGTATGTCGTTATTATTATTGTTTTTTTTTGTGCCGGTGTCATCATGTTTGCAAGTCATTGTCACGTCTTGTTATGAAAAAATGTCTACCGGCAACAGTGTTGCAACGTGCGGGAATTCGCTTATTCGCAACTCAGTGTTTTGTTGTATTTGTTTTTGCGTCCCTGTATTCAGAAAGTTTCTAATGTTATGTATGAGGGCTGACGGAACGTGACTTTCGCCACTGTCTGTATGTGGACATGTGTTTTGCATTCTAGAAGGGCCAATGTGTCAGCCTGTCATAATTTCGCTCCCAAGCTTGTGTGGACTTTGCTTCCGCAAAACCTCTGCTTTGTGTAATTATCTATGATTTGTGTCTAGCAAGTCTATTGCCTATGTTCGGGGTAATCCAAATTTGCCATTATTTTTGGCCGTAGAGATGTGGTGTTACCTGTTTAGTGTGGGCGTTTGTTTGTGATAGATACGTCCCCCGTATTCAGGTGTCGGGCTCTATGGTTCCAAGAAAAGTGTCTCGTGGTCTCTGTAGAGGCCTGGCGTCCCCGGTACGTTCACTATTGGTAGTCCCGTGGTCGCTAATGCCCTAAGTAGGCTGTTGTAGCGAGTACCTTAGAACGAACCTACGCCCCTGTATGTATGTCCCATGTTTATTGTCTGTATGGATTTTGGTCGACCCTGGATTTAATTTGTGGGTGTAATGCGGTTTTGACTTCTCTTGTGAATGATTGTGTGTATGGCTCCCAGAGCGATAGCGCTCCTAGGCTGTCTGGCTCACGCGAAAGTCGCATGTTCATGTACGTCTTATCGCTGACTGGCGATAGTGTCAAGTTTCAATTGTTTAGGAAGTACTTGCTTGCCTAGTCCAGCGGTCCGCTTATCACATGTGTTGAGACAATGTGTGTAGGTTTGCTGACGCGCCTTTCTATTGTCTGCATATACAGTGTGCTTTGGGTTCCTCGTAATGTAAAAGACCCTACCTCTGTTCATATATTGAGTCCCCAAATTTTGTGTTATTGTAGGCCTGGGGTGAATATATTCCTGTTAGCGTGACTGTCCCTTATCGCTGTATCCTTCACTTGGATGGATACCCGCCCTTGCGCTCCTGGTATTCAGAAGGTCGCGGGTTCGAGACCGTCTTTGTTGAGGATAATCATTCCTGTTGCCTTTTGGGCCTGTGTCTCCGGGACAGTTTTGTCAGTGTTAGGTTCGTATTCCGGTAAGGTCATCGGGGTTCGAAGGCTATCTCTTGGCTTTCTTTTCACGTCTGCCAGTGGAATCATTTCCTTTCCTTTTGGCAGTGTTCCCGCCTTCACGTGTAGGTGTTGTTTTCCGGGTGTAATATTCCTTCATACGGCGGGCGTGTATAGTGTCCTTGATGAGTTTGTGTCCATGCCGCACGTTCACTATATAGTTCAGGTCAGATACCTTCCTGCAGCCTTTGAAGGGACCTGTCCAACGTGGTAGGAGGAACTCGGACACATTTTTCTTACGGGCGGAATTGTAAACCATAACCAATTGCCCGGGTGTGTATTCCACGGTCTTCCGTTGCCGATCGTATCGCTCTTTTTGTTTCTTTTGTGTCACGGTTATGTTCTCTGGCGTTCATGCGCGCTCTCTGCAAATACTCTAACCGGGCTGCGTTGTCTGGGAGAGTGTCCTGTGAGATGCATATGTTATCTATGGGACTTCTGGGTGTATATCCGTGCAACAGGAAGTGTGGAGAGTGTTTTGTGGCCATGGATATAGAAGTATTGTAGCTGAATGTAATAGGCTGTAAATAATTATCCCAGTCCGTCCCTGTGTCCACCGTAAACTTGGCTAACGCTATTCCAATTATTTTATTCATACTTTCCGTGAGTCCATTGGTGTGTGGGGAAAAACTCGTGGTTGTGTATGCCCTTATCCTTAGTACCTCCAAAAACTGTTGGAGCACTCTCGAGGCGAAAATAGTCCCTCTATCGGATAGTAGGGTTTGGAATAGGCCATATCGCGTGACTATGTCAAATAGAAATTCCACTATGCTGTTCGTATCTGCTTTGGGAACAGCCTTTGTAATCATATACCGGGTAAGATACTTTGTGGCCACAAGTATATATTTATTACCTTTTTCAGATGTAGTGATGGGGCCTTTCAAATCTATCCCGACTCTGTGGAATAGCTCTCCTACGGGAATAGGGTTGAGTAATCCATGAGGTTTACCAGGTCTTGATTTAAATCGCTGGCAAGTGTGACATGTCTTTACGAAGGTGTCTATGTCGCCCTTCATGTTTACCCAGTAATACTTGTCCCGGATTCTATGGTATGTTTTATGCGTACCCAAATGTGCCCCTGCCATTGGGATATTATGGTGTCCGGTCATGATACTCTCTTTCAATGAGTCCGGAACCGCTATAGGTGCATTATCGTGCATGGCTGTGGGTTTAAATTTCAGTACCCCGTCGTTGTCTAGGAAAAATCGCCTAGACGGCCGTGCTGTCTTGGAATCCACCTTTTCCAAGTTGTCTAGTGCCATTAGAATCTGTTTCAAGTATGGGTCATGCTCTTGCTCCTGCTTTATGTTAACCACTGTCAGGGCAAAAGTCGGCATGTCGTCCCATTCGTGGTCCTTACTGTCATCTGGGGGATCAGCTACTGGCAGCCTAGACAACCCATCTGCATCTAGGTGTGTAGCGCCTTTCTTATGCTTGACCACGAAGTTATATTCATAAAGGCGGAATATAAACCTATTGAGTCGCGAATTTGGGTTTTTGAATTTGTCCCAAAAAAGCAGGCTCGCGTGGTCAGTCATTACCGTGAACTGGATACCATAGAGGTATACCCGGAAATAGTTCACTCCCCATGAAAATGCCAGCATTTCCCGTTCTGTGGCAGAGTATCTAGTTTCGACGGCCATTAATTTTCTGCTAGCATAAGCTACTGGCCGTATGCGCCCCTCCGCATCTTCCTGTAATAGGGCCGCTCCCAGTCCATACTGGCTTGCGTCCACGTGTAAAAATGTGGGCCTATCACTATGGAAGTGTTGCAGCAATGGTGGGGTGGTCAATAGGTGCTTAAGTGTGTTAAAGGCGTCTATATGTTCCTGTTTAATTTGGAAGGGCGTCTTCTCACGTGTGAGTTCGGTTAGGGGGTGGGCGATGTGCGCGAACCTATGTATGTACTTCCTGTAATAGGAAGCGAGACCAATGAAGCTACGCAATTGTTTCAGATTTGTGGGCATCGGGATGCCCGTTATTGCGTCCGTCTTCGCTGGGTCGGGAATAATGCCCTCTCTGTTGTTGACAATATGGCCCAATATGTTAATCTGCTGTCTGGCGAATTGACAATTCGCAGGTTTAAGCCTTAATTTGGCCTCTCTGATCCTCGCGAAAGCCTCCCCCAGGTGTACGAGATGCTCGTCAAAGGTGTTGGAGAAGACCGTTATGTCATCCACGTAGACTAGCACTGAGGGCCATTTTAGCCCTGAAAATGTCTTATCCACTAGCTTTTGGAAGGTCTGGCTGGCGTTACGGAGGCCCATTGGTAACCTTGTATAGGTATAGAGGCCGTTTTCTGTAACGAACGCCAGCTTGTGCCTGTCCGGTTCATAGACGGGGATTGAAAAGAATCCACTATAACAGTCCATCGAGCTGAACCAGCTGGCCCCACCGAGGGCATCCAAATAGGTGTCGGCCCGTGGTAGTGGATAACTGTCATTTTCTACTAACTTATTGAGCCTACGGTAATCTGTACAGAACCTGTGGGAACCATCCCGCTTCTTGGTCAGCAAGACGGGAGCACTGTAGTTCGAGATCACCGGCACTATGACTCCCGCTTCGAGCATCTCTGTAATCTGAGTGTCGATAGCGTGCCTCTCCTTCTGAATCACCCTGAAGGGGGGCTGGTGGACTGGCCGGTCACTGGTGAGTGTGACATGATGCTCGATAAGGTCTTTCAGCGAATGGGCAAAGATATCCCTATTGTCTTCCAGGAGCTCCGTGAGCCTTCTATTTTGCTCCGGTGTCAGGTCCTGTCTGAGAGTGTGATTGCCCGTCTTATCTGTGTGTGTGTCTGTGTGTTTGCTGATTGTGTTCAGTGTAGAGGCCTGGTGCTCGTGGATTTCTTGCTCCGCTCGAATCCCATCTGTGTTTCTGGTGTATACCATGGGATGTGTGGTGAGCCTTTGGTCATGCCTTAAAAGCATTTTTCCGCTAGCAAAATTTATGCTAGCTTCGTACTTGGCGAGGAAATCCATGCCAATTATTGCTGACGCAGAAAGATATTCTATGACGAACATGGGGTGTGTTGAGGCAAAGTTGTCTAGCCTGAGGTGTATATTTGCCACCCCCGTGTTTTCTAGCGTGTGGGCATTGGCCGCTGCCAGCCGGATGTCACCCGTGACACCGTGTATCTGCCCTTTGGTAACGTGTTTTCTGTTGACGCTGCTTACCGCTGCGCCAGTGTCAAGTAGGGCTTGCACCCTGTGGCCATTTATGCTGGCGTGTACTGTCAGTGCCGATAACTGGATTCCTTTTCCCTGTAAGGATGTATTGTAGAGGGTGTATGTTGTTGTTGTTGTTACTGTCTGAATGTCCTTGTCCCTGTATGCGCCAGTGTTGATGCCCTGCGTTACGTTTGTGCTGAAGAAGCACGGAGCTGGCCGCTCATTGTACTTGGCACGCTTGGCCTCTCAGCTTACTTCCTGGCTCGAGTTCTTTATCTCGGTCAGCGAAATGTGCCCATTCAGTACACTGCCTGCTCTCTTCACTGCCCGCGCTGTGAAAATACAGGGATTCTGGCGAGCGTTTAATGTGTTCACAGTTCCCTGTTTCTGTGTAGGTGTGTTGTTCCTTTCTTCCTCCTGAGAGGTTGTGTCTGAAGACCTAACCCTACGTTTGCACTTGTGACCTCGTTTTTTGTTCCAGGCGGTCGCGAGTTCGATTCCTGTTGCTGGCTCCCCTATGCCAAGTGAGCTCGCGTCCTGCGCCTGTGTGGGGTCACTTCCCGCCCCGTGTTGTGGTGTAGGAGGTATGGTTTCCCGTCTGGAGGGTGTGGATTTGCCTTCGTTTTGTTCGCGCGTGATTGTGAGGGGCGTATAGTGTCCCGCCCTAGGGTTCCCCGTGAATAGTATGTGCAGGGCCCTGTCAAATCCCGTGGTTGTGAATAGTGGCGGTGAGTGTACGTCAGTGCGTACGTGTATGTTCATCTCAAGTACCTTGCCGAGAGCGGTCACTTCTACGGCGCCGGCATAGGTACCATCCCTACCCATGTATCTTTGGTAGTCTGTCCCGGTCTGGAATGGGTTTTCCTGTTCGTCCGACACGAAATCCCGGTACTCTTTCCAGTTGGCCAGGATATGTTGGACCGTTTTCCGTCTGTATTCCCTGTGGTGATCCTCGGTATGGCGGACTAAAAAGCTAATGGCCCTGAACAGACAGTTGCCGTCCCCTTGTACGGGGTGTGTTTGGAAACGGTCTGGGGGCGGATCGTCAGCCTTGGCTTTAGTTGGCTGCTTCTTCCCCCTGCTCTTGCGAGTCTGTTTAGGTGAGGGGCCTCTCTGGTGTTGTGTTAGGGGAGGAACCTCCGCCGCTTTTTTAGCTGGCCAAACCTCCCCGTCTAAGCGTTTTTTGCGTCTCCCCGTGCCGTGAGTCTGTCCCCCCCCCGGGGTGGCTGCGCCAACTCCCCGCTTGCGGTGGGTAACTGGGTGTGGGAAGTATTGCCCCTCTGTCTGCCCGGCGGGGTGCCTCGTCCCTAAACTCCCTCGGGTGTTCGTCGGGGAGTGGATAGTGTTCTGGTCCCTTTGTGTACGTGTCCCTGGTCTCCCGTCCTTTCTGTGGGATTGTTGTTTTGCGGTTATTGACCGGTGGTCTGTTTTCTTGTTTCCGCCAGGGTGGGGTGTACGTGTGCTGCTGCGTGGGCGGGTTTTCCCGACGATTACCCTTTTCCCGATACTGCGGGGGTGCATACCCCTGTCTGCCTGGGGGTGGGTTATCCCGGTACTCCCCGTTTCCCCTGTATTGTGGGGATGCATAATCTTGCCTGATTGGGGCGGGCTTCCCCGATAGTTCCTATTTCCCCTATGTTGTGGGGATGCATAGCCTTGCCTGCCTGGGGGCGGGTTTTCCCGATAGTCCCCATTTCCCCTATATTGTGGGGCTGCATAGCCTTGCCTGCTTGTGGGTGGGTTTTCCCGATAGTCCCCATTTCCCCTATACTGTGGGGCAGCATAGTCCTGTCTGTTCAGTGGCTGGCTGCTTCGCCGGGGGATGCTGTGGTCGTACTCTGAAGGGTAGTACTCCGGTGTGTATGGGAATGATGGTTGCCGTGAGGGGTATGTTGGCTCTACGTTTGAGTATGAGACCGGTGAATACCGCGGAGGGTAATGTGGCCTATCTTGCGTGTATGGTGTTGTCGGCCGCCGAGGAGGGTAGTATGTTTCCTCCCGGTCGTAGTGTCTCCTTTCCGTGTATCCCCTTTCCCTCTCGGGATAGTACAGTTCTTCCGTGTCAGTGTGCTTATTTCTAAGTGGTCCCCCGCCCGCTTGGATGGCAGCTATTGTTAGTTTCTCCATCCTGTCCACTAACTCATCCATCTTTTGACTAGTGCTGTCCTTTTCCGGATGAAAATGCTGATTCACGGCTTTCTCCGTAGCTTTTTCCGTGATCTTTCTCCCTGCCTCGATTGTTTTGATATTATTGAGCATGTGTTGGACCGTGGGGTTATTCATTATACATAACTTGTCCACGATGGATGGTCTAAGGCCCTGCATTAACAACTTAACTTTCTGCTTATGCGTCATAGCTGCGTTATATTTGTCGCACATCAGCAGTTTCGCGTTTACATACGTCTGCGCGCTTTCTGTAGGCCCCTGTGACCTCTGTCTAATTTGGTCATACAGGTCCTCATCATCTGGTGTGAGCTGGAATTCACTTTTCAACAACAGAGTGATTTCCTCCCATGTGGCATCTTCTAGATTGTCCTCATGGAGCTCGTACCATGTCATGGCCGCCTTCGTTGGGTATGTAGGGAGGAGCTGTTTCCTGACTTCGTCGCTCCAGCCATTGATCCGAGCCGTTCTATTGAAGGCCTTGAGGTATTCCTCGGGATCCTGGCCCTCCCCCGTGAACTTTGTGGGGAGGATCATTGGATATTCCGTGTGCCTGTTCATTTCTTGCTCGTTTATGCTGTCCGCACTTCTATCGTGTGCTGATGTATCTGGGTTTGTGTTGTTTTGAGTGGAATTATTCTCACTCCCTGTGTATGACACGTGTGTTACGTTGCCAGGTGGCTCGTCACCTGATATGTCGTCACTGATCGGTGGTGTAATGCCGTACTGTGTGGACTTCACTACTTCTACTGTCCTGTCTAGGTCATGTGTCACTGTTTCCAAAATAGTGTGTATATCTAGGACCGCCTCTGTCATGTAATTGTCTGCCTTAACAGCGACTGTATCCAGTAACTGTGTGATGCGCGCGAGCAGATTATTAGTCTTCTGCTCTGTGATTTGCAGTTGCTGCAACAATAGGGGGTGGAGTGTTGGCAGGCAATCTGCTTCACTAGCGCTGGATATTGGTGATTCTTGTCCGTGCGCACTGGTCTGGGCCTGGGATCGTGTAAAATGTGTGACTTGTGCTGCCGCTGCAGGGTGTTGAGCGCGGATTTCTAATGCCTTTAATTCGAGTTCCTGAAGGAGTTGTATCGCAGTGTGTTCAGTTATCAAGTCGCTGTTCTTAATTTTTAACTTCGGCAGGAGTGGAGTTGTGCTAGCTGACAAATGGTGCGCAAAGTCCCTTAGTGTGGTTCTAAACGTGGTCATTTAATTTCCACCGTTCTTGCACTATGGGGAGGTTGGGGGTGGGTGTAATAATACAAATCCCCGTGTAATAAAGGGGGGCGAGAAAAAGAACAAGTGTGGAGCGTATTCTGGGAGTGAGAGAGAGAAAAGCATTTTTTTTTTCAGCTTTGGCTTGGCTGTTTGCGGTACGGATCGCTTCTACCACGAGGGCTCGTTGTTTGAGTCCCTACCCTTATTTTGCGTGGTAGTCACGCCTCCACCAAATATGTTTTATCCCTTGGTTGGGGGTGGGAAAACACGGTAGTGTAAATGTGCCAATTTAGAAGATTGTTTCCGGATGAGAGTAGTGTCCCGTAATTGGGAGAGACTACTAGTGTAGTGTGTTGGTGTAAGTGCTTAATCTATTGGGGGCGTCCCTGCAAGATGCAATTATCTGTCCGGGGATGATTGTCTAAGTGCCGGCTGTTAAACCAGCTTGCCAGCTGAGTAGGATGAACAATTCAACGAATGTGCAGAGTCAGGGACTCGACGCTATGCGGTCGAGTCGCGTGCTCGAACACAATGAAACCTGATGATGTAATTACTGGCCTCTACGGTCAGGGGCAATTATGACGAAGGTCAGGTGGGGTATGAGGATGTGAAGTGGAGTGTAATTATTAACAAGCGTGTAGTTTACTGACCAGGTATTTATTGGCCAGTGGATGTAATGTGATGACCCTCTTGGGGAGTTTAAACAAATATGAAATACAATTTGTGAAGTGTACAAATGTTTGGGGTAAGTGTTTACAGAAATAAAGGAGTCGGAGCACAAACTAGTTCTCACCTAGTGAAGAGCTGGAACGGACGTCGGGCAGGGCCGCTGACGAAGAACAGAACAGAACAGATAATCCCTCCTGGCCAGGTTCCACTCTTATACGTTTCGGCGCTGCTTGGTCAGCATTGCATCAGTGTAGCTGCCCCAGATAGTTGTTAGTGTAAATGTTTGTGTGAGTTTTGCAAGCCGTTGGCCAACCTCCTAGGCTTAGGTGGTCGCCGCTTGCTGTGTAGAGATATGTTCTGGAATTGTGATATTTCCAGTTGGGGTGGTTTTGGTAGAAGATGGAGGGGTGCATCTCAGGGGTTACTGCCCCCCCCCCCCGCAGGCTGTACAATATAGCATTCCAATCATTCAGTTTCTGTTGTATTTCAGCCTTATTTTCACCCCATATTACAACATTAACTGCAAAGGCGAAAGCTGAAAACATTACATCAGTTTAATCTCATATATTAATATTAATCGCATGCATATTTTCAGGTTTAGGCAATAAAACCCATTGCAATTTATGTGCAATCGTGTTGACCGACTGAAAACCATTACATTTCATATAAAAGACAGAGTTCAGTTGTAGTAGGGGCGGATTTTCTCTATTTACTGCAGAGGAATCCGACATTTTGACTACTCCGGGAGTTATGCGTGAAATGGATATGTAAAACAATGTTTACAGAAAACAAGTAAAGGGGTACATTCAGCCTCGTGAGGCAAAACTGAGAAGAGATGGGTTCAACTCCCACCATAGCCATTGTGGAAAATGGTTTCCCGTGGTTTTCCACTTATACTTGAGGCGAATGTCGGGATGGATTCTAACTTAAAGCAATGTCCGTCTCCTTTCAATCCTCACCTGAATTACAAATACGCACACTATTACAGACATACAAGAATACAGGATATCAAACATATTCTACGCAAACACGCCCAAGTACACGGAGATTAATGACCACGGTGTCCAAGCCTCTCAAATGAAACAACAGTAACAATTATTGAAAACGAGTGTCAAACACACCGAAGTGCTAAAATGTTCTAAAATCACATCATGATAGAGGTTATTATGGGTTTCGAAGAAAGTCCAGAACTGTAAGTTACTACACTGAATAACATCGAGTCTTGGATATGTTATTACTATTATTATACACGGCGCCAGGAAATGTTCTCCGCAGTGACTACGTGCAGCTGCGAGTGGTTGTGTCATCAGTTCAGTTGGCAGCACAGTGTCCTTGATAGGGTGAAAGCCACATGTATGGGCTGTGGGCTGTCGAAATCGTCAGTGCGTATAGTTAGATTATTGTAAGAGTGCAACAGTATGTTATGAATGGCTGTGGTGAGTATCAAGTTTACCGTTTGTTTGTTTGTTTGTTTGTTATGACACAAGTGACAGCCATGCTGCCAACGTAACTGGTGACGTAACCTCTCGTAGCAGATTGTAGGCACTGCGGAGAGCATTCCCTGGTGCCCTGTATTATACATCTTTCAAAATATATCTTATTATCAATATTACGCTCAGGAATGAGAGCATCTATGATAATATTGGAAGTGGTGTATTCGATGTTTGGTCAACAACTATCGTATTTTCCTAAATATATTTTCCATATCATTACGGTTCATCTCCTTACGTAGTGGCTAGCACTCTTGACTGTCACTGTAAAGGCCCGAGCTCGATTTCCGGCTCTTCCAAGAAATGTGATTCTGGTCTGAGGGCTGGAACAGGTTGCACTTAGCCTCGTGAGACAGAAATCAGAAAAGAGGTGTGTTCGATACCCATCTCAATCGTCCTGGATGTGATTTATCGTTGCTTCCCACTTCTACTCCTGGCTAAACGCCAGGATGGTTCCTAACTTAAGTCCACGGCCGCCTCCTTCCCAATCCTCACCTGCATTACAAACACACACACTATTACAGACATCACAGTAACACGGTAAGCGGCTTCGGTTGCGTAGTCGGTAGCATGCTGAACTGCTGTGCCGAAGATAGCGGGTTCAAACCCGGCCGAAGTTGTCGGATTTTTTAAGAGCATTAAAATCGTTCAGTATGCCTTCCTTCGGAGGGGAAGTAAAGCCGGTTGTCCCATGTCATACATTTATGACATGAAAAAGATCCTTCCACAGACCAAACTTGTGTGAAGTTAAATTTCTGGATTAGATTTCGTTGGAACGCTCTATCAAAGTTCCTACGTTCACCACTAGGTATCAGTGACATCTGGTGGCGAAACTACTGTAAATTGAATGGCACTTGTAGCTCACCCTATGGGTGTCCGCTTGAAGCAGCTACAGCCTATGGCGAGCCGAGCATGTCCTCGGACACTCCCGGCACTAATAGCCATGCGATAAATAAATAAATAAATAAATAAATAAATAAATAAATAAATAAATAATGTCGCCTCCGTAGCGTAGCGGTCAGCATGGTTAGCTGCCGCCCCGGAGGTCCTGGGTTCGATTCCAGGCTCTGCCACGAAATTTGAAAAGTGGTATGAGGACTGGAACGGGGTCTACTCAGCCTCGGGTGGTCCAAATGAGTAGAGGGGGTTCGAGTCCCACCTCAGCCATCCTCGAAGTGGTTTTCCGTGGTTTCCCACTTCGTCTTCGGGCAAATGCCGGGATGGTACCTACTGTCAGGCAACGGCCGCCTCCTTCCCTCTTCCTAGCCTATCCATCCCAATCTTCCATCCCTTCCCCTCCCTCATGAGGCCCCTGTTCGCTTTGCAGGTGAGGCCGCCTGGGCGAAGTGCTGATCCCACCTCCCCAGTTGTATCCATCCCGACCAGATGTTCCACGCTCCAGGACACTGCCCATAGAGGCGGTAGTGGTGAGTTCCCTCGCTGAGTCCGTGGGAACCACCAACCTAGAGGGTAAATTGACTAAATTTAAAAAAACACGGTTATCAGACAAATTCTACATACACTCAAGTACACACGACTAAAATGACCACGATGTCGCAAAGCCCCTACGTGAATTAACAACAACAACTGTACTGCTGGAAACCTAGGGCTAAGAATATTACTTGAGTTACAAACACACCATGCATGATCAAAGCTGTTGCTAGCTGAGCACGACTGTACGAGATTATTTCTCCCTCTTCTATCACCATCTCTACTTTGGATCAATTCTGCGAATGTGTCCTGCAATTTTTCGAGAGCAGAGCAGAGAACCAGCTGGCTCGGTAATCTAGGAAACGAGCGCGGCGTGACAGGTCGTTACTTACGAGCAGCTTGCTAGGCTCTCCGTGGAACTTCAATATTGCACAACACCAGTTCCAAGTACTGTTAATTACCGATCGATATCTCAACAAGTTAAAAATTTCCATACGGAATATATGGTAATATTAATAAACAAACTCCAGCATGACAAGGAACCTTACAATCCTACTTTCGGTACCTCTACAGGAAGTAGACAATGCTGAGCAGCTGCTTACGTACACAATAATCTTCAAGTAACAGTACATAACGCTAGGACGTACATATAGAAAATCCAACATGGCGACCATCCGAAATATTTTGTCGGTTCTCAATATCTACGATCTATTACAGCAATCAAACTGAAATTTTGAATGTTGATAGTGGCAGTTAACATAAGTACTGTAGGATATATGAAAATAGGCTGTATAGTTCTTCACGGAACTACTTGTTTTAAATAATTGTATTTCTTGCTAAGATCTGAGTCTTTCACGTTTCTTGTTATTTCCCTATTTGCTTTCGCTTGGTTTGTGTGAGAATAATAGTGAAGTGAGAGAAGCCAATCATGGAAATACTCTCAATTAGTGTTGACTTTTGTAAAAAAAAAAAAATAGTCCTTGTCCGACGACTAAGTGCTATAATTAGCCACCTGCTGTTTCACTTGTCGTTACTCAGAGGGACAAAACTCAGTCAGCATTGTCTTGCGATTCACACATATCCTAAGGGAACGAATTTCTCCTCAAATTTCTAAATGTGTTGCTTTAATACTTTACCTAATAAATACCGGGTGAGTTAGCCGTAGTTGTTACCCGGGAGGCGAGGAGGTTCGAATCCACCCGCCGGCAACCTTGAAGATGGTTTTCTGTGGTTTCCCATCTTCCTTCCGGGCAAATGCCGGGGTTGGTCCCTAACTATAGGCCACAGCCGCTACCTTCCAATTCCTAGTCCTTACATTCACACTTTCCTCCCCAGACAATACTCCACACGCGACGGTACTTGTAGCCACCCCATGGGTGTCCGCATGGAAGCAGCTACTAACTCTGGCGAGCCGAACAACGTCCTCGTACACTCCCGGCACTAAAAGCCATACGCTAAAATAAACTAAATAAATTAAAAATATTATTGTAATGACAGCGGATTTGGATAGCGTGCGGATGTGGGGCAGATGCGAATAATAGTCGTGTGGATGCGGGCGGATGCGGATAGCACTCGTGCGGATGCAGGGCGGATTCAGATAACAGTCGTGCGGATGTGGGGTGGATTCGGATAACGTTTTACTTATCCGCACAGGCCTCTACACATGATGTCTGGTAGTCTCGAAAGTTACAGCACAATATCCTGTGAAATACGAGTAGATCCAAAAATCACTTAACATCTAACTAATACGTTAGCTGCGTTATTGTATTGTTTTAGCAAATATTGTTGTTGTTTGAGTCTTCAGTCTTTTGACTGGTTTGATGCAGCTCTCCATGCCTCCCTATCCTGAGCTAATCGTTTCATCTCTACATAGCTACCACACCCTACATCCGAGGCAATCTGTTTAACATATTCTAACCTTGGTCTACCCCTACAGTTCTTGTCCTCGACCCTTCCTTCCATAACTAAGCTTGCTATTCCTGGGTGTCTTAGTATGTGTCCTACCAACCTATCTCTTCTCTTCAGAAACATATCTCCTCTCCCACTCGCCTTAATACCTCTTCGTTTGTAACCCTATCTACCCATCTGATCTTCATCATTCTCCTGTAACACAACATTTCAAATGCTTCAATTCTCCTCTTTTCTGCTGCACCAATAGTCCAAGTTTCACTTCCATAGAGCGCCACGCTCCAGACAAAGGCTTTCAAAAATGACTTCCTAATACCTAAATCTATATTCGATGTCAACAGATTCCTTTTTTGTAGAAAGGCTTTCCTTGCCTGAGCCAACCTACTTTTTATATCCTCTTTGCTTCGTCCATCACTGGTTATTCTGCTTTCTAAGTAACAGAATTCTCCTACTTCCTTCAGCTTTTCACCTGCCAATTTGATGTCCATAGAGGTTTCTGATTTATTTCGCCTGCATTCCAGTATTTTGTTTTACATTTATTAATTTTCATCATGTATTCTTTTAAAACGGAGTCCATACCATTCAAAAACTCATTCAAATCCTCAGGCGTGTCGGCCAAGATAACGATGTCATCAGCAAATCTCCGAGTTGAAATTATTTCTCCTTGAATCTTCACTCCCACTTTAAATTTTTCGACAATTTACTTCATTGCTTGTTCAATTTAAGATTAAAAAGTATGGGTGATAAGTTGCAGCCTTGCCTTACACCTTTCTGAATACCAGCTTCTCTCTCATGTGGGGCCGATAACCTAGCTGTTAGGCCCCTTAAAACAACAATTATCATCATCATCATCTCTCTCATGTCCTTCAGCTCGAATGACTGCTGTCTGGTTTCTGTATTGATTGCATATCACCCTCCTATCCCTGTACTTTATTCCAATAGATTTCAAAATGTCAAACAATTTAGTCCAATCAACGTTATCAAAGCCTTTTCTAAGTCTACAAATGCCATGAACGTTCTCTTATCTTTCCTTATTCTACCTTCCAAAATCAGCCTAAGACTTAGTACAGCTTCCCTTGTTCCTACATTTCTCCTGAAACCAAACTGGTCTTCACCCAACTCCGTTTCTATCTGGCTTTCAATCCTCTTGTAAATTATTCTAGACAGGATCTTTGAAGCATGAGTAATCAAGCTGATTGTACGGTAATCTTCACATCTGTCAGCTCCAACTTTCTTTGGTATAGGGATGATAACATTCTTCTTGAAATCAGGGGGTATCTCACCTGTCTCATAAATCCTACACACCAAGTGAAATAACCTGATCAGACCTTCATCTCCTATGCAGCGTAGCAACTCAATCGGTTTATCATCTATGCCTGGTGCTTTGTTCCTGCCTAAGTCCTCTAATGCTCTGTCAAATTCTGATCTCAATATTAAATCTCCTTTTGCATCCTCATCAATTTCCTCCTCCCTTTCCATTACATGATTCTCAATCTCCTTTCCCTTATACAAGCACTCTATGTAAGCTTTCCATCTCTCAACCTTTTCTTCCCTATCTGTTAGAGGCTTTCCATTTGTGTCCTTAATATTACAGCACTTAGTCTTCTTCTCCCCAAAAGTATTCTTAATCCTTCGATAAGCTGTGTCTACTTTTCCTAATTTCAGACAATTTTCTATACCTGCACATTTCTCTTTCAACCATTCTTCTTTCGCTTCCTTGCACTTCTTGTTAACCTCATTTCTCAGACGTCTGTATTCTGCTTTCCCCTTTTCATCTCTTACATTCTTGTGATTCCGCCTTTCATCCATCAATTCTAGTATATCCTGAGTGATCCATGGTTTTCTACCAATTCTTTCTTTCCTACCAATGTTTTCTTCTGCGGATTTTGTTATTTCATTCTTCAAAAGTGCCCATTCGTCGGCAATTGAAGTTTGTTTAGGGGTTTTGATTCGTCCTTCCTTTATACTCTTCTTGAATCTTTCGTTTACATCCTTTACTTTCAGTCTGTCTATTGCCCACCTTTTTGGCTTTTGACTTTTCTTCAGTTTCTTCAACTTTAATCTGCACTTCATTACAACCAGATTGTGGTCAGAGTTTATGTCAGCACCAGGATATGTTTTACAATCCAAAATCTGGTTTCGAAACCTCTGCTTGACCATAATGAAGGCGATTTGGTAACGCCCGGTATCTCCTGGTCTCATCCATGTGCATATTCTTCTATTGTGGTTATTGAATAAGGTGTTAGCTATGATCAACTCATGTTCGGTGCAGAATTCCATCAGCCTGCTTCCTCGATCATTCCTTTCACCTTATCCGAAATCTCCTACTATCTTCCCTTCTCTCCCTTTTCCTACCACAGCATTCCAATCTCCCATTACTATAACATTTTCATCACCTTTGATATACCTCAGAATGTCATCTATTTCTTCGTAGACCTTTTCCACATCCTCATCATCAGCTTGACTGGTTGGCATATAGACTTGTACCACTGTGGTGCACGTAGGTTTAGTATTGATTTTTGCTACAATAATCCTTTCACTGTATTGCTCATAATATTCCACCCGCTGTCCAAGTTTCCTACTCAATATGAGACCAACCCCTGCTTGGCCATTATTTGATTTAGTGCTAATGACCCTATAGTCTCCTGACCAAAAGTCCTGCTCTTCCTGCCAGCGCATTTCACTAATCCCAACCAAATCCAACCTCAACCTATCCATTTCCCTTTCTAAGTTTTCTAACTTTCCACTTCCTAGCAGACTTCTAACATTCCACGCTCCGATCCGTAGAATGTCAGATTTCCTCTTTGTCACTTCTGTGATGTTAACCCCCTCTCGAGTAGTCCCCACCCGGAGATCCGAACGGGGGACTAGTTTACCTCCGGATTGAAATTTTACAAGGGAGGAGGCCATCATCACATGTAATTATGCATAGAGAGGTGCATATCCTCGGGAATTGCATTACGGCTGTAGTTTCCCGTTGCTTTCAGCCGTGCAGCAGAACGCAGTGTAGCCATTAGTTGGCTTATATTATCAATATCTTAACCGTCTATTAGACTAGTAAAGAATTGATTTATTCTGAAAGGCTGATACTCCCTTTCAGAATAAGTAAAGAGCAATTCTACTACAAAATACTAACCTTCTACTAACAATTAAATACCAAAATTCTACTAACGAAAAATACTAAAGTTTCACCAACAAACAAATACTACCACTAAACCAGTCTGTCACCAGGCCCACTCACATGCACCCTCACCAGCACACTCACACACCACAGTCTAATAGAACAATGACATATATCTAATAAACAAATTAACTTCATACTTACAACTAAAACTAACTACATACTTACTGTACTGTAATTTGAATTGACAATATTTACAAAATTTAAAATGATAATCTGGTAGCAGAAATATCTACCCCGTCCGACTTCTTGAGAAGGCAAATTTCCACTAGCAAAATTTGATGTTTTGTTCTATACTTAAACATGTTCACGTGATACGACGTAGGCCTACTTCACAGCAAGTCTAAATTACCAAAGCCCCATTCTTTAGGGATGGCCCCTCACTGCAATAAGAACAGACCTTTTAAAGATAATCAAGTTCTTATTTCTTGCGATTTTAGAGACGTCAGAGTGCTACAACTTTGCCCAGGAAGGCCAGTAATTCTGGAAACGGCCATTGTATACAGTATATATTAATCACGTACTCTTCCGACACCTTAGGCGAGATGTTTATTATGAGAAAAATTTGGATGAGAATTGTAAGTAGAAATAAACCTACACAACTAATATTTTGAAACAAACTATGCAGCCTAAAACCCTTCGTTCCCTACCATCCCACACCGGTTAAACCCATAACATTATCAATAGCTTGATAGACAAGCACTGTTATAGAGCGCATCCAGATCCCAAGCCGAGTAAAACTGAAAACACATTTACAACAAGCAAGGTATCCCGATGCTAACAAGAAATTTACGTCACTACGGACTATGTACAGTTAAAATAGATAAGGGAGAGAGAAAACAACCAGCTGTGAGAGAAGCTTGGCGATAAGAATATTATATTATATTATATCATTGAAAATGGCAAGTACTGTATTGAATTACGAGCTTGATAAATTAGAAGTATTAGAAAGAAGAATTATAAAGAAAATATTAGGTCTTCTAAAAATTGCAGAGTTTTGGAAATTAAGAAGTATCGATGAAATCTATCAGAACGTAGAAAACATATCAGAAACTATAAGGAAAATAAGATTGATGTTTCTTGGGCATATTTGCAGAATGGAAGACAATAGACTAAATAAATACATTTTCAAATATCTTTGGGAAAATAAATCAGCCAACACATGGATTCAAGGAGTCAAGGAAGGTTGGTTGGTTCCTTAGTTTAGGGCCTACGACAACACGATCTTGTAGCCCCGTTTACTTTGGGTGTGTGTAGAATTGTCCGATAACCGGTGTTAATTGTGATGACTGTATTAGTGTGTGTTATCTGTGATTCCGGTAGAAGGACTGCAGACGATTAATGTTTTCAAGTATTGTAGTTCCTACTTTTGCTACCAAATGCTACCGCCCACGATACCTAGCTGCGGACAAGGCTACTAAATGCCAACGCATTCAGCACCTGGCAGCGAACGTTGGAACTAATATAGCGTTATCAAACGAACCTACAAATTTTAGCTTCCACAATATTGCAGTAGGTTGAAGGTTCTTTTTCATGCCATAAATCTATGACATGGGACCACCGGTTTTACTTCCCTCCGAAGGAAAGCATACTGAGGGATTTTTAACGCTCTTAAAAATGTCAACGACTTCGGCTGGGTATGAGCCCGCGAACTTGGGCATAGATGCTAAGCATGCTACCTACTACGCCACCAAAGCTGCTCAAAAAGTCAATGATGATCTGGAAACGAACAACATAAGAGAAGAATTATTGAAAAGAGAGGTTTTTATTACGAAAGCCTTGTAACTGGAAGGATTCCAAGGGAGGAAGGTAAATAAAGCAGGAGCAAAGTGGACTGAGGAAACAGAAGCATAGTGCAACAATGAAAGGATAAGTTACTGGAAGAAAAGGAAAGACAAACTACTGTAAGGAGGACGAATTGAAATTGTAACGTGGTCCTTAAAAGGCCGTAATGCAAGAAGAAGAAATCCTCCAATTGATATTGATATTTTTCAGTTGGTCACCATAATAACGACGGTGTCAATGCAATACTTCGTACCTGGCAATTGTCTCCGTTTCCAGGATTCTCCTTTTGATTGGTCACGCCTCCTAGCCGCATTTGGATGTGCCGTCGAAAGAAATAATTCACATTAGGTTCATTTTCCTGTATAGGTGCATAGAGAAAAGTGATCTGAAAATGGATTGTACTGTAGAAAAGTATATTAAAGGTTCATTCTTCTGTTCTGTTGGACGGCACATCTTCAAAGGGATGTTGTTGTAGTTGATTAATTGAGGGGTTTTGCGACATCTTGGCCATGTAGCCCCGTGTACTCGGGGTGCGTGGAATTTGTCTGATAACCTGTGTTACTGTGATGGCTGTATTAGTGTGCGTAGTTGTAATTCAGATGAGGATTGGGAAGGAGGTGGCCGTGGCCTTAATTTAGGAACCATCCCGGCATTCACCCGGAGAAGAAGTGGGATACCACGTAAAACCACTTCCAGGATGGCTGAGGAGGCAATCGAGCCCTCCTCTTCTCAGGTTTACCCCCACAAAACTTAGCCCCCATGCCAGAATTGAAATGTCATTGTAGAGCCAGGGATTGAACCAGGACTTCGCGGGCTACAGCCAGGATGCTAGCCGCTTCACTACGAAGTTTTCCAAAGAAACATAGTTAACAGACAAATTAAAGACACAAACAAGTGCCCGGGACTGATGAACAAAGTGTCCGTATCCCGTAAAATGAATCAGCAACAACTTAGTATGGTCAACTTTGAGGGTTACATGATATATCACTGTGTTGACCTTTCAAGCAAAGTAGCTTGGAGTGTGGATCTTTTCCCTAGAGAGATGTTCGTTAACAGTGAACTGGGTCAGAGTAAGTGGGGGTGTAATATGGCCAATTCCCACACCCACGTTACGTTAGTTACGTAGCCTATGCACAGAACAAGACAAGTAGTGTATAATCTCTATATACATCGAATGGTACGTGATAGTTTGTCTACGTTCATAAACCATTCATCGAATTGCCATGAAACTTTGGTGAGTTGTTGTAACCACTCCCGCGTAGGTTTGTGAATTAGTAAATCAATTGTATAATAGGTAGCGCACGACTAGTTTCAACAAAGCGATGAAACTTGGTGAATGGTTTTGCGCACTCCCGAAATGTTTCTGAGATAGTAAATCTATTTTACAATAAGTAGCGCACGAGTCATTTCAGTAAATGAGTAAGTTATTGGCGCACGAATCGTTTCAACAAAGTAAATTTGTGTTTATATACCATTAATCCGATTGCGATAAAAGTTGTGTGAGTTGTTTTGTGTAATCCCAGAAATGTTTCTAAATTAGTAAATCCAATTTACAATAGATGGCGCACGAGTCGTTTCGACAAGTGGGTGTTGGCGCGTAAATCATTTGAACAAATAAACTTTGGTTAGTTGTCGGATGCACTCCCGTGAAAGTTTCTTAATAAGTAAATCCACTTTACAATAGGGGGTGTGCGAGTCGTATCCAGAAATGAGTTTGGTGCGCCAATCATTTCAACGAATGAACTTTGGTGAGGAGTTGTGCGCACGACCACCACGGTGTCTGAATTAGAATATCCATTTCACATTAGATGGCACGCGAGTAGTTTGAACAAATGAACTTTGGTCAGCTGTTGTGCAACCTAGCGAAGAATTCTGGATTAGTAAAGCCATTTTGTGATATGTGGCTCATGCGACGTTACAAAAAATTAGTGTATTTCTTACATACTGGCAGTTTTTGTGATTCTAAACGTTTGCAGTTTCCGGTGAGACTCGCATTTGCGATGATCATCAACAGAGTATAGGGACAATCCCTACGAGTGTACATACTAAATTTGGAACATTGGCTAGTGAAGACAGGTGTACGAGCAGCTAGAGCCTCTACAAGGGTGTGGTCACAGCATGCTAGAGAGCTGACTGGCCGCCTGCTTATTACTCTTTGGCCCGCATGTGACGAGCATACGCCGTTCTTTGTAGTCGAAAGGGAAGTCCAAGGAAGTTTGCAGTAAAATGATGGAGGTGTATCGGGATGACATAATGAAGTGTACTGCTCGAGTCCAAGGCCTATGAACTTGCGGGGTGAGATGACGCGGCAGGCGGGAAGAAATGGGCCTGTCGACAGCCCACCGTGTTATCTGGGATTCCTGTCTATTCCAATACTGCTGACGTAGGACCGTTGTCTTAACCAGTGTGGTGTTGTGAATGAGTGAGTGAGTGAGTGACCGTCCAATGTATTTGGTTCTGTTACTACGCACGGACCGGGAATTTCCCACATCTCACCTCATCGTCCGCGATCCACATCCCTCTCAGGTCTTCAGAGCTTGGACTCGAGCTGTAGCAACATCTCTGGAGCAGTCAATTCCGAAGAGGGCCACGATGTGCCATGTTTCGTATGACCAGTAACTGCTGTACAATAACAGTGGCGATGCCATGGAATATCCACGGCGTTCTACTGGTTCATCCAAGTGGTACCACTATAAATGCCAATACAGTACTTCGAAAGAACATTGTTAAATTTGCTTGGTCCAATCGTGGCAAACACCCTTACAACAGCGCAGCAAATGTTAGGCTGCTTTGTGAAAATTTTCGTCTTCATTATGCAGCTTCTGTTTATTCTAATTTTGAGAATCTAGCAGGGAGATGCTCCCACCTACTACACAGTCAAGACGTCCCACGGTCCAACATCTTTGCCATAGAACCAGGGAAGACCTGGCCACCATTAGGATGAAACGTCGCGTCAGTCGTGCGCGTACAAGCTGTTATGAGGATTAAATAAATGTGTTGAAAGACTTGAATCTTGTGTTGAATGATTCATTGCTCGGAATTTATTTTTTTCCTTACCTATGAAATCACTCCCAAAATAAATTTGTATGGCTTTCATTTTTAACCGCCCTCGTAGTAATCTTCATTGTAGATATTGAGTTGTACAGTGAAAGCCTTCTCTATTGAACAGAACCTCGCAGTCGCCGTGTGACGGTGGGGGCACTGTGGCTAGCCACCTGTCCGAGTAAGGCTTTTACTTGCAGCAGAGGGTAGTACCCAACTAATTCAACACACTTACACTTGTTAACGAATTTAACAATCATATCTACTTACACGAATTACAGAGTTGTTGCTTGAAATGGTGTCCTTCATTTTCAAAACACAACGTTGCACTGATGTAAGAAGTTTTGTTACACTCGCTGTAATTCATCCTCACAGATATTTCGTATCTGTGCAGTTATTTCGTTCTCGGAGCCTCCAGAGTACGCGAATTGTTTCTGTATACCTTTTGTTTGACGTTTCTCCACAAGTAATAATTGCACGCCGTTGAAACGTTTAACTCACTTAATGGAAGACTTATTCATCAGAAGATAAGTTTCCACTAGGAAATTTCGACGATTTGATCTATACCTAACCATGTTCACGAGATACGAGATAGGCTACAGTACTACCCCACAAGTCTTAATTATCTCAACTAAGGTATCTTGCCAGCTCCGTATGTAATAAATGCAATGTCAGCATTCGAGGCTTTCCGACCAGCTCTTGTGTAATCGGCAAATGGTAGTTATCTGGCGCTGACTTAACGCTTTAACCCGTCGCACGTCCCTGGCGAGGTTCCGTTCTATAGAGCAGGCTCTCACTGGGTAAAGAACAAACAAATAGGCTTACGTAGGGCTTTATATGCAGTGGCGGATCCAGGCCTTGTGGGGCCCTGAGCGATATGATAAAGTGAGGCCCACAACAATAGAAAATTAAAAAATAACAAATCAAATGGAAAATAGGTTTGCAATAATAATATAAAGAATGGTTACAATATTTTGAATACAGTACATTCTTTTAATAATATGAAAGAAACCTTTAAGTCCCCTTGAAGAAGATTATGTAAACTATGAAATATTAAAATATTACTTTGCGACTCTTTCCCAGGCTGAAGTCTTCCATCATTTCACTCAAATCTGAACTGAAAAGAGAATACGAATTATAAATTAGTTTGAAAAGTTATTAATTAATCAATTAGACTTAGACAACAGATGTTTGAGCAACCTCCCAAAGAGAGGCAACCGGGAAAGAAGTGGACGGAGGAGAGAAAGAGGAAGCATAGTGTGTATATGAGAGGTTTTTGGGAAAAAAGAAGAAAGGGCCAGAATAAAACATGAAAATTGTTTGTGTTATAACGCTCTCCATAATGGGGAATTAACGAATAAATAAATAATTAATCAATTAACTTTAAAACAATCCATGAGGCGGGGCCCCCCGGACCACGGGGCCCTGGGCGGTCGCCCTCCTCGCCCTCCCCTAGATCCGCCCCTGTCGTATAACAGTTTGATGACATGTTTTAGTGTCTCGTCTATTAAAGAATGAATATCAACGAAGCGTATATTTATAGGTTTCTTGCACATAAGTGCGCAGAGTCTCATAAAGCTGTGCTATAAAATGAGAGCATATTGAGGAATATTGAAATTCATAATTCCTGTATGGGAGAGGCGAGAATTATTGCGAGAGTCTTCCGCGATGTACAAGATATGAGTTATTGAGTGCGGGAGCCGGAGCCAAGCTGATAGCGATAAGAAATCCCGTCCTGCATAAACCATAACGTGACATGCAGTTCATTCAATCTTTCACCGTCTACAAGTTGACCCCGATACACGCCATCTCCGACAGCTACTGGTTAATGCATAGGCTTTACAGTGACTGACATATGAAATTGCACTCACTATTGTCTCCTTACAAGTATACCTGCAGACAATGAAGGTTAGTCAATTCATCACGCACCACACTACACTTGGGAATAATGCAGTTGAATCATGTGACAGACTTCTATACATTTCCACATCACAATCGCTAAATAATTCAGAAAAATAAGTTAACTTTCATATTTCTTGGTTAATTTTAACACTTTTGATGCCGCTACAGTGCTCAATTTTTTTTTTTTTTTGCATATTGCGATTTAGGGACTTGTTTATTTTGCAATGTGTATGTAATCAAATTATATTCAATATAGGGTACATGCAAAAATAAACAACACACAATCCTCGAATGTTCCGAGTGGGTGAGAGATTCCACGAACCCTTCATCCAGGAACGCCACTAAGAAGCGAGGAGCTTCAGTCATGTTTTGGGGTGGAAACATGTTTGGTCAACGTACGCCTCTAATTCCTATCCACGGTAACATAACTGGTCTGGTGTACAGAGACAACATCCTTGAACCTGTCGTTACAGGATTCGCTGCCACAATGGAAGAGGGCTTTACACTAGTGGACGATAATGCTCGTGCCCATCGAACTAGAGAGATAAATCAGTTCCTTTAGATGCATGGCATACAAAGAATGGAGTGGCCTACCTATTCTGCGGACATGAACTGTGTTGAACATGCATGGTAAGAGCTAAAGAGAGCAACTTTGCACCGGCCCAATCCTCCAACAAACAAGCAGCATCTGATTGAATCTGCTGTCCAAGAGATGGATATTCTGCCCCAAACCACGTTGGATTCGTTGGTGCTCAGTATGCCTCGTCGTCCGCAAGCATTGCCATAGAGCTCGTGGTGACCATGCACGGTATTGAAATGCCCCAATATGAAAAGGTCGTTTTTGTGCTCAGTCCCTCATTATCACTTATCATTGGTTGGTTTTCTTCGTATGTACCCTGTAGTATATTGTGTATAATATGATTAAATACACATAGCAAAATAAACAAGTCACTAAATCGCAATATGCTAAACCTTTTTTGAGGACTGTATAATGAGTGGTTATGCTACAAATGCCTCGCCAAGTTCTATGAAGTTACAAGTATTTGATAAAAATTATCTCCAGCTACATTAAGAAGATTTGTTTTTAATGCTGAATATGTAATACGTTGCTTCATTTGTTTCATTATTTTTGAGTTAATCATTTTAAATTTAAATTTTAAATTTCAATATAATTTTGACAGCCTGCACAATCAAATGGTTTGTTTTATTTTCGTTCATCGCTACGCATCTTATTTAGCTCCGAGCACACGACTTCAAA
The DNA here is from genome assembly GCA_946902985.2 of Meconema thalassinum. Lineage (NCBI taxonomy): Eukaryota > Metazoa > Arthropoda > Insecta > Orthoptera > Tettigoniidae > Meconema > Meconema thalassinum. Next base: position 1,027,643,161 of record OX336388.2, read on the forward strand.
GATAACACGCGTGGGAAGTCAGCTGACTGTAGCTTGTTCAAAAATTACTTGTTATGAATTCAGTTATTCACAGAACTTAAACACATCGATATATCCAGAGAAAGAATGAGTGCCACGTAGTTTTGATTTCACCACTGATAGCACTACGTAGCTGGAAATATTAATACTTTCTTTTATTTAAAACAACGAGGCCCGTGGCATTTTCAGCAAAAGCTCTCTTGACCGACATATCGGTCCCTGGCACCTGGTATGCGTTGCAATGCAAAAGAAGGAAAGTGCTGTGAAATATGAAATGAGAGTAAATAATGAGGAACTGTTTTCAAATTAACTAATTTCTTAAAGGCATAGATGGACAATACATAATTAAATTAAATAATGAATTAAGTGTCTATCAATACAATATATAACAAGAAGTTCCGTGACGAACTACGGAGCCTACTTTTCTTAAAAGTAAGATTCATGCCAATCATTAATCTACAGTATATGAACCTATCTAGAATAATGACGAAATTAAATCGGTAATATCGAAATGTCTAATTAGTTCGAAATATACCTGGTATTATGTAGCCTAATATAGCACTACAGTTGGAAGGTCTGGTGACTGAATATATTCTTAGTTCCATCTCTTAAGGTACAGAATACAAAATTTGGTTGAAGTCGTTTGGACGTTACATGCAGTTAGACATTGGATCTATCAGCGCGAGTGAAATCATGTTGGCAAAATTGTCATGAATATGTTGGTCAGAAGTAATCTGAAATATTATGATCTATTGTTGTGCCAATTTTGGATGAATTCCATTTGTTAGTATAGAAGTTAGCCTACATGTATTTTAAAATTGGAGCTATCATCAGGCATAGAATCATGCTGGCAGCACTGACTTATATTAATTACTCCAAATTAATCTAGAATGTCAGGTGCTATACGTGTGCAAAGTATAGAGCTGTTGGCTTGCATACTTTCTGATATATTGATATTAGGGTAAAAAATATAGACAGCATTTATTAACAGTTGGCAGCCCTGATTGCTCTTAAGAATACCTATAGTCATATATGTTATGCTACACATAGCACATACGAAATTTGGTTGAAATCCAACTGATAGTATAGAAGTTATAATACTTGTATTTAAAAATTGGTCCTATCAGCAGGCTTAGAATCATGTTGGTAGAACTGACGTATATAAGTTACTCCAAATTAATTTAAAATGTCAGGTACTATACGTGTGCATAGTTTAAAGCTGTCGGCTTGCATACTCTCTGATATATTGGTATTTGGATAAAGAAAATAGAGAGAGCAATTATTAACAGTTGGCAACCCTGGTGGCTCTTAAAAATACGCTCAGTCATATCTGTTTATGTACACATAGCACATACGAAATTTGGTTGAAATCCAATTGATAGTGTAGAAGTTATATGCATTTAAAAATTGGACTTATCAGAAGGCTTAACATTATTTTGGCAACACTGTCATGTATGGCCCTCTGGAAATTAAACTGAAATATTATTATCTACATGTGTGCTGATTTTGGAATAGCTCCCATGCATACCATCCAAGATATCCAACATGGAGCTCAAATTTCTAGTGCGTTTTTACAGCAGTTGGTAGCACTGACACTATTTTCAAATATGGGCTTGAGATATTCCGGTATACATCTTTACTCATACTAAATTTGGTTTTGATTGCTGCAGCCGTTTAGGAGTTGATTAGGGGGGGGGGGGGACACACACAGCCAGACAGACAGATAGACACACATTTTCCCGGATCGATCTCATGAGTCTACTTTTTCCTCAGTTTTGAAAAATGTGAAAAGTAGGCTAAAAATATTGCAAAGTTCATATTTTGAAACTATTAACGTGCCAACACTTACTTGTTGAAACGAATCCCACGCCACCTATTGTGAGATAGATTACTAATTCAGATGCTTACGCGAGCGTGCACATGACAACTAACCAAACGTTGAAACGATTCGCGCACCATCACTCATTTTGTTGAAACTACTCGTACGGCACCTACTGTAAAATGGATTTCCTAAATCACAAACCTTTCCGGGAGTACGCACAACAACTCACCAAAGTTTCATCGAAATCGGATGAATGTTATATGAACGCATACGGGACTTTCTTATAGTGATTCGATCATTTTTGAAACTACTCGTGAAGCATCTATTGTAAAATAGATTTTATGTTCGACGATGTCGAAATTTAAATATTATATGTCAGAAAACTGTACTATAACTTAATGAGGGTCATTAAAGAACTAGTTTTCAATATGATACAGTTTCTCCCACCAATCAGAGCTCGGGATTTTCATTATTTATTTATTTATTTATTTATTTACTTATTTATTTATTTATTTATTTATTTATTTATTTATTTATTTATTTATTTATTTATTTATTTATTTATTTGTCTTTTGCAGTCACGAAGTTAGGGCTCGTGGCCCTCTCTTACACTTAACCACATAGTTATAATAAAATACACAAATACTACCATTGAATAAGATACGTAAACTAGAAATTAAGTTAGAATAATACAGGACATAAAAATAAAGATAGCAATGCACATCAAACAAAGAAACATTTATAAACCATTTACGTGAAACAATAATACTAATACTACTACTAATAATAAGTGATAGTGTTAGATCTAGTAAATAACTGAGTATTTTAATTTTGAATTGACAAAGTTATTTATATACCATGAAGCCTCCGTGGCTTAGGCGGCAGCACGCCGGCCTCTCACCGCTGGGTCCGTAGTTCAAATCCCGGTCACTCCATGTGAGATCTGTGCTGGACAAAACGGTGGCAGACAGGTTTTTCTCCGGGTACTCCGGTTTTTCCTGTCAAAATTTCATTCCAGCAACACTCTCCACTATCATTTCATTTCATCTGTCATTCATTTAATCACTGCCCCAGAGGAGTGCGTCAGGCCTCGGCAGCCGGCACAGTTCATATCCTCGCCGCTAGATAGGGGCTTCATTCATTCCATCCTGACCCGGTCGGAGACTGGAAGCAGGCTGTGGATTTTCATTTTCATTTATATACCACAATGGCTCAATCATGCTGTCTATCATACATCACCAGTCACACGAAACAGTCAGCGGTGTTCAAAAGGAAATCTCTGCAAGCAGTCTTAAATTTTGTATAAGTCTTGCAATTCCTTACGTCAGCTGGGAGTGTATTCCAAAGTCGCGACCCAGTCACAACGAAGGATTTATTGTACTTGGAAGAGTGGTTAACGGGAATAGCGAGGGAAGAGCCAGATCTAGTATTAATATTATGAAATAGATGTGTGACCAATTATGTACTTGACAGCTTAGCACATGCACACAAAATGCATCAAGTCGGACTGGAATTACATGATTTGAAAGTTGACAATGTAGAGGATATCCGATCACTGCATAAACAAACTGGGGAATATGACAAAGAAATAGCACTGTACCTTATTATCCACAACACCAATTTCTACACAGGGCATTGCGTACGATTTCGCCGATAATTTTAGTGAATGCTGTTGTTGATATAAGCACACCACAACGTCATGGAAGCAGCAAGCGTATGACATAAGATCCACGGAAACCAATCAACAACCCAGCTCTCTTCAGTAAAGGGATTTCTCATGTGAATCCGCCAGATGTCATGGCCGTTCTATTTTGGACTCCATTGATTTGCCTTCCGTTGACATTCTTTTCGCATCGAATTTGAAGAATAACCAGTTGATAATACGATACGTTTTAATATTAAAGCGTTTCTAACAGCTTATTGTGTGTTATTTGACCAAAATAACAAAATGATTCCACGTAGTACCTGTGCTAGTTCAGGATAAACAATGTTTCAAAGCTTTGGAATTTCTTATTGGGTAGAGAGCAAATGCTGAGCTCACACAATTCCCAAGAACAACAACAAAGCTATGGAAGATCTTTGATTCTTAGTGGGAGCCCAGCGCATGCGCTCTGTTCACGTAAGTCAACTGACAGATTCTCGACAGATATCTATGAATATTTATTAATAGGCTATTTATGTTGGAACATAAAATACAATTATAATTATCGTCGAACATAAACAGTCGTATGCAACGAGCCTATAATGGTAATTAAAACACTTGTGTGGAAATTATAAAACTCGATTCACTCGTTTTATAAACATACTCGTATCTTAATTATTGCCATTATAGGCTCTTTGCATAATCTTATATATATAAAGGAATGTCTGTCTGTTCGTCTTTTATGCGTTCATAAACCATTCATCCGATTGCGATGAAATTTTGGTGAGTTGTTGTACACACATCCGGGAGGTTTATAGGCATAGTTAATCCATTTTAAAATAGATAGCGCGCGAGTAGTTTAAACAAATGCGTAATGGCGATGCGTTCATATACAATTCATCCGATTGCGATCAAATTTTGGTGAGTTGTTGTGCACAGTCCCGGAAAAGTTATAGGCGTAATAAATCCAATTTACAATAGATGGCGCGTGAGTAGCTTAAACAAAATGCCGTGCGTTCGTTTCAATCAAGTCCCACATGCGTTCATATACCATTCATCCCATTGCGATGAAACTTGGGTGAGATGTTCTGTACACTTCAGGTAAGGTTTCTGGCTTAGTAAATCCACTTAACAATAGGTAGTGCACGAGTAGATTCAACAAATGAACGACTACGGGCGAAGCGTTTCTAAAAGTCCCGTATGCGTTCGTATACTATTCGTCTGATAGCGATGAAACTTGGGCGAGATGTTGAGTACACTTCAGGGAAGCTTTCTGGGTTAGTAAATCCACTTTACATAGGTATCGCACAAGTAGATTAAACAAATGAGCGACGTCGCGCGAAGTGTTTCAACATAGTCACGTAAACGTTCATATACCATTCGTCCGATAACGACTAAACTTGGGTGAGTTGTTGCGTACACTTCTGGGAAGGTTTCTGGCATAGTAAATCCACTTAACAATAGTTAGCGCACGAGTAGATTAAACAAATGAGCGATGACGGGTGAAGCGTTTCAAAAAAGTCCTGTATGCTTTCACATACCATTCGTCCGATAGCGATCAAACTTGTGTGAGAGGTTGTGTACACTTCAGGCAAGGTTTTTGTCTTAGCAAATCCACTTTACGATTGGTAGGACTCGAGAAGATTTAACAAATGAGCGACGACGCGCGAAGCGTTTCTAAAAGTCCCGTATGCGTTCATATACTATTCGTCTGATAGTGATGAAACTTGGGTGAGATGTTTTGTACACTTCAGGGAAGCTTTCTGGTTTAGTAAATCCACTTTACAATAGGCATCGCACAAGTAGATTAAACAAATGAGCGACGATGCGCGAAGTGTATCAACATAGTCCCGTATGCGTTCATAAACCATTTGTCCGATAGCGACTAAACTTTGGTGAGTTGTTGTGTACACTCCAGGGAAAGTTTAAGGCTTAGTAAATCCATTTTACAAAAGGTAGCGCACAAGTAGAATCAACAAATGTGCGAAGACGCGCAAAGCTTTTCAACAAAATCCCGTATGCGTTCATATACCATTCGTCCGATAGCGATGAAACTTGGGTGAGATGCTGTGTACACTTCAGGGAAGGTTTCAGGCTTAGTACATCCGCTTTACAATAGGTATCGCACAAGTAGATTCAACAAATAATCGCCGGCACGCGAAACGCGTAAACTAAGTCCCGTAGCTTTCAAGTACCATTCATCCGATTGCTATGAATCTTTTGTCGAATTGTTGTGCACACTCCAGGAAAGGTTTCTGACTTAGTAACTCCTTTTTACAATAGGTAGCGCACGATTAGATTCACCAAATGAGTAACGGCGCGCGTATCGTTTTAAAAAAATCGTATGCGTTCATACACCATTTATGCGATTGCAATGAAATTTAGAGAAATGTTGTTTCCACTCCCGCAAAGATTTCTGATTTTAGTAAATCCAGTTTACAATTGGTAGAGCACGAGCAGATTCAACTAATGAGCGACAGCGCGTGAATCGTTTCAACCAAGTCCCGTATGCGTTCATATAACATTCATCCGATTGTGATAAAACGTTGATGAGTTGAGTACAGTCCTGCGAAAGTGTATGAATTAGTAAATTAGTTTTTCAATGGGTGGCGCACAAGAAGATTCAACAAATGAGTGAAGGCGCGTGAATCTTTTAAACAAAATCCCGTATGCGTTCATATACCATTCATTTCATTGCGATGAAACTTGGGTGAGTTGTTGAGCACGCTCCCATGATTTTTTTGAGATAGAAAATCAATTTTACAAAAGTTTAGAGGTGGTTAATGGAAAATAAATAAATATTGGGAATCCAAAAGCACTTCAACAAGCAAAATTACAACGCCAACACTTTCTTTTATTGGCATTGCAACGCATGCCGGGTACAGCTAGTGTACTATAATTCATAATCCTTCGTGGGAGTGTCGACAACAAATAACCAAAGTGTCATCACAATCGGATGAATGGTATAATCCTTCTTATATATAGAGATTACTCAAGAAACATTATCATCCATACAAGATGTATAGTTATTCCTCTAGGTATGAAGAAAGAGAAGTCAACGTGACCGTTAACATTGTGATCATTAGCCACAGGACCTCCTTTTTACGTGGATCCAAACCTTAGCATATGGCACTTCACCTCGAAAATCTCACAAGCATTAACCGGAATTTGAACCCAGTCCTATTTGGCTATAGGCAAGCAGCTCGACCGCTGCGCCATCACGCCCTAGATATGAAGAGTACATACAGATGATTGGTATGCAAACTAAGCCAAAACGAAGTCTTCGTATAGGTAAATCCTGGTTTGATATTGGTTAGCTACTAACGCTGTATTAGCAGTTAGTTAACAAGTACAATCTCATTATATGTGACAGGGAGTTAAAGCTAGCATGGTAAAGTGGTTGCAGTATTGGAGCTGTCTCTGTGTTTAGCACGACACATTGAGTATGGCAGAGAAGGGAGTAATTGAGTTTGTGAACGTGCATGGGCGGTTGTAGAAGAGTAAACACAAAGTGTAGGTGTGGTGGAAGAACGCAAAGACAGCGAGCTTACGGTGCCTCCATGTGCGGGCTGAAGGAAGGTAACTCAGTTAATACAAAGCAAAATGTCGTATGTGGAAAACAATGGGTCAGGTCGAGTATTTCATAAATACATTACAGTTAAGAAGATTACAAAACCTTTTGGTACATTCTATAGGAGCTGTCCCATCACATAATATCATTTGCCATTACTTTTCTGTACTATTTGCACGTCATATATGACCTCGGTTTTGATTTATAAATTAGGCCTTTCTTGAAAGAATTTAAAATTATTGTTCGTAAGGCTAGTTGTTTTTTTAAGTTTTATCCCTGTTCATGATTCCTTTCAAATAAATAAATAAATAAATAAATAAATAATATTATTAAGTAATTATTAAATAATTAATAATAATAATAATAATATCAAGGGTTTTACGTCCCTTATAACTACTGCAGATTTCAGAGACTCCGGTTTGCCAGAATTATACCTTGTAGGGGATCATTCACGTACCAATAAATCTACTAACACGGCTTCCTCGCATTTAAGCGCCGTCAACTTCCAAATGACTGCACTGGGATTCAATACCGCGAACTTGAACACAGCAGGCGAGAGCGTTACTGCCAAGCCCCGCAGCCAGCCATCCTTTAAAATTGTATTTAAAGTGAAAAGGAAAGCAATGCTAAACTGTGCATATGCATATGTTTTACCAGGGTTTGTGAACTACGTATGAGCAATATGCACATGTATACAGTTAAAACAACACAATATAATAAATAAAATCAAAACTTGCACTTCATAAATTCTTTCATAAATATGGTTACTTATCTAAGCACGGACGTTGGTTAAGCTTTGAGCGTGCGTACTCTCTATTCCAGTATAACACCAGGTGAATCAGCTGGCCCTAATAATATTTTTTATGCAGCCCAACTAACGCGTGTTGTCAGGAAGGTCGATATTTCTCTGCTTGCATCCCGTATGGTACCAATGCACTGCAAGCATATCCTGCAAACGATACTGAACACTGTAATTTTCTCCTCGTATTTCTCTGTAGTCACATCGAGGGAAAATTAATAAAGTTCAGTATCTTTAGCAGGATATGCTTGTAATATTAGTGCCATACGGGTTGCAAGCAGACAAATATAGACCTTCACCTAACAACAACGCCAGTTGGGTTGCATAAAACAATATTATTAGGGGCAGCTGAATCACCCGGTATACATTGCACCCCGCCTGGTCATTGGGCAAATACGTTTTGACCGATTGAAGATTTACAACTAATAGATTGTAGAAAGTCCAGAGATCAGTGGTTGAACTCCCGCTGTTGACAGTGGCTATCCGGAGTATCTTTTTTTTTTTTTTTTTGCTGTTTTCCCCAGGTTTTTCCACACTCCCTCCAGACAAACGTTGGGATGGTATCATATCTCATTATATAATACGCTGAGGAGTATGTTTCACAAAACTCAAGCTCCTTAACCAGAGAGAGTTAGAAGGTGTGGATTCATCAAAATTTTCCAAATCGTCTCAATAGTACATGAAAAATATTGCATTTCTTGAAAAGTCAACGGAAATATATTTATTTGTTTATTAAGTGCTTTTAAACAAATAAACAAGACGCTGGCTGAACTGTGCCGCGTACAGCCGCATAGCACTAGAGCCGGGTGGGTAGTCTATTCACATGGTGCACACACAACCCATTATGTGAGAGTTCTCGCAAGGGTCCGCTAGTTTCAATAATTACAGTTACACAGTCTACTACAGCCATCATAGATGTACAGCTTATCAGATAACAGACAACTACGAACAGTAACATAATACTGTGTGTAGTTTGCAGATTGAACCAGACAATGTTTTGCCCTGTGCTAGTGTAACCTGTTTTTCGAAGGGTATTCACGCCACCGACATAAGTCAGATGGAAGCTATTTAATGATTATTTAAACGCGGCAACTTATTCAGCCAAGCTAATTTAATTTAATTTATTATTATTAATGTCATATTTTCTTTTGGAGCTTTCTTTTAAATCTTATAACCATACAGATAGGTTTTCTATATATTAGAAAACACTATCAAGCGGATTATTCCGATCGACATTATCACAGTAGATTATTTGATTGCGGAGATTTCGAATTTTATTCAGTAAAGGGCTTATGGAGAGAGACATGAGTCATCGGGATTTCGGCTACAGGAATAATCTTGTCGTGAAGCGATGATGCAACCGAGGAACATTTACAACTCGCTGTTTCAAGAAAAGGCGAATTGAACTGGAACGGAAAATATACAGGGTGCAATGAACTTTATAGCGGGAAGTATCGCGTGGTGTCTCAGCCAATCAGAGGAGACCGGACCACTGGGAGACGGCACAGGAGAGGGGATACGGCGAGTGCATATAGTGATCGCGCGCAGTGAAAAGAACTCTTACTTTTGTAACTAGGGTCCGAAGTGGGCGTAGAAACAATCTCTGAGGGTGAGCGCTAATGACGCATATCTACAAAATCTCTCTCTTTTCATTCTTTTACAATCGCTATTTCAGTAACTTCATAGCTTGGTAATAATCTTAAATTCAGTAAATCATCCGACTCCAATTTCACATAATTTTGTGGTGGTAATACTAAATCTTGAAGCTCCATTTGTTATTATTATTATTAAAATTGCCACTAATTTGTTTTATACTATTAAATTCCTTTTTATAAAATGAAATCTTTGATTTCAGTAGGTAGCATTAGATATAAACCAAATTCCTTCTCCCAATGCAAGTGTTATCTGGGTTAATGATCCCATCATACCACGGTCTGAGTGTGAAGAGTAGTTATAAATGTGTTCTGCCCAAGCTAGGTGTTGATAAATATATATTTAGGTTTCAACTTTGTGTTGAGGCCTTGGCGCCCATTCAATTAATATATCTTAGCCAGAGTAGAGGGGATAGCGGAAACGTTACATTTGCCGCCCAACTGTGGAGATTCTTATATATGTATTTTAAAGTGCAAGGTAAGGGCTACCACAAACGTTACACTAGCATAGGAAGCGCATCTCCACTGCAATAATCTATGGAGTCAAGAGGCAAGTCGCCATCACCTTCTGCTATATGTATAATTTACATATCTCCAATGGAGAGTACTGACGTAGCTAACAAAGTAAATAAAATTTCGTATTTCAATACGTATTGCATTATATCAAAGTGAATTGCGATAGTATGTCTTTCATGTTTATTGGCTCATGCACGGGTCTGCATAAAAATGCATTATTCACTGAATAAAGTAAGGCGGCACACGGAGAACATGTTCATTCCTTATGCTGGACGAAGAAGGTCATGTCTCTGTAAGAATATTGCTACTGCATACCGAACTGGGTTTTGAAAGAACCCTGGGGTTTCTTTCTTATTGAAAGCGTCTGAAATCGTAACATTATGATAACATCGTCAATTATTATTATTGCTATTTTATTATTATATTTTCTCTTCACTCTCTCTTCACATTTATCCCCTAGACTAACCCGTCATGCACATTGCACACCCCATTAAATGGTAAAAAAGTCAACAGCCAACTACTTCACGATGATGCTGTATGGTTTAACTACTTGGCTTTTGCTAAGGTGGACCGGGTTTGATTCCAGCCAACTACACCATGATATTGTGGACTAACTACTTGATTTTCACCCAGGCGGACCGGGTTTGATTCCAGCCAACTACACCATGATATTGTGGACTAAATACTTAACTTTCACGAATTCGGACCGAGTTTGATTCGATCCAACAACACCATGATATTGTGGTTTAACTACTTGATTTTCACCCAGACGGTCCGGGTTTGATTCCACCCAACAATACCATGATATTGTGATCCAACTACTTGATTTTCACCAAGGCGAACCGAGTTTGATTCCAGCCAATTACACCATGATGATGTAGTGGTTTTCGATTCCTGGTTAAAATATGTTTAGCCCACGTTCGAATTTCACAACAAATGAAATATTTTGAGGGTTGGAACGCCACATACTTAGCCTTGTTAGGTAATACTAAGGAGTGATGGAGTCGATTTCTGCTACAGTTGTACAACAGTAGGTCACCCCCGAGGGAAATGCCTGGATGGTTCCTTTCAACAGGTCCACGACCAACTTCCTTCCCACTACCTTCCCTGACCCTTCCTAAATTAGCCCCAAGTTAGCGGTCGCCTGGGCGATCGGCCAGTCACCATCCCCAGTCGTATCTGCTGACAAAGTGTGTTCAGCTCCCAAACACCATCCTGGTGGTGGTAGAGGAATGATCTCTCGCCAAGTCCGTGGGTGAAGCTAACCTGGGAGGATAAGCGATTTAAAATATTGGAAAATATCTTCTTCACATATCCACCTCTTTTATTAATGTACTTGTCGCAATGGGGCACTATTTGTTGTAAGATAGCCTATGTGTTTGTCACAGAATGACTCAGTCTGAGATAAAAGCCATGTATGTATTCCTTCCTTGAGATCATCATCGGACACAACAAGATCACAGGTTTTAAACAAATTCTATACATACTCACGTAAACGGGGCTATATGACCACGATGTCCAAGACCTTCATAGGAAGCAACAACAACAACAACAACAACAACAACAACAACAACAACAACAACAACAACAAAGTATAAGCCTCATTTTTAAGCAAATGATGATCAAACCATAAGGAACTCCTTCAGAAGAAGGAAAATATGGACATCAATTATGACGACGTATAGTCGGCCGCCCTATGGTTCGTCAAGAACATGTCGACGCCCTTGTCCCACTACATGGCTGTCCGGCTCTGTGGCTAATAGGTTAATGTGCTAGGCTTTGGCACGAAGGGTCCCGGGCTTGATTCCCAGCTGGGCCATGGAGAATTTAATCTCCTGAGGTTAATTCCTCTGACTCGGGGACTGGGTGTTTCTGATGTCTTCAATGTACAAAGAAACCAATCCCTGGAATCAAATAAACAGAGACAAGTACAAAGAAAAAGAAAGTGGGACGAGGTGAATGCGACTGAGAGGTCGAGGAGCGTTCGCGACAAACAGTATTAAAACAAGGCTTATTGCTTAGCATGCTAGATTTGGACCGAAGGGTCCCGGGGTCGATTCCCAGCCAGACCGATGGCATTTTAATTTCTTGCACTTGGTTTACCTGGCTCGAAGACGAGGAGATTGTGACGTCTCCACGAATGAAATACAAAAACTAAAGTAAACAGAAGAAGCAAAAACGAAAAATGTAAAGTAAAAAAATGAAGAAATGTATTTTAAAAATAATTCGAACCCATATCCTCTCCATTCCATCCAACACTGGACTTTTTCCACACACCTCACACATTTGGTAATTCATGGCAAGTGGTTTAATGTTTCGTGTATTCATGAAACGATTTACAGAGCCAACGAAGAAGTCACATGCAAAACAGCACACAGCACCGTTTTTTTTTTTGTTTTTGTTATTTCATTATTAAATGTGTACAGACTTGTGATTTTATTGCCAGTGCTAGAAATGACTCCTAGGAAGGTTACGTGAGAGTATTGGTTTTGTATGTTGAATGACTCCTTCTAAAAAAAAAATGTATAAAAGGACATAATTACGTCATTTTGCAACTCTATATATTTATTACGAAATATAATTACCTTTTGAAATAATAAGAAGATTCTGAACAAAATGCATTAAATACATTGTTATTTATGAACTTCTAATCACAGTCAGTGTCCCAAAGTTCACTGCTCCTCTCTGTATTATCACTAGTAAAGTTGCCGTGCTTCTTTGCCAGCTCTTGGTACGATAACTTAAACTCGCTAGGGATACTGTCTATATAGGCTACTCCATTATGGCATTGGTAGTGTGTATACAAATTTGTAGGTTATATTTCGTTAGAAACGCTCTATCAAGTTTCAACATTCGTCGCTAGGTGTCACTGGCATCTGGTAGCCAAAGTTGGAACTACTTGAAATTTAACTTGCTCATTCATCTTCATTTATTTCATCTCATCCATACGCGACGGTACTTGTAGCTCACCCCATGGGTGTCGCATAGAATCAGCTACAAACTATGGCGAGCCGATCATGTCCTCCGACACTCCCGGCAGTAAAATCCATGAGCTAAATAAATAAATAAATTATGTATCTTTCTTTTGGCACTTTCAGATGTGCTGTTTTGCAACTGCCTTAATTTTCTTCCTACAGTTATAAGAAGTTCCTCATAGAAACTTATGTTGTTTTCCACTGTACTGTACATAATGCGTAGCTGTCTAAAGAACTCTATTCAGTTCTCAACTCATTATGGTCGAAAGTGGACTTGTGCGGTTTTGTATGTACTTTCTTCAAATGGTCTTGAACATTTTAAACGCTCACTACAAGACAATAATAATAATATCGTATGGCCTCGGGTGCCGGGTGCAAGCTTTGTTATTTGAGACTCAGAGGGCAGCTTTCATGTCGAATGTTGTTGTTCCTTGAAGCACTATGAAAGTCAAGGAGGTTAGATATCTAAGCTCCTTGACACTATAGCGCTTTCTAGTAGAGAAATGAGGAACTTTGGGTTGGCGGAAAATCCCTAGATTAATTTTGCTATTATGAACACGGCCTACTGAATTCAAATGGGTGCTTTAACATGCCAACATCATATGACATGCGTGTCGTGAATTTTGCCGCCTTTCAAAAATCCCTTACTATGGCCAGGAGCAAACCTGCAAGCTTGGGGTTAGTAGACCGACACGATAATCACTCACCCACTGTGGCAAGCACTACAAAATGACCCCACTATGTGAATGTCTTCAGTGATAACAGATAAACGAAGCCATTGCGCATGCTTTACAATGCAATTGCAGGGCTGCACTGGAAATATGCTGGAACAGTACTTACATAGTATTTGAACTTAAAAAGGGATTTTTATGATACCAATATCAATAATTCTTCACTTACCGTTCCTCCCGATGTTACTGCAGATGAAATGTGGATTAAATTAAAAATTAAAATCTCGTGTAATACGATGAACTCCATTACAGAAAGCACGTCCAGGGTCTCGATAGGAAGGAAAGGAAGGAAGGAAGCTTGTAGTTTAACGTGACCGTTAATCTAGAGATCATGAGCCACGGGACCTCCTTTTTTACGTGGAATCCGAACAACAGGACATGGCATTTCACTTCGAAAATCTCACATGCATTGTCGATAGGAAGGGAATTGGACTGTCGCGGTGAGAGCAGATATCTGATCCGGGCTTGGAAACAGATGTCGGAGTATGGAAATGAAAAATTGCTCACGTGGAAGTGAGATTGTGGTTGGAGACGGAATAGGGTCGTGATGTTACAGCCTTAAGTATTCGGTACATGAAGACGTGAAATATATAGTTCAATATAGTTGACCTCTCAGTGTAGTCATGTGCGTTAAATAACTTACATAATCACGATGGCAAGCTGCGCAATGTTCGGAGAATAGAGGTTCGATTCTCTGTATGTCTCAGTAACTGTCTGGCTCGTGCTAATATTTGGATAAAAAGAGATTACGAGAAGTCGGTTAAGTGTAAGGCACACTCATTACTCGTCCAGCACATTAATGATAGAGACGTCAGACAGACTTTGGCTTCAAAAACATAGGAGGGAATGCACTTAATCCATTGCCTAAACGAGGAGATACTAGCATTGTACTAGAGGCTAATAGCATTCTCCCCTATTACATGCAGTATAATACAGTTAACTAATTTCTTGTACAAACAGGAAACATGCAGCTGAAACGAAAAAAAAAACATTAAGAGAAAATATTAAATTTGATATTCCTTATTATGAAATAAGGTATAACTCGCAGAATTGATGAACGTTGATTTCATTTCCATAATTTTTAAGCCAAATCCAGCCAAAACGCAAGTTTGTGCTTTCCACCTGCGAAATAAAGAAGCCAAGAAGACACTGAACATTAAGTGGCAACAATCCTTCATTGTTTTACACCAACATATCTTGGTCTCACCCTCTATCGAACTCTGTCTTTCAAGCGGCATTGCTTGAACATCAAAAGTAAAGTATCTGCACGAAATAACATACTAAGATGCGTAACAGGAAGGACATTGGGTGCTCACCCCACCACTCTCAGAACTTTAGCCCTTGGACTGAGCTTCTCAGCTGCTGAATACGCAGCTCCAGTTTGGCTTTCTTGTCCACATTCCAAAGAGGTGGATATAGCTCTGAATGAGACTTCCAGGATTGTCTCTGGATGTCTTAGACCAACACCACTTCAGAAGATCTACCCTCTTATTGGAATTTCTCCTCCTCATGTCCGAAGAATGGTAGCTGCAGCATCTGAAAAGAAACGGCAAGAAATCGATTCAAGGCATCCACTTTTCGGCCAACAAACAGCCCTACAGTGACTTAAGTCCAGAAACAGCTTTTTGAGGGGAATAACAGCCCTCGAAAATTAATAAATTTCCATAATTAAACTGTCAGTGCGTAATGGTATCTTAAATAGTAACGTCATCTCTTATTCCAAAGAAATCAATATTTTCTGATAAAAAATACTTTGTGATACTAACTAGTGTGCTTCAGAAAGTTGAATATTTACTAATTTTTGCCAATACGTCTGTAAAAATAGGTGAAAAAAAACAGAATTACGTTTTTAGAATAATGTATAAAACCTTAATGTAATAATTTTCCAAAGTGGACTAGCATCAATTGCATGTATACAAAATAAATCAATAAATCAATAATACATCACCGTGCTGTGATGGAAAAATGTGCACAAATTAATTTTTATTACCCTCGGGGTAGTTCTAAGTGTTAATACGCCAAGCCATGGGATCAAGCTAATCCCCACTTAGGCGACGAGTAGATCCAAATCCTCGTTCTATTTTATTTATCTTTAGTTATGCCATCTCTTTGAAGGAGTTAAAGTCAGGAAAGGCACATCAAAACCAATCGTCCCATAGAGAGTCGCAGCACCTCAATCCCCATCCCGTAGAAACGAAGTTAATAAGCCGTGGTCTGCAGAATACGGAACTCTATTATGTTATGTGACGTGAAATAGACTACTAATTGCAACACATGAAGAAGTTGAGGAGAGAAACGATTCAGAGAACGCAACACTAGTGAAGAGTCTGCGATATCCACTGACAAAGTGTAGTTTGTGGTGAGCAGTCTCCACTCTGTATGCTGTGGTGAGAGCTTCAGTTTCCCCACCACGTATTCTGCTTGGATGCCCGATTCCTGACCACACGCTGTGCTCTGATGGATCTTGGAGGGAAATGAGAAGACAAATTGGAACGGTTGAATTAAAATCATTAATAACAAATTAGTGCAGACAACATCATTCCTGAAGTTAGTCACAACAATAAGTAAATAGATCACAGGTTAACACACTTAAGACTCAGCAATATTTCTAGGTTTGTGCCGTGTCTTGTGTGGGAAATCACCTAGGACACCAAGCTGGCTCATCGACGGGCACTTGGTGAGCTTTTAGCTCTCGCAGTTAAGAGGCGCAGATTTGCTTCATAAAAAGGGAGGTAGCGCGCAGTTTGCTACTTATGTGGGGTACCGAACACGGACACCAAGAGCCGGCCGTTGAGCCAGCTTGGTGTCTTCGGTGAAACCCCACACAAGACACGGCATATACCAAGAAAAATTCCTGAGTTTTAATTCACTGGCCGTGAAAGCCAATATGCCGTATTTTTAAACTACATTAATAATTACGCAACAACTACAGAAGTGCTTCAAACCGAATGAGCATAAAGTTCAGTAAATAAGATTGACAGGTTTTTACAAACATTTTAAAGCTAAATATTGTTTGGTGCATAAGTGTGTATGTAAACATTGTACGTTATCTAAGCCTAAGTCAGTTGGACCTGATGATGATCGCTTGACGATCGAAATATGTCATCCAATATAAGTACCCTACCCTTTATTTGTGCATAAAGCGAGTTATTTTGTGATAAATACCTTACATAATATTACTTTCAGATTAGGTTGTAAAAATACGTGTTTTCTTGTCTAATGTAATTGGATATAATTGTGTTAACCGCCAGTAAATCTTTCTTTAATAGACCATGGAAAACCACTTTCAGGAGGGTTTTATTAGTTTTGCCTCACGTGGCTGAATCTTTCCCCATCCAGCCCTCAAACCAGAATTTAATTTCTTGGTAGAGCCGAGATTCAATCCCGGGTCTCAGGGGTGACAGCCAAATACGTTAGACGCTGTGCTACCTCATCGTGCGGACTCACGCCGATGGCTGGATCAACAATTAGATAGCACTCCAGTTAACAGCTGGAGGTGTTCCAACGGTATTTTACTTGCTAAATAAGCTAAAAAGGAAGCTTGTAGTTTAACGCGATCGTTAATCTTGAATTCATGAGCCACGGGACCTCCTTTTTACGTGGAATCCGAACCACAGGACATGGTATTCCACTTCGAAAATCTCACATGCATTGACCAGCTTCGGTGGCGTAGTTGGTAGCATGCTGAACTGCTGTGCCCAAGATCGCCGGTTCAAACCCAGCCGAGATCGTCGGATATGTTAAGAGCGTTAAAATACTTCAGTATGCCATCCTTCGGAGGGGAAGTAATGCCGGCGGTCCCATGTTATAGATTTATGGCATGTAAAAGATCCTTCCACAGACTAACCTTGTGTGAAGCTAAATTTCTAGGTTAGATTTCGTTGGAACGCTCTATCGAAGTTCCAACGTTCACCACTAGTTATCATTGACATCTGGTGGCGTAAGTTGGAACTACTTGAAATTGAATGGTACTTGTAGCTCAGCCTATGGGTGTCCCCTAGAAGCAGCTACAGCCTCTGCCGAGCTGAACATTACCTCGGACACTCCCGGCACTAAAATCCATACGATAAATAATACCGGGAATCGACCCCGGTCCACCTTGATGAGAGGCAAATAGCTTGACCACTGCGCCACCACGCCCCACTTGCTAAATAAGAAACAGGTAACAATCAAAGTAGGCCTACTTTTTCCAACTTCAAAAGCGTACCTGTGGGAGTCCTCTGACGAGAGGGAAGTGATAATCAAAGAGAGCGATAATTAAAATCAAACAATGGGATATGTCTCCCCGGTGCTGAGTAAAGGAACAAAACACTTCATTTGCGTTGGGTTGGTATCCCGTATTCAGAATAGAAATGAAGAGCAAATAATGGTTTTGTTTGAACAATCTGACAGATCACATGAATCATTAAGCTTCAAACAAACATTCCCCCGCTCTCCAAAGCATTTCCTCTCCTGAGAGGTTTCCAAGTTGAATATCAAGCTTATCTCTCTCACGTAATCTGAAGCCAGATCCAAAAATACATTCCGTATAGGTCGACTTCACTAATTTAGGCTAGAAGTTTGCAACAGAATTAAGAGTAAATTCCACACCAATGAGATCGGACTTTTGAAGGGCAAGAGAAATCTTGGGCAATGCGAATACCGCAATATCGGCTCCCGTATCACATTTGGGGTCTGCAGTATTCACACATGAAGAGGTCCGATTTACTTTTTACATAGTAATGATTTAAAAAAAAAAGGAACAGTGAAAGAGCTATCAACGCGCTAGCTCGTGCCTCGCTGGCATCGGGAGAGCGTGGTTTCGAATCTTACCTTGGCCATCCTGAAATTGGTTTTCGTGGTTTCCCATTTTCACCACCAGGTAAATGACAGGATGGTTCCTTTCAACAGGTCCTCGGCAGACGTTCTTCCTAAGTCCCTTCCCAGACCTTTACTTAATTAGACCCACGTTAGCGGGCACATGGGTGATCGGCCTGTCACCATCCCCAGTTGTGTTTGCTGACAAAGTGTATTCCGATCCCAGACATTGTCCATGCGACGGTAGAGGAATGATCCCTCGCAGAGTCCGTGGTTGAAGACGAGCAGGGATGATGAGCGATTGAACAAAAAATAAGAAGAAGAAGAAGAAGAAGAAATGTTATCAGTTTGGGTTTGCTTCCCAGCTTAGTTGTCCTAGAAGTGATTTTTCACAAGCAATATAACAATACCAAAACCCAATGAAGTGTTTCAGCTTTTACTTCGTGTTGTGTACTCAAAGTACAAGCCATCAATATGTTAGGCCTGTCTAAAGAGTTAAAATATCTGGCGTGACCTCAGCCTGTACCAGGAAACTTCAGAATTCCGACCCAATGTGGTGTTCCGTGGTTTCCCACTTCTACAACAGGTGAATGCCAGGATGGTTCCTAAACTAAGGCCACGGCTGCCTCCTTCCCAATCCTCATCTGAATTACAACTACAAAAACTAATACAGTGACACAGGTTATCACACAAATTCCACACACACCCAAAAACACGGAGATACCTGCGCACGATGTCACAAAGGCTCCCAGTGAATCATCAACAACAACAACTAATGACTGAAATACCTAATTTGACATCCAAACGGTCATTCTTTTTGTCGTGTGGCCACCTGCGAGGACGAGCGCAGATCTTTATATACGACGCCCGAGGGCAACCTGCGCGCCGGGATGAGAGATGGAATGAAGATGAATGAAACTGGCCAAGGATGTGGAAGGAAGTGGCCGTGGCCTGTCAGAAGCTACCGTCCCAGCATTTGCCTGGAGTTTAAAACGGAAAACCATTTCAAGGACGGCCGATGGTGGGCTTCAAATCCACGCGTCTACGGAGTCAGCAGAGAGCTTGGCCCCATGACCTAACGCTGCCCTTTAGCAAGCGTAGCCACCGCTGTCGGTAAACGGTCGTACAAATTCAATATTTCGAACACCTATGCAAATATAAGTTGATTTATTTAGGGGATTTATGACATATCAAAGCCTTTGCCTGGAGCGTGGCGTTCTATGGAAGTGAAACTTGGACTGTTGGCGCAGCAGAAAAGAGGATAATAGAAGAGTTTGAGATGTGGTGTTACAGGAGAATGATGAAGATCATATGGGTAGACAGAATAACAAATGAAGAGGGACGGAGCGATGTTTCAGGTGTCTGCTAATGAAGATAAAACAAGAAATAGGTTGATAGGACACATAATAAGACACCCAGGAATAACAAACTTAGTAATGGAAAGAAGAGTCGAGCACAAGAACTGTAGGGGTATACCAAGGTTAGAATATGCTAAACAGATTGCCTCGGATGTATGGAGTGGTAGCTATGTAGAGATGACACGATTAGCTCAGGACAGGGAGCTATGGGGTGCTGCATCAAACAAATTAAAAGACTCAATCACAACTACTGTACATCATAGCACCTCGTGTACATGGGTGAGCGTGGAGTTTGTCTGCTAACCTGTATTATTGTAATGGTTATTATAGTGTGTGTAATTATAATATGACTATGATTGGGAATGAGGTGGGCGTGGCCTTAGTTAAGCATCTTCCCGGCAATTGCCTGGAAGAGAATAGGGAACTACGTCAAGTCATGTCTAAGGAAACTCACGTAGGAA
Source organism: Meconema thalassinum (assembly GCA_946902985.2). Taxonomy (NCBI): domain Eukaryota; kingdom Metazoa; phylum Arthropoda; class Insecta; order Orthoptera; family Tettigoniidae; genus Meconema; species Meconema thalassinum. The sequence continues at coordinate 1,027,663,503 of OX336388.2, forward strand.
TCAAACCCGCAACTTCATAATTCCGCCTTACGAAGGTGAGTGGACCCCTTTAAAGCAATCGGACCAGGAAAAAAAATGTAATGGCAGAGACAGACATTGGACCCGGGCGCGTATCTAGAAAACCATTCCGAGTTGAACCCGCCGCTCGATCAGTTTGCTCACATCTCCTCTTGCCTTTTTGATCAACTCTGATTGATCCGCGCTCCGTGGACGCACTAGCAGGCTGCTGCTGGGATAATTTAGTTAATAAAGTGACGAATTGAGAAGGAGCACATCCAAGGTCCATCTACGTTCATATTGCACAGTGACCTGTATTCCTCTGTTACTTTCTTATCAAAACACTCGCAACCATTCAAGCACCACCATCAAACTCTTGATTGGTTGGTTCCTTAGTTTCGGGCTGCTACAACGCGGTCATGTAGCCCCGTGTACTTTGGCTGTGTGTAAAATCTGTCTGATAACCGGTGTTAATTGTGATGACTGTATTAGTGTGTGTTGTCTGTTTTTAATTCAAGTAAGGACTGCGGACGTTAATTTCGTTCGTGCTTTCGCTACCAAATGCTACCGTCCACGACACCTACCTGTAAACTTCGCTACTAATCGATGCCATCGCAACCAGCGCCCGGTGACAAACGTTGGAATTTAAGAGCATTAATCAAACCTAACCTGCAAATTTTGGCTTCACACGAGTGTAGTTAGTGGAAGGTTATTTAGCATGACATAAATCCATGACATGCGACCGCCGTCATTACTTCCCCTCCGAAGGAAGGCATACTAAGAGATTTTTAACGCTCTTATAGAATCCGACGACTTTGACAGGGTTTGAACCCATGACCTTGGGCACAGAAGCTCAGCATGCTTCCAACTACGCCAACGAAGCCGCCACCATCAAACACCGCATGAATTTTTTAAAAATATTACTTACTATTTGTGTGATGTCTTATTTTCAAGACACAAACAAGAAATAAGGCACAGGATACAAATATCATGCTTTTAATCTTAGTTGCTTTTCCATTTCCAATCGACGAAGAATGGCCTTCCCTGCCAATACTCCATATCCAACAGCTTTCCCTGCATGAATAGGCCTACAGTACTAATTAATCACGTAATATATTGATAATGAATACATTATATTAATTACGGTACTGATCACTTTGGACAAAGACCAACAGTGGTAGGTACGCTCGCTAAAGCGCATCGCTAAGCCATGGGGCCAAGTTCTCTGTGGACTCAGTAGACGTGGGATTGATACCCACCGTCGGCCGTCTTTCAGATGGTTTTCCCTGGTTTTCCATTTTCAATACTGGGACAGTACCTTCTGACAGGCCATGGCCGCTTCCTTCCACATCCTTGCCCTGTTTAATTCATCTTGATTCATTTCATTTTTCATTATCTCCTCTCATGAGGTTGTCGTCAGGAAGTGTACCATCCGCCACGTATACTCTATTTCCATTGGATCTCATCCCAAACCCCGTTGAAAACAAAAACGGGAATAATATAGACATACATCACTCTGGACAAAAATACTGTATTTTCACGAGAGTGACGTGAAAGCTGGACCAAACAACGTCGCTGTAGCACACAAAAGCCTGACTAATCATAATTGGCCTGGTAGGCTATCAGGCGGAGTGGAAGTTGGTACTTTCACGCGACCGTTAATCTCACGATCATGAGCCACGGAACCTTCTTTTAACGTGGAATCCGAACCACAGGACATGGCATTTCACTTTGAAAATCTCACATGCATCGACTGGGAATCTAGACCGGTCCGCCGTGGTGAGATGCCAACAGCTTGACCGCTGCGCCACCACGCCCCCAGGCGGAGTAGACTGGTTCTCCGAGACATAGGGTCGAAGTGAGGAAGACTTTATAAATATGCAATCCTGACCTACTGTAGCTACCATAACACCAGGTGGTAAAAGAATTTAAAAAGCTAAGTAGCTCTGATATGTGCGTACTCCTGAATAAATTAAGTGATGACCTCCACACTCGGGAATGCGTGCACTGTGTCACCTGCGCTTGATAGAAACAGTGCGTGTATCTGAAGAGCATTGTGTTTGTAAAGCCATATTAATTATCGGCTGTGGCATCAAACGCCGTGGTACAAACACTGCCGGGTAAATATTTATGGGGATTAATTATGACACAAAGCAAGCATACGTTAAACGTTTGTATTTCAAATTTATCCATTAAAAATATAATGAAATGTTGGTAAACACATTGCCTGGTAAATGCTGACCTCTGTTCCAGTTGTCCGGCTCGTTGCGCAAAGGCTAACACAGTTGGCTGTCACCACGGAGGCCCAGGTTCGGTTCCCGGCTCTGCCAAGGAATTTAATTCGGGCCTGAGGGTTGGAACTGTGTACAAACAACCTCGGGAGGTAAAACTGAGCAGTGCTTTTTCTTACCTCTGCCATCCTGGAAGTTGTTTTCAGTGGATTCCCACTTGTACTCCAAGCAAATGCAGGGATGGTTCCTAACTTAAGGGCACGGCCACTTTCTACACACATCCTGCCTTTACCAACACACACTAGCACAGACATACCACGTTGTGTTGCGACTGCCATTCTTGGATGTCGCCCCAGAGGTCCGGGTTGGATTCCTGGCTCTGACAAGAAATTTAATTCGGGCCTGAGGGCTACAACTGGATACACACAGCCACGTGAGGCAAAACTGAGAAGAGGCGGGTTCAATTCCTACCTCTGCCATCCTGGAAGTTGTTTTCAGTGGTTTCCCATTTCTACACCAGGAAAATGCCTGAATGATTCCTAACTTAAGGTCACGGCCGCATCCTTCCCAATCTTCATCTGCATTACAAATAACAAACACACGGCCATCACAAACTATTAAAACAACCATTTAACTACTTTAGCCGGCCCCGTGGTGTTGGGGTAGCGTGCCTTCCTCGCACCCGGAGACCCCGGGTTCGATTCCTGGCTCCATCAGGGATGTTAGAAACTGACATGAGGGCAGGAACGAGGTGCACTCAGCCTCGTGAGGACAATTGAGTAGCTGTCTGACAGTGAGAGTGAGGCAGCACACCAGTCACGGAGATCAACGGCCGAGAGGACCAGACGCTCTGACCACGTGTCACCACATAATCTGCATTCCTAATGCCTGGGCAGCGATCGCTTGGTAGGCCAAGGCCCTTTATGAGCTGTAGCTCCACGAGGAGGCCGGGGGGAGGGAGGTGGGGGTATTTAAATATTTTTGGAAAAGTAAAACCAACAAATAATTGGTTCAAAGAAGTTCAAAATTATTTAGATTAGTTGAATATTACAGTACAATGCAGCAAATTGCAAATAGAGAAGAAAAAAAGATTCTGAAGAAGAAACATACAACCTATGTAAAAGACTTCACTAAAAACTAAGCATCGAAAATCAGATGTCATATCTGATGAAGCCAGAGTGAAGAGATTTTGGGAGAGGAGGATGAAGACAACTTAATTCCCTGTCAATTTTTGGATTACAAAAATGTATTTGGTTTGATTTAGTGCTGCAATGTGGGCGTAAAACTATATTAATAAATATAATCAGCAATCACAATAACACAGGTTATCTGACAAATTACACACACAAGTACAAGGGGTTACATGACCAAGTTGTTCTTTATCAATCAACACATATCTTCGTAATGTTCCAACCATTTTAAATAATAATAATAATAATAATAATAATGAAAAGGTGAACTGTTATTGAAATTCACCACAAAATGGTACCAATTGATATTATTTTTAGTCGGTCAAAACAATATGATCCCAATTACTGGGATAGGCCTATACGAAAAATATAACCTGAAAAAAATCATATGTGATTAAAAAATATAGTCTATATTCTTTTTGTTTTGGACTACAGAACAGGGATAAAACTAAGGGATGACATGTTTTGTTAGTCAAGCGAGCATCATCAGATCCAAATATATATTCAAGACAAAATAACACTACAAAACACTACCAAACCTACAATGACTCCCACTAACGGTTACTACCTTCCAAAACAAAAGAAAAACGTCCAAACTTAGAAAGTGTGGTAAATATTGCTGGTAAATACTGAAGCAAGCATCCGAAAAAAATAGTATTAATATTTTGCAAAAGTTCCGCCTAATCAATACCTTTATTGTATTAAATATAAATGATCACTTAGTGGTCATTGGTACATGTTTCGAGGCCTAATTGTTTTGGCCCCTTCATCAGACTATAAAGGTGAAAAGTCAAGGCAAACAGGTGGTCGGATAGCTTAACACTAATAAACATCCCCTTCAAAAAACCTTATTATGGTGCACCATAATGAAAGGTGAAAGATGTTTATCGAAAGAAACATAAGGAAATAAAAATACATAAATAAATAAATAAATAAATAAAGAAGGAAAGAAAGAAAGAAAGAAAGAAAGAAAGAAAGAAAGAATGAAGGAAAGAAAGGAAGAAAGAAATAGTTGAAATTTGGAAAAAACAAAAAATATAGTGTGAACACACTCTAAAATTTCACCCTTTCTTGTTGATCACAGAAATTTTGCACTCTTCATGTAGTCCAAATCTTCTGAAGTACAGTATGTGGACGACAATAACACATTTGAAATAAACCATACGTTATACCGTGGCTTGCAGATGTCAACGAAAATACAATGGCTCAGCTTTGTGGCAGTTCCATCTTACTGCGGTCTGTAGATGCTAAACGATACACAATCTGCTCCGTGGCAGCATTCCACATTATATTAATATGCCAAATACAATCCACCAGTGATAAATTTCATGGATCACAATACTTCACCATAGATGAGCCCCAAAAACCATGAAGCAGCAGTGCCGAAACAATATCATGAAGGAACAGACCTCCAGTTTCAGATTTAACCATTAAGAAAGAATGTAGTATGTCACCTATAAGTCTACATCTGTGATGATATTTAGCAATATATCAACTTACTTTAGGTTAAACAAAACATGCACCAATGACCACCAGGTGATCATTTATATATGATACAATAAAGGTATTGATTGATTAGCCGGAACTTTGCAAAATATTAATACTAATTGTTGCATCAATACGGAACCAGAATGAACCATTCAAATACTAAAATCCGAAAAAATGATAATTTATATGCCTACAATATTGCAAGACTGAGAAATGACAATCCAATCAACAGTCTCATTCCACTAACTAATCTATGGAAGTGTAACTCCAAAATTCAAAATTGTTTGTATTTTAATTAAGAGATTGGTTGGTTCCTTAGTTTAGGGCTGCAACAACGCGGTCATGTAGCCCCGTGTACTTTGGGTGTGTGTAGAATTTGTCTGATAACCGGTGTTAATTGTGATGGCTGTATTGGTGTGTGTTATCTGTGATTCAGGTAGAAGGACTCCAGACGATTAATATTTTCAAGTAGTTTCTACTTTTGCTACAAAATGCTACCGTCCACGACACCTAGTTGCGGACGTGGCTACTAAATTCTATCGCAGTCAGCATCTGGCGGCGAACGTTGGAACTAATATAGCGCTATCAAATTAACCTACAAATTTTAGCTTCTAAAAGTGTAGTTAGAAGAATGTTCTTTTTCATGCCATAAATCTATGACATGGGACCGCCGGCTTTACTTCCCCTCCGAAGAAAGGCATACTGAGTGATATTTAACGCTCTTAAAAAATCCGACAACTTCGGCCGGGTTTGAACCCGCGTCCTCGGGCATAGAAGCTCAGCAAGCCACCCAAAGTACACTGGGCTACATGAACGCGTTGTCGCAGCCCCTAAACTGAGGAACCAAGCAACCAATTCAGGTTAGGGTGTTAAAATATTTGTACTAACCACCTAACAAAATTTTACACATTAGTGTTGACCGACTAAAAATCATTCCATGATACGTTACTAGACATAACTGAAAAATGGCTTCTAATACTTGAATATTTATTTGTATCGACTCTATAACAAGTGGATATACGGTACAGCAAATGTAGGGTATCCAGCGATCTGTGAGACGTCTCTCTCACTAATGTGTCGGGCGAGTAATGAATGTGCTATGCACTTAACCGAGTACTAGTACCTTCCTTTTGTTCTAAAATATTAGGTCGTGCTTTCGCAATTAGGAGACGAGGCACAGCACAGCAGGGAAGTTCGTAGGTGGAGCCAGCCAGATATAGCCCAGGAGAATCCAGGGCTGGTTGAGACAGCCAATTCCCCGCTTCCTCTCCTCCGTGACTGGGTCGGATCAGCCTGCCGGGAAAAATACTTATTCCACTAATGTGGAAGAGGCACAATCTCATCTTATCCCAGCAATGCTGCCCACGTCAGCAGTTAACAGAGATTTGCAGTCAATATACAAATTAATTCACAATGAAGATTGTTGTTGTTCATTCAATTTAGAGGCTTGGAACATATTAGTCATCAGCCCCGTTTAGTTGAGAGTGTGTTGAACTAGTCTTATCATCATATATATTATTTCAGCAGTATAGATCCCTGCAGCGGCGCTCACAAGCGACCGATCGTGACAAATGAGCATTCAAATGAAAGAGAATAAACATTAGCAGTGATGAATTGCACTGTAATTTCATAAATATCTATGAAAATTACGAAGTGTGCGATTTGAAGATACTTTTGCTGTAGGAAAATACGCTCCATAATTGCTGTCCACTTCTCATTTTGGCCGCTGTGACGCCTGTTTCATATCATTTTAGTATTCGGAGGTACTTCCTTTATGATTTTGCATGGATTTCAGAAACAGTAGCCTAAATCAAAGGAATAATTTAATAAATATCGAATAACCGGTGAGTGAGTGTTATGATGATCCAATTTTCAGTGATTGCCTTCTTAAGTTAGGGAACGTGGAACTTGGAATTCTAACTGAAATGTAAATAGTGTTCAACCTAAATCATTTGGTTGAAATAGAAACATAACAACCTTTCTCCTTAAGCCATTCATTATAAACCTATTGGGGTTTATGAACATGCGAGATTTCTCGCACGGGTCCGCTAGTAATGAAATAATTGAAGACTGCAGTAGTGAGTGTAACTGTATTAGGGACAGGATTGGGGCCGAATAATAATAATAATGATATGGGTTTTACGTCCCTTTTAACTACTGTGGCTTTTAAGGACGCCGAGGTGCCGGAATTTGGCCCTGAATGGGATCTTTAACGAGCCAGAAAATCTACTAATACGGCTCCGCTACATTTAAGCACCCTCAAATGTCAACTGACCGCGCCGGGATTCGATCCCGCTATCTTGGACTCAGTAAGAGAAACGTGTTGGGGTAGGTGTACCGAGATTTGAAATATGATACTATCCCGGCAGTTGCCTGGAGGGAGTGTGGAAAAATCCGGGGAGAAATCACACTCAGCTGTCATGCTGTCGGCGTCTGGATTCGAACGTGAGATGTCCGGACTTGCTGCACCTGCCCTAGTGGTCGTGGTGCATGATTTAACGAGCACAGGCACGCCGTGGTTCATTCACAATGGAAATCTTCATAATCACATAATACAGACAATACGATTAAAGGGGAAGTGGAAGTGTTTCTAACAAGCACACGTCAGATCATCAAGTTTGCTACTCCGACGCAGTCAATCACGCGCAATTAGTCGATCAAAAAATATATATACAGGTGTGCTTCCAGTAAACCAAGATTAAGAACCTAAATGATGTTACCTTTGACTTCGTCCAACCGTCCAGTACTGCAAAGGAGGTTCTTCATTAAATTGATCACAACTTGTAAAACAAAGAAAATTATTTGTAATTTTGTCTCTGTGTTAAGGACACACAGTCGACCCCGTGGTGTTGGGGTAGCGCGCCTGCCTCTCACCCGGAGGCCCCAGGTTCGATTCCCGGCTACGTCATGGATTTTAGAAACTAACTTGAGGGCTGGAATGGGGAGCTCTCAGCTTCGTAAGGACAATCGAGTAGCTGTCTGATTGTGATGCAGCGCCCCGGTCACGAAAACCAAGATTAAAGGCCGAGAGGGTCCATTGCACTGACCATGCGTCACCCCAATATCTGCAGGCCAAATGGCTTGGCAGCGGTTGCTTGGTAGGCCTAGGCCCTTCATGTGCTGTAGTGCCACGGGGAAAAGGAAAAAAGTTAAAGGCACACCGGGTTATAAATTGAAACATATGCGCAGAAAATAGTAGCTCGTGTCCAATTTACAGCCACTCAACGCTGACTTTTGTGTGATTATGTTCAATAAACTGGCATGTTTTTAATTTTTATTAGAATAGGCTACCTTACGCATTAACGATCCAAAAGGTATTTAGTTGTTTTATTTTAATCCCTTATCCTCCAACCTTGACTTCACCCACAGACTCTGTGAGGGATCATTTATCTATCGCCACAACGCACAGTGGGTCAAAATTGAAATCTAGGAGGACAAAATTATTTATTTTCATAATTAAAAATCAAAATTTATTACTTCTACAGCATTCTCATATAATTGCCGCTCACTATTCTGGGATATAAACGCATCTTAGTGTAAATCTGTCACCCCTATTCGAGCAGTCTGAATTAGAGGGTGAAAGCAAGTGGCTGTGGTTTGGTTGTCTTTGTGGTTAGTGTGATGCTTTAAGATGGAACATGCAGCTGAAGGTATGATCTTTGTAACGTGTGTCAGTTATTAATGGGCGTAATTGTTACGTAATTTTAGGTATATTTGCATTATAGAATATTTAACTATTATTTTTAAAGTTGAAATGAAATGATAGTGGAGAGTGTTGCTGGAATGAAATTTTGACAGGGAAAACCGGAGTACCCGGAGGAAAACCTGCCTGCCTCCGTTTTGTCCAGCACAGATCTCACATGGAGTGACCGGGATTTGAACCACGGACCCAGCGGTGAGAGGCCGGCGTGATGCCGCCTAAGCCACGGAGACTCCATCATCTGTCATTCATTTAATCATTGCCCCAGAGGAGTGCGTCAGGCCTCGGCATCCGGCACAGTTCATATCCTCGCCGCTAGATCGGGGCTTCATTCATTCCATTCCTGACCCGGTCGGAGACTGGAAGCAGGCTGTGGATTTTTCATTTTTAAAGTTATATTTTCACTTAGATTTTTAGTATGACGCGTCACTCTGCGTCACTTTCTACTTAGTGTTAAGAAGTAGATAAAGTCTTGTAGTTTACGCCTGTTTATAGGATTTTTTGCATCTTTTTGCAACTTACTTAGTTATTTTACGTTTTAGAAGATGCCGCGCAACCAGTTCCCACACGTTTAACGTCATTGTCATCTTCATCTTCGAGATGAGATCATAGTCGCAGGGACTGATGTCGGGAGAATATTGGGGCTGATAGAGGACCTCCCAGCCCCAGCGATCCAACAATGCCGACACAATCCCTGCTGTGTGTGCCCTAGCATTGTCATGCAGAACGATGGGCGGTGTAACCATGTGGTGGCGCCGTTTCCTTCTCAGAGCTCCTCGGAGATGGTCTTGCAGAAACGAACAATAGTACGCCGCATTAACGGTTTGCCCTCAGGGAACAGTATGGCAACGCTTCCGTACCATTGTAGACGTTAAGCAGGCTGCCGAGCGCTCTCTTCGTACCATCAATAGATTGGGCAGTGCCAACGGGATCCAACGACTTCCGCATCGCTGGGAACACGTTGTACGCAACGGTGGGGACTTCATCGAGGGCCTGTGAAACTTGGAACCATCTAAGTGAGTTATTAATCCAGTTATAACTAAGGTGCCAAAACTAAAAATCCAACCCATGTATATAACATTGCCAAAATGGCCAAGAATCAAAGAAACGGACCTTTCCAGGACCATCTATACAGTATTTAAATTAAAAGTACATTTTAAAGAAATTGGATAGCAGCTTAATATGCTTCTTTGATTCCTCACGACTATTACTACTGGCGAACCATCAAACTCACATTTCAGCATAATGCTGACTCGTTCCTTACTGTATCTCAAATAGAACTACATCAGTATTTAGCTTCATTGTTTTGGAATTCGTTCTGACACAAACAAATATTGACCTATGCTGGAGAGGTGAGATGTGGTGGGAATAAATATTGATTTGTGTAAGAAGTCGGGGTGTGTGTTTGTGTAGAGGGGAAGCGCCAAAACCTTGCCTTCCCACCGAAATAGAATCTATATGTTAATACGAAGCAGTGTCTTTTATAAGTGACTAACTAGTGGTGCGGTGACTACCTTTCTTAGCTATTAAGGAAGTATATAGCACACTCATTGGCGATGATGGGTTATCATTACTACAGCACCAACGCTACCTAAACTAGGCCCACTCATCAATTATTAAGGAAAGATGTACGTATTTGTTTCCGATATTGTGTTTTCTTTGGCTGTAAATATATTACGTATTTTAATATTGTAATTCAAAAGTTTCATTGCTACTCCTCAATTTTCAATGTATGAAAAAAATCGACAAATTGATTAATATATTATATAATATATTATACTAGCAACCCGCCCCGATTTCTCCCGGGAGCAGTTATGAATGCAAGGTGATAGGCTACTTTTAACCGAGGTCTTATAAGATTTCCTTGTATACGACATTAGTTGTTTTCCCTCCAGCATTGAACACGAAAATATTTCGGTTTGACGTAACACGCGATAGAGCCACGTAAAGCTGTCCATGAGAAAAACATTCTCCACTGAGATCAACTCCAGTCACGCTAAGTGTCTGACCCTGAGCTTTGTTTACAGACATGCCAAAACAGACTCTTTGGGAATTGTACTCGTTTGAAATGATAAGGCAAATCTGAAGGAATCATAGGGATTCTGGGTTCCAAGACCATTTCTCCTCTACCACAGCCAGTTAAGATAGTTGCTTCAATGAAACAGTTTTTCAAAGTTTTCACTACCAATAGCGTCCCATTGCATAACTTTGGTGGGTGTAAATTACGTAGCAATATAATAGGCACTCCTACTTTTAAAATAAGCTTGTATGGTGGCAAGCCAGAAGGAAGTGAAGAATTTAGGAATTCTGTAGGGTAATGAACAGCTTCTTCACTATCGACTACTGCATCTACTGAGTAATATACTTGAGGCTGGGCAGTGAATTTGGAGAACACCAAGTCATTAATTTTCACAACTTGTTCGTTTGTCGGCGATAATATTGCTCTTTCTTTAAACCATGAATGAGACTTGTTAGATAGGTCAAGGATTTGAGGATAAACGCTATCAATCAATTCTTGAATGCTGATTACTAAAACACAGAAATCGTGACTGAGGGTAATTTTCCCGTCAATCTACATTTCTGACTCTAAGTAACAACTTAGCAAATTATCTTCTGAAGATAAGAGTACCCTCATGTTAGTTTTGAGTGCCAATTTTGTTATATCCGGCCAGATGAAAGATCTTTTTAATGAAACGTTCACTTCGTCGGCTCTCGTTCCTCTGGTAGCAACTGGTAAGATTTGACGAACATCTCCGGCGAACAAAACTGTGTAGCCACCCATAGGTGTGTTCCGATTCCTTAGATCACGCAAGATCCTGTCTACAGCTTCAACGGAAGTTTTGTGCGACATGGTAGCCTCATCCCATACTACTAAAGAACAATTTTGGATTAAACTGGCAGTGTTACTTTGTTTTGTAATATCACATTACTGCTGACTGTCAAAGGAAGTTTAAATGTTGCATGTGCTGTTCTTCCCCCTTCTAAAAGAGTGGCTGCAATTCCAGATGATGCGACGGCAAGAGCAATTTTACCACCAGACCTCATTTTAGCGAGCAAAAAATTAATCAAGAACGTTTTGCCTGTATCTCCAGGGTCATCGAGAAAAATATCTTACCTTCCTTCTTAGTGATGCTAGATATAATGGTATAATGGTGTCATAAGCTTGTTTCTGATCGTAGTTCAGACGGTGTTCTTCTTGAACAACGGTTTGAAGGAGCCTATGACGATCCCTGGAGTACTTATTATTGGCTGTAAGTTATAGTTATTTGGGAGTGGAAGTCCAAAATCTTTGATAGATTTGTTAGCAAAGGATTTCACTATTTTGTTGACTTCAGTCAGCCCTTTATCGAACACACTTATGGCATAGTTTAATTCTAAGCAAACAGAATCAGTCAGACACATTGTATATAGACACTTTGATGGATAAGATATGTTATCAGTATTAGTTTTGTATCTCGACATGGCTATTAGCTGCAATAAATTATTATTATTATTATTATTATTATAGTTTAATTCTTTAATGGTACCTCTTTTCGCTTTCTGTTTAATATGTCTTCTGACTTGCTCTCCCGGTGATTATTTCAAAGACCTAATAGATCCGGAACTTGGCAAAAGACGATAATGATGGAAAACAAATATCTAAGTGAACTTGCCGAACTACACAGAGCAGCTTCTGTTAACGTGTTTTCCCAGTGAGAACCATCTTCCTACTATCCCTTGACTCTGCATGCTTCCTGAAATGAGTCGTAAGTTATTCCTTCTGCAGTCCTTAAATACTGAAAACAAGTACGACCTTAAACAATATGAAGTAACATCCTTAGATGAAAACATTCACTGTTGTTAGGATGGACTACATACACTCGTACAAGTGCATCAGTTCTTTTAATGTCATCGTAACCATCAACCGGCTCACCCTATTTCCTCCGTTGAAATTTTCTGTTAGTTTGATTCCAAGTGTAATAACTTGGAATTTCGTCATAAATAAGAGTCTTTGCCAAATCGTCATCTGCACATAACTTAAAGAATGCTGTTAGCGTTGTATCACGAGGAATATTGGCAATATCAGAGGCAGTATTTTCAGTGAAATATACGCGTTGCCCATTTTCTAAATGGACTGCAAGGTGAGTGATTGCAGGTGCTCTTTCATATATACTGAACGATAACATTCGCCACACTGCCTCGGAAGTGCAAATATTTCTCCCAGATTGATATTGTTGAACCTCATTTGCAGATTGAATGCTGAAAGTAGCCTGATCGCTCCCTTTATTTATGTACTTACATAACTTGACTGTGTTTCACAGGCGAAATGAAGAAAACCCGAGTTGCACTTCCAGGGAAACTCCAAACACAAGCACCCTTCTCCGAAGCCTTAACTCAACACGACTCTACGGTTTGCTGCTGGCTGTATCAGAGATAATAGGTTCGCCCGATAGCTAAGCTGTAACAGGGGTGATAGACTCGCCCTTAGCTAGCTCGTAAACTGTCGCCTCAGTAATGGGTTGGAAGAAATGAAAACGTAAAAACACTTATAGTGGGCGATGCATTGAAGATAGAGATATGCTCTCCCGAACTTTTTTGTAGGACTTTTCATGCTGAACCATACTTACACTCATAGTATTTAGATATTTTTAACGGTTTGCCCAGCGTAAGCTTACAAAGCGCTCGGACGCCAGGTTTCTCTTCGACTTTTCCACTGAAATCGTTACTGCTCGGCTTCCTTTGATTATAAATAAATTATTTTCTACAGAAATCTTCCTCGAGATATTGTTTACAGAATGGTGAAAACCGCATCAAAATCCATCCAGTTGTTCTAGAGTTTACCCATGACATCCAAGAATCGGGGACATTGTCTTATACTAAGTAGAGATAATATTATTATTTAATTTTTTGAAAGAAATAATCTTAAACATAAACAAATTCAGTTCCGCAAAGTTCTCTCCATATAATCACTGCAACATATTTATCCTCGAAGTAATGAGGGTTTATAAGAAAATGTACTTTATGTCATTTCAAAATGTTAAAAATTTAAATTTGCTAAAAATATAAAAATAGCATATTTTACTTTCTAGGTAGAATGTCATATTCTTCAAACATTTGTTGGTGTGCATGGCTACTTTGGAGATGTTACCTGTAAAACGGGCTGAGTTATCATTAGGGTTAGGGAGTTTAAGACCTAAGGAAGTACAAAATATGCAAGCAAATATGCCCTAAAAACTAGCTAAATAACTTAAGACCTAAAAACTATAAAATATGACCTAAAAATCTATGAGATATGACATGATTTTTTGGGATAGATAATCACTAACATACAGTAAGCGTCTTAAGTGCCAAAACAATTTTCCAGTGTATTGGACATGTGATATTTTGATTTTACAAGCGACTTTTTAATGAACTATGTGTATTTGCAATGTATATGATGCCCATAAGTGTTTATAATGCTGTTGAAGCACAACATTATTGTTCGAAACATGTATCAGTACTAAACAGTGCTAATAATATTACAAGTATTGAAAATACGGAAACAAGAGTAAGTTATTTAGAGGAATTTAAATTCAATACGGACCATAATAGATAAAAACAATTTCCTTGTTTGCTAATTGCTTCTGAGCTAAATATATCCACTTGAGTGACATCATGTTGAAAGGTGGTGGCACAATATCGTCATGTTCCGTGACCTCATGCGTACAGTGTCGCAATCCAACTTGTCCAGAAAGATGTGCTAAAATACGTTCGTAGAGGAGCACCTTCTTGGAATCAGATCTTCTAAACCTGCTATCTGCCTGTTCCGGGAAAAGAATGAAAAATATATCTGCTACACTATTCGGAAATCCTGTGTTTGAATCTCGACGCAGATAACACGTACCTTGTTAACGACGCCTTAATTTAAACAAAAATGCTGAAATTATAACCTAATATGACCTTATATCACTAAAATATGACATAATATGACCAAAACACTAAAAATGGCCGAAATATGCATTTATAGGCAACATCAAATTGCTTTAAACGTGGTCAGGGACCCATCATTCAAACTTATTTTTCAGATTTTGGGTAAAATGAGCTCAGGAAAAAAATATGACTTTTCCTTAACATCCGAACCTTAGTTATGACCATAAAGCTTTCATACTGTAATTTTGTATACGTTCCCCCTTAAGTTAGTGTACTTCCTGCTCCTACCTAGCGCAACGATGTTACAGGGATAGGGGTGACAGGCACTTAGTTTTCAAGGAACTGGTAAACTAGTGTAATATGGTAGAGAGATCGTCGCTGCGTTTGAAATATCCTCTGTGACAATGGTGTTTATTACCAAACTCTACTCTAAAACCAGTTAGGCCTTCAGCTACATGAGGATATATAGACCCACATAATCTCGAAACTTTCATTTTCCTATGTTCCTTGCAGGAGAAATTTAGATGTTCAGTTTGTAATCTACTTTTAAATGTATGGGTATAGTTATAACTCTTTGTCCTTATCAAGCAGAGTGGGAATCTTGACTAGCGTTTGGGGAAAGAATGGAAGTAAACAACATTGTCACATAACAGATTCTGCAGGCACAGTGACTAGATAATTCGGAACGGTCTAACGACAGCCGGATGCCCTTCCTGACGCCAACCGCATGAGAGGAGTTAATGAGACATGAAATTAATGAAGATGAATGAAACTGGGCAAGGATGTGGAAGAAAACGGCCGAGACCTGCCGGTAGGTACCGTCCCAGCATTTTCCTGGACTTGAAAATGAGAAACCACGGAAAACCATTACAAGGATGGCTGGCGGTGGAACTTGAACTTACGTCTACCGAGTCCACAGATATCTTAGCCCCATGGGCTAGCGCTGAGCGTTAGCGAGCGTAGCTACCGCTGTCGGTTTAGGAAATCTTCGTATGCCATCGTTAATTTTACGGAAAATATATCACTGCTTTATTAATCTGTATAATTCATCCTCAATTTAGAATGTGTCTGTAGGCGGTAGGTTTCATCTCACACCATTGAAATGTCTGACCAAACACCAAGCTTGGCTTCCAATTTTATTAAACCACTGGAGGCGAACGCGGTTCTGTTATGTGTTTAAAGTTCTCAGAAGTGCTGCCTCGCCGTAATCCCTGTTGTGTATGACAGTGGCTTTCATAAGCTCCTTTGATTCTTCTGGGGTATTAAGAGACTTCGGTACTCCACAACTTGCTCCGCACGCAAATTCTCCCTCTCTCGTGCACACATTGTGGTACAATGGCAGAAATACTGAGTAACTTGTAGTTACGAGCCTAAAGGTCATTTGCTTTTACGTTGGAAACAAAACCTAAATCGGTCAGCGGAATGAGAGTACGCAGCTGCGTAGGAAGACTCATGTTGTTTCATTTAGGACCATGAACAATAAGGTCATCAGCCCCGTGTAATTGGCTGTGTGTACAATATATATCATAATCAGTATCATCACCATCACCACATTCAATTTAATACCAATGGCATTACATGTAGTCCAACAAAAGTCAACAAAGTACATTACTAGCGGAAGTTTATTGAACTAGTTTCGACCACATAGTGGTCCACATCAGCATTAAGAAACAATTGCGAGTATATTATTATATTTAGTGGTGTCGTCGTCTTCGTAAAGTCCTTAAACGTATATAAAAATTAGCAATAAACTAGGAAATCATTTAAATATAATTGTCTAACAATATGAATAATTCTGTGTGACATTAAAAGTTGTTGTTAATTAGAATACGTGAATTTTCAATCATAAATTTCTTCTATAAATGGCGGTATGTATCAAAATATAAAATTTAAATTCAAAAAAGTCGACGTTATCAACGAAAGGGGTAGGAGCATGCCTCTTCTAGTTAATTACTGTATTCACTGTAAATGTTCTTCTAAACTTGCAAGAACTGTAGAGTGGGAAGCTTCATATAGTGGCGTATGATGTTACATTGCATTGGTCGCCTATTGTCGATATTGAAGAAATAGAAAAGAAGTCCAGTTGATATCAATGTTTATTACCTAAATGACTGTTGATCAATTGAAAATTATATGTTTATGTTTATGTTTAGCCACTTCCCTGAGGAAATTGAAATGACAATTTTATGAGGAGTGCACTGCATTTCAGAAAATGACAGTCACCGTCGAACAGATATCGTTGCCATTGACAAGAAGAACTGAAGAGGTTTGATCCAGGATCACACGGTACGAATGGAAGTGGACATTAATCAAGCAATACGAGTCAACGAGGAGAAAGAGGCTATTTACCGACCACGCATACCTCACGTAAGTGAGAGTTATAACCTACCTTAAAATGATTGGAAAGTGAATGGCCTCCTTCAAGTTCAACATCCTGATGGTCTGCTTGGGCATATTGAGAGCTTCAATCCACATGCTGCATAACCATGTATATGGTGTATCGTAGTGTATGTTATGTACTGTAGATATAACTAGAATAAATAATTATTCTTGTAATTATGGGTCCGCCCAGTCAATACTTTTCATTAAAATGTAATTAGATATCACAAACAACAGCGCATACTTCAAGATTTTATAAACTTCAAGACTTATAATCAGCACAGTGTGGACACGCAAAAGTTAGAGTTTTATCATGACAAGGAATAACCACTTCACGAAGAAACATTTTATCCTAATATACTGAATTTTGGGCAATTTTACCGAACTGGGACATGCTATCTCAGCTTTCAGTGTTCTTTGCTTTAATTTTTATTAATTCTGTAATTTGACTATGTTGTTTTGAGTGTAATAAGGTTCAGTGTATGCCACATATATGTTTTACAAAGGAACATTATCTTAATTTTGTTGGGCCTGTCTTATAAAAGCTGATGAAGGGATCATTATAAATTGGATCCCGAAACATGTACTATAATTTTAAATAGATGTGATATCTAATTACATTTTAATTAAAGGTATTGACTGGGCGGACCCATAATTACAAGAATAATTATTTATTCTAGTTATATAATCTAGTCAATACCGAACAATGTCAAATATCAACAACCTTGATGTTAACATGTCTGAGAATGTATTGTAGAGCCAACAATATACCTTATTAATATGGATCTCTATGGTCTCCCGGAATGCTAGGTGAATGTCGTTGTGGAAAAATATATACGTATATGCTATGTTTTCTAAATGGGTAACATTATGATTATGTAACGTAATGTGGTATTCTTCATAGAGATTTAATGATTATTTGTTTTGGAGAGGTGTCGGTAAGATACATAGATCTTGTGAAAGGTTATACAGTGTTACCCATTTAGTAAACATACTCTATATACAGTAGGCCTACATAAAAATATTACCATCAGTTGATCAAGAAACGTTTCACCCCACTGCGTAGCCAAGCGTGTTACATCACTCACTACGACCGCGAGCTGCAGCGAGATCAAACCCCAGAACGACATGGATGTAAGAGACAAAGTAACGATAATATTCTCCAAACCGACGCTGTGTATACAACTAAAGGAAAATGAACCTTAAATGCATTACACTGTAATGGTGTATAACTACACAGAAACATACTTGTCTACAGGACAATGAACTTCGCCTCAATTTTCATTATGTAACTACACAAGAAAATGAATCTAACGTGAATTGTTCTGTTGGACAGCACACGGCTCAGAGGCGTGACCAATCATAAGGAGAATAATGGGAACGGAGAGCATTGTCTTATACGAGGTATTGCATTGACACCGTCAATATCTGAGAGTTCTTGCAGAATAATGAGAAGAATATTTTTTATGTTGTTCTTTATTCTAGGTAAAGGAGAAGCCTCCGAGGCTTAGGCGGCAGCACGCCGGCCTCTCTCCACTGGATCCGTGGTTCAAATCTCGGTCACTCCATGTGAGATCTGTGCTGGACAAAACGGAGGCAGACAGGTTTTTCTCCGGGTACTCCGGTTTTCCCTGTCAAAATTTCATTCCAGCAACACTCTCCACTCTCATTTCATTTCATCTGTCATTCATTTAATCATTGCCCCAGAGGAGTGCGTCAGGCCTCGGTAGCCGGCACAGTTCATATCCTCGCCGCTAGATGGGGGCTTCATTCATTCCATTCCTGACCCGGTCGGAGACTGGAAGCAGGCTGTGGATTTTCATTTTCATTTTTTTTCATTCTAGGTAAAGGACTGTACACGGACTTTCAATATCATTGCTATAACCCCTTTGAGGTAGTAACTCTTGTGACGGTAGGAATGAAATATTCATATGGATTTCGTTTCTTTCCTCGTTACCATGTAAATTTATAACGCACGCTGTGGTGGTTATATTTATGCTAACACACAAACTCACACATTAAATTGGTATCTCTCTTAACTCCATACACAAGCTCAAAATAAGGACAGCCTCGATGAGTCAGTGCGTTCAGAGACCAGCCCAAGTATCCTGGACACGAGAGACAGAAATTTTGAATTCCTCCATCGAAATAACTTCCCCCTTTTCTTCCCATATCAGTTCATGTTGTTGTTCTTAATTCGTATTAGAATCTTTAGATACCTTTGTCAATTAACCCTGCGTACTTGGGTGTATGATAAATGTGTCTGATAACCGGTGTTCATGTGGTGACTATAATAATAAGTCTAAATCTAATTATTAGGGTCGGAAATGGGGTAGATGCCCCAGGATTTAAAATAAAGTACTATCCCGACAGTTGCCTGACGGGTGTGTGGATGAAAATACTCAGGATAGCCACTTTTAGCGCCAAGCTTCAAGCCTCTGATTTCAGGACTTGGAGCAGCTCCCCACTTCAATTCCAACTAGGGCATTACCTACAATTATTTCCTTTACAATCCTAACCCCCAATTGCAAATAAACACGTATTTATGTTTAAGATGCGGGGGCCATCTGTTCTACAACAGAAGATAATAATGAAATCAGAAATTCAAAAGATAGTTGGCTACATATTCTTTTTGGAACATCTTGTTTGATATTCTGGATCAATTTTAATGAAATTTGATTTAAATTAGTCCTTTCTCTAAGTAATTCAATCGATTCTTCAAAATGTTCATAATTATCACCAATCCAATATGGTGGTGGTGAAAAATATTTCACTTGTATTCAATAAGTCGTAAACTACTGTATTATCACGATCTACATGAACTCTGGTACTATAATGGAGTATTAAAATATGATCTAAAAAGGTCATCCATAATCAAGAACATCACCAAGCCAACGCTGCACACGTAAATGCTGTTAGATGGCTTAATCATGACTTTGCATTATAAATTAATACAAATAAAATTCAGGGTGTCGGAAATTTGCCCTAGAAAATTATATTTACCGTGCCCAGGAAAGTTACTGATAAATGATTGTTGCAATTTAAACACACTTAAATATCATTCAACAGAGCCACTCTTCATGACCCTAAAGGATGAGTTAAACTTATTGAGAAATAATGTCAGCTGTTTCTAAAAATTCACAGTTATAGCCCCACAGCCAAGCAACTCAACGTCGAAGACCTCCTTTAATGTCACAGACTAGACCAGACATGAACACTATTCCTTTATTGGTGCATTTGTAATTAATTTTCCCCACTTTTCCAAACGTAAAGGACACACTAAACGTTTCTTACGAGGAGCCGGCATGATAACACGTGGTAGACTGTAGATTGTTCACCCGAAACGCAACCATATCCGGTCGATTAGATTAGCAGTTTTCCTTTTTTCTACCACTACGAGCGCTAGTGTGAGTCAATGCAGAGTTTCACTTCAGCCCTTATAACTACTTCCGGTGGGAAGATTTATCAAAAAATCAAACAAGTAGTTCCGTGTAGAACTATACAGCCTATTTTCATATATCCTGCTTATGTTAATTGCCTCTATCTACATACAAAATTTCAGTTTTATTGCTGTAATAGATTCGTAGATATTGAGAAACGACTAAATATTTCGGAAGGTCGCTATGTTGGATTTTATATATGTAGGTCCTAGAGTTATGTACTGTTACATGAAGATTATTGTGTACGCGTAGCATTCAAACTTCAATCGCATAATTAGGACACAAGAAGTAACAAGGAGATTTTAAAATTTCGCACAGCTGCCATCTTGTGGTAATGGAAACAATTAAAATAAATTAGATGCCAGTTGATTAACATTCATATAAGGATTTACTGTACCAAGTTTCACTGCAGTCGGATGGTTAAATTGCGAGAAACGTCCATGTGAATATTTATATTTAGCGTCGCCGCCATGTTGGATTTGTGATTTAAAGTCCTATAGGTGAACTTAAGTTCATAGCCCCTATGAACATTAAAAAACAGTTTGATTGCTATAATAGATTCGTAGATATTCAGAGCCGTCTAAATGTTTCGGATGGTCGCCATGTTGGATTGTTAAATGTATAGGCCATAGTCATGTACCATTAAAGGAAAATTATTGCGTAGGTTCGTTATTCAAACTTTCACTTCGATCGCATGATTACGACACAAGGAATAAAAACTTAATTTTAAAATTCGCACAGCCGCCATCTTGAGGTTATGTAAACAATTGAACTAAATTAGATACCAGTGCATTACAATGTGTATAAACATTTCCTGTACCAGATTTCATTGCGCTTGGAACATTAAGTCGCGAGAAAGGTCTATTTAAAATTTTCAAATTCGCTTGGCCGCCATGTTAGTGTTGTAGTTAATCGGTTTTTGAAAGTCTTATAGATGATCTTCCAGTAGTGCCCTTTATCTCCGTACAAAATTTCAGGGTGATACCGCTAATAGGTTCAGAGATATAGAATGCCGGTGAAATATTTCGCTCATCTGCCATGTTGTGGTTATGTAAACAATTGAACGAAGTTAGATGTCGGTGCATTACAATGTGTATAAACATATACTGTACCAAGTTTTATTGCGTTTGGTTGGTTAAATCGCGAGAAACGTCTATTTAAAAGTCGCAAATTCGCGTGGCCGCCATGTTGGTTTTGTAGTTACCAGGTTTTCAAAAGTCACATAGGTGAACTTCTAGTAGTTCCCTTTATCACCGTAATAAATGCCAGTGCTATATCGGTAATAGTTTCGGAGATATTAAATGCTGGTGAAATAATTCGCACAGCCGCCATGTTGGATTGGTGAGACGTAACAAAATTTGAAGGGCACGGTCGGGGTCGCCCGGAATAGTGCTATGAACTTAGCGAGTTTCATTGACATCGCTCCAGCCGTTCAAAAGTTAATAGGTGGGGACACACACACGCCTCACACACACACACACACAACCACGGACAAAAGGTGGCCTCATAAGCTTTTTTTTTTTTTTTCAAAATTGAAAATAGGCTAAAAATACCTGAGGGTATTGAACCAATGCATTAAAGAAAGAGTTATGAAAATAAGCTAATTTGTCTACGATTTGAATCAAAAAAGAAAGGGAGAATGTAGTTTTACGTGGCCGTGAATCATATGATTATGAAACAAGGGACCTCCTTTTTACGTGGAATCCGAACCATAGAACATGGCACTTCACTTCAAATCGAAAAGAAAACGCGTAAAAAGCGATTTTAGGCTTTTTTACGGAACGGCATTCAGGCAGGAAGTGATTTTCGATATATTCTTTTTGTTTGTTTGTTTGTTTGTTTGTTTGTTTGACAGAGCTCTCCAAGACGAACAATTTTAAACATTTCTGGGCCCTATATCCCGCCAACGTTTGGCAGAATTGAGAAAATTGCTCAATTTTACATTTTGCTAAGATGGGGACCTCTACTTTGTCTGCTAAGAGAAGTTTTCAACATTAAAATTCCTGATGGTAGAGTTATCGAATTTTGAAAATTAATTCTGGTTCAGCATTCAATACGGTGCAGTTTCTGACAGACAATTAGATTCATTTATCGTGTGACCTACTCAACTGATCCCAGTAAACATCAATGAAATTCTGCGAGATTAATACGTACAGTAGTATAAAAGGCTTTATGTTCGACGATTATATGTCAGAAAACTGTAACAAAATGAGAGTCATTAAAGTACTACTTTTCATTATGATTCAGTTTCTCCAACCAATCAGAGCTCAAGATTTTCATTCATTGACCAATTAGGTAAGGATATCTTCGCACATGCGCTCAAAATGCAAGATGTCGGACATCAATTACATGATTTGAAAGTTGACAGTGAAAAGGAAATCCAATCAATCATTGTAGTTACAATGCCAAACACAAAGACAAAATCAGCACGAACCTTTACGATAACAAAAAAATACTATGAAATATTCAAGAAATTTAGGAATCTACGTCCAGATGTTTGCAACACACCATCCTTCCACCCTAGGCTATACTGACATGGAAAGTGTGCACCGCCTGCAATGTTTGCATAAACAAACTGCGGAATACTGCAAAATAAATAGCACTGTACCTTAATATCCACAGCTTCAGTGCATTGCATTCGTACGATTTCGCCGACAATTTTAGTGAATGCTGTTATTGACATAAACACACTAGAACGTCATGGAGGAAGCAGGCGTATGACATTAGATCCACGGAAATCATAATCCTGCTCTCTGTTCAGTAAAGGGATTTCTTATGCGAAACTTTTCCGCCAGATGTCATGTTCTATTTCTGACTCCATTGATTTGCCTTCCGTTGACATAATATACGCATTGAATTTGAAGAATAACTGGTTGATAATGCGATACATTTTAATTTTTTAAGCGTTTGTAACAGCCTATTTTGTGTTATTTGACCAAAATAACAAAATGATCACACATAGTACCTGTTTCTTACGATTTCGCCGACAATTTTAGTGAATGCTGTGGTTGACATAAACACACTAGAACGTCATGGAGGAAGCAGTCGTATGACATTAGATTAGGTTGGTGCTACTTCAGCATAAACAATGTTTCAAAGCTTTGGAATTCGTTATTGGGTAGAGAGCAAATACTGAACCCACTCAATTCCCAAGAGGAAGAAGTCAACCGACAGAATCTCGACAGATATCTATATATATAAAAGAAAGTCGTGTTAGTTACACTATTTATAACTCAAGAACGGCTGAACCGATTTGGCTGGAAATTGGTGTGGAGGAGGTAGCTTAGAACCAGGAGACGGACATAGGATACTTTTTACCCCGTGACGTGACATAAAACGTCAAAGAGAATACAAGTCACTATAAAACGTAACGCAAATGACAGCTAAGGCAAGTCGTTTCCAGGCAACAGTAGCTCTTGGATGCGAGTAGCACTCTCCACTACCGGTACAGAAAATGAGGCTCTTAACACGAAATCCCGTTAGTTATTCAAAATAATTTGTATAGGGGTAGTAAATCCAATTTACAATAGATGGCGCGAGTAGCTTCAACAAAATGGCGTGCGTTTGTTTCAAGAAAGTTCCACATGCGTTCATATACCATTCATCCCATTGCGATGAAACTTGGGTGAGATGTTCTGTATACTTCAGGTAAGGTTTCTGGCTGAGTAAATCCACTTAACAATTGGTAGCACACGAGTAGATTCAACAAATGGGCGACGACGGGCAGAAGCGTTTCAACAAAGTCCTGTATGCGTTCACATACCATTCGTCCGATAGCGATGGAATTTGGGTGAGAGGTTGTGTACACTACAGGCAAGGTTTCTGGCTTAGTAAATCCATGTTATATTGGTAGCGCACGAGTAGATTCAACAAATGAGCGACGACGCGCGAAGCGTTTGAACAAAGTCCCGTATGCGTTCATATACCATTCGTCTGATAGCGATGAAACTTGGGTGAGATGTTGTGTACACTTCAGGGGAGGTTTCTGGCTTAGTAAATCCACTTTACAATAGGTATCGCACAAGTAGATTCAACAAATGAGCGACGGCACGTGAATCGTTTATACGAAGTCCCGTATGCGTTCATATACCATTCATCCGATTGCTATGAAGCTTTGATGAATTGTTGTGCACCCTCCAGGAAAGGTTTCTGACTTAGTAAATCCTTGTTACAATAGGTAGCGCACGAGTAGATTCTACAAATGAGTAACGGCGCGCGTATCGTTTAAAAAAGTTCCGTATGCGTTCATATACCATTCATGCGATTGCAATGAAATTTGGAGAAATGTTGTTTCCACTCCCGCGAAGATTTCTGATTTTGTAAATCCATTTTACAATATGGTAGCGCACGAGTAGATTCAACTAATGAGCGACAGCGCGTGAATCGTTTCAACCAAGTCTCGTATGCGTTCATATACCATTCATCCGATTGTGATAAAACTTTGGTGAGTTGAGTACAGTCCTGCGAAGGTGTATGAATTAGTAAATCCGTTTTTCAATGGGTGGCGCACAAGTAAATTCAACAAATGAAAAAAAGGAAGCTTGTAGTTTAACGTGACCGTTAATCTCGAGATCATGAGCCACGGGACCTCCTTTTTTACGTGGAATCCGAACCACAGGACATGGCATTTCACTTCGAAAATATCACATGCAATGACCGGGAATCGAACCCAGACCGCCTTGGTGAGAGGATTCAACAAATGAGTAACGGCGCGCGAATCGTTTATACAAAATCCCGTATGTGTTCATATGCCATGCATTCGATTGTGATGAAACTCTGATGAGTTGTTGTGTACACGCCAGGGAAGGTTTTCGAATGAGTAAATCCATTTTACAATAGGTAGCATACGGGTATATTCAACAAATGGGTGACGGCGCTCGAATCGTTTCAACCAAGTCCCGTATGCGTTCATATGCCATTCATTTTATTGCGATGAAACTTTGGTGAGTTGTTGAGCACGCTCCCAGGATGTTTTTTGAGATAATAAATCAATTTTACAATAGTTTAGAGGTGGTTAACGGAAAATAAATAAATATTGGGAATCCAAAAGCTCTTCAACAAACAAAGTTATACCGCCAACACTTTCTTTGATTGGCATTGTAACGCATGCCGGGTACTGCTAGTTTATGAATATTTATGTTAGAACATATTATATTAAAGTTATAATTATCGCCGAACATAAACATTATTGCATATTGAACATTTTCCAGTGAAACTTAATAATGTGCATATTGACTTCATGCAGGGTATTGTGAGTTACGTCGGTTGATTCGTTCAATTTAAGGCAGTTATAATAATAATAATAAGCCTGAAGGAGTGAGAGAGAAGAGTAATGCTACTACAGAATGCAGTCACCGAGAGATTGAAGAATTTCCTCGTAGTGATATATTATATATCTGGGATTTTGTGAGGTTTGAGGCCATTTTTCAGTGTTGCCTAAGTAAACAAAAGTTTGGTGCTTTTCAGTCGGTCAACACGAATTTATTAATCTCATGTAATTTATTTCAGGATTAGGGCATAACCCATCTCTATTTGGGTACATTCGTGTTGACCGACTGAAAAGCACCAAAATTTTGTTATATCTGGGATTGTAAATGTTTTCTTTCCAGAAAATTTGCTGAGAATGTGTAAGCGCATGCGCAAAATAAATAATAATAATGTTATGAGCTTAACGTCTCTTTTAACTTCTGCACTTCTGCAATAGTGTGTTACCAGAGTAGTTTAATTCTCTGCTACTCATCAAGGGTTTCCTCAACTGGTTTGATTCCCGAATAATGATTTAGGATTTTCTAAATGAAAAATCCTGTCCATTGGTTCCGAACCCACATGAAATGTAGGTCCTGTGGTTTATGTTGTTGTTGATTCTTTCAGGGGCTTTGTGACATCGTGGTTATATAGCTTCGGTGTGTACAATTTGTCTGCATTAGTATGTGTATTTGTAATTGAGACAGGATTTGGGTAGGAAACACTCAAAGAATTTATGAATAAGGAACGTCTATGTAAATACAAATTTTAAGGATGTCCATTTCGTTTTATGAATAATATTTTTTTTAAATTTTTATTTTATATTTATTTATCAGTGCCTTACACCATATTTACAGTACACTGAGGGAGTCTCTGAAAAGATCAAAGCCCCACTTCGCATTCGAGATGCGTCAGAGCCCTCAATATATATACACTGGGTTATATTTACATAGCCTATGTACACAAGATGGCAATTAGTGAGAACCGAGCAATGATTTATTTATTTACAGTATGCATCAGGGGGATAGTAAATGAACATTTATATAGGATAAGAGAGAAACAACAAGAGAGATCAAATAAATATTGCAAAAAGAGATACACGGGAAACACTAGCACAACAAAGAATCGAGGCATAATTTATGAAGAACAACCTACTTGTTGAACAAATAATGCCGCAGCTTCCTCTTGAACTGAACAGCACTTTTGTTGCTGGCCTTCAGAGAGCACGGTAGGCTGTTCCATGCACAGACCGATCTATTTACAAAACCCAGTTTGTACGACTCAGTCCTGGATAGTGGGGCGTACAGCGTAACTCCGCGGCCCTTCTGAGCTGATCGGTAGCCAAGGGAAATTTTGCCTAAAATAGCAGATTAATCTGTATTATTAAAAAGTTTTCGCAGGTATAACAAATCAATTTGGGTAAATAGGTTCTCAATAGATGGAAGGCTACAGTTTTGGCGTCTGATTTTAGAAATAATAAATTAAGTGGCACGATTTTGTATCTGTTCTAGCTTAAGGATATTTCCCTTGGTACCGGGGCTCCATGAAGGGCACGCGTGAATTAGCAGCGGTCGCACTAGGCTCAGGTAGGTGGTCCTCTTCACTTTGGTACGGCAGCCACGTAGATTTCTGCTTAGCATACCCAGTTGGCGGGCAGCTTGGTTCCTCACTGCGTCGGTGTGGGTGTTCCATTTCAGGTCGGAAGTGATGTCGAGTCCAAGAAGTTTGACGCACTGCACACGGGGAATCGGAGTGTTTTCAAAGTGATAAGGGTTGGCCGCTGGAATTCGATTACGCGTTAGGGAGATCAGATTACTTTTGGAGGAATTGACAGCTAGGCCGTTAATTTTGCACCAGACACTGATGTTATTTAGATCCTCCTGCAGGGCGGCAAGGTCACTATTGTCTTTGAACTTGCGATAGAGGGTTGTGTCATCGGCATATTGGTAGATGTTTGAGGAGACTGCATGGGGAAGATCCAACATGAATATGTTGAAAAGTAGAGGACCTTGAGGGACACCAGATGGGACCAAAACAGTAGAGGAATGAGCGCCTTGAAAGACTGCTCTCTGATGCTGGTTTGTAAAAAAGTCAGTCAACCACCCCACTAGTATGCCACCGAAGCTGTAGCAATGCAGTTTATCAAGGAGACGTGAATGGGGAACCTGATCAAAAGCCTTGGTCCAATCGAGAGTAACGAGATCCACTTGACCGCTTGGTAATCTTTCCAAAGTTTGTTGCCAGTCGTCCACAGCTGAAGTGAGTAGCGTTGTACAGGAACGTCCAGGTAGAAACCCATGTTGGTGTTCGTTAAGAGAACCTGTTTCTTTCAGCAAACGCAACATCTCCCTCGATAGCAGGCGCTCCATTACCTTACACAATATGGATATCAGCGATATGGGGCGGTGGTAGGCTACTGATTCCTTATTGCCAGTTTTGTGGACAGGAACAACGTTGGCGATTTTCCAATCAGATGGTAATTTCCCAAATTGAAAAGAGGTGTTAAATATTGTGCAGATGGGTGGAGCGAGGGCCTGAACGCACGTTTTGAGTATCCTTGCGGGTATATTATCTGGCCCAGTAGCGGAATTGGGGGGGGGGGTAAAGATAACAACAACTTGCAGACGTCATCAACGGAGAAATAAATGGATTCAAGTTAAGGGAAAGGAATATTTCGATCTATTATATAATTTTGTGATGGCATAAAGGAAGAAAAGTTCTGAGAGAAGGAAGAGCAAAATGATGGAGCAATTTAGTTGATGAAGCCCACAATGAAAGTTTGAAACATGTACCAACGATTGAATGGATATTCAAAAATTTGAATACAGTAGATGTTCTTAATTTTGTATTGATAGGAGTTATATTTTAAGCCAGTAGCGAACATGTTGTTCAACACTGCTACTTGCAAATAGAACGTCATGGAGGTGTTCGATTTATTTCACCGAGGATTGAAATCTGAATGGCGGAACATGTGATGAAGATAAATGGGCAATATAACATGCGGTATTGCCTATCTCACAGGAATACTCGTACTCTCTTCCTGTTGTCTTGTTCAGTGAGACAGCGCAGCGGTCTAATGATAGTGCATTGTGGGTTGCAGCGCCTCCCCTGAGAGTCAAGTCCCATCAAGATTTCTGAACTTGAAGTGGGACTTTCGATTGCATCATGAATACATACGTATGTACATGACATAGTCCGAGGGCGTATCCAGAATTTGTTGTTGTCATTAATTATTTTAGGGGCTTTGAGACATCGTGGTCATGTAGCCGCGTGTACTTGGGTATGTTTAGAATTAGTCTAAAAACTTGTGTCACTGTGATGTCTGTACTACTGTATATATTCGTAATTGAGGTAGGATTTGGGTGGTAAGCGGCCGTGGCCATAAGTTAGGTACCATCCTGGCATTTGCCTGGAGTAGTAGTGGGAAACCACGGAAATCCACTTCCAGGATGGCTGAGGTAGGAATCGAACCCACGTCTTCTCAGTTATGCATCACGATGCTGAGAGTACCTCGTTCCAGCCCTCAGACCAGAATTAAATTTCTTGGCAGAGCCGGGAATGGAACCTGGGCCTCGGCCAAGAATGCCAGCCACTACGCAGCGAGGCAGACCGGATCCAGAAATAATATTAACAAAGAGGTGTAGGAGGAAAAACCAAATATACTTGCCATGGTACGCAGGTTAATTTCGACCCCCTCGTGGTGTAGTGGCTAGCATTCTTTGCTGTCGCCCCGAAGGTATGGGATCGATCCCCGGCTCAACCAAAAATGTAATCTGATCTGAGGGGTGGAACAGTACACTCTGCCTTGTAAGGCACAATAATTGAGAAGGGGTGGTTTCGATTCCCACATCAACTATCCTGGAAGTAGTTTTGTGTTTTTTTTCCTTCTACTCCAGGCAAATGCAAGGATGGTTCCCAATTACAAAAACATACACTATCACAGATAGCACAATGGCACAGGTTATCGGAAGCCTCCGTGGCTTAGGCGGCAACACGCCGGCCTCTCACCGCTGGGTCGGTGGTTCAAATCCCGGTCACTCCATGTGAGATCTGTGCTGCACAAAACAGAGGCAGACAGGTTTTTCTCCGGGTACTCCGGTTTTCCCTGTCAAAATGTCATTCCAGCAACACTCTCCACTATCATTTCATTCATTTCATCATTGCCGCAGAGGAGTGCGTCAGGCCTCGGCAGCCGGCACAGTTCATATCCTCGCCGCTAGATGGGGGTTTCATTCATTCCATTCCTGACCCGGTCGGAGACTGGAAGCAGGCTGTGGATTTTCATTTTTTCACAGGTTATCGGACAGAGTCTACACACCCACACAAAAGTACTTGAGGTCAGAAGCCCCTAAATGAATCAACAACAACAACAACAACAACAACAACAACAACAACAACAAACAAACAAACAAAACAACAACAACAACAACAACAACAACAACAGACAAAACAACAACAACAACAACAACAACAACAACATTGGAGTCCAGGCAATCGTTCTTGCTTTATCCTGGTGTTGGGACAAGCCTTCAGTCCCCTTGAAGCAGAACACTTAGGACCGCAGTTCTGAGTTGGTTAGGATATCCGAACAGATGTTGCCACTGTTTCGAGACATTGGAACATCGTGGCTAATTAACACCGTGTATGGGTAGAATCTGTCTGATGACCTGTGTTATTGATTGTATTTGTAGTAGGGGTAAGGATTTGGTAGCAGGTGCTTGTGACTTTAAATTAGAAACCACCCACCATTTTCCTGGAGTAGAACTGTTAGAACACGGAAAACCAATTCTAAGATGACTGACGTGAGATTCGAACCCTCCTCTTGTCAGTTGTGCATCACGAGGCTGGGTGAACACCGTTCCCGCTCTCAGACTAGAATTAAATTTCTTCGTAAAGCCGGGGTGACAGTCGTTAATGCTATCCACTACACCTTGAGGCGCACTACCAGCGGAGTTAACTGTTGGGAGTTACTGGGTCTAGCATCTACGCCATACCAGACACTATAGAAATCTCTTCGGTGGTCATACACTTAGAAATACACTTGTAGAAGCGAGGCAACGCATACATCATGTTCAATATCTACTTAAGTTTGATGCTTTTCAGTCGGTCAACACGATTGTACCCAAATCCCTAATACTGAAAAACATTACATGAGATTAATAAATAAACTTGGATGACCAGTTTCGATCGTCAAGCGATCGTCATCAGTTCCATTACACTTAGGCTATAAAATCTATGTGTGAAAGTATGGGTGAAAATATTTACAATATATACATTAATTTAGTTGCAGTATTATATTTTTTTAGCGTATGGCTTTTAGTGCCGGGAGTGTCTGAGGACATGTTCGGCTCGCCAGTTTTTGTAGCTGCTTCGAGACGGACACCCAATGGGTGAGCTACAAGTACCCTTGGGGACGAAAGTTGGAATGGAAGGTCGAGGAGTTGGAAGGAAGCGGTTGTGGCCTATAGTTAGGGACCAACCCCGGCATTTGCCTGGAAGGAAGATGGGAAACCATAGAAGACCATCTTCAAGGTTGCCGGCGGGGAGATTCGAACCTCCTCGCCACCCGGATGTGAGCGACTGCCAGCAGTCATGCCGTAACGACCACGGCTAACTCACCCGGTGCAGTATTAGTTAAGATAATGCAACTCGTCAATATTTGTTAGTTGTGGTCTATGTGATGTTTTGTTGAGATATTGGAAGTGGTGACTGGCCTCCGGAATTTGCTTGTTTGGAGTGAATATGTGGTTGTTGTGAATGGTCAATTCAGATTGTATTGTTCAGGCTACTTGTCTGGTTGAGTCTTGCGCGGTCCTGTTGAGAGCAGTTAACTAATATCTATGGTTGAAGAAAGGAGCTAGCCTTTAGAATCGGCTAACTAAAATAACGATCACACCGTTTTGAGCAACACGGAACTATGCACTCACCATGAAGACGTTCCAGTTCTTTCAACTTTTAAGTATTTATTAAAATATAGGGGCAGGAAAATTGGTTGATAATAACATTACCTTAGAGAGGCAGAAGATATTCTGAATCCTGCCCACTAGATGTCTAGTCTGGCACCTTTAGTCTAAACAGTATGACCAGCTCCTTCAGTATCTAGGTTGTTGTCCTGGTAATCCCTGCCGTAACTCCTTGCTACACAAACTGTGGATGTAATCTCATTTGCATGCGCCGCACATTTCAGCAGGCCATACGAGTTTAGCAGACAGTTAGACTGACAATCGTAGATGGGAGCTCGTAAAGCTGTAATGAGGGTTTCTACTCCCACAAGCCGAACTAATGGCTACTTCTTTAGAACAGTCAGCACCCCTGAGTTCGGGTGCCAATATAACGACGAGTAATTAGTACCTGAGAAAATTAGATACTAATACTGAAAAAATGAAAATCCACAGCCTGCTTCCAGTCTCCCACCGGGTCAGGAATGGAATGAATGAAGCCCCCATATAGCGGCGAGGATAATTTACTGTGCCGGCTACCGAGGCCTGACGCATTTCTCTGGGGCAATGATTAAATGAATGCCAGATGAAATGAAATGATAGTCGAGAGTGTTGCTGGAATGAAATGTTGACAGGGAAACCCGGAGTATCCGGAGAAAAACCTGTCTGCCTCCGTTTTGTCCAGCACAGATCTCACATGGAGTGACCGGGATTTGAACCACGGACCCAGCGGTGAGAGGTCGGCGTGCTGCCGCCTAAGCCACGGAGGCAGTTTGATACTAATACTAGTATATTTAATACTAGTATAGTTAAATCAGATTATTTGTAACATCATATTTTGGCTTTCTGCTATAGGCTACCAATCAGAGATGAATTGGTTCATATAGTGAATAGGTACGTGGTGCTCCAAACGGCCAGCTCCTTCTTTCTTTAACCATAAACTTCTGTATTCGTCAATTCACTCGGTCAGTACGTAATCTCTCTATTCAATATGATACGTATTGTCTTCGATATATTCCTCGTTTTTCGAAGTGTATTAATTTCCAAAACGGTACTAACATAATTCATTTTTACTTCCATTTTTTTTTCAAATTTCTTATTAAACTGATGTGCAATACTGCTATCAACATTTCTGCATTTTAACTTGGATCCCGAGCATCTGAATTATTAGGTTCTTGGTAACATATAGTTTGGCCTCGCCTTAATAGGGCTTAGCCTACTCTCACATAGACGTCACCGAACATTGTACATTGACTATCTCACACTTGTTCCACCGTTGTCTAGTACTCGTACTTTCGATTAAGCTGAATGGTTATTCGCTGGCATGAATTCGAGCGATAATGTGTTATAAAATGTCTTAATCTGTACCCAAATCTTTGAACGTTTGTTTCTCCTATCCAACTCTTTTACAAATCCATCAGTGTCGTGGCATTATATCCCGTGCGAGCAGAAATGTCACGTTAAAATAATCCACCTCTATGCAGGATTATCATTCGTTCCCGTTCAAAACCTGTTGAGTGTTTATTTTGCATAGTGACTCCTGGAGGGATGTTTACAGTTCATTGATTTTCGCTCCTTATCAGTCGTCTGTTTATACGTCTAACACTTAAGTTCAGAGGTCAGGAATGCGCAGTCACTCTATTCTTTATTACAGTATTTGCAAACAACACCCAGCTTTCTATTACGCGTTCATTTCACGTGCGTGCTAACCTTTATTCACAGGGTTCTACGTTTCGCCATCAGGAATGTGTTAAACGGCAAAAAGTAAAGAGTCTAGTTAATATAAATCAGTTTCTATTTAAAGTATCATGTGATGAAAGATTAGCTTAAACCTGATGAACGCCGTAAACTTCACACTGACAATCATCTATCGATTTCTATATGAAAGTACCCCCAACACAGTCATGTAATCAAAATGCAGTTACTTGTCCTCATATCATAACCGAAACGCTGGATCTGGCTCTTCCGTCGCGATCCCCATCAGTCACTCATCCATGTTCAACCGCTCTTTTGCTGTAGCGGGGTCTCGAGTATGGAATTCAACTCCTGTCGATATCAGAAATTCTATAACAATAAATAAATTTAAGGCCGCATGCCGAGATTACCTGTTGAATACTGCTGACTGATTCGTGTGAATGATGATGGATGTTAGGACGTATGACTGAGCTAGGATAACATTTAGGATATTATAGAAAGGTTTGTGACATTGGTATTATTAATATTATTATTATTATTATTATTATTAATTAATATTAGTAGGCCTATTATTCATTGATATTAGTATTAACATAATTCATTTATTCTTTATTGATCATCATAACAAACTTGTAAGGTATTTATTGCATTTTATGACATTGATTCATATGTAGGGTCGAGTACCTCAAAATGGTAAAGGAAGGAATTCCAACAGATGAAGAAAGAGGTGTGGAAGAGAAATGGGCTAGATTTAAGAAGACACTAGTAGGTGCAGCAGAAGCAGTATGTGGGAGGACAAGTAGTAAGAAGAGGTGGAAGGAAACACCATGGTGGAATGAGAAGACAAATGATATAGTAAGGGAGAAGAATAGAGCCTTTAGGAGGTGGTATCAAAATAGGACGGTAGAGACAAGGGAAGAGTACCAGGAAAGAAAGAAGGAGTCGAAGAGAGTAGTGGCTGAGGAGAGAAGAAAGTGGATGGAAGAGTGGACGAAGATGATGAAGGAGGATAG
Source organism: Meconema thalassinum (assembly GCA_946902985.2). Lineage (NCBI taxonomy): Eukaryota > Metazoa > Arthropoda > Insecta > Orthoptera > Tettigoniidae > Meconema > Meconema thalassinum. The sequence continues at coordinate 1,027,697,708 of OX336388.2, forward strand.
TGAAGGTACAAAAAAGGTCCTGTATGGGATGGTAAAATATAAGAGGCGGAAGGATCCTACGGATTATGTTAGAATGGTGAACAAAAGGGGACAAGAGATAGAAAATAGGGAAGAACTGAAGAAAATGTGGAAAGAATATTTTGAAGAACTTCAGAACCCAAATGGAAACCATGGTGAGGAGGAAGAAATCGGGGAAGAGGAAGATGAACTGCAAACAGAAAAGGACTTAACATGGAAAGAAGTGGAAGATGCAGTGAGAAAGATGAAAGGAGGGAAGGCACCGGGTGTGGATGAGTTGAGTGTGGAGATTGTGAGAGCAGCAGGAGAGGTGGGGATACAATGGTTGTACCGAGTGATGAGGACAGCATGGAAGGAAAGGAAGACTGGACAAAAGGAATAATTGTCCCCATCTTCAAGAAAGGTAGTAGAACAGAATGCAGAAATTATCGGGGAATAACACTGATGAGTCATTGTGCAAAGATGTTTGAGAAAGTTTTGGAAAGGAGAATTAGGACAAGGATAGAAGGAGGGATGAGGGATGAGCAACATGGCTTCAGAGCAGGATGGTCCACAGTGGATTTGACTTTTGCTGTAAGGCAGTTACAAGAACAGCACTATGAGTATGGGACAGATCTACTGATGGCCTTCCTGGACATTGAGAAAGCATATGACAGTGTATGCAGAAACAAAGTATGGAAGTCCCTGGAGGATAGAGGAGTAGAGAAATGGACTATAAAGAGGATAAAGGAGATGCACAAGGGTAGCGTGAGCTGTGTGAAAGTGGGAGGAGAGAGATCGGACTGGTTGGAACAGAGAAACGGCCTGAAACAAGGAAGTGCACTGTCACTGTTACTTTTCATTGTGGTGATGGATGACATAATGACCCGAGTGGCACAAGTAATTGGGGAAGGAAAGATGAAAGCAATGGTGTTTGCAGATGATTTGATGATTTGGGGAAACAAGGAGGAGCAGGTACAGGAACAGTTGGACGTGTGGGAAGGAATAATACAAGGATATGGGATGAAATTTAGCATAAATAAGAGTGAGATGGTGATCACAACAAGGAAGAAGGAAAGAACCAAAACGGGAATAACAATTGGTGGGGAACAGCTGAAGAAAGTGGAGAGTTTCAAGTATCTGGGAAGCCTGATACAAGATAATGTAAGAAACGATAGAGAAATAAATGAGCGGGGGAGGCAGGCAGAAGCATTCCGGAGGAGTGTGAGAAGCATGTTATGGAGCAAGGATGTCCCTCAGAACAACAAAAAGATCATATATCGGACGTACTATGTCCCTATCCTGACGTATGCCTCGGAGACCTGGGTTATGAAAGGAAGGGAGAAGAGCAAAATACAGGCCTGTGAGATGTTCTTGAGAAGCAGTATTGGAGCTACAAAGATGGACAGAATAAGAAATGAGAGGACCAGAGAATTAATGAAGGAGGAACCATTACAGGATGGTATAGAGAAATCTAGACTTAGATGGTATGGACATGTAAAACGAATGGAGGAGAAGAGGATGCCCAGGAGGGTACACGAGACGAAGTGGGAAGGAAAGAGACCGAGAGGAAGACCGAGAGACAGGTGGCTGAAGGGGGTGGAAGAAAGCGTGAAGAAGACTGGACAAGTGTGGAGGCTGAGAGATGGTGGGAAGACAGAAGACGTTGGAGAGGCTTGTGTTCCAGACAGACCCGGCCAGTGGCTGGAAACTGTGCAAGATGATGATGATGATTCATATGTACTGGTAGCATATTGCGTGAATAAGTGTAAGAGAGGGCCATGAGCCCTAAATTCGACGCTACAAAAGACATAACATTAATTAATAAATAAGTAAATAAATACATTAATAAGCACAATGAATTGGAATATTGGTTGGTTGGTTGGTTCCTTAGTTTAGGGGCTGCGACATCGCGGTCATGTAGCCCCGTGTACTTTGGGTGTGTGTAGAATCTGTCTGATAACCGGTGTTAAATGTGATGGCTGTAATAGTGTGTGTATCTGTTTTTTAATTCAAGTAAGAACTGCAACTTCGAATTTTTCAAATAGTTCCTACTTTTGCCGCCAAACACCACCGTCAACAACTACTAGGCCTAGTTCAGAACTAGACTATTTGACGCCACCTCAGTCGGCCCTTGGCAACGAACGTAGGAACCTAAGAGCGTTGTTTACATTCCTAACCTATATAATTTAGCTTCACACAGGTGTAATTAGTGGAAGGTTCTTTAACATGCCATAAATCTATGACATGGGACCGACGGCTTTACTTCCCCTCCGAAGGAAGGCATACTGAGGGATTTTTAACGCTCTTAAAAATCCGACGGCTTCGGCCGGGTTTGAACCCGCTATCTTGGGCATAGAAGCTCAGCATGCTACCGACTACGCCACCGAAGCCGCTAAAAATAATTGGAATATATATTTGGTTATAAGTATTCAAACTCGTGCAGTTTTACTCAGTAGGCTTATATCAAAGAGGAAACATCTATATATCAAATTAGATAGATTACTCGATCCTGTATGTTTGTTTTGACTAATCTCGAGAAACACTAGACAGATTTTGATGCGGTAGTCACCATTCTATGAAGCGTTCCTTGAAAAGGGATTATGTAAAGAAGCATACTGTACATCTATGACTAAAGAAAGTTGAGCAGAAACTAATTGTGAAGCAAGTCAATGAAATAAAATAGACAACCGAGTGATGTTTCACCTTACGCTGGTTAACGCGTTAACGATGTATCAACACCAAGAGGCTAATAAAGTTTCGGCATAAAGAAGTCTGTGAGAGCATATATGTATCTTTAACACACTCCCCACTATAAGTGTTCTTATTTTATTCATTTTAGCAAATAATCAACATTAATTTTAGAAAGTTAAATCAATTAATGTATGTCAAAATGCATTGTTTATGTACGCCAATTAACTAATGTTGGTTAAAATGTCATTTACATTATTATATTATCCTTCATACTTATGGAGGTATCGTCGTTTTTAACTCTTCACACAATCTTCACTCTGAAATAACTGGAAATTCTTATTTCCTATATTTAAATTATACAGTATATCCGGAAACCCTTGTTAGGGAGTTGCCTTCAGGCCATAGACGCTCAGTATGAAAGCTTAAAAAAAGAGATAAACGTTGGTTTAAACGGTAAACTAGGGAAACGCAAATGACTATATTCAGTACAAAAAAGTAGCGAGCAAGAAAGTAAACCTCAACCATCGTCGTCATGGGACAGACCACGGCGTTCTTGGACTCATAATATGATGCGCGTAGTATTTATTTCATTCCGTCTGTGAACAATTTGTTGCATTGTTTGGAATGTATTTGTACTTCAGATCAAACCTTTTCATAGTGCTGCGTCGAGTTGACTGTCGTAGTTAGTTAAACGCTGGTTTTATAAAGCCATGTAAGCGGGTTCGATCCCAAATCAGTTTGGTGGCTTTTAAAGATGCTTAAATGTGACATCTTAGTGTCAGTAGATTTACTAGTATGTTCTCCAAGAAAAACGTTATGTTACCAAGCGTCTCTAAAAGCCACAACAGTTAAAAAGGGACCTATAACACCGACATTCTTCTTCTTTATTTGTTTCACCCAACTTTGGGGTACATGAAATAAATAATTTTTATTGTTTTGAGCTTTCCTTTTAGCCCAGTATTGCCTCATCCTTTGAGATCTTGCTTCCCTTTCTTCGGCAGAGATGTGGATCGTACGCTTTTGTTTGATTTTAACTTGGAGCCGTTGTTTCTTATCCTTGGTGATGGTTTTGGCTGTTTTATCCATGAGCATGGTGTCTGTAATTTGGAGTTCCACGAGGTCTTTCTCAATTTACTAAAACCAAAGAGGTTTTTTTTTTAAATATGAAAGTAGTCGAAGATCTTTTTTGGTTATTCTATTTGAATACATGTGGTGGGTGTGCCCATAAAACTCAATTCTCCGTTTTTTATTGTGTCCGAGAGTTTTATTATTACAATTATTATTATTATTATTATTACTATTATTATTATTATTATTATTATTATTATTGGTTTATACAGTACATTGATGGTACATTACAACATAACTATACGGGCTTCAGTGAACCAAAGTATAGTTACTGAGACAGCAACTTCTAAGCCGGAATTTCGCTACCCATGAACTTCCGGACGATTCGGGTTGTTGATAGAACTACTGCCTTCTGCATTAGTTTGTACAGTTGAGTATCCAGATCCAGTTCCTTAAGGCCTTGGAGCAAGGTACTTGGGATAATGCCCGTACTTGAAACAATGATAAGTATGGTCTTTACCCACTCTACATGCCATTGTCTTTAGATATGTTCGACCAACTCGCCGTATTTGCTGATCTTTTCTATGTGTTTTGGCTGGAGATTCTTTTTGTTAGATAGAGTGGAGTTATTTATGTTGTTAGGTTGAAGATCAAACTCTGGAGCAGGTCTCTAAAATTACTGCTTTCTGGGTACTGATATGCATATTAAAGTGGAACACCAGCCAGTAATGAGGGACTTCTGTATGATCCCAGCGGATGATATTATGATTGACATCATTTTAACTATGGCTCGGATGTTGGTGCCGTAAAAAAGTTTAAAAAATGCTCTTAAAACTTTCAAAACTGACTGTAATAAATGACCTAAAAATTCGAAAAATGCACAATAAAATGGAGAATCAAAGTAGATTTCTAGCACTTAACAAAAGGTTGAAGTTCACTTTAGTCAAGGTTGCACAGCACTACGAATGCCATTCTGATGTTGTCAAATGTAAATGATCTGCGGTTATCAGCCAACAAGTAGGCTATTTATATCTTGAAATGCTACGTTCAACATCAACTGATGTGATCGGAGCGTACTTGAAGTGAGGAAGGTCGTTTTCTGCTAAATCCTCCTCAATACCATCCATGCAGTAACTTTTTACCAGAAAGAATGTCTGAGATTTTGCAGAATGTTTTATACCCGGTGGTTTTGCCCAGCACTTGTTTCAGTTTTGGTGCAATACCCGCAGCAATTTTGCCACGATTGTTGCTAGGATGAGCTTTCGCCCGGTTGATTAAGGAAATGGAATCAATATTTCAATATTTTAAATTATCTTGTATCAGCTACTAGCTTCTTCTTAACTCTGAGACCCATAACTCCCTCATATAAAGCTGTAACATGACTAAATTGAAAAAAAAAAGACCTCAAAAGGCCAATTTCTCTAAAATAAGACCAAAAGAATCTACCAAACTTAAAAATGCTCTTAAAATGGAAAATAGCAATTAATGCAAAACGATGCAAAATAAAAATGACATATTTGAAGACGGGATGGCCCGTCCGGAGTTTCTATGTACTTCAGCATTGTTTTAGACAGCTCAGTAAAAAGACGACATGTCATCAACATCCGGGCCCTAAAACGCATTCCTGTCGCCACATCTGTCGGATCTCTTCGGCCAGAGGCACATACTTGCTTATTTTCCCAGCATATTATATTTGTTAGATATTATGCGAGTTAAGGATTCCGATATCGATTAGAAGGGTTCTCTTCTAAGGTTTATCAACAAGAATAATGTCCGGCTTGTTTGCTGGTATAGTTTTATCTGTAATTATTCCTCAGTAACTTGTGTGTATCGTACTCCAACAAACAATAAGGAATACAGTATTCTGATAATAAGGCAGAACATGTTTACAATGTAAGGAGTGCTTTTTTGCAAGATTCAGGTGGTTTATCTTGTCTACTTCAAGTAATGACAAGATGAAATTGCTTAGCATTCCCTGTGATATTATTAATGCTAATAATGATAATAATAATGTTGCCTTAATGTGATTTTGTATAATAACCCCTGGCACCACAGCCCTTGTCGGGCCTAGGTCTCTCAAACGACCGCTGCCCAGCATTTGGCCTGAAGATTTTGGGGTGACGCGCGGTCAGCGCATCGGGTCCCCTCGGCCATTAATCTGGGTTTTCGTGACCGGGACACTACCTCACTGTCAGACTGCTACTCAATTATCCTCACGACGCTGAGTGCACCCCGTTCCAACCATCACGTCAGTTTCTTAAATCCCTGACGAAGCCGGAACCTCCGTGTGAGAGCCAAGAGCGCTACCCCAACACCACGGGGCCGGCTATAGTGTTTTTGGTTACCTATGATAACCCAACATGCCGATACGGAAAGCGAACATTGGTCGTAGTACATCTCTCTAAACGAGTGCGATTATGTCTTCTACAAGGAAATGTTGAAGGTCTCGATTCAAAGTTGCCTGTCTCCTTAAATTCATAACTACTCCCATGCTAAGCTGGGGCGGGTAGCTAGTATATGGTAAATGAACACAGAAGCATTCAAAAATATTACGAGCCTTACAGTAGTCGCATATGATGTGCAACATCTGACTGAAATGAAATACAGAAGCACTATCATACATTTCCACAAGATGAATAATGAAATTCACAACTTGTTTCATAGAATGAACGCTCAAGTTATCTATTTTCTTAAGGATAGAGGATAAGTTAACGCCTCAATATTTTGTTTAGGAGTCCCAAACTCCCTAGCAGAAGAATTATCATATTTAGAATGTCCAGAAGCCTGAGGACCAACATTCATACTAGAACTGCTAGTGGCGCTCTTTCGATTCACGGAGAACAACTGACATTCACGATCAGTTACCCTTTGCTGGCATACACACAATGTAATATTTATCCGACTTACCTGACACAGTCGCGTTGAAAACATTTGGAGAAATAATAACCTACGAGAATATGACGTCAGAGCCTCCTTATCCAACTCCTTAGAGCAAGACCAACTACAATACTCAGACCTTAATGTAGAAAAAACATGGCGGCGACGCTTGCCCTACCAATAGCTAAGATCATGTCATCGGGCTTGTCACAGTTCGTGTAAATTATTATTTTTACTCACCTAAGAGCATAAAAATATATCAAAAGATGAGGCTAGGTTCCGAAGAAATATGCATCAATAATGTAGACTTACCTGAATTAATTTATCTACTGTATATAGTTCTGGCCTCGAATTATAGGTTTCTTCGTCTTCACCCAAGGGGCAGCTACAATAGTCTCACTGTTTCTGTGGTTGAATAAGAAGCTTTTCGGCGAGTTATTACGATTTGTATTTAAGTTCAGTAATAATAGATTAACATTATTAGCATAAAATCAAACAGATTCTGAAGTAGGAGAGAAGAAAGTACCCGGTTACTGAAGTGCTGTCCCAGCACATGGAGAGTATTTGTGTACACAATCGGAATGAGAATAGTTGCCTGAAATTATCGAACCAACGCTATAGAGATACGATTCAATTAAGACATCTCGTGGAATTGTCTAAAATCTTGGGTAAAACATCAAGCCTCCGTGGCTTAGGCGGCAGCACGCCGGCCTCTCAACGCTGGGTCCGTGGTTCAAATCCCGGTCACTCCAAGTGAGATCTGTGCCGGACAAAACGGAGGCAGACAGGTTTTTCTCCGGGTCCTCCGGTTTTCCCTGTCAAAATTTCATTCCAGAAACACTTTCCACTATCATTTCATTTCATCTGTCATTCATTTAATCATTGCCCCAGGGCAGTGCGTCAGGCCTCGGCAGCCGGCACAGTCCATGTCCTCGCCGTTAGATGGGGGCTTCATTCATTCCATTCCTGACCCGGTCGGAGACTGGAAGCAGGCTGTGGATTTTCATTTTCTCGGGTAAAACATCACACCGAATTAGTTGGTTGAAATATGCAAAGAAGTCGTCGTGCGGATATCTGAACATAATTATGGAGATTACCACACACAAAGGACGCGATATGTTACCATCTAACCTATTAAACACTCGCTGTTACCGTTTGGAGTAGTTGTACGCTGGAAAGAGTTGATTTAGTAAAGTAATGCAGGTAGGAAAGCACTATCTCCCTCTTACGGAATTATCGCGGCACACCATCTCGTAATATAGCTTGCCACGGTGGGTGAGTGGATAGCGTGTCGGTCTACTAACCCCTAGATTGCAGGTTCGCCCCTGACCGTAGTAAGTGATTTTTGAAAGGCGGCAAAAATACGATACGCATGTCATACGATGTTGGCATGTCAAAGAACCCATTTGAATTCAGTAGGCCGAGTTCATAATGGCAAAATTAATCTCGGGAGTTTCCGCCAGCACAAAGTTCCTCATTTCTCTACTAGAAAGCGCTATTGTGTTCAAGGAGATTAGATATCTAACATCTAACATCCTTGACTTTCATAGTCAAGGAACTACGAAATTCGACATGCAAGCTACCCTCTGGGTGTCAAATAGCAAAGCTTGCACCAGGCACCCGAGGCCATACGATATTATTATTATTATTATGATTATTATCTCGTAATATAAGTACATAATTGGCAAGTTACTCACAACACTTTATTACACACATCATAATAAAAAATAACTTGCAAGCTTTAAGAATCACAAAAGTATGAATAATGACGGAACACAATGAGGTCACTGTTGGCACAGGGGAAAAATCTTCCTTAACCAATAAAACAGAAGTTCACTGTAGTATTTGGCGTGTATACAAGGCAGTGTAGATCATCTGCCAGACTGATAAGCATTTACGGAGGCACATGAAGCTGAGCGTTCAAGATAACGTCACAGTTTAGTCTTGCCGTAGATGATCATTGCGTTTTTCCTTTACGTACTTAAGTTCGACACTACTGGTACTGTACTAAGCTATTATTATATTGTCACTAACTAGCAAATCATTGCGGTGTATATTGTTGAGACACTTCTATTAATGCTTTAGTCTTGGGTACTTCAACATCTGCAGTAAATGACACAATGCCATCGGTCAACTGAACAATCATCACACAAACGAACTAGTCCATAATAAGCGTATTATCACGTCATATTTATACACAATTGCAGTACATAAACGCGAACTGGACTTTATAGACATACTGAAGACACTACAAATTACAGATGAGCAATAGTTTATCCCAACTTTCATCAAGCGAAGCTAATCAAAGCTAATATTGTATCCCAGCAACGAATGTAAACAAACAATATCTCGGGCTTCCGCATACGCCATTTTCACACTTTCGATACCTGCATTAAGGTCTGAGTATTGTAGTTGATCTTGCTTAGAGTCACGAATATCTGACAGAGATCGACTCCTATAACTTCGATGTCTATTCTCAATTAACCTTTTTGACCGCTCAGGCCGATCATAACCTCTACTGTCAGAACTAGCATATCGGTACAAATATCACTGCAAGTAGACGGTCTGAACATATCACTGTCAGAACTTTACTTCAGTTCCCGAATCAGAAACAATCTTGCAAGGGAATCCAACATAACATCCAGCAACTCGTAAAACACAATGGATAGGTTAGAATTCCGATCGCTTATACAAGATAAATAATCCGGTATGCGGTGAGACCAATATAGGAAACAATAATGAAGGCGCAACAACTGCGCGCACGAACAAACATCGTCACTCAAAACAAAAGCATCAGAACACACTTCACAAATTAAAGATATAATTTCTGACTTACCCAAGGATAATAAGGACACTTCAGAAACGATCGAACTCTCCGGCAGATCAATTAATCTGGAGACTTCAGATCAATAACTCTTCGTTAAGGATCAATTCCAAAACTCTCACAATTACAGTACATCAGAAAATACAAAAGTCAAAGCATAAATACACAAACCGTATGCTATGCGAGCTGCGCTCTATACCGGCCAGTTAGTGAACCCATGCCAGCGGTGTTATTGAAAATGGCCTCTTTTTGTCGATAGAGCGCACTGACAAGTATACGCGCGATTAAAAATTAGGTGTGCAGTAGGTATATTGAATGAGTTTCTCTCAGTGATACGTTTAGACCAACGAAGTTTGAATTATTGTTAGTAGTCGGTGTTAATATATGAATTCCTACGTTGTTTGGAGTGTTTGTTGATGCGATATAGATTCCACATAGCCAGATGGGCGACAGTACCTGGAGTGCTTACATCAAATAAGAATACAGAAAAAGTATGAAGATTTAATAAATCGTAATTGTTCTAGGCATATATGATATAATGAATATTTTTACACCAAAGAACGACAACTTGAAGATGATTTATTGTTGGAATATATTAAATGGGGTCTCCAAACCTTGAGCTAAACCGTACGTGATATACATTCCCCATAGCCACATGGCCTATAGTACGTTTTTGTACCGAGCTCCGCCACCGAGCGCGCTCATTGTTTCCGTCCCATGCACTTCCGTCCCATCCACTTCCGTCCCTTTTCCAAAATCACTCCCACAAATATGTCCAGCTACCGAGTGCCACAAAAATATCCAGATACCGAGTGGAAAGATGTTACACATCAATAATGGTAACACTTTTTCCTAAGGCAATATTATATTACATGCTCCTTTATCTGAGTTCATAAATTTTTGAAGTAGATGGAAATGGCGAGAACGTTACTGGTGAGCCACGCAGTCAATCTTATGAAGTAGAATAAACGGTCTAAACCCAGTGACTTCAGGAAGATTTTGGTGCAATACTAACATTATTTTAATTATATGGAAATGAAACTTGGACTATTGGTACAGAAGAAAAGAGGAGAATTGAAGCGTTTGATATGTGGTGTTACAGGAGAATGATGAAGATCAGATGGGTAGATACGGTTACAAACGAAGAGGTATTAAGACGAGTGGGAGAGGAGATATGTTTCGGACGACTGCTAATGAAGAGAAGAGATAGGTTGGTAGGACACATACTAAGACACCCAAGAATAGTGACCTTAGTTATGGAAGGAAGAGTCGAGGACAAGAACTGTAGGGGTAGACCAAGGTTAGAATATGTTAAATAGATTGCCTCGGATGTAGGGTGTAGTAGCTATGTAGAGATGAAACGATTAGCTCAGGACAGGGAGTTATGGAGTGCTGCATCAAACCAGTCGAAATACTGAAGACTCAAACAACAACATCACTCCTTATATAGGTTCTTCATATTATTCAGTTTTTATCGAGTAAATCATGTACTAAGACATTTATTCTTGGAAGGAAGTGTTGAAATACAAGATCGAGGACTGATTTGGTAACATTCCAGTGCATCATTAATTTAACTCGACAAGACAGCGGACATGTTTGTGCCAACTCTAGTCCTCCAACCACTCTCTGGATGATATATAGGCATAGGCTCCCAATGGACACCACTGAGAGACAGAATGAAATAGATAACTCCTTATTTTTTACCAATGGAGTCCAGAGTTATTCATGTGCCGGACCTAGCTTGAGTTTGCTATTTGAGTTATTTCAAAAATATGTTTCGTTTAGGGATGGAATGTACGTACGGATAATTATTATAATTATAATTATTTTTAATTTTAATGCCTCCTAGACTGACTAACAAGGCTGTCACACCTAACTGTTAACAATTAACTATAAAATAGGGATACAAGGGATTAAAATGGGTTATAATTAAATAACTTTATTAATGCAGCCAAGGGCCATGTATTTTTCTCTCCAGAAAGGGTCAGGGAAAGGATATTGGAAGGAACCATCCCGGCATTTGCCTGGTGGTGAAAATGGGAAACCACAAAAACCATTTTCATGACGGCGGAGGTGGGGATTCGAATCCACGTTCTCCCGGTGCCTGCAAGGCACATGGTAGCGCGTCAGCGTTAAAATTAAGAGGTTTAACAAACTAGATAATGTTGGTTGAAATCTTTTTTTTTTTAATATAATATTACCGTAACAAACGAATCTGAAACATTGTGCTAACTTACTCTTAAATGATGAAAATGAAAATCCACAGCCTGCTTCCAGTCTCCGACCGGGTCAGGAATGGAATGAATGAAGCCCCTAGCTAGCGGCGAGGATATGGACTGTGCCGGCTGCCGAGGCCTGACGCACTCCTCTGGGGCAATGAGTAAATGAATGACAGATGAAATGAAATGATAGTGGAGAGTGTTGCTGGAATGAAATTTTGACAGGGAAAACTGGAGTACCCGGAGAAAAACCTGTCTGCCTCCGTTTTGTCCAGCACAGATCTCACATGGAGTGACCGGGATTTGAACCACGGACCCAGCGGTGAGAGGCCGGCGTGCTGCCGCCTAATGCCCGTATCACACGACACTCGCTAGCATGGAAGCTGTTGTGATCGCTGGTATAAAATCTTGTATGATTCTGTTCATCCTCGCCCGTACACCTGCTTTTATGGCTGAAGTGTATCACACGCTAGCATTTCGTGCTCCAAGTTGTAAGAAATAAAACATGGAGGACGGTTGTCGTTTGGGGGTAAAATTTACAGTCAATTCGCATTATTAACGCAAAGCGGCCGTGAAACTTGCTTTAAGAACATTTGAAAACATGCCTGGTACTGAATGAATGCATTCCAATCAATATTTAAGATCTAACTGTAATAATTGGCATATAACCAAACGCGCTAATAAGGAGCGTAACAAAACACCGTAATGTCTGTTGCAGAAGTGTGCAAGTGGTATCGCACCTGCTTACCGTTTTGAAGATCCCGGGTCCAAGTCTATCCAACGGCGAAAATTTTTACTTCTTTTTAATTATTTTATTATATCCTCCTCACGCCGTACAACAATATTGCAACTTAGAATTAGTTTCAAAATTCAAATATCTTGGTGTTACTCTCCAAACAACACTGACATCTTTCAACATTCATGTGAAAGGAAGAGCAAAAGCAATTTACCACAGTCAACAGCCTCAAAAACTCTCTCAAAAGAAAAACGAATATGCCATTATTTAATACGGTCATAGCACCAATAGCGACTTATGAAATCCACATAATTTGGGACAAACTAAAAGAAAACGACCTATTAACATTAGAACAGCTGTCAAATCGACCTTGCTAAGTCGCCTAGTATGTAGTACAGGGAAGAATGTAGGGTACTGGTTATTGTATTATTAATATATAATTCTCCTTTGTAAAATGCCAGCTGCATGCGATCATATCCTTCGAAATCGGCTTTGCGACGCGAAGTAATCGACTCCATTCCGTCTGAAAAGTTTTCTTTTTGTGGAAGTAATGCATTGATATGGCAATTATTGTATGATACACCGGACCGGCAGTTTAGTGTTATAAAGGCATGGATTACTTTCGTACCTTTCAATAAGCGAAGAAATAACCTCATTTGCCCAAGGACGTGACATTCTGTGTTTATGAAATACGTTGCCTTCGAGAAAACGATTAACCAAGATTACTTGGAGATGCTACCGCTAGGATCTCTGCAAGGGCAGATTGGCTCAGGTGCTGAACCCTCCATACAATCTTCCAGCGAAAATAGCACCGGACCAGTTACCGAGTTGCCATGAATGCTGTCATAGAAGGCAGAATCTAGTATAGAAGGTAGAAATCACACGGTGCTAGACGCGGCTATACCAGCGTGTATACCCGTACTGGTAGCAGCTTCCATGCTAGCGAGTGTCGTGTGATACAGGCTTAAGCCACGGAGGCTTACTCTTAAATGATAACTTATACAAATATAAATTGAAATAAAATAATTGTAAACAAACATTAAACTTTGTGATAATCCCTAAAGATATATAAATGCAATATAAATGATAGTAACAAAATAATTAAAACGATATGCAGAAACAAATCTTAAAAATTCCATTAAAAACATTGATCCGTTCTCCTAAAGCATTATGTGCTTTTAGGAGTTGAAATGTTGTTGTTATTATTCCATTTGAGGGGCTAGGACATCGTGGTCAATCATCCCCGTGTATTTGGGTGTGTGTCGAATGTTCATCTGAAAACCTGTGTTATTGTGACGGCTGTATTAATGCTTGTATTTGTCATCCAGGTGAGAGTTTAGGAAGAAGCGACTGTGGTCTTAAGTTAGGAACAATTCAGGCATTCGCCTGGAGTAGAAGTGGGAAACCACGGAAACCAACTTTCAGAATGAATCGAATTACAAATACACACACTAGTACAGACATCACAGTGATACAGGTTATCAGAGTAATTCTATGCATGCCCACGTACACGGGGATACTTGATGACGATGTCGCAATGCACTTAAAAGTATCAACAACAACACCGTAGGTAACATTAAACGATGCACACCCTCGAGGTTTTACGTAAGGTGAGCTTCTGAAATGGGTCTGTACTTTCAACTTGGATATGTTTTCGATCTGGGGACTAGCATGGACAGTTTTGAGTCGAACAATTTCCGACATCTAGTTACCATGGCAACATGTGCAAGCGCACTTAGTTCCGATTCACTGAGGCGTGAGCGATCACCATACACAAGTCGAAGGCGGTACTTTTAATTAATTTAATATCGTATGGCTGGGCGCAAGCTTTGTTATTTGACACCCAGAGGACAGCTTGATTGCCGAATTTCGTCGTTCCTTGAACGCTATGAAAGTCAAGGAGGTTGTATATCTAAGCTCCTTGACACTATAGCGCTTTCTAGTAGAGAATGGAGGAACTTTGCGTTGGCGGAAAATCCCGAGATTAATTTTGTCATTATGAACACAGCCTACTGAATTCAAATGGGTTCTTTAACATGCCAATAACGTATGACATGCATGTCGTGATTTTTGTCGCCTTTCAAAAAAATCACTTACCACGGCCAGGAGCGAACCTGCAAGCTTGGGGGGGGGGGGTTGGTAGTCCGACACGATAACCACTCACTCACCGTGGCAAGCGAAGGCGGTACTTATAATAAACGAATTTTATACTGATTCTGTATTTTATATTATACTTTCACAGCCAGCGAAAAGAACTTCAAACAGCTTTGCTGATTGTAAGGCTTTGAAAACGCCAGCCGTACTTGCTGGCGAAACGTCGGAGATCATGAATCCCAGAACACGGCATAATAGCCAGGAAAAGTGGTTTTCATGGTTCTATGCATTGGTTCTGCACCACGATGACTTGAGTGCTGGCGTGGCGGTGGGAGTGGGAACTACTTGAAAAATTCTAAGTTGCAGTACTTAAATTTAAAAAAAACAGATAACACACACTAATATAGTCATCACAATTAACACCGGTTATCTGACAGATTCTACACACACCCAAAGTACACGGGGCTACAAGACCGCGTTGTTGCAGCCCCTAAACTTAAGAACCAACCAAATATTTGACAAACGCCCTTAGTTTCCAACGTTCGTCTCCAGGAGCCGACTGCGGTGGCATCTAGTAACCAAGTTCTGAACAAGTAGTCGTTGTCGGTGGCGTTTGGCGGCAAAAGTAGGAACTACTTGAAAATTTCAATGTCTGCAGTCCTTACTTGAAAACAGAAAACACACATTAATACAGTCATCACAACACCGGTTATCAGACAGATTCTATACACACCCAAAGTACACGGGGCTACATGACCGCGTTGTTGCAGCCCCTGAACTGAGGAACCAACCAATCTAGATGTATTGTTGTAAAACAATTGGAAACGCACCATTCGTACTTCAGCCATTATTGTTCTCTTCTCTCGTCCGCCTCGTTGCGTAGTGGTTATTACGCTTGGCTGTCACCGCGGAGGCCCGGGCTGTATTCCCGGCTCTGCTAAGAAATATAATTCTGAAGTGAGGGTTGGAACGGGGTACACTCAGCCTCGAGAGGCAAAACTGAGAACAGAAGGGTTCGATTCGCACCTCAACCATCCCGGAAGTGGTTTTCCATAGTTTTCTCCCCCACTTCTACTCCAGGCAAATGCTGCGTTGGTTCCTAACTTAAGGCTATGGTCCTCCTTCCCAATAAAACCCCCAATTTACAATTACACACTAGTACAGCCATGACAATAACACAGGTTATCACACAAACTTCACACACATACACACATAAACAACAACAACAACGGCCCTTATCCTTCAACCCATGCAAATTGCCTCCTAAATTAATTTACCGTTCTTCTTGTTCTTCTTGTTCTTCTTCTACTTCTTCAATTCCTTTATGCCTTCTAATGTGGGCATTTCTGCCATTCCGCTCATTTCTGCACATTCTCTTCATTTCTACAACATTTTGCCCCCCTTTTTTTGTCCCAATCTCTCACGTAATGCGGGGTCTACCTCGTCCAGCTCCTCCAACTCGCATTTCATGTATTTGATTTACTTTTCCTTCTTCAATTCTCGTAACATGTCCGTACCATCTCAATTGACGTTCCTCAACCACTTCACCCATTGATTTTTGTCCTACTTCCTCTCTAATTCTCTCATTTCAAACTCGATCTCTTCTTGTCCTTCCTACAGCTCTTCTCAGAAACTTCATTTCTGTGGCAGCAATCCTACTTAGATGTTTATCTTGTAATGCCCAACTCTCCATACCATACAGCGTAATCGGTGCCATGATTGCATTATAGATCTGATTTTTGGTTTTAAGACTTATCTCCTGCTTCCCTACTATTATGGTATTCAACTGATAATAAGCTGTTTTCTTAGTTTTATTAAGTACCTTGACCGTGTGTACTGTTTGTTATATTTCGTCTTTCCGTTCAGCATAAAATTACGTATTTTTTCAATGCACGATTCTAAAAATGGCAGTTTATTGCCTGAATTGTTCTTTAGCCTTCACGCAATCAGACTTACATGCACTCGTGAATCCCTCAACAGTTCATCTGCACTATTAAATATATGCCCTCCGGCATACAGCACAGCCCCTTCTGCAGACAGTGAGTGTGGTACACTACATCCCAGCCTAGTCGTCCTCGTGCAGCAGCCAGCTGTTCCAATAAAATGTATCTGGGTTGCGCTCGAGGATATGGGTCATTATCAGAGTCCAACTCGGCCAATAAAGCTAAAACACCCAGCTGATAAAATAAACTCGGTTATGTCAGGTTAAAATATGGGTCATGAAAGTCTCTAGAGGAGGTTCAATAATTAAGTTTCACCGTTCATTACAATATTCTAGAACCGAAATATCACCTAACTGCAGTTTCGGAGAGATTTTAGTTCAATGTTTACGGTAGCAATTAATTTATAACCGTTGATTCATTCATTTTGGGGCTTTGCGACAATACGGACATGTAGTCCTGTATGTTTCGGTGGATGCGGGAATTGTTTGATAACCCATGTCATTGTGATGGCTACACTGGTGTGTGTATTGTTAATGATAGCTAGGTTTTGGGGGAGAGGTGGCTATGACCTTTATTAGCCTTTGAAGATACGAGTGCCACTGCACCAGTGTTTGTTGTTTATAGCAGCAGGAACCTTGCGGGACTATGAGAGGGACAAAGCGATGACGGAGTGCAGTCTCCACACAGCCAAGCAACATTGCACACGCAATTGTGAACAGAAGAAGTATTATTGTTGTTTTTTGATTCGTGGTCATGTAACCCCGTGTACTGGTGTGTGTGTGTGTGTGTGTGTGTGTGTGTGTGTGTGTGTGTGGTGGAATGTGTATGATAACCTGTGTGTTTGTGATGGCTGTACTAGTGAGTGTGTTTGTAATTCAGATAAGGATTGGGAAAGAGCCATCACCACCTTCTCTCACTATTTTTTTTCATCAATGTATGTAAAATAGTTAAAGTAGCCTATACTGGTCTCGAAATCCCATCGTTTACGTCGTATCGTACTTGAAGATGTTATTTTCAATGACATCTTGTGGATGTAGAACGTGAGGGTAGATAGACTATTGCGTGAGGTGTAGAGCGTTTTGCGACATATAGGGGGAAGGGGCATGCCATTAGGTGGTGTATAGCACGACACAAGCATATCACGTGCGTGTCCTCTCTGCCAATAATGACCAGACTTCACGCTCCAGTTCGTTCAAAAATATCGACTCGACCAGACAGCTGTCAGCACATCAGCAATCCCAAGGGAATTTCCGTGGTGCCACTTCCAGATGTGACATGATCCAGAGATGAATGAGTAGAAGAAACTCCGTACTTCAGAGTTACAGGTTCTTCTGTGTGATGTTTTGCGCTCAGTGAAGGAATATAATCTTCATCTACTCCACGGTGCGTCATAGCCTTACGTGATTCTTGATCATCATGACCACGATAGGAAGCTGCAGCTAGTCCAGGGATCGGCGTTTGGAATTCTAGCACTGACAACGGCTAGCCTGAGATTACTTTCCCTGTATTACTCCACAATCCCTCTGAGTGAAATGTCGGGATACTATCTTCCTTGAAGTCCTGGGGCGCCTACCCCATTCCAGGCTCTAATAATTGTACTAACATACACTTACTACAGAAACACAAGTGTATGTATGTCTACCCCTTATTATTCCCGTTTTCCAACGGGGTCGGGGATGAGATGCGATGGAAGACTTCGTGGCGATGGTTTTTACGGCCGGATGCCCTTCCTGACGCCAACCTCATGAGAGGAGTTAATGAGAGATGAAATGAATAATGGTGAATGAAACTGGGCAAGGATGTGGAAGGAAGCGGCCGTGGCCTGTCAGAAGGTACCGTCCCAGCATTTTCCTGGTGTTGAAAATGGGGAAACCACGGAAAACCATTTCAAGGACGGCCGACGGTGGGGCTCGAACCCACGCGTCTACCGAGTCTGCAGAGAGCTTGGCCCCATGACCTAACGCTGCGCTTTAGCCAGCGTACTACAAAAACACAAGTAATTAGACAAATTCATGGTTGCTTGGTTCCTCAGTTTAGGGGCTGCGACAACGTGGTCATGTAGCCCCGTGTACTTTGAGTATGTTCATCTGTCTGATAACCGGTATTAATTGTGATGGCTGTGTTAGTGTTTGCTATCCGTTTTCAATTCAAGTAAGAATTGCAGACATTCGATTTTCAAGAAGTTCCAACTTTTGCTACCAAACGCCACCGTCAACGACCAACTAGTTTTGAACATTGTTACTAGATGCCACCACAGTCGTCTCCTGGCGACGAACGTTGGAACCTAAGAGCGTTAGTCAAATATAACCTATAATTTAGCTTCACACAAGTGTAATTAGTGGAGGGTTCTTTGTCATGCCATAAATCTATGACATGGGACCGCCGGCTTTACTTCCCCTCCGAAGGGAGGTATACTGAGGTATTTTAACGCTCTTAAAAATCCGACGACAGCAGACGAATTCAACATACACCTAAGTATTAAAGACACTCAAGTCCCGGGTCTGAAGGTTGGTCACGTCTTCATTCTCATAATTTCCATTTAAGATTGATAAGAATAACTATGAATCCCTTCTTCAAAATAATGTATTTATTTATTTATTTTATGCATAGATAGAGGAAAACAAGAGAAATGAATCATAATAAATGTCCAAAGAGGCTGAGCTGACTCCATTAGTACGTCTCAGGGTGCGTACAGAAACTCTGGTTTCTGAGATTCCGGGTTCGATTCTTAAATCTACTGTTGCTTATTTTAGGGGATGCGACAACGTGGTCTTATAGTCCCGTGTATTTGAGTGTGTGTGTGTGTGTGCGTGTGTAATTTGTGTGATAACCAGTGTTATTTTTAGGTTCGTACTAGTGTGTGTATTTGTAAATTGGGTATACAATTTGGAAGGAGGCGGGCGTGGCCTAAAGTTTGGAACCATCCCAGCATTTCTCAGGGAGAAAGTGGGGGAAAGCATGGAAAATCACTTCCAGGATAGCTGAGGAGAGAATCGAATCTTTCTCTTATCAGTTTTTCCTCACGAGGCTTAGTGTACCCCGTTCCAACCGTAGGACCAGACTTAAAATTTCTTGGCAGAACGGGTAATCAAATTCGGACCTCCGATGGCGACAGCCAATAACACTAGCCGCTACACCACGAGATAGTCTCCTAAATCTACTAAGATACACTCTGGCGCTTGGCACAGATTAGAAGTGTAATATGATATAGAATCAGTAACGGGCGAAGTACAACCTGAACCTGGTATGGTAGTGAGAGCGCATAAAGCTATTCTGAAACTTCTCGCGGAATTTTGGAGATTATTCTCCCTAGACTCAGCAATTCTAATAAAGATCACAATGTTGGTCTCAAAAGGATCAATCTCCATCTTCCGGAATCACTGCCACTTAGGAAAATCAACAACAACAATTATTATTAGAATATTCTAAAATTGTAACTGTAGTCCTTATGATCCAACCAACTGTGAACGGTACACTTTGTCTTTCAGAAATTAGGTAGATTTCATTAAAAAGCCACCTTATCAATGGACGCGAATTCCGAAAAATTGTGACAGATTGTTACAGCTCTCCAGCCCTTAAAGGCTGTAACGCCCTACACATCCCTGAAAATCCCTAACAAATCCCATAATAATAAAGGGACTCTACTGTAGTGCACAGCCAGTTATACGTGAAGCAATTATTGCATCACAAAGTAGGCCACCAGAACAGAGACTGCAACTCCGCGACATACATGCAAAATACCACTGACAACGGGCAACCTAATTGAACCCTCAAATATGCAAGGTACCTTTGGGCCCGGGACAGTTGGACAGTTGGATAGTTGGACCGAGAAGACAGCGTGCCGGACGTGCGGAGGCGAGCGTCTCTCGGCGAAGCGGTGCCACCCCAACATGGACGACGCCTACGCTACCAGACTTCAAAACTACATGACGCCCAACAGTGAGTGTGTCGGCTATCCCTATTTTCTCCCTTCTCTGCCCCTTTAAGCACACTTTCGCCCCTTACTTTATTGCATTAAACCATAAGGTACACATGAGGGAACTCTCTTTCGCCACGTTATCGTAATCCCAGCTCCTCTCTCCATAACTACGCCACGGCCTACGACCGCTGACACAGCATGCAATCAGCTGGCGGTACGATGGCCTTACGCACGCGTGCCACTGTCCCAGCAGATGGCACGCGTGCCAACCCATGACGAGCGCCCATCCTGAACCTGCTTCAATTCCCTCTACACCCATTCCTCCCAATCACCCCAACATTCACACAACCCCTCACCCACACATCCCGTTTAGTTAGTCACCCTCTTGTGCGGCTACACCCCATTGCATCGCTACCCCTTCGCCAAGCATCGCCGGCCTACCCGAGAGGATGACGACCTAAGCAATATCTTCGTGTTTCACATCTCTCAGAGCCCAAACCCACCATCATGTCAGTTCAAAAGTTTATATTTAATTTACATACTGTTTGACATCCCTTGATGAATGCAGTACATTTGCATTTGTCTGTTGGCACAGGCTAGAGTAAAAGGTGGCTTTTCACCGATGTCTCAGTCTCACTCATGGCTGTGATTATATGGAAACTACTGAGGTATGGGTGGTGCTTAGTAATGACATTCAGGGCACAGTAAGTGCCTGTGGATGTTGTGAAAGGTTCTACTCATAGGGTTAGTACTACTGTTCTGACTCAGTGAGGAAAGCAATGGCAAACTACCTCACTCCTCTTTTTGCCTAGTACGCCTCAATATAGCGCTGCCTTGGGTTTTTGTGGGTATCTACTCACATAACCTAATGGCGGTACTGTTTGAGGATCCAACCAGCCTTCGGGCTGACTACCTAACAGACACACACATATTCTGAGAAAAATTTGCGGCGCTGTTTTCAGAGATAATGTTTGGTAAAAATTACCAACAGAAGAAATATATAGAAATACTGATATATCACGACACTCGTCAGAAAACGCAGAGTGAAGTTCTTTACATATATCGCCAGAATGAAAGACACCAGACAGACTAAAAGAATATTGAACATAATTCCTACGTCGAAATTGGGTACTTCTTGGTACAAAGAAACGTTGGAAGACTTAAAACAATTACATATCACCATAGAAGACATTCACGACCACAGCATTTGTTGAGAAAAAATCAGAAACCCAAACGTAATAGGTGTAAATGGACAAATGAAGAGAAGAAGGCACACAGTAAACGGATGAAAGGTTTTTGGGAAGATGAAAAGAAGACAATAGCCACCACCAAAAGCTAGATTTTTGTGTTTTTAGCGCTCTCAAAGGGGAATGTACGCAAATAATAATAATAATAATAATAATAATATCAACGAAAACTACCGTCGTTTCGCACGACATTCAAATTTATACATAAAATATAAGAAATTCACAATCTTGGTCGAGTGTGTTAATGGGCAAAATCTGACCAAGGAGATTAAAATGGGGAGCTTTTTCTACAAGGTGAAATATCGCTATAACTTTCTTAGTATGTGAAATTTCAAATCCATTCAAAGTTCGTACTATTCTTCAGATAAGGGCCAAAAACTTATCTCAGTGAAGTATTTTGAAGAACAAATCATTGACCGAAAGGGTGGGATAAGTTGTGTTTTGAGATAAAACAACATCTTACCTCTTAATATGTCAATTTACCTAAGACTTTTGTCTGAAAGAATTTTTGATATGACCCACCCTTACGCCAAGGGATGAGAAAAATGTTTCCGGAATTATAAAAAGTTATAATTCTCGTATGCCAAGCATGTGGAACTTCCGTTGATATACAACAATTAATTGGCAAATTTAGTGAATTTGTAATATTTTTCTTTGCCCGGCAAAATCTACCTCCGCCTTCCGGCGTACCGAGAGAGAGTTATTAAATACATTTCAGAGCAGAATTCTGTCAATATAATCTATCATCTTTTGTGATTTCCTAACAGCGCAGCGTAGAGAACTGCAATGCATTAATTCTCAACTGTTTGATGCGATAGTTTAAACTATGAAGTGCTATCGAATTGTGGTTTCATATGATGAAATTCGTGCTGATAAATAGATATTGCTTCTTCCTGGTCATTTCGAGCTCTTATATCATTTCTAACTATAACTAACTATTGCATGTCTGTGCCAGAATGGAATGCTATTTTCGCACATGAGACACGGAAATGATGTCTCCCCAAATAACCTTTGGATTAGATGTTATTATTTCCGCTATCTCGAGACGCGGTAATGGTTTCGCTCCAGTGAACTACACATCTTGGAGGTACTTTTCCGCGTACAGAAATAACTCGTTTCCCGAGAATTCTTGATTGGCTAAGGAATGATGTGCGGTCTACTTCAGCATTCAAAGCGCCTCAACTTTAATACCCAAATGTAAGAGGCTTACATTCCCTTTCTCTTTCCGTATCAAAACACAGATACTAGAAAGTCTCTTCCCGCTTCAAGTGGAGACACCGAAACACGTTTGGTCTTAGCAATTAAGGCCACTTCAAAGTATAGTTCACAAACGATTTCCACCTCAGTTATCCTAGCAGTGGTTTACTGTGGTTTCACGCAGCGATACCAACCAAATATCGTGATGATATCTTACTGAAAACAACGACTTCCTTATGCTCAATCCTAGCCCCAGTTACAAATACAGGGTGTCTCAAAAAAATGTACTAACACTTTGAATGACTATAAAATTATTATTTATGAACATAGAGACAAATTAAAGGGCTTCAATTATAGAAGAGGCATATCATTAAAGAATCATGTTCGCAAATGTTCAAATTGATCACCGTCAGTGTCCAGGAGTTTGACAAACCGCCACCAACACACCGGACCATTGCTCGCATCAGATATAAATTTGAAGCTGATGGAACCGTTCACAACGTCAACAAGAAATGTTCTGAATGAACACGGATATCCACCTGCCCTACAAAAGAAGAACATGTGCAGGAAGCCCTCACTCGATCCCCACCGAAATCAATACGACAAATGGTTTGAGAGACACACATCTCAAAAGATAGCGTCCATTGCGTCTGCGCTGGAAATCCTACATTCCAACACGAAATTGGAAATTGATAGACAATGTCACGAAATTCCAAATGAACATTGTCGTAACATTTGCGAATCCATTGCTTCGCGTTATCGGCTTTGTCTGGACACTGAGGGTCATCAATTTTAACATTTGCGAACATAAGTCTTTAATTAGCCTACATGTCTCCTCTATAATTGAAGCCCTTAAACCTGTCTCTATGTTCATTAATAATCATTTTATAGTCATTCAAAGTGTTAGTACATATATTTGAGACACCCTATATACACACCAATGCAGCTATCACGATGGCACAGGTTATCAAACAGTTTAAACACACACACGCAACTACACGGGACTAAATCCTCACAACGTCAAGGCCCTAAATGAATTACCAGAAACTCCTTAAAGTCAGTCATTCTTGTTGTTGTTGTTGTTGATTTAGAGGTTTTGCGACATCGTGGTCATGTATCCCCGTGTACTTGAGTCCGTGTGGAATTTGTCTGATTACCTGGATTATTTTTATGGCTGTATTAGTGTGTGTATTGTAATTCAAGTGAGTATTGAGTAGGAAGCGGCCGTGGCCTTAAGTTAGGAACCATCCCGGCATTTTCCTGGAGTGGGAAAACACGGAAACCCACTTTGAAGATGGCTAGGATGGGAATCAAACCCTCCTCTTCTCAGTTTTGCCTCACGAGGATGAGTTGATCCTCTTCCAGCCCTCAGACCAGAATTAAAATTTATTGGCAGAGCCGGGAATTGAACCCGAACCTCCAAGGTGACAGTCAAGAATGCTAGCCGCTGCACCAGGAGGTTTAAATAATATTTTAAAATAATAATTGCTTAGGTGATTTGAACGGACATGAAATTATTTTCTTATGCCTTTTAAATGGTATGCCACGCGACAACGTTGCTGTGAAAGGTTTGTTCATTCTTGCGCTGCAAAATGTGTATTCAACAACGGTAGTTAGACCTCGTTTCATAAGTACTTCTGACTTGAAGAGTTTTATTGTTAAGTATACTTTGGTTCGTTAAATGAATTACCTAATTTAGAGTATGATCTCGATCATTCAAAACACACATCAACACGCAAATAACCTAATTACAATTAGGCTGGTGAGGCAGTATAACAATTCACTCTGGACGAGGCCTGTTAAAAGATAACTGTGATTAAGTAGTTAATACAACATTTTATGTCTCTCTCGGCAGATTAAATGCTACAAAATGGTTTCTGTGAAAAAATACAAGATGATTATTTATCGGGATTGTGTAACGTGATTCGTTTTAGCGTATGGATTTTAGAGCCAGGAGTGTCCAAGTAGTACATGTCCGGCTTGCCAGAGTTTGTAGCTGCTTCTATGCGGACACCCATGGGGTGAGCTACAAGTACCGTCGCGTGTGTAGTGTTGTCTGGGGAGGAAAGTGTGAAGGTACGGACGAGGCTGTGGCCTATAGTTATGGACCAACCGCGGCATTTGCCTGAAAGGAAGGTTGCCGGCGGGGGTAGTCGAACCTCCTTGCCTCCCGGATATGAACGACTGCCTGCAGTCACGCCGCCGTAACGATCACGGTTAACTCACTGCAACGTGATAAGACACAAGGAAGAATGGAATCAGTTTTATCACTTTAGTTTTACTAATTTTATTTTATCATAACTAAGCTCACTTGTGTTTAAAACTCAGCAATTTTCCTAGGTTTGTGCCGTGTCTTGTGTGGGGTTTCGCCTAGGACAGCAAGGTGGTTCATCAGCGCAGGTGCGCTTCATAGAAGAGGGAAGTAGCTCGCAGTTAGCTAATCCTGTGGGGGTTCAGGCGGGGACACCACTGATGAGCCAGCTTGGTGTCCTAGGTGAAACCCCGTACAAGGCACGACACACCTAGAAAGCAAAAGGCTGAGTTTTAATTCACTGGCCATAGAAGCCAATATACCATCACTTGTGTTTATGAGAATTCATCAGAACAGCACAATGCAATACAGTGAGTCCGGCAATGTTCTCCGCAGCGCCTACATGCGTCTGCGAGAGCTAGCTTCAGCAGTTACGTTGGTAGCACGGCTGTCGCTTGCATCATAACAAATAAACAGTAAACTTCGTACTCACCACAGCCATTCATACAGATGCTGGAACCATTCACAGTACATCACTCTTTTTTCGTAATCAGTTTGTTTTAATTCATGAACCACGTCAACTTTATAAGGGAACAACTGAAGCTTGTCTCTTACAGCTTTATGTGCTGTCAACTTAAAGATTCCTGTTTGTTGAGCTAATTTTCGTGTTGATCTACTTGGACTACGCAGCATTGTGTAGGACATTTCATCAGGTTTTTCGTCTGTTAAAAGCGTAGGCCTGCCTGTTCACGGTACATCGTGAATTGAGCCAGTCACACGAGATGTACTTAGCAAATCTCGAACGGTATCTCGGTTTGGACACTTTGAATTAGGAAACTTCGACTGAAATCTTAATTTTACATTTTCTGTAAACGGATCGCCTTCGCGAAAAACGCATTCCACAAAAAAACTCTCTCTTCAGTAATAAACATTACCGCCAGTATACTGCTGCACTCTTCCAATAATAATCTATCTGAACGGTCGCTGACTGTAATACACACTGAAGGCATGCAGGCTCGTGCGCTTATCGCGATACACACCGTCTGCTCATACGGGGGAGTCCCGCTTTGAAGGACACAGTGCAGCCAACTAAACTCATGACTCATTCACTCACAGATGCACGTACCCACTGCGGAGAACATTCTCGGGCGCCCTGTATTATATTTGCACCATAATACAGACTTGGCCGAATTATAAGAATACTCATTTTTTCCAATTTTAGGTAGACTTCATGAGAAAACTAACTATTGCAGTGGGTACCATGTTGTGACTTCCGGAAAATTTCGGCATATCTTTGTATTTCACATTCCTTAGAACCCATAACCACCGTCGGTTCAAACGTTCTTTATATATAGCCTATAGTACCGTATATATCACTTTCTTGTGGTCACGATAACTACCAACATTTTGCACCAATCACGTTAGAATTTTTACATAAATTATAAACATTCAAAATCTCGGTCGAATCAGTTATTGGGTAAAATCGCACCCGTGGATTGGAAATAATGGGACCTTTTACGATAAATAGAAATATTGTTATACCTTTCTTGCTATCGTATGTGAAAACTCGAAGCAATTCAAAATTCGTACTATTCTTCGGATAAGGGCCAAAAACCTATCCCAGTGGAGGTTTTTGATAGCACCAACTATTGACCAAACGGGTTGGAAAAATAGAATTTTGAGACAAACAAATCATGAAAATGAAAATCCACAGTCTGTTTCCAGTCTCCGACCAGGACAGAGAATGGAATGAATGAAGCACCTTCATCTAGCGACGAGGATATGAACTGT
Organism: Meconema thalassinum; assembly: GCA_946902985.2. Lineage (NCBI taxonomy): Eukaryota > Metazoa > Arthropoda > Insecta > Orthoptera > Tettigoniidae > Meconema > Meconema thalassinum. Next base: position 1,027,724,565 of record OX336388.2, read on the forward strand.
GCCGGCTGCCGAAGCCTGTCGCACTCCTCAGGGGCAATGATCAAATGAATGACAGATGAAATGAATTGATAGTGGAGAGTGTTGCTGGAATGAAAGTTTGACAGGGAAAACCGGAGTACCCGGAGAAAAACCTGTCTGCCTCCGTTTTGTCCAGCACAAATCTCACATGGAGTGACCGGGATTTGAACCACAGACCCAGCGGTGAGAGGCCGGTGTGCTGCCGCCTAAGTCGCGGAGGCCTGACAAAAAAAATCATACCTCCCTTAATAGGCACAATATGAAAACCGTTTAAAATTGTCAATACTCCTCTAAAAATTACCTGATTTGTCTGAAAGAATGTTTGATATGACCCATCTTTACGCCAAGAGCAAAATGTTTTGGAATTATAATATGGGGAGTATCGTATGCTAAACATGTTGAACGCTCTTAGGTATACAACAATTTGAAAATGTTGTGAATTCGGAATATTTTTCTTTGCCCGGTGAAATCTATCTCCACCTTCCAGCGTGCCGAGATGAATTTTTTAGTCTATTTTCAACCTTGATGAATCCTTAGGCCGATATGTTTGTACGTTTACCCATTGTCACTGGTGGTTATGAAATTCCTATTCTTTTTCAGCTACTTCATGTTAAGTGAAATTCTTGTCTTCCAAAAAGTATTTTCAGTTCATTTTAGGGGCTTAAGACATCTAGGTCATCGGGCTCGTGTATTTGAATGTGTGTTGAACTTGTCTGATAACCTGTGTTTTTCTTATTACTGAAATAGTGTGTGAATCTGTATTATTCATCAAGATGAGGCTACTGTAGTGTCCCGGTATTTGAAATAAGGAACTATCTCGAAATTTATCGGAAGGGAATGTTGAAAAGGCTGGGAAATGACCAATGCTAACGCCGGGATTTGAGCCATCAATGTCCGTACTTCTTGAAAGTCACCATCCAAGTCGTGATGTGCGATTTAACGCGTATGGCTACGCCGCAGCCTTAATATATTCGTTACGTCAATACCTTAGAGCATATGCCACATTTCTTCAAAGCTTGATCTTACTTGTCATTATAGTCATATGTTTTACGCAAAACATGGTAAACATTGTAAAATAGTTCTTATTTATGAGATATCATCCTTTACAGACGCAATTTAGGAACCTAGAAACAAAGAAATGTCTGATGTGATGTGTCATTCCATAAGGGTCAAAATTGTATATTTAATTCTTTACTTACCACTGAGCTGATATATGGTTAACAATCAGCAGTTGATAAATCGTTCGATCAGTTTTACATTCAACTCAAGGAAAAATTATTTATGATAATTAGAAATTATGGAACATTCATAGAGGTAAAGTAACATGTAATGCTCAAGACTAATTCAATATGTTCACTTTTAAAAGCCAGTCAAAACGTTTATAAATTCTACACTCAGAACCCATGTTATTCGATCAAACGACAACAAGCAGATCATCCTACTGACCGCTGACGTTCTTGGGGGAAATGGCACGTGAAAAAAAAAAGGTTAATCGCCGTGATCTAACTTAAACAGGCAACTATTTTAACACAAGTGTATTGCGGACGTGTATAACATGCCCCTGTACAATTTCCGTTATCTTCAAGAGCTACTGTACTGTACAGTTAGTACAGAGTGTGATGACGTTGCATTTCCTCCTAAGACAGTACAGCAAAGCGGCTTGGCTTTGACCCAAATACCAAGGGTTCGATTCCCGGTGACAGCGGGAATAAATCACGTAGCGTCAGGAAATATCCCTGGTCAATATCAAACTGATCCAGGTTGGCTGCGTGAACTCCAAATAATTGGGATAAGCATCATTGATGGTGATTATTGTTGTTTTAATGGGAGGAACAGAGAGGTCATCTGTCCAAGAAGAGAATACGATTTATGAAGAAATGTACTAATTTTGTCGTTGTTGTTGTTGTTTCTGTTAAGAGCATGCGTAATCTTGAACGTCATCCCCATGTACTTGGCTGAGTGCAGAATTTGTCTGATAACCTGTGCTATTGTCGCTTATGAAATAGTGCGTACCGTATATATTTATTTATTTATTTATTTATTGAGGATAGGCTAGAGAAGGAGGCGCCATAGTTTAAGTTAGGAACCATTCTAAAATTTGTCTGGAGTTGAAGTGGGGAAGCTTGTTTGTATCCCGTTCAAACTCTCAGCCCAGATCATTTCTTACCAGAAATCTCTCAGCGGTGACAGCCAAAAGTGGTGGTCTCTACATCATGATGTGGTTAGTGAAATTTGTATTTGCTTATTTATTGCTTCCTTGAATATAAGGACATGATCTGTACAAGACGTAACATCATGTAGTCTACAAATATTGAGTAGCTTTCAGCTACTCATTCGGATGTCTTGCTTTGTAAAGTTCGGCGTATCTTGCTCTAACCAAATATGAATCGACATGGAATAGTTTCTCTTCAAATTAATTAATATTTTTATGTAAAATGTGGCAGAAAGATGAGGTAGATTCTCATGTACACCTGGAGTTGTACGACGGTCTGTGCTTCGGTTTGTAACGTATACCTTTGTGGTCTTTGTCGACGTGAAAAGATTATGTGTTGCTTCTTTTATATGTTTATATATAGTTGTTGTGGCAACTTTAAAGAAAGCAAACATATATGTCGTAGATGTCTGTAAGAGGCCAAATGTGGTTTATTGGAGTTATGAAGATTTGGTAAAAGGTATTATGTTCCAGAGAGAAGTAAGTGGATTATTATATATTTCTGGGGTGCATGTGTGTCTTGCCTAATTGAGGTCCTGGTAAATTATTTAAAGCTTTTATTTTATTAGAGTGGGAGTTCGTATTTGCTGGCATTGCGTTCGTCTTCTGTTTTAGTTATCGGTTGTTGTGTTCTGGATAACCTTGTTATGATTGTCAGCTGTTAGATGACAAAAGAGAATCGTGGCACCATGTTTAAAAGGGATTGACGTATTGAGATCTTGTTCCGAGTTTGCTCAGGTTAAAAGGAATTATCCATGATTTAATATATTTAGTGTCTTATGGCATTACCTATTAATTGACGGTATTAAAATATTATTGAAGATTGTTTTCCGACTTACCTGAAAGTTATACAATTATGCATATACGGAATTTGTTGCTCAGGCCTATTTCTTGATGTTATCGAGTCAGCTGTTAATTATTTAAAGTGAAAGGATATTCGGTCCTAAGAGAAATATTTTGGGAGCCAATACAAAGTAAGTTTCATCCTACGTCAGGTACCACACCTTTTTATTTTATTTTGAACTGCATGTATTTGTTTATTGTATTTGTATTGTAATATTTGGTTTATGAATAGAAGTGTTGTTTTAAAATATGAATCGTGTGTGTCATTTCTGGGTTTGGGATTCTGTAGACAGCTCTCAAGATAGACACCTCGGGTTATGGTTGAAAATGGTCCAGTCGCTTCACTTACCTTCACCTATTAATATCCTGTAGTAGTAAGAAGGGGGTGTGTCACTTGTATCGAGAGCGTGGTTTTACGTGTTTAACACATTAATGTCTATTTTGAGAGTTGTTCGGAGTTAGGAACTAGAAGTGATATACCAAAAATAAATTATAATCAGTGTTATATTCTGTAAATGTTACTAATTTTGTGTGTTTTATGTTTCATGTATACAAACCCACCTGGTAATGGAAAAACGAGTTCTCCCAAACATATATTATCTGAGGAAAGATGAATTGGGGTTCGAGATCTTGATTCGTGGAAGGATTCCACAGGGAAATAGAGTAACTGATTTGGCTGTCTTGAGGTCGTTACGTGATGCTCCTGTAATTATCCCGCCTATTAACAGTGAATATTGGGAATTGGGTAAGTCTAGTGTCATTACATCTGTTTCAAACTTGTTAAGTGAGTGTGCTTCGTTGGAGGGTGTTATCGATTCGTCTGAATATCAAAGAAATAAATTAAGGTGGCGAGCTCTGCATTGGATATTGAGATTGGCTGATTTAATTAATGTCTGGTCAAAAGTTGAGGACGGTATTTCATTTGCAAATGAATTGTCAAGTTTGCGTGATAGGTTGGCTATTATTTACGAACGTATGTTTTCTGGTGTAACTGGTGATTATAAATGTGAATCTGTGGCGTCGTCAATCAGTGGAGGTTCTGAGAATGGTAATCGGTGTGAGGTGAATGTTGATAATAATTTGGTTGAAGATGTAGAATCTGTGTTGTCTATTAATGATTTACGAATTTATAATCCTGCTGTTATGCAGCACCGGAATGGGTCGTCTAGTCAGCCTTCGAGAAATATGTCATGCTCAGCTAGGCCTAATATTATTGACCAGGTTAATTTAAATAATGAATTCAGATTGTCATCTAGGTCCTTATCGAGAGAAAATAGTGCGAATGCCTCAATTAATCTAACTTCTGGAATTTCTCGTTGTGTGAAGTCTGTACAAACAAGTGAAAGTCTAATTAATGTAACTGATGTTGTTGAGCATAATTTGATGAAGCATAATATGAATTTAGGAGATTCTTCTCAAGTATGCGACCCTGGAAATGTCATGGCAGATATCAATGTTAGATTTGCTACGTTACCCAATCCAATTGCCTTGATTTTAAAGAATTTTCACATCTGTAATGGTACTGAGAATGATTTATTAGTGCAATTTCTTAGGAAATTTGTAGAATTAAAAGACAGTGCTGTGGTGTTTGGACTGTCCGAACGTCAAATATTTAGAATGGTGTTTCCTTGCACTTCAGGTATGCTTCGACAAATCTTAATTAATAACATGTCTGCTGGAAATTCTTTAATTAATTTTCAAATGGAAGTTTTAAATTATTTTATTACCCCGTACACCTTGTCAGACCTTCATCGAAGCTATTTATTCAGAGGACAGAGAATGGATGAAACACTGAACGATTATTTTGTGGATGTTAGGTATTATGCTAAAGTATTTGCTGTTCAGTTGTCGGAGGAGCAAATCGTTGCCTCATTAGTCGAAGGAATTAACCCCATTTATAGATTGTGTTTAACCATGTGTGCTAGGCCTAAGACTTATAAGGAGTTTTATGATCTTGTTCTTACTGCTGAGAAGTTCAAAAAGGCAGATGCTGTTCGCATGGCAAATTCATCGATACCATGTTCTTCTATTCAGGGTACCTTTGGGCAAATTGGTTCTCAGCCTGTTTTTCAGTGGACGAGTGCTGTTCAGTCTGGAGGAAGACAACCTGTTCAGAGTTTTAATAATGCTTTATTTCAGGGAGAGGTATGTCAAGATGTTGTTCCTGTTTCTGGTCCATACCATAATTTTCAGAGGCGTTCCAACCGGAGATATGCTGAGGGTGATACATATCAAGGTAGGCGGTGCGACTTATGTGGGTCGTATAATCACCTTAGACGTTGGTGTGATGCCAGAATGAATCATAATTCCTGAAGATGTTGTGATGATCTTGTACGTACTGTATTGTATTTTCAAAATTGTGTTGATCTTTGGAAACCACACACACTATGTATGTATGTATGTTCTGTATGAATTGTATGTTTGATGAGCGATGGATGGATTTGTGTGTATTGTGTATAAATGTCTCTATTTGGAATCTTCTGCATTGTGTATGACCAGAGTGACTCATTGTTTTGCGTCAAGTTGGTGTATAGGCGAAAGGTTAGAATTTTCTAAATGGTTTTTGACATTTTGTTGGTAGGGAGAGGAATTTCATTTTGTGTTACAGTAATAATTTTGAATTTTCAAGATCGTGTATGACCTACATGATGCTTTGGTGCGTGTTTGTAGTAAAGTGACCTTTATTGAATCTTCAAAATTGTATACTGGTTCTAGAGGAAGGTGGTATAATTGTACGTTAGTGTATTGTGTTGGTATGAATGTGAATCTCTAATTTGTCCTTTAATTTGGGGAGGGATTTTGTTCTTGTTTCTTGTTTCAATGGGTAAAGTTATGTTTTATTTCAAAGTTTTCAATGGTAGCCGAGTATATAAATAGGGTCGTTAAAATATCCTTGTTCAGCTTAAGATCCTAACGTATATGGAGGTATGGGACTCAAATATTAGGTGGCATAAGCTGAATATGTATTTAATGGTAAGTATTTACTAACCATTCCGAAATAGTTTCTCCGAGTAGTGACCTTGTGCACTTATCTTTGCTTGTTGAACTGAGGAAGTAGGTACTTACAGGTGAGTGGTGTGTGTTATGAAGTTAATGTGGTAATGGTCGTTGTTTCGTTGAAGTGAATTTGTTGAAATTCTTATCCGAGGCAGCATAAAGGTAATTGTTTATTTAAAGGGTATTTGTGGTAAAATATCCTTGTTCAGCTTAAGATCCTAACGTATATGGAGGTATGGGACTCAAATATTAGGTGGCATAAGCTGAATATGTATTTAATGGTAAGTATTTACTAAACATTCCGAAATAGTTTCTCCGAGTAGTGACCTTGTGCACTTATCTTTGCTTGTTGAACTGAGGAAGTAAGTACTTACAGGTGAGTGGTGTGTGTTATGAAGTTAATGTGGTAAGGGTCGTTGTTTCGTTGAAGTGAATTTGTGGAAATTCTTATCCGAGACAGCCTAAGGTAATTGTTTATTTAAAGGATATTTGTGGTAATGTGTCACGGTTTTAACGAACTCCTATTTATATTGAGGTGGAACATTTTGGGGATATTTGTGGGTAGTAACTGTTTTCTTGGGTGAATTTAGAGGTTATGCAAAGATGTGTGTGTGAATGTGTTGGGGTTTTCTTAGGTCTGCACGTGTGGTCAGTTGATACTTCGTTTTTTTTGTTGCTTTCTTGGTCTTTCTTTCCTTTTTTTCTTGGGTTTCGAATCTGTTAATGGTTTTCTTGGGTACATTTTTCTTGCTTGTAGACTAAATGAGTTGAGACAGATGTGTGATAGGGGACTTATGCCAACATTCATTTGGGGATATTAATTTTTTTTTAATCCTAAAGAACTCATTTTTCAACTGGGATTTGCTTGCTTCACTGTAATTGTTATGAATTTGGTTTGTCAATTCTACATTTTCTTATATTGCTTTGAGTACTCATCAACACTTCTAATTGTTTATTTAAAATATGTGTAAACTTAAATATTTTGTAAAAGGTGTGGATATTCTGAGATAGGTTTTGCATTAGGAAAATTTCTGCCATATTTTGGATATATGTAATGATATTGTTTGTTTATATTGTTTAATGTCAAACGTGTGTGTAAACTATTCCATGAAAACGATACTCGCCTAGTCGAATTTGGTTTCAGCTGCTATCATCGTTGATGCGTCTGCGTAGAAGATTTCGGATGTACTGTGAAGACTATCTGTGGCCAGGATGGTGGAACTGTCATCTGGAAACTAATGCGAACCTGAACTTATCCTCGAACGAAAGATGAATTATGTATACTATGATGTATTATTGTCTGTACAAGTTATCTGATGTATCATGTTACATGTAAGATGCAATTTTCTTGGCATGAAAAGGGATGTACCATTAGCTACGTTGACTTCTGCATGAACTATCTTCGACCTGTGGGTAATCAAACTTGTGGTGGTGGATTTTGAACGAACTTGTGAAGAAGTGTTTATTTCTACCTCCTTATTTAATGCATGCCTAAAACTAAACCAGTTTTGAAGTGATGAATTTGGGTACTGAAGGTTGGTATTTGTTGAAGATTGGTATTGGTGCATGTACAGTTTCAGTTGGACAATTTCGTTGGCTTGGTACTTTACCGGCGCCAAGTATGAAGGGAGGGAGTATGTGCCAATTCTATTTGCCACGACTGTAAGACACATGATTTTGACGTTTGCATGCAAATTCTTGGGAGTTGAGATGAGGTAGTGCTCTTTATCTACGCTAGGGTGCAGCAGCGCCTTGGTAAGGCGCTACTACTAAGTTGTGTCCGCCTAGTGGTGAAAACGGTAAGCTTGTCCGCATGTGGTGAGTGTTCTGACTTGCCAAAGAAGATGGTTCCCTTAGTATCGACTGTTAGTAATTGCGCGATGCAATAACGGAGTGTTGGGACATGATCTGTACAAGACGTAACATCATGTAGTCTACAAATATTGAGTAGCTTTCAGCTACTCATTCGGATGTCTTGCTTTGTAAAGTTCGGCGTATCTTGCTCTAACCAAATATGAATCGACATGGAATAGTTTCTCTTCAAATTAATTAATATTTTTATGTAAAATGTGGCAGAAAGATGAGGTAGATTCTCATGTACACCTGGAGTTGTACGACGGTCTGTGCTTCGGTTTGTAACGTATACCTTTGTGGTCTTTGTCGACGTGAAAAGATTATGTGTTGCTTCTTTTATATGTTTATATATAGTTGTTGTGGCAACTTTAAAGAAAGCAAACATATATGTCGTAGATGTCTGTAAGAGGCCAAATGTGGTTTATTGGAGTTATGAAGATTTGGTAAAAGGTATTATGTTCCAGAGAGAAGTAAGTGGATTATTATATATTTCTGGGGTGCATGTGTGTCTTGCCTAATTGAGGTCCTGGTAAATTATTTAAAGCTTTTATTTTATTAGAGTGGGAGTTCGTATTTGCTGGCATTGCGTTCGTCTTCTGTTTTAGTTATCGGTTGTTGTGTTCTGGATAACCTTGTTATGATTGTCAGCTGTTAGATGACAAAAGAGAATCGTGGCACCATGTTTAAAAGGGATTGACGTATTGAGATCTTGTTCCGAGTTTGCTCAGGTTAAAAGGAATTATCCATGATTTAATATATTTAGTGTCTTATGGCATTACCTATTAATTGACGGTATTAAAATATTATTGAAGATTGTTTTCCGACTTACCTGAAAGTTATACAATTATGCATATACGGAATTTGTTGCTCAGGCCTATTTCTTGATGTTATCGAGTCAGCTGTTAATTATTTAAAGTGAAAGGATATTCGGTCCTAAGAGAAATATTTTGGGAGCCAATACAAAGTAAGTTTCATCCTACGTCAGGTACCACACCTTTTTATTTTATTTTGAACTGCATGTATTTGTTTATTGTATTTGTATTGTAATATTTGGTTTATGAATAGAAGTGTTGTTTTAAAATATGAATCGTGTGTGTCATTTCTGGGTTTGGGATTCTGTAGACAGCTCTCAAGATAGACACCTCGGGTTATGGTTGAAAATGGTCCAGTCGCTTCACTTACCTTCACCTATTAATATCCTGTAGTAGTAAGAAGGGGGTGTGTCAATTACTAACAAAGCTTCCCAAATTTCTCATAATAATTTGTTAAAAATAATAATAACAAAATTGGTGATTAAATCTGGTGACGTTAAACAATCAAAAGAAAAAGAAACGAAAATATCAGTCAAGTAAGTGATGTCAGAGCTACACTAGTTGCGGATGTGACTTAAGTAGTGAGTGGTAAGTGCGATGATAGGATCCTCTGCTCAGGATTACAATCTCAGAGCATGAAAACCGTTGCTGTTGTTGTTTTTGTTTCATTATGGGGACTTGGACATTGTAGTCATTAGCCCTGTGTACTTGGATGAGTGTGTATCTATTATTTGTCTGATAACCTGTGTTAATGTGGTGTCTATGGTAGTGTGAGTATTTGTAATTTAAGTGAGGAATGGGAAGGATGCTGTCGTGGCCCTAATTTAAGAACCATGCCGGCATTTTCCTGGAGTAGAAGTGGGAAACCACGGAAAACCACTACCAGGATGAGTTATTTATGAATCGAACCCACCTCATCTCATTTCTACCTCACGAGGCTCGGTGTAACCCGTTACAGTCCTCAGACCAGAATTACAGTTCTTGCCAGAGCTGGTAATCGAATCCGGACCGCCGGGGTGACAGACAAGAATCTTAGCCACTACACCAGGATGCAGGCTCATAGTCTGGGGGTTCATGGAACAAATCCCTGCAGATTCAAATTTATACTTCTTTTTTTGTTATTTATTGATTTATAACTACTCACACATAATATTAAGTATATATAGTGTATATTTACAATCTAAAATGTTGTATACCGGTATACTTATAACACCACATATTTCAACACTTGAATACCGCGATTATTATTCGTTGACCTTGATCTGCGGTAGAGAATTAAGTTGTTGATGCTTTCGTTGTTGATTCTTTAGAGGTTTTGCGGCCACAGCTCATGATTGCCGCTGCTAGCGCCAGGATTTTAACTTTGGATCTCCAAGTTTGCAACTTACCATTGCAGTCATGGAGCATCAATTAACACACTCGGCTACTCTACTGTATACTTAGCCTATTCTTACCATGAGAAAAATAAACCCACGAGGTCATCCTTTGTCCCTGCGTGTGTGTGTGTGTGTGTCCTCAAAATAAATTTTGATTCAAAGGAGAGATTTTAGTGAACATTTTAAAGGTCTCACTTAACAGTTGGCTACGACAAACATGTCACGAATCCAACATGGTATTTCACCAGTATTCAATATCTGAGCGGCTTCGGTGGCGAAGTTAGTAGTATGCTGAGCATCTATGCCCAAGATCGTGGGTTCAAACCCGGCTGAAGTCGTCGGATTTCTTAAGACCGTTAAAAATCATTCAGTATGCGTTCCCTTGGAGGGGAAGTAAGGCCGGCGGGCCCATGTCATAGATTTATGGCATGTAAAAGAACATTCCACTAACTACACTTGTGTGAAGTTAAATTTGTAGGTTAGATTCTTTTAACGCTCTATTAAGTTCCAACGTTCACCGCCAGGTGCTGGTTGTGGTGGCATCTAGTAGCCAAGTTTCCGGCTAGGTGTCATTGACGGTAGCATTTGGTAGAAAAATTAAAAACTACTAAAAATTGATCGTCTGCAGTCCTTTCCTCAATTACAGATAACACACATTAATACAGTCAGCACAATTAACACCGCTTATCAGACAGATTCTACACACACCCAAAGTACACGGAGCTACATGACCGCGTTGTCCAAGCCCCTAAACTGAGGAACCATATATGTAGTGCTACTGCAGCAATCAACATGAAATGGCTACTCGGGGCTATTTTTGTATTTCTACATGACACCTCAGGCATGACCTGGCACTATTCCCGACACGCATTATAATTACGAATTACAGGTCACCAGCAAGCCACTCAGCCTTGGTGACGACAATTGTAATGATGGTGGAAGCGCGACTACCATGAAACTTCGAAAAAGGCAACAGAGTCAACGATGAAACAAAAGCTAATAACATCATTTCCTGCCGCCTAAGCCTATTAGTACACAGTATATTTGTGATTCATTTCACCTTAATATTTGCGGTGTAAAATTATATTTTATAGAGAATTTCTCTTTGAATATTTGTTTGAATACGCATGTGGAGTATGGGATTCAAGTTTGATCGCGGGGAAAGGTTGTGGATAGCATGAACCGTAATAATGTTTATCTGAGTGAACAAAGATCAAACTAAAACTGGTCTGCGGGTTTGTTTAATGAAATGATCTGCATTTTACGGAGTCATTGGCAGTGGTTTGCTATTGCGTTAAATACTGAAAACAAACTTTCTAACCTGTAATATACTGTAGTATTGTTGACTAATATTAAGGCCCGGAAGTATCCATATTTTCGTTATTTTGGCACAATGCATCATACCTTTCTCCTTTACCTGTTAAGTGCATATCCCTGCTTGAGAAGGGCGTTTATTCTGTATTGAAACGCTTTTTGTTACTTCATGATCTTAAAATCGTATATCTCGATTCGAATTCCGAGAGTCTATCACAGAATAAAACTGAAATTATTTTAATACCTAGTACGTTTCAGTCCTTTTTGTAAGTTAAAATTGCTTTATTCAGCATTCACTATGTAAATATTGTAAATTATTCATTTTTAAAATTAAATGGCTATTAAAATTGTAGGCCTATATCAGTTATACTTAAACAATAATAAAATACTTATTGATAGTCAATACCGTTTCAAGATCCAGAAAATAGCATTTACAACTATTTGGAACTGTTTCTTAGTTGAGATATTTTAAAAAAAGGTGTAGTTCTATGTCCGTCTGTTCATATGTTCTCTAAATTCAAAATAGAAACGCTTAAGAATACGTTGTTGTTTGAGTCTTCAGTCTTTTGACTGGTTCGATGCAGCTCTCCATGCCTCACTGTCTTGAGCTAATCGTTTCATCTCTACATAGCTACCACACCCTACATCCGAGGCAATCTGTTTAACATATTCTAACCTTGGTCTACCCCTACAGTTCTTGTCCTCGACCCTTCCCTCCATAACTAAGCTTTCTATTCCTGGGTGTCTTAGTATGTATCCTACCAACCTATCTCTTCTCTTCATTAGCAGTCGCCAGAAACATCTCTCCTCTCCCACTCGTCTTAATACCTCTTTGTTTGTAACCCTATCTACCCATCTGATCTTCATCATTCTCCTGTAACACCACATTTCAAATGCTTCAATTCTCCGCTTTTCTGCTGCACCAATAGTCCAAGTTTCACTTCCATAGAGCGCCAAGCTCCAGACAAAGGCTTTCAAAAATGACTTCCTAATACCTAAATCTATATTCGATGTCAGCAGATTCCTTTTTTGTAGAAATGCTTTTTTGCCTGAGCCAACCTACTTTTTATATCCTCTTTGCTTCGTCCATCACTGGTTATTCTGCTTCCTAAGTAACAGAAGTCTCCTACTTCCTTCAGCTTTTCACCTGCCAATTTGATCTCCATAGAGGTTTCTGATTTATTTCGGCTGCATTCCAGTATTTTTTTTTACATTTATTAATTTTCATCATGAATTCTTTCCGTAAGACGGAGTTCATACCATTCAAAAACTCATTCAAATCCTCAGGCTTGTCGGCCAAGATGACGATGTCATCAGCAAATCGCAGAGTTGAAATTATTTCTCCTTGAATCTTCACTCCCACTTTAAATTTTTCTCTAATTTCCTTCATTGCTTGTTCAATGTAAAGATTGAAAATTATGGGTGATAAGTTGCAGCCTTGCCTTACACCTTTCTGAATACCAGCTTCTCTCCCATGTCCTTCAACTCGAATGACTGCTGTCTGGTTTCTGTATGGATTGTATATCATCCTCCAATCCCTGTACTTTATTCCAATCGATTTCAAAATGTCAAACAATTTAGTCCAATCAACGTTATCAAAAGCATTTTCTAAGTCTACAAAAGCCATGAACGTTCTCTTATCTTTCCTTATTCTACCTTCCAAAATCAGCCTAAGACTTAGTACAGCTTCCCTTGTTCCTACATTTCTCCTGAAACCAAACTGGTCTTCACCCAACTCCGTTTCTATCTGGATTTCAATCCTCTTGTAAATTATTCCAGACAGGATCTTGGAAGCATGAGTAATCAAGCTGATTGTACGGTAATCTTCACATCTGTCAGCTCCCACTTTCTTTGGTATAGGGATGATTACATTCTTCTTGAAATCAGGGGGTACCTCACCTGTCTCATAAATCATACACACCAAGTGAAATAACCTGATCAGACCTTCATCTCCTATGCAGCGTAGCAACTCAATCGGTATATCATCTATGCCTGGTGCTTTGTTCCTGCTTAAGTCTTCCAAAGCTTTATCAAATTCTGATCTCAATATTAAATCTCCTTTCGCATCCACATCAATTTCCTCCTCCCTTTCCATGACATGATTCTCAATCTCCTTTCCCTTATACAAACTCTCTATGTAAGCTTTCCATCTCTCAACCTTTTCTTCCCTATCTGTTAGAGGATTTCCATTTGTGTCCTTAATATTACAGCACTTAGTCTTCTTTACCCCAAAAGTATTCTTAATCCTTCGATGAGCTGTGTCTACTTTTCCTAATTTCAGACAATTTTCTATACCTGCACATTTCTCTTTCAACCATTCTTCTTTCGCTTCCTTGCACTTCTTGTTAACCTCATTTCTCAGACGTCTGTATTCTGCTTTCCCCTTTTCATCTCTTACATTCTTGTGCTTCCGCCTTTCATCCATCAATTCGAGTATATCCTGAGTGATCCACGGTTTTCTACCTACTCTCTCTTTCCTACCAATGTTTTCTTCTGCGGATTTTGTTATTTCATTCCTCAAAAGTGCCCATTCGTCTGCAATTGAAGTTTGTTTAGGGTTTTTCATTAGTCCTTTCTTTATACTCTTCTTGAATCTTTCGTTTACATCCTTCTCTTTCAGTCTGTCTATTGCCCACCTTTTTGGCTTTTGACTTTTCTTCAGTTTCTTCAACTTTAATCTGCACTTCATTACAACCAGATTGTGGTCAGAGTTTATGTCAGCACCAGGATATGTTTTACAATCCAAAATCTGGTTTCGAAACCTCTGCTTGACCATAATGAAGTCGATTTGGTAACGCCCTGTATCTCCCGGTCTCATCCACGTGTATATTCTTCTATTGTGGTTATTGAATAAGGTGTTAGCTATGACCAACTCATGCTCGGTGCAGAATTATACCAGCCTGCTTCCTCGATCATTCCTTTCACCTAATCCGAAATCTCCTACTATCTTCCCTTCTCTCCCTTTTCCTACCACAGCATTCCAATCTCCCATTACTATAACATTTTCATCACCCTTGATATACCTCAGAATTTCGTCTATTTCTTCGTAGACCTTTTCAACATCCTCATCATCAGCTTGACTGGTAGGCATATAGACTTGTACCACTGTGGTGCAGGTAGGTTTAGTATTGATTTTTGCTACAATAATCCGTTCACTATATTGCTCATAATATTCCACCCGCTGTCCAAGTTTCCTACTCAATATGAGGCCAACCCCTGCTTGGCCATCGTTTGATTTAGTGCTAATGACCCTATAGTCTCCTGACCAAAAGTCCTGTTCTTCCTGCCAGCGCATTTCACTAATCCCAACCAAATCCAACCTCAACCTATCCATTTCCCTTTCTAAGTTTTCTAACCTTCCACTTCCTAGCAGACTTCTAACATTCCACGCTCCGATCCGTAGAATATCAGATTTCCTCTTTGTCACTTCTGTGATGTTAACCCCCTCTTAAGAATACGGAGTGATCGTAATTGCCGTAGTTATTTCGTAGTGCATACTTTTTGACCAATGCATATTTGACCAATAATTAGATCATTTTTGCATGCATATTTATTCTTGCAATAGTGCATGAACTTCCGGGCTTTAATTATAATATAATGGTTGTGTGTTTATATTAACTATTTAAAATTTGCTTAATTGAGTGGCATAGCCTAAAAATTTTAGCTTTCAAGTTGAGAACAAAGAATGACTTGATTATACAGGGTCATCAAAAAATAATGCCTACGTTTTAAATATTTGCTATAAAAAGAGTGATAGTCAGTCTGAAAGACTAGACTTTATATCATGCTACCAATGCTGAAAAATGCTGGGTGAAAGCCTCATGAACACGCAGCGAACTGCGTGAACTCAAACTCCATTAGCAAGTGCAAACCAAGGTCAAAGGAGGTAGCTGGCTGGATGACGTCACGCTCACCGAAGGGCGCGGGGAAAGGAGGGAGCTCAAGCGGTACTACGACGTCACACACCTCAGTGCATTCTCGGCACATTTCGTCCCTTCGCCGTAACGTAACGCCAGACCTCAGCGTAACGACGAAGTCGACAAGATCATTTAAAAT
Organism: Meconema thalassinum; assembly: GCA_946902985.2. Classification (NCBI taxonomy): domain Eukaryota; kingdom Metazoa; phylum Arthropoda; class Insecta; order Orthoptera; family Tettigoniidae; genus Meconema; species Meconema thalassinum. The sequence goes on from OX336388.2 coordinate 1,027,740,047, forward strand.
GATAAAACTATTAGAGGCTATGTAATGGTTTTAGCCTTGAAATGCATGGAAAAGAAAACATTATTTTTCATATGTTAGTAAGTTTCAATGTGAGCTCCGTTCGTTGCTCCGCAGACGTGCATCGAGTGAATTGCGTACCGCACGAAGGTAGTGAGGTGGAGCCCCACCACGCATAAAAATTACACTCGGTCCAGTCTGTTGTCTAATGTCTTCTATTTGAGCGAACACAAACTGTTCAAGAGCGGCTTCGGTGGCGCAGTTGGTAGCATGCTGAGCTTCTATGCCCAAGATCGCGGGTTCAAACCCGGTCGAGTCATCAGATTTTTTTAAGAACGTTAAAAATCCCTCAGTATGCCTTCCTTCAGAGGGGAAGTAAAGCCGGCGGTCCCATGTCATAGATGTATGGCATGTTAAAGAACCTTCCACTAATTACACCTGTGTGAAGCTAAATTGTATAGGTTAAGAATGTAAACAACGCTCTTAAGTTCACACGTTCGTTGCCAAGAGCCGACTGCAGTGGCGTCTGGTAGCTAAGTTCTGAACTAGTAGTCGTTGACGGTGGCGTTTGGCGGCAAAAGTAGGAAATATTTGAAACATTCAAAAGTCTGAAATTAAAAAGCAGATAACACACACTAATACAGCCATCGCAATTAACACCGGTTATCAGACAGATTCTACACACACCCAAAGTACACGGGGCTACATAACCGCGTTGTCACAGCCCCCAAACTTAAGAACCAACCAAATCCCTTTTTGTCGTAGTCGTATGGATTTTAATGAAGCAATTTACACCTGGTGTATTCCTATGAACTATTACCAATATAAAATGAGGTTTATTTATACTTTTTAAATTAAAAATGCAGAAAAATGACAATAATATTTGCACAATACCATTGTCCTTGATAATGGCGGCAAAGCAGTCATGTATTTTTTTAATAAAGGAGCTGATTACCAAGGTGTCCCTAAACCCTAAACATTGATCAACAAGAACGCGAGCTATGTGATTGTGCTGCACCAATATAGGTGGATTTTCCCCCTTATTTTTTACAGATTGTCCCGACTAACGTAAGTGGAAAATTGTCACGCGAGGACTGGCGCCATGGGTAAATCTGACCCGACCGTAAATAACTTGAGTGTTTAAAATGCAATGGACATGTTTCTTTTGCAGAGTGAAGTTCAAGGCTAGGAAGGAAGGTAGAGTAAGCAGCAGGAAATGAGGGCTGACCAAAACGAAAATGTAGAGCATTATTCAAAGCACGGGTCAGAAATACCCATGCGCCAGTCCCCGCGGGTTAACATTACTTCTAATAGTATTTTATAGCAATTATTTCAAATTTAGGCATTATTTTTCGATGACTCTGTACTTATGAAAATGAAAATCCAAAGCCTGCTTTCAGTCGACCTACCGGTTCAGGGAATGGAATGAATGAAGCCCCCATCTAGCGGCGAGGATATGAACTGTGCCGGCTGCCGAGGCCTGTCACACTCCCCTGGGACAATGATTAAATGAATGTCAGATGAAATGAAATGATACTGGTGAGTGTTTCTGGAATGAATTTGTGACAGGGAAAACCAGAGTACCCGGAGAAAAACCTGTCTGCCTCCGTTTTGTCCAGCACAAATCTCACGTGGAGTGACCGGGATTTGAACCAAGGACCGAGCGGTGAGAGGCCGGCGTGCTGCCGCCTAAGCCACGGAGGCTTCCCTGTACTTATGAGACGTAAAATATTTTGGATAGTTATCCTTGGAAGTAGCCCACCGACAGTAGTGGCTACGCTGGTTAAAGTGCAGCGTTAGGTCATGGGGCCAAGCTCTCTGCTGACTCGGTAGACGCGTGGGTTCGAGCCTCACCGTCAGCCATCCTTGAAATGGTTTTCCGTGGTTTCCCATTTTCAACACCAGGTAATTGCAGGGACGGTACCTTCTAACAGGCCACGGCCGCTTCCTTCCACACCCTTGCCCAGTTTCATTCACCATCATTCATTTCATCTCTCATTAACTCCTCTCATGAGGTTGGCGTCAGGAAGGGCATCCGGCCGTATAAACCATCGCCACAAAGACTTCCATCGCATCTCATCACCGACCCTGTTGGAAAACGGGAATAATAAGGGGTAGACATACATCCTTGGAAGTAGCCCACTCTGGTGATATCGGTGAACACCTTTGTCCATAACGCAACGCGTACTGAGAGCAAACAATGAGGATGGCCCCGCACATGCTGACTCACATGGTAAGTAAAGCCCAAAGGAGATGTGGACAGCTTCCGTTGAGTCCGTTAGTTTCTCATTACGACTCTAATCGGGCTCCTCCCACACAAATCAGTGGCAATTGGCAAGGGAACGACCCGCCACAGTTACAAACTGCCTGCAGCATTAATTTAGAAAGTTACTGGGGCTGGGATTTGATCTCTCTTAAAGAGGAGCAGTCATCCTGGACGCTACTGACGGTCTGCCCTAGCATTACCGTTCTGATTCAGTGCAATCAGCCTCGTGATCAGAAGACGTGGGTTCAGATTGTACCTCAGACATCCTAGAAATGGTTCTCCGTGGTTCTCCGTGGTTTCCCACTTTTAGAAGATCAGCCTCCTCTTCCTCAAAGCTGTTGTAATGCTCTCCACTTGTTCATACAGTCCATTGATGTGCCTGATTCTATACATGCCTTCCTCTTCAATAGAGTCCATGATTTTTCACAGAATCTTCCGGTCCTTCAGCTTCAATTACCGAAATTGTCCCTTTCTGAGGCATGCAATACTGATGGTCTCTCTACAGTACTGTAATGTCTGACTTTGAGATTCATTGAGAGGGATTCGGATTTGTACACATTATTGCATAGGAGGTAGGCTCTCTCCAGTTTGGTGCATCTGTCTATTTTTTATTTATTTATTTATTTACTTATTTATTTATTTATTCATTTATTTATTTATGTATTTATAAAATGCGAATACATTTGCCATTAAAACAAATGTTTTAAAATCCGTATTGAATAGAAGTTAAACAAATATTTAATTTGATTTGTAAGGATATCCATTTTAGTATTTATTCTTCTTATTCAATTTTAACATTAAAATTTCTTTTCTTATTAGATTTAAGTGCATTTATAATAGTTTAGCTTATTTCTTAATTGATTCTCATTATTTAGCTGAAGATGGCCTCATTGTAGGCCGAAACATGTCCGTGACTATTTATTTATTTATTTATTTACTTATTTATTTATATATTTATTTATTTGTTTATTTGTGTATTTATTTATTTGTTTCTCACAGTTTTTCCGTGGTAATCTGCCAATGACGGGCTACACATAGCAATTAATTTCAACTGTACAACACCAAGGACCAATCACTACACCAGTTCATTCACGGCTAGAACGTTCCGCATAGTGCAGCATTTTACCAGAATAGTCGCTTCTGTAGTTGTAGGATTAGCCTCTTCACAAAGCCGAGGCTAGAGGGAGAGTTGTGGGTCCCGAGTCTTCCCCAATACGGAAGAGGTGATTTGGCATAACGTCTTGAGAGTTAGGTAACGTTAATGGAATCTCCCCTTGTATTCCAATTATCACCGGGACTATAACGACCTTTTCCAGTTTCCTTTGTATTTTGAGGTCTTCAGCCAGTGGTGAATATATCTCGATTTTCTCTCTTTGTTTAATTTCAAGATTATGGGGCGTAGGGATAGCATCATCAATGGGAAATGTTGTTTTGTCCTCCTTCAATACCAAGGTGATGTCTGGTCTGTTACTTCCTACAGGATGATCAGTTGCTACTGTCCTATTCCAGTAAAGCATTGCCCTGTTCCCATGTACTGCCTGAAGGTCATACTTGTAGTACTTTATATCACCGGCATATTTTCACCATGTTATTGAGTATAATAGGCTACACCACTTTGTTATGCGCTGCAGCAGTGGCCTTGGCCGAGCTTGTGGCGTGCCACGGCCCCCTGTGGTAGTATTGAAAGCGCGTGCATAGTGGTACTGTACTTGACCTTGCAATGAACGTGCAGGTGTTCAGTCACCAGTCTGAACCTCAGATGTTAACATGACACAGTTATCATTACATCATCATATTTTTGTATGTAAAACTTATTTTAAGTACGATTGTGGTGTTTGAAGCCATATTTCCTGTGTTGCCTTAGTAAACAAGAGTTTAGTGCTTTTCAGTCGGTCAACACGAATGTACCCAAAAGAGATGGGTTATGCCCTAATCCTGAAATAAATTACATGAGATTAATAAAACACTAGGATGACCAGTTTCGATCGTCAAGCGATCATCATCAGATCCAATACACTTAGGCTATAAAATCTATGTTTGAAATACAGGTGAAAATATTTACAATATGTACAATTATTTAGTTGCAGTATTTACCAGAATAGTCGCTTCTGTAGTTGTAGGATTAGCCTCTTCACAAAGCCGAGGCTAGAGGGAGAGTTGTGGGTCCCGAGTCTTCCCCAATACGGAAGAGGTGATTTGGCCTAACGTCGACCGCACAGCGAGTTCAAGTGAGCACGAAAACTGCGAATAGCTGTAGTACGGAAGACAATCAGATAAGTAGTTAGCCTAAAATTTTATAGTTTAACCATAGTTTACAACCATATAATATCTCTAAAGTACAATCTCCGGATAGCTATCACCATTTAGCATTTCACCTAACATATATACTGCATTTAGCATACACTGACAGTTGCAGTACCAATACTGCAACTAAATAATTGTACATATTGTAAATATTTTCACCTGTATTTCAAACATAGATTTTATAGCCTAAGTATATTGGATCTGATGATGATCGCTTGACGATCGAAACTGGTCATCCTAGTGTTTTATTAATCTCATGTAATTTATTTCAGGATTAGGGCATAACCCATCTCTTTTGGGTACATTCGTGTTGACCGACTGAAAAGCACTAAACTCTTGTTTTAAGTACGAGTCGGCTCGGCAGGTACGTGATGCATTTGTTCAGCAATTTCCTGATGAAGTGCCACCTTCACTAGCACAGATTCACGTAATTGTAAATAAGTTTGACACTACTGGCTCAATGCTCAATAAAAGGCATAAAATTGAAAATCAGGAACATTACAGTGCCTGTGCCAGAACTCACTTGCATCAGACAGAATGTGGTTACCAGATACAATGCCTGTATAACCCAGGAAGGACGACACTTACAGCATCTTTTATACAGTAATATTTTATACAGGATTGTACACACGCTTAAAGCAGGGGGCCGTGGCGCGCCACAAGCTCGGCCAAGGCCAGTGCAGCAGCGAATAACAAAACTGCCGCTGGCCGTTCTTACTTTATATGAAAGACCCTGTATGCGGCTGGTTCTTTTAGGGGCTTTGCAATATCGTGGTCGTGTAGCCCCGTGTACTTGGGTGTGTGTAGAATTTGTCTGATAACCTGCGTCACTGAGATATCTGTAATAGCGCGTGTGTATTTGTAATTGAGGTAGAATTTGGGTAGGAAGTAGCCGTGGCTTTAAGTTAGGTACCATCCTGGCATTTGCCTAGAGTAGAAGTGGGTAAACCATGGAAAACCACTTCCAAGCTGACCCGCCTCTTCTAAGTTGTGCCTCACGAGGCTGAGTGTACCCCGTTCCAGCCCTCAAACCATAATTAAATTTCTTACCGGGCCCTCGTGGTGACAGCCAATAATGCTAGCCACTACGCAACGAGGTGGATATAAATGAACTATGGAACAGGTCTGTTAAATTATTATTATTATTGTTAGTATTTATTTACTTATTTATTTACTTATTTATCTATTTATTTATTCATTTACATAGTTAACGCCCACATTATAGCACTTAATCAAACTAAATACGTTTAAGTATTCTACGGATTGGCAGGGAATTTACCTGCCATCATCTTCCTCCTATCTCAAAACCTGTTCATTCTGGCTGACCTGGATGTTCAACTTTTCTGATCAGAAGATAACCCATCAACAATCAATCACTATCAATCGAATTTGCCGTCAACTGTCGGGACCATCTCTACTCGAGGAGACAGGCAGCTGAAGATCGATTTATTGATTCTTCTGGAAGAGGCGTAGGATTTGTGATGAAATGGAGCAGGATAACATCCAACTTATCGTCTCCATAAAATGTTTGATGCCACAGGAGATTACTCTATGTCAACCCTCCCCCGCAGTCTAGCTGTGAGTCTTGAAGAGCGTGTCGAGTGATCCCCTCCTATTTTATGGGATTAAAGAGAATGTAAACCGAAACAATATCTCAGCAGAATAAAACAACGGTTTGTATATAGAAGTATTCCTGGACTCTGAAGACATGTGCGTTCGAAGCTTTTCGTCAGCCACCGTTGAAAGACACAGACTATACACGTGGCGTGCTCACAAGTAATCGAGTGTGCGTTCAAAAGACAGAATTACCCGCAACAGTGACGTATTGCACTGTAATTTCATAAATACCGACAATTTGTTTAAAAAGTATCTTCAAGCAAATAAACAAGAAGCCCGCATAACAGGAAAGCCAGGCGGGTGGTTTATGCACATGCAAAATTTCTCGCACAGGTCCCCTTGTGTAGACTAAATCATAATCACAAGAGGGGACGCTATGAAGCAGCGGTCATGCTGTTTGCCTCTCACTAAGGCTGATCGGGTTCGATTCCTGGTTAACGATCGTGAGATTAACGATCTCTTAAAACTACAAACCTTTACAGTCACATTTCACATGATTGAAGTCTTCTCCAAGTACACTGTGGCAAATAACCTCGCCCCTTAAAACAACTAACTAAAGTGAGAAAGCCATACCCAAAGTCCTGTTTAATAAATTGAGTTAAAATCTCTTTAATGTGTGTTACTTCCTCAAGCGGAAGAATCTAATTAGAGATTTCACGAGTGAATAATTAAATTTGGTGTCCATTTGCTGTTGGCACTTAATGAGCACGCGAAGACATCGTTAGATGCGTCTCTCATGCAATCTCTCCCGGGATATAACATCTGCTCGGTACCGTAAGAGAAAACGCGTCATTCACCAAGTTACTCGTCGCGTAAATCTTAGGTGGGCATGGAGAGAGGTCGCTCCTTGAGCTAATGGCATGACTCGCGAGCAGCTGACTACTTATAGTTGTGTTGTAAAGACCGCAGTAGATGCCGACAAGTGGAGCAGCACGGACCACGGCAATGTACCTGGCTGAGTATATTGTGCTTAAACATTACAATCATACAGTATTTCATTTCATTTCATTTAATATTTATTAATCAGTGCCAGGTGGCCCGTTTGCCCCTTGCAATCTAGTTTTAGGTGTCCCGCATACATTAATGCCTTACGGGATGTCTGTTAACTGATTTCCACAGGGGTCACACTGAACGCAGGCCGATTACGTCAGAATACGAAGGAATAACAACCGGACGACCGCTAGCTGCATGTTCTTCAGCGCTACCCGTCCAATGCACCCCATTGCCTTTTGGAGCCTCGCATTTGAGAGCGTAATAGACTCATATGTGGTACAACAACATGACAGTTGCTGGCAACATATTGACGATGGCTGGTGTATTCAGCATCGATGAGTACACTGACATTACACTATTCTATGGAGAAGCTGGTCGTAATGCCGTTGAAGCTCCTAGACAGTAAGCACTGGTGTTTCCAGATAGACGTCTGCCGTCTACGCTCGCCAGCGAGGCTTCATACCGGTGTGGGGCGCATTAGACGGGAGTACTGAGGAACATGCAGCGTGCGGCCGTCTGGTTGTTATCTCTTGGCAATCTGACGTAACCGGCTTGCATGCTAGGTTACCCCTCAGCAATTCAGTTATTAGACCTCCCGTTCATCACCCGTACAGGCGGGACACTTATAAGTTGATTGCACGGCCCAAATGGGCCACCTGGTATATACTGAAGGGAGTCTCTGAAAAGAGCAAACCCCACTTCGCATTCGGGATGCGTCAGAGCCCCCAATATATATACACTGGGTTATATTTACATATGAACACAAGATAGCAATTAGTGAGAATCGAGTAATGATTACATTATTTACAGTTAGGGGGGATGGCAAATGCACATTTACATAGGATAAGGGAGGAACAACAAGAGAGGATATCAAATAAATATTGCAAATAGAGATTCACGGGAAACACTAGCACAACAAAGAATCGGGGCATAATTTATGAAGAACAACCTACTTGTTGCACAAATAATGCCGCAGTTTCCTCTTGAACTGTACGGCATTATTGTTGTTGTCCTTCAGGGAACACGGTAGGCTGATCCATGCACAAATTGATCTATTTACAAAACCCAGCTCAGTCAGCTCAGTCTTGACGGCTCAGTCCTGGGTAGTGGGGCGTACACCGTAACTGGGGAATTTAAGATGGTTAGTCAAAGTAGTGCGGTAAAGCGGCGTTCTATTGTACAGTTCAATTCTGGTTGCGAGTATGATTACATGTTCACCGAAATCGAAATTGGAGAAGAAAGTTTGGTTAGTGGTAAGATATTAGCCACCAAAAAGTTCAATTTAAACTGTCAATACAGAACACATCACTTCCACCAACATGGAAGTGTAGAGGGTGAAATGCGACATCCTCTTCTCAATAATCTACTCGAGGAAGATTTAGGTATTATATGTTACAATAATTTTGCTTCCTGTAGGGAATAAATGTAATTAAACGCATTTGCTTAACACATGCGTAGTGAATAACATTCTTGGCTAGGGGCAGATGACCTCGCTGTTCCTCCCCTTAATACCACAATAATCAATTAATCAAACATTCGTTCCTGTCACCGTAGAGGCCCAGGTTTGATTCCCGGCTCTGCCAAGAAATTTAATTCTGGTCTGAGGGCTGGAACGGGGTACACTCAGCCTCGTAAGGCACAGCTGAGAAGAGGCGGGTCAGCTTGGAAGTGGTTTTCCGTGCTTTACCCACTTCTACTCTGGGCAAATGCCAGGATGGTACCTAACGTAAGACTACGGTCACTTCCTACCCAAATCCTACCTGAATTAGAAATTCTCACACTAGTACATACATCAGAATGACACAGTTTATCATAAAAATCGTACACGCACCCAAGTACACGGGGCTACATGACCACGTTGCACTTAATATAACGAGACATTAGGCTCAATAAAACTGTTAAAAGTTTGCCTTAAATCTGATTTGATACTGTACGCATCCATTCCCGTGCGAGCACACACTCGGCTCCTAAATCCTGCCCGAGCTGGCGCGCTGCTCATTGAGACGAATTGTGCTCGCCTTTGGGCTAGATCAGAGCCATCCACACAGCGCTCCCCGAGCACTACCACTCTGGCCGCGCTCTAAGCCAGTGCTCCGAGCGCTTTGTTGGAAGGTAGTTTCGGAAATGGTGGGAGGAGCTTGGCTGGCTGAGCACGCTGAAGTGAGCAGTCGATCCATCAGTCGCTAGTCTAGTACAATGCGCTTTGTTGACAGCGTGTAAGTAAATCAGTTTCACAGTGGTCATGACTGAACATCATACAAAAAAAAGAGTGGTGAAGCTGCATCCTTGAAAGCAGAATGGGAAATTTATTTTTTCTGTATAGCTTATAACGGAGCAAAAGTAACTCAAGGTCTGTACTATCTGTTCATATTGGTAAAATGTTGTTGAACTTTCATCTCTAATATGTTCACATTTCAGTTTGGAATAAATCACAATATTCTTTGCTTAACACTTGCGTTCGTTTCCTGCACATTCCATACATCGAAGTACCATTCGATTTGTATTATGCGGTATATTATTTATGGTAAAACAGCCCTATCAATATGATGTCAACAATCCCACAAAAGCCATCGGCCGCACGACTGTACTAGTCAGCGCGGTCCGAACATCGTCAGTCTGTCTCAGGTCTTCTCGTTACCACAGTGTAGTGGTGGTAGGGGAAGGAGCGCTAGTCTGACTGCCCAGTGCTCTCCGAGCTCGACCGCGCTCTCCGACCGCAATGACTGGATGGCCCTGGGCTAGATGATACAAACTAATAACAGAAAACAAGAGGACTCAATCCAGATTATGCTATACATACGGGAAATATTCTATGAAAATATAACTAGGAGTAACACAAGGCTCTTGATTATTATCTTCATTAATAAGTTCACTATTTATTTTGGGGCGGCGTCGGTGACGTAGTTGGTAGCATGCTGAGCTTCTATGCCCAAGGTCGGGGGTTCAAACCCGGGAGAAGTCGCCGGAATTTTTAAGAGCGTTAAAAATCCCTCAGTATGCCTTCCTTCGAAGGGGAAGTAAAGCCGGCGATCCCATGTCATAGATTTATGGCATGATATGGAACCTTCCACTAATTACACTTATGTGAAGCTAAATTATAGGTTAAATTTGACTTACTCTGTTAGGTTACAACGTTCGTCGCCAGCCTGCGGTGGCATCTAGTAACCAAGTTCAGAACTAGTTGGTCGTTGACGGTGGCGTTTCGTAGCGAAAGTAGGAACTACTTGTATAAAATAACAGATACACACACTAATACTGCCATCACAATTAACACCGGTTATCAGATTCTACACACACCCAAAGTAGACGGGGCTACATGACGGCGTTGTCACAGCCCCTATACTGAGGAACCAACCAACCAACCATCACTATTTATTTTCTCTTTCAGTGAGGGCCGAGTTTTAGTTGCAGAGTTTCTAGTGTATACGTTAAACGTTTCACCTATGGCTAGCATTCATGGGTGTCATCCATCTCTACTCCAGACACAAGACCACAGCCACTTCTTCCCAAAATCCTACCTCTATTACAAATACACTTACTGATAGACTACAAAAATCACAGTGACACAGGTTATCAGACAAATGTTGCACACCCTTGTACACGGGGCAGCATGACCACGATGTCGCAAAGCCCCTAAAATAATCAACATCAGTCACGACAATGTGTTTTAAGGAGAGCCAGAATGCCCTATGCTGCCCATGTTAAATTTCCACTTCTTATTTGCTATTTATTTAGGGATGTTCCTTGATGCTCTCACCTTACTCTGGAAAGAAGGAAGGAGGAAATTTGTAGTTTTACGTGACCGTTAATCTCGCGATCATGAGTCACGGGACATCCTTTTTAATGTGGAATCCAAACCACAGGACATGGCATTTCACTTTGAAAATCTCACATAAATTTACCGGGAATCGAACCCAACCTACCGTGGTGAGAAGCCGACAGCTTTGTCACTGAGCCACCACTCTCCTTTGCTTTAATTTAACAGGGGATGTTTGAAAATACATATTTTGAGTTTTCGTGGATCTCTGTAAAAAAATGACGAAATTTTAACTGCATTTTCATGAATATTTCAATCAGGCAAAATTAAACTAAAGTAAATTTTGAAAAACGGCTGTGTTAAATATAGCACACGTAACGAGGATTTACTTTTAAAATTTCAGTTTTCCATGTTGAAAAGTGGCGGGGAAAAAGGGAATATTTATATTAAGGAATGTCTTCTTGCACGAAACAGAAATCAAATATTTTTCAGCTGGCTGATGAAACGGCAACATTTTTGGTTTTAGGACGAGATATGCTCCGACACCGCCACACAAGTTTTTCTTTATTTTTTGTTTAAATTATCCAATAGACCAGTGGGATGAAAATCAATATTGCTAAGACACAGTGAATGCTAATGTCACGAGAAGAAACTGTGCAGCAGGTGAATATAAGAGGAACCAACCTGGAACAAACTAAAAGCTTCAAGTATTTGGGAGCAACACTACAAAGAGATGGGAAAATTGAGGGTGAGATCAATAGCAGAGAGCAGGCTACCGGTAGATTGTTCAATTCAATAAAATCAAGTGTCCTTAACAACAGAGAAGTTTCAAAGAACACAAAGCTGGCAATATTTCGGGCTGTCTATACACCAGTACTGATGTACAGCAGTGAGACCTTGTGCCTTACAGACAAGTCCCGCAGCAAAGTGCAGGCAATGGAAATGCGGTATTCGAGGAAAGTGGAAGGCAAGACGAGACGTGACAGGATCCGGAATCAGACCATAAGAACGGGTCTAGGAGTTGAACCACTTCAGCAAAAGGTCGAAGAGAGTGGTACGGCCACATTCAACGTATGACGGAATCACGAATTGCCAAGATAGTATATGAAACACGAGTGCAGGGTATCAGAAAAAGACTGAGACCAAGGAAGACGTGGGAGGAATATATCAGAAGGGCAGTGGAGAGAGAGGAATAGAATGGAGGAAAGCAAAACAGCTGAGGAGAGACAGGAAGGCTTGGCGCTCTTTTTGTAAAACCTCGACACCGACGGGTAGAAGAGGATTCGACTAAGTAAGTAGTAATTTGTAGTGTTTAATGGTGTTGGGGTAGCGCGCCTGCCTCGCATCCGGAAACCCCGGGTACGATTCCCGGCTCCGTCAGGGATTTTAGAAACTGACATGAGGACTCAACGGGGTGTAGGCTACACAGCCTCGTGAGGATAATTTAGTAGCTATCTGACAGTGAGGCAGCGCCAGCTTGGTGTTATAGTGTGCGTAAAGTATAAGGAAAGTAGTCTTAAAAATGACTCAAGAAGAAAATAAATGTCCTGCTAAAAAACCAAGGGCCCGTGGCTTAATATGACGGAAAAATGAAATTTGAAAATTTTAAAGATTTTCGGTATTTTAGAGCCCCTTAAAATGAATATATATATATATATATATGTATTGACTAAGGTGGGGTGTAATGCATTCCTTTCTAATGTTGTTCTTTAATTCACGTCAATACGGGCCTATATCATGATTAATGTCCTTTCTATGCATTAGAAAAGTTAGTTAACCTAAAATTCATCAGGGACGTGGTGGCGCAGCGGTCGTGCTGCTTGCCTCTCACCAAAGCAGACCAAGTTCAATTCCCGGTAAATGTGTGAGATTTTCAATAAGAAATTCCAAGTCCTGCGGTTCGGATTCCACGTAAAAAGCAGGTCCCGTGGCTCATGATGGCGAGATTAACGGTCACGTGAAACTACAATCTTCCTATCCTTCTTTTCATATTTTGGATTCATCATAATTATTAGAGCATGGGGAAAACGTCTGGCATCGTACATTCAGTCATTTTGAAGCGATCTACACTCAAAGAAAATTAAATAATGAGGACTATAATGATGCTGTTATTATGTGATATATTTGTGATCATCGGTCCTACGTCTTAAGAATGGTTATGGGTGTTGATTCTCAAAGGCAAAATATAGAATTTAGAGCATATAAAACACAGCAATTTTCTACGTTTGTGCTTTATCTTGTGTGGGGTTTCGACTAGGACACCAAGCTGGCTCATAAGCGGGCTCTTGGTGTGCCCACCCGGGCCCCCACAGGAGTAGCGAACTGCGCGCTACCTCCCATTTTATGAAGCTCACCTTCACCTCTTTACTACGAACACTAAAAGCTCAAGCAGCCATTACCTCCCTATGAAGGATACCAAATAGATGGAATATTGGCTTTCACAACCAATGAATTAAACATCAGCAATTGTTCTAGGACACTAAGAGCCCGCTGATGAGCTAGCTTGGTGTCCTAGGTGTAACCCCCACACAAGACCCAGCGCAAACCTAGAAAAATTGCTGAGTTTTAATTCACTGGCCGTGAAAGCCAATATTCCATCTTTTAGAGCACATAATTTTCTCTAGAACACTGAAAACTAGGAAATCTGGAAGAGTGTGTGTGTATATGTGGCAAAAGATTGTATTTGTATTTATGAGGAAAGAACTGCTACTGAAGCTAATGAGCTCTTGTATGTATGCTTGAGCCCTATAAGGTGCAAACCACATACTGTTACCCTGCATTGGCAGTATGTTAATGTTAGCCAGGATCAGTGGCGTAACGAGGATTTGCTTCTGGAGGGGGATGATAATAATGTTATTGGTTTTACGTCCCTTTTAACTACACTGGCTCTTAGAGACGCCGGGGTGCCGGAGTTTTGCCAGGAGGGGGATGAGCGGAGTCAATAATATAATCTCCCATTATAGGAGAGAACTACTTTTACAGATGTTTTCTTTCTTCTCTCTCTTTATGGTTTAAGTTCTGTTTTGTATCTGTTGTTTCTAGTTTTGATTTTGTATTGGATTTTTGATTTTGTGCTTGATATTTTGTAATGAGTTTAATGTTTTGTATATTTTGTTTATGGTTTCGCGTTTGTTATTTTCTACTTTTGTTTTTGATTTTTGCTGTGTGTTTTTGGTGTTTGGTTTTGTGTTTGTTTTTATTTCGTTCTTGATTTTTTGTTTTTGCTTTATGCGGGGGGATAGGGTGGGATGCTTGGGCAAAAATGTGACATAACCAATGAAAGCAGAACTACACGTTTTTGTATTTGATCTCAATAGCAATTTATACGTTTTATTTGCACCTATCAATGTGCAAAAGCTTGGAAATGAACAGTTTTGCTGAAGCAAGTTAAGTTTAGGTAACACTAAATGTTTTACACGAGTAAACAGAAATATTACTTATTAGAAAGTAAAAACGTACAAATACAGTCGTTTGTGATCAATCTGGAGATTAGATTTATTCAAAAGAAACATTTCATCGAATTACATTTCGTATTTTTATTTTGGCTCTGAGAGGGGGATTGCTCCCTCTAATCACCCTCCGGAGTTACGCCACTGCACAGGATGTGAGATGCTCATTCAGGATCATTTACGCATGTGGTAAAAAGAAGAGGACTGATTTCTCAAACATTGAAATGGTATGGCGGACGACCTTGTAGTTTGGTCACAAGACGCATCCTATACGAAGGTATGTTGTTACCAAATTTGGTAGAGATCGGATGATTTGGTTAGTCGTTATTTGATTTTACGTTTTGAACGTTTGAGTGGCCGCCATTCAGTTTTAGTAAAGATGGCGGCGATATAAAACATGACACTGAGGTGTCCTTTGCTAGTGCTACCTTTGTACCAAATTTCGTTCAATTCGCATTCACCGTGTTCGAATTGATAGGGGGGGGGGGGGTACAGACATTCAGAGTACACACACTCACACACACACAGACACACAGACACACACACACAGACACACACACACATACACACACACATATACACACACACACATACTCACACACACACATACACACACACAGACAGACACACTTTTTTCGCCCTGTGTTGATCTCATAATTCTACTTTCATTTTTTGCAAAAATAGAAAGTAGGCTAAAAACCAAGAAGGGGGTCGACAGAAAAAATGAAAGAGAGGAGCCAGTCACAAGTAAATGTCCAATAGTCTCCAACTTGCATCCCCAGGGGAGGAGAGATGGACTAGGGACCTGTCCCTCAAGTCAGATACAGGCCTGGAAACCCGATTAGTTTTGCGATCTGATGATAATAACAATAGTTTCCATGTAAACTTGATGAACATTAGCTACCTTGACTGGAACAACGTTTTGAATACTGCACAAAAATCCCAAATATGGCATTCTGTTGTGCTGCCAGTTTATCCAGTCTTCAGCAATTCAATAAAAATATTACCCAGACATTGTAAGACTGGTAACGTGGTTTTAACTCGCTCCCGGCTAGAGATACGCTTGGTTGGAGCTTGTCAGGAGCATGACAAATTCGATATATTGAAGCTTGCGTGGGAGAGATTCTTAACGAAACAACCCTCTACACGACTTTGTCAACAACTTCAAATCCCTGCGATTTCTTTAAAGACGATAACTTCTTCGCCTCCTATCAAGGATGAATTTTAGCAATTTAAAGAATATAATACAGTATATTGACCTTACTGAAGTACATTGAAGAGTATTGCTATATTATTATTATTTCTAGCGGACCCGTGCGAGAAATCTCGCATAATCATAAACCACACTTTCCCCAATAGGTTTTTCAAATCGAACACTCCTTACAAAAATTTATATTTAAGAAATTAGAAAGCAATTTGTCACTGATAATGACATTTGTGTGCTGAGTGTGCTGAAACACTCACCGCTTATTCGATATTTATGAAATTATACGATTTGAGTACTCATTCCTTTGATTTACTGATTTTGAAATCCATGCAAAATGATAAAGGAAAGGCCTCATAATGTTAAAATGACATGAAACGGGCGCCACAGCGGCAAAAATGTGATGTGGACAGCAATTAAGGAGCGTATTTTCATACATCAACATTATCTGCAAATCGCACAATTCGTACATTTTATTAAAAGTCATTTTTTAAAGTAATGATTGATGTTTATGGAATTAGAGTGCGATTCGACACTGCTAATGTCTATTCTCTTTCATTTGAATGCTCATTTTCACGATCGGTCGCTTGTGAGTGCCGCAGAAGGTATCTATACTACTGAAATAATATATATGATTAATATTACTAATATTAATGCTTGCCACGGTGGGTGAGTGGTTATAGTGTCGGAATACCAACCCCAAGATTGCAGGTTCGCTCCTGGCCATGGTAAGTGATTTTTGAAAGGCGACAAAAATCACAACACTCATGTCATACGTTGTTGGCATGTTAAAGAACCCATTTGAATTCAGTAGGTCGTATTCAATGGCAAAATTAATCTCGGGATTTTCCGCCAGCACAAAGTTTCTCCATTCCCTACTTGAAAGAGCTGTAGTGTCAAGGAGTTTAGATATCTAACCTCCTTGACTTTCATAGCGTTCAAAGGAACGACGAAATTCGACATGCAAGCTACCCTCTGGGTGTCAATTAACAAGGCTTGCACCAGGCACCCGAGGCCATACGATATTATTATTATTATTATTATTATACTAATATTAATATTGATGCAATTATTAAAATGTAGTGCTTATTATTACTATTGATGGGTAACATCTTTCCACTCGGTTGCTGGATATTTTTTGTGGAAGTGATTTTGGAAAAGGGACGGATATGGGACGGAAATGTGTATTTGTGGTTTGTGGAAGTGACTTTGGAAAAGGGACGGAAATGGGACGGGAATGTGTAAGAGGAAACAATGAGCGCGCGCAGTGGCGGAGATTGGAACCACGACGTACTGTAGGCTAACATACAGCACTATATGGAATGTATATCGCATACGGTTTACTTTAAGGTTTGGAGGCCCCATTAAAGATATTCCTACAATAAATAATCTTCGAGTTGTCGTTCTTTGGTGTGAAAATATTCATTTTTTCATATTTGCTGAAAACAATTATGATTTATTAAACTTTCATACTTTTGCTGTATTCTTATTTATTGTAAGCATTCGAGGTACTGTCAGCCAACACACAGTCCTATGTCGAATGTATATCGCATACGGTTTACATCAAAGTTTGGAGGCCCCATTAAAGATATTCCTACAATAAATCATTGGTACCACGACGTACCTGTGCATGCGCACCGGTCAGGATTCGGCACTGGAGTTTTACAAGTAGTTATTTAAATGACAAACCGAGTTCACTGTTAACAATGGATTTGTGCTCCCGGCAGACACAAGTCACCCGGACGAGACTTGCATCATCGCTGAGCCATCAACATTTCATAGCATGAGCAGAAATGATAGTAATGGGAACTTACCGTTGGTAATAACACGAAGGAATCCTTCATGTTTGCTGGCACAAGGTAGCACTATGAGATCATTCTTTAAAAAAGTGCGAGTAAGTAATATGGAATTATTCGAATAAATATTTTAGTGCGGATCTTTTTCGTACTTTTAGGTTAATTCCTACAATTTTACATTTATTCTTAGCTAGGGGCGTCCTAGGACTCGGGGTGACACCCCCGTTTTCCTATAGCCCCCTTAATTTAACCAAAGTACCCAAAACTAATAGGTCATCGGAGTTTTAATATTTCGCGAACCAATAATGTTCGGGACTTGTATGAGATGTTGTAGGAGTCGGGATGACGCCCATTTGTGATTTGCAGAGATGGGTAAATCTAGAGCAGAATATATTCGAAATTATCGACAAAAGAAACGTGGGAAAAAAATAAAAACTGGAGGAGTACAGGCGAAAAAAATTGACTTCTCATATATGTCATCTCAATTTCATAGTAGGATTATATGTCACATGACTTCACATATATTTCATCTCATTTTCATAATAGGATAACATGTCAGACGTTACACATCATATGCGACTAAAGGCTCGTATCTTTTTATTTTTTATTTTAACAATTAATTATTATTATCTTATATATATATACACCGCGGACAGGCCAACAAGGACCACGCAAATATCACTTCTTTATAGGTCTAGTTTCCTTCTTTCTCTTCCAGAAGTCTTTCATCCTGGTCGACTGTGCAGCTCTTCTTTCAGCAGTCCATTCTCCCCTGTTGAGATTTTTCTTCTCCCCGACAAGAATTTTGAGACCAAAAATTTTTTTTCTGTACTCTATTCGATTTAGACAATCTTCTTCAGTAATTTTGAATTTTTGAAGTTCTTCTTTCATTTGTTTTACATAGCCTCCTTGTCCTTTATAGTTCCAGATTTTATCAAAAATTTGTTTGTTTAACCTTGAGCAATCCATGCGGACCATATGTCCGTAGAACTGAAGTCGCCGTTTTCTGATCATCACTTCAAGGTTGTCGATTTTACTATAAATTTCTGCATTCGATCTCAGTCTATAACCTTCCTGTGTTTTCCTAGGACCATAAATCCTTCTTAAAATTCTTCTTTCTATCTTGAGCAAATTCTCCATTCCGGTTATATTTGTAGTTTCCATGCCGTACAAGATGACTGGTCTAACAACAGTATTAAAATGTCGTAATTTTGCATTGATAGACAGGTTCTTTTTATTGTATATATTTTTTGTACAAAAATTTAATCTTTCCAATTTCCCTTTTTTGTTCTCGATTGCCAATTTATCCGTCCCATTGCTACTAATTATTTCTCCAAGATATTTAAATCGGTCAGTGACCCTGGTGCTCCCATAATTTGTTTTTATCATTTTCTTAGTGTATTTCTGATCACTTGTCATCATCTCTGTTTTTACCAACGAAATCTGTAAGCCCGCTTTTTCCGCCGTTTCTTTTAACTGATCAATTTGGTTAATAGCTTCTTGTTCTGATTCAGCAAACAACGCTACGTCGTCAGCAAATGCTAAACCTTTGACTCTGAGGTTCTTATTCTTTGTACCAATTTTAGCACTTGAATCGTTCTTCTCCCAAAACGTCCTCATGACTTTATCCAAGACCAAATTGAAAAGCAGTGGTGATAGACTGTCCCCTTGTCTTAGCCCAGTTTTTACCTCGAAGGGCTCGCTAACTTCATTTAAAAATTTGACTCTGGAAATCGTATTAGTTAATGTAAGTTTTATTAAATTTATGGTTTTTTGATCAACTTGGTATTCCTTCAATGTGTCAAAAACAGTATCCCTATCCACTGAATCATACGCTTTCTGAAAATCAACGAATGAGATAAAGATATTCTTTGGCCTGTTGTTGTAATATTTTAATATCAATTTTAAACTAAGAATTTGTTCTGCACACGATCTATTCCTTCTGAAACCTCCTTGGAACTCGCCAAGCTGTGGTTCGATCTGTGGTTCAAGTCTGTTTAAAAGTAATTTGGCAAATATTTTATATGTGACAGACAACAATGAGATCCCCCTATAACTATTGACATCAATTTTTGAGCCTTTTTTATGTAGTGGATGAATTAAGGCGATTAACCAGTCTTCTGGAATTGCTTCCTCAATCCAAATTTTCTGGAATAGATTTGTCGTCGCTATTAAAAATTCATCATCTACAAGCTTCCACATTTCTGCAATTATTCCATCCTTGCCTGAGGCTTTATTGTTTTTAAGTGAGTTGATAATACATTTAACTTCATTTACATCTGGGGGCGTAGAGTCAAAATTTTGTGTTGTAAATTTGAAACTCAACTTGTCTGTCGGTTTTGGACAATTTAACAACTTCTCAAAATACGCAGCCAAGATATCACAATTTTCCTTGTTGTTTAATGCTAGCGTACCATCTTCCCTTTTGAAATTTAAACTCGGCGCTGAATATCCAGTGATTTCATTCTTAAATGCTCTATAAAACAATCGGGTGTCATTTTTCTTAAAATTGTCGTCCATTTCCATTATTTGGTCCTTCATATATTTTCTTCGAATCGTTCTTAAAGTCTGGTGGGCCATTTTCCTTAATCTTTGTACTTCCTCTAAATTTTCTGGAGTCTTGTTCCCGTTCCACTTGTGCCAAGCACAATGTCTTTCTTTGATCACTCTTTCACATTGTTCATTCCACCAAGCATGTTTCCTATAAAAGTTCAACGGTGCAATTTCCTGAGCTGGTTCAAGAAGGTTATTAGTAACATCATTCCAATTGGTTGGTATTTTAAGTTTTCCTTGAAATTCTATCCTTTTTTCATTTGTAAGAACCTCTCTATTAATTTTCGGAATTTTAATTCTAGTTGTATTTTGTTTGCGTGTAAAAGGTATGAAATTCATCTTGATTTGAGAAAGGTAATGATCTGAAGTTACATTAATGGATTTTCTGACCTTGACATTTTGAATTTCTTTGAAACAATTTCGAGAGATAGCTACATGATCTAGTTGAAACTCACCCAGCAACGCATTTGGGGAGACCCATGTTTTCTTTTTACTTGGTTTTGCTTTAAAATGTGTGGACATAATCTTTAAGTTTAGATGTTCACAGAGTTTAACCAATCTCTCACCATTCCTGTTGGTTCTATTGTGAGCGGGATATTTACCTATTATATCAGAAAATTTTCTCTCAGATCCAAGCTGAGCATTGAAATCTCCAAGTAAAATTTTTACATGATTAGAAGGAATTTTGAGAATTTCGGCTTCTAACTCGTCCCAAAATTCATCAACTTTCTCTGGATTCATTTTATTATCCTTATTTATAGGAGCATGGGCGTTGATTAGCGTGTATCTCTTATTGAGAGATTTTATAGTTAGAAAAGATAGTCTGGCATTCACACTTCTAAAAGCGATAACTGCGTCCAAAAATTTCTTGTTGACCATAAAAGCTGTTCCAAGATGTGGCATGTTCTTCATCACTCTCTTCCCAACTTTTCCTTTGAAAATTCGGAAGTTGTCAGATTCAAAGGTGTCCTCATCCAAGAACCTGGTCTCTTGAAGGGCTAATATTGTAATGTGATGTCTATGAAGTTCTGTTGTTAGTTGTTTTAATTTTCCAACCTGAATTAAGGAATTCACATTGTATGTTCCAAAAAAATATTTTCTCATTTTCTTGAATCTTGAACTGTTCTTGTGGTGCTCCGATTCACCATAATGTAACCCTAAACTGCTAGGCACCCTGGAATCCGATTTACGCCTAGCATTGTCTTCAGGGTAATCATGACCAATAGAAGCTAAATCCATGATATTAAAGTAAATGTGGGTTGGACAAAGTCCAACGTTATACAACTAAGATTGTGAGTCCTAGAGGTTGCCTCAAGATGTGTTCTGGCTCTTATTTTACGGCTTAAGCCAACCCTCCTCCTTTCTCTGGGCTTGGGACCGGCAACAGAAACTACTGAGCTACTCAATCCACCCAGTAGATCCTGCAGGCGGAGTTTATTATCTTATATATTAAAATAGTTTTCAAAAAATTTCACCCTTTACTAACACTGAAATATCTCGGGAAGTATTTGCGCTACGACGACGTTTGTTGTCTTAAAATGTAATACCCGTCAAGCACCGTCGATTGATACCCACCTTACTTGATTATATCATTCGAGTATTAAAATAATTGCGAATATTACTTCCTTCAAGGTCTCACGAAAATAGAATATCGAATTACTTGATGGACATATTGTCGCTAGGCGACAACGACTAACAGTGTATCATGATATTCAACGCCGCCCCAATAATAAATTAACGTGATATTAACAGAGAGTTCCCTAATTACGTCATGATATCGTTAACTTCTACCTGCTCCACTCGGGCGCTAATGTCGCATGTATCCATACATGATACCGTTAACTTCAACCTGTTCCACTCGGGCGCTAATGTCGCATGTATCCATAGTCTACAATAAGCAGAAGGGGATTCTGTGCACATAATTTAATTAAAACTTCTCAGAGAATGGATTATTTTGAGACAGAAATGCTCATGCATAATCAGAAGTCATTTTGCTAATGACACTTTGAATGACAACAAATACTGTATACGAAAGACAACTAATTTCACGAAGATGCCGCTACAGTTGAATGTTGGAACCACCATTTTGTAT
Organism: Meconema thalassinum; assembly: GCA_946902985.2. Classification (NCBI taxonomy): domain Eukaryota; kingdom Metazoa; phylum Arthropoda; class Insecta; order Orthoptera; family Tettigoniidae; genus Meconema; species Meconema thalassinum. The sequence goes on from OX336388.2 coordinate 1,027,762,075, forward strand.
TGTGTATGCGATCTTTCTGTTATATAGTCTTTGGTCTCACCAGCTACAAACTGTCTTCTTTACGTTTCATCATTCGCCCTTATAGGTTGTGTGCTCAATCAATACAATGAATCATATTATGATGAATGAGAGGCGACACTCAATTACACATGTTATAAAGATTAAAGGTGACGGTAATTGTCTGTTCAGGTCATTGGCATATTGTGAGTACAACAATCAGAGTTTATTTACACAGGTTAGAAAGCGAATTGTAAAACATGTTACAGACAAGTGGAATAATTATTCTTCCATTATTGTTGGCAACAGCGATATGTACGAAACTGCTATCAATACGAGCGATGATTACAAAATGCATATGTCTATGAATGGCGTTCATGGAGGTCATGTTGAGTTAGTTGTCGCTGCTCAAGTTTGCAAAATGGATATTTATTCGTGGATTAGTACTGTCGTATGGAAGGTGACCGGTTAAAATATATACGTCATCAACAAACGAAGTTACGAGTTGATACATATGCCGGTTTAGCAGACGCCTTACATGTACGAGCAGAAAATGAAAATCTCAGAGTCGGTCATATTGTAGTTTTGCCATCTTCTTTTACAGGTAGCCCAAGGGAAATATTGCAAAATTATCAGGATACGATGGCGATAGTGAGGAAGTTTGGAAAGCCAGATTTATTCATTACGTTCACCTATAATACGGGCTGGCCAGAAATACTTAACAGCATTCATCTCTGGGAAACGACTAATAATAGGCCTGATATTGAAGTGAGAGTTTTCCATTGCAAAGTAAAGGAATTGCTACGATTGATTAATGTTAAGGAAATTTTCGGGAAAAGCATATCTAGATACAGTGGAATTTCAAAAACGAGGTCCCCCGCACATCCATTTACCCTTAACATTAACGGAAGATTGTAAGTTTCGAGAAATTTCTGACATTGACAGTGTGGTGTCAGCCGAAATACCAGATCTCGAGGATGAAGCGCTATACGAGTTGGTAAGGCGTCGTATGGTACATGGTCCTCGCAGATCTTTGAATCCTGCTTCAGTCTGTATGAAAGATGGCGTATGTAAGAAAGATTTCCCTAAACAGTTTCAGGAAGAGACCAAAGATAATGCCAATGGTTATCCTTCGTATAGGAGAAGAAATAAGGGACGGATTATTATAAAAACAATTCGGGGCATTGACATTGAAGTCGATAGTCGATTCATTGTTCTCTACAATCCATTTATTTTACTTACGTGCAAGCTCATATTAATGTTGAAATATTCCCAAGTGTTCGGAGTGTTAAATACATCCACAAATATCTAATATATTAAAATCCACAAGTATGTGTATAAAGGTCATGACTGCTGCATTGTTAAAATATGTCCTGAAGGCGAAACGGTTAACTACGATGAAATTACTTCTTTCCTAAATGCTAGATATGTTGGTCCAACCGAAGCCGCACTCAGGATATTTTCATTTCACATGCATGGACAGTCACATTCTATCGTGCGATTACCAGTTCACTTGCCAAACGTGCAAAATATCTATTTTAAAAATAGTTACGCTCCTGATATTTTACTGCAAGCACAGTTGCGCAACACGGAATTACAAGCGTGGTTCAAGTTAAATCAAGATTCGCAAGCCAGAAGTCCGTATATATATCCTGAAACACCAGTATATTACGTCTGGAATAAGAGCAACTGCCAGTGGTAAAAAAGAAAAAATGTTTCAAAAACTATAGGCAGAATGTATAATGTTTCGCCTACAGAAACAGAAAGGTATAATTTACGCCAGTTATTGCTTCACGTCATAGGTGCTACTAGCTTCCAGGATCTACGAACATACAAAGCAGTTGTCTATTCTGCTTTTAAAGAAACAGCTAAGGAGCGAGGTTTGCTGATTGACGATTCTGAAAGCCAGCGTTGTTTGTCAGAAGCGTCACAATTTCAGATGCCTTCTCAGTTACAACTGTTTTCTTACACATGTATCTTTCAGACCCCTTCAAATGTAAGATAGTTATGGGACATTTTCAAGAATTCATTATCAGAAGATTATCTGCAGTTTCACGAACCTAACATTGCATATCAGTTCACTCTTATACATATTTCTAATACATTAAAGCTCCATGATCTTCCCATTACTTCTCTCGAATTGCCAGCTATTATTGATAATTTTCCTCAGACAAATTTACCAATGAATTAATCAAAACTTATTGAGGATCGATTAAGTCGGATGATAAACCAAGCAAATGGAAACCAAGCGGCTATAATTACAGAAATTTTGGGGTTAGTACAAAACAGCAATGAAAGGATGAGTAATGTATATTTCATTGACGGTCCAGGGGGCACCGGGAAAACATTTCTTTACCAATGCTTGATTCATAGTTGCACAAATTTGGGGTTAAATATAGTTTCTGTTGCATGGACTGGTATTGCAGCAATGTTACTACCTCAGGGGCGCACTGTACACAGCCAGTTCAAGTTACCTCTACATTTACATGAAAGTTCTGTATCAGGAATAAAAGTTAACAGCAAGGAAGCTTTTTATATTCGTTCAGTAAAACTTATCGTCTGGGATGAAGCCTCTATGGGTAATAAGCACGCGTTGATGTGTGTAAATCGGTTGCTCAAGGACATCATGAATAACGACGTGCCTTCCGGAGGAAAAATTATTATATTAGATGGAGATTTCATGCTGGTATTGCCTGTTGTGCCTCACGCATCTAAAGCAGCATCAGTCCAAATATCAGTAAGGTTCTCTCCTGTGTGGCTATTGTTCAAAATTTTTAAACTCATCAAAAATATGCGAGCGGATACAGATCAACGTGACTTTGCAAACTTCTTCATACAAATTGGTAACGGTGAATACCCTCACGTTGATGGAGAAAATTCAGAATTAGTCCCACGCTGAAAAATATTTCACGCTTTTCAAAAATAGGGATTTTAGCACCTAAAAATGAACATTGTAAAGAAATCAATGACAAAGTTTTAGACCTAATCCCAGGATCATCGAGAACTTACATCAGTGTGAATAATTTGATTACTGAAGATGAGAGTGAACTTCTACAATTCCCAATAGAATTTTTAGACAGCATAGGCATAAGTGGATTGCCACCTCATATCCTTCCACTAAAAGAAGGCTCAATTGTGATTTTGTGGAGAAATATTAATTTTACCCAAGGTCTGTTGAACGGTACTAGACTGTTGGATTGGAAGATGCATGACAATTGCTTACACCTGGAAATTATTACTGGCGTAAATGTTGGAAAAAAAATGCCTACTCCCTCGCCTTGACCTTACGCTATCAGATACTTCTATGCCATTTTCCTCCAAAAGGAGGCAGTTTCCAGTACGTTTGGCTATTTGTATAACTAACAATAAAGCTCAAGATCAAACACTAGATCAAGTAGGCATTTATTTACCTCAACCGGTGTTTAGGCACGGACTACTTTACTGTATGCCGCACTATCGCGAGCAAAATCCTTTCATGACGTCAAAGTCCAAATAGAACCAAAAGGCAAGCGAACAACAAATGTCGATTGGAAGGAAGTACTATTAGGATTTTGAAACGAATGTTGCGCAGGAGCGCAGACCTCAGCAAACGGGGCACAGATTAAATAACAATTATACTATTGTCCTAAATCGGTGATTACTATCCTACATCCTGTTATTTCATTCCCTCAGTTCTATAACAAAGATATACTCAATCAAATTTACAGCTTAATAAATATTAATTCCTTCTGTGTGAGTTATCTTTTTATTTCTTATCAATCGCCTTTACCTACTATTCTATCTGTAGGGGTGGAGGCGATAGCTGTCTTTACAGAGATGTGCAAATTATTAGATTCGATGTCAGTTTTCCAAAATTGCATTTTTACTTTTCACGGTTTAATGCACTAAGGATGTTTACAAGGCGATGAAATTACTTCAAATGTTTAACCAAGACTCCTATTTAAATTATCATTTAAGAAACTCAAATTAAAATGATTTTTAGAATTTCCACTAACAGAGGACAATTGCAAATTCAAAATGCCACACGTTCCGTTTTTATTACTTCACTCTACTTTACGTGTGAATTTAGAGCGGAGGGATTTGGGGTCTTTTAACTGATGAACGCTATTGAACTATTCAAAGATTCATGAACTAAGCATTGAAATCACCTGAATTGAATTCTAAAGTCAATGAAAAATTGAAAATGGACCCAGCTCAGATATCCCTCGGAATCCAATAATCTGAAAGTTTCCAGAAGCAATTCCTTATGGGAAAAGGTGTAATTCCACGGGAGAGGAAACACTACTAAGTAGGACAACAAAAGAAGTTGGTCAATAAAATGATTTTGAATAAAAGTAATTACGACTATTTAAAATTATTTATTTAATTCTATTCATTTGCACACCTCTATATTGTGCCCATTTCAACAATGAAATATGCAAATCACAGTTTGCCAGCAATGCTCAATCGGGAGTATCGGGTTTCATGGTTTGTTCTCCCACTCTGTGACTTACACACTCTGGACTAATCATAGGATACACTTCTAAAAATAAACAAAAATCCAATCCTACTACTAAAACATTTAATTATCCAAAATATGGCGCTACAAAAATAAAACAAATAAAAATACTGACACTCCACTTCACACTTGTCCAAAGTTGAACAAGGAATTCATATTAAACAATTACAAAATCATAATGACTGGTTTTCCAAAAACCAACAAAACTTCAACTAAGTTTCACTCCCATATGGTGTCAATTCAAATTCTTTAAAATAACGAGCTCCAAATGGCTCGGTTAAGTTTACATACACTGTGTTATCAATTTAATACACATCAATTACTATTTACATGAGTATATCTTTTTTTTTTTTCATAATATCAAAGTATGGCTAATCATCCATTAATTTTGGGCTTCCACAATGCTCATATGTTACCATCACTCTCTCTCAAGCTCACAACTCACTACCGTGATTGGGAAAAATTTGCGTATTCTCGAGCTATAGAAACTACTGAGCAAGTCAAACTTAAGATTACTCCCGGAATCTTAATGTCTCCATAAAAACTCGTGAATCACTGAATTATAGAATAATAAAGTTAGGGAGTTATCATTTTTGTCTTAAAAGACCATTATACCTTAAGAAAGCAACGATCTGAACTCTGCAAGCGATAATAATGGATATAAAGGGACCTCGGTTCAAAGACCGGGTCGTTAAAACAATCTTAAACACTTCTGTGTATTATGACTCAGACAGTCCATTCATAACCTACCGCACTACCAGAGGGTAAGGGTCTATCTTAACTACTTGGCTTGATTTATTGCAGGGAGAGAAGAGAGCCCACAGTATCGCTTTCACAAGGGACTGGCTTACTTCAGCTTTACACAGAGCTGTTTCAAATGCAATTCTCTGAATGACAAGGCTTCTGATACAAAATCATAAAACAACATATTTACGTTCTAACAGACCTTATTCTCTTAGCTTCGGTATAGAATAATTATTATGAAGTGTCCTCATTACCGGGTAAGAAATATTCAATAATACAACCAATATTAAGGGGCTTCAACACGGACGACTCTGAGTTCGATCCTTTCAAATGCCTCGGGAGCAGTATCCCAATTTTGTGGACTTATAACATTAGCGACTTAGGACAGGCCTCGCCTATTACCAGGGCTCATAATACAACATAAATAGCACCCTTTTTTAACATACAACGCACAATGCCTCGTGATCACTATCACAACTTTGAGGGCTTATAACAGTTCATTTACCACGACTAACTGTCCCTCACAATTACTTTTACCGAGCATTTCAACGCATTCCTAGCGTGATAAATTACTTCAATGCGCGACATAGCGCTCATATATTAATTAGCCAAGTTGCCTTCAAAGAACTAAATAAATTCAAAATCAACGTTTGATCTACATCTCAATATATATATTTCTCTTCCTCCCTTTACAATAATCATTTTTACCATAAAGAACATGTATTCATAACATGTATTAATTCATCTAAAGAAGCTCTAAAGCTACCACTTTTCATATAAAATTCACAACATTTATTTATCCACATAATAATTATTATTATTTTTACGCTTGCTTTACCATATTTATATCATTTACCATTTAAACTGATATTTTACTGAATATTTTCCACAAGGGATTCATTTATATTTCACATATTTATTATATTTCTCTCAAATTAATCGTTCAGATCGCGCAATCTTTCTTTCAGCTGTTATTAAACATCCCTACTCTTACTCATGAGGATTATACGCAAATCCTCCCAAAACACATAATAATGAAATAGTTACTCACATGACTGTACGGTCATCGACCGAATTCTCCAGCGATGGAACATTTTCACCCACCAACTTCTTCTTAAGCCATTTTCATGGTTATATTTACACTCAATGACACTTTCTTAACAGCACATAAAATATATACCCTAATCACTTGGAATATAACGAATACCATTTTGTATTTGTTTTCACTTAACACAATACAATTTCACTAAAAATATTACACTCAAAAAATTTCACTATATTTACATTACATAAAAATTTATCACTCTGGCGTTAATTATTCGCCTTACACACGTGATTTCTTTTCCTTTCCCGTTTCCAAGGGTTGCACTATAGCACGTCGGCTTCCTAATCTGAAGAGATGATGGAAAGTCTCGATCGAACTAAACCTCACTGGAGCGGCCGATCTTCTAGTTCTGAGTTTGACTATCGGCTTCTATAACTTTACTGCATGATGTCGTATCTTGCTAGACGCTAACTTGTTCGTCTAAATAAAAGTCTGTCCTTGATGTATTACTATTACGGTCGCTCGAACTGTTTATCGGTGACCTAGTAATTTCCTTGTATTTCTGTTACTTTGGTTCATGGCTTATTGGAGTACTCCCCAATGTTTAACTGTTCATTTGTCCTCCTAGACAAAGCCTGGAACTACTGTGCCCTTGTATATAACAGCGTCGTTATACGGGAATCAATCTTCGGGGCGCGTTCAGTCCGGGTATGCTTTCACTAGAGCTCAAATACCAGACGGCTGCTTTACAAATACAAGGACCATATGCAAAACTACAAACAAAGAAATGAGTGAAAAACAAATAAAATTACCACCCTTTAATAACTGAATAAAAACAACAAAACATAAAAAATATAACATAAACAAAGTCCACCCTGAACTTTACTCCCACAGTACAAGAATTTACACAGATCTGAGTGGCCTAGGAAGGTCCACTCCAAAGAAATAAAATTGTGGATCAAAATTCCACTTGTCTGATTAATATGTATGCACGCGTATAACTACGCTAGAGAAGAAATAAGTACTTTTGATGGAGATTTGCTCACAGATGGAACAGCCAATATGCTTGCAAACCCCCATACTGCAAACCATTATTATGGCTCTATGGGACACACTCGTAGAATAACATACCAAAAATTATAATTTTACTGACACACGCAACCATTTAAAATTTGTAAACTAATTGATCTCCATCGAGATCGCAGTGAGTCAGGAAACTCCCAGCAAAACAGAAGCTTGCCCAATGGCTCAAATTGCTCAACACAGACATGACAACAACGTGACCGAACATCGAGACCATCCGAGGTCAATGAACATGACAATAAACAAACAAGAAATAAGATGCCTAAAACCCGCTGATATTTACATGAAATAAAAGCATGGATAAGCTAACACGCTGGGAATCGATCGATCAAAACGCGAACAGCACCCATTTACCGATTACATTTTTTTTATCATTAAACAGGCTTTATTTTAATATATAAGATAAACATTTACGAAGAACGGAAACCTGGTCCGTGAATACTAATGAGCACAGCTTGCTCCCTATCTGATGGAGTGCGCCGGGTAGAAATACCTTCACTTACCACTCATTAACATCTGTGTTCAAACCAGCCCTCCTTGTTGAAGCTTTGAGTCATGCTATTTATAACAAGAGACTGGATAGTCCCGTTACGCCACCTGTTAATCGCGACACAAAAATTCACACACTTCTGCCAATTTCCAATGAATTGCAAGAACATCGTAGAAGGGGATTCCAACATTTTCCTCGCAAGGATTAAATGCTTATCCTGGACAGAGCTTCAGACAGAACCAGAGTTCCCGAAAACTGCTATCCCATAAAACACATATTTGCAGACTCAACAGAGCTTTTGGGCCGAACACAACACATCTCTACCACGGGCAGACACTCCAATCAAATATCCCTAGAGTTTGTGTACCACGACACTAAAAGAGAAACTTCACCAACAAATAAAGTAATTGGGCAGATGACCCCTCACTTAACAAAAATGCAAGAAACGGCAATTAACACACAAGCCTGTGTAACAATAAAAATCTATACAATACCAAGATTTCCCACCAATTCTATTATCTACTCTAGTTAATTCAGTTTCGCTTCTGTTATGATATCGGTTCCCAATTTGCATCGATTAGCCGCGCATTTTACGGTAGCGACACGCACTCGAGTACGCTTGCCCCGTGTACTTGACATCAACAACAACAACAAAAATCTTCACACAAATAAAATACATGCCACGTTGCTCATGAACTAAACTAATGTGTGTCAGTACCACAAAGCATCTACAATAAAACACGAAGACAAAAATTAAAATAAAAAAATCATATTTACACAAAATAATATGTTCCCACAAAACCATAACCAGTTTGTCAAATAAATCAATTATTTCAGCACTCATTCCTCTTTCTGCGTCGTCTCATCGAACATCGCCTGACATTCTCTCTCCAAAGTGTTTAGCTCATCTCAGACCACATGGAGCCGAAGAAAAGTTGGTTCGATGTCTTTCTCTGGGTCTGGAGTTCCATCTTGACGTTGAATAACAATAAAAATAAAATGTTATTTATAGTCACACGTAATTCTCTATCTAAATTTTGCCAATAGCTACTTCTTTCACCATTTTTCTAGTGCAAAATTAATCGTAGACTTTCCCTAATAGTTGTAGTCGTGGGAGACTACTAAAATTTTACAGATACACAAATTTTACACTCAGCTGTGCGCACACAACTTCATTATAATGTTTTCAATAATGACTCTAACTCTGATAAATTTAACACAGTATACCTTCACGGTATCGAAAAGAATAAGTGATCACCTCACGGTGTCACCAAGAATCAACCTCGTCGTCACTCAAACGACAGTATTTATGTGAATTTAGCAAAAGGACGGAGGGAGAGGGAAATCTATCACTAACTTCTATAATAATGCGATTATTGGCATGCAACAGGTATCAAACAGTTTGGAATATTATACAGGTCACAATGGGCCTATCGTGCTCTGGAATCGATCATAGATTTCTTTAATCCAATCTTTCCCGCTTTCATCTTCAAGCCGGTGTCAGACGCTCCCTTGGCGCTAAAATAGGTGACCCTCCCTGATTGGTAGTTGATGACGTCAATATCGCAGTTTAGAACAGAAGCCTCTGTCCTATGATTGGTTGAAAGTTCCTCTCGTCTCTCTCATCCAGCAACTATCTTACTCGTAACGCTAGGGTGACAAAGAAATTACGGTCTGAAATGAGTCAGGACCCCAACACACCTTTGTCTGATAATGTATCTGTCAAACATTCCGATCTCGTCACTTCTTTGTTTCAGGACTGGGCACGTTCAAACGTACTGTCTCCACATAAGCTTGACATTTCGCAATCCAGTCTGGCCTTCCTGTATGATTCTGGCAGTAAAATCAGAATATAATGAAATGAATAATTAGAATCATTAATATGCGTAGCTTATTAAGGGTTCACTACAATTCCTAATTTTTATCGTGCTGCGCTCTAGTTCCCTCGAATCAGGAACACTAGGCGTTACTATTTCGTTCTACCCTGATCTGGTTCCTTAACATTGTGGTGTTTGAAGCCATATTTTCAGTGTTGCCTTAGTAAACAAGAGTTTAGTGCTTTTCAGTCGGTCAACACGAATGTACCCAAAAGAGATGGGTTATGCCCTAATCCTGAAATAAATTACATGAGATTAATAAAACACTAGGATGACCAGTTTCGATCGTCAAGTGATCATCATCAGATCCATTACACTTAGGCTACAAAATCTATGTTTGAAATACAGGTGAAAATATTTACAATATGTACAATTATTTAGTTGCAGTATTGGTACTGCAACTGTCAGTGTATGCTAAATGCAGTATATATGTTAGGTGAAATGCTAAATGGTGATAGCTATCCGGAGATTGTACTTTAGAGAGAATATATGGTTGTAAACTATGGTTAAACTATAAAACTATAAACTATAAACCACCGCAGTCGACCGCACAGCGAGTTCCAGTGAGCACGAAAACTGCGAGTAGCTGTAATACGGAAGACAATCAGATAAGTAGTTAGCCAAAAATTTTATAGTTTAACCATAGTTTACAACCATATAATCTCTCTAAAGTACAATCTCCGGATAGCTATCACCATTTAGCATTTCACCTAACATATATACTGCATTTAGCATACACTGACAGTTGCAGTACCAATACTGCAACTAAATAATTGTACATATTGTAAATATTTTCACCTGTATTTCAAACATAGATTTTGTAGCCTAAGTGTAATGGATCTGATGATGATCGCTTGACGATCGAAACTGGTCATCCTAGTGTTTTATTAATCTCATGTAATTTATTTCAGGATTAGGGCATAACCCATCTCTTTTGGGTACATTCGTGTTGACCGACTGAAAAGCACTAAACTCTTGTCTGGTTCCTTAACGTAGATATAACTGTCTATTTCACTTTCCTTGGGTACTTCGAAACCTTATGATGCGTTGGTTCTTTAACTGAACTATTATATTCGAGTACCTATCGCCTGTTATTTCTTAAGTCCACAGCCTAAACTCTGACTGTACTAGTAAACTTTAACGATAATTGTTCCTGCGTGCAGCGACTAAGCGCTCACTAAAATAACTTCTTGTACTTTGTGACACAATATCACGCTCTCTGGCGTCTTTTATAACTGAATGTACTTTGATGCAGCACTCCTGCACTAGGAGTTTGCTTGTAGCTTGTCTTGTAGTTGATGCTTCAACGTCACGCTCCTCTGGGTGACTGATACTTTGCGAAACAGTACCGTGCTCTCAGGCACCTATGGTAGACTGAATTTTTGCTGCGATGCAGCACCTCCGTACGAGGTCTGTTGTAAACTGCATTTGTTGACTGAAACAGAACCATGCGCTCCCGCGCCCTTGGTAAACTGAATTGTTGCTGCGAAACAGTACCATGCGCTCCCGCGCCCTTGGTAAACTGAATGTGTTGTGACACAGTGACGCCCACTCGGGCTGTCGGAAAACTGCATGCTCTTCCTGGCACCTCCAGGGTTTTTATCCAAATCGGCGGCAAAAAGATCAAATCCGCGTCTTCTCCAGCACTAACTTCTGAAGTAATTGTCGTATAATTTAGAAAAATATATCTCTGGAAAGCTATTGTTAGGTAGATTTCATTAGAAAGCTAACTATTGCAATGGGTACCATGTTTCGACTTCCGGAAAATTTCGACATATCTTCGCGTTTCACATCCCCCAGACCCCAAAACCACCGTCAGTTCAAAAGTTTATATATAATTTATGTATATATGTATCTATCTATCTATCTATCTATCTATCTATCTATCTATATATATATATATATATATATATATATATCAGTTTCTTGTGGACACGATAACTGCCGTAATTTTGCACCAATCACTTTGAATTTTTTACATAATATGTATCCCTATACAATCTCGGTCGAGTTCGTTAATGTGCAAAATCGGTCGAAGGGGGTGAAAATGGGGGGCTTTTTTCGAAAAAGTGAAATTTTGCTATAACTCTCTTAATACGTGAAATATCGAATCCATTCAAAGTTCATAATATATGTCGGATAAGTGCCAAAACTTTATGTCAAATAAGTTTTTTGATAGCACAAACCATTGACCAAAGGGGTGGAAAAAAGTGGGTTTTTCGGGAAACATTAATCATATCTCTCTTAATAGGCACAATATCAAAACCGTACAGAATGGAAAATATTCCCCTAATAATTACCTAAAACTTTTGTCTGAAAGATTTTTTGATATGACCCACCATTACGCCAAGGGATGAGAAAATTGATTTCGGAACTTTAAACAAGTAGTTCCGTGAAGAACTATACAGCCTATTTTCATAAAATCCTACTTAGGTTAATTGCCTCTATCTACATACAAAATTTCAGTTTGATTGCTGTAATAGATTCGTAGATATTGAGAACCGACTAAATATTTCGGATGGTCGCCATGTTGGATTTTATAAATGTAGGTCCTAGTGTTAAGTACTGTTACATGAAGATTATTGTGTACGTGTAGCATTCAAACTTCAATCGCACGATTAGAACACAGAAAGTAACAAGGAGAATCTAAAATTTCGCACAGCTGCCATCTTGAGGTTATGGAAACAATTGAAATAAATTAGATGCCAGTGGATTAACGTTCGTATAAGGATTTACAGTACCAAGTTTCACTGCACTCGGACGGTTAACTTGCGAGAAACGTCCATGTGAATATTAATATTTCGCGTCGCCGCCATGTTGGATTTGTGACCACCATGTTATTTAAAGTCCTATAGGTGAACTTAAGTTCATGGCCCCTATGAACATAAAACAATTCAGTTTGATTACTATAATAGATTAGTAGATATTCAGAGCCGTCTAAATATTTCGGATGGTCGCCATGTTGGATTGTTAAATGTATAGACCATAGAGTCATGTACCATTAAAGGAAATTTATTACGTAGGTTCATTATTCAAACTTTCACATCGATCGCATGATTACGACACAAGGAATAAAAACTTAATTTTAAAATTCGCCAAGACGCCATCTTGAGGTTATGTAAACAATTGAACTAAATTAGATACCAGTGCATTACAATGTGTATAAACATTTCCTGTACCAGATTTCATTGCGGTTGGAACATTAAATCGCGAGAAAGATCTATTTAAAATTTTCAAATTCGCTTGGCCGCCATGTTCGTTTTGTAGTTAACTGGTTTTTGAAAGTCATAAAGATGAACTTCCCGTAGTGCCCTTTATCTCCGTACAAAATTTCAGGGTGATACCGCTAATAGTTTCAGAGATAAAGAATGCCGATGAAATATTTCACACATCCGCCATCTTGTGGTTATGTAAACAATTGAACCAAGTTAGATGTAGGTGCATTACAATGTGTATAAACTTATACTGTACCAAGTTTTATTGCGTTTAGTTGGTTAAATCGCGAGGAACGTCTATTTCAAAGTCGCAAATTCGCATGGCCGCCATGTTGGTTTTGTAGATACTAGATTTTCAAAAGTCACATAGGTGAACTTCTAGTAGTTCCCTTTTATCACCGTAAAGAATTTCAGAGTGATATCGGAAATAGTTTCGGAGATATTGATTGCTGGTGAAATATTTCGCACAGCTGCCATGTTGGATTGGTAAGGCGTAACGAAATTTGAAGGGCACGGTCGGGGTCGTCCGAAATAGTGCTATGAACTTACCGTGTTTCATTGAAATCACTCTAGCAGTTTAGAATTTATTAGGGACACACGCACACACACACTCCTCCCACACACACACACACGCACACGCACACACGCACACACACACGGACAAAAGGTGATTTCATAAGCCTATTTTTTCAAAATTGAAAATAGGCTAAAAATAAAAATGAAAATGGAAATGATAATGCAAATGAAAACGAAAAAGAAAAAGGAAAAAATAAAATAAAAACAAGTAGTTCCGTGAAGAACTATACAGCCTGTTTTCATATATCCTACATAAGTTAATTGCCTCTATCAACATACAAGATTTCAATTTGATTGCTGTAACACATTCGTAGATATTTAGAACCGACTAAATATTTCGGATTGTCGCCATGTTGGATTTTATATATGTAGGTCCTAGAGTTATGTACTGTTACATGAAGAAAATTGTTTACGTGTAGCATTCAAACTCCAATCGCATGATTAGGACACAAGAATTAAAAACGAGATTTTAAAAGTTCGCACAGCTGCCATCTTGTGATTATGCAAACAATTGAAATAAATTACATGCCAGTGGATCAACATTTGTATAAGCATTTAACATGCAACGTTTCACGGCACTCGGATAGTTAATTCGCGAGAAACGTCCATTTAAATATTTATACTTCGCGTCGCCGCCATGTTGGATTTGTGCTCACCAGGTTACTGAAAGTCCTATAGGTGAACATATGTTCATAGTCTCTATGAACATAAAAAAATCAGTTTGGTTGCTGTAAAAGATTCATAGATATTGAGAACCGTCTAAATATTTCGGAAGCTCGCCATTGAGGATTGTTATATGTATAGGCCATAGCGTTATGTACCATTCAAGGACAATTATTGCCTAGCTTCATTATTCAAACTTTCACTTCGATCGCATGATTACGACACAAGAATAAATCCTTCATTTTAAAATTTCGCACAGCCGCCATCTTGAGGTTATGTAAACAATTGAATTAAATTAGATGGCAGTGCATTACAATCTGCAAAATCATTTACTGTACCACATTTCACTGCGCTCAGAGAGTTAAACCACGAGGAAAGTCTATTAAAATATTTCAAATTCGCTTGGTCGCCATGTTCGTTTTGTACTGTACAGGTTTATGAAATATACATAGGTAAACTTGTATCAGTACCCTTTATCACCGTACAAAATTGCATGATGATATCTGTAATAATTTCGGAGATATAGAATGTCAGTGAAATATTTCGCACAGCCGCCATTTTGAGGTTATGTAAACAATTGAACTAAATTAGACGCAAGTGCATTACAATTTGTATAAACATTTGCTGTACCAAGTTTCATTACGTTTAGATAGTTAAATCGCGAGAAATGTCTATTTAAATGTCTCAATTTCGCTTGACCGCCATGTTGGTTTTGTAGTCACCAGGTTTTTGAAAGTCTCATAGGTGAACTTCTAGTAGTGCCCTTTATCACCGTACACAATTTCAGGGCGATATCGGTAATAGTTTCGGAGATATTGGATGCTAGTGAAATATTTCGCACAGCCGCCATGTTGGATTGGTGAGACGTAACAAAATTTGAAGGGCACGGTCAAGGTCGCTGGGAATAGTGCTATGAACTTACCGAGTTTCAATGAAATCGCTCCAGCCGTTTAGATTTTATTAGGGGACACACACACACACCTCACACACACACACACACGCACACACGCGCACACACACACGGACAAAAGGTGATCTCATAAGCCTATTTTTTCAAAATTGAAAATAGGCTAAAAATGCCAAGTGCCATCAGAGGTTACCATAACAACGCTTTTAAATTGATAAGGGAAGATCTATCAGAGGTTGCCAAGACAACGCCATTGACGAGATCACATTCATTTTTAGCCCAATTTTCACACTTACAAAAATGAGGAAAAAGTAGACTTATAAGATATATCCGGGAAAATGTGTCTGTCCTTCTGTCTGTCTGTCTGTCCTTCTGTCTGTCTGGCTGTGTGTGTGTCCCCCCCCCCCCCTCCCCCCTCCCCCCCCTATCAACTCCTAAACGGCTGCAGCAATCGAAACCAAATTTAGTATGAGTAAAGATGTATACCGGAATATCTCAGGCCCATATTTGAAAAAGTTGCCAGTGCTACCAACTGCTAAAAAAACGCAATAGAAATTTGAGCTCCATGCTGGATATCTTGGAAGGTATACACGGGAGCTATTCTAAAATTGGCACACATGTAGATAATACTATTTCAGTTTAATTTCCAGGTGGCCATACATGACAGCGTTGCCAAAATAATTTTAAGCCTTCTGATAAGTCCAATTTTTAAATGCATATAACTTCTACACTATCAATTGGATTTCAACCAAATTTTTTATGTAATATGTGTACATAAACATATATGACTGAGTGTATTCTTAAGAGCCACCAGAGCTGCCAACTGTTAATAATTGCTCTCTATTTTGTATCCAAATATATCAGAAAGTATGCAAGCCGACAGCTTTAAACTATGCACACGTAAATTACCCGACATTTTACATTAATTTGGAGTAACTTATATACGTCAGTTCTACCAACATGATTCTAAGCCTGCTGATAGGACCAATTTTTAAATACATGTAACTTCTATACCAACAAATGGATTTCATCCAAAATTGGCTCAAAAATATATAATATTTCAGATTATTTCTGACCATCACTCGCATGATATTGTTGCCAACATGCTTTTACGTGTACTAATAGATCCAATGTCTAAATCCATGTAACGTCTTTTGGACTTCAACCACATTTTGTATTCTGTACCTTAGGAGATGGAAGTAAGAATATATTCAGTCACCAGAGCTGCCAACTGCATTGCTCTATTAGGCTACATTATGCCTAGTATACCTTATTTCGAACTAATTAAGACATTTCGATATTACCCACTTAATTTCGTCATTATTCTAGATAGGTTCATATACTGTAGATTAATCTATGGCATGAATCTTAATTTTAAGAAAAGTAGGATCTTTAGTTCGTCACGGAACTTCTTGTTCCATCTGACTATGAGGGAAGCGGCTAACTGGTAGCATGCTGAACTTCTATGCCCAAGGTGCTGGTTCAAAGCCGGACAAAGTCGCCGGATTTTCTAAGAGCGCTAAAAATCCGTCAGCATGCTTTCCATCGGAGGGGAAGTTACAACGTTCGTTGCAAGTTGCTGGTTGCGGTGGCATCTAGCAGCCAAGTTCACAGCTAGGTGTCGTTGACGTTAGTATTTGGTACAAAATTAGGTACTACTACTTAAAATTGACCGTCTGCAGACCTTACTTGAATTACAGACTAATGCAGTCATCACAAATAACACCGTTTATCAGACAGATTCTACACACACCCAATGTATACGGGGTTACATGACCACCTTGTCGCAGCCCCTAAACTGAGGAACCAACCAACATCTCTGCGGGAGATAAAATTTTGCGTGAAGAAGTAACAGACTGTTAGATAGTTACACATTAGTTCCAAACCTTGCATAAGGACAGTGTGATCACAAGTATAAAAATTAACCCAAAATGACAAGAAGGTTACCATCCCCATAAGACAGTAAAATGTTAAAAGTATGCATAGAAAGACGAAAAAATTTTAACTAACCTCCAATTGTAAAATACTTTCTCGCAATAAATGAGGTGTGATCCTCCTACGAAAACCTGCATATTTTGCCTATTATAGCCTATCCCCTAGTTTGCCCGGTGAAATCTACCTCCGCCTTCCGGAGTGCCGAGAGGAATTTTTTAAACGTAAACTGGTTTCTTTGATCATGAAAATCGATCATACCATTCCAAGATATTAAATAATTTGGCTCCTCTGATGTGTGGGTGGTGAGGTTTATTTTTCCATCTCTACCCACTCTGGGCTCAGGGAATTACTAACTACGTCATGCCACGTCTGCAGTTCTTTCCTGTGCAAATATTATAAATTTTTTCCCCACACAAAAATCTCTATTCCAAAATGATCAACAATAATGTGTTCCTTTCATTAATTAAATGCTCGCAAATGGCCTAATTCTAATTATTTCTGTTCTTGCGCCATTGAAAGGTTGCCATTTTATAGCTGAGTAAGGTCTATTTCCGAAACTCATTCTCTCTTACTCGTCGTGGAAAGTTTTTCTCGTTCTATTAATAATCATGCGCCAGCTCCTTATCGATGCGTCAAGCATGATCTCACGTCCGCATGACTCGTGGTCACCCATTCTTGCGCCACATTATAACAGCCCACTTCTTAAAATCTTTCCAAGTCATTCTAAAGACTGCATTATTTCCTCTCTTCTTTTGCAAATAAATTATGGATTCGACGCTTGAACCAATTGCAGATGGGTTTAATATGTTAACCAAGAGTTACATCCCTAAATTCAAATAAAAGAGACCCATCTTTTAGTTTAAATGTATACCAGCGTTCATAAGTAGACAAAACACCAAATTGTACCGCTGTAGCCTTAAATTGTGTGGATATCTCTATCTACTTAGTATAAAACAAAGTTCCCAATTCTTGGATGTAACGGGTAATCTCGAAAGCAACTTGATGGATTTTGATGCGGTTTTCACCATTCTGTAAAGGATTTCTCGATGAAGGATTAGGTAGAAAAACATTTATTTATGACCAAAGAAGCCGAGCATTTATGATTTCTGTGAATTGAGTTGAAGAAAAACCTAACGTCCATGTGTCTTAAAAAAATCGATATTCTCTGAGAATTGTTCAGCATGAAAAGTTCTGCACGAAAGTCCGCGACAGTTCCTACATCGACCACTGTAAGTGTTTTTACGTTTCCATTTCTTCCAGCAAACTCCATTCAGTGGAAATTTAAATTTCTATATTCAGAGTGAGTTTACGAGCTTGCGAGCGACCTATCACCCTACCTTCAACCAGCATCAAACTGCCGAGTCGTGTCGAGTTAATTTTTCAGAGAAGAGTATAGCTTATGTGTTTGGAGTTAGCTGTTCACCTCGGCCTGACATCCGTGCGCCTTTTAAGCTTACGCAGGGTAAATAGTGGGACACACACACAGAGGACAGGCAGACACCCACACATTTGATCTCATAGGTCTACTTCATCATTTACCCAAAAGCGACGGTACTGTAAATGTCTGTTCAGGTCACTAGCATGAAGACATGCAAATGTCATATGGACAGAAGTGCTGTAGGATTGTTGAAGTGAATGCTGCGGAGCAGCACGGGTCTTCTAGTTATTATTATTATTATTATTATTATTATTATTATTATTATTATTATTACTATTATTATTTATCATAACTATTATTATTTATTAATAAGTCAGTATATTATTTATTATTACTATTATTAGTATTTATAAGAAGATGACAAGTTTCGCGCACAAGTGAGCATCATCAGATCCAAAATAAAAACAATTCTTCAAGATAAAATACTAGCTCTACAAACCACTGCCATAGCGTATGGAAGGGACCTCTTCCATACGCTATGCCACTATCAAAGCCAACAAAGTCAAGCACAAACAGACGCGATTCTCCTAACCAACCCTCCAAGGCGCGACAAAATCTAGTTCAAGTTCATGTTAAATTTAATACAGGCTATATCACCTATTTAACTCATTCACAATTACTGCACATTTGTATTAATATTTCTAGTTTTCGAGCTTGTCACTTATAGTAGGGGAGCCCAAGAGGCTAAATGGGGATTTACTCAAGCGTCGTGGGGACCTTTTGAATTGTGAAGATTAGATACTAAAAAGAAAAAAAGGTTATATGTTGTATTCCCTATTCACTGGTTGGGGGAGCGTGTACAGATTTTCAAAAAAGTAAAAAAAAAAATACTCACAACGAAATACTTGGGCGCTTCAGATATTAATAGTGTACGCGCCCCACTTGTTTCTGATAACGGAGGAATATTAATCTGCCGGTTTGCATGGTGGAGGTGGCCGTACGAAGGGGTTGAAAATGGGAAAAAGAAATATTCGAGTGCGTCAGATATTCTGAAGGGATGTTAAGTAAGCCCTAAAGGAGCTCCTATGCAGACGACTGACGATTTGAACGCGACCAAAACTCATGGCCGATTTTTCAAAATGGAAAAATAAATCGTGACATTGAAATACTCGAGCGGGTCAGATTAATATGCAGACGGTTCAGGTTGATGTCCTTGTCATGCTGACCCATAATCTGATAATTATGTGGAGGAATTTCCTTAATCTGAGGGTTTGAAAAATAATTTTCAATTTTCCTTTTAATTAGTGAATGTAATAAATACAATTAACAGAAAATAATAATATATATATATATATTTAGAAGAAAATGGTGTAATGAAAGAAAAAAGAAAGATTGAGAAGAGACGAGAGGCGCGGAGTGGGAAATATACCCAGTTCTCAGGAGCTGTACGCACCGCACTTTATTGTTGCGTTTAACTATTTCGGCTTGTGAAAATCGGCAGATTATATTATTCCCGTTATCCTTGAATGATTTCCTTCAAAATGAAAACAAAATTAACAGCGCTAGAGAATGTCCAGGTGACTTTTTTTTTTCTTTCGCAACTTTGTGACTCTCCTATTTCCTTACGTCACGAGCAAATCGTCAGATTATTGAAATGCACACTTGCCTTAATATGACGCGCTCGAGTTTTTCTAACGTTCGATGCTTTTTTACTATTCCGATCGGCTGCCCTAATCGCACGACCCCATATAAAGGGTTCATGTATGGTGGGGGTACTTAACAGGGTGCAAGGTTTCCCCCCTTATGTTATTCTGCCGTGCTTGAGTAAATCCCTAAATCACCGCTTGGGCTCCCCTACTATTAAGGGTAGCTCAGAAGTAGTAGCCAAACCTTCGTGGATTCGTTGGTGGAGGACGACTGTTTGTGGATGGCTTTGTGATTCTCACTCTTCCAACTTTGTAGATGAAAATGAAAATCCACAGCCTGTTTCCAGTCTCCGACCGGGTCAGGAATGGAATGAATGAAGCCCCTATCTAGCGGCGAGGATATGAAATGTGCCGGCTGCCGAGGCCTGACGCACTCCGCTGGGACAATGATTAAATGAATGACAGATGGGATGAAATGATAGTGGAGATTGTTGCTGGAATGAAATTTTTGACAGGGAAAACTGGAGTACCCGGAGAAAAACCTGTCTGCCTCCGTTTTGTCCAGCACAGAACTCACATGGAGTGACCGGGATTTGAACCTCGGACCCAGCGGTGAGAGGCCGGCGTGCTGCCGCCTAAGCCACGGAGGCTCTTAGATATTAAATAAATAGTTCATTTTAGGGCGCTTAATGCTTTAGTATTTTACAGTGGTAGGCCTACTAGGCGAACTTTATTAACATTTTGTGGCGCTTTGAAGGGCCGCGTCCGTTTTTGATTGACTTTGTGGGCTTTGGTAGTGTTTTGTAGAGCTATTATGTCGTGTGCATTTGTTATTTTTTTAAATCTGATGATGCTCGCTGGACGAGCGAAACAAGCGAGCATCATCAGATCGAAAAAAAGAACAAATTTACAAGATTAAACAGCATCTGAACCAGCCTCATATATCAACAAAGGTAGGGCATTCATCGGACTGCAGACACTCCATCCTCTTCGAAGAGACGCAACTAATGTTTTTTTATAGTGGCCTCTTGAGAGGCCGAGTGCAGATCTTTCTAGTCGACGCCCGTGGGCGACCTGCGGGTCGGGATGAGAGATGGAATGGATGGAGATGAATGAAACTGGGCAAGGATGTGGAAGTAAGCGGCCGTGGCCTTTCAGATGGTACCGTCCCAGCATTTGCCTGTGGTGTTGAAAATGGGACGCCACGGAAAACCATTTCAAGGACGGCCGACGGTGGGGCTCGAACCCACGCGTCTACCGAGTCAGCAGAGAGCTTGGTCCCATGACCTAACGCTGCTCTTCAGCCAGCGTAGCCACTGCTGTCGGTACGCAAATAATAATCTCCGACAGCCACGTTTACTGCAGAAAATCTGAGGCCATAGAAATGTGCAATTAGTATACAATGCCATTATGGTGTTTGAATCCATTAGGAGGCTCACATATGTTACAATATTCGATGAACACAGACAGTCAGGAATGCGATGAGGAGGAAACCTTGGATTGTAAGAGATAACGAACACACAGGAAATTCCTCGCAGTTCAGTACAGGCAGTGATGATTGAGCTGCCCGCATCCGGACTGCAAACCACTCAAGCAGCTAAGTTCACAATCCACTCTAACCTGACCATTTAACACCAATCACATAATCACACTAAGCAAGCAATTGTGAAGATCAATCACTACTTTCAGTATCTTAACACCGGGTGAGTTAGCCGTGGTCGTTACGGCATGACTGCTGGCAGTCGCTCACATCCGGGAGGCGAGGAGGTTCGAATCCCCCCGCCGGCAACCTTGAAGATGGTCTTCTGTGGTTTCCCATCTTCCTTCCAGGCAAATGCCGGGGTTGGTCCCTAACCATAGGCCACAGCCGCTACCTTCCAACTCCACGTCCTTCCATTCCAACTTCCCTCCCCAACGGTACTTGTAGCTCACCCATCGGGTGTCCGTCTCGAAGCAGCTACAAAACTGGCGAGCCGAACATGTCCTCGGACACTCCCGGCACTAAAAGCCATACGCTAAAAAAAAGTATCTTAACAACAATAACACATATAACTAACAAATATTGCCTAGTTATGTTGGTTTAACTACCACTGCAACTAAATAAGTGTACATATTGTAAATACTATCACCCATACTTGTGGTCATTGATTTAACAGCCTAAGTCAAATGACGAATGAAACTGGTCACCCAATTGTATTTATTAATCTCATGGGTTTTTATAGGATTAGGAAATACCCAATACCAAATTGGTTACAATCATGTTGACCCACTGAAAAACATTAATTTCGATATCAATTAATTTAATAATTGCAGCCAAGTAGCCATACATAGCAGGAGGAATACATACATAATTTAAAATGCATAATTTAGTTTATGTTCGACCCTGACTATTATATGTCAGAAAACTGTGCTACAATGAGGCTCATTATAACACTATTTTTCATTATAAAACAGTTTCTCCCACCAATCAGAGCTCAAGAAACAGTTGTTTGACCAATTAAATAAGGACAGCATCGCACTTGCGCTGAGTTCCACGGCCTTCTAATTTAAATTTCACTGCGTGGCCTAGTGTCATAGTAGGGTAATCGAGGAGGCCATGGTCAAATACAAGGCATTATCTGCGTCTCATGTGCTCTGTTCAGTACATAAAACTGGCAAAATCTCGACAGATATTTATGAATATTTATGTTCGAACATAAAATAGTTATAATAATTATCGTCGAACATAAACAATCGTATGGAACTCGGCTATAATGGTAATTAAGACACTCGTATGGAAATTATAAAACTCGCATATGCTCGTTTTATAAACATACTCTTGTCTTAATTATTGCCATTATAGGCTCGTTGCATAATTATTATTATTATTATTATTATTATTATTATTATTATTATTATTATTATTATTGCCTTTATTGGTGGCGCAGTTAGGGCTCTTGGCCCTCTCTTACACTTAACCACATTAATACAATACAATAAACATATCATGGCGACAAAATTAAACAATAATAATTGACATTGATCATGACTTTCACACTCTCATTCACTCATCCAGTCACACTTGTTGTCGGTCAGCAATGTTCAGCAGGCTGCCCCAGCAGGTGGTCTTGAATTTTGATAGTGAGGTGATACCCCTGACACTGGCTGGAAGGGTATTCCACAGTCTAGACCCCACCACATGAAAAGAGTTGTTGTATATAGAGGAGCGATGAATAGGAATGGAGAGGGAAGAACCAGAGCGTGTATTATTACCATGGAAAGAAGACAAGTACTTGAATTTATTTGATAAGTATAGTGGTCTGTCTTCAGACTAATCGGAAAATCTGGACAAGAATGTGATATGATCGACGTAGTTCAGGTTTCAGCCAGGAAAGAGCGCAATAATAGGGAGTGATATGTTTATCATAGCTCAGAACGTAGATAAATCGTATGCAAGAGGTCAGAGCTCGTTGAAGTTTCAAAGTTAATATTTTGGTTGCGTCTACAAGAATAACGTCACAGTAGTCAAGAATAGGAAGTATTAGTGTCTGTATGAGTAGGATTCTTACTTTAAATGGTAAATGTACTATTTCATCACTGAATTTAATCACTGGTTTTGGTCATTTCTTGCAATTTATTTTTATATCTTTTAGCGTATGGCTTTTAGTGCCGGGAGTGTCCGAGGACATGTTCGGCTCGCCAGAGTTTGTAGCTGCTTCAATGCGGACAGCCACGGGGTGAGCTACAAGTACCGTCGCGTGTGGAGTGTTGTCTGGAGAGGAAAGTGTGAACGTAAGGATGAGGAATTGGAAGTTAGAGGCTATGGCCTATATAATAGTTAGGGACCAACACCGGCATTTGGCTGGAAGGAAGAGGGGAAACCAGAGAAGACCATCTTCAAGGTTGCCGGTGGGGGGGATTCAAACTTCCTCGCCTCCCGGATGTGAGCGACTGCCTGCAGACACGCCGTAACGACCACGGCTAACTCACCCGGTATTTCTAGCAATGTAACACATGATATTTATCACATTTATCACAATGGGCATATATTCGTGATCGCTGACTAAAATTCACCATGCAATTATTAATATTGAAAATGGTTTCAAAGCTCTCTATGTTGCTTAACGTTCAATGGGCAATATTCTCTTCCACAGTACAGCATGATATGAATTAAAGTGGCATATCATTGATCGAGAACTCGAATCCAATCTGCAAATATGTGACGGGCCGAACCAATGCCACTAAATAAATAGCACAATGTGCATCTCAATCAGCCTTCTAAATCAACAATAGCAGAACATTCACTGCTGACACTCGATCCTCCGCTATTAAACTCAATCCCTAGCTCCCGACAACTACTTTTACTGGAGGAAATTCAGAGAAGCCATAGAGATATCTAAGCAGCTCAACAATTTCAAGCGTGACCAAGACGTGTATCTCTCCAATGTCTGTGAATATTACACTTTTCAGGCAAAAGGAATGCTTAAGGTATATCTGTAAGATTATTTAGTTTCATTTCCATTAACTCGGCTTAACCCATCATAGGACCAACCGATTATCATAAAGCCAGTTTATGTTATCAAAGGTGTTGATTTTGATTTTTCAGTAAGAAAGGAATTTCCTTCTGGAAGAGTTAATTTTTCCAAAGACAAATATCATTTCTGTATTCTTTAGAACTACGGTGCTGGATAAAATTTTGAAACTAAAAATGAAAAGTAAATATAAATATTAGAATTTAAGAATTATATAATCCTATATAAATAAATTAAAATTCATTTCTAAATCAAAAATAATCAGAAATAACTTTACAATATATTATGAAAAAATCAATTTGAAGAAATAAGTATAAACATAAAAATAAAAATACAATTCAAAATGGCCTAAACATAAAAATTAAAAATAGTCAAAATAGCCTAATTTAAAAAAATAACATTTAAAAATGAAAATTAAAAACAAAACTAATATGGAAATGAAAATCCACAGCCTACTTCCATCGACAGACCAGGTCAGGAAATGGAATGAATGAAACCCCCATCTAGTGGCGAGGATATGAACTGTGCCGGCTGCCGAAGCCTGTCCCACTCCCCTGGAGCAATGATTAAATGAATGACAGATGAAATGGAATGATAGTGGAGAGTGCTGCTTGAATGAAATTGTGACAGGGAAAACCGGACTACCTGGAGAAAAGCCTGTCTGCCTCCGCTTCGTCCAGCACAAATCTCACATGGAGTGACCAGGATTTGAACCACGGACCCAGTGGTGAGAGGCCGGCGTGCTGCCGCCTAAGCCACAGAGGCTCCAAAACTAATATTAAAATTAATAAAAGTCCAAATAAATACAAATAAGATAACATATATTTGGAAAAGGAAATCTGGCTAATAAAGGGTTAAATAAATCGCGCTTGTTGATCAATGGCACCCAGATACCCACAGTTAAATTTATCAGGGTGGGCAAGATTATTCAGGGGTGGCGGGGGAAAATGTAAATGACACTTATGAATTGTTATTCCTAGATACTTTTATACCAAACTAGCTGAAGTACCCGTGCTTCGCTATGCGTCATAAATAAATAAAAATGTGAAGATGACAGTTAAAACAGGGGATAGGCGAGGTGCTGCGCAGAGGGATATTAAGAATGGAAAATTTTGTCCAACTACACCGTTCGGCGTTGACCGTGTTTTATAGCACAAATTTAGGTTTTACTCGCTAACCGTTGGAGATACCTTTCGGATAGAAAATGTAATTTTAAACCTCGTATATGCCATCAAAGGTTTGCTATCTCTTAGCGTTCACTTTTTATTTGAATTGGAGATATGAACGTTTGAAACCAAAGGGTGTCGTGACGTCACTAAAATGGTCGCCATCTTTAAATAGTGCAAAGTATTGAAATCAAAAATTGCCTATATGTTAACCAGGTAAATCAGCTACTTCCATGTAAAATTCATGTAAATCGGGCCAGTGGTTCTTGAGTGATTGAGTAATACACTGACACACACCATCTCACTTTCAGCCTCGCTTCGCTCGCGTCATAGTCGTGTCATATTGTTATTCAATGATATGCAGGTTTAACCCCGTTAACACCCCTTTAGAACCTGAATATCCGAAAATCCCTCCTTAGTAGAATTTTTCGACACACAACAAACATATCCCCTTCTTCTAACTTTAATAGTTTTGGTTGGTCGATGAGAGTGAACATCCAAAAATCCTTCCTTAGTGGACGTTTTTCTTCCAGAGTTTCACCCCTCCCCATAGGCCCCTTAAATTGCATTTATGGAAAAACGGTCGAACAACTACTTATTTTAATTACTTATTCATTTATTTATTTATTTTTAAGCTGATTGAAACTCTGAGAAAATCAAACTCTTCGCCTATGTCGTTTAAGAGATACACGCTCCGTTAGGAATCTTTCAACCCCCACTTTTCATCCCTTTCACCTCATAATATACACCACATCGAAAAACCATTAGAAATGTGTCAGCTTATTTTTAATGATTAGTATATATGCCAAGTATCATATCCACAACTGAAACCACTCGTGAGTTATTGTTATTCAATGAAATGCACGTTTACCCCCTTAACACCTCTTTAGAACCTGAATATCCAAAACTCTTTCCTTAGTGGACGTTTTTGATATACAACGAACATAACCCCAAAATTTCATGTTTCTAACTTCAATAATTTTGGCTGGGCGAGGATGAGTGAGTGAGTCAGTCAGGACATTTTCATTCATTTATTTTTGAGAATTTCACCCCTCCCCATGAACCCCTTAAATTGGATTTATGAAAAAAAACGGTCGAACGCCTATTTACTTATTTAAAGCTGTTTTTCACCCTGAGTTTGATGAGTGAGTAAGTGAGTCAATCAGTTAGGACACCTTCTTTCCTGTTACTTTTCCCCCGAATTTCTCCCCTCCCAATGGGCCCCTTAAATTGGATTTATGAAAAAACGATCGAACACCTATTTACTACTTTTTCAAGCTGTTTTTTCTCCCTGAGATTCATACTTTTTGCCTCTGTCTTTTAAGAGATACTTGCTCCATTAAGAATCCTTCAACACTCACTTTTCACACAAACACCTCATACATAATATACCCCACATCGAAAAACCCTCAGACATGTGTCTTCTTATTCTTAATGATGAGTTTATATGCCGAGTATCCCATCCCAAAGGAAACCAATCGGGAGATATAGTTATTCAATTAAATGCAAGTCTACCCCCTTAACACCCCCTTAGAACATGAATATCCAAAATTCCTTCCATGTTTTTCTTCAGAATTTCACCCCTCCCGATGAACCCCTTCAATTTGATTGATAAAAAACTGTCGAATAGCTATTTACTTACTTTAAAGCAGTTTTTCCCCCTGAGTTTGATGAGTGAGTCATTCATTCAATCAGTAAAGACACTATCTTTCCTGTTCCGCCCTTCCCCCCCCCCCCCCCCAGAATTTCACCCCTCCCCATGGGCCCGTTAAATTGGATTTATGAAAAAACGGTCAAACACATATTTACTTATTTTTTATGCTGATTTTTCCGCTGAGTTTCAAACTCCTCGCCTATGTCGTTTAAGAGATACACGCTCCGTTAGGAATCTTTCAATCCCTACTTTTCACCCCTTTCACATCATAATATACACCACATCGAAAAACCCTCAGAAACATGTCTTCTTACTTTTTAATGATTAGTTTATATGCCGAGTATCACATCCACAAATGAAACCACTCGTGAGTTATTGTTATTCAATGAAATGCAGGTTTAATCCCCTTAAGACCCCTTTAGAACCTGAATATTCAAAAATCCTCCCTTAGTGTATGGTTTTGACATACAACGAACATATCCCGAAAATGCCATGTTTCCAACTACAATATTTTTGGCTGGGCGATGATGAGTGTGTGAGTGAGTCAGGACATTTTCTTTCAATATTTTTTTCTTCAGAATTTCACCCCTCCCGATGAACCCCTTAAATTTGATTTATCAAAAAAACTGTCGAACATTTATTTACTTATTTTTAAGCAGTTTTTCCCCCTGAGTTGAAGAGCGAGTGAGTCAATCGGTTAGGACCCTTTCTTTCCTGTTTTTCCCCCAGAACTTCACCCCTCCCCATGGGCCCCTTAAATTGGATTTATGAATAAACGGTCAAACACCTATTTACTTATTCTTTATGCTGATTTATTTCCGCTGAGTTTCGAACTCCTCGCCTATGTCGTTTAAGAGATACAGGCTCCGATAGGAATCCTTCAACCCCCACTTATCACCCCTTTCACCGCATAATATACACCACATAGAAAAACCCTCAGACACGTTTCTTCTTATTTTTAATGATGAGTTTATATGCCGAGTATCACATCCCCCAATGAAACCAATCTGGAGATATTGCTATTCAATTAAATGCAGGTCTACCTCCTTAACACCCCTTTAGAACCTGAATATCCGAAAATCCTCCCTTATTAGACGGTTTTGACGTACAATGAACATATCCCCAAACTGTCATGTTTCTAACTTCAATAATTTTGGCTGGGCGATGATGAGTGAGTGAGTGAGTGAGTGAGTTAGTCAGAACATTTTCTTTCAATTTTCTTTTTTCAGAATTTCACCCCTCCCCATGAACCCCTTAAATTTGATTTATGAAAAAAACTGCCGAACAGCTATTTACTTACTTTAAGGCAGTTTTTCCCCCTGAGTTTGATGAGTGAGTCAGTCAGATAATCAGTTAGGACACTTTCTTTCCTGTCCCCCTCAGAATGTCACCCCTCCCCATGGGCCCCTTAAATTGGATTTATGAATAAACGGTCAAACACATATTTACTTATTTTTTATGCTGATTTTTTTCCGCTGAGTTTCAACTCCTCGCCTATGTCTTTTAAGAGATGCACGCTCCGTTAGGAATATTTCAATCCCCACTTTTCACCCCCTTCACCTCATAATATACGCCACATCGAAAAACCCTCAGACTCGTGTCTTCTTATTTTAGTGATGAGTTTATGTGCCGAGTATCACATCCCCCAATGAAACCAATCGGGAGATATTGCTATTCAATGAAATGCAGGTCTACCCCCTTAACACCCCTTTAGAACCTGAATATACAAAAATTCTCTCTTAGTGGGCATTTGCGGCCCTCGGGGAAGCAGCATACCAAATTGCATTCCAATCCGTTCGGTGGTTTCTGAGATTTCGTGATGAGTGAGTGAGTGAGTGAGTGAGTGGTATTTGACAAATATATAGTGGAAGATAGTGTCAAGTCTTTGTTATGCTAAACTCGGTTGACAGTGCTGTGTGAGTAGGTGAGTAACTAACGGGATTTCAAGTAAAGATCCTCATTTTCTATACCGGTAGTGCAGAGCGCAACTGGCATCCAGACGGCCGTGTCTCGACTTGAGCTATGTTGCCATGGAAACTATCTGTCTTGCCATTCCTTCATGCGTATATTTTATGATTTGATTAGCCTGCGCTTGAGTGCAAAAGGGCCGAAATCAGAAGAATGAGAAAGACTATCGAGAATTCATGTAGCCAGCGGTTCCTTCTGGGTCCTAAACTATGTGTATGCAAAATTTGGTTGAGATTGGTGGAACGGTGTAGATTTGTATACGGAACCAACCCACCCACCCACCCACCCACATACATACATACAGACTTTCACTTTTATATATAAGATTATGATCCAAACCTAGAAAGAAGGGTTTTTATGAATGCTTGTTAAGGAATAGGCTACTTTGTTGGTTGGCGTCCAGTAAACTAATCTATAGGGGGAGGGAAGCGTCGCCACTAGTTTAATGCCCTTGAAGATACAGTACGTTACGTGTGGGCCACCGTATCACGGATAATTTCAGATGACAGAATGTACACAATGAAAGACTCGTGAAGTATAATATAATAATAATAGTGTCATTGGTTTTACGTCCCTTTTAACAACTGAGGCTTTTAGAGACGCCTGTGTGCTGAAAGTTTGCCGCGAAGGGGATCTTTAACGTGCCAGTAAATGTACTGACACAGTTCCCTCGCATTTGCGCACCCTCAAATGCCATTGACTGCCCATGGATTCGACCCTGCAACCTTGGGCGAGAAGGCGAGAACGTTACCGTTGCACCACGCTATCACCTCGACTGCGGCAGTGGGTAAAGGTCACTGTGGTGCTTGAAATGCTGCATGGTGTAACTGTGACTCCATCACGTCTGAGAAATGGATATCACCTCGCTGACCTAGGATTAAGGGGTCACTCTATGTTTTACCACATCGAGTTAGTTGTACTTATCTGAGGAAGAAGGGAACTGCTGGAGTTTAATTACTGGGCTGTGGAAGCCAATACTTCATCTTCTGGTTCCCGCAGGGGCTCGAAACTAGTGGGACATGGGTAGGTGACCATGAGATCCCAGCCGAGTCCAGTATTGCTTCCACTTATCTGTGCCGGGTTCCTATCTGTCATAACTCCTATCAACCACCCTTGGTCAACTCTTGTTCTCTTGCGACCCCGATCGTATTAGGGTATCCGGGGCCACGGGGAGACTTACAATTTTCCATCTTAATTGGCCCTTGTCTCATCTTTCCTGGTCCCTCATTCTTCGAGGGGTCAGACCATTTTTTTTTTCTTTTCATGATATCTCTTGCCTTCTGCTCAAGGCCCTAAAGGAGGCAG
The DNA here is from genome assembly GCA_946902985.2 of Meconema thalassinum. Lineage (NCBI taxonomy): Eukaryota > Metazoa > Arthropoda > Insecta > Orthoptera > Tettigoniidae > Meconema > Meconema thalassinum. The sequence goes on from OX336388.2 coordinate 1,027,792,733, forward strand.
AGTGTATGTTGCCCCATTCTGTAGATTGAATATTTATCTCAACGAAAGGCTATCTTTCCACAGCTTCTTCACATTTGTACTTGGTTTTAACCATTCTGACAAATTCAAACTTAACCTCAAAATGTTTATCTACATAAAATCCACATCACTGTTTCCTTCTTCAAGCTGGTTTCATATTAAGATTTATTTCTTTTGAATTAACATATTTTTGTAACAGATCTGGATTTTTAAATGTTAGTGTATGTGTAGGAATCTCTGTTTCGCGGGCTTTTTGGTCGTGTTCCAAGGACATTTTGTCGTCCCGACGTTTCGCTGAATACTGCGTTCAGCATGTTCACAGGTTACATAAAGCGAGGTAAAAAGAAGATATATAAATAGTCAACAACCCACACATAGAGGCTACCATAGCAACGGCGTACCACATAAAAGTAATGCATCAAGGACAGGGCTGCTCGTCTGTTGCATCTTCTCGTCTACGACGGTCAATAAGGGCAGGCTTGAGGGGATTAAGGACTGGAAGCCAAGCTCTGTTCACACGTTCTGCTTCCTCCTTAAGATTGAAGCTGTTAGTATGCTTCAGGATTTCAATGGCCTCCCTTTGTAGCCTGGCATGATAAGACACCGTGGTGGACAGAACTTCGGTGTCTCCATATCTTATATCGTGACCTGCAAGTAGCGAGTGTGCTGCTACAGTGGATTTATCTGTTTGTCCCAGCCGGCTGTGTCGTTCGTGCTCCTTGAGGCGAGTGGCAATACTTCTTTTCGTTGTTCCAATATATACTTGGCCACAATCACACGGGATTTTATAAACCCCTGCCGCGGTATGAGGATGTCGCTTATCTTTAGCGGACCTAAACATGTCCTTAATTTTTCGTGTAGGCCTGTATATGGTCTTTATATCATGGGACTCGAGTAGCCTCCCTATTCTGTCCGTGACCTTTTTTATATATGGAAGAAAAGCTCTAGCCAGGGGCTGCTTGTCTCCAATTACCCTTGTAGTTGGACGTCTCGGATGGAGTGCTCGCTGGATATCTTTCTGGCTGTACCCATTCGCGCGTAAGGCCTCGTTGAGGTGTTCAATTTCTTGTTTTAGGCACTGCTTTTCACAAATTCTTTTAGCGCGGTCAGCCAGTGTTTTTATAACTCCGTATTTCTGTCGTGGGTGGTGGTTGGACGTCTTATGTAGATATCGGTCAGCATGGGTTGGCTTACGGTAAACTGTATGTCCCAAAGTTAGATCAGCGGTCTTCGTTACCATAACGTCGAGAAACGCGATTTTCTGTTCATTTTCTAACTCCATGGTAAACTGAATGTTCGAGTTCTGGCTGTTAAGATGTTGTAAAAACAGATTTAATTGATCTTTACCATGGCCCCATATTACAAAAGTATCGTCCACGTATCGTAGCCACACTTTAGGTTTCAAAGGTGCGGTCTCTAGTGCTATTTGTTCAAATTGTTCCATGAAGAAATTCGCGATCACCGGACTAAGGGGACTGCCCATGGCGACCCCATCAATTTGTTCATAGAAATCACCCTTCCACAGGAAATAGCTAGCGGTGAGGCAGTGGCGGAATAAGGCTGTGATATCATCAGGAAAAATCCGTGCGATGTACTCCAGGGCTACCTTTATAGGTACTTTCGTGAAAAGAGAGACCACGTCAAAACTTACTAGTAAGTCACCAGCTTCTAGTTGAATAGTTTTCAATTTTTCAATGAAATGGCCGGAATCTTTGACGAACGACTGAGTACCGCCGATATGTGGTTGAAGTAAGGTAGCTAAATGTTTGGCAATGCTATAAGTTGGTGATCCAATAGCACTCACGATAGGACGAAGAGGAACATTATCTTTGTGTATTTTAGGTAAACCATAAAGTCTTGGTGGTAAAGCTTCACTTCTGGTGGTTCCCTTCTTTACGTTTTCAGGTAGCGAAGATACCTTGATCAGGCCGTTTGTTTCACGAAGAATCCGGTTGGTAGGATCTCTCAGTAGTTTGCGGTAGGTACCCGGGTCTAAAAGTTCCAAAACCTTGGCAGTGTAGTCGTCCATATCCAAGATAACCGTTGCGTTCCCTTTGTCTGCAGGAAGAATGATTATGCTCTCGTCCATGTTGAGGTCCGCTAAAGATAAGCGACATCCTCATACCGCGGCAGGGGTTTATAAAATCCCGTGTGATTGTGGCCAAGTATATATTGGAACAACGAAAAGAAGTATTGCCACTCGCCTCAAGGAGCACGAACGACACAGCCGGCTGGGACAAACAGATAAATCCACTGTAGCAGCACACTCGCTACTTGCAGGTCACGATATAAGATATGGAGACACCGAAGTTCTGTCCACCACGGTGTCTTATCATGCCAGGCTACAAAGGGAGGCCATTGAAATCCTGAAGCATACTAACAGCTTCAATCTTAAGGAGGAAGCAGAACGTGTGAACAGAGCTTGGCTTCCAGTCCTTAATCCCCTCAAGCCTGCCCTTATTGACCGTCGTAGACGAGAAGATGCAACAGACGAGCAGCCCTGTCCTTGATGCATTACTTTTATGTGGTACGCCGTTGCTATGGTAGCCTCTATGTGTGGGTTGTTGACTATTTATATATCTTCTTTTTACCTCGCTTTATGTAACCTGTGAACATGCTGAACGCAGTATTCAGCGAAACGTCGGGACGACAAAATGTCCTTGGAACACGACCAAAAAGCCCGCGAAACAGAGATTCCTATTTCAACGCCGGTCGTGAAAGTCTACATTTTTACTTAGTGTATGTGTATTTTAGGTTTTTTTTTTTCAGCTTTTAGACGATTAATTTATTAGAAACATTTTTGAGAACAACCTTCTTTTAAGGCAAAATTTTTCATGTACTGTCAGTCTTGCTTCTCTATTCACATTATTATTTGCGCTGAGGAAGGCTGCAATATGACCGAAACCGGTACAATAAATAGTACAAATTAATATTGACTTCATGTTTTAAATCTTCAGAACTTATTATACTTCGTCAATAAGGAACAGGGCTGATACAGTCATCTTCATGTAACATTATAAAGCCCAAAGTATTAAATCAACACGTTTAAGCCTCTGAGAAGAAATTTGTTCCCCTCATTTTGGCATAAGTCAACACTAATTGAGGAATTTCCGTACTGGCTTCTCTCACTTCTCTATTACTGTATTCTCAAACAATCCAAGCAAAACCAAATTTGGAAATAACAAGAAACGCAAGAGACGCATATCTTAGCAAAAACTAAAAGTGTTTTTAAAACAAGATGTTCAGTAAAGAACATATAGCCTACTTTCTCCTAACTGTATGAGTATAGTTATAACACTTTGTCTTTATCAAAGAGTAAAATAGAATCATTTCTTGGTTGAAGACCTTAGAAACTATTTACCTCTACCAAACACCAGAACCTCGAAAACAACTACTACCATCATTGAAGAAAGAAAGAAAGAAAGAAAGAAAGAAAGAAAGAAAGAAAGAAAGAAAGAAAGAAAGAGAAGAAATATCTCAAGAATGTTATGGATCTGGAGACATAATCGACCGGACTGGCTAGGTGGCTCAGCGGTAACGTTCTCGCTTGCTGGGTCCTAGGTTGCTGGTTCGTATCCTGGCGCAGTCAGCTGGCATTTGAGGGTGCGCAAATGCGAGAGAGCCGTGTCAGTAGATTTACTGGCACGTTAAAGATCCCCTTCGGGGCAAAATTCCGGCACCCCGGCGTCTCTAAAAGCCATAGTAGTTAAAAGGGACGTAAAACCAATCACATTATTGTTATTATTATTACATAATCGACCAGACGTGGGCAACATCAAACTTGGGGTTGAGGCATGTGTTTACACGTCTGGCTGTGCATGGTTTTCACCACCTTAATTGTATTAACAAATCTGTTTATGACCCTACAGTGACGTGCGTATACCAACCAAGTGGACAAGCTTGTGAACGCTACCACGTAGAGTTCTGTAGTAAAAGAGAACAATCAATCATAGTCTATACAATTCAAATCCCCAGAGTACAATTTTAGTGTACATGTTCATTCTTTATTTTCGATTGCTATTTGGCTGCAATAAAAGTATTAATTAATATCCTGAACTAGCACCAACTGCTAGAGTTCAGGTGCTTTGTGAGTTCGTTTTGTTCTTTAGTTCAAATAACATTTTCAAATAACGCACAATAGGCTGTTACAAACCCTTTAAAATAAAAATAAAAAATGTATCGTATTATCAACTTGTCATTCTTCAAATTCGATGCGTTTAGAATGCCATTGGTATGCTAATCAATGGAGTCCCACGTAGACCAGTCGTGACATCTAGTGGATAAGTATTGAACAAGATAATCCTAATAGGGCGAGTGCATTCTAGCGGCCATAAAAAGAAACTTTTCGAAAGCTGTAAGTTAATCTGTGGGCTAGCGCGCAGTTCGCAACCAGTAGGCCTTGATAATAATTCACCTGATTGCTGTTAGGTGTCTCGTGCAGATCTGCTGGCGAATTTTGTTTTAATTAAATATATATTTTCCATTGTAATATGCACAATATAAAGCTTAATTTTAAAACGTCTCAGTCATTGCAAAACAATAAATATAAACAATTTCGAGCAAAAAAAAACTCTGACAGGAATTGAACCCTACCCATACGAGTGAAAGGCCATCGCTTTACCACGCAGCCAAACGTGTCAACGAACATTGGCAGAAATATCAAATGAATTACATACAACTTGATGGCAAATAATGATTTAGACTAAACGATTTCTTCAATGGAGTATATTATTTATTTATAAAGCATTTCATACAAAGTATATATATTTTCTATCAGTAGGCTATATTGCATGCAATACTCAATCTAGTGAAATATAAGGACAGGCACAAGATATCAGCTGCCATCAGCATTGTAACTGAGACGGCTCAGCTTTCTAAAATCACTTCTGCACTATAGTATTACAATATAAACTTTTAATTTCGAACGTGCCACGTCATTTAGAACAGTTAAAAAGATTCACGGTTCGATAAACGGAACTGGTGGGTCTCATGATGTGGATTATAAATTTTGCATAATTCACACGGCCACCATCCTTAAATGGTACGGCGGATGTCCTTGTAATTTGGGCATAAGACGCGCCCCATACGAAGGTACGTTGTTACCAAATTTGGTAGAGATCGGATGATTTGTTTAGTCGTTATTTGACTTTTCGTTTTGAACGTTTGAGTGGCGCCATTCACTTTTGGTAAAGATGGCGGCGATATAAAACATGACACTGAGGTGCCCTTTGCTAGTGCTACCTCTGTAACAAATTTCGTTCAATTCGGCTTCACCGTGTTTGAATTGATAGGGGGGGGGGGGGGGGGGACAGACATTCAGAGTACAAACACATATACACATACAGTACACACACACAGCCAGACACACAATTTTTAGTCCTGTGTAGATCTCATAAGACTACTTTCAATTTTTGCAAAAATCGAAAGTAGGCTAAAAAAAATCCAGTCAAACATTAAATTCTTAAAACTATCCGCAAATTTACGCTAAACATTATCAAAAGCTTATCCGCTCTCCACACAGCCATGGAAACTATATCCGCGGGTTTATCCATGGATATCTGCAACCGCGTAGGGATTTAGTTATAGGTAAGCAAATTGTATCGGAAAATCACATAGGTGGAAAGAAAATGCTTACAGGTACAACATACGGCTCCACGATTAAGCTGTAGTCACTTGCAATGGCCCTGGTGGAATATTTAATACGAGGGAGAACACGTCACTAGAGAGAGAGAGTTCTTGTAACCTATTTCTAGAAGCTACCTTGTATATTGCTTCTGAATAATTTACTTGAGGAAGTTCGTTAGTCAATTATTTTAAAATTAACTCCATTCATTCTTTCCCGGCATTTCACACTAATTTAATTCAAACTTTTACGTACATTACAAAGTTGAAGTGACTGGATCGAAGCAACTTCCGCTAATTTAACTTGTCGGTCGATCATCAATTATTATGAACCACCAAGTTTCAGTCTTAAGCTTGCGTAGGGTTAATGGACAATTGACTGTTCCCATCAAGTTGAATTCAATGAAGAATTATAAAAATTAAAATCAGAGGTAATAATGAATATTCTCGCTTCTGCAAAATCCCGTTTGATTTGTGAGATAAAGGGTAATGTGATTGGATAAAATCGTCGAGGTTAAATCAAACGGGTTAGGATAAAGTTAAAGGTTCAAATATGTCTTGATTTCTTCCAAAACGTCTAAGCCACACAAACTCTATTATAAAATAAACTTCTGAAGATGTTATTAAAGACCTAATGTCATACCATAGTAACCCTAACATCTTCACCTCCAACAGTAGAAATTACTGTTTGTTGTCTCACTCCACGACAGGAATGATGACCTGCATGTTTGGAGTTCCAAGGTTTGAATCCTGGCACTGACAGCGGCCATTAGTGCTGTCTTTATAAAAGTTTTTACACACTCCAATCGAGTGCTGGGATAGTATCTAAGTTCTAAATCACCTATCCTAATCCCTTAATAATGATAGTTGTACACACAACTACAGGTACTTCTCTAAGACAAGTTTTCCCACCGATTCCATACACACATCCAAGTACATGGGTATGATGACTAATATGTCCCTAACCCCTGAATAAATGAACAGCAATCTCTAAAGTTTAGATGTTTATGACTGCAGTGATGACTAGGACAGCTATTAGTTCGTGTGTTGCACAAAGAGTACCATATGGCATAGATCAGGGCCATCCACACAGCGCTCCCCGAGCGATAGAGCCCCAGCCGAACTCTAAGCCAGTGCTCAGAGCACTTTGGTGGAAAGTAGTGGTAGGAGGAGCTTGGCCGACTAAGTAGGTGGCGGACTTCTTCCTGAGTACTTGCAGGTAATTCGCCAATTACAACAAGAGTTTGACAAACGATTTTCAGAATCAGAACTCCACGTGGTGTTAGATGTATTCGGTTGACCATTTTCTCTTAGTGCAGACAGTGTTCCACAGCTATTTCAATTAGAGCTGATTGAACTGCAATGCAATGTTCGTCTTAAAGACCGCTTTCTAATTTCATGAAGTTTAGAAGAATATTACAGCGGCTTTCCGCAAGGTGAATGCCCCCTTTTATATAAACATACATGTACTGTAAAGTTCTGTCAGTGTTCGGCTCATCGTACATTTGTGAGCGTTTCTTTTTGGTTCTTAAGCTTACCAAAAGTAAACATCGTGCAACGATGAGCGATTGAAACTTACGCAATTGTTTACGAATAGCTGTGTCCAAAAATAATGTACCCAATTCGGAGAAGATTTTTCCACCAAAACTAAAAGGTCGTTAAAACGACGGAGCAAAAGTCACTCAAGGTCTGTACTATCTGTTCATATTGGTAAAATGTTGTTGAATTTTCATCTCTAATAAGTTCACATTTCTATTTGGAATAAATCACAATATTATTTACTTAACACTTGTGTTCATTTCCTGCACATTGCATCATCGGATTACCATGCGATTTGTATTTGCGGTATATTTTTTATGGCAAAACAGCCCTATCGATATTATGTCAACAATCCCACAAAAGCCGTCAGCCACACGACTGTCAGCGCGGTCCGAATATCGCCCGTCTGTCTCAGGTCTCCTCGCTGCCACAGTGTAGTGGTGGTAGGGGAAGGTGCGCTAGCCGGACAGCCCAGTGTTCCCCGAGCGCGGCCGCGCTCTCCGAACTCAATGACTGGATGGTCCTGGCCTAGATGAATGGTATAGAATTGAAATATTTGTGAAAAGGTGGAACTCGAACCTGCGACCAAACCCCTTATTTGTCAACAGCACCTGTAGTCTTAATAGCAATTAAGTATCACAATAACTTTACTTTTTATTTATAACTTTATTTTAACGAATGTTCTTGTGTAAGTAATCATATTATTTTAAATTCCTGCATCTCCTTGATCTACTGGGCAAAAAAGAAACAAACACCAAAATACAAACTCGAAAGCAACAACAAAACTCCAAAATAATCAAAAATGAAAAACCTTATGCAAAACCAAGCGCAAAACTAGAAAACATAAATATAAAAACGAAGTAAAATAAAAACAAGGCAAAACCAAAACAAACAAATAACAAAAATCAAAAATTAAAAGCAAAGGCAAAAACAAAATTACAAAAAGCAAAACCAAAGCAACATCGAAAACACAAAAGCCAAAAAGAAACTAAAAACAAAAAGCCCAAACAAGAGCAAAGGCAAAAAACAAAAATTAACAAAAAGTAAAACAAAAGAATGAAACCAAACACCAAAATACAAAAACAAAAGCTAAAAGCAAAATCCAAAAGAACAAAAGCAAATATAAAAAAATAATAGCACGAAACATATTGAAAAAGAGAACAAATGCAGAAAACAAAATAATAAAAACAAATTAAAAAAACAAAGAAAATCCAAAATCAAAAGCAAAACCATAAACAAAAAGAACATACAAATAAACAATAGCAAACAACAAATAATAAAAGCAAGAGAAAAAAAATGAAATCCAAAAAATAAAAGAAACAAAATCAAAAACAAAACACGAAACAAAAGCAGAAACAAAATGAAAACCTAAAACAAAAATAGAATATCAAGTACAGTATTTGAAGTCATTGCTCTGTCCTCTAAAGGGTTAAACATCGTTAATGAGAGATGACATGTGTTGATATTGATTGCGGTACCGGACACCTGGCTGATCCCCTGGGAGCGGGACTGAGCGGAAGGAAGGGATTATTGCCACTCTCTCCCGGACATTCCTTCATCGAAGCAGAAAATAATTCGTTTACGATTTCATTTGAGTTGGGCGTTCCTCACTATTGTGTACGTCTATTACATTGCGCACATAGCTTGCCTGCGGTCAGACCGCGCATTGTGCGGGAATGTTGGTATGACTGATCCGAGATTACATTCCTCCTAGTACAAAGCTCACAACTATCTGCAGTAACTCAACAAAACTGCATACTCCATTGAGCTTCAAATTGGTTTAATAATTCAGACAAGAATTAAGTACTATCAAAATTAATGCCGTTGGAGTGTTACTAACGTATAGTTGACAAAACTCCCTCGGTAGTCGTCAAAATCCGCTAGATTCTTTTGTTATCTGTTGGACAGACTCGAGCAAAACGTGGCTTTTGATCTGTGATTATATGGAACCTACTGTGGTATGGATGGTGTTGAGAAATGGCATTCAAATTGCAGCTACCACGGTGCCTGCAGATGCTGTGAAAGATGCTACACATAGAGAAACAACTCTCTCCTCCTCAACACTAAAAAAGCTATTATCATCGGCTTTCGTAAGTAACTAAATTCTTTAAAAAACAACCGCGTTATTCCTCGGGAAGGACACTGAATGCAATAATTATCATTCCCTTTAGCACAGAAGTAAGAAACTCTCGACTAGCCACCTCATGTAAGAAACACGCATTCCACCCCTCACTCGTGCCCCATAAGAACATTTTACCTCTAGACATTAAGATTAAACTCATCCAGACAATAATACTACCCAATCTCGACTACTGTGACATTGTTCTCTTTGACGTGACTCATGGACAAACGGAGGCGCGGCTCATCTGGAGGCTTTCCTTTCCAAAATAATGTGTATCCACCACTTATTTCTGTTCTCTGTCCTTCACCTGCATATCGAGTTTCAGATAGTGCAGCTATATCAATGTTATATCTTTGAAGTTCACGAGCAATTAAGGCTGTTCGACGCTCTGGTCTGTCGCTGGTGGGATTGTCTTGTAATGTACTTATGTTTCAAGTTGCAAAATACATTTATGTTCGACGATGTCGAAATATAGACTAAATATTATACGTCAGAAAACTGTATCATAATGATGGTCATTATAGTACTGTTTTTCATTATGAGACAGTTTATCCAGCCAATCAAAGCTTATTCATTGACTAATTAGGTAAGGACACCTTCGCGCATGCGCTCAAAATCCAACATGTCGGACATGAATTACATGATTTGAAAGTTCAAATTGGATATCGGATCAACCATTGTAGTTACAATCCCAAACACAAAGACAAAATCAGCACCAACGTTTACGGTAACAAGAAAATACTACGACATAGCCTATGCAAGAAATGTAAGAATCTATGTCCAGAAGTTAGCAACACAGCATCCTTCTATATAAATTACCGACATGGAAAGTGCACCGTCCATGTGTTCGCGGAAATAAACTGGCGAATATGGGACAAGAAATAGCACTGTACCGTAATATCCCCAACGCCAATTACTACACAGCGCATTGCTTTCAAACGACTTCGGTGACAATATTAGTGAATGCTAGAGCTGGACGGCACTAGTCATCATGCAGGCTGTAAACAATAGCACTGCCAAGCAAATTAAGTGGTCTCTGCCTTCGAAGTGATTTCACCCACGCATGCGCTCTGTTCAGTCAGCAAAGCCACCGTGCCATGTTCTCTAACTGAAGTAACTGAATCCCACAGATATTTATGAATATTTATGTTAAAGCATATAATAAATTTATAATTATCGTCGAACATAAACAGTCGTATGCAACTCGTCTATAATGGTAATTAAGACACTCGTATGGAAATTATAAAACTTGCTACGCTCGTTTTATATACATACTCGTGTCTTAATTGTTGCCATTATAGGCTCGTTGCATAATGTACTATTATCTACCGGTACGGGTGAAAGCCACTGGATGCGGTTTTCCAGCCAGCTAACTAGATGAGCTGACTATGTTTAGGGCACCTTTTCTAGCCCCCTCCCCATTCAGGGTAAGCAGAGTAGATCCTAAATACTGGGTTTAGGACATTATAGAAAGGTTTGTGAAATTGTGATCATTATTATTATTATTATTATTATTGTTATTGTTATTAATGTTGCTATGCCTCATGCATTAATATTAGTATGAACCTAATTAATTTACTCTTGATTAATCATAATTTTTATTAGCCTATTTTCAATTTTGAAAAAATAGGCTTATGAGATCACCTTTTGTCCGTGTGTGTGTGCGTGTGTGTGTGTGTGTGTGATTCGTGTGTGTGTCCCCCCCTAATAAAATCTAAACGGCAGGAGCGATTTCAATGAAACTCGGAAAGTTCATAGCACTATTCCCGGCGACCTCGACCGTGCCCTTCAAAGTTTGTTACGACTCACCAATCCAACATGGCGGCTGTGCGAAATATTTCACCAGCATTCAATATCTCCGAAACTATTACCGATATTACCCTGACATTTTCTATGGTGATAGAGGGAACTACTATAAGTTCACTTATGTGACTTTTGAAAACCTGGTAACTACAAAACCAACATTGGAGGGCAAGCGAATTTGCGACATTTAAATAGACGTTTCTCATGATTTGACCAACCAAAAGCAATGAGACTTGGTACAGTATATGTTTATATACATTGTAATGCACCGATATCTAACTTCGTTCAATTGTTTACATAATCACAAGATGGCGGATGTGCGAAATATTTCACCGGCATTCTATATCTCTGAAACTATTAGCGGTATCTCCCTAAAATTTTGTACGGAGATAAAAGGCACTACTGGAAGTCCATCTATAAGACTTTCAAAAACCGGTTAACTACAAAACGAACATGGCGGCCAAGCGAATTTGAAAATTTTAAATAAACCTTTCTCGCGATTTAATGTTCCAAGCGCACTGAAACCTGGTACAGGAAATATTTATACACATTGTAATCCACTGGTATCTAATTTATTTCAATTGTTTACATAACGTCAAGATGGCGACAGTGCGAATTTTAAAATTAAGTTTTTATTTCTTGTGATATAGTCATGCGATCGAAGTGAAAGTTTGAATAATGAACCTACGCAATAATTTTCCTTTAATGGTACATGACTCTATGGCCTATACATTTAACAATCCAACATGGCGACCATCCGAAATATTTAGACGATACTGAATATCTACGAATCTATTTTAGCAATCAAACTGCATTTTTTAATGTTCATAGGGGCTATGAACTTACGTTCACCTATAGGGCTTTAAATAACCTGGTGATCACAAATCCAACATGGCGGTGACGCGAACTATAAATATTCAGATGGACGTTTCTCGCAATTTAACCATCCGAGTGCAGTGAAACTTGGTACAGTAAATCCTTATACGAATGTTAATCCACTGGCATCTAATTTATTTCAATTGTTTCCATAACCTCAAGATGGCAGCTGTGAAAAAATTTAAAATCTCCTTGTTTTTTCTTGTGTCCTAATTATGCAATTGAAGTTTGAATACTACACACTCACAATAATCTGCATGTAACAGTACATAACTCTAGGACCTACATATATAAAATCCAACATGGCGACTATCCGAAATATTTAGTCGGTTCTTAATATCTACGAATCTATTACCGCAATCAAACAGAAATTGTGTATGTTGATAGAGGCAATTAACATAAGTAGGATATATGAAAATAGGCTGTATAGTTCTTCACGGAACTACTTGTTTTAATTTATTTTATTTCATAAAATTGTTTCATTTGTAACATATTATGTAGTTGAGTGAAAGAGAGTGTAACTTCGCCACTATCAAACACTTTAAATAAATAAATAAATAAATAAATAAATAAATACATACATACATAAATAAATAAATAAATTACGTTGCCATCACGTGACGGCAATGCCGGGATGGTTCCTAACCTAAGGCCATGGCCGCCTCCTTCCCAAACTTAATCTGAATTGCGAATACACACACCAATACATCCATAATAATAACACAGGTTTTACGATAAATTCTACACACCCAAATACACGGGTCTACATGACCACGATGTTGCAAATCCCCTAAATCAACAACAGCAAAGATATACATTAGAGTGCTGGTAACATGGTCCCGCCAGTCAGTGAACTGTCATGTCAGAAATAACGATGACGCAACACTAACCGGATTTGAGGTCAGATGAGTAAGCTGTCAACCTGGTAATGAGCCGAGCGATTTTTATATACAAGCTATTATTTCAAATGTACAGGAAGATTAGGAAACAGCTATTATAAATAACCGTAAATAATACCAAATAAATCACACAGCTGGGCTTTGGAGAACATACCCATAACTCAATAACACACTTTCCCGCATTGTGTTGGGGGAAAGGAATTATATAACAATTCACTTATTTAATTTCAAATTTATGGATCCATAAATTCTATCTCCGTAACCAATGTATTATCCCTGGTATTAGTGTTTGCGCAGCAATTCATAGGTGTTTTTTCAGCGTATGCCTTTTAGTGTCGGGAGTGTCCGAGGACATGTTCGGCTCGCCAGAGTTTGTAGCTGCTTTTATGCGGGTGAGCTACACGTACCGTCGCGTGTGGAGTGTTGTCTGGGAAGGAAAGTGTCAATGTAAGGACGAGGAATTGGAAGGTAGCGACTGTGGCCTATAGTTAGGGACCAACCTCGGCATTTGCCTGGAAGGAAGATGGGAAACCACAGAAAACCATCGTCAAGGTTGCCGGCTTGGGAATTCGAACCTCCTCGCCTCCCGGATGTGAGCAACTGCCTGCAGCCACGCCGTAACGACCACGGCTAACTCACCAATTCATACATTGATTTGTATATTTAGCTTGTGTAGCCTATATCGACTGTCCACCTCGTTGCGTAGTGGCTAACATTCTTAGCTGTCACCACCCAGGTTCAATTCCCGGTTCTGTCAAGAAATTTAATTCTAGTCTGAGGGCTGGAGCGGGGTACACTCCGTCTCGTGAGGCTAAACCAGAGAAGAGGTGGATTCGATTCCCGCGTCAGCCATCCTGAAAGTCGTTTTCTGTGGTTTCAACTTGTACTCGAGGCAAATGCCGGCATGGTTCCCAACTTAAGGCCACGACTGCTTCCATCCCAATCCTCATCCGAATTACAAATACACACACTAATACGGTCATAACAATAACACAGGTTGTTAAATAAATTACACGTAATATGTGTCCTGTACAAAATCAAAAATTCATAAAATTACAACAAATGCATGTCAACAAAAAGTTTGCTTTGTTATGTTGTTGATTTAAGGAGCGGAACTATGAGGACATCTGCCCCTCGAATTTATAAATTATAGTTGGTTGGTTGGTTCCTTAGTTTAGGGGCTGTGACAACGCGGTCATGTAGCCCCGTGTACTTTGGGTGTGTGTAGAATCTGTCTGATAACCGGTGTTAATTGTGATGACTGTATTAGTGTGTGTATCAGTTTTTTTTTTATTCAAGTAAGGACTGCAACTTTGAATTTTTCAAATAGTTCCTACTTTTGCCGCCAAACCCCACCGTCAATGGCTACTAGGCCTAGTTCAGAACTTAGCTGCTAGACGCCACCGCAGTCGACTTTTGGTAACGAACGTAGCAACCTAAGAGCGTTGTTTACATTCCTAACCTATACAATTTAGTTTCTCACAGGTGTAATTAGTGGAAAGTTCTTTAACATGCCATAAATCTATGACATGGGACCGCCGGCTTTACTTCCCCTCCGAAGGAAGGCATACTGAGGTATTTTTAACGCTCTTAAAAATCCGATGGATTCGGCCGGGTTTGAACCCGCTATCTTGGGCATAGTATAAATTATGGTTTTCATCAATTTATCCACAGTAACATCATAAAAGAAAGCACATAACTAGGAGTAAGTTTTTGTTAATGATTTTTTCTTTACATGTCTATATTAATTCAACTATATTATACATTTATGTAATACATTATCAGTACACGGCTGTGAATGTTTTAAAACAAACATCTGAAAATTTGAAGTTTCTTGATGTCATGGTTTCCTAATATTGAAGGTCGTAATAAGTAGTTACGTGCAGCAATTGCGGCCATAAATGATATAAGACAATTGCCGTAACTTTCAATCAAAATAGCGCTGAAACTCTTTCAACTCAATGTTTCACCCATATTAACATACGGATTGGTGAATATCTGGCCATGCTTACACATGAGACATCTCGAGCATTTAGAAAGATTAAAAGCACTCCTTTTAAATAAGGCCCTGCGCGTCTCTAAATATACCCCTTCGAGAATGGTACGCAAGTTACTTTTCGTGGAAGAACTTCGCCTTCAACTACTGCTACCTTCTACACAAGGGTATTTGCAGCTCATGGAAAAACACTTAAAGAAGAGTGACGTATGGTAGGACTTTTTTACGAAGAAAGCAATGACTTCTAATGACTGGAAAGGGGGAGGATTTGAGTTGAGACACGTTATAATACACTTTGCTGTGCATGGTTTTCACTATAAACTTTTTACAGTAAAACGATTTCATCTACCAGGTGCTTTGGTGGCGTAGTTGGTAGCATGCCAAACTGCTTTGCCCAAGATAGCGGATTCAAACCCGGCCGAAGTCGTCAGAGTTTTAAAGAAAGTTAAAAATCCTTCAGTATGCCTTCCTTCGGAGGGGAAGTAAAGCTGGCGGTCCCATGTCATAGATTTATGGCAAGTAAAAGATCCTTCCACAGACTAAACTTGTGTGAAGCTAAATTGTTAGGTTATATTTCGTCGGAACGCTCTATCAAAGTTCCAACGTTCAACACTAGGTATCATTGATATCTGGTAGCGAATGTTGCAACTACTTGAATTTGAACGGAACGTGTAACTCACCCTAAGGGTGTCGGCTGGAAGCAACTACAGAATCAGGCGAGCCGAACATGTCCTCGGACACTTTTTGCTCGGCACTGAACGCCATACGATAAATATAACTGCCAGGTCCAGAATGCATTAGTGAGTGGTGTGATCAGTGCTGTCTACGATACCATGCAATGTACTGTGAAAAAAAAGAAGAGAATCTTTGACTTCATATCTGTAGTCAAAGTTATTGAGAGTTTTAGTGTATCCCATTACCGATTATTATTAATTCTGTATGGCTAATAGCTGCAATAAATTAATTATTAATAAGTAGCTGCATTGTTGGTTAATATACCCGGTTCTAATAGCAACATATAGGTGACGCTATTGACCTAGTATGCATAGATGGACAAACAACACGTAACTAAGAGCTTGCGTTCTAATAACATATAATTATTTATGTTCGACCCTAACTATTATGTGTCAGAAAACTGTATCATAATGAGGCTCATTATAACACTATTTTTCATTATAAAACAGTTTCTCCCACCAATCAGAGCTCAAGAAACAGTTGTGTGACCAATTAGATAAGGATACCTTCGCGCATGCGCTCAAAATCCAACATGTCTATATAAATTACCGAAAGTGCACCGTCCATATGTTCGCGTAAATAAACTGGTGAATATGAGACAAGAAATAGCACTGTACCTTAATATCCCCAAAACCAATTTCTACACAGGGTGTGGTTTTGAAATGACTTCGGTGACAGTTTTACTGAATACTGGTGCACAATCTGAACATATGGTATTGAATCACACAGAGCACATGCGTCGGTTGTCCAGAGAGCTTGGAAAACAGAGATATACTACCCACCGCAGCACCCGATCACAACATTCTAGTGACTGAACAGATATTTATGAATATTTATGTTAAAACATATAATAAAGTTATAATTATCGTCGAACATAAACAGTCGTATGCAACTCGCCTATAATGGTAATTAAGACACTCGTATGGAAATTATAAAACTCGCATACGCTCGTTTTATAAAAATACTCGTGTCTTAATTATAGCTGACACCGTGGATGGCCAGGGTGGATCCTACTTACCTGTTTTCAAGAGGTCCGCGTCGCTTCCACAGCAAAATCACCTGCAGAAGACATGCCCCAACAGAAAACACCAAAAGGGGTGGAAGGAAGGTGGAGAAGGGGAACGCACAGGCTATTCTACAGACACCCCCCCAATAACCAACAGAACTGTTGCCGACGAAATAATGCCACAACAGTTGCTTAAAAAATTTTAAATAAAAATTTAATTGTTAAAATTTAAAGAACACCTCCACCAGAAAACAGAACATGCATCAACCAGCATAATTTACAAAGAAGGCAAGATACCGCTTAACATGCTTGCTTGCAAAGCAAACAAAAGAAAAGAATTAAATAAAAATTAAAATGTTAAAGCCCAAAGATTTAAATAAAAACAATATCTACAGGCATAATTAAATGAGAAAGGGCTTGATAATTTACAAGGGAATGCAATACCGATCCGACATGCAGAGATCCAGGCCACGACGAAACGAGAAATTTAAAAATTAAATAAATAAAATAAAAATATGATCAATTAAGAAATTCCCGATATTCGTGACTAAGAAAAACACAAGAACATTCACCAAAAACATAAGGTTAAACCAACAAGATTAACAAAAGCATATTAATCTAACACCACAACACGTTTGAGTTTACAGCTCGACGCCAAGACCAGAATGCATTTCGGCAAAACAAAAACAAACATGGCCACTAAACACAGGAGACCGCATGTCCGATCGAACTACGGCAAACAATTTAGCAAAATTAAATTTTAAAATCAGCAGAAAGAAATGAAAGGAGGAAAACAATTACGTCTAAATACTATTAACATGAGGCTGGAGCATCGGATCGTAAATCAGATAAATAATATGCCAATCCCAAGATTGCCAAAAGAAAATAAATAATAATTTAAAACGTAAAATAAACTAGAAATGTGTCTCCAGAAGGTACGAAGAAAAATAACAAACTTAATATATATCTGGTAACATTATTAAAACAGAAATAAATTAGGCCTACCAGGAGAAACAAAACACAGCATCACAACATACATGCAAGGCCAATATTGGAGCTCCTATAATAAAATATATAAAAATTAATAACGTACCTTAAAACTTCACAGTGGAGACACGATAATAATAAATTAATCAACACACAATTTAAATAAAATATTATACGACACTAAATGTGCCTGAAAATGGCTAACCCAGCACATGCTTCGTTTGAAGTCACAAGCACTGGTCTGCATCGAGATGCGATTTTCCTTTCGTACTACCTCTTCACGGCGAAACGATGAAAATTAAAACCTTACGAGCACAGGCACTTTCTAAGTTGAATTAAGTCATGTTTCGAAGGGGCTGGGGGCCACCCCCCCCCCCCCCCAGCGTGACGGAGAGATCCTCTTTCACCAACAGCAGGCTAGTAGCTTCTTGATGACAGACAATGAAGACCACAAGATGGCGGAGAATCACACGTCAGATACTGAACTGCATTCATGTAAATTGTTGTTGTCCAATCAAGGCTTGACACATCAAGCAACAATGTGATTATTAAGTAATTAATTTGGCGGTATCATGTATACACAGTCCTTTGTTTCATGACGTACAATATAATAGCCTTCACATATGACACGAATAGGATTAGTTTATAAGGCACCACCAACACACTCTAGTGGTGAAGAAGGAACCACTGCTAGCAGCGCCGAAGTCCGACAGCAGCTGCCATCTCGTGTTCACAAACGGAACCAAGTCACCAGGCGGTCGTTTCAAAATGTCAAGGAACACCAGTATACAGGGAAGATGGATTTTAAAAACGTTGGAACGGGCAATGCACGTAACAATAGCCATTATAGGCTCATTGCATAATGTACTGTACTATAATTAATTATTAATAAGTAGTTGCATTGTTGGTGAATATACCCGGTTCCCTTAAAGGTTGAGAAACGCGTGACGTCCCCTCTCCCTAAGGTTGGTAGACACTTTCCTCTTGTTTTATACCGTACATCGTTCCACGTTTAATTCCTCTACAGAACATTGGTTCTTCAGCGCTCTGCCCTCATTATAATGCCTTGCATATTCGCCCTCATTCCACCACTTCTACTGTTATGTAGGTCATGTCTTGAGTACAAGGAAGCTTCTTCATGTAGCCAACGAGTAAGACTGGAATATCCCATTTGATCACCTTGCCTATTTTACCCAATTGTGATGAGAGCAGACAGTGACAAAGTTAACTGCTCCCGTCAGGACCACGTAGGCTACGACTCAACCAGATAAGACTAGTAGCCTGTACAATACCATCTTCTTCTTCTTCTTCTTTTCTTCGGCTTTTCCCAATTAATTGGTTTTGGCCGGGGATTTAAGGCCGGATGCCCTTCCTGACACCACGTGATTTTTCAGGTGAAAATTCCACCCCCCTGTCACCGGGATTCGAACCCCGGTCGTCCGGGTGAAAGACGAGCAGCTAAGCCACTGCGCCATCACGCTCCCCAGCCTGTACAATACCATCTGAACTGACCATTTAACAACTATCACATATTAACACTTAACAAGCAAATTTGGAGGTCAATCACCACTTTCAGTATCTTAATATAACTTCACATAGACTATAACTAGAGCCCTGCGCGGATAAGGGAAACGTTATCCACATCCGTCCCGCATCCGCCCCGCATCCGCGCGACTGTTATCCGCACGTACACGTTTCTTATCCGAATCGACTGGCATTACAATAATATGTTTAATTAGTAATAAAGCAACACATTTAGACATTTGAGGAGAAAGTCGTTCCCCTAGTCTATGTGTGCCATGTGCTACGTTTAAAAGGCATGTTATACAGCCAGAATTGCAGCTCTTTTCAGTTCGGAGTGTTCATTATGCTTAATGACATAATTTGAATGAGATTAGCGTAAATCATCATCTTGCATTTGTCATGAGAAAAGCATAGCGGAAAAATATATGTCATAAATATCCGGGTCATAGTAATATATTCAACAAGTTGGGATTGTATTCTAAAAACCATCCGCAAATTTACTCCAAACATTATCTGCACCTTATCCGCCATCCTCACAGCCATGCAAACTATATCCGCACGGTGAACATTTTTGCGGATATCCGCGGGTTTATCCGCGGATATCCGCATCCACGCAGAGCTATAACTATAACTAACAAATATTGACTATTTGCATTATTTTAACTACAACTAAAAAGTGTACATATTGTAAATACAGTACTTTCGCCTATACTTTTATCCATAGATTTAATAGCCTAGGTAATGTATTTGATTATGATCGCTTGATGATCGAAACTGTTCAACCGAGTGTATTTATTAATCTCATGTTTTTTTTTTTTGTTTTTTTTTTTCGGGATTAAGGAATAACCCATTACAATTGGGTACAATCGTGTAGACCGATTGAAAAGCATCAAATTTCGATCACTAAGGCAACACTGATAATGGCTTCAAATATCATAACAATGCTATATTTTATCTGTTGTTGTCGTTGTTGTTGTTGTAAATTCAAATAGGGGCTTTGCAACACAAAGTAATGTAGCCCCGTGTGTAGTACTTTGTTATGTTTATCCTTTGAAGATACAACTGCTGCTGAAATGGGCTGCGCCAGTGTTTCTCGATAAAAGCACCTGGAGCCTTGCGGGACGAGCAGCAAGCACAGTGATGACGGAGTACAGCATTGCGCGCGCTACTTGTATTAGACAGAGGTTATATATTGTGAATTGTGAACGGAAAATTTACAATAATGCGCGCAAGGC
This sequence comes from Meconema thalassinum, assembly GCA_946902985.2. Lineage (NCBI taxonomy): Eukaryota > Metazoa > Arthropoda > Insecta > Orthoptera > Tettigoniidae > Meconema > Meconema thalassinum. Next base: position 1,027,813,095 of record OX336388.2, read on the forward strand.
CAAATCCTACATAGATTACAAATATACACACTAATACAAACACAGGCTTTCAGACACACCTAAGTACACGGGTTAAATCACCACGATAACAAAGCCCCTGAAATGAAACAACAACGCATTGGTCAGGGAATGCCATGAAAAAGAAAAGAGACTGAGGTGTGACTCATCGGAAAATCAGGGTAGAAAAAGACGAGGGTGAATTAAGGTGAGAAATGTGAGACACCCTAGGCTTCGGTTACTCAAATACCTTAAAATTTGGATGAGACCAAGAGGTGGCCAAGGGAAGTGCACGAAAAGATAAAAGAGAGGTGCTTCCCACAAGTAGGTGGGAGAAATGCCGTGTATTGTACAAACAGTGCAAATAATGTTGATGTAAAGTATATAGTTATTGTTGTTTTAAGGGGCAGAACAGCGAGGTCTTCTGCCCATCCGCCCCTGCAAATAAGATTATTAAAATATCCACTGCGTCTGGAACTCGGAACTTAGTTTTGAATTGAGCCTCCATTGCTCTACCAAGTGAGCTAACGTGAGAAATGTGACAAACACAGTAGGCTATGATAGGTAGCACAGGCAAGCGTTCATACGAAGGTGGATCAAAAAAGTTAGTTGCACTAACCCACAGCAGCAGAGCGCTCTGTGTCGCAAACGTGGGCACAGCGGAGAAAAGGACAGACACTGCCCACACATCTGTTAGGCAGGTCGCTGTGGTGTCTCGTCTTGTATGGTGTGAATAGCGGGCAAATTCAATTGCGCGTCGACTGGACGTTCACTCCAAATATGAGGTGCGTGCGACAATCCGATTCATATGGGCTAAAAGGAAGAATTGCACGGACATTCAACGTGAAATTAGTGCTGTGTATGGGGAGCAGGCCATTTCCCGGCAAGGGATCGTAAAGTGGTGTCAGCAAAGCCGGACGCACGGATATCACGGATGAATATCACGAGGGCAGGCCCGCAACGTCCAGGATCCGTGCAAATGCCAACAGTGTGAATACGATAATTAGAGAGAACGGTGGTCGACGTTTCCAGACCGATGAGGAGCTGAAGGCCGCTGTCTCCGTGTGGTTGCAGAACTCTGGAGGAACTATGTATCCGGCATCGACAAGTTGGTTGTGTTTTCGCAGAAATGTTTGGAGTCTCTTGGAAACTATGTGGAAAAGTGACGTTACAATGTATGTCGTTATAGGCGTGTTGCTGTTGTATAGGTGGTGTAATAAATGGCCTTAACTGGGAAGTGCAACTTAATTTTTGATCTGCCCTCGTAGATGAAACCCTCGCAATAGACGTGGACCTGAGGACACATGTGGCCATCTAAATGGCTTTTACTGTTTGTACAATACACAACCTCAGCCTCAATTTGTCAGGAAAAATTGTTTGGCATAATTTTTGATTTCCCATCTGTAATAGTGGATAGTAAATTTCAATTCAATAGTATTCTTTTTTTAATATTTCTTTTTAATCGCATATCCTCCCTGCTTGGTTTCACTCACGGACTCATTCTTCTACCATCGCAAGGATAGTGTCTGGGAGCAGAACACACTTCGTCTGCAGATTTAACTGGGGATGGTGACAGACCGATCGCCCAGACGACCAGCAGCTTGAGTCTAATTAAGGAAGGGTCAGGGAAGGGATTTTGGAAGGAAGTCGGCCGTGGATCTGTTGAAAGGAACAATACCGGCATTTGTATGAGAAACCACAAAAAGCAGTTTTACGACGGCTGAGGTGGGATTCGAACCCATGCTCTCCCAATGTCAGCGAGGCATGAGCGCTCTCGCCCACCGTGGATGGTTTGTATTTTTATATTTTACTAAACGTGTGTGCCTTAACTAGTGGACCACCTTGTAGGGGCTGGACTTCTCCAGGTGAGAGAACACTTTGAGGTTCTCTGTGAGCTATTTTCAGGATGTATGCCGGTGCTACATGACCTCTCTTTGATGGTACATTTCCCTTTTACTTACTGGCAACGCTAAGCCAACAACCGAGTTGATGAGAAGATGACTTCCAACTGCTCGAGGCGTCATGTGTAATACCGGTAATACTCTCTCGCCATAAGAATCTTCGTCACTCGTGCATCAGGTCACCTTTCATGTGGTGTAGGACACCTGGCAGTCATTGCCGCAAGAGGCTTCCTTTTGTGTTAAATGTAGCAGTAAAACACTTCGTATCAAGACACATTTGGTACATACAGCTCAGTCGTAAACAACGTGAACTGGGTATATGAGCGCTAGAGAATTGTCATACTGATACATTATTGGAAGCAATTAAGTGAATATCTCGCGACAGTGTCATTTTATCGACAGTTGATATTAACAATCAGATCGCTTCGCACGCCAATTCAAATGGGATATGCGGGGTGATGTTGCCACTCTGCACGTGGTCCAAGATCGTCTTGAGAGCCCCAATCGAAGAAAAAGACTTCTCCAGGAGACGAATTAGAACGGGGACTTCCGGGCTGATAGGATTGCGCTACTCACAAGAACATTATATTATACTACTTGATAAGGCCAAAAATGTATAACTATACACATACGTCATGTATTATTCATGTTACAATTCGAAAGGGAGATGGACTCTCACCATATTGATTAATTATGTGTTGGAAGAAATCATGACAGAATGGACTAAGATATGTCAACCAAACATCAAGATTGCCAAAGATATAAAACTAAATTGCTTAGCATTCACAGATGATCTTGCACTACTTGCAAATTGCGTTGATGAAGACACGTTTAGCCTCAAATGGAGAGCCAGGCCGAAAAGCGACAACAACACAGTGATTTGGTGATGCAGACACAAATCATAACCATACCGATTTCCCACATAGCATGAGTTATAGAATCTTCAGCATTTTTTTTTTCGTCGTCTTGAGCCTCTATTGACTGCGTGTTAACAACCACTCTCATTTCAGTGTCTGGGTCTTGTTCGTTTGCCAGCTTTGACATCTTGCCAGTATCTCTTGAGCCCATCTATCAGCTTGTTCTTCCGCTCCTCTGTCAAAGGGCCTCTTCGTCTTCTGGGTTCCGCCTCCACCATAAAACCCTGATAGCTTTTCACCATTCTCTACTTGAAAGCGCTGTAGTGTCAAAGGAGTTTAGATATCTAACCTCCTTGACTTTCATAGCGTTCAAAGGAACGACGAAATTCGACATGCAAGCTACCCTCTGGGTGTCAATTAACAAAGCTTGCACCAGGCACCCGAGGCCATACGATATTATTATTATACCATCCTTCTGAAACTATTCCTGTGTTTGATTTTCTCCTCCATAATGCCCACCTGTCTCATATCTTTCTCACACTCTTGGAACCATTTCAACTTGGAGATCTTCGGTTTAAGAAAATTCCAGATTTTCTTTGTGAGCCGGTCATTATTCATACGGAAGAAGTGCCCATAAAACAGCAATCTTCGTTTTCTAATGGTTGTTGTTATCGGTTCCATCTTGCTGCATACTTCATTATTTGATATCAGTCAAACCTGTCCGTCAGCAAATATTATTTAATTTAGGAATATTTATTTAGCTTATTGTTTATTATCAGTTTTATTCTCATTTCTTTGTAAAATTTTCAAGGGGGGGGGGGGGCGGGGGGGGGAGGGGGGGGGGGAGTGGTTCCAATCCTCAGTAACACCTTCCTGGCTACGCCACTGTACTTTACATCTTGTTTGCTAATAGTCCAGTAATTGGCTGAGCGCTAATGGGAATATAATCATTAATGAACATCTCTCCTGCGCGAAGCTTGTTGGGTTAATCCCATACAGCCACTTGGAGTTCAACACTACAGTACATCAAGAGCCTCACTAATGTTCCCAGTCAATTACTTGTAACGATCACTTGGTATTGTCTCGGACATCCAACAACACTTGTGGTTGATCAGTTGATTCAATTGTAATTGATGTAGCAGTGTGTTTAACTATGCTTGTTTAAGTTTGGGATTGAGATAGGCGCCCTGATACTTGATATAAGGTAGCATCCGGTATTTGAGTCTGGAAAGAGTGTGGAAGAACTCACGGAAAGTCACATTCAGGTTGGTCGTCGTTGTCGATGTTGGAATTCGAACTTCCAATCTCCAGACATGTTGCCCCATTTTCTTAGAGCTTGATTCGATGTCTCAGCTTAATTTATGGGTACTTGATGAATAAATCAACGACCTGGGAAATTACCAAAGTGATTTTTACTCAGTCATTGCCAGGTGATAGCTTACAATCCTGTACTCTTTCTAGTGATTTCGATTTTGTTGCTTACCACTAATCATAAGTCTATTCACTCATAATTCTTTTAAAACAGCTGTCGATACATACTAGCAACCAGTGGCGACTGCTGGTCTCCGTACCTGGTATACCGCATGTGCACCCTTCCTCTTGACTCACCCCTTGCAACCAATATCAATATGCCCAATAATAATAATAATAATAATAATAATAATAATAATAATAATAAGTCAGAATTATTATTATTATTATTAGAGTTGGAGAAAAACATATCCGTCATTTGTAAGAAAGATTATGTCTATATACCTAAAGAATTTCTGTTTCACTCCTGAAAATCCCCTCATTCCCCAGTTTATTTTGGTTACATCTTTCAAGCGGCTCTTTTCATCTTCGCACTTCCACCTTCTCTCTCCGCTCCAGACAAGTGTCTATTTTTTCTTGGAAATATGACATTGGCCACCTTTATTTGCGTTCGATGAACACCCCGTGGCATAGCCGTGCACGTTAAATCACCCCATGGGGAGCTTCAGCAAGTCCGCATATCGGGTTCGAATCTCGACGCTGATAGAGGCTACCATGCGTGTTTTTTGTCCGAGTTTTCCTACACTATTTCCAGGCAAATGCAGCGATAGTACCTCAGTTCATCATAGAAGCTTATTATACAAGTTCAACGCAAGCCCCTAAAATGAACTATTAACAACAACAATGATGATGATAATTGTGGTTTTAAGGGGCCTAACATCTAGGTTATCGACCCCTATTAACAACAACGTTCTAAACCATTTGCACATCGTTAGACATATCCAAAGATTACTAAAACATTCATAGCCAAGGTATTAATACAATAAAAGTGAGGCACTTCTAAGATTTAAAAAAAATGGTCGAAATCAATAAAGAAATTCGAGCGATAACTCGCTTCTATATCTATATTCCAATCGTCTTCGGCCAAAACCAGGAATAATCTATTTGAAGGTAAGTTCCATTCATCTGGATTTCTTCAAGAACACTTGTATGACAGCATCAGTAAAATTACCGTTTGGGTGCTTCCTGAGTGAACAAAGCAGCTGCTTTTCAATTGTCATCATTGATAGGGAAGTACGGTAAGTCTCTCTTGACCCATAGTGGACCTGCAGTGTGACTTCACTCGTTTGAGTGTTGAGAAGGTACGTTGAACAGAGGCTGTAGTAGATGGTATCGTAAGTATTAAACACGCTAAATTGTACAGTTCAGGCATAGCATTAACTAACTGCATTCGGTTCATAATTCTTAGATTTCGGCCACTGGTTTATCGTGAAATTCTTGATCATTAGCCGCATAGAGCGCTATCAGTTCGTTTTCCAGACCTACTTGATCGAAACTTGACCCGTAGTTTTCTAAGAGATTTAAAAACAATTTGTTTGAGAACGAAATGCCAAATTCTCTAAATCCAGGAGGGAAAATAAGTTAAAACGCTCCATATCACAGAATCTGTCATTTATCGGGCAAATTACATTATCCAGAATTTCACAGAAGAGTCTCCTAAAACCCTCTTCGGGTGATCCATTGCCTTTAATTCTCTTCTGTGCTGGTTCATCGGCTGCGCTAGAACATGTTATTTCCCAGACAATTTGGAAGCCTTCCCTCCTGTCTATGGTCTCAATTATCTTTGAGTGGCAGAAAGCAATATCCATAGCCTTGTTTTGCAGAATGTTAAAAAGAACATAGATGTGGCAGAAAATGAATGAGTATACATTAAGAAGAAAAATTGTATCAATTTTTTTTTCTTCACAAAATACAAAAATCCTTGAGCCTGTACTATAGCATCGTTTTCCCAGTTTCCACTATTTTCATTGTCCGTTAAGCTTTCGAAAAACATGAGTAGGTTGTCTTTCTGCTCTTGAACTGTGTTAACAAGTCTGGAGTTAAAGTTCCAGCGAGTTGGTGCAGTTCTCGGTAATTTTTTTCTACAAAGTTTCGGAGATATTCAGTTCTCTTGTAAGAATGGGAAAAGAAATTAGACATTCCGGTAAGAGATAAGAAAAATACTCGACTTTTTGTTATTCCCGTAGCTGCCTGTTGCAATACTAAGTTTAACACATGACAGTAGCAATGAACGAATAGAGCTCGTGGAAATGTTTGTTTTACTCGAGCCTGCAGTCCTCCTAAATGACCAGCCATGACACTCGCGCCATCGTACGTCTGTGCTATAAGCTTGTTACCTAATCCGAACTCTTCTAATACTCATGAAACGTGGGCGAACAGAGCCTCAGCCGACCTGTTAGCACTAACGTCCGTGAAGCCAATGAATCGTTCTTGAACTTCTCCAGCACAGTCAACATAGCGCAAAATTGTGGATAACTGTGATTTATTAATCACATCAGAACATTCATCGACAAGAATTGCTACACATTTTGTTCTGTCAAGTTTCTTCGCAATAGCATCTACCATTACAGCTCTAATGGCTTCTATTAAATCGTTCTGAATGGTAGATGACGTACCTCGAAATATAGTAGAAATAAGTAAATGGTCATGTAGCAAAAGGTCATACGTGCTCAGCAAATCTAAGGTTCCTATGTAGTTACCTCTGTTCAGTAACTGGTCGGACTCATGTCCTCGTAGCGTCTGTTCTTGCTTGCCTAAATGACAAACGACATCTATTAGCCTAGATAAAACCTGCCTATTCTTTTTTACAATTTCATTGTGCTTTGAGACCTCCATTGCTTTCTGAGCATTCAACTGAACATCTATTCGCGAGGTACCGAATTTACACAATGCAAAAGCACACGCGATATGACTCCTCGCTTTTTCATGTTTCTTTAAGCTACTAGTAAGACCAGCAATGATGTCAAATCCATCTTTTGGCCACGCCGCGCCGTTCCTTCACGACTGAAAAGGAGACAAGGCCAGCAGAATAGTTAGTTAAGTTTTTTACATCCAGTTAACCACTGATGGCGTAATAGTTCGAGGAACAAAAATGTCTAGTATACTCTCGCTTTCGGTCTACACAAGTTGAAATTAAATTTGGAAGCTCAGGAGTGTGCAGACCAATGGACTCAAATGCGTCCTACGGACGGAGCCTTTTGAGATGCGAATTTTATAAGTTACTTGCCGAGAGCCGCTCGATTATACCTTCATTTCAGTATTGAAAAAAATTGGTAATTCATCCGTAAACTGTGTTAAAACTCCCATGAAAAGAGCTTTCCCGCCACACCAGCCTTCCTTTCTCCTTAATTTCCACTTTCTGAGGGAATCCAATTAAATTAAATCCCTTGGTTTGCACGTCCTCAATGACGCACCCACAATCCACTTCCGGTGCTTCATTCACACTACACATTTCTATATTAATTCACTGTTGACTAAATCACTTCAAGACTGACTTAAAACATACAACAACACTGTCTCGCAAATAACTGAAGAAGCTGAGCGCTTGCAATGTTCCGCTGGTCAACAACTTCCCCTTGAAACAGTCAATCAGCATTAGGCATAGTTGAACCGCATGGTCCTTGCGCGATACCTCGGGCTGAAATTTGCTGGGCTTATGCTACCCCTCCCCTTCCCCTCGTGCCTACGACGAGCCAGCGAGCGCCACCGGGAGACCCTTGCGGTAACTCAGTACAGTCACTCATAACTAAAACTGTACACCACAAATAAAAATAAGTATGGTACGCTGCTATGACCGCCGACTTTCGTGACAACAATCTGCTGAAAATATATGACAAGAACGATTTTCATGACTGCAACATGTCTAAAAAGTGACAAGAAAATATTTTTACATTTTTAAAATCTCGGGTGGTATACCGCCGGTATATGCGGTGTATGGGAGAATTCGCCACTGCTAGCAACCCGTCCCGGCTTCGCCCGGTATCTTCAACGGTTTACCCAGCATAGTCCTAAAAGGCTCACGGACGGCAGGTTCCAGATGAAATTCAGAAAAGCCGAGATGAACAGCAGAACCCCAAGCTTATATACTCTTCTCTGAAGTCTTAACTCGACACGACTCGGCAGTTTGATGCTAACCGAAGCTGGGGTGATAGGCTCGCTCGCTAGCTCGTAAACTCGCTCCGAAGCTAGTAATTTAAATTTCCACCGAATGGAGATTGTTGGAAGAAATGAAAACGTAAAAACACTTATAGTGGTCGAAGTAATAAGATAGAGTTAGGCTGTCGGCAACTTCTTTTGTAGAACTTTTCATGATGAACAATTCTTACGCTCATAGTATATATATAATTTTAACGGTTTACCCGCCATAAGCTTAAAAGGCGCATGGACGGCAGGTTTTTCTTCGACTCGAATCACTGAAATCGTTAGTGCTCGGCTTCTTTTGGTCATAAATGAATGTTTTTCTACAGAAACCTTCCTCAAGAAATCCTTTACATAATGGTGAAAACCACATCAAAATCAATCCAGGGGTTCTTGAGATGACCCGTTACAACGAAGAATCAGGGACTTCGTTTTAAATTAGGTAGATTGCGTTAATAAACCCCAGATCTAATTCTTCAGTTCTCCTGGTGTGAGATATTGTGTACAACTCCTCAATGAAGGCTTCACCCATTTTCTTCTGTGACCCATGATCCATAACGTCCAACTATTGTTTCTCAAATTTCGACTTGTATTAATTGACACTATGAAACTCCCGAACTGAAAAGTTCACATTTGCCAGTAAATGTACTAGAAAAACTTCCCCGACACTAACTCCGTAAGCAATATCAGATAAAAGTTAAATTGTGGCTTCGTTTAGGGTTCTATTCAGTGTTATAGGTGCTATAGTTTCATATTAACTCTGGAAAGGGATATGCAGAGTATGTACCATATTTTATTTATCTCACAATTTTTTCATTATATCTTAACGTTTGCACAGTAGTAAGTTCCTGTATGATGGCCTAATTACCTTCATTCAAAGACTTGAAATAACCATCAATCCTCTGTAAGGTAACTTTTAAATACAAATTAATCAAGCCCGTCATTCAGAACGAAATTGATTATCGAGAAAACAATATTAAATAGAATAGAAATCTGCCCAAAATTTTGATCAATATTAATTACAACTAGCAGTTTACAATAATATTATAGTGCAACTAAATTACTGTATATAGAGTAAGGGAGACTTTCCTAATTTCACACTATCCCTAATTTCGCAACAACATATTGCGTTCTTGGTACAAAGTTGGGAACAGAAATTTCAACCAGTTCAACGATCTTACAACAGATGGTAGCATCTCTGCTATTATAACGTCTCTGTTTGATTGTGCTATCCGACGAGGAATTTCAGTACCAAGATTTTTTGTATTTGTTTGTCGAAACAAATTTAGTGCGAAATTAGGCGAAATTAAACTACAAATTAAATTAACTAATAAAGAAAAAGTGAAAATGCAGTCAATATTATATACAGATGGACAGAAAGTGATGAAACACGATTCATAGGGGCATAACTTAAAGAAACAAATCCATCTAAGCCTATAATCACAATTTTTGTTCCACGTAACGAAGCAACACGTAATTGTATCTGAAATATGAGATTCTCGGTAGTTACGCAGCGATTACGTTCAGTTCAGTTTGTGGAGATGAGCCACCCAGGTGATCAAGAAAAATATACATATCCGCCTCGAAAAGTGCATCAGTATTATTACGTGTTGTATTTACAATAGGAACAGCAACCACACAAAATAAACGAAGTGATGTGTTCAGTCCCTAGCCTTGACTATGAAAGACGTCACCATTTTTCGTGGCATATGGTGCCCTCTGCTACTGTTTCATGCCACACACGTTTAGAGCTAGAGAAGTTCTTCGGTCGTATGACGATAAAAGGGAAAACTTAGATTGTCAATGTTTCTTGAATTATGAAGACCATTCAGAGAATAGAAAATATTCTCGTACTTTAATTCCAGCCCACATTTCTACGAAACCCCTAAAATCTATGTGTCAGCCATCTAAGAGGTCGTATAAATTATTGCAAAATTCTCAGTAATAATACTGCAATGTTAGTCCCGATATATTCTACTGGACACGTTCTGAAAGCTTTTTAACACTATACATTACAGGCCATATCTTCAATCTCGAACTGTTGAGAGTGGTGAAGAATTTGGATCTTACTGTAAATCCTCGACAGATGTCTTCTTCAGATGATAAATGTCCCGCAGATGTTATTATGCGGTAGATGTTGTTCTCCAAGCAAGGGAGAATCGTTCAGTTTGTGGCAGCGCCGACATGGCTGGAGTCACACTATAAATATGTAACGAGGAGCTGTGGCACAGCTAATAAGATTCCGTCAAGGTTTTTTCAAGTAAGATATAGAGACCTGAGATCACCAACAGGCCGACTTTATATTTCCGAACTTAAAAGACATAAATCAATGAGGTGATACATTATTGCGATTAAAGTGTTGTTGTTTTAAGGGCTCGGTACTTCTTGGTCATCGTCCCCGTGTTCTCGGGTGCGTGTTGAATTTGTCTGTTAACCAGTGATTTTGTACTGACACCAATACTGTGTACAGCTCAGATTAACCGTAGTGTCACACTGTACACCCCACTACCCAGGACTATGTCGTAAAATTTGGATTTCTAAATAGATCTAATAATAATGTTATTGTTTTTACGTCCTTTTCAACTACTATCGGTATAAGAAGGTTATATATTAATTGCTCACTTTTCCAAGCGGAATTAATGGGCATCATCATGGCAGTTGAATGGATTGAACTACAGAATAATTCTACTTTAAATTATGCTATTATTGTGGACTCAAGAGCTGCAATCTTTGCTATAGCCAACAGAAAAAATACCCATCCTCTCGCTACTGAAATAAGAGACATAATTATTGCCCTCAACAAGTTGAGCAAGATTACTTTTCAATGGATTAGAGGACACACAGGACTCTGGGGGAATGAGAGAGCTGACTATCTCGCCAGGATTGCTGCCAGCCATAGAACTGCAATAGGTTATAAATCACCACCCCTAAACCAGGAAAAAAAGTACTAACTGAGCATTATACAAATATCTGGAGCTCCATACCAATTCAGAAGACACCTTATATACAAAATTTTTCCTTCCTAATATACCACACAGACTTTCCTCATCTCTCTGGCCCAACTTCATAACCACCCAGTTTATCACAAGTCATGGTCGCTTCAAATCCGATCTTCACTAAATGAACATTATTGATTCACCAATTTGCTGCTGCCAGGAAAAATCTCAACAGACAGCTCGTCACCTGTTGACTGAATGCACCACGTACTCGGGAGAACGACCAACTGTACTACGATCATTACCACTACATACTATTATGAAACACCACTGGAATACTGTCGAAATAACAGAATTCATAAAAAAAACACTCACTTCAATAATTCATGTTAATTTTGCATTTAAAACTGTAAATATACCGTGATATACCTGTAGGTGAAACACGGGTTGTTACTATATTAAATAAATTTTAAAAAATCTACTGAGGCTTTTAAAGACGCCAGGGTGCCGGAATTTTGCCCCAAAGGGTATCTACAGTATAACGTGTCAGTAAATCTACTGACACGTCTTCCTCGCATTTGCGCTCCCTCAAATGCCAACTGATTGTGCCAGGATTTAAACCTACAACCTTGGGAACAGCAAGCGAGAACGTCACCGCTGCGCCACGCAGCCAGTCATTAATAGATCTATTTCTGCATGGAACAACCAACCCCACCCACTGAAGGCCGGCAATTATAATGCCACCCATTTAAAAGGAAGCTACTGCATTTCTATTTCTAACAAGTAGGAAACATGTGCGTTCTGGTACATATATTATATGATATCATTGTTCTTCTAAACTGCCTGTTATGCTAGATTAGCTTGCAATTGGTCCTAATTCCGATATTTATTTATTTTTTTATTTATTTAATACTTCTTTAAAACATAACTTCGACAGCTTGGCGTGTAATTTTTATTCTAATGAAGTATTCTTGCTATAAACGAGAATGTACGTTACGGTGCTGTGCGGTGGTATGGAACACATCTACTCCAAAATGAGAAGAATAAATAAATAAAATTAAATAAATTAATCAAATAAATAAAAATAAAATAAGTGTTGCGTGCTCCTAACTCTATCAACATAAGGTTGTCACATTTAAAGAACGATCAATTCTAGGATCGAAAGTAATATAAGGAGCGGAATAAGGCAGACCACTTTCCTTGGCAGAGACAAGATCACAAGTCGTAAAGCAGCACAGAGGATGTACGTGCTGCAAGCAGTTCCCTGTTATTTATGCGATGTTAACCTGCCGCAAGCCGTGAGCTAACTCCCGAGTGCTCTATACAATGTTAAAGAGGACGGAACAGAATCAGATATAGGTAATTGCTGTTGCGCCATCAAGAAAGATTGCAGGTCTTCGTGGATGTAGAGCCGCATCCCACTTCATCTTCTTCTTCATCATCAAAGCCAAAACATTCGGTGAATTTGGAGCCGTGATATTGATGATGTTCGCATTTCCAGCACTTCCATCATTAATACACAGAAATTAGTTTATGGTTTGGGTTTTCTTAAGATGGATATTTTATGAAGGGTAACAGTTGAGGAGGAGACCATTGTGAAGACTCGAATCTGAATCTCCCGCAACGCAATTAGATGCACGATCAGATAACCCCACCAGCAGTCCACGCCTCAAGGTAACGCATTGGTCTGGCTGAAGCTATGACACTCCATATGGTCACTAACCAGACTCTACAATCTTGTGATTTCTTGTAGTTAATCTTCAGGTTTGTATATTCGTTTAAAATGGTATTCTTGACCAAAAATTCAATTTTCGGTCATTGTAAATGGAAGCCTTATTTGTCTGCTTCAAATTAACATATATTTCAAGTCGATATTCCACCTGTAAGTAGTTTAAAAACTTAAGGAGGCTCATGTGCACATGTCTAAGAGGCGTGGCTCTATAGCATCTTCTTCTTCTTCTTCTTCTTCTTGGTCGTAGTTTAATTTCGAACGTCGCGTCGTGACCGTTCACGCAATTCTGTTAACAATACCCCGCCATACATCGCGGTCTTCTGCTGTATGCATTAATTTCTGAAGTGGCAGAATACTCAGACTCTTTATCTGGTCAAGGTACCGGTTCGGGGCACGTCCCCTCAGCCGTTTTCCGTTAACATTACCCTGGATGATACGCTTCTCAATGCCGTCTCGCCAAATGACATGGCCGAAAAATCTCAACACTTGCCTTTGGATTTTTAGGAGTAGGCCTAAGCGTGCTCTAGGAGCAATCCTTAGCTCCTTCAGAATAGGTTCATTTGTTCTTCTTGCTACCCACGATATTCGTAGCATTCTTCGATAACACGTCATATCGAAAGCTTCGATTCTCCGAAGGCATGCAGCATTTATGGTCCAGGACTCAGAGCCATACGTGACGATAGGAAATACCAAAGCTTGAACCAGTCGGTTCTTTGTTTCCTTGGTGATATGCTCTTTCCATATTCTTGTTAGACTAAGTGCTTTCTTAGCCATACCTATTCTTCTTTTAATTTCTCTTTCACAGTTTCCATTAGTGGAAATGCGAACTCCTAGGTAGACTATTTCTTCCTTGAGATCGATATCTCGTATTAGCTGGAAAGGGACGAGGTAATCCACGCTGTCTGTCCACTGCCACCAAGTAACACTTGGTTCGGTTTAGTGTAAGGCCTGCTTCTTCACTGAACCTCTCAGTGCGTTGTAAACGTTCTGCCAGCTCTTCCTCCGAACTAGCCAGCAGCATAGTATCGTGTGCGTAGCGGAGGTTGGTGATTGTCTTTCCACCTATTTGAACCCCACCTTTCCAATCCTTGGAGGCTTTTATGATGATCCATTCCCCATAGATATTGAATAGGAGTGGTGACAAAACACATCTCTGTCTGACGCCTTTTCCAACCTTAGTTGGTTGGTTCCTTAGTTTAGGGGCTGCGACAACGCGGTCATGGAGCCCCGTGTACTTTGGGTGTGTGTAGAATCTGTCTGATAACCAGTGTTAATTGTGATGTCTGTATTAGTGTGTTTTATTTGTTTTTAATTCAAGTTAGGACTGCAGACGATAATTTCAAGTAGTTCCTACTTTCGCTACCAAAAGCTACCGTCCACAACACCTAGCTCTGAACTTTGCTACTACTAGATGCCATCGCAACCAGCGCCCGGTGACGAATGTTGGAACTTAAGCGAATTAATCAAACCTAACCTACAAATTTTGGCTTCACACAAGTGTAGTTAGTGGAAGGTTCTTTTTATGCCATAAATGTATGACATGGGCTCGCCGGCTTTACTTCCCCTCCGAAGGAAGGCATACTGAGGGATTTATAACGCTCTTAAAAATCCGACGACTTCGGCCGGGTTTGAACCCGCGACCTTGGGTATAGAAAATGACCAAGTTCAATTCCAAGTAGTTTCAACTTTGGCTACCAGATGCCACTGGCACCTAGCGACGAACGTTGGAACTTAATAGAGCGTTTCTAACGAAATATAGCGATGATGGGGGAAGACTATATGGATGTCCCGCTCGCTTGCTTTTCCGTCTCACTCCTTTCCATACTGCCTCACCGTGTTGTGGTTGATCGCTCGAACGTCAAACAGTATTCAGTGTATTGTAAATATTGAAACAAAATGAAAGCAAGGGAAACCATAATGTAACCGAAATGTCAATGTCTTAAATGAATTCCATGATACCTTATCAGCAGTTCTGATTGTTTTAATGCTACGCACGTAATCACCACGTACCGGTACGTGGAGAAACACGCGATACACAATGTGGATGTGTCGGACAACGAACGTATTGGACGAAGAGTCTTTTTGTTTGTTTACATTAAGTCCGGCTCGCTAGCGATCCTAACTTGGCTTGGTCAGATGTGGCGAAGAGCTGTCGCAGCGCTGGCAGTGCCCAGTCACGGGAGGCAGGAGCCAGACTGCCGGTGTGCACCGCAGCATAGCTGGCTCGCCAAGCGTGCAAAGGATGGACGCCTCTGACCTAGTGCCTGAAACGAAAATCAAAATCCACAGCCTGTTTCCAGTCGACCGACCGGGTCAGGAATGGAATGAATGAAGACCCCATCTAGCGGCAAGGATATGAACTGTGCCGGCTGCCGAAGCTTGTCGCACTCCTCTGGGGCAATGATTAAATCAATGACAGGTGAAATGAAATGAAAGTGAAGAGTGTTGCTGGAATGAAATATTGACAGGAAAAACGGAGTTCCCGGAGAAAAATCTGTCTGCCTCCGCTTTGTCCAGCACAAATCTCGCATGAAGTGACCGGGATTTGAACCACAGACCCCAGTGGTGAGAGGCCGACTTGCTGCCGCCTAAAACACGGAGGCTTAGTACCTGGAATAAATACATGAATTATTATTTATATACTTAATAAGACACTTATCACACAATTTTCTAAACACAATTAATTAAATGACACAGAATTATATACGGAGCACAGCCACAAACAAACTTGCAACAGGGTATTTGCAGGAAGTTTCAAAATTATGGTACAATCTTTTCAGAGCGTGTTAGGTGGGAAAATTTCTGTCCAGTTCTAAAATCGCAAACTTCGTCGCAGCGTTGGTGTGGAGAAAATTGTGATAATTTATGTGACCGTTTGTGTAACCTCGATTTAAGGAGACTAATGTCGAGGTAAACAAGCATTATAATGTATTTTTCACCGCATAACATGTTCTCTTAGTTTGAGAAATATTAGCACTCAACACTCAACCGGTGACAATTTTTGTCATCGACCTGGAGAATTTATTTTTTGTTCTTTGCGCCACGTGTGTACGCGCTCGACTTGGTAGCAGTATCGGAGGGAGCCGCACGCCACGTACTATGGTGACTCATGTGACATTCAACGCCATGTTGTTGTTATTATTCTCAATTTTACAGCTACATGTTCTCCTGTCAAATGGGGCAACTGGCATCACGTACGCTGGGTCGTTTCTCGACGGTAACCTTCGACTGCATGGTATAATGGTTTGTTACTCGTATCGACATGCTTCGCGGAACTTGCCATGCTTGACTGGAAGACCTACTTGAAGCCGAGTGACTTAGAATACAGTCCCACATGAAACAATGGTTAAAGTCTTGGAACTCAACAGCAATATGTCTTCGAACGTGGCAATTTCAGATTTATTCGTATTCGTTCCGAAACTAAGGAGGTGCCATGCATGTATAGCGGTAGTGTGCGGAGTTGCGACCTGTCCGTCATATTAATTCTGTGGCTCGCTGCGTGGCTCAGCGGTAACGTTCCCGCTTGCTGGGCGCAAGGTTGCAGGTTCGTATCCTGGCGCAGTCAGCTGGCATTTGGGGGTGCGCAAATGCGAGGGAGCCGTGTCAGTAGATTTACTGGCACGTTAAAGATCCCCTTCGGTGCAAAATTCTGGCACCCCGGCGTCTCTAAAAGCCAGAGTAGTTAAATGGAATGTAAAACCAATAACTTTAATTCTGTGGCTGGCTGGAGTTGATTCTGTGTTTTAGATTACGTCTTAAAGCCAATTTCCAAGCATAGCAGAGATGTACGCTTTAGATACGGTTTAAATTGTTGAGATGTTTAGATATCTCTATGGCCTCTCTGAATTTTCTGCGATAGAAGTGGCTGCTGGAGGCTAGGAGTTGCATTTCATCGAAGATTAATTTTGCAAATTGTCCTTCACTGGTATAATAATAATAATAATAATAATAATATCGCATGGCCTCGAGTGCCTGGTGCAAGCTTTGTTAATTGACACTCAGAGGGTAGCTTGCATGTCGAATTTCGTCGTTCCTTTGAATGCTATGAAAGTTAGATATGTAAACTCCTTGACACTACAGCGCTTACAAGTAGAGAATGGAGGAACTTTGTGTTGGCGGAAAATCCCGAGATTAATTTTGCCATTGAACACGGCCTACTGAATTCAAATGGGTTCTTTAACATGCCAACAACGTATGACATGAGTGTCGTGATTTTTGTCGCCTTTCAAAAATCACTTACCATGGCCAGGAGCGAACCTGCAATCTTGGGGGATTGGTAGTCCAACACTATAACCACTCACCCACCGTGGCAAGCTCCTTCACTGGTCAAAGTAAATGAATAGCTTATTGAGTGAAGCCATCCCCGAATGAAGAACGTGGCTGTAAACAAAATATCCTACTCTTTACTATTTCACTCTTCTCTGTCTTTTCTGTCTCTAATCTAATTTCTTTGCACTTTATAACGTAAAATAAAATTGCGGTTCTTTTCTTCTCATTTTATCACGATCACAGCTGCTCTCTTCTTGCTGCACTTAGCCACATACTCGTCAGTGGGCAGAGAGTATTCACTGATCAATACCAATTACGTATTTCAAGCCTTCACTTCAATGTTCTTAACGAATTTTGTTAGCAAAGAATGATAAACACGAGCAAAATCTACGGCATTACAGTGAGGGCCTATTATAAGGTGCGTTCAAAAAGTAACAGTCGGAAGCTGGAATGCGCAAACCGGTGACTACATCGGCTAATCGTGGCGTGTGTAACGAGATGTGGTTCCGACCAGAGCGTGGGAGGTCGCAGCCCGTCACTAGAGGGCACGCGTGCACGTCACGTGACGATACAAAGCGAGCAGCACCATGCATCAATCGTCGCATTGCAAACAGTGAGATGGAGGCGTCAACCAAAGAACAAAGAGGTGTTGTTCGGTTTCTGATAGCGGAAGGAGTAGGGGGAACGGGCATTCATCGCCGAATATCACAAGTGTACGGCGAACACTGCATGACCCTTGCAAGGGCCAAGAGAAGGACGGGTGTCGTTAGCCGATGATGCCCGGTCTGGGGCACCCCCCCCCCCCCCCCCTGCATTACCGATGACAACGTCCAGCTGGTTGATGCACTCATTACCCAGGAGCCGAGTGACAGTGAACGCTATAGCCGCCGTGGTCGATCCACGACAATGCACAACCTCATACGGCCAACATAGTCGCGGAACTCCTGCAGAAATTCAAATGGGAGGTTGTTGGCCACTCTCCATACAGTCTAGACCTCTCCCTGTGATTACGCCATGTTTGGTCCCCTGAAAAGGGCTCTGCGGGGCCAACGATTCACCTCGGACGCCGACGTCCAGCTGTACGTGCGGAACTGGTTCACATCGCAGCCCAGGGAATTTTATGAGACAGCCATTCACCGCCTCGTGTCACAGTGGGACAAGTGCCTCAACAGCCAGGGCCAATACTTCTAACATACAGGCACTGGTTTCTGTAATTATGCCTCCGGCTCGTTGCTTTTAGAATGCACCTTATATATACGACTGGTAGTGATACAAATCTTCTTTAGACTTCATACATCATATGCTGATGCAACCAATCCTTCAAAATTTAAACAGTAATTTTATCCTAGGGTAACTATAAGGTGCGTTCAAAATGTAATGAGCCGGAGGCTGTAATGCGCAAACCTGTGACGACAAGGGCTAATCGTGGCGTGTGTAACGAGGTGTGGTTCCGACCAGAGCGTGGAAGGTCACAGCCCGTCGCTAGAGGGCACGCGTGCACGTCACGTGACGATACAAAGAGAGCAGCAGCATGCATCAATCGTCCAACGTTGCCAGTCGCATTGCAAACAGTGACATGGAGGCGTCAAACGAAGAGCAAAGGGGTGTTGTTCGGTTTCTGACAGCGAAAGGAGTATGGGGAACGGACATTCATCGCCGAATGTCGCAAGTGTACGACGAACACTGCATGTCCCTTTTAAGGGTCATGGCGTGACACAAGCGCTTCAGGGAAGGACGGGTGTCGTTAGCCGATAATGCCCGGTCTGGGGCACCCCCCTGCATTACCGATGACAACATCCAGCTGGTTGATGCACTCATTACCCAGGACCACCGAGTGACAGTGAACGCCATAGCCGCCGTGGTCGGATTGAGCGTCGGAAGTGTGCACACCATCATGAAGGAACGACTGCACTTTCGGAAAGTGTGTGCCCAATGGGTGCCCCACAGTCTTCAACCACACCAGGAAGCATGTCGAATGGCCTACTCTCTTGCTCTTGGTTGGACGATTGATGCATGCTGCTGCTCGCTTTGTATCGTCACGTGACGTGCACGCTTGCCCTCTAGTGACGGGCCGTGACCCTGCACGCTCTGGTCGGATCCACACCTCGTTACACACGCCACGATTAGCTCATGTCGTCACCGGTTTGCGCATTACAGCCTCCGGCTCGTTACTTTTTGAACGCACCTTATATAAAAATGGTACCTCCTATTACTTGGAGTTAGCAACATTGGATCCCACTATAACGTCATTAATGTGCTGATGTTGAATACTTTGTTTGCACAAAAGAGTAATAATCCATCAAGACTGACGTTCTCAACCTTTCTGAGACTGTGAGCACCATGCTCATGCCATACCAAGTGCACTGGCACCATTAAATCTAACATAATATTATTAATAATAATGCCGACAGCAGTGGCTACGCTGGATCAGCGCAGCATTAGGTCATGAGGCCAAGCTCTCTGCTGGCTCGGTAGACGCGCGGTTTCGAGCCCCAACGTTGGCCGTCCTTTAAATGGTTTTCCGTGGTTTCCCATTTTCAACACCAGGCAAATACTGGGACGGTACCTTCTGACAGGCCACGGCCACTTCCTTCCCCATCCTTGCCCAGTTTCATTCATCTTCATCCATTCCATCTCTCATCCCGACGCGCAGGTCGCCCGCGGGCGTCCACTAGAAATACCTGCATCCGGCCTCTCAGGAAGCCACACAACAAAAATTAAATAAGATTAATAATAATAATAATAATAATGTATTTATTTTATTTATCGTATGGCTTTTAGTGCCGGGAGTGTCCGAGGACATGTTCGGCTCGCCTGAGTCTGTAGCTGCTTCCAGCGGACAACCTTAGGGTGAGCTACAAGTTCCGTTCAAATTTCAAGTAGTTCCAACTTTCGCTACCAGATATCTATGATACCTAGTGGTGAACGCTGGAACTTTTGATAGAGCGTTCCGACGAAATCTAACCTAACAATTTAGCTGCACACAAGTTTAGTCTGTGGAAGGATCTTTTACATGCCATAAATCTATGACATGGGACCGCCGGCTTTATGTCCCCTCCGAAGGAAGGCATACTGAGGGATTTTAACGCTATTAAAAATCCGACGAATTCGGCCGGGTTTGGACCCGCTATCTTGGGCACAGCAGTTCAGCATGCTACCGACTATGCCACCGAAGCCCCTACATAATAATAATAATAATAATAAGAATAAGAATAATAATAATAATAATAAGCAAGCGCCTCTCTTTCCTTTTCCAGTCTCTCTCTCCCTCTGAAGTGCTAAAATAGCTAGGGATTCACCACTCACCAGGCTTATTGCAACTGCTTGCATGGCCCATGCAGGTAAAATAACTTGACGTGTAAAACAGTCGACTCAAATCAGCATCCTTCGTGTTACTCATAAAACAGAGATTTCCAAATATCTTTACTGTAGATTATAAATGCTATTTCACAAAATGATAAAATTTCTGACTGTCAAAATGTGTAATGGAAACAGTATCATTCTGGTTCGTGCAACATCATTTGAATTTAAGAATAGATCGCAGAGGATCTTATGCTCGCGAGCACCTTTTGGCTCGTATGACGAGAGCACCAAACTTCATTTAAAAAGCACCGTGATGCTCGCAAGCAAGAGATTGACAAGGACTGCTTTAAGACCTATTCAAGGGTAGCCTTAAAGCTGGTATAACACTAATTACGGTTTTCAACACTAGTATTTCCAAAAAATTGCTAAATCATGTATTTCGTGTGTGTACTGTGTTTCTACAAAATCTGCTCAATATTGGGATAAGCTTCTTCTTCTTCTTCTTCTTCTTCTTCTTCTTCTTCTTCTTATTCTGCTTTTTCGGCCTCATTGGACCACTTCAGTCAATCATTTCTTGGTCCTCTTCTTCAGTACGTTTTCTTTCCGAGTTACATTCGCTCTGATCTTCTCAGGCGTTCCTCATCTGTGAATACCCTTTTTACTGTATGACGTTGGTCTACTTTTGCTTGAAATCTTATTTTTATATCTTTCAGTTTTTTTTTAATTTTTGTTTTGTTTTGCAAGTCATCCAAGGTTATTTCTATTTCTTTCATATCTTCTCTAATGTCCTTAATCCATCCTACTTGTTGTTTCATATTCCAAAGTTTATCTACATTTTTCTAGATAATCTGGTTTCCGGTGTCCTCATAATGTGACCAAAAGAAGAAATCCGTTTCTTCCGAATAGTATCAGTGATGGGCACCAGTTCTCTGTATACCACTTCATTTGGTACTATCCGTCATTGTCCATCTTCCTGATATTTTTTATTTATGCATGTTCTAGCTATTCTTCTTTCTACTTTTAAAATGTTGTCAATTCTGTTTTTCTGAGTAACTTTAGTAAGAGTTTCGCTTCCATATGTCACCTCTGGTTAATCCACTGTCTTGTAATGTTTTAATTTTTTTGTGATTGATAGACATTTTCTTTTATATGTAGACCATGTTAATTTTTGGGCTTTTATCATTTTATTTGTTCTTTCTTGCCATGTTGTAAGTTGTAAGTTATAATTTATCCTAAGTATTTAAATTGCTTCACTATTTTAACTGTCTTTTTATTTACTGGTATGTGATTGATTACAAGTGGATTTGCTACCATTATCTATGTATTTTCAAATTGTAACTTAAGTCCATTTTTGTGCTATATTTTGTAGGCTTATTATTTGATTTCTGGCTTCTTGAATATTATTAGCCAGTAACGCTAAGTCATCTGCGAATCCCAAGCAATTTAAGTATATTTGATCTTTCTTGGTTCCAATTCTTATGCTCCTAGGATTTTCTGTACCAATCCCTCATCACGTATTCCAAAGCACAATTGAAAAGTAAAGGCGATAAACCATCTCCTTGTCTTAATCCTGTTTTAATCGTAAACGGCTCAGATATTTCTCCACTGAATTTTACTTTAGATATGGTGTTTGTTAGGGTTAGTTTTATAATTCTTATTAATTTGGGATGAAGCATTTGCTATTGTACTTATTTACTTATTTTTGATACCACCTCCATTTTGTAGTTGGCTGCAATGCCATCGAAAATCAGATTTGTCGAAGACAATTCGACTGACTCTCACAGCTATGACGGTTGGCCCTCAGTTCGTACAAAGCAAATGTGCTAATTTAGCAACCTCAACTTCTGTTACTGGTTTCCTCCACTAGTGACATTATGTTCCTATCCATCCAAAACTTGTTACGTAACATTATCCATCTCCTCACATGATTAAACTCAAAACAATAAGAGAGACTTGCAAATTTCTCAGAACCTTGAAATAACTTGCAGCTCAAGTAATAAGAAAAGTTGAAAATGTATTACTTAAATACATAGGTCACCTTAGAGGGTGTCGTGCCGGATGCGACCGTGCCGCAAGCGACCCACTAATTTGCCATCGTGCCACTAGCGACCCAAGCACTGATGTGTCGGTGAAATCTGGGAATTTCCAACACATCTGTACCTACTTAAATTCCGCTTAGGTTAGGTTAGGCACCGTAAAATTTGAAAAGCTTATTTCTAAAGTGACGTAAATCCAAAATTGACAGTTTTTGAGTTATTTCTTCATAAGCAGGTTCTCTCAACGTATAGCAAAGTTTTAAGTCGCAATACATCGTATATCCCATATTAACAGAGATCTAAGAACTAAGTTTATTTGCAAAGTGATGTAACTCCAACGGGTATTTATTTCCAATGTGACTTATATCCATGTTAACCAATCTGATGGTTCTCTGGACATCACGTGATAATCAAGGCCATGGCTAACTTTGATAATATGTAGATCATCAGTTTGGGTTTGTTGTGTTTAAACCATTTAAATGTTCATAAATGTCACTCAAAGCGTATGTCAATATACACACATCAAAAAAAGTTTTGCATCACCTCGGTTCCAAGAGTTCCGGAACCGTTAAATACAAAGGGAATAGAGATCAACACAAACAACATTTCAGCTCGTTTTATTGGTCATGAGACCCACACATTGCATGTTGTACCATCATACAGCTAGACTTTCAGCATTTGTGGTCCAGATTGCAGTACACACCACTACCTCTAATACCCAGTAGCACGTCCTCTTGCATTGATGCATGCCTGTATTCGTCGTGGCATACTATCCACAAGTTCATCAAGACACTGTTGGTCCAAATTGTCCCACTCCTCAACGACAATTCGGCGTAAATCTCTCACAGTGGTTGGTGGGTCAAGACGTCCATAAACAGCCCTTTTCAACATATCCCAGGCATGTTCGGTAGGGTTCATGTCTGGCGAACATGCTGGCCACTGTAGTCGAGCGATGTCGTTATCTTGAAGGAACGCATTCACAAGATGTGCACGATGAGGTCGAGAATTGTCGTCCATGAAGACAAATGCCTCTCCAATATTCTGCCGATATGGTTGCACTATGGGTCGGAGGATGTCATTCAGGTATCGTAAAGCCGTTTCGGAGCCTTCCATGACCACCAGTGGCGTACGTCGGCCCCACATAATACCACCCCAAAACATCAGGGACACCACCTTGCTGCACTCGCTGGACAGTGTGTCTAAGACGTTCAGCCTGACCAGGGTGCCTCCAAACACGTCTCCGACGATTGTCTGGTTGAAGGCATATGCGACACTCATCGGTGAAGAGAACGTGATGCCAATTCCGTGGGGTCCATTCAGCATGTTGTTGGGCCCATCTGTACCGCGCTGCATGGTGTCGGGGTTGCAAAGCTGGACCTCGCCATGGACGTCGGGAGTGAAGTTGCGCATCATGCAGCCTATTGCGCACAGTTTGAGTTGAAACACGACGTCCTGTGGCTGAACGAAACGCATTATTCAACATGGTGGCATTGCTGTCAGGGTTCCTCCGAGCGGCCATCCGTAAGTAGCGGTCATCCACTACAGTAGTAGCCCTTGGGCGGCCTGAGCGAGGCCTGTCATCGACAGTTCCTGTATCTCTGTACCTCCTCCATGTCCGAACAACATCGCTTTGGTTCACTCTGAGACGCCTGGAAACTTCCCTTGTTGAGAGCCCTTCTTGACACAAAGTAACAATGCGGACGCGATCGAACTGCGGTATTGACCTTCTAGGCATGGTAGAACTACAGACAACATGAGCAGCGTACCTTCGTCCTGGTGGAATGACTGGAACTGATCGGCTGTCGTACCCCCTCCGTCTAATAGGCCCTGCTCATGCATGGTTGTTTACATCTTTGAGCAGTTTTAGTGACATCTATGAACAGTCAAAGGGACTGTATCTTGGATACAATATACACAGTCAACGTCTATATGCCGGAGATCTGGGAACCGAGGTGATGCAAAACTTTTTTTGATGTGTGTATGATTTATTTCCAAAACGTCCTAACTCCAACTTACAAGAGACGATTACCACCATTCCCATTGATAGGAGATTTTTAAAACACAGTGTCAGGATGTGCATCAAAGTAATGAATGAAATTACATTATATTCATTATCATATCTGAATTTAATTATACGAAGATTTAAAAAACGCGACATTCCGAAGTTTTGCATTTTATGGGTTTACGTCACTTTGGAAATAAGATCTTCAATTCTTCTCTTAAACAATGGGTCGTATGGGGCACTGTAAGCTACTAGCAGGGTCGCTACAGCCACGATTTCTACTGGGTCGCATCGGGCACGGTCGCACTCGGTACGTAATCCCTGAGAGGAGCTAAGTTTGTTCATCCACCAGCCGAGGATTCCACCCCCGCAGGCTTTCCTGTTATACTGTATAAATTGGGTTTGTAGAAAAAATAAAACAAGAAGCATTATGAATTGTACCTGAGAGGAGTAAAATTTAAACGAGCAATTTGTAAGTTTTATTTTTCTTAACTTATTCTTTACAAAATACATCAAGAGTACACAGAATGTTTTCTGTACGCTAGGCCCTATTTCAAACAATAGATGAGACCATGGTTTTGCAACGTTTTTGGATATAACAGAGCACAATTCATGAGTGGAAAGTTCTGAAATCCCCTGGAGGCTTCTTTCTTTATTCTACTTGTTACGGAGTAACTCACGGCAAGATAGTATTATCTTCTTCTAATATATAAAAGTGAATGTCTGTATGTATGTATGTATGTATGTATGTATATATGTTGGTTCCGTATACAAATCTACACCGTTCCACCAATCTCAACCATATTTTGCATACACATAGTTTAGGACCCAGAAGGAACCGCTGGCTACATGAATTTTCGATAGTCTTTCTCATTCTTCTGAGTTTGGCCCTTTTTCACTCAAAAACAGGCTAATCAAATCGTAAAATATACTCATGAAGGAATGGCAAGGCAGATAGTTTCCATGGCAACAAAGCTCAAGTCGAGACACGGCCGACTTGATGCCAATTGCGCTCAGCACTACCGGTATAGAAAATGAGGATCTTGACTTGAAATCCCGTTAGTTACTCAACTGCTCACACAGCATTGTCAACCAAGTTTAGCATAACAAAGACTTGACACTACCTTCTTTCTACTATATATTTTTCAAATACCACTCACTCACTCACTCACTCATTCATTTATTCATCACGAAATCTCAGAAACCACCGAACGGATTGGAATGAAATCTGGTATGCAGCTTCCTCAAGGGCCGCAAATGCCCACTAAGAGAGAAATATTGGCTATTCAGGTTCTAAAGGGGTGTTAAGGGGTAGACCTGCATTTAATTGAATAGCAATATCTCCCGATTGGTTTCATGGGGGGATGTGATACTCGACATATAAACTCATCATTAAAAATAAGAAGACATGTGTCTGAGGGTTTTTCGATGTGGTGTATATTATGAGGTGAAAGGGGTGAAAAGTGGGGATTAAAAGATTCTTAACGGAGCGTGTGTCTCTTAAACGACATAGGCGAGGAGTTTGAAACACAGCGAAAAAAAATCAACATAAAAAAGAAGTAAATATGTGTTTGACAGTTTTTTCATAAATCCAATTTAAGGGGCCCATGGGGAGAGATGAAATTCTGGGGGGGGGGGGACAGGAAAGAAAGTGTCCTAACTGATTGACTGACTGGCTCACTCATCAAACTCAGGGGGAAAAACTGCTTTAAAGTAAGTAAATAGCTGTTCGACAGTTTTTTTTTTCATAAATCAAATTTAAGGGGTTCATGGGGAGGGGTGAAATTCTGAAAAAAGAAAATTGAAAGAAAATGTCCAGACTCACTCACTTACTCACTCACTCATCATCGCCTAGCCAAAAGTATTGAAGTTAGAAACATGACAGTTTGGGGATATGTTCATGGTATGTCAAAACCGTCTACTAAGGGAGGATTTTCGGATATTCAGGTTCTAAAGGGGTCTTAAGGGGGTTAAACCTGCATTTCATTGAATAACTATATCTCCCTTTTGGTTTCATTGGGGGATGTGATACACGGCATATAAACTTATCATTAAAAAGTAACAAGACACGTGTCTGAGGGTTTTTCGATGTGTTTATGAGGTTAAAGGGGTGAAAAGTGGGGATTGAAAGATTCCTAACGGAGCGTGTATCTCTTAAACGACATAGGCGAGGAGTTTGAAACTCAGCGGAAAAAAAATCAGCATAAAAATAAGTAAATATGTGTTTGACCGCTTTTCTATAAATCCAATTTAAGGGGCCCATGGGGAGGGGTGAAATTCGGGGGGAGGGACAGGAAAGAAAGTGTCCTAACTGATTGACTGACTGACTCACTCATCAAACTCACGGAAAAAAACTGCTTTAAAGTAAGTAAATAGCTTTTCGACAGCTTGTTTTTCAATCAAATTGAAGGGGTTCATCGGGAGGGGTGAAATTCTGAAGAAAAAAAAATGAAAGGAAATGTCCTGACTCATTCACTCACTCATCATCGCCCAGCCAAAATTATTGAAGTTGGAAACATGACATTTCGGGAATATGTTCGTTGTATGTCAAAACCGTACACTAAGGGAGGTTTTTTGGATATTCGGGTTCTAAAGGGGTCTTAAGGGGGTTAAACCTGCATTTCATTGAATATCAATATCTCACGAGTGGTTTCATTTGTGGATGTGATACTCGGCATATAAACTAATCATTAAAAATACGCAGACATGTGTCTAAGCGTTTTTCGATGTGGTGTATTATTATGAGGTGAAAGGGCTGAAAAGTGGGGGTTGAAGGATTCCTAATGGAGCGTGTAGGCCTATCTCTTAAACGACATAGGCGAGAAATTTGAAACTCAGCGAAAAAAAATCAGCTTAAAAAGTAAGTAAATCGGTTTTCGACTGTTTTTTCATAAATTAATTTAAGGGGCCAATGGGGTGGGGTGAAATTCTGGGGGGGAAAATGGAGAGAAAGTGTCCTAACCGACTGACTCCGGGGAAAAAGACAGCTTAAGAAATAAGTTAATAGGTGTTCAAGCGTTTTTTAATCAATCCAATTTAAGGGGCCCATGGGGAGGGGTGAAATTCTGGTAAAATAAATGAAAGAAAATGTCCTGTCTGACTCATTCACTCATCACGCCCAGCGAAAACTATTAAAGTTGGAAACATGACATTTTGGGAAGATGTTCGCTGTATGTCGAAAACGTTAACTAAGGAATGATTTTTGTTTATTCGGGTTTTAGAGACGTGTCAAGGGGGTAAACGTGCATTTCATTGAATAACGATATCTCATGAGTTGTTTGTTTGGGGATGTGATATTCGGTATATAAACTAATCATTAAAAATAATCAGACATATGTCTAAGGGTTTATCAATGCGGTGTATATTATGAGGAGAAAGGGGTGAAAATTGGGGATTGAGGGATTCTTGACGGAGCGTGTATCTCTGAAACGACATAGGCGTGAAGTTTGAAATTCGGTGGGAAAAAACAGCTTAAAATACAGGTAAATAGGTGTTCGAACGTTTTTTCATAAATCCAATTTAAGGGGACCTTGGAGAGGGGTGAAATTCTGGGGGGAAAAAACAGGAAAGAAAGTGTCCTAACTGATTGACTCACTTACTCACTCATCAAACTCAGGGAGAAAACAGCTTTAAATAAGTAAATAGATGTTTGGCCGTTTGTTTCATAAATCCAATTTAAGGGGTTCATGGGGAGGGGTGAAATTATCAAAAATAAATGAAAGAAAATGTCCTGACTGACTCACTCACTCATCATCGCCCAGCCAAAATTATTGAAGTTAGAAACATGAAATTTTGGGGATATGTTCGTTGTATGTCGAAAACGTCCACTAAGGAAAGAGTTTTGGATATTCAGGTTCTAAAGAGGTGTTAAGGGGGTAAACGTGCTTTCCATTGAATAACAATATCTCACGAGTGGTTTCATTTGGGGATGTGATACTTGGCACATATACTAATCATTAAAAATAAGCTGACACATGTCTAATGGTTTTTCGATGTAGTGTATATTATGAGGTGAAAGGGATGAAAAGTGGGGGTTGAAAGATTCCAAACTGAGCGTGTATCTCTTAAACGACATAGGGAGGAGTCTGAAACTCGGAGGAAATCTATCAGCTTAAAAATAAATAAACAAATGAATAAATAAATAAAATAAATAGGTGTTCGACCGTGTTTTCATAAATGCAATTTAAGGGGCATATGGGGAGGGGTGAACTTCTGGAAGAAAAACGTCCACTAAGGAAGGATTTTTGGATGTTTGCTCTCATCGACCAACCAAAACTATTAAAGTTAGAAGAATGATATTTTGGGGATATGTTTGTTTGTTGTGTGTCGAAAACGTCTACTAAGGAGGGATTTTTGGGTATTCAGGTTCTAAAGTGGTGTTAACGGGGTTAAACCTGCATTTCATTGAAAAACAATATGATACGACTATGACGCGAGCGATGCGAGGCTAAAATTGAGATGGTGTGTGTCTGTGTATTACTCAATCTCGCAAGTACCACTGGTCCGATTTACGTGAATTTTACATGGAAGTAGCTGATTTACCTGGTTAACATATAGGTTACCTTTGATTTCAATACTTTGCACTATTTAAAATTGCGACCATTTTAGTGACGTCACTACACCCTTTGGTTTCAAACTTTCATATTTCCATTTCAAATAAAAAGAGAACGCTAAGAAATAGCAAACTTTTGATGGCATATGCGAGGTTTAAAATTACATTTTCTATCCGAAAGGTATCTGCAACTGTTAGCGAGTAAAACCTAAATTTGTGCTATAAAACACGGTCAACGCCGAGCGGTGTAGTTGGACAAAATGTTCCATCCTTAATCTCCCTCTGCGCAGCACCTCGCCTATCCCCTGTTTTAACTGTCACCTTCACATTTTAATTTATTTATGACGCGTAGCGAAGCACGGGTACTTCAGCTAGTCTATTATAAAACTGAAATTCTCTTTAAACAGGTCACGGTATCGTAATGTATGCAAACTGCCGGAGATGACGTGTAACAGAGATTTAAAATAGTGTTAGCATTCCTGGTTAAAATATAAAATTCTCCATTAGCCTACATGAATTATTCATGTTTCGTTGACATAAAATGAGGATTTCACGGAACCCGACCTCCTGTCCTAAAATATAATTACCTGCAGTGCTTGATGCTTTTAACGGATCTCTACGTTAGGGGCTAGCATTACCAATGGTGAATCGTCTGTACCAAGAGCACAGACTGGAGCTCAGTCTAAGTTCAAACTCACGGTTAAATTAATGATAAAGCATTTTAGGTTCAATTCACAGGTTGTTTCAGACTACAGTGACGCTGATACCTATATATTTATTTATTTTTATTCTTTTTTTGGGGGGAGGGGGTCCAAAGTGAAAAGAAAACTCTACATGTTCACAATTGCCGTGTTTTATATGAAATTCAATAGTTCCCGATTAATGATGATACTGCATAGAAGTTGTAAAAACAGTATCATTATATTTTTGAAGGTGAAAGTATACATCTGAAACGGTTCCTTTCTTCAAGGAAAATATATGGTTAGTAGCAGGGCCACCTCTTGCTGGTGGGCCATTGCAAGGAGTCTAGCGCTTGAGCTATGGGATTCTTTGCGGTGGTCCAGCAGTGAGGTAGTAGGGGGCTTTGTCCTAAGAAGTTTCATTGAACTATATGTTCTTTTTACGATTGTGTGTTGTTTTATTCTTTTTATTCTGTTCCTATGGAGGATAGTGTTATTTTTTTAGGAGTGTTACTTTTGTCTATGGAAAGAGATTAATGGAGAGGATCTGTAATGTTGAAATGTGAAGATAGTAAGTTTGTTGGAAGGAATGATTGGATATGTTGAGAATAGATTGGAATAATGAGAGAGGACAGGATATATTGGTTATGTCTTATTGTGAGTTACTATGAAAATATATGGTTATGAAAAGTTGTCCTTGATGTGCTACACAACCACCAACCCTAATTAGTAAAAAAAGAACAGATACACATCAAAACAGTAATAAGATGTCTGATAAACATGGCTCCTCAAGCGCCGTCTTTCTGAGATCTGAACACTTGTTTATAGAAGGCACAGACCACTAAATAATCATAGTTGACACCCCTGGCGTGGCATTAAAAAGATAATTAAATTAATTGGTATTCTGCCCGAAGGCAGGTCCGAGCCTCCGAAGAGGCTATCCTCAGCCGGAGTTTACTTACGGTTGGGTGGCCAGGGCCTTTCCGCTCCTCCTTATGTTGGCCAACAGCGCGCAGTACCAGGAACTGGCAAACGATCCAAGTTCCCACCACGCCCAATGCTGCTTAACTGCGGAGTTCTCATGGGATCCGGTGTTTCAACATGACCAGCCCGTTAGCTGGCATGGCATACTGTTAATAATGAAAACAAAATGCTCGTTTTAAATATGAGCAGAGTCGTATTGGCGCTTTGTCAGTTGTGTAGTCGTATTCATGTTAGAGTATGTTATTCATAACTCTAGTACGTTCCGAGGTGTCTTACTGTACGTTGAAGGGCCGGGGGATGCATTGCAATGAATGGACATCACACTCAAACCCCTAGGTGCAAGTATCTAGCCTCAAGATGTTGAGCGTTCTTTCTAGCATGTTGACTGTCTTCATAGCTCATAAACCTTTTCCCGGTTTTCATTTTAGACTAGTTAGTTAGTTAGTTAGTTAGTTGTTGTTTTGAGGTGCGGAACAGCGAGGTCATCTGCCACTCTTAACACATATTAAATTATATAAATGTAGGACAAATTTAATTTTAGAGGTAGAAGCCTAGATATGAAAAGACTAGAAATAACAAAATATATAAAACAATTAATTATATGATAGTAAACAAAAAAATATAACGTAAACCAAAAAATCAGAATTTCAGAAAAAAACAAGTTCTTTGAGACATTACACACCCAATCTCATATAAAGCGGATAACGGGTATAGCAGCTACCACGTAATCGGCTAAAATAAGATCGAGTGTATTCCACAAGCCAAGGTTTCTTAGTAAATCAGCAATATCCACACACTCGGTTCAACTGTGGGCCATGGTGACCGGAAAGAGCTCTGCCACACGCTCTCAGTTTACCAGGCATTGGATCAGTTAGCCACTGACTCTCCCAAAATGCCAGTACTTGTCGGCGTAACTAAAATTAGTAATTGAAAGAACAACTGAGGTTGAATTCCAAGGTGTTTGAGACTTCAGTGATGCTGTTTCCTCCTAGTCTTTGGGAGGAGGGAAACATTGACAAATGTCAAAATAAAAGGAAAAACTGTGCATCTTTACGTCGACAGTTGAAAACGATATTATGACCAAATATAAACAACTTGTCTACTCCTTTAGACCAGAGCTGAATATGTTTAAAAGATGGAATAACCAAGCTGCAAACTGGAGATGAATTATCATCCTATCTCAAACAATAACATGGGATATTAATGGAATACCTACAGTTAAATGATTCGCTTTGAATGGCTTAGTCATAATGGAGCCACACAACGTTCCTCAACATGTTATTAACAGTATTCAGGATCTTCTTTTTTTAAATAAAGTAATGGCATTATGCACTGTTTAGGTAGGATGTTCGGATGTACCAGCACCTTGAAATAGTTAAAGCTGCCTTTGGGATCGATCATTCTAAAAAACAGCAACAATACACGCTAAATTGTAGAATGGTATTACATGTGATTGCAACATGAAATCGTGTGCGGGCATGTGATGTAGAGCTAAGTTCAATTGCCGCTCAAAATTATAAAATTTACGTTTAGCAATCTCTCATCATTAGAAATAATATTGTAGCCTATTTCTACTGGTATTTTATATATTCAAGATGGCGACTGTGAATATTTCTGAAATATTTCTGAATATAACATAGTAAGTTTGTTATACTTCACAATCCACTTACATTGTTTCTTAATTATTGTTCTTTAGCATTCTGTTATTGTATTTTAAATCTCTCTATATTCAGGGTGTAATTGATATAAATGACGTGCGTTACCACTGGTGGTAGCTGATGGTATTCTGAGCAAATATCTTCATGAAATATAGTCGTATCTTAATTAGTGTAGGTTGAATTAAATCACAAAAATCGTCGGTCAATGTCTTGGAAAAGGGCTTAGACTGCGTTCCCCTCAACAGCACAGCTGATCTCTCCCCGTCACCCTCCCCTCCAACGCTGAGGAATGTTGACAATAATCTGAAGTTGAGTGACCTCCTCGTCTTGTCTGGCAATAGCATTGGAATACACAAACCAAGCCTATGAACAGCTGATTCACACTTTGATGGGGAGTGGCTACATGACTAGTGATGGTGCATCTGTTTCAGCCTCATGGCCTATGCTTAGAAAATGGAAATCCTAAAGATTTGGTAAATTAATTTAAGGAACTGCTGGTCTATCTTTGTGTGAAGACAGTGCAATAACTGTAATAAAATATTATTATTATTATTATTATTATTGTTACGGCTGTGAGTTTGTGTCATCACTCGCCGCATGAGTCACAACTGCCCCAGGGCTGGGCTGTGTCCTGCCTCCTGTATTGCGCGCGCCTTATGCAACAGGGCTACTAAGACAAAGGGATAGTCCAGAATATTCGTGACTGGACCAGCGATGGAAACCTCGAGAAGCCGTGAACCCTGGATGGATCTAGAAGTATTTATTGAGTGACCGGTCTGCTATATAAGTGCGACCTGTCTAGCAGTTGTCGTTGTTGTGTTTTACGAGCTAGTGCGAGCGATTATCTTGTGCGACAGAAGTGTGGTGACGAAGTGCTGTGCGAGTTACGAAATCCAGTGACATTGTTTCTCCAGCTTGTGGACAGCGAAATAGCCTGCAGCAAGTGAACGTAAGTAATTGTGGTCGGTGAACATAATGGAGAGGAGCAGGTAGTTTCTGTCAAGGCCACCGTACTCATTAGGACGGATTAACTTCGGTGATCTGTTGACAAGTGGAAGGGCCAAGAGCGTTCAAGGAAGAGACTTGAGGAAACTGGAGTAAGGCTCCTAATTGCTTGTATTTGCTGATTAGTGTAATTTTCTGGCCACAATAAAGTTAATTATTTCTTTAAGCAGTAATTGGTGTTGTGCTTCCTACCCACCGTAATCCAGTTAACAAAAGTGCCACTAGGGGGGTGGCACGTAACAACTGGTGTCAGAAGCCGGATTACGAACTCAAGCACAACACCTGACGGTCCTGGTTTCAAAAGCCGAGCAGGTCATTTTCTCTAATTTTCCTGTGAGTGCATGCCCTTTACAAGGCAAACAACTAAAATGGAGGCGCAATTGGCAGCATTGCTAGAAAAGTTAAATGGCATAGAAGACGGCCAGAAGAATTTAACCAAGGAGCTAACTGCCAAATTGGAAGACAGACAGAAAAGTTTAGCCG
Source organism: Meconema thalassinum (assembly GCA_946902985.2). NCBI lineage: Eukaryota > Metazoa > Arthropoda > Insecta > Orthoptera > Tettigoniidae > Meconema > Meconema thalassinum. Next base: position 1,027,846,938 of record OX336388.2, read on the forward strand.
AGGACCTATCTTCCAAATTAGAAGAAGGTCAGAATAAGCTAGCAGAGGACCTGAAGGACGGCCAAAATAAGTTAGCGGAGGACCTGAAGAAGATGGAGGACGGCAAGAAGAAGATGGAGGACGGCCAGAAGAAGTTAGCCGAGGACCTAACTGCCAAACTAGAAGACGGTCAAAATAAGCTAGCGGAGGACCTGAAGAGGATAGAGGACGGCCAGAAGAAGATGGAAGACGGTCAGAATAAGTTGACACAGGACCTGAAGAAATTAGAACTGGGTCTGCGTGAGGAAGTCACGGCAGTGGAAAAGAAGTTCGACGCCTTACAAGTGGAAGTTGCCGAGCTGCGCCAACGCCCGCTGATGGGGGTGGAGGAGAAATTCAACGCCTTGCAAGTGGAAGTTGCCGAGCTGTGCCAACGACCGCTGATGGGGGTGGAGGAGAAATTCAACGCCTTACAAAAGGAAGTTGCTGAGCTGCGCCAACGCCCGCCCACCGTTACACCGGGAATATCAGGAACGGGACATAGCAGAGTGACGCCCCCAACCTTCGACGGAAAGGTCCCGTGGAGCACCTACTTACGTCAGTTCGAGGCGGCCTGTTCCATAAATAACTGGAACAACACAGAAAAGGCTACAGCTCTCATTGTAGCGCTGAGAGGTGACGCCCTTAACGTCCTTCAGGCCATCCCGACTGGATCCCAGGACTACGCTTCCCTGATCGCCCATATGGAGTCCCGATATGGAGATAGCCATCTTCAGCAGGCCTATCAGATGCAGCTCCGGACCCGGGTACAGAAGAACGCGGAAACCCTGCAGGAGTTCGAGATGGACATCGCACGCCTCGTAAGGCTCGCCTACCCAACAGCGCCGGCCGACTTTCTGGAGCAGATAGCGACGCAGACTTTCACCGACGGGCTACGGGACTCGGACACTCAACAGGCACTGCGTCTTGCGCGCAATAAGACCCTGGCAGATGCTCTGAGCCACGCACTTGAGTTCGAGACGGCAAAACAGGCATCCAGAATGCACGCGCGGGTGCGTCAAGTGGACGTCGACGAACCAGTAAAAACCAACGTGACCAAGCCCCTGGCCGACGAATTAATGGAGGCGCTAAGCCGTTTCTCCGATAGTCGCGGTACCACCAGCAAAAACGTAGCCGAAGGACATCCGGAGAGGCGGCCCGGAAGAGGACTACCGACCTGCTGGACCTGCCGTAAGAGAGGCCACCTGAGCAAGGACTGCGGTGATCGCCGCCGCCAAGGGTTTCCGTCGGGACAGTCAGTCGTAGGGAAACCACGCGGCCCAGGAAAGCAAGTATCAGCCAGCCTAGGGGGGAAAAGGTTGGCTTGTGGCAGTCGTCAAGTCCCGGCAGTCCAAGTTCGTGTGACGCAGTTACGGAGGGATAATAGCAGCCTGATGGTCGACGGAGTCGTCAACGGAGAGAGCTGGCCCATGCTAATCGACACGGGAGCATCGAGGACCATCGTCAGCCCCACCGTGATCCCGAAGTGGAGAGTTCAACCCACACAAAGGAACCTCCAGCTAATAACCGCGACCGGAGAGACCGCACCGGTACATGGCGAAGCATCACTGGAGTTCGTCATTGGTCGACGGGCGATAAAGCATCCAGTGCTTGTGGCCGACGTATCAAATGAAGTGATCATTGGACTGGACTTCCTGGACCAGAACAACATCATCTTGGATCTGAGTACCAACACTCTGCACTTCGGAGGTGAGGAACTTGCTTTGCAACCAGCGCACGAGTCCATCACCGCACGACGAGTAAGGCTGAGAGAAGACGTCATCGTTCCCGCCAGGACAGAGGTCAGCGCTGCCGTAATTGTCGACGTAACTGCTGAGGGAGTGACGGCTGTCATCGAGCCAAAATATGAGGACATCCAGACAAAAGGATTGCTAGTTGCCAAGACTCTCATCAACACGACGTCTCGGCCGTACGTCCGCCTGTCCAACCTGAACGACTACGACATTACGGTTCACCGGGACACCAATCTAGGAGTCTGCGAGCCCGTTACCTGGATTGGCCGCATCACAGATACGACGGACGGACACCTGCAGACGGACAACCGAAGAAGACGCGCCCTGCCAGAAGAACTACAGAAGCTGTACCAAGGATCCCAGGACCACTTAGACGAAGAGCAATCGCGCCAACTTCAGGACCTGCTACGCGAATTCCAGGATGTCTTCTCCGTGGGGAGCAAAGACTTCGGCAGGACAAGCTTGGTCCAGCACAGAATCAACGTTGGGGACAGCGCACCGATTAGGGCCCCATTCCGACGTGTCCCGCTCGCCAAGCAAGCCGAAGTCGACCGGATGGTAGAAGAGATGAAGGAGCATGGGGTGATCGAGCCATCACATAGTCCTTGGAGTTCTCCGGTCGTGCTTGTGAAGAAGAAGGACGGTTCCACCAGGTTCTGCGTGGACTACAGGCGGGTGAACGACGTCACGAAGAAGGACAGCTACCCCCTACCCCGGATCAACGACACGCTGGACACCATATCAGGGTCAAGATGGTTCTCCACCTTGGATTTGAAGAGTGGCTACTGGCAGGTGGAGGTCCACCCTAAGGACCGCGAGAAAACGGCGTTCTCTGTGGGCAGCGGGCTCTGGCAGTTCACCGTCATGCCATTCGGTCTGTGCAACGCCCCTGCGACCTTCGAAAGGCTAATGGAGTCCATTCTGAGGGGACTACACTGGAAGACCTGCCTGGTATACCTAGACGACGTCATCGTTCTGGGGAGGAGCTTCGAGGAGCACTACAGCAACCTGAAGGAGATCTTGTTGAAGCTACGGGCTGCCCAGCTGAAGTTGAGCCCCAAGAAGTGTCAGCTCTTCCAGAAGCGGGTCCAGTACCTTGGACATATCGTCTCCGAGGAAGGGGTGCGCACCGACCCAGAGAAGACCGCAGCTGTGAAGGAGTGGCCAGTTCCGAAGGACAAGTCCCAACTACGAAGCTTCCTGGGACTCTGCACTTATTATCGTCGCTTCGTGAGAGGATTCGCCGACATCGCCAAACCTTTACATCGACTGACTGAGAAGGACCAACTCTTCACGTGGACAGCAGAATGCCACAGTGCCTTCGAACAACTCAAGCAGGCTCTGTGCACCGCACCTATTCTGGCCTACCCCAGACCTGGAACAAGGTTCATCGTCGATACCGATGCCAGCGACTTTGGCATAGGGGGAATCCTGTCGCAAGTAGTGGACGGCGAGGAGAGAGTAGTGGCCTACTTCAGCAAGGCCCTGTCAAAGCCAGAAAGGAACTACTGCGTCACCAGGAAGGAGCTGCTCGCCATCGTGAAGACCATTGAACACTTCCACAAGTACCTGTACGGGCAAGAATTTCTCATCAGGACCGACCATGCATCCCTGCGGTGGCTCCTGAACTTCAAGCAGCCCGAGGGTCACCTCGCGCGGTGGTTAGAGAGGCTTCAACAGTACAACTTTGAGATTCAGCACAGGAAAGGCCAACTGCATTCTAACGCCGACGCCCTGTCACGAAGACCGTGCCCCGAAGACTGCACCTTCTGTGCCCGAAGGGAGGAGAACACCGGGATACAGTGCCGACGGACTACTGTGGAACTTCAGGGGAACTGGAACCGCGAATCTTTCACGCGGGCACAAGCAGAAGATGATGACCTGGGACTGATAGCCGAATGGAAGAGGGCCTGTGTCCCCAGACACGGGTGGAACATTGTGAATGAATGCAGCCCAAAGTTTAAGTGGGACTCGCTGATTGTAAGGGATGGCCTCATCTGCCGCGCCTGGGAGAGCACCGACGGGAAGACATCTCGGGAACATGTCGTCGTTCCAAAGGCTATGACGGAGGAAGTCCTGAAGGAAGTTCATGGAGGATCATCTGGTGGACACCTAGGGATAAAGAAGACCCTGGAGAAGCTGAGAGAGCGGTTCTACTGGATCGGATGCCGAACAGACGTGGAGAACCACTGCGCGAGGTGCCACGATTGCGCAGCCAGCAAGGGCCCAGGACGAAGACGACGGGGTCCACTGAAGACCTACAACGTGGGCGGCCCCATGGAGAGAGTGGCCATCGATGTTGCTGGGCCATTCCCGTTAAGTGAGGCAGGGAACCGCTACATATTAGTCGTCAGCGACTACTTTACCAAATGGCCGGAGGCGTATGCGCTCCCTTACCAAGAAGCCACGACGATTGCAGAGACCCTGGTGAAGGAATTCGTCAGCCGGTACGGAGTACCCCTGGAGCTGCACTCCGACCAAGGGAGGAACTTCGAGTCGTAGGTGTTCCAGAACCTATGCCAGCTGCTGGGAATCCGGAAGACAAGGACAACGCTGCTACACCCTCAGTCCGACGGGATGGTAGAGCGATTCAATCGCACCATCGAGAACCATCTCCGAATTGTCGTCAGCGAGCACCAGAGGGATTGGGACAAACATCTTCCGCTATTTCTCCTGGCCTACCGCGCCGCCGTGCATGAAGCCACCGGGTGCACACCAGCCCGGGCCATGTTAGGGAGGGAGCTCAGTCTACCTGTCGATCTTGCCTTCGGCCGACCTGGGAATGATCCGATCCCGGTAAGCCAGTATTGTCAAGAACTGGTCGACCAACTGGAGGACGTACACGCGTTCACGAGGAGGAAACTACGGATCGAGACCGACCGAATGAAGACCCGATACGACCAGCAGACGGATGCCGGCGGATTCCACGAGGACGACCTGGTCTGGCTCTTCAACCCATTACGGAAGAAAGGCCTGTCACCCAAACTGCAGAAGTCCTGGGAGGGCCCGTACCGAGTCGTGAAACGGATCAACGATGTCGTCTACAGGATCCAGCGGAGCCCGAGGGCGAAGATGAAGATCGTGCATCGAGATCGCCTGGCAGCCTACGGAGGGACACAGACGGACCAATGATTGATCGGGACGATCAGCCTATTTTGGAAGGGGGTGGTGTTACGGCTGTGAGTTTGTGTCATCACTCGCCGCATGAGTCACAACTGCCCCAGGGCTGGGCTGTGTCCTGCCTCCTGTATTGCGCGCGCCTTATGCAACAGGGCTACTAAGACAAAGGGATAGTCCAGAATATTCGTGACTGGACCAGCGATGGAAACCTCGAGAAGCCGTGAACCCTGGATGGATCTAGAAGTATTTATTGAGTGACCGGCCTGCTATATAAGTGCGACCTGTCTAGCAGTTGTTGTTGTTGTGTTTTACGAGCTAGTGCGAGCGATTATCTTGTGCGACAGAAGTGTGGTGACGAAGTGCTGTGCGAGTTACGAAATCCAGTGACATTGTTTCTCCAGCTTGTGGACAGCGAAATAGCCTGCAGCAAGTGAACGTAAGTAATTGTGGTCGGTGAACATAATGGAGAGGAGCAGGTAGTTTCTGTCAAGGCCACCGTACTCATTAGGACGGATTAACTTCGGTGACCTGTTGACAAGTGGAAGGGCCAAGAGCGCTCAAGGAAGAGACTTGAGGAAACTGGAGTAAGGCTCCTAATTGCTTGTATTTGCTGATTAGTGTAATTTTCTGGCCACAATAAAGTTAATTATTTCTTTAAGCAGTAATTGGTGTTGTGCTTCCTACCCACCGTAATCCAGTTAACAAAAGTGCCACTAGGGGTGTGGCACGTAACATTATTATTATTATTATTATTATTATTATTATTATTATGGTACGCTACTACTACTAGTAATAGCAATAATAGGCTTTTAGACACACTAACTTCTTTTTTGTTTTTTCTTGGTATGTCGAGTTGCCAGACATTTATGTACGCAGGATTTCTTGTATGTGCCATGAAATCCATGGACATGATCACATTCATTTACTACATAACTGAACGTAGATCGCACCCTCGGGAAGGTTAGCACTCTACCACCAGAGCTACACATGCTGACTCTTATTATTATTATAAGGGTATTATTATTAGTATTTTCATCATCATCTACATGTGGTGCTAGTGTTGAGACAGCTTACCATTACCGGCCGATTCGCAAGTCGGGGCGTGATGGCTCAGCGGTCCAGCTGTTGGCCTCTCTTCACAGTGGACCGGGTTTGATTCCCGGTCAATACATGTGAGATTCTCGAAGTGAAATGCCATGTCCTGTGGTTCGGATTCCACATAAAAGGGATGATCACGATATTTACGGTCATGTAAAACCACAAGCTTCCTTACTTTCCACCATCGGCAGCCGCAAGATAATTTCCCACGAGGCCAAAGTTGGGATGTCCCTTCATAAGACCATGGCTGTTTCTTTCCTACCCCCGCGGTGTAGGCAAGCGCGTTTAATCCTGCACCACGATTGCAGCAAGTCCGGTGATTGGTAGTTCAAACTCAGCACCGACAGTGGCTATCCTGAGTTTGGATTTCCCCGGATTCATCCACGCATATGCCGGATAGTATGGTACTTGGAGTCCCGGGGCACTAACCTCATTCATGACCCTAATAACTACAGCTACACATACTACTACAGTCACCACAGAAACACAGTTTAACAGACAAATCCAACACTCGCCCAACTACATGGGGCTGATAAACAAATGCCCCAAGCCCCTAAAAGGAATTAACAACAACCATCACAACAAGCTTGCAAGTCTCTTCCATCATCAATATTACCAAAAATATTTATTGACTGAACGTCCGAATATAACGAATTTAATATTTTAATATTACGTACAGTGCCATCCTCAACATATGAAGTCTATGCTATTGTCCCCGCAGCAGAGTAAATCTTCTTTACGGTATTACTTCCTGCAAAGTTTAAAAATTCAAAATTTATTAATGGTGAGTAACCGATTCTAAATAATAATAATAATAATAATAATCGTATGGACTCAGCTCCCATGGCGTAGATCTGTTGATACATTAAGGCAATCTGCCCTCCAATTTGGACGTTCCATTTAATACTGCCACTCTTCGAAATTCTGATTACTCGGCCGAGAATTGAATCCGCGATCTCGGGTCATTTGGCAACCATTCTACCACTAACCCATCGAGGAAGCTACTAATTTTAAAATATTATATTTTGATGATGGTGGATGCACGTGGTCTTCTTCTTCTTCATTTCCCGGTTACAGTGATCTGGGTCGGGGCATCCGAGGTCTTGACTCACACACTATCATATTTAGGCTACCGGGTGAGTTAGCCGTGGTGGTTACGGCATGACTGATGGCAGTCGCTCACATCCGGGAGGCGAGGAGGTTCGAATCCCCCCGCCGGCAACCTTGAAGATGGTCTTCTGTGGTTTCCCATCTTCCTTCCAGGCAAATGCCGGGGTTGGTCCCTAACTATAGGCCACAGCCGCTACCTTCCAACTCCTCGTCCTTACATTCCAACTTCCCTCCTTCCCTCCCCAACGGTACTTGTAGCTCACCCATTGGGTGTCCGTCTCGAAGCAGCTACAAAACTGGCGAGCCGAACATGTCCTCGGACACTCCCGGCACTAAAAGCCATACGCTAAAAAAAAAAAAAAAAAAAAAAAATATATATATATATTTAGGCTATTTGTACGATGGGTTCGCCACACCCAAAGGTAGACAAGGGCCAATGAAAGCGGTAAATTGAGAGTTTCCTTAGGCCTCGGACACCCTGCTACCGTTTGGGGTCGGAAGAGAACAAGTGGTGACCAAGGGAGGCCGACAGGAAATAGAACTGAAAGGAGCCGGCACAAGTAAGTGGAAGCAATGCCGGACTCAGCTAGGGTCCCTTGGTCGCCGACCAACGTCTCACAAGTTGTGAGCCCCTGGGAGGGGGGGGGGTGGATGCGCGTAACATTCAATATTATTTATTTGTAACTCGGACACCTTGTGTCCATCATAATGAGCATCCCTGAATTCTAATGTTAGTGAGCATTGATATACTGTAGTCTATTGATAAGAATAGCCTACATGGAAATTATGATAATGATTGCTGTTTTAAGTGTGAGATGAGGTCATCTGCCCCTTATACTTCCGCACGACCACCATATTGAAATTAATAGCTAGAATTATGTAACTTGGGTGTCCGACTCCCTAAATAGGACGGTACGCAAGACTCCAATTTAGTATGGATCCAATGATTGGCTCAGCTGATAGCCTACTTAAGCAATGAAAATTCAAATTTTTGCTGAGATGCTGGTTAAATAAAAAGTGAGGTTAATGTGCACGGAAGAGTGGCTACCCCTGCAGTAATATTATTTTCAGTTTGATTGAGTCGTTTAGGAATTGATTCGATCCATTATAACAATGTACTTGAAAATTGCGTACGGAAACAATTAGCCAACGAAGTTATAACTCCGGCACTTGATTTCTCTCATATATTGGTGCGTAAGTTCTTTATTTAAGAACTATATGATTGGTTTAACCAAGCTGTCGACTTGAAAAATGAAATTCAATTGACCACCATTTTGTATCCACTAAGACGACGGCAATATGATAAATGAAATAAAGATTCCCGGGAGAGTTTGTATTGGTTTTCTTTTTTCTTCAGGCATTTGGGAAATTATGGGGGACAAACATACACCGGATACACAGAAAGACCCTTAGTGATCACTAGGGCTTGGATTTAAATGACCTAAAACTCTCGAAATATGCATATATGTATGCCCTAAAAAGTAACAAAATATGACCAAAACCCTGAAAATATGACCTAAAAATAAAACAATGAACGAGAAAATGTATTTACTTGTAACAATTCGTTACAGATGAAATCATTCATACCTGTTTTATTCTTCATTTTCTATAGAGTTACACTGGGCGATGACATGCAATTTAAGATGGTCAAACATGAAGGATTCTCGGTTGTCTGCAAGTAGAGCCTTGTATGGGAGGAACTTCTTTCTAAATCGTACGACGTAACGGGGGCATACTTGAAAAAAGGGAAATCGTAAGCGGAAAGTTACGGTTCGTTTTCGTTGAATTTTGCTTCTTTTCCACAAAAAAGTCAGCAACTTTACACAATGTTGTATAACCAGGATTTCGTTCAAGCACACGTCGCAATGTTTAGAACAATATACCGTAAAATGTTAAATACTACTACTCTTGTTCAATAATTTGGCCGAAATACGACTAACGCTAAAATATGGCTAAATATGCATTTATATGACCAATAAAAGCTGGTTTTTCGTGTTCACAAATGTTGGAAACGTCCTTAAATTAAATTAATCATGGAAAATGAAGTCAGAATAAAAATATGATATGTCATACAAATCTGAGCCCTAGTGATCACATAAGCTCATTTCATTTTTATGAAAGTAGTCTAAAATATGTTAACTTGAATAGAGGGAAAATAGCTCGTCGTTATAGCGTGGCAAGTTAGACCTGGCCTGTCATGGCGGAGTCTCGTCTAGGAGGGGATGTGGTGGGATCACTAGGCGCAAATGCCACTTCCCCTCTTTTGTGCAAGAGCTGTTTGGGGCAGCACGGTGCTCGTCGTGGTTATATTATGCAAGCATAAAGTATCGAATAGGAGCATTCTCAGTGACATAGCATTGGTATTGGTGGTAATGAACTGAGAGCGCGCCCACTTCACACACTCCTGACAGCAAGCTTGTTGCCGTGCTTGTCAAAGAACAGAGCGGCTCAGTCTTGCTTCGCGTGCCTTGACAGCATCTGTACCCTGCCAAGGTTCTGGGAATAATGACTACTTGGCAACATCTAACCAGCGCGTGATGAAGTATGCGCTCACTGGTTGACAAAGAATCCAGGCGGGGGGATGACGTAATGAAAGTGGACGCACATGCGCATCAGAAGGTTCAGATCTAACTTGTTCCGTTATACCTTGTGTGCTCTCATGAAGATTGGTTACGCTTGTCAACTGGACGCGCCAATCAATCTCCTGCTCGCAATAAAACTCGGCAAGGTCGCTCGTAAGATTTCCGCTGAGTTATACGGTCGTAACTGTGCTGAATCCACTCTGAGGCGTGCAAGAAACACTATTTTATCCACACCCACCAGCGTTGGACCTTGATTTATTTTATTTAATTTTTGTTTCTGTTTAAAGGGTTATTTTCTTTTAATCCTATAGCGGCTGTACGATAGATACACGCTGTCAAGAACATGCAAAGCTGTTAGTCTTGTTGTTTCATAAGGGGCCTCATACACCGCCAGTGGGAATTTTCGCAACAGTTACGAATCATATCATAGCTTCACTAATATGTAACATAGAGTTATGAAAACTCACATGTGTATAGTAAATACATAGTGCTTTCGTCTAAATTAGAGAGAGGAACAGTATATAAAGTATTTCGTGATTTATTGAAAGAATCATATTCGTGATTCTTTAATCTACGTGAATCACAAAAAACACTATTTAACTAGAAATACCAGTCTGAACGGAATGATTTTTTTTCAAGTAAATGCATAAATACCGAGGATGGACCACCATGAATGTTATATTGTAAATAGCATATTTTAAAAAAATATTAAATTTTTCTTTCAAAAAATGAACAGACTTTGTTTAATTTTCCAAGTATATTTCAATTATTTTTTAAGATTATTTCATGAAAGAAGTTCATCCTCTAGTGATCATAAGTTGGAATGTATCTGCCGTGTTTCATCCAGTTTCATCACATAGTTCACGAGATATTGTGTTTATCCTACCAAAAAAAACTTTTGGGAAAACAGCTTTGAATATTAAACACTCCATTGACAGATAGGCGCATGGTTTCAAGTAATACGCTATATCTCTGCCAAAATGCTGAATTTAGTTATAAAACTTAATATATAATATTGGGAAATGTATTGTATAACTTATCATTTAAATGTAAAATAAAACTAAAATTTTGACATCCGATGGTGTATGAGACCCCTTAGATAAGCTTTTGAAAAAGAACTGGGAATGTTTATTTCTAGTTGTCAGAATAGGTGGCATAACAATTGGATCAATGGCTGATGTTCGATGTGTTATAATGTCTTACAAGGGAACTCTGATAGCGTCTACCCCCTGATAGAGTTGTAATTGGAAGATTCTACTCTCGGGAGCTCACTCTGTACCGGGGGTTCTCGAACACATTATGTCGCGCCCCACTTCTGAAACATGAAATATCTAGCGCCTCCTCCCACCTTATTCTTTTTCCTTTCTTAGCACTTATCATACGCTACTTCGCACAAAAAATACGATCACAAGATCTCCAGCAATTGCCACGGTGGGTGAGTGGTTATCGTGTCGAACTGCCAACCCCAAGCTTGCAGGTTCTCTCCTGGCCGTGGCAAGTGATTTTTGAAAGGCGACAAAAACCACGATTCGCATGTCATACGATGTTGGCATGTTAAAGAACCCATTTGAATTCAGTAGGCTTTGTTCATTATGGCAAAATGCTTCTCGGGATTTTCCTCCAACACTAAGTTCCTAATTTCTCTACTAGAAAGCGCCCTCTGGGCGTCAATTAACAAATCTTGCACCCGGCACCTGAGGCCATACGAACTACCAGTTACAATAATAATACATACAATACTATTCTTAGAGCACGTCACAGTTCAACAACATTTTGTAAAAGGAATTGCAATGACGTAGGCTACTTGTATCAGTTTATTGAAAATCGTGCTAACCACCTCCACCGAACAGGCACTAGAATTCACCTGTTCACTCACTGTCTTTTAACTGATTGCAAAGGCCTGGCTAATTCGAGTCGACAATAGCAGAAATAGACAAATCTATTCTTGTGAGGAAGTGGCGATCACATTCTTTTCTTTCTTTCTTCCGAATTTGGCCGCCTGTGGACCGCATAGAACCTAAGGCTTTCTGGTTAATCTCCTCTTCTCTTCCCAAAACCTCTTCATTCGTTCACTTCTGATCTTTCGCTCCTCCTCGGATATTACCAGTTTGGCTCTAATTTTAGGTGTTTTCTCCTCGAATATCTTGATGTTGTCAATTCGGTTTCTGAACTCTTTTCTGTTGTGGATCACATCCACTGAGAGTCCACTTTCCTTGGCGTCTCTTTTAACCTCTTCTACCCACTTAGTTGCAGCCTTCAGCTCTGTAATATACTTGAATATCCTCTTAGTCAGTCGGTTCTCATCCATTCTCACCAAATGTCCGTAGAATTTCAACCTTCGCTTCCGCATTGTGACAGTAATTTTTTCAGTATGTTTATAGAGGTCATCATTCCATCTGTTCTTCCATGTCCCGTCAGCAGTTTTCTGTGGTCCTAAAATTTTCCGCAAAATTTTCCTCTCCTTTTTTTTCCAGTTCCTGAAGATCCCCTTTTTTATTCAGTGTCAAGCACTCCGAGGCGTACAGACCCTCTGGCTTTACTACTGTGCTATAGTGTCTGAGTTTTGCCTTGTAGGATATTGCTCGTTTGTTGTATCTGTTCTGGGTTAACCTATAAGCCAAATCCAATTTTCTAGCTCTTGCCCTATTTGCTTCTTTATCTAGCCCATTGGGTTCTATCCATTCACCTAGATATTTAAACTTCTCAGTTCTTTTGACAGTCCCATGTTTCACTTTTATGTGTCTCTCTCCAAGGTGTCTGTACTCCATGTATTCTGTCTTTTCATAGGAGACCTTAAGACCCGTTTTCTCAGCGATTTCGTGCAGAGTATCCAGCATTTTTTGGGCATCATCTCGGCTTTGGGCTAAGAGGGCAAGATCATCAGCAGAAGCCAAACATTTAATTTCCAGGTTCTGTCCTTTCCTTCCCAGATGTATCCCCCTTACTCCTTTCATGTCCAAAGCTTCCTCCCAGGTTCTCATGATTTTCTCCAGAACAATGTTGAAGAGGATAGGTGATAAGCCATCTCCTTGTCTGACCCCTGTTTTTATTTCAAAAGGATCAGAGATTTATCCGAAGAACTTCACTTTTGACATGGTATCCGTTAGAGTTTGTTTGATTATTTCTCTCGTCTTCCTGTCAATTCCGAACTCCTCTAGGCTGTTAAATAAAGTCTGCCTGTCAATTTAGTCGTACGCCTTCTTGAAGTCAACGAATATTACAACAGTGTTCTGGCTTCTCAAAGCTCTTGATCTGAGGATGCTCTTGAGGTTGGATATTTGTTCTGCGCACGATCTCCCCTTTCTAAAGCCAGCTTGATATTCACCTTTGAGGTGGTCTGCTTGTTTTTCAACTCTGTTCAGCAGTACTTTGGAGAGTATCTTGTATGCGACTGGAAGTAGAGAGATTCCTCTGTAGTTGTCGATGTTCGCCCGATTACCTTTCTTGTGAAGTGGGTGTATAAGGTCACATTTCCAGTATTTCGGGATCATTTCAGTTTTCCAGATTTCTTCTATGAGGCCGTGTATTTTTTCTGCAGCCATTTCTCCTCCGAACTTCCACATTTCTGCAGCGATGCCATTTTCGCCTGGTGCTTTGTTGTTTTTAAGCTCGTTTATTATGCGCTTTACCTCATCTAAACTTGGTGGGTTGGAATCCGGGTTCTCATAGGATGGATTCTGAGTATTCAATCTATCCACAGGTTCTTCACAGTTCAGCAGCACTTTGAAATAGTCGGCCAAAAGTTGACAGTTTTCCTTGTCGTTCGTAGCTATACTACCATCTTTCCGTTTGAAGCACAGACTTTGTGAATGATATCCCTGTAGTTCCTCTTTGAAGGTTCTGTAAAACTCACGCGTGTTGTTTTTTCGAAAATCTTCTTCTATCTTTTCCACCCTACTTCTGTCGTAGTTCCTCTTCTCTGATCTTATGATCTTAGCAGTTCTCTTCCTTACTTCCCTGAAATCTTCCCACCTCTCCTCGGTCTTGTTGGAGTGCCATCTCTTCCAGGCTTGTAGCCTTTTGTCAAGAGTTTCGTCACACTTTTCATTCCACCACCTATGTTTTCGTTTCCTCGCTGGATTTCCCAAACCATCAGCTGCTTTGGTCATTGCTTCTCTGATCTCTTCCCAGCTGTTCATGTTCAGCTTTGATAGGTTTTCGCAGTATTTTTCCTTGTTCTGTTTCAGAGTCTCTGTATTAATTCTGGGTTTCCTGTTGGTTCTCGGTTTGGGCTTGTTTGGCTGGAATTTTACTTTAATCTCCGAGAGGTAGTGATCCGAGTCGATGTTCAGGCTTTTCCTTACTTTAACATTCAGGATTTCCTTTCGGTTTTTGGTCGTTATTGCGACATGGTCGATCTGGAACTCTCCCAGCATCGTGTTAGGACATACCCAGGTTTTCTTCTTGCTCGGGAGTGCTTTGAAGTATGTGGACATGAGTTTCAGGTTGAAATGTCTGCAAAACCCGATTAATCTTTCTCCATTTCTGTTCGTTTTTTTATGTGCTGGATAGTCCCCCACAATTTTTCTATATCTTCTCTCTTTGCCTATCTGGGCATTGAAATCGCCAACCAAAACTTTTACGTGATGTTGTGGAATTTTGGAAGTTGTGTCTTCGAGAGTTTGCCAAAAGTTATCCACCTTCTCAGAATTTTTCTTCTTATCTTCATTAACCCTAGAACTGCGGACCGTCTTCCAGGAAGACGGTGTGGTGTTTAATCAAGTGCGACCGTCTCTCTGAAAGACGGTCTCGGTATTCAAATATAGTACTAATTTTAGCCATCAGATAGCACTAATTCCAAGTCATGCTGGTTCCCGATGCTTTTATCTTTCGTTGTGTTACTCTTAGGCAAACAATTGACAATAAGCTGGCTATTATTTGGCTGCAGAAGTGGAAGTACTTTCATGTTGACATTGAAGTTGCATTGAGCAAAATGGCAGCCAACAAGCCTATGTAGATGATTCAGAAATTGAGCGCTTTTTTTAGTAAATAACAGGAATTATTTAAAACTGGTTCCTGAAATAGTAACAAAAAACTGTGAACTTTTCATTTATGATGTGTCTGACAAACATTTAACTTGGCAATATGGTTTTCTAGAGAAGAAAAGTCAAGTTTTATTTTTATATTTATGAAATATTTTTTATGATTAATTCAAACTGATGAGTCTGAATGATTCACCTCTATAAAAATAATATAGAACAGCCCTTCTGCTTTCTATTGATGTATGGTAAGTTATAGGCCTATTCATGAACACAGTTTTTTACAGAAAAGGCAGAAGGTGAATTTCTCATATAGGCTATGTGCATAATGAAGAAATGTCATATTGTAAAAATATTTTTTAGTAAATAACAGGATTTATTTAAAACTGGTTCTTGAAATAGTAACAAAAAAACTGTGAAATTTTCATTTATGATGTGTCTGACAAACATTTAGCTTGGCAATATAGTTTTCTAGAGCAGAAAATTCAATTTTTTTATATTTTTTTCTTTTTTATAAAACACTTTTTATGATTAATTCAAACTGATGAGTCTGAACGATTCACCTCTATAAGAATAATATAGAACAGACTTTCAGCTTTCTATTGATGTATGATAAGTTATATTCATGAACACAGTTTGCTTACAGATACTAAATTCCCATAGTGTGTATTTTATGTGAATGTACTGCAGCATTTGACGGATAAACCTGCAGTAGTTCTAGGGTTAATAGGGGCGTGTGCGTTGATAATTGTATATGCTTTATTTCCAGATCTAAAGGAGAGAAGAGAAATTCTCTCGGATGGTGAGGTGAAGTTGATGATGGACTCAGTGTTGTTCCTCTTAACTACGAAGGCCGTACCTAAGATCGTTACATTTGATTTGTTTTTTATCGCAGGTTTTCCCTTGTAGATTCTGTAACCCTCAGATTCCATGGGATTTTCGTCAAGGTATCTTGTCTCTTGTAGTGCCAGTATGCAGATGTCTTTTTCCTTCAAAACGTTGATCAGTTGTTTTAGTTTGCCAACTTTCAGGAGCGTGTTGATGTTCAGCGTTCCCAGCAGATGTTTTTGCTTGGTTCGTATCTTCTGTGATGAGGTTCTGGGAAGCTCCGACTCTTCCCTGCATGACGTTCCAGGCTCTCCAGAATCCAAAGGCCTGGTTGCACCGCTTTTGGCGGTGGGGGATTTCCGTTGCCGGCTGCCCCCTGGAGTAGTCTTTCCTGAAGGTGTTTCCATCATGCCCTATGTTGAAGTTAGTTGGGAGGGCAGGCGTTGCCTGTTCCTTCAGAATTAAAACTGAGGTTGTAAGCCCCAGAGTTTTGGTGTTGGTTCTTCCGCCCTCCAAACCGTTGGCCGTCACATTGTCAAGCGGCTTATTGTCATTAGTGGTTGTTAGTGTTTGGTAAGGAAATGTCGCTGCAGGTGACGGGTGAAAGGGTGTTGTGTGGGAAATGTTACTCTTCACCTTCTCACAGAATTCCTGCTGGCAGGATCTATTGGTCAGTTCTTTGAAATAAGACAGCAAAGTACGGGTTTATTAGTCCTGAATGGTCGTGGGAGCTTCCTGTCTGTGATAGCTTCAGGGATATGAGGATAGCAAAATGTGTTACAGAATATGAAACATAAATATTTCAATCATAGCCGGCAACCCCTTACCCCTTTATTAGTCTCTGCGTCCCCCGCAAGGGGCTTGCCCACCACTTTGAGGACCTCTGCTCTATACGATGGTGGTAAAAGGTAGCCTCAAATTAACATTAATTCTCTATTTAAATCGATTGAAAAGACGCGTAAGAGGGAGTCAGCGCGTGAAATGGAAGGCAACCGTCCACACGCTGGCTTGTGGAAGTGGCCAGGTAACCGCCAGCCTTCCGTTTCCACGCGCTGCCTCCCTGTTACGCGTCTTTTCAGGCGCTTAAAATAGAGGCTTAATGTTCATTTTAACCAAATTTTTACCATCATAGAATAGAGTGACCTTCCAAGAGCATAATCTACTAATTACAGCCCAATCAGAGTTCCCTTGTAAGACATTATAACACATTGAACAACTCGGAACTGAACAACTGAATCATTAAGCCATGTGAGTAAACGATAGCTAGAGAAATTAAGGAATTGTATATGAAGATTTTGGAGAAAATGAATGTTGTGTTCATGGGCTATAAAGAAATGTTTTTGTAACACCGTGAACATAGGTTACACTTGCGCACCAAAGGACTTGGTTTAATGGAGTTGTTGTTGTTGTTGTTGTTGTTTCATTTGAGGGACTTGGACATCGCGGTCATTTAGCTTCGAGTACTTGGGTAAGTGTGGATGTTTTCTGATCACCAGAGTTATTGTGATGGCTGTATTAATGTGTGTATTTGTAATTCAGGTGAGGATAGGGAAGGAAGCAGACTTGGCCTTAAGTTAGGAACCATCCTGGCATTCGCCTGGAGTGAAAGTGGGGAAACCACGAAAAAAAACACTTCCAGGATGGTTGAGGTGGGAATCAAACTCACCTATTCTCAGGTTTTCGTCAAGAGGCTGAGTGGACCCCGTTCCAGCCCTCAGACCAGAATTGAATTTCTTGGCAGAGCCGGGAATCGAACCCGCACCTATGGGGCAACAGCCAAGAATGCTAGGCACTGTTCCAAGAGACGGACTGCTTTCAAGTAATGGACCATGATATAATAAAATATGCAGATCTTAACAACTGGGACCAACTAAAAGAAGCTCTTGTCAAGACGGCTAGTGAACTTGCTCCCCTCACTAGAAGAAAGAAACATCCGTGGTGGACTGAAGACTGTGACAACACAATAGCTCAAAGACAGACAGCCTGGATGAAATGGAACTCTAAAAAGACTAAGGAAAATTGGGAGAACTACTTGGAACAAAGGAAGCTTACAACCAAGATAATCCGAGGAACCAAACGGGCCTTCACACGCAACCAACTAACCCAAATCGAAGAGAACTTCGCTAAAAATAACACCAGAGACTTTTACAAAACATTCAAGCAGTCACTCGGAAAATACACTCCACCAAGTCTCCACTTCAAAGACTCACAGGGCAAACTGACTTTTAACGACAAGGACAACTGTCGCCTCTTAGCTCAGTACTTTAAGAACTTGCTCAACTGTGATCCACCCAGCGAAGACTTTGACTACATACAAACAACACCAAACCCGGACTCGCTGCCTCCTTCACTGGAAGAAGTTCGTGAAATCATTCAACTTCTTAAGAACAACAAGGCAGCTGGAGAGGACTCCATTGTTGGTGAACTCTGGAAATGTGCTGGAAGCAATGCTGTGTGCAAACTCACCGAGATCATACAGAACATCTGGGAAACAGAGAAATTACCACCTGACTGGACCTCAGCTCTGATCCATCCCCTCCACAAGAAAGGAGATTTTACTGACCTAAACAACTACCGTGGGATTTCTCTCGTCCCGGTAACATACAAGATTTTCTCCAAGGCATTACTAACACGGGCAGAAAGTCAACTGGACAGTCAACTCGGAGAATATCAGGGAGGCTTCAGGAAGGGCCGATCCTGTGCTGAACAGATCCTCAACCTGAAAATTGTACTTGCATACTCCAAATTGAGAAACCGCAAGGTGGTTGTCACCTTTGTTGATTTTAGGAAGGCCTACGACTCTGTTGATAGGGAAACACTTAATAGAATTCTCCAAGAACTAGGGTTAGACAACAAAACCCGCAAACTCATTCTAGAAACCTTGACCAATACCCATTCCAAGGTTAAATTTAGAGGCGAGGTCTCAGCAAGCTTCGAGATAAAAACAGGGGTGAGACAAGGGGATGGACTTTCTCCACTTCTTTTCAACTGTGCCCTTGAAAAGGTTGTGAGAGAATGGCGCAAGGAACTGACCAATATGGGTGTCCAGAGTGGGATATACCTGGGGCGTAGGAAGGAAGGACTGGTTGTAGATTGCCTGGCCTTTGCTGACGACATGGCACTTATTGCCGATTCTCTGGATACAGCAACAATGCAGGTCAATTGCCTCAGAAGACAGGCAGCCAAAGTGGGTCTTCAAGTGTCGCTGGAAAAAACAGAATTCTTCACCAACATCAAAGAAGCTAACAGAGAGATGCTACTAGAACAGGGAAAAATCAAGAGGATTGAGAAATTTAAGTATCTCGGCGAATGGATTGAACCCAACTTATCAGAAAGAGCATCATTATCCATGAGAGTCAACAAGCTGGAACTGGCTTATCGACTGACAAAGAACATCTACAACAAGAAATGCCTGTCACGCAACCTGAAACTGAAGCACTACACCTCAGTCATACGACCAGAAGCCCTGTATGCCATGGAGTGTCTCTCATTGAACCGAAGTGGTCTGATGGAGAAAATGGAAGTCAGAGAGAGGAGAATTCTCAGGAAGATCCTAGGTCCGGTAAAGGAAGATGAGGAATACCGTAGGCGGCACAATTCCGAGCTCTACGAACATATAGAAAGGCTCTCTGACTGTGCTAGGAAAAGGAGAGTAGCATTCTATGGTCATGTGGCAAGATTGCCTCCCAAAAGACTGACCAATAGGCTGTTCACTTTCTGGCAGAACAAGAAGGTTCGTACCACTTGGCTGACAGAAACTGAGAAAGACATTAATGAACTGGGAATAACAGATCTTCAAGACAGGCAATCTGTGAGACATGCCCTGAAGGAAGTCCATGGATTTCAGGAAAAACCCAGGAAGAAAGGTACCCCTTGGACAGATGAAAGGAAGGAGTTACACCGGCAGAAAATGCGACAACACTGGGCAAAGATCAAAGCTCAACAGTTGAACAAGCGTGGTCCAAAGTAGGCCCATTCGAAACAAGAAGAAGAAGAAGAAGAAAATATGTTTAAGAAACTCCATTCATTATCTTAATAATACTTGGTCTGTTAATCCATGAAGAACCAAACGAGTTTTGTTTTTCACGCTGTTTGTTGGAGAGAGTGTATTTGAGATATAAAAAAGAAGATCTCGTGCTGGTAATCTCCTGGAAGCGATTATCTTTCTCCTTTGTGAATGCAAGAAACGACCATTATCTCTAGTGTTTTTTGTGGTACTGTGAGTGGTCCATTAACCAACAGATCTACTGAAGTGGAGCGCAGAAACAAATTGGCTATCTAATGCATGACCACACATGAGCAAGTTGCGTGCTCGTTGCTATTGACAACGTTCCATAAGCAATTAGAGATCAAAGCTACGGCATTACGCACCCAATCGCTGGAACACAAGTGATTCGCCAATCGCTATAACACCAACAAGAACAACGTTGTATTTCATTTAGTTGTAGTTGATCCATTTAGGGCGTCTGCCACATCGTGGTAATGCAACACTGTGTACTTAGGTGCGTGTGCAATTTTTCTGATAACACGAACTTTGTGTCTGAGTTCTGCATGTCTTATTGTGATTTGTCATGCTTAACTAATGAAAGGAAACTTAGTTTCACCTAACAAAGTGTGCTTTTGTAGCTGCCACAACGAAAGTTCGAATTTGAAGGAAAATCTCTATTTTTATAAGCTCAAACGTATTTTGATAACTGCTCATGGATTATGTTTATCTGGTTTATTTGCGTTAGCTAACATTTTAAACATACGTTAATTTATTTATTTACTTCACGTTTATTTACAAACCATAGTTAAACATTAATATACAAATCAAGAAAACAATACAAACCAACTTTAAAAATGAAGTTCTTTTGGTACTACTTCTGTTGTAACCGTTCATACTTCTTTCTGGGTTATCGGGGCGTGGTTGTTATTTCACAATTAGGGAGTTTTCTTTTAAAAATAACATCTTTCTCCATTGTATTCTTCTAGTATTTAACACTAAGCATCAATCACTAACACTTCACTTCTCGGGATCTTTTCACACAAAACCTTATCTACTTCCAAGACCAAAAACACAATAAACATCTCAACAGATACTAAAATGGAACAATACCCTATCTCCAAAGATAAAACGGACAGATACTCTAATACAAAATCTAGCAGTATGGACATAACAAGAAAATCAAAGATATATATAAACAAAATAGCATCAAAGAATATATACAAAACATCTAACTTCATTGGCAAGGCCACCTGCCAGCAAGCGCCATTTTCTTACCTAACAAAAGAGCTGAGCCTTGCAATCAGAATGGTTGCACTGTGTGGGTACAAACTTTCTCGTATTGACCCCAAATATAATCACCCATCATGTTCTCATTACATTGTCCTTGATAACGTTGCTCAAAGTCCGTCAGGTCTTGTTGAAAACGTTCCCCTTGCTCTTCTGAATATGCCCCCAAGTTATCTTCAAATTGGTCCAAGTGAGCAAGTAACATACATTGTGCAACCTATCAGTTTAAAGTTCTCAAGCATAGAGGAAATAAGCTCTTTGTAATTCTGAGCTTTCTTATTTCCAAGGAAGCCATGAATCACTGCTTTAAGGCTGTATCATGCTTGTTTTCCGTGGGTATTGAGTAATTGTGGAAATGTTTCACTAGCCATTAGATTCCTTATTTGAGGACCAATGAAAATGCCTGCTTTTATTTTAGCTTCAGACAATTTAAGAGAAAAAGTCTTTAAATATCCCCTCTCTTACGTGCTCAAAGTCGTTACCCCTTAAACAGTCTGCCATAACTTCAAATATTTATTTATCATTGCATAAAGTACAAAAGCAAACTTTATTAATTATGAATGGCGTTTTTGGTTACTGTTCGATGTAGACAGTCAGAATATATACATTAAATAATAAACTCAACACAATATGTTTTGTTTGTTGACTTGTGTAATCAATGTCATTTTGAGTGTGGGTCTAGTGTGTGCAATTCTAATTGAAGCTAAGATTTGGAGGAGGAGGCCGTGGCCTTAATCTAGCTGCCATTTCAGCATTTTCCTGGAGTAGGACGTCCATATTATCCATTGGACTTCTAACAAATTTTGTATGTGCATTCTATACCTTAAAAGATGGAACTAAGAATATATTGAGCCACCAGGGCTGCCAACTGTAGTGTTCTATTAGGCTACACTATTTCAGGTGTATTTCAAACTAATTAGAAATGTTATTGTTACCAACATAATTTCTTCATTATTTTAGATTGGTCTACATAGATTAATCATTGCCATGAATCTTAAATTTTAAGAAAAGTAGGCTGTTTAGTTCGTTACGGAACTACTTGTTTATTTCATAGAATGTTTGCTGTTTGCATCAATATTTGATTCTGATAAATTATAAACAATTTAACAAACTCCATTGCTCTCAATTAGACTGTTTTCCAGGATTGTCAATGAAATCAGCACGTAAGTCGGTTGGTTGGTTCCTCAGTTTAGGGGCTGCGACAACGCGGTCATGTAGCCCCGTGTACTTTGGGTGTGTGTAGAATCTGTCGGATAACCGGTGTTAATTGTGATGGCTGTATTAGTGTGTGTTTTCTATATTTTCTTAATTTAAGTACAGACTGCAACTTAGAATTTTTCAAATAGTTCCAACTTTTGCCGCCAAACGCCACCGTCAACGACTACTAGGCCTAGTTCAGAACTTAGCTACTAGACGCCACCGCAGTCGGCTCTTGGCAACGAACGTAGAACCCTAAGAGCGTTGTTTACATTCTTAAGCTATCCAATTTAGCTTCACACAGGTGTAATTAGTGGAAGGTTCTTTGACATGCCATAAATCTATGACATGGGACCACCGGCTTTACTTCCCCTCCGAAGGAAGGCATACTGAGGGATTTTAACGCTCTTAAAAAATCCGATGGCTTCGGCCGGATTTGAACCCGCTATCTTGGGCATAGAAGCTCAGCATGCTACCGACTACGCCACCGAAGCCGCCAGCACGTAAGTTAATTAACTAATTATAATTTTTGTTTTGTTCACATTGTTATTTTATTACTTCTTGAATATTTACCAAACTATACATAATAATATGTATTGTCTTTTGTAAGTGTAGAAATGTTCTGGTCTGTTATAGGCCTATGCTTGTGAATAAAATTAATTAATTAATTAAAATAAATACGTATTTATAGATGCAAAATAGTTTAAAATGAGTAGTTTACCGTCTACCATTTTCTAGAGGTAGCTATATCAAGACTTCACTGGCCTCGGTGGCCGAGAGCACTGACGCGCAAGCTCCTACTTTGCTGGCATCGGGAGAGCGTGGGTTTGAATCCCACCTTGGCCGTCCTGAAAATGTTTTTCGTGGTTTCCAATTTTCAACACCAGGAAAATGCTGGAACATTCAATAGGTCCACGGCCGACTTCCTTCCAAAATGTGTTGTAGTCAGCCTCGTGAGGAAACATTTAGTAAAGATGGTTCTACCATTCTCATCCCAGCCATCCTAGAAGTGATTTTCCACGGTTTCTCCTTTCTACTCCAGGCAAATACCTCGATGGTTCCTAGAGTAAAACCACGACCACCTCCTTCCCATTCCTGACCTCTACCACGAACACACCTTTTAAAACGGACATTACGATAACATAGGTTACTAGACAAATTAATCATACGCATAGAAGTAAACATGATTGACGGCGGTGACATCCCAACAAATACGAAAGGAAAACTTATTAACGATGCCATGGGTGTGGCTGAGATATATTGTGCAGTGTAATAAAACAAAAGTCAGCCGTGATGCGAATTTCTGTCTCACAATTCACAAGCTGAACTGCCATCAAAGTGGAGCGAGTTTCCTCATTGCATATTCTGTTTAGAAACTCATTCCCACAGTTATAGCTTCCAGCAAACAGCAATTAAATTACCCTCATATCCAAGTGACAACCTACTGAAATGAAGTGGCAGAACTGTGCTCATAATCATGAATGTAACGAGGAAACAGAACCCTTTCAAGACAATGTAACTTCCGTTGCCAACTTCCAGCATTATATTCCCATTATATGATGACGCAATAGCTCTGGGACAATGTGAATAGCTCACTGTAACTTACCATCGAGTGTGTGTGAGGAATAGGCTTTTTAAAATCACTTGTCCTCCCAGCTCGACTTCACCCAGCGACTCTGCAAGGGATCATTCCTCTACCGTCGCGAGGTCGGTGTCTGGGAGCTGAACACACTTTGTCAGCAGATACAACTGGGAATGGTGACAGGCCGATCGCTCAAGCGACCTCTAAATTGGCTTTAATTAAGAAAGGCTCAGAGAAAGGATTATGAAGTCAGCCGTGGACCTGTTGAAAGGTATTTTCCTGGAGGAGGGGGTGAAAATGGGAAATCACAAAAACCATTTTCAGGGTGGCCGAGGTGAGCTTTTCAGTCGGTCAACACGAGTGTACATAATTAGATTGGACGGGGAGTTGCAACTGTTTCTTTAGGGCCTGAAATAAATACATGAATTCTTTATACAGTTAATAAAACTCTTCTCATACAAATGGAGACGCTTCCATTGATCAGTCTCTAAGTGCGGAACGTTTTGTAGAAATATCAATGAAACGGTCCATTAAAGGGCCTTAAAATGTGGGGTTCGGTATCTCTTCGGGACTTGCCAAGTGTTGTTTACCTCAACGAGGGGCGTAAAATGAGCTCAATGCCCTATGCTTCTACGATAACTTTAATATTTTGCCTATTTTAAAACTAAAGAAAGCTTGTAGTTTAACGTGTCCGTTAATCTCGAGATCATGAGCCACGGGACCTCCTTTTTATGTGGAATCCGAACCACAGGACATGGCATTTCACTTCAAACTCTCACATGCAATGACCGGGAAACGAACCCGGACCGCCTTGGTGAGAGGCATACAGCTAGACCGCTGGGCCACCACGCCCCCTTGCCTATTTTACACATACGCTATTTTGTCCAGTCTCCACACCCATAATCTTCATACTTGGAGTTCAAATTTTAAATTAATAATATAACAACTTAACCATCTCAAGCAACGTAGTGTCAGTTTTGGCACTGATCAATGGAGGGTTATGATTGTGTTTATAGTAAAAATGTTTTAAAATTATCAACAAAGACTTAATTTACATAACATACCGGTAATCCACAAATGATTCTGGGCTATGATATTTTTAGCATATTTTCTTTTTAAGAAAAATAGGCTTATGAGATCACCTTTTGTCCGTGTGTCTATGTGTGCGTGTGTGTGTGATTCGTGTGTATGTCCTCCCCATAATAACTTCTAAATGGCTGGAGCGATTTCAATGAAACTCGGTAAGATCATAACACAATTCTGGCCGACCCCCACCGTGCCCTTCAAATTTTATTGTGTCTCACCAATCCAACATGGCGGCTGTGCGAAATATGGCACCAGCATTCAGTATCTCCAAAACTGTTACATATATCACCCTGAAATTATGTACGGTGATGAAGGGCACTACTAGAAGTTCACCTATGAGACTTTTAAAAACCTGGTAACTACAAAACCAACATGGCGGCCAAGCGAATTTGAGACTTTTAAAGGACTTTTCTCGCCATTTAACCATCCAAACATAATGAAACTTGGTACAGCAAATTTGTTTACACATTTTTATGCACTGGCGTCTAATTTAGTTCAATTGTTTACATAACCTCAAAATGGCGGCTGTGCGAAATATTTCACCAGCATTCAACATCTCCGAAACGATTACAGATATCACCCTGAAATTTTGTACGGTGATAAAGGATACTACTACAAATGTATCTATGTAATTTTCAAAAACCTGTCAAGTACAAAACGAACATGGCGGCCAAGCGAAGATGAAACATTTTAATAGACTTTTTTCGTGATTTAACCATCTGAGCACAGTGAAATGTGGTAGAGTAAATGATTATACATATTGTAATGCACTGGCATCTAATTTAGTTCAATCGTTTACATAACCTCTAGATGGCGGCTGTGCGAAATTTTAAAATTAAGTTGTTGTTTTTTTTGCGTCATAATCATGCGATCGAAGTAAAAGTTTGAATAATGAAGCTACGTAATAATTTTCCTTTATTGGTACATAACTCTATGGCCTATACATATAACAATCCAAAATGGCGAGCATCCGAAATATTTTGACGGTTCTCAATATCTACGAATCTTTTACAGTAATCAAACTGAAAGTTTTTATGTCCATAGAGGCTATGAACATAAGTTCACCTATAGGACTTTCAGTAAACTGGTGAGCACAAATCCAACATGGCGGCGACACGAAGTATAAATATTTAAATGGACGTCTCTCGCGATTTAACCATCCGACTGCAGGGAAACTTTGCACGTTAAATGCTTATACAAATAATAATCCACTGGCATCTAATTTATTTCAATTGTTTTCATAATCACAAGATGGCAGCTGTGCGAAATTTTAAAATCTCGTTTTTACTTCTTGTGTCCTAATCATGCGATTGAAGTTTGAATACCACACGTTCACAATATTCTTCATGTAATAGTCAAGTCAACCCCTGGCACTATCCAGCCCATGACGGGCTAAGGCCGACCAAGCGACCGCTGCCCAGCCATTCGGCCTGCAGATATTGGGGTGACGCGTGACCAGCGCGTCGGGTCCCCTCGGCCGTTAATATTGGTTTTCGCGATCGGGGCGCAGTCTCATTGTCAGACAGCTACTCAATTACCCTCACGAGGCTGAGTGCACCCCGTTCCAACCCTCACGTCAGTTTTAAAATCCCTGACGGAGCCGGGGATCGAACCCGGGGCCTCGGGGTGAGAGGCAGGCGCGCCACCCCAACACCATGGGGCCGGCCTTCATGTAATAGTACATAAATAAAAATCCAACCTGGCGACCATCTGTAATATTTAGACGGTTCTCAATATCTATGAATCTATCACAACAATCAAACTGAAATTTTGTATGTTGATAGAAGCAATTAACATGAGTAGGATATATGAAAATAGGCTGTATAATTCTTCGCGGAACTACTTGTTCAAAATGTTACACTGATTTACGACTATCTTGTTGTCTGTAAATAAGAAATATGTCTATGAAGAAAACAAAAAGTGTTACTTTGAATTCCATTTCTCTATTTCTGTTTGGTATAATCCAATGGAACATTCTTTTATGATTCTCAGAGTTTAGCATAATTTGCAATATTTAGAGCAGGATAATAATAATGTTATTGGTTTTACGTCCCTTTTAACTACTCTGGGTCACAGAGACGTTGTGGTGCCGGATGTTTACCCCGAAGAGGATCTTTAACTTGCCAGTAAATCTACTGACACGGCTCCCTCGCTTTTGCGCACCCTTGAATGCCCAGTAAGCCAGAACGTTACCGCTGAGCCACGCAGCCAGTCTTTTAGAGTAAGAAATCAATTCAAAAGGGTGCAGAGACCATAGACCTCAAAAACTAATCAAAATTTTCATTTGTGATAGCAAGTGAAGAAAACGTTTGCATTTTGTATTCTTGATTTCATACTGATCATTTTAGTTTCGCGAGATTCAAGGGTATGGGGCCAGGCTATCTTCGAACTCAGAAACTGAGTGCGTACGTACGCCACTTCCTTCCCTCCTTCCCTCCTTCCTTCACTCCTTCCCTCCTTCATTCCTTCCTACCCTTATTTTCTTCTTTACTTCCCTCCTTCCTTCCCTTCTTCCTTCCCTCCCTCCTTCCTTCCTTCCCTCCCTCCTTCCTTCTTGACCTCCTTCCCTCCTTCATTCCTTCCTACCCGTATTTTCTTCTTTACTTCCCTCCTTCCTTCCCTCCTTCCTTCCCTCCCTCCTTCCTTCCCTCCTTCCCTCCTTACTGACCTCCTTCCCTCCTTCCTTCCTTCACTCCTTCCTTCTTTCCTTCCCTCCTTCCTCCCTCTCTTCCTATCCAACTCGCCCTTCCACAATGTTGTGATATAAGCGTATAACCCCCAAGGCCCGGTGAGCTGTGAAGCACAGTATTCACACAGAACACTCTTGTCGCTGTGTATTGTGAACCACAATGCGTGCCGCGTGTCAACATTTTAAAATCGATTGCATGTAAATGTCACACGGAAGTGAGTTCCGCCCAGGTTAAAACTGTGTAGTTTATTATTCAATAAAACTAACCAGGCTTTGAGGGGTTATTTAATGTTAGTTATTTTTCCCACTGTTATGTACCATTGTTTTACCATACTTTATGTCCGGCTCCTTGGCTACGTGGTTATCATGCTAGGCTTCAGCCAGAAGGGTCCTGGGTTAGGTCCCAGGTCATGAGAATTGAACTTTGAAGGATTTAACCCCATTGTCGGACATAGCGCGGATGTGACAACTTCTTCATTTATTTCATCCTCACCAAGACGCACAGGTCGTCTATGGGCATCAACGAGAATGACCTGCGCCAGGCTTCTCCGGAAGCCACACTCCATAATAACCAAACTTTATATTCTCGCATCTGACAACTAATCGGGAAAGAGCAAGACGAAAGAGAACAGCAAATTATAGTGTAATGTTGTTTCTTTATATTTGGAGCTAATGTCAACGGGATCTACACATTGTGCCCTTTAATGGTTTCTTTGGCGTACTTTGCAGCGTAGTCGGTAAGACTCTCACCTCCTGTACCCAAGATTGGAGGATCTAATCTCAACACAGTTAGTTGGTAATTACTTAGGAGAGACACATGTCAGTAGTTTTTTGGCAAGTACTGTGTTTGCCCGGGCGTGATTTAGAAGGAAGGTAGAGAATTAAAACCTCTAAATAATTTAGCTCAACATTTAATTAAACACTATCAGTGAAATGACACTCGCTGCAGCGGCAGGTCGTTAAGTTGGCACAGTGAATGTAACCAGAGCTTAGAGTCTATGAATAATGCAAGCTCTTCAATGCGGCTCGTAAATCCTAACACGTATCACGCTCTTAACAGCAATATTAACGAGTGTGATTCACTTACTTCGGACGATATTCCTCACTGCACAAGATAGCCTACTGTAAGTTGTGCCTGTAGACAACACTCATGAAAAAGGAGTCCAAGTTCACACTGTAAAACGCAAAAATAAATGGACACCGAATTAAATAGTCGTTAGTCAAAGGAATAGTTGTGAATGGTGTTGAATTTGTCTGAAAATCTTTTGTATCTGTAGTGACTGTAGTGATGTGTGCAACTGTAATTGTTATCTTGCCGATGGGGTATATTGCCCGGGGCTTCAAATAAGCCACTAATCCCACAATTGGCTGAAGGGAGTGTAGAAAACCCCGGAGAATAGCTGCACTCAGAATAGCCAAACAATTAGCCATAGAATAACAATAGTAGCGAATATAATTTAATTTTCTCCATGGGAGAAATGTTATGAATCAAAAGTCATAAAACAGTTCCTGAAAAGTTAGCTAGTGCTTTACGTCAAAAGGTATTGGATGTTTACGAAGAACTGCACTGCTTGATCGTCGATGGGACCACCCGTCATGTAGATATTATTGTCATCACTCATCGGGAGAAGAAAGTGGAGATCATTGACCCAACTATTCGATTTGAAACCTCCATGAATCAACCAGAAGAAGTAGACAAATATAATAGGACAATATATGAACCCACGCTTCACAAGTCGTCAGCACCTGGGGGAAAATATTTAGTTCGCTAGTTATAAGTTAGGTTACTAATCCCAAGGCAATGTTATTATGAATAACAGTGCAGTGTTGTGGTCAATGGGTTGGTATACTTATAAACAATATAATATGCAGATATTACCCGTCTGACGAATCCTTGCCGGTAGTACCTATAGATCCATGAACTACAGTTAGTCAGTGGTTTGACGAATTCTGTTTTCCCAGAGATATCGGCACAGTTTGCATTGTGTATCAATTAATCACTGTGGCACGAGCTTTGCGTTTGGTTAGTTGGATATTTCAATTTAGTGTTATGTGAATAGTTTTATGGCATGCGGAAGCGTCGGTGGCTTAGGCGGTAGCACGCCGGTCCCTCACCGCTGAGTCCGTGGTTTGAATCCCGGTCACTCCATGTGAGATTTGTGCTGGACAAAACGGAGGCAGACAGGTTTTTCTCCCGGTGCTCCGGTTTTCCCTGTCAAAATTCCAGCAACACTCTCCACCATCATTTCATTTCATCCGTCATTAATTTAATCATTGTCCCAGAGGAGTGCGACAGGCTTCGGCAGCCGACACAGTTCGTATCCTCGCCGCTAGATGGGGGCTTCATTCATTCCATACGTGACCCGGTCAGTCGACTGGAAGCAGGCTGTAGATATTCAATTTCATTTAAGGCATGCATATGCTTAACGGAAGAGTAGTGTATTAGGACAGTAGAATTAATGTTACTAGTATTAATCTATTATATAAAACAAATATGGTATATTAGTAAGAGAAACAGAAACACACGCAATCTACTTGTGTCAATAACACTTGTTCTGGAGCACACATACTGCACCTCCCACTAGTTCTGATGTAGCCTATTGATAGACCGATGTAAACAGTTGGCAGGGCACTCACTTCAAAACGCCAAAGACTCATCGTCAGTATGAAAGTGAAGAAATGTGACGTTACAAATTACAATTACATTACAAATAATTCCAAGCGGCTTCATTACCACGATAATCTGTAATACAAATCTGGTGTACGTCTCAATTGTTGGATTGGAGCAAGTAGGACAGTTCTTTTGTTTACGTGACTAGAGAGTCTGCACTTTGAGATAGACGTTATTGGAGCTGTGTCTCGCATTCCACACATTCTTTACCTAGACGCCTCGTCCGTAGCTCATCTCATGGTGAAGAAAAGAAATCCCTATAAACCTTACAGTATTCAAACTATGAACTTGCTCGCGCAGGGATACCAATTCCGTAGAGAGTGATCACGAGCCCTAGGACAAGGTCTTCTAGGCCCATCCATGTTTATTCGACCGGTGACACAAGATTGAAACTACACATAAATCTCTGTAATAGTGGGCGTTGTCATTCATGGTGCAGCATAGTCATTTATATCTTATAAAATGGCCATTTTTCATATTTTTTCGACTTGCTAGAAAACTTCATGTTCTCTATATTGTAAATAACTAAAAACGCCAAAAAAAAAAATAGTTTTTCATTCCCCCCCCCCCTAGATGGGTCTTTCCTACCTTATGCTTGCAAATTTTAACACCCTTCCCAGCAAAAAGAAAGTTTTGTGGAATTTAGCTTGCCAACTGAGTGTTGTCTCTGATTGGTTGATATATTAGTTTTAGTTTAGTTTAAGGATTCAAAATTCCTTCGTTCTATCTGAACGTGTTCAGGCATCACAAGAGTAAGCCATACTCCTTTCAGAAATGTATGGAGTAAAGAGTCTGTTTTACTGAGATTGAATTATAAACTTTATGCCCTACAAGGAGCTTTAGCATATTAAAAATTAGATGGGGCTGGCTGCGTGGCTCAGCGGTAACGTTCTCGCCTGCTGTACCCAAGGTTGCAGGATCGAATCCTGGCTCAGTCAGCTGGCATTTAAAGATGCACAAATGCGAGGGAGCCGTGTTAGTAGAATTCCTGGCACGTTAAAGGTCCCCTTTGGGCCAAATTCCGACAGCCTGGCGTCTCTAAAATTCGCAAATGTTATAAGGGACGTAAAGCAACTAACTAACATTATTATTATTATTATTATTATTATTATTATTTTCGGTTTAACAGAGTCGCATCTGGAAAACTTGTTGAGAATAGTTGAAGCATTCTCACGAGACATACAAATGGGATTTGGTTTGGAAGAAAAACTAAAAACACAATGTTTATTTATAAAATTAATTGTATGTTCTCTTTGTAATATTTTGGATACTATTATTATTATTATTATTATTATTATTATTATTATTATTATTATTAAATTAGATGGACAACTCTGGTAACTTTGCCATTTCCCCGGAAGAAAAACTAAAAACACAATGTTTATTTATAAAATTAATTGTATGTTCTCTTTGTAATATTTTGGATACTATTCACTGGCTGTATTTACCTCAAACACAGCCATATCAGAATAATTCGTAATGGTTTAGAGTCTAATTAATATTGTATTATTGTTTTGTTAAACCAAGTTTTTGGAATATCCTAGTAAGCACCAGTCAATATTATTGAGAGCTTTTAAGATACAAGATACAATTCTTCAAAATGTATCGTCCTATAATATAGTACTAGTTGTTTGATTGCGTGCTTAATTAATGATTAGATTTTTAGCCTACTTTTCACATTTTGCAAAAATGAGGAAAAAGTAGACTTATGAGATCGGGCAAATGTGTGTCTTCTGTCTATCCTTCTGTCTGTCTGTCTGTACTTCTGTCTGTCTGTCTGGCTGTGAGTGTGTCCCCCCCCCCTATCAACTCCTAAACGGCTGCAGCAATCGAAACAAAATTTGGTAGGAGTAAAGATCTATACCTGAATATCTCACGGCCATATTTGAAAATGATGTCAGTGCTACCTACTGCTGAAAAATCGCAATTGAAATTTGAGCTCCATGTTGGATATCTTGGAAGGTAAGAATAGGAGCTATTTCAAAATTGGCACAGGTATAGATAATAATATTGCAGTTTAATTTCCTGGAGGCCATACATCGCAGTGTTGCCAAAATGATTATAAGCCTTCTGATAGGTCCAAATTTTAAATGCATATAACATCTACACTATCAATTGGATTTCAACCAAACTTCGTATGTCCTATGTGTACATAAACAGATATGACTGAACGTATTCTTAAGATCCGCCAGGGCTGCCAACTGTTAATAAGTACTCTCAATTTATTTTATCCAAATACCAATATATCAGAAAGTATGCAAGTCGACAGCTTTAAACTATGCACGCGTATAGTACCTGACATTCTATATTAATTTGGAGTAACTTATATACGTCAGTGCTGCCAACATGATTCTAAGCCTGCTGATAGGTCCAATTTTAAAATGCATGTAACTTCTATACTAACCAATGGATTTCATTCTAAATTGAAACAAAAATAGATCATATTATTTCAGATTATTTCTGACCAATAAATGTATGTCATTGTTGCCAACATGATTTTACGCGCGCTGTTAGATCCATTGTTTAACTGCATGTAACGTCCATGCTATCCATTGGACTTCAAACAAATTTTGTATTCTGTACCTTAAGAGATGGAACTAAGAATATATTCAGTCACCAGGGCTGCCAACTGTAGTTCTCTATTAGGCTACATTATAACAGGTATACAGTATTTCGAACTAATTAGAAATTTCGATATTACCAACTTAATTTCGTCATTATTCTAGATAGATCCATATAGATTAATCATTGGCATGAATCTTAAATTTTAAGAAAAGTAGACACTCTAGTTCGTTACCGAACTTCTTGTTTTGTTTTGAAATTGTACCGCCCATGTTTTTAAATTTTTAATAAGCAATCAAGTGGTACTTCAGTATTTAGTGCACCTAATTGGTGGTACGCAAGAAAAAAAAGATTAAACCCCCTGGTTTAGACATTAATTTAAAAAAAATGTCCACCACCTTGGACCCCAGGACTGCAGCTCCGCTTTCCACTCCCTTCCGTCGTGGTGACTGTTAGGGGCTTACAGCTCTAGTTGGAGGAACATCGTCCAGCAGCGTAGCTGAGTGCGTCAAGCCAATCTCCACAACTAAAACTAGGAGCTGCATTTCGGAGGCTGATGTTAGATCTTGGTGGTGACAGAAGTCATCCGGAGTGTAGTTTTCCCTGTGTTTCGAAATGAAAGGTCCTTCAGTGGGAAAAAGATCTGGGTCTAACTAAAGTGAAAACCAGTAGGTATGTGAGCGTATCATGCTAAACATTAATAGATGATGATGATAATTGTCGTTTTAAGCCAGTATTTCAAGACCTTGCTGCTACCGACCTCCTAAGGAGATGTCAGAAAGGTCGGACTCAAAATGCTAATGAGTCCTTTAACAACAAAGTATGGACTGTTTGCCCTAAAAACTCAAATTCAGAGAGGGTAGTTGTGTAAATTGCAACTGCTGAAGCTGTGTCTTCTTTTAATGATGGCAATAAAAGTAAACTGGAAGTTGGGAAATATGCAACATCTGCTCTGTCTGAACGTGATGTTCTTCGGGTCAAATTTGCTGAAAAACGGCTTCGAGAGTCTTCAAAGGAGGAACGAAGGACAAGAAGGAGGCTGAGGATGGAAGAACATGGCAAGAACATGGAGATGGAGGGTACTACATATTCAGCAGGAGCCTTCTAGTGTTATGTGTAAGTGGAAATGTATATAAATGCTTAGAGCCATTTTCCCAAAAGTTTAATTTTTTCACACAAAAAACACAATAACTCAAGAACGAATGGTCCAAAATGCATGAAATTTGGAATTGTCCTGGTTGGAACTAACATATAGGGGATGAACTTTAATGATTGAATTCCTTCGAGAAATATGCTCAGTGCATCTAAAACACCATGTGAAATTCTCTTTTTTTTTCAATATTCAAATGAAATACCTATAAAAGGGTAACTTATTCTTCCACTAAGTTCATAGAGGTCTATCCTGGGTAATTTAGTGTTGTCTTTAAGGGAAAAAATGTTTATGCCAATCACATTGATAGTTTTCAAGAAATGATGTCTTTTGTAACATTCAAAATAATTGTTTAATATTTTAATATGCAAATTTTATTACACTTGTACATACTGAATTTTAAAACTTTATACATCAAATCAAAGCCCAGCATTTGTACTGTAAGTGTGCAAAGTTTAATTCAAATCCCTGTTATGGTTCCATAGATATAGAGTAATTTACAAAATGCATGCATTCCAGGTGTATCAGCCCCCGTAAGGGGCCTAACATCTGGATGATTTACCATTTTAGGAAAATGAAATAAAATGAAATAAAATGCTTCGCCAATTAATACAAATTATATTCAAGTACAATTTGGGGAGCAAATGCGACTGTTCTTCGCACAACAGCTCTCGCCTTAGTGTACTCGGTTGCTGAATATTGTAGCCCCGTATGGATCAATAGTGCACATGTCCAGTTAAATGATACAATGGGAACAATATCGGGCACTCTCAAATCCACACCACTCAAGTGGCTACCAGTATTATCCAACATTCACCCTCCTCCCCTGCGAAGGCTAACAGCTCTAAAAAGGGAATGGTCAAAATGCGCTGCAAATGATCTCTTACCCATTTAGCGGCTTCGGTGGGGTAGTTGGCAGCATGCTGAGCTTCTATGCGCAAAATAGCGGGTTCAAACCCGGCCGAAGCCATCGGATATTTTAAGAGCTTTTTTTTTTTTTTTTTTTTTTTTTTTTTAGCGTATGGCTTTTAGTGCCAGGAGTGCCCGAAGACATGTTCGGCTCACCAGTTTTTGTAGCTGCTTCGAAACGGACACCCAATGGGTGAGCTACAAGTACCGTTGGGGAGGGAAGGAGGGAAGTTGGAATGTAAGGACGAGGAGTTGGAAGGTAGCGGCTGTGGCCTATAGTTAGGGACCAACCCCGGCATTTGCCTGGAAGGAAGATGGGAAACCACAGAAGACCATCTTCAAGGTTGCCGGCGGGGGGATTCAAACCTCCTCGCCTCCCGGATGTGAGCGACTGCCATCAGTCATGCCGTAACCACCACGGCTAACTCACCCGGTTTAAGAGCGTTAAAAATCCCTCAGTATGCCTACCTTCGGAGGTGAAGTAAAGCCGGCGGTCCCATGTCATAGATTTCTTATGAAGTAAGTTTAGCATTAATTTTGTTATCATTTGTGTTTCTTATTGATGGATGTTTAAGAACCTTCCACTAATTACACCTGTGTGAAGCTAAATTGTATAGGTTAAGAATGTAAACAACGCTCTTAGGTTCCTACGTTCGTTGCCAAGAGCTGACTGCGGTGGCGTCTAGTAGCTAAGTTCTGAACTAGGCCTAGTAGTCGTTGACGGTGGGGTTTGGCGGCATAAGTAGGAACTATTTGAATAATTCAAAGTTGCAATCCTTACTTGAATTAAAAAACAGATACACACACTAATACAGCCATTACAATTAACACCGGTTATCAGACAGATTCTACACACACCCAAAGTACACGGGGCTACATGACCGCGTTGTCGCAGCCCCTAAACTAAGGAACCAACCAACCAACCCATACATCAAGTCTGTAATCCGCAGAAGCAAGGGAGATTAAAATCTCGACATCCGTCATGGCAACTAGGCAAGATGCTTGTTGAATCTAAGTTCAATATGGACGAAACTTGGCGAGAAGAATGGACTGCATCAAATCCTGATGAGCTAGGATTGATCACCGACTCCTGGTTTCCATCTTCCAAGAAGGATATGGACGTCACTGATCAGAGTGCGGACAGGTCACGGAAGATGTAACTTTTGGCTCCACAAATAGGGGAAAATTTCTAGTCCTCAGTGTGATTGTGGCGATTCAGTGCAGACAATCCATCATATTGTGTCGGAATGCCCTTCGCGGTCCTTCAAGGGAGGATATAACGACCTGCAGAACGCAACTGATGATGCAGTGGAGTGGATTACTGCTCTGGACATCCAACTGTGACTTTTAGTTTCGTTTGTGGATGTTACTAGATATTTATTACTTGTATATATTGTATATTACTGTATATTCTGTCTGTCATACCAAATATATATATTCAAATTCTGCCTGTTTGCCATCTCTTGATGAATGCAGTACATTTGCATTTGTCTGTTGGCTCAGGCTAGAGTAAAATATAGCTTTTCACCGATGTCTCAGTCTCATTCATGGCTGTGATTATATGGGAGCTACTGAGGTATGAGTGCTGCTGAGTAATGGCATTCAGTGCACACGGCTAGAGCCTGTGGATGTTGTGAAAGGTTCTACTTGTAGGGTTAGTATTGCTATACTGACTCAGTTGGGAAAGCAATGACAAAATACCACATTCCTCACCCTGCCTAGTACGCCACATTGTAGTGCTGCCTAGGTATTGTGGGTCTCTACCACATAACCTATGGTGGTGATATTTTAGGATCCAACCAGCCTCCAGGCTGACCACCTAACAGACAGATATATTCAAATTAGTACATGTTGCGGTCCAACAACGGGATCTTGCTCCGCAAAAATTAGAATCAAGCCTTAAGAAACTAATGTAATAAAACTAAGTGTTCAGAAGCGAAATTAACTAAATTATATACAGGATTAAACGAAGAAACTGGAAAATAATGAATAAGAACGATGAAAATACAAGCTAAAAAAAATTACAACAATCTTCTTATTCTTCTTTCTCTTTACATCATTCCCACTCCTATGTGGGGTTGATGTTTCTGACAGCTCTCCTCCATTTAACCCGGTCATGCACATCCTCTTCTGACAACTGTTTTTCTCTGAGGTCCTCCCGTACAAAATCCATCCATCTTCGTTTAGGTCTGCCTCGCATTCTCACTCCCTGTATTTGCATGTCTAGCATCTCCCTCCCCACGTAGGATTCCTCCCTTCTTCTCACATGTCCGTACCATTGAAGTATTTTTTCTTGTATCTTCTTAGATATTTCCACAACCTTCAATGTTCCTCTTATTTTGACATTTTCCACTCTATCGCGCTTAGTCACTCCACTCATCCACCTGAGCATTTTCATTTCCGTGACGTCAAGCCTGTGTGGGTGCGTTTTGCGTGCAGGCCATGTTTCAGAGCCATACAGCAATGCAGGTCTTACGACAGTTTTATATATTTTCCCCCTTAACCTTAGGCTTGATCCTGCGGTCACAGAGCACTCCTGATATTTTCCTCCAGTTCATCCATCCTACCTGAGTCCTGTGTGACACTTCCACATCCAGATTTCCATCTCCAGTCACCACCGAACCCATGTATTTGAACTCATCCATTCTATTTAACGTTTCCCCTTGCATTCTGATCTCACAGTCTTGATCTGTATTGAACCTCATATACTCCATCTTCTTCCGGCTAATCCTGAGTCCTCTATCTTCCAAGGCTGCCCTTCACTGTTCCAGTTTTTCCTCTATGACATATTTGGTGGTACTACACAACACAATGTCGAATTTTCCGCAAACATCATGGACCAGGGGGCTTGGTCTCTTAATCCACAAGACATTTCGCCCAGAATTAGGTCAAACTGATATGAACTTAAAGCCGAACCTTGGTGTAAACCTACTCGAACCGGAATCCAAACTGTAAGTCTAACGCTGCTTCTAACCTGTGTTCTTGCTTCTTTGTACATTTCATGAACCAACTGCACGTACTTCTCTGGGACTCCCATCGCTCGTAAACATCACCCGACTTCTCCCCGGGGCACCCGGTCATATGCTTTATCTAGGTCCATGAATGCGAAATGTAATCCCTTCTGTCTTTCAAGATACTTTTCCATTACTTGTCTCAGGGAAAACACTGCGTCTGTGGTCCCTTTTCCTGGCATGAAGCCAAATTGTTCCTCGCTAATGCTAGTCTCATCCTGGATCCTCTTGTCTATCACTCTTTCCCAGATTTTCATGGTATGGGACATTAACTTAATGCCCCTGTAGTTAGCATAGTCCTGACTATCCCCCTTCTCTTTATATATTGGCACTAAAATACTGTTACGTGCCACCCCCTAGTGGCACCTTTGTTAACTGGATTACGGTGGGTATAAAGCACAACACCAATTACTGCTTAAAGAAATAATTAATTTTATTGCAGCCAGAAAAATACACTACTCAACAGCAATCATTACCTTACTCCAGTTTCCTCACGTCGAGAATACTTTCCCTTTCACTTGTCAACAGACCACAGTTAATCCTCTTCGCTAATGAGTCCGCTCCCGTACGCTCGCTGGAAATAGCTGCACTAGGTCTGTCACTGTACTATACACTGTTTCACAAGCACCACAATCACTTCCTTGGTGTCAAGAGAATCAGCTTCACTAGGGGTTTCGCAAGTCACCACACTTCTGTCGCTCAAGATAATCGCTCGCACTAGCTCGTAAAACACCACAACAACAACTGCTAGACAGGTCGCACTATATATAGCAGGCCGGTGACTCTAGATCCATCCAGGGTTCACGGCTTCTCGAGGTTTCCATCGCTGGTCCAGTCACGAATATTCTGGACTACCCCTTTGTCCTAGTAGCCCTGTTGCATAAGGCACACGCAATACAGGAGGCAGGCCACAGCCCAGCCCTGGGGCAGTTGTGACTCATGCGGCGAGTGATGACACAAACTCACAGCCGTAACAATACTTTCTCTCCATTCATCAGGTATTATTTCCTGAGAGTACATTTTTTGCATTAAATCCAGCAACATGTCGATCCCATCTTTCTCCAGATACTTCCACACTTCAACTGGAATTTCAACGGGTCCTGTTGCCTTTCCGTTTTTTATTTTCCTAAGTGCTAATGTTACTTCTTCTCTTCTAATATCTATTGTCAGACCCTGGTGTTGTTACAACAATAAATATTTAAAACATAATGGATCAGTATTTGTGTAAAATGTAAAATAATAGAATCAATGAGAAATAAAATAAAATGGATATCCTTACAAATAATTTGATTAAATAAAGGTTCTAAATATTTAAATATAATTTAAAAGAACACTGTGAAGATGCAGTTTCCAAACGGGTCAATGGAGCCCTTAATACGCTAAGTACTGGGTGATTCATTTGCTGGAGCGGGGCCAGTGGACAGCTACAGGGCGCGCGCACACCTCCCGCCAGCCAACTGACTCGGGCCGCAGATTGCGCGCAGGTAAAAACCGAAACAGAGTACATTAATTAATGGTAAATTCACCAGCAAATCATGATTAAAAATCTTACTGTTTCACAGAAGATGATGCTAATGTTCTCCTTCAGCTGACAGACAGGCGTTGTACCGTGTTAATAAATTAGCGTTTACACGTTGTAATTCCCTTCTGCTGTGAGGGATATCTGATGCCGTATATTGTTATCCAGCTCCACTATAATACGCGTAATTAATTGATCTATATACTTTTTGTTTTAAATTACCTCACAATTAAACATCAAGCGGGTTTAGACCCGTGCTTCGATTAATTACACTAAACACGCAGGGTGGTACAGGAGTAGCTACATAACGTAACGATGCAACTTACAAAGTTACTGTCTGTCAGCTGAAGGAGATCATTTTCAGCAACTTCTGTGAAAAGGTAAGTTCTTACCTCTATCTGGTGACGTGAGGTCATCCAGACTCCCAAGAAAATAAAACAACATCTGGTCTTCTTTAATTAAATCTTTTAGGAAGCTCTTATTTATGTTACCTTCTTATCTCTGTGCTGACACTTCACACCTTCGTTGGTGAAGGTCATGTGACCCTGGTTAGCTCGCCTCCACGCAATCTGCGGCCCGAGTTTGGTTGGCTGGCGGAAGGATGCGCGCGCCTGGTAGCTGGCCGCTGGCCCCGCTCCAGCCTTGTTTATCTTACAGTATAAACGATTAGCTTCTGAGAGAAACATGATCCATATTTAAGCGTCGTATGAAAGAGTGATCAAGGTAGGCTACTCTTAAAACAAGAATCGATCACCTGCACTTTGGAGATTGATGTTAGATCCTGGTGGTGACAAAAGGCATCCTGAGTGTGGTTTTTAGTTGTGTTTCGAAAAACACAGATTATCACACAAATTCCACACACACGTACACGGTGCTACATGACCACGACGTGGCAATGACCCTAAATCAATTAACAACAACACCAACTTAAAGCAAGAATCACCACCACCAGAAGTGGTGCCATGAATTTTAATTCTGGTCTTGGGACTGGAACCGGGTACACTCATTCCTGTGATTAAAAAGAATGCGTAGAGAAGGATTCGATTCCCAACTCAGTCACCCTGGAAGTGGTTTTCCGTGATCGACGAGATCATCTGCTCCTAATTTCTAGTATACAGTACTTATCGTAAATTAAAGATGGTCCACACATTAATTTCTAAAACATGTACTGTGCATCTCTTACTCACATTCTGTTGAAACAGTCATTGACGAAGATAAAGTAAAAAGGAGCATGTACGATAAAATAAATATTCTGGTACATAATTCTTTGTCCACCTCGTTGCGTAGTGGTTATCATACTTGACTGTGACTGCGTAGGCCTGGGTTCGATTCCCGGCCCGACAAGAAATTTAATTCTGGTTTGAGGGCTGGAATGGGGTACACTCAGCGTCGTGAGCCAAAACTGAGAAGAGGCAGATCCGATTCCCACCTCAGCCATCCTGCCAGTGGTTTTCCGTGGTTTCCCACTTCTACTCCAGGCAAATGCCAGGATAGTACCTAACCGATTCCTACCTAAACCCTACCTCAATTACAAATACACACACTAATACAGACATCACAGTGACACAGGTTATCAGACACATTATAAACACACCCAAGCAAACGGGGATACATGACCACGATGTCGCAAGCCCCTAAAGAATCAACAACAAACAACATAAATCGTTAGTGTTGCTTCATGTGACTACTTTTTCCCGCTGCATTAGGTCTGTGAGAGATGTTTTGAGCGAATTTACCAGCTTTGTTTTAACGTTAATACCGTACAGTAGGCTACCTAGGGATTAAAAGGGTGCAATGTTCGGATATTGAGTTACGAGTTTCATATTGTTATCCTAAATTTTGCCGCAGAGTAGCTCTTTAAAACCAGAATCTATTTAGTCCATCACATGGAGCAATCTAATTGAAGGTTGAATATTTAGAATGAAAGCACCAGTAAAATGTAATAAAGGAGGTGATTGGTTCTCCAAAGATCTACTTGTATGAAGCAAAGATTTACCTAAATCACAGATCGAAATTAATGCTTTTCAGTCAATCAACGTGACTTTTCCCAACTATAATGGCTGCTTTCCTAAACCTTACAAAAATTAAGGGAACCGGCACGTGTGAATCTATAGAAAAATGTAGCTTCCGATATTTTGTTACATATCTCAGAAACTACAATAGATATTTCCTTGAATGTTCTTTTGGTATATTCAGAGTACATTCATCATCCTTTGGGTAGAATTTTGAAGCTTCTATGTTGAATATGTTGTGTCAGAGAGAGCATTACAAAAACAATCTTAAAGAATTATATTGTTAGAAATTCCCTTAACAGATGTCCCTTATTCTGAGCAAATACTCAAACTAGACCCAACAAACTTTGCATGCATAATATTTAAACGATTTTTGAGCTACTGAAGTTAATGTATTGTCCTATTATTATCATTAAGACTTTCACGGTCCGTGATACTAGCCATAATATAGAATTTTGGGCTTATGCCATGTTTTATTTAATTAAACTCGACGCGTTTCGAAAGAAACCATGTCTTTCTTCATCAGGAATTAATGGAAATATGACTAGATTATTGCAAAGAGAAAGCAACAAAGAAACTAAAAAGGTGCCCTAAGATGGTCGCCATTTTAGCCCCATTTTAGGGACAACGAAAAGCAGCAGTGTATTATTTTCTGAGGGTTCTGATAATAGGCAGCCAGAAATCACTAAGATTGTAGTCGGTGTCGCGGTTGAAATTATCAGGGTGTTAACATATTTCTGGGAAGATATTGCTTTATACGGGCAAGAACATCCACTAATTGATCTTTATAGGGTCTTAGAGACTACCAAGTTTCAAATACATTGATCAGATAGTTTCTAAGAAAATGGTACATGACGTTTCAAAAAATATGACTTTCGTAAAACACAAAAATATTGTTTGACTAGTAGCTACAATATAGCCTTAAAACATTATGTTCAAACCTAATTTTATTGCATCAAATATCATTTCAGCACAATAATTGATACACCAAATTCTTAAGGAAAGATGGGAGATCTTTTTGAGCTAAGAAAAAGTGATGGTATTTATAATATATACATTTATTTTCTTACAGCAGTCATAAAAAGTGTATATATTGTAAATAC
The DNA here is from genome assembly GCA_946902985.2 of Meconema thalassinum. Lineage (NCBI taxonomy): Eukaryota > Metazoa > Arthropoda > Insecta > Orthoptera > Tettigoniidae > Meconema > Meconema thalassinum. The sequence goes on from OX336388.2 coordinate 1,027,889,193, forward strand.
CAACACTCACATACTTGTAGACTTCGATTTAACGGCCTAAGAGTAAAGGATCTGATGATGATCGCTTGACGAACGAAACTGGTCATCCAAGTGTATTTATTAATCTCATATCATTTGTTTTCATGTTTAGGGAAAAACCATTACAATTGGGTACAATTGGGTGTTGACCGACTGAAAATCATTCATTTAGATTACTAAGGCAACACTAACAAGTAGTTCCGTGAAGAACTAAACAGCCTATTTTCATATATCCTACTAATGTTAACTGCCTCTATGAAAATGAAAATCCACAGCCTTCTTCCAGTCGACTGACCGGGTCAGGAATGGAATGAATGAAGCCCTCATCTAGCGGCGAGTATATGAACTGTGCCGGCTGCCGAGGCCTGACGCACTCCTCTGGGCCAATGATTAAATGAATGACAGATTTTTTTCTTGTCGTGTAGCCTCCTGAGAGGCCGAGTGCAGGTCTTTCTAGTCGACGCCCGTGGGCGACCTGCACGTCGGGATGAGAGATGGAATGGATGAAGATGAATGAAACTGGGCAAGGATGTGGAAGGAAGCGGCCGTGGCCTGTCAGAAGGTACTGTCCCAGCATTTGCCTGGTGTTGAAAATGGGGAAACCACGGAAAACCATTTCAAGGAAAGCTGACGGTGGGGCTCGAACCCACGCATCAACCGAGTCAGCAGAGAGCTTGGCCCCTCGACCTAACGCTGCGTTTTAGCCCGCGTTGCCACTACTGTCGGTAATGAATGACAGATGAAATGAAATGATAGTGGAGAGTGTTGCTGTAATGAAATTTTGACAGGGAAAAGCGGAGTACCCGGAAAAAAACCTGTCTGCCTCCGTTTTGTCCAGCACAGATCTCACATGGAGTGACCGGGATTTGAACCATGGACCCAGCGGTGAGAGGCCGGCGTGCTGCCACCTCAGCCACGGAGCCTCATTTTCCCCAATCAACATACGAAATTTCAGTTTGATTGCAGTAATAGATTCGTAGGTATTGAGAACCGTCTAAATATTTCGGGTGGTCGCCATGTTGGACTTTTATATATGTAGGGCTTAAGAGTTATGTACTGTTACATGAAGATTATTGTGTACGTGTAGTATTCAAACTTCAATCGCATGATTAGTACACGAGAAGTAAAAACGAGATTTTAAAATTTCGCACAAATGCCATCTTGTGGTTATGGAAACAATTGAAAAACATTAGATGCCAGTGGATTAACATTTGTATAAGGATTTACTGTACCAAGTGTCACTGCACTCGGATGGTTAAATTGCGAGAAACGATCATGTGAATATTTATACTTCGCTCCGCCGCCATGTTGGATTTGTGCTCACCAGGTTATTGAAAGTCCTATAGGTGAACTTATGTCCACAGCCCCTATGAACATTAAAAAATTCAGTTTGATTGATTTAATAGATTCGTAGATATTGAGAACTATCTAAATATTTCGGATGATCGCCATGTTGGATTGTTATATGTACAAGCCTTAGAGGCATGTACCTTTAAAGGAAAATTATTGCGTAGGTTCATTATTCAAACTTTCATTTCGATCGCATGATTACGACACAAGAAATAAAAACTTAATTTAAAAATTCGCACAACCACCATCTTGAGGTTATGTGAATAATTGAACTAAATTACATACCAGTACATTTCAATGTATATAAACATTTGCTGTACCAAGTTTCATTGTCTTTAGATCATTAAATCGCGAGAAAAGTACATTTAAAACTCTCAAATTCGCTTGGCCGCCATGTTCGTTTTGTAGTTAACCGGTTTTTGAAAGTCTCATAGCTGAACTTCCAGTAGTGCCCTTTATCTCCATGCAAAATTTCAGGGTGATACCGTTAATAGTTTCAGAGATATAGAATGCCGGTGAAATATTTCGCACAGCCGCCATATTGAGGTTATGTAAACAATTGAACGAAGTTAGATGTCGGTGCATTACAATGTGTATAAACATATACTGTACCAAGTTTCATTGCGTTTGGCTGGTTAACTCGCGAGAAACGTCTATTTAAAAGTCGCAAATTCGCTTGGCCGCCATGTTGGTTTTGTAGTTACCAGGTTTTCAAAGGTCACATAAATGAACTTCTAGTAGTTCCTTCTGTCACCATACAAATTTTCAGGGTGATATCCGTAAAAGTTTGGGAGATATTGAATGCTGGTGAAATATTTCGCACAGCCGCCATGTTGAATTGTTGAGACGTAACAAAATTTGAAGGGCACGGTCGGGGTCGCCTGGAATAGTGCTATGAACGTACCGAGTTTCATTGAAATTGCTCCAGTCGTTTAGATTTTATTAGGGGGAGGGGGACACACACTCCTCACACACACACGCACGCACACACACACGGACAAAAGGTGATCTCATAAGCCTATTTTTAGCCTACTTTCGATTTTTGCAAAAAATGAAAGTAGACTTATGAGATCAACACAGGGCGAAAAAAGTGTGTCTGTCTGTGTGTGTGTATGTGTGTGTGAGAGTCTCTGTGTGTGTGTATGTGTGTGTGTGAGTCTGTGTGTGTGTGTCTGTGTGTGTGTGTGTGTGTGTGTGAGTGTGTGTACTCTGAATGTCTGTCCCCCCCCCCCCCTATCAATTCGAACACGGTGAATGCGAATTGAACGAAATTTGGTACAAAGGTAGCATTAGCAAAGGACACCTCAGTGTCATGTTTCATATCGCCGCCATCTTTACTAAAACTGAATGGCGGCCAATCAAACGTTCAAAACGTAAAATCAAATAACGACTAACCAAATCATCCGATCTCTACCAAATTTGGTAACAACATACCTTCGTATAGGATGCGTCTTGTGACCAAACTACAAGGTCGTCCGCCATACCATTTCAGGATGGCGGCCGTGCGAATTATGCAAACTTTATAATCCATATCATGGGACCCACCAGTTCCGATTATCGAGCCGAGAATCGTTTTAACTGTTCTAAAGGAAGAGGCACGTTCGAAATTAAAAGTTTATTTTGTAATACTATAGTGCAGACGTGATTTTAAAAAGCTGAGCTGATTCATTAATAAGACAAGATGGCAGCGGATATCTTGTGCCTGACTTATATTTCACTAATTTGAGTATTGCATGCAATATAGCGTACTGATACAAAATAAATAAACTTTGTATGAAATGCTTTATATATAAATAATATACTCCAGTGATGAAATCGTTTAGTATAAATCATTATTTGCTAACAAGTTCTATGTAAGTCATTTTATATAGAACGATATTCGTTGACACAATTAGCTCAGTGGTAGAGCCTTTGCCTATCGCGTAAATGCCTATGGTTCAAACCCGATTAGAGCTAGGTTTTTTGCTTGAAATGTTATATGTTTATTGTTTTGTAATGACTCAGATGTTTTAAAATTAAGCGTTATATTGTGCATATTATGGTGTAAAATATATATTTAATTAAAACATAATTCGCCAGCAGATTTACTCGAGACATCTAGCTTCCAAAACGGTAACTGCACGCTGACCTACTTATTAACTTCCAGATTTTATTGAAAAGTTTCTTCTTCTGGCCGCTAGAATGCACTCGCTCTGTTAGGATTATATTGTTCGATATTTCACCACTAGATGTCTCGACTAGTCTACGTGGGGCTCCATTGATTACTATACCATTGGCATTCTATGCGCATCGAATTTGAAGAATGGCAAGATGATACTACGATACATTTTTACTTTTTATTTTAAAGGGTTTGTAACAGCCTATTTTGCGTTACTTGAAAATGTTATTTGAAGTAAAGAACAAAACGATTTCACATAGTAACTGAATTCAAGGCGTTGGTGTTAGTTCAGGTTATTAATTACTACTTTTATTTCAGGCAAATAGCAATCGAAAATATCCACATAGTTTGTATACACACGTGTCTGTAGGGTCATGGAAAGATTTGTTAATTCAATTAGGGTTGTGAAAGCCATGCACAACCAGACGTGTAAAGACATGCCTCAACTCAAAGTTGGATGTTGCCCACGGCAGGTCGTATATGTAATAATAATAATAATAATAATAATAATAATAATAATAATAATAGTAATAATAATAATAATAATAATAATAATAATAATAATAATAATAATAATAATAATAATAATGTTATTGGTTTTACATCCCTTTTAACTACTGCTGCTTTTAGAGACACCGGGGTGCCGGAATTTTGGCCCGAAGTGGATCTTTAACGTGCCAGTAAATGTACTGACACGGCTCCCTCGCATTTGTGCACCCTCAAATGCCAGCTGACTGCGCCAGGATACGAACCTGCAACCTAGGGCCCAGCAAGCGAGAACGTTACCGCTGAGCCACGCAGCCAGTCCGGTCGATTATGTCTCCAGATCCATAACATTCTTGATATACTTCTTATCTTTCTTTCTTCAATGATGGTAGCAGTTTTTATCTAGGTTGTGGCGTTTGGTAGAGGTAAATCGTTTCTAAGGTCTTCAACAAAGAATAGTTCTATTATACTCTTTGATAATAACAACGAGTTATAACTATACTCATACATTTAGGAGAAAGTAGGCTATATGTTCTTTACTGAACATCTTGTTTCAAAATTGAAAATAGGCTAAAAATGCTTCCGATACGGTACTGTTCACAGATTTAATGATTGTGGAGAAGGGCCAACCAACTTGATAAACATCAAATTTCTGGCTGTAGAAAGTTATAAAGAAGCTCATGTAGCCGTGATAATAAAATCTAGTTGCACGAAAATTGTGCACCATTAACCACTATGCCAGTGAGAAAGTTCTAGCACAATGGTAGCCATTGGAGGAAGAGCGGTGGTCCTCGACCAGATGGCGCTGGTGTAATACCGATGCCGATGAGAAACATTCAATAATTCAAACAAAATTATATTCGCACATTGTTTATCTTTTCAAGACACGTGCACGGGCCAATAGAGCATACATAGTCTGATTATGTGTGTGTGTGTGTGTGTGTATGTGTGTGTGTGTGGGTGTGTGTGCAACTATGGCTTCAGAGCCAAAATGACTAGGCACCAACTACGGTATAAATGGAAGAAGGAAAATATTATAAATATTTGATCACAAATCAGCCTTGTGAACATTATTTTTACTGACTGTGTAATCTACTTTGCTTGTAGGTGATGTAGTCGTGCCCATAGCGGCTGCTGGAGCCAGCCTTGTGGTCATCGCCAGTCTCATCCTCACACTTGTACTGCTGCGACGTCGCAAGACCTTGGAGACTGAAACTGTTGGGCCCAGTATCGTTGTTTACCCGTCTCAGAAAGGCACTGGCCCGCAATTCTTGTAAGTATATTACAATCTACATTCATATACCTTATCATTTCATAAATTTCTTCCCCTGTCATCTATACGTCGTCAATAAAAGGGAGGAGGCGTTATTAGCCTACTTTCGATTTTTGCAAAAAATGAAAGTAGACTTATGAGATCACTACAGGGCCAAAAATTGTGTGTCTGTCTGTGTGTGTGTGTGTGTATGTATGTGTGTGTGTGAGTCTGTGTGTGTGTGTGTGTATGTATGTGTGTGTGTGAGTCTGTGTGTGTGTGTGTGTGTGTGAGTGTGTGTACTCTGAATGTCTGTCCCCCCCCCTCTCAATTTGAACACGGTGAAACCGAATTGAACGAAATTTGGTACAGAGGTAGCACTGGCAAAGGGCACCTCAGTGTCATGTTTTATATTGCCGCCATCTTTACCAAAACTTAATGGCGGCCACTCAAATGGTCAAAACGTAATAATGCATTACAACCAAACTAATAATCGGATCTTTATCAAATTTGGTAACAACGTTCCTTCATATGAGGCGCGTCTTGTGCCCAAACTACGAGGTCATCATACGTACCATTTCAGAATGGAGGCCGTGTGAATTATGCAAACTTTATAATCCATAACATAGGACCCACCAGTTCCGACTATCGAACCAAGAATCGTTTAATCTGTTTGAAACGACGTGGCCCGTTTGAAATTAAAAGTTTATATTTTAATATTATAGTCTAGAAGTGATTTTAAAAAGCTGAGTCGTCTCGGTTATTTGACAAGATGACAGCTGATCTCTCGTTCTGACCTATATTTTATTAATTTCAGTATGTTGCATGCAATATAGGCTAGTGGTAACAAATATATGAACTTTCTATGAAATGAACTCGGTTTAAAATATACTCCAGTAAAGAAAATGTTTAGTCCAAGTCATGATTTGCTATAACGTGGTATATGTATTGGTTCCTAACGATCTATTAGAGTGTGCACGATTGGCTGAGTGGTCAGCGCGTTAGACTTTCATCAGGCTGGCCGTGGTTCAAGTCCTGTCAGAGTTGGACTCTTTTTCTTGATTTTTTTATATTTATTATTTCTTGAGTACTGAGACGTTATAAAATAAAGCATTATATGGTGCATTTTGAAATGGAAAATATATATTTAATTAAAACAACATTCACCACTGGAGTGACATCTAAGGGTAATTACTTGAACTATGTAACTAGATGCGAGCTATGCTCTCTACCGGCCAGTTAGTGAACCCATGTCTACAGTATAATTTCGAAGGTTATTATTTTTGCCCATAGAGGGTACACATCCCCAAGATAAGGCGCGATTATCACGGCCAACGAGAATGACTGGCTCTGGTGAGTTTTCGTGACGTCAGCAATGTAGTTCTGTTGCACCACTGCCTGGTCTTCGTTTTACTGCCGGTGTGGTACCTAGTCATCTTGTCTACATCATTGAACCTGTATAAACGTTGGTATTCATTTATCACTTGTCTTCATAGAAGGTATTGATACAAGTCGTTAGTCGGTGGGTAGTGTATTCCGCAGATCTCTTCTATAAACGAATTAATTTATGTTCCGCCCCTCCAAACAACAATAAGTTAATGATATATATACTGTGCTGCAGGATTCTTCGATCTAATTATACTAATGTGCACATAATTTAACTCACAACGAAGGCCACAGAATCTACAACTCGACTTACTGTAGCCTGTTCGTTGCAGCTATTAAAGACACAACGAACCCTTGAATCCTAGTTCGCGTGGATTTTTGTAAGGAGTAACTTCAATAGGCGTAGTTTTGCAAACCTATACAGTATAATTTATCGTGTTTGAAAACACACGGAACATCTAAACTGCGTCCATTATATGAAGATTGATATAAAATATTGCATTTCTGCTGCTTATGAATTGCTCTCGACTTAAACGTACAAGCATCATCAAGCAGTACCGGTACATTGCCTACGTCACAGAAAGGTTTGGTTTACGCGCCATGGCCTGTCTTTCTCGTTAGCCGAGCGCGATTACAAATTAGCTGTGTAATAGTTATATTAAATATGTTTCTCCCAGTGATACGTTTAGAGCAACGAAGTTTAAATTATTGTAAGTAGTCGGTGTTAATAAACTGAATACCTACGTTGTTTGGAGTGTTTACTGATGAAATTGCAAAATGCTGGGGTAAATTATTTGAACGCCACTCCTCAAATCCAGTGTGCCAATTTGCACTTCGAATTGGAAGAAATTAGGAGATGATAAAGACAAAGAGTTATAACTATACCCATACATTTAGGAGAAAGTAGGCTATATGTTCTTTCCTGAACATCTTGTTTTTAACATCAGCTTTCAACATATTTTCCCCCTTCAATTTTGTTAATACTGCCATCCGCACTTAGTAAATAATTGGAATATTACATACTTTCTGAATCTTTCAATTCACGTACTACCAAACTTTTTACATGGAATAACATAATACGACCAGACGATGTTATGATTTCAAATGCCCATCGCAGCCAGCACTTAACAATTTAACACTCGTAACTAATATCGCAAGTGAAAAAATGAAAATCCACAGCCTGCTTCCAGTCGACTGACTGGGTCAGGGAATGGAATAAATGAAGCCCCCATCTAGCGGCAAGGCTGCCGAAGCCTGTCGCACTCCCCTGGGGCAATGAATAAATGGATGACAGATGAAATGACACGTTAGTGGAGAGTGTTGCTGGAATGAAATTGTGACGGGGAAAACCGGAGTACCCGGAGAAAAACCTGTCTGCCTCCGCTTTATCCAGTACAAATCTCACATGTAGTGACCGGGATTTGAACCACGGACCCAGCGGTGAGAGGACGGCGTGCTGACGCTGCCGCTTCGCAAGTGTAGACCCATAATCAACGAAAGTTTTCATAATGCAAGAGTGTCATATAATTTATGAAGACAATGTTGCAAATATACATTTTAAATGAAATCATTTTAATAATAAGATATTTAAAGAATTGTCATTTGATTAGCGTAGATTACTAAAGGAAATAAATTTAACGCCAGTTTATTTATTCATTCATTCATTTATTCATTTATTTATTTATTTATCCAAAGGCAGTTCACATACGGAAATCAAAAACGCTACGAATGCCAGTTTACATTATGTGGGCGTATCGTGGAAGCCGTCCCTATGAAATGCTCTCCGCATCATGTTGCTCTGGATGAATAAGGAGCGGCAAAGCTCGCTGACAGGTTCACATATCCTGAGACCATAGATCCAGATTTATTTTATATTAAAAAAGAAACGAAAGTCATGGATGTTATAAAACTTCATTTTTTGGTTAGATTCTTGGTGATAATCCTTGCTATTTGTCTTCATTGCACCTCGTAACGTGTCAGCACGGTAGCTACTTATTTTACAGTTTGACAACTCCAATCTACTCTTTTCCAGTCATTCCGACTGTTTGTCTTTATTTTAGCTAGAGAATCAAGAATGAATCTAATTTTCTCGTTCATAACACCTTTGATCATCATTCCCGTGTACTTGTTTTTATTGTATTTGCCTGTTAACCTGTGTTATTGTGATGACTGTAGGGCTGTGTGAACGGTAATTAATTGGGACTGCCGGGACTTGATTTGATCATCATTCCCGTCTACTTCTTTGTATTGTATTTGCCTGTTAACCTGTGTTATTGGGATGACTGTAGTGCTGTTTTAACCGTAATTAATTGGGACTAGGATTGGGGTAAGTGTACCGGGACTTTATATAAGATATCATCCATCATTTTCCTGCAGTGATCGTGGAAAGATAGCGGAAAATACACTCTCAAGATGGTCGTTGTCAGCACGGGAATTTGAACCTCTGATCTTCTGACTTGAGGCGGTCTCTGTTGCAGTCTTACTGTGTGGCTCGATGCACTTAGCTAAGCTGCTGGGCCTATGAAAGTCAAAATTAAATTCATCGGAGTAATTAGCTTAACCCTTCGGATGCCAAGCTAACTTTAATGAAATCACAAGTTTTTGATAAACATTATGTCCTACCTATAATTTTTAAGTTGTTAATATTTTACTGTAGCAGGCAAATATAGTACCGTATTCGAGATGCTAAATAATTAAAACAGTGTTTCGTTAGTTTCGTCAAGTTAAAAGATACGTTTTTATTCATAATTTGAAGTGGCCATTTTTCAAAGTCGCCGTTATGAGTCGAAGACGTACTCTCACACGCTTTACTGAGCGTTAAAATCTCATGTATTTCTCCATCGTTCAAAGAGCTAGCGATATATATCACCACGTATCTCAATTAGCTCCAACTAAGAATATAAACAAACATAGTTTCAAAAGATCACACATGTGGGTAATCAGCTGACTACAGCATGTTCAAAGAACACAAACACATCAATATCCAGAGAGAGAATAATTCCTACATTGTCTTGGTTACAACAGTGATAGCACTGCTTGGCTAGAAGTAGTAGCCTAATAATAACACATCTACTGCCCGTAGCATTTTTAGCAGAAGCGCTCTTGACCGATATATCGCTCCCTGGCACTATAAGGGTTAATGAATTGTAGCGGTTACAAGTTTTCAACTAACTTCATTACATTTTTTATCGCTTATCCTCCAAGCTTGGCTTCGTCCACTGACTCTGTGAGGATCATTCCTCTACCGTCACAAGGACAGTGTCTGGGAGCAGAACACACTTTGTCAGCAGATACAACTGGGGATAGTGACAGGCCAACCACTATATTGGGTCTAATTAAGTTAGGGGCAGGAATTTTAGAAGGAAGTCTCCAGTCTCCCGTGGCACTATCTGAATAGTTGAACAAAAGAGTTCCGTTTCTTAATGTGATCCTAGCACACAAACTACTGAATCAATTCTTATGAAAATTTATCAACATTTATAAGTTAAAATAGTTTAGTTACTGAAAACACAATATTATTCACTGTTACCAACATTACAATTAATAAATTATTCAAAACAAAATATTAATCAAAAGGTACATTTATGACCTTACTTTTGAAGTCAAAGTTTTGAAACTAAATACACTTGACGACGATTTCATGCCTTGCAATCCAATCATGGTGCTGGTTCTTCAAACTTGTAGTTTCTAAATTTTTCTTTGATGAGTTTAAAAAGAGCTTTATGTTTAACGATGTCAAAATTTAAATATTATATGTCAGAAAGCTGTATCATAATGGGGGTCATTAAAGTACTACTTTTCATTAGGATACAGTTTCTCCAACTTATCAGAGCTCATTCATTGACCAATTAGGTAAGGATAGCTTCACACATGCACTCAAAATCCAACATGTCGGACATGAATTACATGATTTCAATGTTGACAGTGTATATGGATCAACCATTGTAGTTACAATACCTAACACAAAGACAAAATCAGCACGAACCTTTACGGTAACAGGAAAATACTACGAAATATGCATGAAATGTAGGAATCTACGTCCAGAAGTTTGCAACACACCATCCTTGTACCCTAGCCTATACCGACATGGAAAGTGTGCACCGTCTGTAATCTTTGCATAAACAAACTGGAGAATATTGCATAATAAATCGCACTGTACCTCAATATCCGCCACTCCAATTTCTACACAGGGCATTGCATTCGTAGGATTACGCCGACAATTTTAGTGAATGCTGCTGTTAATATAAACCCACTAGAACGTCATGGTGCAGATCGGCAGGATGTAAACATATGGCATTGCCAAGCAGGCAGAGCGCATGCGTGGGTCAGAGAACTTGTAAAGCACAGACAGCAAACTCAGCGCTTGCTCTCCGATCACTAAATTCAAGTGACTGAATCTCGACAGATATTTATGAATATTTCTGTTCGAACATAAAATAAAATAAAGTTATAATTATCGTCGAACATAACAAATGGCATGCACGCCTTTAGGCTAATGGTAATTAAGACACTTGTATGGAAATTATAAAAACATACTCGTGTCTTAATTATTGCCATTATAAGCTCGTTGCATAATGTACTGTTGTTTTTGAAGCAGTGCATAAATGCTGCAGCCATTATTCTAGGTCAAATTAATACACCTATGCGTATAAAGGGACTGAATATTTCAAGTAGATCTATGCAGTAATTTCGGAGATAATGTACCTTATTTGCACAAAAAGACAAGTTGTAAAGAATGTCTGTCAAAGAAAGTCTGCAAATACATTAATAGAGAAATGGTAGATGTTTGCCAAAGTTGACAAACTTCACTAACCCTTATCTCGGAAATAGATTAACATTTTTGTTCCAAACAAACTTCCTATGGTAATTCAATAAAATAATTCCTGAAGATTAGAGACCTCAGGCCAATATTAATTTGTACTATTTATTGTTCCGGTGGCTGTGGATTTTCATTTTTCATTGTTCCGGTGTTGGCCACATTGTGGCCTTCCTCAGCGCAAATAATAGAAAAGCAAGACTGACAGTGTAATATTTACATACAGGTTTATAGGGTAATCAAATAATAACTAACAACATAATAGCCTAGTGCCAACATTTATTATGTATGTTGAAGTAATAACAATTGACATAGTTGAGCAACGTATTGCAGAGATGTATGTTTGTATTATCGATTCTCGAATCCTAAGGTTATCGTTACATCTCTCTTCTCAAAATAAAATTAATATATCTCTACGCTGATTAGATTTACAGATTTAACCTAACTACTGGTTTTACAGTTCTGCCATGTCTTGTAGTATATTTGAACGATTCTAATGAGGGCGCTTTTGATGCTTCTTCCCTCTCTACGTTCGGTTCAACTGGAGATGTTCCTTTGTTGGGATCATTTGGATGTATGGGTAGACGTGACCTTCTATGGATATCTGTTAGTGGATCTTGAATTGACGATTGCATTCTCTCGTTTGTACTTTGATTTGATTCAACGTTTAAATCGGCCTGAATTGGTGTTTCTTTTGTTATTGTGCCTTCAATATTCAATGGTCTGATGAAACTGGTATTTCTTCGCAAAATTGTTCCATCATCTTTCTGAATCACATATGAGCGATCAGTTACTGGATGTAAAATTCTTCCCGTGTACCACTTGTTCTTTAGATATCTGATCAAGATTTTCTCGACATTTTGATACTGTCGTGATTCCTTGGTTCCTCGGTCAGCACATTTATTCTGTTTTGACCTCTTTTCCTTAAGTTTTAGTGGTACATCGGTTTGTAATTTGGGCTGCAGATTGTTATTAGAAAAGGAAATTGGAGTTCTCGTATTCCTTCCAAACTCTCTCGAGATTGGTGGGCCTAGTTCTGGGTCTCGCGGTGTATTTCTCGACATTAGTAGGGCCAGTTGTACATCTTCTCCGCTGATGGCGCATTCCTTCACCAGTCGCTTCTCAATGTCCACGTACTTCTCAGCTAATCCGTTCGACCTTGCGAAACAAGGACTCAATGTAACTAATTTGAAGTTCCATTCCTTTGAAAATTTCACAAATTATCTGAACGAATATGTTGCGTTGTCAGCGTGAAATTCTTGTGGAACTCCATGTGTAGCAAACCAAATTTTAAGTTGAGTAATCATTTCTGCTGCTGTTGTTTTGTTAATCTTTTGCACTTCGTATCCACTGTAACTGTCTGCCAGAACAAGATAGCTGTTGCTTTTGTAGAAAAACACATCTGAAGATACTATTTCAAATGGTAATTTAGGTATTTTCTTCATTATGATGGTTTCCTTGACAGGTTTACGCAGCGTATGTTGGCAGGTTTTGCAGGATTCAACCAATTTGGTTACGTCCTTTGTTAGAGTTTTCCAAAACACTAACTGTCTTGATCTTCTCAGTGTGAGGGGGCGTGGTGGCTCAGCGGTCTAGCTGTATGCCTCTCACCAAGGCGGTCCGGGTTCGATTCCCGGTCAATGCATGTGAGATTTTCGAAGTGAAATGCCATGTCCTGTGGTTCGGATTCCACGTAAAAAGGAGGTCCCGTGGCTCATGATCTCGCGATTAACGGTCACGTTAAACTACAAGCTTACTTTTTCTTCTCAGTGTTGATTGTATACCCGGATGTCCTTTATGAATCACTTATAGAACTCTAGGTCTTTCGCTTTTTTTTTTTTGGACAAAAACGCGATCTCCTTTGAAAAAGAGCCCATCACAATGTGATAATTCATCCCGAAAAGTGAAAAAACATCTCAATATCTGCGGCACTTGAAGGATATCGTTAGGCCAATCATTGTTCATCTTCTTGATTAATGCCTGGCAAGTTGGGTCTTGGAGCGTTGATCTTTTGAAGTCTTCAGTGGCACTTTCAGACATTGATAACACCATTAGAACTTCGAGTTCTTCTTCATCGTTTTCGTAAGAATCTTCACAATCTCTACTAAGTGAATCCGCAATCTTCAGTTCACTTCCTTTATGGTATACGATGATAGGGTTGTACTCCTTGAGATCTAATAATATTCTTCTTAGTCTCGGTGGTGCATTCACAAGCGGCTTTTTCCAGGTTGACTCTAAGGGTTTGTGATCCGACTCGACTGTTAATTTCTTACCCCAAATGTAGTCATGAAATTTCTTACAGCCGTAGCGAATCGCAAGTGCCACTTTAACAATCTGCGGGTAATTTTGCTCGGTGCTGATTAATGATTTAGTAGCATACGCTACAGGTTGTCCTCTTTGCATTAGAACAGCTCCTAATGCCCTTGAAGATGCATCAACTGATAATGTTACGTCTTCATTTACGTCATAGTACCTCAAAACAGGGGTGCTGGACAGTGCTTTTTTTAGTTCTTTGAACGCCTGATCCTGTTCCGGACCCCAAATCCATGCAACTTCATTCTTCAATAGTACACGCAATGGAGATGTCAATTTTGACTGACAGGGAATAAATTTTCCCAAGTAATTTATCATACCCAACAATCTATGGAGCTCTTATTTGTTCTTTGGTACTTAGAGTTTCTTTATCGCATCGACTTTTGTATCATCAATTTCAAGTCCCTTGTCTGACAAAACGTGTCCTAAAAACGAACTCTTTGTACGTTAAATATGCAATTTTCTTTATTGAGTTTAAAGCCGTTTTCACGTAGTCGTCGAAGTACTATTTCAGTGATATCCCGAAGTTTCTGGTCTGTACTGGCATGAATTAATATGTCGTCCATGGCACATTCTACATTTGGAATGTCGTGAAGTATCTATGTCATAATTTGCTGAAATACTTCTGGAGCTGAAGAGAGCCCGAACGGAAGACGTTTGCAGTAATAACGTCCCCAAGGTGTTGCAAATGTTAAATATTCTTGTGTTCTCTGAAAGACTTTTATTTGCCAAAAACCTCGAGTGCAATATAGGTATGTGAAGTACTTACTACCATTGATTCTTGCGGCAATGGCTTCAATCGTGTTTAATGGGAAATGTCTTCTCTTGATATTTTTATTTACATCTGTAGGGTCGATACACAAACGAAGTTTGCCCCCTTTTTTAACGATTACAAGAGGAGATAATGCTACAGTGGGTTTCGTGACTCGTTTGATGACGTCCATTTTAACCATTTTATCAAGTACTTGCTTAACTGTTTCCTTTATGGCCGATGGAATCGTTCTAGCTGAGCTAATCTCGAACTTTGGATTTTCTACAAGGTCTATGTCGTATTCGTAACTCTTGAAACATCCCAATCCATTAAACATCTGTTCGTTATTTAACTTCGGGTTGCTAATCTTCACGCTGTGTATTCTAATAATCAGATTTTCTTCTTCGCAAGTCTTTTTGCTGATTATTGGTTGAAATTTTTCATTCACAGTCAAGAATTTTACTTCTGTTTGACGATTCTTGATCTTACATTTCAATTTCAGTTCTCCGACAACGTTGAGCCTGTGTTCACTAAATGTTACCAACTTCTTTACTTTGGATGGTGTTATCTCAGCAGTGACTCCCAGTTTCTCGATTATGTGAGTCGGAAGAACGTTACATTGAGCACCGCTGTCTAGTTTAGCATGAAACGCTTTGTTTCCCACTTTTATATATTTTTCCAATCTTCTTGTCTTGGTGGTACTGTAACACTGCCAATGCACATCATATCACTGTCACGTGTCGATTGAGAGGTTGCATCGTCGTCTTTAGAGCCGTGTACTGCATGAATCTCATTTTTGGACTTGCAACAGACTTCAAAATGTCCTAACTTCCCACACAAATTATATCGTTGCTTATACGCCGGACAAGATCGCTTTCCATGTGTCATACCACATCTGATGCAATTAAACTGATCAGTATTTTTTATGTTAACTCCTTGTCTTTTCATTTTATTGAGTGCGGCGACTGGCATCTGTGATTCAGATTCGCTATTCTTACTCATGTCGATGGCTTGTTTGTGTGCCAGCTCGCTTGCTTGACACATGTCTACCGTTTTGTCATAGGTTAGGTCTGTTGTACCCAACAATCTTTCACGTAACGTATTATTATTGATGCCACTAACAATTTTGTATTTTAGCATTCGTTTCTCTAATTGACCGAAACTACATTTTCTTGCTTGAGTTATTATGCGAATCAAAAACTGTTCAAAATTTTCGTCTGATTCTTGTAACATTTTATGAAAAACGTATGCTTGATATGTTTCATTAGCTTTAGGCACAAAATAATTGTTACATTTGTCCATGATTACCTGCATGTTTGTTTGTTCTGCCTCAGAGAGGTTAAATGACTGAAAAATCTCTTCGGCTTCATAACCTATTGTTGTCATAAACGTAGCGACTTGGACTTCGGGCGATTCTTTATCCAGCTGAATTGCTTTTGAGTACCAGTTGTAAGACACTTTCCACGTTTTCCATTTCTGTGCCATATTTTTGCCAAACTCCAGGGGTTTAGGTTGTCGAATATGAATTCTATGAGTTAGCCTCTGATTTTGGGCGTTTTGTTCTACGTTGGCCATATTTTTTTGTTTGCTGCTTTATAATTCAGAAAAACCAATTACTTCTGACACCATGTAACATTTACATACAGGTTTATAGGGTAATCAAATAATAACTAACAACATAATAGCCTAGTGCCAACATTTATTATGTTTGTTGAAGTAATAACAATTGACATAGTTGCGCAACGTATTGCAGAGATGTATGTTTCGATTATTGAATCTCGAATCCTAAGGTTATCGTTACAGACAGTGCATGAAAAATTTCACCACAAAATAAGTTTCTTCTCAAAAATATTTCTAATAAATCAACAGTCTAAAAGCTAAAAATCTAAAAAACACATACGCTAACAATTTCAATAACCAGATCTGTTACAAAAATATGTTAATTCGAAAGAAAAATCTTCATATGAGACCTGCTTGAAGAAGGAGACAGTGATGTGGATGTTATGTAGACAAACATTGTGATGTTTTTTGTAACAGATCTGTTTGTTTTTTTTTTGTTTTTTTTTTAATTTTAGTGTATGTGTATTTTAGTTTTTTAGCTTTTAGACTATTAATTTAATAGAAATATTTTTGAGAATAACTTTCTTTTATCGTAAAATGTGTCATGTACTGTCAGTCTTGCTTCTCTATTCACATTATTTGCGCTGAGGAAGGCTGCAATATGGCCTAAACCGGTACAATAAATAGTAGAAATTAATATTGACTTAATGTTTTAAATCTTCAGAACTTATTATACTTCGTCAATAAGGATCAGGGCTGATACAGTCATCTTCATGTCACATTGTATTTCAATATGCTGACAACCCAAACATTAAAAAAAAGAGAACATTGACTTTTTCCACCAAAACCTAAGTTAGCGCCACCTTAAAGGAACCATCCCAGCATTTTCCTGGTGGTGAAACTGAGGGAAACCACGAAAACTATTTCAATGACGGTCATGTGGGATTCTAATTCGCGCTCTCCCGATGCGTGGCTCATTACTTTATTAAATAGGCTACGTTATTAAATCCATTTCAGTTAAGTCCATTCAGTAAAGGGATTTATTTCTGCACGGCAGTGGAACTACTAACACCAGGCAAAATGTTCTGTTTCCAACAAGTGCTGTACACAGAATAAATCTCGTAATTTCACTCGCCTCGTTTTTTAAGCTCTTTGAAGTGAGGCGAGAGGGCAGTGATGTGGAATAATTATTTCAGTGGAGTAAGCACCGCATTCATTTCAGTCCACTGGGTGCACCAACATAAAACATGGGACAATCCTCTACTGAAATTGGAGTGTTCCAGCCATTACAAGTACTGGTCATTTAGAGCATATTAATGACATTGTGTCTGGCTTCGTGGCGAATTAGATACACACTGGGTATTGATCTGAGGTGCCCCAGTCTGATTTCTAGTCGGGTCGTAGAATTTTAATATCGTATGGTTTGTGTTTGTGTTTGGAGTGCCTTACTGTATGGATGGGAAACCAGAACATTAGGGAAACTGGAGGAAACAAAACTTAAGGCCGCAGAAATGTGGTTTTGGAGAAGAATGGCAAGAACAAGTAGGATGGACAGGAAAACAAATGATCTTGTTCTGCAGGAGGATCGATGTTTATTAAAAGCAACAAAGAAGAGGTAAACAAAGTTCCTTGGACATGTATTAGGGCACGACTTTTTCTCCAAACCATTATCGAGGGTAAAGTATTGGGGAAGAAACCTAGGGGATGTCCAAGGATATCGTACATCAAGAACTCCATTGGAGAACTGGCATGTGGCAGTATGAAGAGACTAGCAGAAAACTGTCAAATGTGGCTGCAGTAACAAGGCTTTGCCTTTAATAAATGATTAAGATGAAGGTTGATTCCTCTGCATGATGTATGTGACGCCTTCATAGTTCATTTCGTCCTCTGTACGATGCAGAAGTCACCCACGGGTGTCTAAATTAAGGACCTGCCGAGGTCCTATTCATAGGCCACATATCATTATTAATAAAATTGTGTCAACCAAATGTTTTAGAGACTGCTATACACATTGGTTTTAACTTATTGTTTATACATCTCCAGATCTTTAGTGCATCCTTCCTTGAGTAATTCAAATTTGACTTACAACAATTCATCACTATAGAGACCTTTGAAGCCATTTTTAGTATTGCTTTAATGACAATTGACATGTGATTAAATATGTAAGCCTCAAACTAGAATTGCAGGCTAACTAGCGTTGTAGTAGGGAAGGTCGATATTTCTCTGCTTTCATCTCGTATGGTACTAAAATGCCCTGCAAGCATATCCTGCAAGCAATACGTAACTCTATTATTTTCCCTTGATGCGACTACAGACTAATACGAGGGGAAAATAATAGTGTTCAGTATAGTTTGCGGGATATAGTTGCGGTGCGTAGTACCATACGGGATGCAAGCAGAGAAATATCGACCTTCCTGACAGCATGCGCTAGTTGGGCTGCATAAAGCAGTATTATTAGGGGCAGCTGATTCACCTGGTATATGATACAGTATAGACCAAACTAGTCTATGAAGGTGTAGCCTACTGCTTTGATACACTTAAGGAATAAGCCCTAAACTAGAATTGTAAACAAATATGCATAAATGACCTACGAGTACTCTAATGTGATGATAAAAAATCTAGAACTACAACATTCCCTACAAAGACAGTGTTTGTTTACTATTGATGTGTTGAAAGATCTGATATGGAGTCTTGTCTGAATGGTGGACTGTCTACAAACTGCTCTGACAACCACTGGTCTGAGGTTCAACAACTGTCGCTATATGGAGCCACTTGCAAATAACCAATATATATATATATATATATATACAAGCTGTACCCGGCATGCACTGCAATGCCAGTCAAGGAAAGTGTTGACGTTGTAACATTGTTTCTTGAAGTGGTTTTGGATACACAATATTTAGTTCAATTTCCGTTAACTGCCTCTAAGCTATCATAAAATGCATTCGTGGTAGCGTGCACAACAACTCACCAAAGTTTCATCACAATCGGATGAATGGTATAGGAACGAAGATGGAACTTTATTGAAACGCTTCGCGCGTCGTCACTCATTCGTTGCATCTACTCGTGCGCTACAAAATGAATTGGCTAAGTTGAAAACCTTCCCTGTCGTGTACACAACAACTCATCAACGTTTCAACGCAATCGAATGAATGGCATATGAACACATACGGGATTTTGTTTAAACGATTCGCGCGCCGTCATTCATTTATTGAATCAACTCGTGCACTACCTATTATGCAATGGACTTAATAAATCTTCAACGTTCCCTGCAGTGTACACAATAACTCACTCAAGTTTTATCGCAATCGGATGAATAGTATATGAACGCATACGGGATTTTATTTATACGATTCGCTCGCCGTCACTCATTTGTTGAATCTACCCCTGCGCTACCTGTTGTAAAATGGATTTACTAAGCCAGAAACCCTCCTTGAAGTGTACTCAACATCTCACCCAATTTCCATCGCTATCGGACGAATGGTATTTTATGAACGCATACGGAACTTTGTTGAAACGCTTCGCGCGTCATCATTCATTTGTTGCATCTTCTCGTGCGCTACCTATTGTACAATGGTTTATTTAGCTAGAAACATTCCTTCGAGTGTACTCAACATCTCACCCAATTTTCATCGCTATCGGACGAATAGTATAAGAACGCATGCAGGACTTTGTTGAACGCTTCGCACGTCGTTGCTCATTTGTTGTATCTACTCGTGTGCTACCCATTGTAAAGTGGATTAACTAAGCCAGAATCCTTCTTTGGAGTGTTCTCAATATCTCACCCAAGTTTCATCGCTATTGGATGAATGGCATATGAACGCATACGGGACTCTTTTGAAACGCTTCGCGCGTCGTCACTCATTTGTTGAATCTACTCGTGCGCTACCCATTGTAACGTGGATTTACTCAGCCAGAATCCTTCCTTGGAGTGTACTCAATATCTCACCCATGATTCATTGCTATCGGAGGAATGGTATATGAACGCATACGAGACTTGTTGAAACGCTTCGCGCGTCGTCGCTCATTTGTTGAATCTACTCGTGCACTACCTATTGTAAAATGGATTTACTAAGCCAAAAACCTTCCTTGGAGTGTACTCAACATCTCACCCAAGTTTTATCGCAATCGGAGGAATGGTATATGAACGCATACGGGACTTTGTTGAAACGCTTCGCGCGTCGTTGCTCATTTGTTGAATCTACTCGTGCGCTACCTATTATAAAGTGGATTTACTAAGCCAGAATTCTTCCTTGCAGTGTGCTCAATATCTCATCCAAGTTTCATCGCTATCGGACGAATGGTATATATACGCATACGGGAGTTTGTTGAAACGCTTCGCGCGTCGTCGCTCATTTGTTGAATCTACTCGTGCGTTACCTATTGTAAACTTGATTTACTAAGCCAGAAACCTTCCTTGGAGTGTACTCAACGTCTCACCCAAGTTTCATCGCAATCGGATGAATAGTATATGAACGCATAGTAGACATACACACCCACAGACAAACAGACAAACTATCACGGAGCATTGATTTTTATATATATAGACGAGTATATATATATATTTTAATTTGATGTGATTTTGGTAGTGTATTTCAATGGCAAGGATAATTTCATCCGCAAGATTCTAAAGAATTGCAGATCAAAGACACTTGGCAAAGGTACTGTCCTGTAGGTACTTTTCATCAATTCCATTGCTTGCCACGGTGGGTGAGTGGTTATCGTGGCGATCTACTAACCCCAAGCTTGCAGGTTATCTCCTGGCCATGGTAAGTGATTTTTGAAAGGCGACCAAAAATCACGACTCGCATGTCATACGTTGTTGGCATGTTAAAGAACCCATTTGAATTCAGTAGGCCGTGTTCATAATGGCAAAATTAATCTCGGAATTTTCCGCCAACACTAAAAAGTTCCTCCTATCTTTACTAGAAAGCGCTATAGTGTCAAGGAGCTCAGTTATCTAACCTCCTTGACTTTCATAGTGTTCCAACGAACAAAACATTCGACATGCAAGCTGCCCTCTGGGTGTCAATAACAAAGTTTGCACCCGACATCCCAGGCCATACGATATTATACTATTATCAATTCCATTGCGTAGTGTCATGCAAACTCAGTATGACCGGTAGATGTCAGGTTATTACTATATTTTTTGATTTACTGTGAGTCGATATTATTCTATTAATCTGTGGCAAACCAACCAGTAAGCCCTGTAAAATAATCATTATTCTTATGATATTTGTCTTCAGTGGAGACTTGTCAATACTGGTGTCGGAACTAAATTAAATCAGTCGTCGTATCATCTTATGTTACGAGTAGTGTTTAGCACATTATGGACATCTTAAATAGAAGGAATCATTTCGAGCAAATCATCGACTGGAAATCATTAATTTAATTAATTCCTAATCATGTTACCTCAATTGGCGGCAAAGACTGATCTGGTTGGGATGCCACAAAAACACATTATCTTCATCAAGGTACAGGAAATCTATACATTGTTGAAGATTCTGTGAACCAATTAACAATACAGAATTTGGCTCAATTAAATTTGTCATTATAATTTGACCACCTGTGTATATATATATTCAGTGTTTTTTTTTCTTTTTCAGGGTAAACGTGGGGGTAGGCGTACCCCTTAAACATTTGAAAACTTTTTAGGGGAAAATATTGCTACATTTGTATCTAGTCTGGCAAATATAACTTCCGACTTGAAAGTTCATCGATCAGCTGGCGTCAACGCGCTGTTCACAACAGCTGGAGGAGATTTCGAGTAATTCTCGATTTAAATTGATCTATCGAATTAGTTTCTTTTGGTCGGCAACTCGGCACTAGGCTAGTGTTTGGAGTCGGGGTGGATTGTTATTTTGTACGTGTGGTTAGTTTTGAAGGATGAAGAAAATAACGAACTATTTAACATCCACCCAGACATCGAAAAAGCTGAGAGTTAATGATTCGATCACAAACATGCCCGGACTTTGCAAATTGCAAGATCGTGAGTTTTTGTAGACTACAACTGAGAGTACCCCTTAAATTGTTTTTAGAAAAAAGAGCACTGTATATATTACAGCGTAAATCTATGATTGGTTGAATATCGTAACTTGCAGTTAACTGCTAACGAGGTCACGAGTTCGTCTGTGTCAACACAGTCGTTGGAGTATTTTAAGTCACCCGCAGTCTCAGTTAGATAGTTCCATTAGCGCACTAGACATTAAGATTGGTCATGTAGATAGGACAAATGTATTTCGTGTTTTATGTCGCCAGCAAATCCATAATCCTGCAATCTCCATTACGTACAGCAATGTTGCAGTTTAAGACATTCTTACATCTACAAGAAGATTCTGAGATCCTTTTAGGGAAGCTAACGACGTGCACAGGTAGGGAACTCCGATGGGGAGATACCTCTGTCACCAAACAATTGGACGTTCATTATCATAATGGTGATAAATGGAGATACGCTTTGGCTATCACTCCTCAAGTCCGGGTTGGATCCTCGGCTCTGCCAAGAAGTATAATCAGGTCTGAAGACTGTAAGGGGCCACAATCAGTCTCGTGAGGCAGCGCTGAGAAGAGGTGGGTCAATTGGCACGTCAGTCATCCTAGAAGTGGTTTTCCGTGGTTTCCTACTCTACTCCAGGCAAATGCTGGGTTATACCTAAATTAAGGCAACGGCCGATTATTCCTACCCAAAGCCTCGATTACAAATACACACACACTACTACAATGAGATACCGGGTGAGTTAGCTGTGGTCGTTACGGCGTGGCTGTAGGCAGTCGCTCACATCCGGGAGGCGAGGAGGTTCGAATCCCCCCGCCGGCAACCATGAAGATGGTCTTCTGTGGCAAATGCCGGGGTTGATCCCTAACTATAGGCCTGAGCCTCGTCCTTACATTCACATTTTCCTCCCCAGACAACACTCCACACGCGACGGTACTTGTAGCTCACCTCATGGGTGTCCGCATAGAAGCAGCTACTAACTCTGGCGAGCCGGACACTCCCGGCCCTAAATGCCATACGCTAAAAAACATATTAATAACAAATCAGATCAGATTCTACACACACCAAAATATACGCAGCTACATGACCATGATGTCATAAAGCCCCTAATTGAATAATCAGCAACAACTGTAAGTAAAACTCCGCGGTTTAGCCGTGAGCGTTAAATATCACACCACGACCGTGATGGTGAGCTTCAGGAAATTCGGATATCATAGGTTCGAATCCCGGTGGTGACAGCGGCTATTCTGAGTGTGTTTATATCTAGATCCTCCTCCCCCCCCCCCCCTCTCCACACTCCAGACATCTTCAAGTCCCGGGGCACCTGTCGCTAATGCAGTTGCACACACTCCTTCCAGACAAACAACGGGATAGTACCTTACTTCAAGTCTTGGGGCACCTACCTACCCCCAATACAGTTACAGACCCTACGTCAGTCATCACATAGATACAGCTTATCAGACAAGTTCAATTGTATGGGGCTGAAGATCAAGATATTCCCAGCCCTTCAAATGAATTCATCATCATATCCTAAAGCCAAGGCCTTGTCGCTGCACCCACATTTGTATCTCCTCTGCTGAACGTATCAAATCAGCGTATTCAAGGAAATGTGGTCTGTCCATCACAGAATCCAGATACTTCTTCCTTGGTCTTCCTCTTCCCTTCTTCCACAAAACCTTTCCTTCGCACACGATCGTTAGGAACTCATTATGACGTAGTGTGTGGCCTGACACGCAGGAATTACCCCCTTAATTGGAATGACCAGGCCCATAAAAAAAACATACCCAGAATAGTATTCCGTGACCACAGTACTAAGTTTAGACATGGAAATGATACACTTGCGTTCCTTAAATGAACAACTTCTATTGACATTTCTTAACATTACATTTACAATAACATTAACAACGAGATTAGATTTAACAAAACAGGAAGATGTGGAAATAGTTCACGTTCCCGGTACTTGCCTTCGCACGGAGAAAAACTTATGTAATCCAGTATACATTTCACGACAGTTATCCGACTATCAATCATATAGGTCTCATTATCATCGAAGGAATAGCCATTAAAATCTTTTAATTACAAGAATAACTTCATTAGAAGACAGAACTTAGTAATGGCTCCGTCGATCGTTCTCTATTCACATCCCAGCTGACTGTCGTACGTAGAAAGACTTATGTAGACCAGCATACATTTCACGACAGTTATCCAACTATCAATTATATAGGTCTCATTATCATCGAAGGAATAGCCATTAAAATCTTTATATTACTCGAATAACTTCATAAGAAGACAGAACTTAGCAATGGCTCCGTCGATCTTTTTCTGTCCACATTACAGCTGACTGTCGTGCATAGTTAAGAAACGCAACAGAACAACCAAGAAAAACAAAACAGCAATAGACGTCAAAATATCAGGAAGACTGGTCATGCGCAAAAGATACATATAGCAGACCCAAGGTTACAATAACTTCTTACCGTGGTGCAGCTCTCTAGCGGCAAAACAGAGAACTGATATCTTCACTGCAGGCAGAGTCCTAGAGACCATCGACTAAACAGAGCAGTAAGAGTAAAAAGTGACGTAATTACGGCACAAATCTCCCCCTCTACAAGCTAGACGTTGGTTCAACAACCACGTCAATGAAACAAGATGTTCAGTAAAGAACATATAGCCTACTTTCTCCTAAATGTATGAGTATAGTTATAACTCAATGTTATTATCAAAGAGTATAATAGAACTATTCTTTGTTGAAGACCTTAGAAACGATTTACCTCTACCAAACGCCACAACCTAGATAAAAACTGCTACCATCATTGAAGAAAGAAAGATAAGAAGTATATCAAGAATGTTATGGATCTGGAGACATAATCGACCGGACTGGCTGCGTGGCTCAGCGGTAACGTTCTCGCTTGCTGGGCCCTAGGTTGCAGGTTCGTATCCTGGCGCAGTCAGCTGGCATTTGAGGGTGCACAAATGCGAGGGAGCCGTGTCAGTACATTAACTGGCACGTTAAAGATCCCCTTCGGGCCAAAATTCCGGCACCCCGGTGCCTCTAAAAGCAGCAGTAGTTAAAAGGGATGTAAAACCAATAACATTATTATTATTATTATTATTATTATTATTACATATACGACCTGCCGTGGGCAACATCCAATTTTGAGTTGAGGCATGTCTTTACACGTCTGGTTGTGCATGGCTTTCACAACCCTAATTGAAAAAAAAGGAAGAAAGATGTAGTTTTACGTGGCCGTGAATCTTGTGATTATGAGCCACGGGACCTCCTTTTTACGTGGAATCCGAACCACAGGACATGGCATTTCACTTCGAAAATCTCACATGCTTTGACCGGGAATCGAAAACCCTAATTGAGTTAACAAATCTTTCCATGACCCTACAGAGACGTGTGTATACAAACTACTATGTGAAATCGTTTTGTTCTTTACTTCAAATAACATTTTCAAGTAACGCAAAATAGGCTGTTACAAACCCTTTAAAATAAAAAGTAAAAATGTATCGTAGTATCATCTTGTCATTCTTCAAATTCGATGCGCATAGAATGCCAATGGTATAGTAATCAATGGAGCCCCACGTAGACTAGTCGTGACATCTAGTGGTGAAATATCGAACAATATAATCCTAACAGAGCGAGTGCATTCTAGCGGCCAGAAGAAGAAACTTTTCAATAAAATCTGGAAGTTAATAAGTAGGTCGACGTGCAGTTACCTTTTTGGCAGCTAGATGTCTCGAGTAAATCTGCTGGCGAATTATGTTTTAATTAAATATATATTTTACACCATAATATGCACAATATAACGCTTAATTTTAAAACATCTGAGTCATTACAAAACAATAAACATATAACATTTCAAGCAAAAAACCTAGCTCAGATCGGGTTTGAACCATAAGCATTTGAGCGATAGGCTAACGCTCTACCACTTCTTTTTTTTATTAGCTCTTTACAGAATTACAGAATTTTCAGATATGATAAATACCATACTAATACATCACAAGAAATCCAGATAGTGTCCATATTTATCGTACAATTGTCCACTTTCACTAAACTTCCAACGCTCTTTTTGCAGGTGATACCTGAGATCCAGGAAAGAGAAATGTTGATCATTGTCCATCACGAAGTGTACATAATGGCCCATTATCCACACAATGGCAGTCTGTTTAATTTGGGGGAAGGCGGTCACCGACAAACGAACCAACTTCCTGTCATCAAGGTCATCCGTGGGCACATTTAATAGTTGACATACTTTTCCCTTACACCACGGCCACGTGGATGCAACTCGCGTGCATGATGTGAAGCGGTGTATCGCCGTATCAGTTTGACCACATATAGTACACCATGGGTAAGCTTCAAGATGGATGGTATATCGCCGTAGAGCGGTTGGGATGAGATCGTTGAGGAAGATAAAAACCTGGGAGTGTACAGCAGAAGAAATGGTCATAGCCCCAAAATTTTTCCAAACAGTGGGCCAATGGACGTAGAGGGTGGTGGCCTCTGTTCGCGGTTTGGAGTGTACCACTTGCCGCAACATGTTATAGATACTTTTCGTCGTTGGAACAGTCCCTGAAGGCATTTGGCGAACAGTTTCCAGAAGGTGCTGTTGATGGTCCCTAAATATCTTCGGCAAAGCTCTATCACAACCACGGGCTGTGTTTCGAATATCTTTGTATAGCGCTTTCGTAAAAGTGTCATGTTGGGAAAGAATGGTGATATCGTTCTTGCAGAGGAGTGCACGGCATTTCATGCCATGAGCTGTTAGCCCTAGCCCGCCTTGCCGGGATGGGAGATACAACTGTTCCCGTTGTACTCGGAACAAAAATCCTTGCCATATAAACCAACCTGTATATTTTGCCAATTGGCTCTCAAACATTTTGGGAAGTAGGAAAAGTTGTGCGACATACCATATTTTAGAGAGCGCAAACACGTTGAGGACCATGACCCGTTGCACTATATTGAGGTTTCTTTGACCAAATTGGATCAGCACTCCCCTAACTTTGGCAATGACCTTCGTCCAGTTTGCTTGCACTGTGTCCAGAAGCGATTGCTTCCAGGTAATGCCAAGAATTTTCACCTCATTTACTATCCGGAACCAGGGCTGTGGGGTAATCACTGAGTTAGTATTGAGCGGAAGCAAAGCAGTTTTCTGGGGGTTCGATTGTGCTCCAGAGGCGATATGGTAGAGCTGAAGGACGCTATCGATGTGGGAGATGTCTTCTTTATTGCGGATCAATATTGATACGTCATCAGCATAGGCGCACATTCCAAAAACATGTGTGGACAGTTTGTAACCCTGTAGCTTCACCTGGGTAGTCCGAATGAACGGTTCAAGGCCAATGACAAAAAGTAGCATAGAAAGGGGACATCCTTGCCTAACTGATCGTTGTATTGGAATCAGAGGGGAAAGAAAACCGTTGACGAGCACTCTAGACGTAGCATTACAATTTATCATACGAATGTAGTCAATAAGGATTTCAGGAAATTCGAAGTGTTGCAAGACCATGTAAAAGTATTCATGACTGATGCGGTCGAAAGCTTTATCAAGATCTAAGGTGAGAAAACTTATTGGCTCAGTGGGGAGCATTTCGGCTTTTAGGTGTAGGTCCCGTAGTATCGCTAAGTTTGTTAACAGAGTTCTTCCAGGAATACTGCAACATTGTTCATCACCAATGATATCAGGTAGAACAGTCTTCAATCGGCATGCAAGTACTTTGGTAAGGACTTTATAGTCACTGCAGAGCAGAGTAACTGGTCGGAAGTCACCAACTGCCATGGGAGAGGATGTTTTTGGTATGAGGACTATGGTATCCTCGTGATGTGATTGACAAAGAGCACGACGTTGGAGAATGGTACGCAGGACATGACAAAATTCTTTGCCAATGAGAGGCCAGAAGTGTTTATACATTTCATATGGCAGTCCATCAATGCCAGGTGAGCGGTTGTTTGGGAGTTGTTTAACCACAGAGTGAATCTCTTCATCCGTAATATCCGCGCTGAGCAGAATTTTGTTGTCCGGAGATAGTTGGGTACTGCAAGATGACAGCAATAGGGTCACCTGCTGTGGATCAATGGGAGCCTTAGCGTAGAACCGTTGATAAAATAATGATATTTCACGACGTATAGCGTCAGGGGAGGTGACGACACTTCCAGTACTGGTGCGGAGGCGGTGGATATATTTACGTTGCCGCTCACGTTGTCCTTTGGCGATATGGTATACACTTGCACTTTCGTCCGGGAGCACTGTACGATCTTTTAAAGCCACGTTTATATGAGCGAGCGTTCGTTGCTGTAGAGACAGGAGCTTGGTTTTAACTTCCCGGATCTGCTCATATATACGCTCCCCAGCATCAGATCTTTGCTGGAGCTGGCGAAGAACTCGATAGTAAAATTCAACTGTATCCCGTCTTTCCCGACCTCGTTGGTAAGATATGTTCTTAAAGACGCGGCGGATCCCTGGTTTAACTAAAATATCCCACCAGTCTGTGCAGTCGCGAAATTTGCATTTTTGTTGGACCCATCGAGTCCAGTGTTGTCTGAAAATATCTTGGCATTCCTCCTCCAGTAACAGCGAGCAATTCAGCTTCCAATAACCTCTTCCTATGTGAAATATGGGATGGGGGTAAGAGATTGTACATACGACGGCATGATGGTTAGTGAAACTGGCAGGTATCACTTCATATCGTCTAGGCTGGATAAGTTCCTGTGAAAAGTAGATGCGGTCAAGTCGTGATGAAGAGTTGTGACTTATACAGGTGTAATGGGGCAGGGGCACCCTTAAACTATCCACAGCATCAATGAGGTGTAGGGAGGTAAGAAGGGTCCTGAGAGCCGGGTTGACACCTTGGTATGAGCTAGTGGAATCTTCTGGGCGATGAATACAATTGAAATCCCCTGCAAGAATAAGTTTTTCTTTAACGTCGTGCAGATGAGGCAGTATACTCTGTTGAAAGAACATTTTCCGTTCCACACGTTTATTGGACCCGGATGGGGCATATACATTTATCAGGGTGGTATTGTTTATGTGTCCAGATATTATGCGTCCTGATGGATGACATAGCACACCTTCGAGTGGGATATCATGTCTTATGAGGAATCCGGTCCCTCTATTCGTATTACCGGTATTGATGTATTGTTTGTAGAAGGAAGATATGGGTAAACACGGTATAGCAACTTCTTGAATGAAGGCAATGTCAATGTCTGCATCTCGAAGGAATCTCTCCAACAGTTGAAATTTCAGAGGGCATTCTATTACATTGATATTCACAGTGGCCACAGTGAGAAATTGCGCCATTAAGAGAAGTATAAAAGTCGTGCTAGACATACTGGAAGTTGGACTCGAGAAAAAAGAAAAAAGAAAAAAGTCACAGGTGAGAAATATACTGGTGCACTATGTCAAATTAGGTTGAGATAGTTCCTTTTGACTGCCATTCATAGGCCGGCTGTCAGCGGTTGAGAGCGTTCGTGGGTCCCTAGATGACGTAGAATGAAGATTTTGTTTCTTTTTCACAGCTGCGGGAACGTTTGTAGAGCCAGTTTGATTCTTCGGGGCTGGTACGGCAATCGAGGCATTTGTTTTAATCTTCTTAGAGACGTTCTCGGATCCCCGATCAACTTGCTTAAGTGAGTCGGTAGGGACCAGCGAAGGTGGGGGCAGTGAAGACAAAATTTCTGTGGCAGCCTGTAGTGACGGCAGAGTTGGTTCTAAGGCTGCGATACAGGTTGCCGATAGCACAGGGGCACTCTGTGGCTCGCAGCTCTGGTCAGGGCAAGGTACCAGTTCTGCGTCAGATGTATCCGAGGTCACTTCTGGTGTTGTCCCAGCTGACTGATCAATAAGCATGTTTTCATATGACGTTTGCTGCGTCACAACTTCCGAGTATTGGACACGTCGTTGTTGTGTAGGAGTTATACCGAGGGGAATCATTTTCTTTGGGCAGTTAATACGTAGATGTGTGGTAGCATTGCAAATTAAACAGGTCTGTTTCTGTCCATTATACGTTATATAGCCAGAATGGCCACCAAAAGTCTCAGTGGAGGGGATATCTTGCTTGATTTCCATAGTGACGGCACGTATTCCATTATACACCGGGAACTGATAAGCAGAAGACCATTGTTCTTTCCTGACGTCACTCACAGTGCCATATTTCGACAGGACGGATTTGAAATTTTCAGGGGGCACTTCGAGTGGGACATTAAATATACGCACTGTGGTAAAATTGGAATCCGCTGTGGAGAGCTTAACATTTGTCATTTCGCCTGAGTCATACTGAAATTTAATAGGATCTGCAAAAGTATTTAACAATTTCTGATAAATAGATATGCTGATTACCTTGATGTACATGGTTTTTTCGTGCGCATTTAACTGGATGGCTTCTACTTGGTCGACAGTCAACCGGAGGGTATCGCCAATCCAGCGGTGAATTTCTCCTGGTGAGGGGCGAGAACTCTGCCTGTCCCATTGGCAGCGTACGGTGTTTTTTCTCTGGTATCCGGACATGATTTTCAGCGGGGTTTTCTGGGTTTCTGGTTTTGTTGTCCTATCTGGAACACTACTTGAAAAAGTATTGTCCGAATGACACACGGAAGGTCAGTACACACGTGGAACTAAGGAAGCACCGGTATTAGGAACCGTAAACTCTTCCAATGCGGTCACACAGCGCGCACACACGTACCGCACTCGGCCACGACTAGTGACCAACTAGACCACTAAGCTAATTGTGTCAACGAATATCGTTCTATATAAAATGACTTAGATAGAACTTGTTAGCAAATAATGATTTATACTAAACGATTTCATCACTGGAGTATATTATTTATATATAAAGCATTTCATACAAAGTTTATTTATTTTGTATCAGTACGCTATATTGCATGCAATACTCAAATTAGTGAAATATAAGTCAGGCACAAGATATCCGCTGCCATCTTGTCTTATTACTGAATCAGCTCAGCTTTTTAAAATCACGTCTGCACTATAGTATTACAAAATCAACTTTTAATTTCGAACGTGCCTCATCCTTTAGAACAGTTAAAACGATTCTCGGCTCGATAATCGGAACTGGTGGGTCCCATGATATGGATTATAAAGTTTGCAAAATTCGCACGGCCGCCATCCTGAAATGGTATGGCGGACGACCTTGTAGTTTGGTCACAAGACGCATCCTATACGAAGGTATGTTGTTACCAAATTTTGTAGAGATCGGATGATTTGGTTAGTCGTTATTTGATTTTACGTTTTGAACGTTTGAGTGGCCGCCATTCAGTTTTAGTAAAGATGGCGGCGATATAAAACATGACACTGAGGTGTCCTTTGCTAGTGCTACCTTTGTACCAAATTTCGTTCAATTCGCATTCACCGTGTTCGAATTGATAGGGGGGGACAGACATTCAGAGTACACACACTCACACACACACACACACACAGACTCACACACACACATACACACACACACAGACTCACACACACACATACACACACTCAGACAGACACACTTTTTTCGCCCTGTGTTGATCTCATAAGTCAACTTTCATTTTTTGCAAAAATCGAAAGTAGGCTAAAAAGAATAGTTAGGCTACATCATGCTGACATGCAAACCTTCATGAAAAAAAAGTTTTTTTTTTATCACAACATATTAGAATATGAACACTTCATGCCAAATAAATTCTTTTCACATTCTTCCGCCAATTTCAAATCATACTATCATGTCGTTACCAGGTTTTGACATCATGTCAAGAACGTTTGCTAGTACTATCACGCGTCTTACAATGGTACAAAATTACAAATACAGGTTTTCTCGTACAAATACAATATAAATGTATCTTCGAAGTCTTCAAACATAGACGAAGGTAGTTTCCCATTCGTACAGATCCATTGGCAACAGCTTAGTCATCTGGGCTCAGGATTGCCTCACATAATACACCAAAGAATCTTCTCCGCAGAAGCAATCTCCAAATAAATAGGGCTGAAATCAATTTCGCTTGGGACAGTACCATGTAATGAAGATCTTACAACTAACACACAATAAAATGATTTTCGAAACAGCCTAATATATAAACTTTCAATTAAATCTGGCAAGAGTTTCGACAAAATCGAATTCCAAAAAAAAAAAAAAAATTTCCACATCTTTTACAATCAAGGTTTTAAGTTTTACAATCTTTTTTTTTTATGTCATGTACTCAAATGTAATAAATATTTATCATCTTTAACAATCAAAATAATCATTTCCATAATACCTACATTATTTCCAAATAAAATGAACTCTCTTATTAACAGAAAACAAATACTTTCCACCTGCACAGATATAGACCTAAATGAAAATGAGCTTGCTTGCCAAAGAAAATAATAAAAATTTCACAGAACTAACTAAATGCAGGTTAAATCCTTCATCGCCCATCTGTTTCCACTTATAGAAACCCTGACCAGACACACACCAACCAGAGAAAAAAAACAAAGAAGAATCGCCCATAAAATTCGACCAAACAACGAACAAATTCCCAAAAACGAAAAACATAGCAGAATCAGACGACACGCACAAACCAACAAAATAAACACACAACCCTTTCATAGCACCACTCACATAACCTCCATTTCACACAATCAACAAAATTACAAATTACCACCCACAAATTACCCAGAAAATACCAGAATATAACCAAGTTCTCGTTAAAACGCCTATTCAAACACAATGACACAAATACATCACCCTTTAATATTAACAAACACTAAACTTACAACTAATAGTTACTTTCTTTCACCTAAACCAGATCCCATACAGAAAATGTCAAGGATCGTAAAGTAATTCACTTAAACTAATACTTACTTCATTGAAAGGTATTTTAACAAATACTAGATTATACTTTCGGCAATAAATTAAAATAATAAGTTAACCCAAAAAAAAATCGCTAGAAACCTAACCTTATTTGACACCATAACAAGAAAAGAAACATCCCACCCAAATTAATATGCAAAGCTAACATCTCACACTCAAACATACATCCACTCGATAAACAAAGGTTGTGTCCATTTTAAAGATCTGCACAAATTTAGGAAATTACATACATAACGAAAAATTAGCAAATCCAAAAAAAACGATGAAAGATCTCAAGCAAATCCCAAGATCAACCAAAAGACTCTACAATAAATTAATAACCAGACCACACGTACAGACAAACAAAATCACATAAGAAAGCTTACATTCCTACATCCATAACCTCAAAAATCACACCTTACATACAACAAGTTACCACCCACAAATATCCCAAAAATCTACCAAAAATATAAATAGGGTCACATTAGAACACCGATATACACAAAATAAAATTACCCTGAAACACTATTAATATGTCGACTCATCACCATAATTACCCTTGACATATTCTCTTCGACCAACAGCAACAATTACCTTTCGACATACTTCTTATAACCTCAACTCACCTGTAAGTCTTTACATTCCGAAATCAACAAGCGATTAAAAGTGCACTCTAGACACTTACTTGGAGACTCAAATGGAATTGTTTTGTAAATACCTACCATCACATTTTTGAACACCATATATTACCCAATCAAGTCCCATTCCTTGATAATATTAGGATCGTAAGATGCCCAATGATATCCTTACGAGATCCCAATTTATATATTCTGTTATACATTAAAATACCTTAAAACCATTAAATATAATAAAACCCTAAACTTATTTTACCATCAAAAGCAACAACAAACCACCCAATTACCAAAACAAAGCTAAATATATACGATCACTCAACGTCCACACATACCATACACACGAGAAAATGATCTTGTCGGTCTAGTACATACTCACATAACAAAATACCCATACCATGCACACAAGAAAATGATTTTGTCTGTCTAATACAATTTAGAAAAATCACACGTGCAGACAAAAAACGTACCAATAGCACACACAAAACATACATACTAGAGGAATAATCAATTGCCGTACACAATTTTGAAGAAACACGTTTACATACCCTATTTCATATCGTTAGCACCTTTCTTCACATGTGACAGATGCACCCTGAAAATTCTCTTTTTAACAGTATCACTGACCAGAAGAGTAACGGGAGTCAAGAAACTAACAACCTTAAAAGGGCCACGAAACCTCTCTCTTAGTTTTCCCGACTCTTTTGGTCCAACCTCCTTCAAAGAAAAATTCTTCACAAAAACCTTATCTCCAACTTTAATATCAACAGGTTTACGACCTAGATTATACCTTTTTTCTAATCTATCATGAGCCACCTTCATGTTCTCCTTAGCCTTTTTCCAAATACTCTTGATATGACTAAAGGTATACTGTTCAGGTAACAACTGATTAATCGACCAAATATTAGATAAAGGTGTGTTAGGAGTGAAAGAAAACATTAATGAAAATGGAGTGGTTTTATGGTATTCATGGACAGCGGTATTAAAAGAAAAGGTTATCCAAGGTATACAGGAGTCCCATTTACTATGATCACTGTGATGAAAGGCAATTAACGCCGCTTTTAAATTTCTATTGACACGCTCAGCGTACGAACCTTTAGGGTAATACGGTGAAGAAGTAATTTGAGAAATTGACAATTCAAATAAGAAATTTCTCAACACACTAGACTTGAAACATTGAGCGTTATCAGTGATCAGAAACTGGCACGGGCCAAACGAGGCAAATATTTTTTCAAGACATCGGATAACAACTTGCGTTGTAGCAGCCCTAGTTGGAAATATCCAATTAAACCTTGAGAACCCATCCGTACATACCAAAGCAAACTTGTTTCCCCACTTAGACACCGGAAAAGGGCCAATAAAGTCTAGAAACAACCTCTGCATTGGCCTAGTAGCCACTTCCGATGACAACATTCCCACCTTAGTGTTGGTAGCCGGTTTAGCCAGTTTACAAGTTTGACAATGGTTTACCATACGTTTGATTTCCTTATCCATTCCCTTCCAAATGAAATTTTCCCTTATCCTTAATCTAGTTTTGAACACACCTAAATGTGCACCGATAGGTGACTCATGAAAGTACCTAAATACTTCAGGTATTAATACAACAGGCAATACGATTTTGGCCAACTTATCACTACGTGCTGAACAACAAAGTAAGTTTCCTTTCAGGAAATACGGTTTGACCGATCCATGTTGCTGTAACAGAACTGCTCTCTAGCGGCAAAACACAGAACTGATATCTTCACTGCAGGCAGAGTCCTAGAGACCATCGACTAAACAGAGTAGTAAGAGTAAAAAGTGACGTAATTACGGCACATGGCCAAGGAATTTTGCTTTCCTCTTTTCTATAGTGTAGATCAATCCAGCTTCTCTATCCAGCTTAGTTTCAGCATCCTACTCCATACTCACATTTCCATTGCTTCCATGCGTTTAATATCTTGTTTTGCTAAAACCCATGTTTCACAGCCATACAAAAAACACTCCACACAAACATTTTGACAAAACCTTTCCTAATTTCAGTGTTTATCTTTTTGTATGTTAGAACCTGTTTCTTGTTGGGGAGCGTGATGGTGCAGTAGCTTAGCTGCTCGTCTTTCACCCGGACGGCCGGGGATCGAATCCCGGTGACAGCAGGGTGGAATTTTCACCTAGAAAATCACGTGGCGTCAGGAAGGGCATCCGATCTTAAATCCTTGACCAATACCAAAATGAGCCTGCTTGGCTCCAGCGACCCCAATTATTTGGGATAAGCCGAAGAAAGAGAGAGAAGATGTTACTTGTTACTGAAAGCCAAATGAATTAACATCTAATCAAATACATTTTTATCTAAAGTAACACTGTCCGTATTATTGAATTTCATTTGTCCTATATTATTCACCAACTCCAGTGATATGCTGTACTGTGCTTAGGCTATATTGATAACCAGGATTTGCATAATTATGTATTCATTACCCAGATAGACATGTTTTAGCCTACTCTCGATTTTTGCAAAAAATGAAAGTAGACTTACGAGATCAACACAGGGTGAAAAAAGTGTGTCTGTCTGTGTGTGTGTATGTGTGTGTGTGAATCTGTGTGTGTGTGTGAGTGTGTGTACTCTGAATGTCTGCCCCCCCACCCTATCAATTCGAACACGGTGAAACCGAATTGAACGAAATTTGGTACAGAGGTAGCACTAGCAAAGGACACCTCAGTGTCATGTTTTATATCGCCGCCATCTTGACGAAAACGTAATGGTGGCCACCCAAATGTGCAAAACTTAAATCAAATTACGACCAACCTAATCTTCTGATCTCTACCGATTTTTGCAACAATATACCTTTATGTATGTAGAATCGTTTGACCAATCTATAAGGTCATCAGCCCAAGAGTTTGCGGATGACGGCCATGTGTGTGCAAATAGATTCCCCCTATTGATTCAAACACGGTGAAACCTAATGGAACGAAATTTGGTACAGAGGTAGCACTAGCAAAGGGCACCTAAGTGTCATGTTTTATATCGCCGCCATCTTGACGAAAACGTAATGGCGGCCACCCAAATGTGCAAAGCTTAAATAATTTACGACCAACCTAATCGTCTGATCTCTACAGATTTTTGCAGCAATATACCTTTATGTATGTAGAATCGTTTGACCAAACTATAAGGTAATCAGCCCAATAGTTTGTGGATGACGGCCATGTTTGTGTGAAAATCGATTCCCCCTATTAATTCAAACACGGTGAAACCGAATGGAACGAAATTTGGTACAGAGGTAGCACTAGCAAAGGGCACCTCAGTGTCATGTTTTATATCGCCGCCATCTTGACGAAAACGTAATGGCGGCCACCCAAATGTGCAAAGCTTAAATCAAATTATAACCAACCTAATCATCTGATCTCTACCGATTTTTGCAACAATATACCTTTATGTATGTAGAATCGTTTGACCAAACTATAAGGTCATCAGCTTAATAATTTGCGGATGGCGGCCATGTATGTGTGCAAATCGATTCCCCCATCTATTCAAACACGGTGAAAACAAATTGAACGAAATTTCGTACAGAGGTAGCACTAGCAAAGGGCACTTCAGTGTCATGTTTTATATCGTCGCCATCTTGTCGGAAACTTAATGGCGCCCACCCAAATGTTAAAAGCTTAAATCAAATTACGACCAACCTAATCATCTGATCTCAACTGAATTTTGCAACAACATACCTTTATATGGTAAGCATCTTTTGACCAAACGACAAGGTCATCAGCCGAATAGTTTGCTGATAGCAGCCATGTATGGGTGAAAATCGATTCCCCCTATCAATTCAAACACGGTGAAACTGAATTGAACGAAATTTGGTACAGAGGTCGCACTTGCAAAAGGCAACTCAATGTAATGTTTTATTTCGTCGGCATCTTGATGGAAACTTAATGGCGGCCACCCAAATGTTAAAAGCTTAAATCAAATTACGACCAACCAATCATCTGATGTCTACCAAATTTTTCAACAGCATACCTGTATGCTAGAGGCGTTCTTTGGCCAAGCTACAAGGTCGTCAGTCCAATAGTTTGCATATGGCGGCCATGCATGTGTGCAAATCGATTCACCATATCAATTCAAACACGGTGAAACCGAAATGAATGAAATTTTGTACAGAAGTAGCACTAGCAAAGGGCACCTCATATTCATGTTTAATATCCGTATAACACGTTGTATTTCAACAAGCTACTACAACTCCTTGAAAAGGACAAAGAGTTATAACAATACCCATGCATTTAGGAGAAAGTAGGCTATATGTTCTTTACTGAACATCTTGTTTTTAACTTATCTCTACCGATTATATTGTCCTCTATTCAATTAAACAAATTTACTCTACATATTTGTCCATATATTTACATTGGAATATTTTTATACGTAATTTAAACATTTTTCCATATTTAATGATTTTTATTGCAATATTTGTACATATTTTATTCTTAGGAGTAAAATTATATAGAATTGTCGTTTCCAATGACAGAAAATATGGCAACACAGGACAAGTTCACAGTTATATACAGTTAAGAAACAGTTGAGTGACCAATTAGGTAAGGATAGCATCGCATCTGCGCTGACTTCCACGGCTTTCTATTTTACATTTCACTGCCTGCTAGTGTCATAGTGGGGTATTTGAGGAGGCCATGCGCTCTGTTCAGTACATAAAACTGGCGAAATCTCGACAGATATTTATGATTATTTATGTTCAAACATAAAATAGTTATCGTTGAACATAAACAGTTGTATGCAACTCGCCTGTATTGATAATTAAGACACTCGTATGAAAATTTTAAACTCGCTTCATTCGTTTTATAAATATACTCATGTCTTAATTATTGCCATTCTAGGCTCGTTGCATAATGTACTATTATGAATCTAGTATTTTAATGTACATTTTAGGCTCTGAAAGAAACAAAATGTAGTTTTTAGTGGCCAAATTAATTTTACTGTCCATATTTTGCAAAATATAGCCAATTCATATCTACATATTTTGACACTTTTAGTACATACAGGGTGGCGCACGAAATGTCGTACACAGGAAATTGTTTATAAAATATTTAATTTACAACATATTTCATAACAAATGGCATTACAACATTCACTGAAATGTGCATGATCAGTCAGTATGCAGGAAATGTTCAATATCCCCATTTTCTCGGCTTACAATAGCTTCGAGACGAACCTGCATGTTCGTGACCACACTACGACACATGTCCTCACTCAAACCTCGGAAGAAAGTCACAATGGCCGCTTGCAATTGCAGTACATTTTTCGGTTTCTTGTGGTAGATTGTCTCCATCAAATATCCAAACAGGAAGAAATCACAGGAATTAAGATCGGGGCTATGTGGTGGCCAGATTGATCCGCTCTGAATACGTTCGGGATATCGATGAGACATCACACGGATCCGAAATGTTCATGCAGGAACAACATTTCCTGTGTGCGGACGAGTTCCATCTTGCATGAACCATTGTGTCTCTATTGGTAGTCGTGATGCAAACAGTTGTAGAAGGAAACTGTTTTGCAACATGTCCATGTAACGCGCACTGTTGACTGTGTCATTGAAAAAGATTGGCCCCATAATTCCCATACACACACTTTCACCCCATGACTTTCAACCTCCTTTTTTCCGTCAGTTGGCTGTATAACTGGTAGCCAGCTGCTGTCTGTCGAATCATGCATGAAATAAGGTTTCTGTTTACGAAAGAACATGGTTGGGAGCCCAGATTTACCCATTTTATAAACTATTTTCGATGTATGACATTTCGAGCGCCACCCTGTATAAGTCCTATGGGAGCGTGATGGCGCAGTGGCGTACAGTAGTTGCTCGTCTTTCACCCGGGCGGCCGGGGTTTGAATCCCGATGACAGCGGGGTGGAATTTTCACCTGAAAACTCGCGTGGCGTCAGGAAGAGCACCCGGCCGTAATTCCTCGGCCAAAACTAAAATGAGCCTGGTTGGCTCCGGTGAACCCAATTAATTGGGAAAAGCTGAAGAAAGTAGTACATATAAATCCTAGCGCTATTGATAAGGATAGGATTATAGACGATACTGTATGATTTTGTAGGCGGGTTATCACACAGGAAGGTTGCTGTCCCTCCTTCCAGCTTGTGTGGATATATATGTCATTCGACTGGCAGACACTAGTTTCCTCCGCCTCGGGCATCACACGGTGTACCGTACAGTAAGCATGATGTTCACATTTTTATCATCCCCCTCCGTTGTTTCTAGCCAGAGGGTGTGAAATAATGACATTAACCACAAGGCTACATGTTAGTGACAAACGAATGCAGTTGTTATATCTCCTTTCACTTTGTAGAATTTCTCTCTCTTTTTGCGTCTGTAACAGGATTTAATAATTACGTAAAAGAAGCTTTGAGGATAATGTGTCTTTGATACAGGTTTTTGTAGACATGATACTATAAGGTGCGTTCAAAAAGTAACGAGCTGGAGGCTGGAATGCACAAACCGGTAACGACATCGGCTAATCGTGGCGTGTGTAACGAGGTGTGGTTCCAACTAGAGCGTGGAAGGTCACAGCCCGTCGCTAGAGGGCACGCGTGCACGTCACGTGGCGATACAAAGCGAGCAGCAGCATGCATCAATCGTCCAACTATGCCAGTCGCATTACAAACAGTGACATGGAGGCGTCAACCAAAGAGCAAAGAGGTGGTATTCGGTTTCTGACAGCGGAAGGAGTAGGGGGAACGGACATTCGTCGCCGAATGTCACAAGTGAATGGCGAACACTGCATGTCCCTTGCAAGGGTCAAGGCGTGGCACAAGCGCTTTAGGGAAGGACGGGTGTCGTTAGCCGATGATGACCGGTGTGTCTCCCCCCCCCCCCCCCCCCCCCTTGCATTACCGATGACAACTTCCAGCTGGCTGATACACCCATTACCCAGGACCGCCGAGTGACAGTGAACGCCATAGCCGCCAGGGTCGCTCCACGACAATGCACGACCTCATACGGCCAACACAGTAGCGGCACTCCTGCAGTAATTCAAATAGGAGGTTCTCGGCCACCCTCCATACAGTCCAGACCTCTCTCCCTGTGATTACGCCATGTTTGTTCCCCTGAAAAAGGCTCTGCGGGGCCAACAATTCACCTCGGACGCCGACGTCCAGCTGTACGTGCGGAACTGGTTCACATCGCAGCCCACGGAATTTTATGAGACAGCCATTCACCGCCTCGTGTCACAGTGGGACAAGTGCCTCAACAGCCAGGGCCAATACTTCTAACATACAGGTACTGGTTTCTGTATTTATGCATCCGGCTCGTTACTTTTTGAACGCACCTTATATTTGACAGCTCAGACTTTTATTGCTATTTACTCACTGGCATCGGGAGAACGTGGGTTCGAAACCCACCTCGGCTGACCTGAGAACGGTTTTCTTTGTTTACCTTTTTGACGTGATAACGTCATATAAATTGTTTGAATACAGTGACGTTCGTGAAAAAGTTTAACAGTGAAAGGTGATGAAATCGTTTTATCTCTCTTCTGCTACAACGCTCTCTCTCTCTCTCTCTCTCTTCTGTTGCTGCGCTCGAGTGTTGCTACTGTTGTAGGATATCTCGAGAAAGATTTCTGTAGAAAATAATTTATTTATGATCAAAGGAAGCCGAGCAGTATCGATTTCAGTGAAATAGTTTAAAAAAAACACATGGCGTCCGTGCGCTTCATAAGCTTAGCCTACGCTAGGCAAACCGTTAAAAATATGTAGATACTATGAGTGTAGGAATGGTTCAGCATGAAAAGTTCTACAAAAAGTTCCGCGAGAGCATATCTCTATCTTCAATGCATCGCCCACTATAAGTGTTGTTACGTTTGCATTTCTTCCAACAATCTCCATGCAAATACTGAGGCGACAGTTTACGAGTTGGCTAGGGGTGAGTCTATCACCCCAGTAACAGTCTAGCTAGCAAACGAACATATTACCCCAGACACAGTCAGCAGTCGTGTTGAGTTAAAACTTCAGAGAAGAGTGGTTGTGGTTGGAATTTCCCTGGAAATACAACTTGGCTTTTCTTCATTTCGCCTGTGAACGTTCCGTTCCAAAAAATTCATAATTAAAAAATATTCGAAGCTGAAATTTTGCAAGAGCGACAGTTTAATCAAATCAGTTCAAGAATACGTTGTCACGCTCAAATATCGTCGCGTATCGTCACACCCAATACAGGGTATTACAGGAGTAACAGTAAATATTTTAGGAGGTGGTAGTATCGATTGAAATAAAAAATTCTATATAAAATGTGTCCCATTTTTATTGCGTACCGAGATACAGACGTTGGTACGCTTCTCTGTAAATGTGTGTTGTGGGTTGATTGACAATCAGTTGATTGGGCCTGTTGTGTTGCCGCATCGTCTAATAGTATCCCATTACCCACACTTTCTTGAAAATGAACTTCCAGCATTATTGGAAGAGATTCCTTTGGCTACAAGAATGCGTATGTTCTTCCAGCATGACGGGGTTCCTGCACATTCTAGTCTTCTGGTGATACAACATCTAAACCTAACATTCCTCGAAAGATGGATCGGGAGATATGGGCACGTTTCTTGGCCACCAAGGTCCCCGGACCTTACCCCCTCTGGATTTTTGCTTGTGGGGATGTTTGTAAAGCTAAGTCTGAAAGGAAAAATTTAACACGAGCTGAGTTGGTCGTTCGGATTATGCATAGTGCAGCCATCCTCAAAGAACGCCAAGACGCTCTTCGAAGAGCTACACGGGGTGTTAGCAAGAGAAGTGCAAAATGCATTGGTGGTGGAATTTTTGAAAATCAACTTTTGCCTCATTTGCCCTGGCTTTACATTTGTTTGGGTTAAATACTACCAGCTGTTTCTCTGTACCCAATACGGGTCCATGACAACTCGTCACGAACAACTTGCCCACGACAATTGGCGCCTGCTAATTGGTCCCAAAGGATAATTCGTCATTGTATAGACTTGTATCGGTTTCGTTCGCTGTATTGTTCTGTTTAGTGATGCCTCTTTTGGGAGCTTTACCACAGCAGCATCTGATGTTGTTTCTAGAACTCGATCTAGAATTGATGATGTCGGCTCGTTGCTGTATTCCGCGGCTTCCTTTATTTTCTGAACAGCTTCAAGCATTTGGCACCTCCCTGAACAAAAATATTACATACGTCCAAATTAGTGCCTTGATTTACTTGAGTGCCACTTGAGTGACTTGAATCATTTAAACTTACCCCAATCGGCAGCATGGCTGTGTTCGGATGACTTGTCTACTTGGTTGGAATGTTTTTGGAGTACAACTCTCCCGGAGCATTCTTTTCTATTTTCACATCGCCATGTAACTGTAGTCAAACTCTTTGCGTGCGTAGTGAAAAGAAAACCTTTGCATATAAGCTTCTGCTTGCCGCGCTCAGAGAGAACGAACCTGGGCACTTCGGCCATTTTGCCGTTCTGGCGTCTTCAATGGGCGTGCCGTTGTTAGGAGACACAACAATGAGCTGGACGAACTGTTTGAATGACCATTCGTCGCGGCACGAAAATAATTGTAATGACCAATCGACGCGGGACGAAAATAATTGTAATGACCAATCCTCTCGGGACGAAATGATCGGGACGAATTGTCGTGATCCCCGCAATAAAAATGGGACACGTGTTATATGGAATTTTTATTGCTATTCATATATACTACCACCTCCTAAAATATTTACTATTCCTCCTGAAACACCCAGTATTTTTTCAATAATTCCACGGCCGATTTCTTTCCAAACTCCCTTGATTGACCCGTACTGAAAATAAAATAAATGGTCATTTGCTGCATTAAAAATTAAAAGTATATATTGATAAATATACTTCAATCGATTTGGGAGGAGCTCCAGTGCACACTATTACTATATCCATACCATCAATGAAGTCCACAACGGCAGAACTCAAAATAGAACGGAGCAATCTGCAATATTTCAGAAAAATTTCAAGTACTCTTCAGGATCACTCTATGTTGTATTCCTTTCTTTTAGAGTATTGTTTCAATTAAAACTCAGCAATTTTACTAGGTTTGTGCCGTGTCTTGTGTGGGGTTTCGCCTAGGACACCAAGTGGGCTCATCAGCGAGTTATTGGATTCCCCACCCGGACCCCACATAAGACACAGCACAAACCATAAAAATTCCTGAGTTTTAATTCACTGGCCGTGAAAACCAATATACCATATTGTTTCAATGTTGCTTTGATGAATTATATTGAGCTATGATCTGTTTTTTGTCAAATCACAACAAGATCTGAAATCTAAACCTAATGCAAATTAGGTACCATCCCGGCATTTGCCTGGAGTGAGTGTGAATAATTCACACTCAGAATGGCCGATGTCAGTGCCAGAATTCGAGCCACTGACCCCTGTATTTTGCTGCAGTTCCACATCGCAGTCATGATGAGTGAGTCAACGCCCACGGTTACGCCCATGACAGTCTCAACATTTCAAACACCCAGTGTCCCGAACATTAGACGCAGGTCGACAAATGGATGTTGTATTCACAGACTTTCAGAAGG
Organism: Meconema thalassinum; assembly: GCA_946902985.2. Lineage (NCBI taxonomy): Eukaryota > Metazoa > Arthropoda > Insecta > Orthoptera > Tettigoniidae > Meconema > Meconema thalassinum. The sequence continues at coordinate 1,027,933,238 of OX336388.2, forward strand.
CTTTCGACAAAATTAACCACGATGTCCTCCTGAAAAAAAAAAAACTCAAAATCTTAGGATTTTCTGATTTACTTATATGCCTCTTCAGCTCTTACCTTAAAGGCAGGAAGCAATATGTGTCATTTCATAGAAAGAACTCTCGAGAATTTGAAGCTAATTCGGGAATAGTTCAGAGATTGAACCTTGGACCTTTAGATTTTCTCATCTTCATAAACTATCTACCTCAAAGAATAAAGCATTCTAATTGTATATTGTATGCTGATGACTTCAAGGTATATAGAAAAATGTCTGTATCTACCGACTGCGACTTGCTTCAAAATGACCTGAACAGTATTATGGAATGGACTACAGAAAATTTATTAGGATTAAACGTAGAAAAATGTATCTCAATGTCGTTCACCCGGAATATAAACCCTCTCGTTTTTAATTACAAGTTAGGTTGCAGTGTCCTGAATTCCGTTCATGAATACAAAGATCTCGGTGTGTTGCTAGATCGAGAACTAACGTTTACCCCCCATATACTGAAAATGATAGCTGACTCAAACAAGACACCTGGATCTGTTATCAGGAATACAAAACCATTCAAAAACATAAGTACGTGTATCCACCTGTACAACACACTTGTCAGACCGAAACTAGAATATGCTAGCATTATATGGAGTCCTAGATGCAAGACATATACCTCAATGGTAGAAAACACACAAAAGAAATTCCTAAAATATCTACATTTTAAAAGAACAGCCAACTATCCTCACTTGATACCATACCAGGAACTGATAATAAATTTTGATGTAGACAGTTTAGAAATACGAAGAAGAATAGATGCTATGAAATTCCTTTTCAAAATTATAAACAATTCAATTGATGATTCCGAATTCCTTTCTCTCATACATTTCCATGTACCACGCATCAATTCAAGGAACAATATCACATTTGAAATTAAAAGAACCAGGACATCTCCCCACAAAAATTCACCGCTGAACAGGCTATGTAATATTTTCAACAATGTTGCTCAAAGAAATAATGTCATATATTTTAGTACTTCCTTGGCAGTATTTTTGATGGAATTCCTAACCACTCTCCAGAAATAATGTCACAAATCTTGCAAATTGTAAATCATGAATTCTTACCACTGAGTCATTCTACATAGCCAACCTTGTATTACACATGCATTATTTGTACTATACTGTTTTAATTATACACCTAGTTATTTTAATTAGTTTTATTTAGTTACTGTTGGTTTAAGTTAGTTAAGATAACACACTGTGTAATTTTAATTAGTGTTTTATTATTATTATTATTGTTTACTTTAAGTTAGTATAAGTTTTAAAATAACATACTGTGTAATCTTAATGCCACTCTAATTGGGATGAAAATACTGTTGTGCGCAAATAAATAAATAAATAAATAAATAAATAAACAGTTCAATTATAATAGTTGGTTTCTCTGTAAAGCAATGGAGAGATTCTGATGTTAGGTCCGTTACCACACTCCCAACAGTAATATAAGTGCTAACCTCACCCTGGTGTATATTTCAACGAGTTCCCTCTTAATTACCGTGCGAATTCGGAGCTGAGGGAAAGGTTTCTTTGACAGCCAAGTTCGTATTTTTATGGCGAGAAAGTGTGGTCTAGAAATAAAGACAAAATCGAAGCGTAGACTGCTCTCATATCGAGTGTGGGGTGAGGCGAGGTGTGACGTCAGAAAGGGCTGGTCACTGGAGCTGACGTAATAGAGAAGCGTACCCTTTGCACTTTTCCTTTCACTGAAATTTAACACCAAGAAATATAACATTGCTGGTTCCACGTTATGCTGACAGAAGGCTACGTGCTCATTAATCCTTCGTACTACCTGCGACAGTATTCTGGCAGTCTGTAAGCGTGTGTGTGTTCGCCCCTTATTATCCTCCTCCGTAGGGTTGCCAAACGTTCCCTTTTACCCGGAAAAATTCCGTTTTTTTCTTGTTTTTGTTCCGCGTTCTGTTTCAATCTTTAACGGAACGCCAAATATTCCGGTTTTTTTTTGTGTGTTAATTTGATAATATATTCAATTTCGCACCAATTTTCAAATCTCCTGCTTCAGAATTGATTGTAACACCTAGCTTGTTTTCTGGTGATACAGGTGCAAGTATGAAAGGGAAAATGATTTCTATGTCTGTGTCAGATAGATGGGTGCATGTTATAGATTTATTAGAGGCAACAAAATTAAGGAATATCTTAGTCCTTGTGAAGTTAATACTCAGCATTTCCCCCCTCCCCAATGCTTTTACGGAGAGAGTATTCTCTGTCATGAATATCAAATGGAGAGATAATAATAACAGGAGCTCCATTAGTTTGATAAAACAAGAGTTGTCCACATATTACAATTATGACGAAGATTGTAGTGAATTTTATCAGAAGGTACTTACAAATAAAAAAAATCCTTGCAAAGGGTCGTTCAAATGAAAAGCATTTGTAAGTTGCTGGTGTCATAGGCCTATATGATATGTCAGCAATATCTAGTTTTAATTTTGTGTATTTGATTATGTAATGCTTATTTAATACATACGGTATGTGTATTATATATTACAACATTTAACAACCTTGGTTTAAAATAGTACATTATGCAACTTGCCTATAATGGTAATAATTAAGACACGAGTATGTTTATAAAACGAGCGTATGCGAGTTTTATAATTTCCATACCATTATAGGCGAGTTGCATACGACTCTTTATGTTCGACGATAATTATTATAACTATTTTATGTTCAAACATAAATATTCAAAAATATCTGTCGAGATTTCGCCAGTTTTATGTACTGAACAGAGCGCATGAGACGCAGGGAATGCCTTGTATTTGACCATGGCCACCTCGATTACTCTACTATGACACTAGGCCAGGCAGTGAAATTTACATTAGAAGGCCGTGGAACTCAGCACATCTAATTATCTAATTGGTTAAACAACTGTTTCTTGGTGGGAGAAACTGTTTCATAATGAAAAATAGTGTTATAATGAGCCTCATTATAGTACAGTTCTCTGACATATAATATTCAGGGTCGAACAAAAAAGAACGTTCTGGGACGTGTGTTCCGTTTTTCCATTCTTGAAATCTGGCAACCCCACCCCTCCGAGGGGCTTACATCTAGTCTGAGTCTGGCATTGCTTCCACTTTCGTGTGCCCTCCGGCTTCTTTTCGGTCGACCTCTCTTGGTCAACCCTTGTTCTCTTCTGACCTCGACGGTATTATGATATCCAAGGCCAAGGGAGTCTTTTCCTTTCCTACCTTAATTGGCCCTTCTCTCATCTTTCCTGATCCCTCATTCTTCTTTCAACTTTCCTCTTGTTCTTCTTTCAGGCATCTCCTGCCTCTGCTCAAGGCCCTCAAGGAGGCAGGGTGTGTGTAGCCCCACCACTTATGGTGTACCCTAAATAGTTCTACACCCCCAAGGGCTCATTGCTGGTGAGCTCGGGAGTTGGTGACCCCGAGGGATTCCTGAGCTGTATCCGGTTCTTCCCCTTTATCCATTGCCTTTGGGGTGGGTCCTCTCCTCTTTCCCTTTCCTATCTGCCTTCCCTGGCTCACCTTCTTTCTAAATCCCACAATACTCATTCTTCGTGGATTGAGGGCATTTCTCTCCCCTTTCCTTTATTTCCCTCTCTCTTATTTTCTTCTTCTACTTCTTCTAGTTTCTAAGCTGAGTTAGTTTTAGTTGAAAGTTTGTAGTTAGATTTACTTATAGTTTCATTTTCATTTTTCATGATCATCCAAACCATTAGGGACCGATAACCAAGATGTTAGGCCCCTTAAAACAACAATCATCCATTATCTTATTATTCCCATTCCTGCGGGGTTGGGAATGAGATGCGATTAATTTCTATGTGGTGCGTGGTTTTTACGGCCAGATACCGTTCCCGACGCCGACCTCATGAGAGGAGTTAAAATGAGAAATGTAGCTTAATTAATTATGAGGAATTAAACTGGCCTTGGCGTATTGAAAGGTACCGTCCCAGCATTTGCCTGGATTTTACATTAGGAAACCATTTCAAGGACGGGCGACAGTGGGATTTGAACCTACGTCTACCAAATACGCAGATAGTTTGATCTCATGACCTAGCGCTCTGCGTTAGCGAGCGTAGCTACTATTCTGGAAGTCCATACGTATGAAAGTAATTTCTTTTAGCTACGTAAATATTTATTTATTTATTTATTTATTTATTTATTTATTTATTTCATGTCTTTAGAAGTGGCGAAGTAAGGGCTCATGGCCCTCTCTTACACTTAACCACGACTGTGAGTGGTCTTTAAAGACTAAATGCTCTAGACAAAGTAGTTTATAGGAACGAAAGTTGGCTTTTCTACGAATTAGATGTCTTCTGTGCTTCTTGGCTGTCGACCTGGAGGTCCGGGTTTGATTCTGTCAAGAAATTTTAATTCTGGTGTAAGGGCTGAAACGGAATACACCCACCCTTGTGAAGCAAAAGTGAGAAAAGATGGATTCGATTCCCACCTTAGCCATCCTGGAAGTGGATTTCCATTCTATCCCCATTTCTACTTCAGGGAAATGCTGGAATGGTTCCTAACAAAAGGCCACGGCTGCCTCCTTCCCAATCCTATCCCCAATTTCCACCTACACGCACTAATACGGTCTTCACAATAACACAGGTTATCAGACAAATTTCCAATTGTTTTTTCCTTCGCATAATTATCATTAGTTTACTGATTTTCTAATTGTTTGTAATTATTTTAGTGCCTCCTCTATAACAGACATGGGCAAACGTTTTAGTGACAGGGCCAGAGGCAATACAAAATAATCTAGACGGTCCAAAAAAGAAGAACACATGTTTACGGATAGATTATAAACATTTTATAACTGAATTTTAAATCAAACAAAATGTATAGGCTACAATGGTAGAAAACGTACGAAATAAGAGCCTTCATTATTTGTTAGAAGAGGAAGTGAAACTGTGACTGTGCTTCTAAAAGTTTTTTCTTAATCTGGTTGAAACTGGGATGAACTGAGTCTTAGTAGCGCAGCTGAATGTTGGTCTGCCAATCTATTTCCGACGCTACTTTTGCTGAACTTCATTGTAGAAAACACCTGTTCACAGATATACAGTGGTCAAAACAATTAGGGGATCAGTTGAGATATCTAGGTTCTGACGTATTGTCATCGGCAGAATGACCGAAAATGGTTCGACGTCATGCTGTCAGTTCTACGGAGTGGAGACAACAACATTACTGCAACCGAGATAGTGGTAATAACAGAAACTTGCTGCAGAGGGGGTTGGTGTGGACGTGTGTTTACCAAACGAATGACACAAGCAGTTGGGTTAAGATGGTGTAGTGAGCAGGTAGTGCAATGCAACAACATCGTGACTTACCCCAAGGTATGGCATGCAGAGCCATAGAACGGTTGGAAGCGGGACAGACACAGAGTGAGGTGGCTGCAGCTATTGGGGAGTCCCAAAGTGTAATTTCCAGGACCTGGACGCGATTTCAGACAACAGGAACCGTTAAAAGAAGCCAGGCCAAGGTCGTCCACGGCTAACATCAGTAAGAGATGACCGTTATCTCCGGTTAACAGCCCGTCGAAACGGGAGGCTAAATGCAACTCAGGTGCAACGCTTCCTCCAGGCGGCAACAGGACACGCAATATCAACACAAACAGTCCGAAATCGCCTTCAGGAAAGTGGCCTCTACGCACGGAGGCCTATGGTGTCTGTCCCATTAAAACCACGTCACCGTTTAGCCCGCAGAAACTGGGCGGAGGAATATCAGGATTGGCGTCGTAACGATTGGCGCCGTGTTATGTTCACAGGTGAGTCATGAATTTGTGTTCAGCCGGACAATGGTCGTTCCCTCATCTGGAGAGAACGTGGAACTCGGACCAATCTCGCTTATGTGCAGGAAACAACACCACATCATGGTGGTGGACGAATGGTGAGGGCATGAGTCAGTATTGGTGGACGTACGGACCTCCATGTCGTTCAGAATGGCGCTTTGACTGCTCATAGGTATCGAGACGAGATCCTTCGACCGTTTGTTTTGCCCTACGCTTGTGCCATAGGCGATGGGTTCATTCTGGTGGACGATAACGCACGTCCCCACAGAGTTGCACTGGTGGACAACATGCTTGACGACGAGGGCAATGAACGAATGGAGTGGTCAGCTTGTTCACCAGACTTAAACCCGATTGAGCATATCTGGGATGCACTAGGCAGACGCATTGCAGCCAGACCAGCACCTCCCACAACGGTTGCCGAGCTGGATATTGCACTCATGGAAGAATGGCCAAATATCCCTCAAGAGCTGATTGATAACCTCATACTGTCCATGCCACGCAGGTGTGTAACTGTCCTGGCCAGTCGAGGTGATCTCACACCATATTAGAGGGCAACGAGATTGACTTTTTCACTATTATGGTAGCCCCATGGTGCCTCACTCTAAGTAAACGCCATGTAAACCTCCAGTCAAGAGTTGAGACAGCACAATATCGTACTGTAGCACACACAAATTACAATTGTAACCGAACTCTGAATAAAAGACGTTACCGTATGTATCTTGTGTATGATATCTCACCTGATCCCCAATTGTTTTGACCAGTGTATAATAGTAAGATGCGATCAAGGCTGTTATCTTCTGTACATGAGATTTCAAGTTTGGGAAGCTTGATTTTGGTAGGACCTTGTAGAACTCAAGTTTCGAATCGTTGTGGAATGGTTGCTTCAATTAATTGTTACTTTGTATCTAAATCAGCTCTAGCTGCAACTCTGATATTACTGATTTACAGAACAATAAATGGCATGCTGAAAACGCCCTAGTCCTGTTCAATAAATTTGAAGTCCTGAAATATTCATTCAAATTGGTCGTGGAGATTTTTCACAGAAAATGATATAACACAAAACGCATAAACACAATGAGATTGAAATAGTTTTTCACTTCAAGGTACACAGAACAGGAAATATGACCTATATGTAATCGTAGGTAGTATAATTCGATACCATGTCGCGGGCCAGATTTATTTATCTATTTATCGTATGGCTTTTAGTGCCGGGAGTTTCCGAGGACATGTTCGGCTCGCCTGAGTCTGTAGCTGCTTCCAGCGGACACCCTAAAGGGTGAGCTACAAGTCCCGTTCAATTTCAAGTAGTTCCAACTTTCGCCACCAGATATCAGGCGAGCAGGCGGGGTTGCCATGTACTGTAGAAGCGACTTAAAAAGACGGGTAATATGTGTATCAACACTTAGCACACAACCAGGACAGGAATTCATGTTTGTTGAAGTAATTGTTGGGCAACAAAAAAACTCTGGTAGCTGTTGTACATAAGCAGCCAAGAATAACAAACATGAGTGAATTTGAAAACCGCTTGCTCGACTTACTTCCAAGCTACGAACACGTAATAGCCGTGGGTGACTACAATACCAATTTACTGACACAGACGTACGAGACCAAGCAATTACAAAACCTGTTTTCTTCCTGCGACAAGACGATTCTTCCCCTAGAACCTACAAACCACATTTACTCTGATAAATACGAATCACATACACTCATTGACCATCTTGTGACAAGCAATCTCGACAGAGTTGAAGCCTTCGGGCAAATACCCATACCATCTATCTCCACCCATGACCTAATTTACCTATCGTACTCCCTTCGTGTGCCTAAGTACACACCTAAATATATTATCACTAGAAACATGAAAAATATTAATATGGATGACTTAAAACATGACGCATACAACCTTCCCTGGAATGACATATTACTCTTAGATAACATTGACGCAAAAGTAAACAAGTTAAATTCTCTTATTATTAGTCTGTATGACAAACATGCCCCTAAACATTCGATAAAAGTTACTCGCCCAGCTTGCCCATGGTTAAATGAAAACATTAAAAGTATGATGGCACAGCGTGATGCACTGTTCCGGCGTTTTAAACGTACCCGCGACGAAACTGATTTTGAAAATTATCGTGTGCTCAGAAATCGTATTAAGCAGCTCGTAAGAAACGCCAAATTCTCCTACATACAAAACGTGACAAAGAAGATGAATACAAGGAATGCCTGGAATAATATGCGTTCTCTAGGTATAGGCAAACAGCAGCAACAGACACATGTACCAGACATACCGCTTGATGAGTTAAATGAATATTTCACTGAAGAGAGAGTACCAACTAATTCAACACCCCATGATCCTTTTCACCCACTACCTGACCACCCGCTCTTTACTTTCCATCCGGTTACGGCAGACAAAGTAAAAAAGGTACTATATGCCATAAAATCAAAAGCGAGAGGAGTTGATATTCCCATATCCTTCATACATAATATCATCGGTGCCGTTCTACCAATTATTACTCACATATTCAACCATAGTCTTACGTTACAACTAACACCTTTCCCTCCCTATGGAAACAAGCCAATGTCATCCCTATTCCTAAGAAAACCGAACCTTTATTTCCATCTGACTATCGGCCAATATCCATTCTACCTGCACTTTCAAAAGCCCTCGAGCGTCTGGTTCATGAGCAAGTACTTGAATATTTGAATAGCCGTTCTCTTTTAGACCCTCTGCAATCAGGTTTCAAGAAGGGACATAGCACTGCAACATCATTACTCAAAGTGACTGACGACATTAGACACGCAATGGACCAAAATCTGGTGACAATCCTCACCCTTCTCGACTTCAGCAGTGCTTTTGATACCATAAATACTCAGACACTATTGAAAAAGATGGAATTTTATTACTTCGACCAGCAGACAATTTACATTTTCGCATCATACCTGAATAATCGCCAGCAACGTGTTGTAACCCAGGATAAAACTTCTCAGTGGCTAAGCAGAAAGTCAGGCGCCCCACAGGGTAGTGTACTAGGACTCTTGCTTTTTGTACTATATATCAACGACATCTCATCTAATTTGAAAAATTGCAAATATCACCTATATGCAGATGATTTGCAAATATACTCCCACTCCAAGACAAATGACATTCCATTGACAATTGAAACTATCAACGCTGACCTTCAATGACTTGGAAAATATTCTCAGGAAAATTCCCTTCTTCTGAATCCATCCAAAACACAAGTTATCATAATTGGCTCTCAAAAACTATTGACGTCACTCCGAGATCAAATTATTCCCCCAATTGTACTGAACAACAATGAAATTCCATACTGTCCTACAGTGAAAAATCTAGGTGTGATAATAAATCAGACTCTTAACTGGTCTGAACATGTACAGAATGTATGCAAGAAGATTTTCGCAACGCTCCACTCCCTCAAAAGAAACAAAGATATTTTACCATTTAAAGTAAGAATCCTACTTATACAGACACTAATACTTCCTATTCTTGACTACTGTGACGTTATTCTTGTAGACGCAACCAAAACATTAACTTTGAAACTTCAACGAGCTCTGAACTCTTGCATACGATTTATCTACGATCTGAGCTATGATAAACATATCACTCCCTATTATTGCGCTCTTTCCTGGCTGAAACCTGAACTACGTCGATCATATCACATTCTTGTCCAGATTTTCCGATTATTGTCTGACGACAGACCACTATACTTATCAAATAAATTCAAGTACTTGTCTTCTTTCCATGGTAATAATACACGCTCTGGTTCTTCCCTCTCCATTCCTATTCATCGCTCCTCTATATACAACAACTCTTTTCATGTGGTGGGGTCTAGGCTGTGGAATACCCTTCCAGCCAGTGTCAGGGGTATCACCTCACTATCTAAATTCAAGACCACCTGCTGGGGCAGCCTGCTGAACATTGCTGACCAACAACAACTGTGACTGGATGAGTGAATGAGAGTGTGAAAGTCATGATCAATGTCAATTATTATTGTTTAATTTTGTCGCCATAATATGTTTATTGTATTGTTTTAATTTGGTTAAGTGGAAGAGAGGGCCAAGAGCCTTAACTGCGCCACCAATAAAGGCAATAATAATAATAATAATAATAATAATAATAATAATAATGATACCTAGTGGTGAACGTTGGAGCTTTGATAGAGCTTTCTGACGAAATCTAACCTAACAATTTTGCTTTACACAAGTTTAGTCTGTGAAAGGATATTTTACATGCCATAAATCTATGACATGGGACCGCCGGCTTTACTTCCCCTCCGAAGGAAGGCATACTGAAGGATTTTAACGCTCTTAAAAAATCCGACGGCTTCAGCCGGGTTTGAACCCGCTATCTTGGGCACAGCAGTTCAGCATGCTACCGACTACGCCACTGAAGCCCCAGATTAGACTAGCACAAGGTTCGCACTTGGCTCGCGGGCCGTACTTTGCCCATAAATGCTCTAGAACCTCGACAAAGTATTGTATTTGCATAGTTCCATGGAATTTGAACAGTAAATGTGAGAGTATCCTGCTTTTGTGGGGTACTACCATAAAGAAATTGGCTAAAATAATATTCTAAAAATAGTCCCAAAATAAATGTGTGTACATCAGATGCAATTAGAAGGTCTCCTTTCTTGTTTTACATAATTCCATACAGTTACATTGACAAACTACCAAGGTAGGGAGTTTTGAATCTTAACCATGCGGAGATGGCTATGAGTGGTGTATAAGCCTCTTAACAAAATAACAAATGAAATTTTCCCACTAGATAACGTTCATATGAATCAATGATAACGATAAAACATAAATCCATATAAGATGCTGCGATAAAATATGTGAAAGAAAATTGCATTGGTCATACTGGAAGTTGAAAGTTCCCTCCACAATTGTTGTGTTATTGCTTTGAACGCAGTAGGAGTCGATATCTCTCGAAGAAAACAACCACTCAAACATTTGGCCAGAGAGTGCGGTAGAGCTACCGAATGTGACGTTCTGCTCAAGTGAATTCAAGGAGATTAATATTGATCTTACAGACTAAAAATATAGAATTCGACTGTGACAAACCATGATAAAATGAACAAGTAGTTCCGTGAAAAACTATACAGCCTATTTTCATATATCCTACTTATGTTAATTGCCTTTATCAACATACAAAATTTCAGTTTGATTGCTGTAATAGATTCGTAGATATTGAGAACCGACTAAATATTGCGGATGGACGCCATGTTGGATTGTCATATGTAGGTCTTAGAGTTATGTACTGTTACATGAAGATTATTGTGTACTTGTAGTATTTAAACTTCAATCGCATGATTAGGATACAAGAAGTAAAAACGAGATTTTAAAATTTCGCACAGCTGCCATCTTGTGGTTATGGAAACAATTGGAATAAATTAGATGCTAGTGGATTAACATTTGTATAAGGATTTACTGTACCAAATGCCACTGCACTCGGATGGTTAAATTGCGAGAAACGTCCATGTGAATATTTATATATCGCGTCGCCGCCATGTTGCATTTGGGATCACTAGGTTATTGAGAGTCCTATAGGTGAACTTAAGTTCATAGCCTCTATGAGAATTAAAAAATTCGTAGATTCGTAGATATTGAGATCCGTCTAAATATTTCGGATGGTCGCCATGTTGTATTGTTATATGTATAGGCCATAGAGTCATGTACCATTAAAGGAAAATGATTGCGTAGGTTATTTATTCAAACTTTCACTTCAATCGCATAATTACGACACATGAAATAAAAACTTAATTTTAAAATTCTCATGCCGCCATCTTGAGGTAATGTAAACAATTGAACTAAATTAAATACCAGTGCATTACAATGTGTATAAACACTTCATTGCGTTTGGATTATTAAATCGCGAGAAAAGCCTATTTAAAACTTTCAACTTCGCTTGGCCGTCCATGTTCGTTCTGTAGTTAACCGGTGTTTGAAAGTCACATAGGTGAACTTCTATCAGTTGCCTTTATCACCGTGCAAAATTCCAGGGTGATATCGGTAATAGTTTCGGAGATATTGAATGCAGGTGAAATATTTCGCACAGCCTCCATGTTAGATTGGTCAGATGTAACAAAATTTGAAGGGCACGGTCGGGTTGTCTGGAATATTGCTATAGATTTACCGAGTTTCATTGAAATCGCTCCAGCCGTTTAGACGTTATTAGGGACACACACACACACAGACACACGGACAAAAGGTGCTCTCATAAGTTTTTTTTTTTTTTTCATAAATAAAAATAGGCTAAAAATGATGCGATGCAAAATTTATAGGTTTTACATATAGCCAAGTTAACTCGTTGAATGCGCCTCTGCAGAGTTTATAACTCTCATACGAAATCGGCTATCGAAATGGCACTGATCTTAATACTTCTTCAGGTTTATTATTCTATTATACCTCAGCCACCTGCAATAAACCTTATAATATTCATGAAAAATATAGCCTTCTAGACTCCACATATTGCCTGGAATACTGTAAACCAATATACGGTTGTCTATGTGCATTTATGATATCTCCATACAATCAGTAATAGCATATGCATTCCAAGCATCTTCATATAAATTCACAAAGTTTATTACCACTTTATGTGGATTCACCCTCTTGAAATGTATCTATTTCATTTATCGACATATTTTAAATCTTAAACTCGTATCATATGGAGTGAAGGGATGTGCAATGTTAAATTGGGTTATATGTCAGAATCATTTTTTATTTCACTGTTACCAATAAGGTGAAACAATGAAAGAATAGAGCTTTATATATCACATTTAATTTATTTCTAAACTGCCTATCGAATTCATATCTTGTCAACACAATTAATCTTGTATTAAGAAAGGACTACGGTTATGAAAATCATTAAGACGTTTTATGTAGACATGTGGGTTGATATCCCTGCTTTTGTTGAAAGTACTGACGTTTTAAATTATGTAGAAAAGTTCCTAGAAATGTCTTACTAGTATTCCTTAAGTTAAGATTTTAACAATGTATTATATTTAATACTAGTATTATTTCTATGCTAAGCAAAACAGGACGAAACGAGGATAGTTAGTTAGTTAGTTAGTCAGTTAGTTATTGTTGTCTTAAGGGACGGAACAGCTACGTCATTTGCCCCAAAAGGAGGATAATGAATAATAAGAAGGAATAATATCAAATGAAAGGGATATTTGCCTTATATTTATGCTGGTAAAAACTAGATCAGCTGAAGAACGTGCTGATTAAGTTAAGCCCCCAGGGGATCATGATAGTGAGACGTGGGTTGGCGACCACGAGACCCCAGCTGAGTCCAGCATTTATTTTCCTCCTCTTCTTTATTTACCTAATTCTTCTTCTAGTATGTAAGTCCGTAGTTAATCTTAGTTGTAAGCCCGTAGTTAGTATTTTAGTTATACAGTAGTTTGTATTATCATTATTCACTATCACCCAACCGGGTGAGTTAGCCGTGGTCGTTACGGCGTGGCTGCAGGCAATCGCTCACATTCGGGAGGCGAGGAGGTTCGAATCCCCCCCCCCCCCCCACCGGTAACCTTGAAGATGGTTTTCTGTGGTTTCCCATCTTCCTTCTACGCAAATACCGGGGTTGGTCCCTAACTATAAGCCAAAGCCGCTACCTTCCACTTCCTCGTCCTTACATTAACACTTTCCTCCCCAGACAACACTCCACAAGCGACGGCACTTGTATCTCACCCCATGGGTGTCCACATAGAAGCAGCTACTAACTCTGGCGAGCCGAACATGTCCTCGGACACTCCCGGCACTAAATGCCATACGAAAAAGCCATTAGGGGCCGATAACCCAGATGATAGGCCCCTTAAAGCAACAACTATCATCATCATCTAATTAAGTTAAACAATAAAAAGTATTGTTAAGGCTGAAAGGTAGGTTTATAAGCTATATGTATAAAATAAGTAAATATGGATTCATAATGGTGCGAATCATGCCTATAAGAACATGGCTCAATTCATTTTTTTTAAATATTATTGCAGCGTAAGTTCTTAGTATTGCCATGATAGTATCAAATAGATCATTTCCTTGTTCTAGGACCAAGGAGATCCAATTCAGCCTCCCTGCACTGACTCACGCAGCCTCACTGGACGACCTACTGCCCGGCGACAGTGAAACTGCTCTTGAGGACACGGAACTGCTAGTTCCAGCTACAGCCCCTACTGCACAGAGGTCCACCCGCTCCAACTCCTTCAGTGAGTATTACTCTCACACTCTCAGTAACTCAGTAGAGTATCACCTTGGGGGTGATTAGTGCCCCAGGGCCAAACTATAAAAATGTATAATTCGATGACATTTTCATTTTGAATAAAACCAATGTTGGGATTGATGACCAACGACTGTGTATATACAGGGGGCCGATTGCAGAAACGATGACTAGTTTTATGACTTAGACAATGTCTACCTAGACTATGTCTAAGTAATGATCGATGTTCCGTTGTTGAGACAGTGTTTAACCGGTGTCTAGCTAGACATCGTTTATGTTTAGATTTCAGTACGAAAACGGAAATAGACGTTTCTTCCATGCCACTCTTTGCTAGCTGCGACCAATGAAAACTCATCGAAGCTGGTCCCATCATTAATCAGCGCTCGTGTATTAGACTACAAGATGGCTAAACGTGCTGAAAACTTTTCTACCGAAGAAAAAACTGTTTTTTCAGAAATAGTGAAAGCGCATGACGTTGTAGAAAGTAAAGCGTACAACAGCAACATATTGCAGAAGAAGAAGGCAGCCTGGCAGCAAATAACAGAGGTGTATAACAATAGTTTTCCACAGAACCCTCCACGCGACAGCAAGACGCTATTGGGTAAGTTCCAAGTTAATTTTGCAGGTTGTATTCATTTCAATGGATATGAAGCGGTTTTATACTGGAAAGCTTGTCATGTTGAATCAATCTTATATATAAAAGTGAAAGTCTGTATGTATGTGGGTATGTGGGTGGGTCTGTTCCGTATACAAATCTACACCGTTCCACCAATCTCAACCAAATTTTGCATACACATAGTTTAGAACCCAGAAGGAACCGCTGGCTACATGAATTTTCGATAGTCTTTCTCATTCTTCTGATTTCGGCCCTTTTGCACTCAAACACAGGCTAATCAAATCATAAAATATACTCATGAAGGAATGGCAAGGCAGATAGTTTCCATGGCAACATAGCTCAAGTCGAGACACGGCCGACTGGATGCCATTTGCGCTCTGCACTACCGGTATAGAAAATGAGGATCTTTACTTGAAATCCCGTTAGTTACTCAACTACTCACATAGCACTGTCAACCGAGTTTAGCATAACAAAGACTTGACACTATCTTCTACTATATACTGTATTTGTCAAATACCACTCACTCACTCACTCATTCATTCATCACGAAATCTCAGAAACCACCAAACGGATTGGAATGAAATTTGGTATTCAGCTTCCCCAAGGGCCGCAAATGCCCACTAAGAGAGGATTTTTGGATATTCAGGTTCTAAAGGGGCGTTAAGGGTGTAGACCTGGATTTCATTGAATAGCAATATCTCCCGATTGGTTTCATTGAGGGATGTGATACTCGGCACATAAACTCATCATTAAAAATAAGAAGACACGAGCCGGAGGGTTTTTCGATGTGGTGTATATTATGAGGTGAAAGGGGTGAAAAGTGGGGATTGAAAGATTCCTAACGGAGCGTGTATCTCTTAAACTACATAGGCGAGGAGTTTGAAACTCAGCGGGAAAAAATCAGCATAAAAATAAGTAAATATGTGTTTGACCGTTTCATCATAAATCCAATTTAAGGGGCCCATGTGGAGGGGTGAAATTCTGGAGGGGGGGGGAGAAACAGGAAAGAAAGTGTCCTAACTGATTGACTGACTGACTCACTCATAAAACTCAGGGGGAAAAACTGCTTTAAAGTAAGTAAATAGCTGTTCGACAGTTTTTTTCATAAATCAAATTTAAGGGGTTCATGGAGAGGGGTGAAATTCTGAAAAAATAAAATTGAAAGAAAATGTCCTGACTCACTCACTCACTCACTCACTCATCATCGCCCAGCCAAAATTATTGAAGTTAGAAACATGACAGTTTGGGGATATGTTCATTGTATGTCAAAACCGTCTACTAAGGGAGGATTTTCGGATATTCAGGTTCTAAAGGGGTCTTAATGGGGTTAAACCTGCATTTCATTGAATAACAATATCTCCCGATTGGTTTCATTGGGGGATGTGATACACGGCATATAAACTCATCATTAAAAAGTAAGAAGTCACGTGTCTGAGGGTTTTTCGATGTGGTGCATATTATGAGGTGAAAGGGGGTGAAAAGTTGGGATTGAAAGCTTCCTAACGGAGCGTGTATCTCTTAAACGACATAGGCGAGGAGTTTGAAACTCATCGGAAAAAATTCAGCATAAAAATAAGTAAATATGTGTTTGACCGTTTTTTCATAAATCCAATTTAAGGGGCCCATGGGGAGGGGTGAAATTCTGGGGGGGGGGGATTCAGGAAAGAAAGTGTCCTAACTGATTGACTGACTCACTCATCAAACTCAGGGGGAAAAACTGCTTTAAAGTAAGTAAATAGCTGTTCGACAGTTTTTTATCAATCAAATTGAAGGGGTTCATCGGGAGGGGTAAAAATCTGAAGGGAAAAAAATGAAAGAAAATATCCTGACTCATTCACTCACTCATCATCGCTCAGCCAAAAATATTGAAGTTGGAAACATGGCATTTTGCGGATATGTTCGTTGTATGTCAAAACCATACAGTAAGGGAGGATTTTTGGATATTCAGGCTCTAAAGGGGTCTTAAGGGGGTTAAACCAGCATTTCATTGAATAACAATATCTCACGAGTGGTTTCATTTGTGGATGTGATACTCGGCATATAAACTAATCATTAAAAATAAGCAGACATGTGTCTAAGGGTTTTTCGATGTGGTGTATTATTATGAGGTGAAAGGGGTGAAAAGTGGGGGTTGAAGGATTCCTAACGGAGCGTGTAGGCCTATCTCTTAAACGACATAGGCGAGAAATTTGAAACGCAGCGAAAAAAAATCAGCAAAAAAAAAGTAAATCGGTGTTCGAGCGTTTTTTCATCAATTAATTTAAGGGGACAATGGGGTGGGGTGAAATTCTGGGGGGGAAAAGGAGAGAAAGTGTCCTAACTGACTGACTAACTCACTCACTCACCAAACTCCGGGGAAAAAGACAGCTTAAAAAATAAGTTAATAGTTGTTCAAGCGTTTTTTCATCAATCCAATTTAAGGGGCCCATGGGGAGGGGTGAAATTCTGGTAAAAATAATTGAAAGAAAATGTCCTGTCTGACTCACTCACTCATCACGCCCAGCGGAAACTATTAAAGTTGGAAAAATGTAATTTTGGGAATATGTTCGCTGTATGTCGAAAACGTCAACTAAGGAATGATTTTTGTTTATTCGGGTTTTAAAGAGATGTTAAGGGGGTAAACGTGGATTTCATTGAATAACGATATCTCATGAGTTGTTTCTTTGGGGATGTGATATTCGGTATATAAACTAATCATTAAAAATAATCAGACATACGTCTAAGGGTTTATCGATGTGGTGTATATTATGAGGTGATAGGGGTGAAAATTGGGGGTTGAGGAATTCTTAACGGAGCGTGTATCTCTTAAACGACATAGGCGAGAAGTTTGAAATTCGGCGGAAAAAAACAGCTTAAAATATAAGTAAATAGGTGTTCGACTGTTTTTTTCATAAATCCAATTTAAGGGGCCCTTGGAGAGGGGTGAAATTCTGGGGGGGGAACAGGAAATAAAGTGTCCTAACTGATTGACTCACTTACTCATCAAACTCAGGGGGAAAACAGCTTTAAATAAGTAAATAGGTGTTCGACCGTTTGTTTCATAAATCCAATTTAAGGGGTTCATGGGGAGGGGTGAAATTATCAAAAATAAATGAAAAGAAATGTCCTGACTCACTCACTCACTCATCATCGCCCAGCCAAAATTATTGAAGTTAGAAACATGAAATTTGGGGATATGTTCGTTGTATGTCGAAAACGTCCACTAAGGAAAGAGTTTTGAATATTCAGGTTCTAAATGGGTGTTAAGGGGGTAAACGTGCATTTCATTGAATAACAATATCTCACGAGTGGTTTCATTTGGGGATGTGATACTTGGCATATATACTAATCATTAAAAATAAGCTGACACATGTCAATGGTTTTTCGATGTAGTGTATATTATGAGGTGAAAGGGATGAAAAGTGGGGGTTGAAAGATTCCTAACGGAGCGTGTATCTCTTAAACGACATAGGCGAGGAGTTTGAAACTCGGAGGATATCAATCAGCTTAAAAGTAAATAAATAAAATAAATAGGTGTTCGACCGTTTTTTTTTTCATAAATCCAATTTGAGGGGCCTATGGGGAGGGGTGAAATTCTGGAAGAAAAACGTCCCCTAAGGAAGGCTTTTTGGATGTTCACTCTCATTGACCAACCCAAACTATTAAAGTTAGAAGAATGATATTTTGGGGATATGTTTGTTGTGTGTCGAAAACGTCTACTAAGGAGGGATTTTTGGATATTCAGGTTCTAAAGGGGAGTTAATGGGGTTAAACCTGCAATTCATTGAATAACAATATGACACGAATATGACGCGAGCGATGCGAGGCTAAAAATAGGATGACGTGTGTCTGTGTATTACTCAATCACGCAAGTACCACTGGTCCGATTTACATGAATTTTACATGGAAGTAGCTGATTTACCTGGTTAACATATAGGTTACCTTTGATTTCAATACTTTGCACTATTTAAAAAAAGGCGACCATCTTAGAAATAGCAAATTTTGATGGTATATACGAGGTTTAAAATTACATTTTCTATCCGAAAGGTATCTCCAACCGTTAGCGAGTAAAACATAAATTTGTGCTATAAAACACGGTCAACGCCGAGCGGTGTAGTTGGACAAAATGTTCCATCCTTAATCTCCCTCTGCGCAGCAACTCACCTATCCCCTGTTTTAACTGTCACCTTCACATTTTAATTTATTTATGACGCGTAGCGAAGCACGGGTACTTCAGCTAGTGTAATATAAAAGGCAAACATTGATGAATCAATAGGCATGCACTTAAAGGTATGTGGGTTATTTCAACAGGACTGTGGCGGAGACTGAAGCTCCAGGCTAAAAGTAGGTTGAATGAAAAAAGAAAAAAGTTTAAAACCACAGGAGGTGGGCCTCCAGCTAACCCGCTAAGCCATTTGGAGGAAAATGTGCTAGTGGTTTTAGGCGATTCAGCCGAACCGCTTGAAAACCCTTATGACGACGAGGGAGAGGTCGTTCACGTAAGTGTAATGGATGCTATTAAAACATATTCTTGAGTTAGAAAATGCATTATTGTAAAGAGATGGCATGACGAAATTGTTATTTGCTTTGCATGAAAACAGATCCCTCCGGATGAAATTACCGTTCACCTTCCGGTGCTCAGTGAACAGGGGGTGGAGAAAGGCTCTCGTCCTGACTTCCCAGTTAGGGAGGTGGAGAACGTGATCGAATCCACAGGAGAAACATCTTCACCTCGGACCCCATGGTAAGAAGTGGTCAGAAGTAGAAATTGAATTTTGTTCTCTACTGAATGTAGCCTCAATAGAAAATAAAACGTAATTTTTAACCTCTATACTTAGTCTATGATTCGTGTACTTCCAGTACCAAGACCAAGAAGAGGCGGCTCGAGGAAGAGGACGAGGCGTGCAGGATGATGAAAGAAATCCATTCCAAACAGCTGCGGGTTTTAGAGTTACAGGAGAAGAAGGCATTGTTGGACATATATTTAATCGAGAAGGAGATTATAAAGAAAGGGCATAATCTGCCGGAGTGGCACGAATCAGTGAATTAAACAGTGAAGAGAATAATGTAAGTGAAATAATAATTAATAAATATATTTTTCTTTAACTTGAGGTGATCTTGTCTTGGCATGATTTCTATTGGTTGAAGTAATTATCAATTACGAGCTAACGCCATCTGTTTCCTGTCATATCATCGGCTATCGGATCAACAGGCACTTCGTCATGTGGTAAGTCTGCTTCCAGGTCAAGTTCACCGCGCTGCACAGCGAGGTTATGTAGCACAGCAGTTGCAACGATGATTTTCAGGGTTTTTCGTACTTTCGTTCGCAGACCATGTGCAAGACAAGGAAATCTTCTTTTCCACGAACCAAAAGTTCTTTCTACTACATTTCTGGCCAAAACATGCGCTCGGTTATAACGCGTATCAGCTGCGTTCCTTGGATTCAAAATCGGAGTGAGTAAGTATTTCTTACAAGTGTAGCCAGAATCTCCGACAAGATGTCCCCTAACCTCTCCTCTTTCCAGGCGGTCGTGAATAGTGGAATTTCGAAATATTCTGCTGTCGTGGGTCGAGCCAGGCCATCGAGCAACAATACTCCTTATTTTCATCTTTGTGTCACATATCACCTGCAATTAAATAAAAATACGCTGTATAGAGTAGTAGGTTTAAACCATAGTGGTAGTAATAGTTGATTTTGTTGCCGCTGCTGCTACGTGTTGTAAAGGAGCGTTAACATGAACTCGTTAATCCGTATTTTTGTCCACTGTTGTGCATGCCGTATAATGAAATGTTGTTTTGATTATATAGTTGTCGTAGGGTGAGTACAAATAACAATAGTGTTGTGTGTACTTACTTGGCAGTTAATAGAATGGAATCCCTTCCGATTCATGTACGTGACAGCCCTCTCACGATCGGGGCAAGTTATTCTGATATGGGTACAGTCAATAGCACCTGTTTTAGATCCCTTAGTTGGGGGTGGTTAGGTCTAAAACAATAGTGTTAGTGTACTGATTTGGAAGGTGATTCCTAGAGAGGGCAGCTTACCGTAGCTGGGTAAGCTCACCAGTGTAGAGTGTTGTATGATGTTTAAATGATAGGGGGTGCTCCTATGAAGACGTAAGCGTCGATTAGGGGATGATCCTTTGAGCCAGGTTAATGCACTGGGCTCCCAGCTGGTCGAAAGGAATTATATAACAATCCTGCTTGTGTCAGCTATGCTGGCGGCTTGCAGCCAGCGGTCGCGTGTGAGAGACACAATAGAACTTGCGCCGGCGATTACAGGCTACTGTTGTCACGCTTACTCGTGACGAGAGTCGGGAAGGGTGTTGGGATGTGAAGAGGCGTGTAATTACGAATACAAGGTGTAGTTTACTGACCAAGTATTTATTGGTCAGTGATGTATGAAATTGTATGTCCCTTGTAGGGAAGTGTGAACAATAGTGCAGATTAGGTGTACAAGTTTGTGGGGTAGGTTTTACAGATTATAGGATATCTGAACACTGCTGACTCACCTGATGATAACAGCTAGGGCCTCCGGCTGACACACTGTATGACTGATAATCGAGAGAGAGTGTGTCCTCATTAAGGCCTTCCTCTTATTGGCTTTGGTGTTGCTTCGTCGGCATTCCATCGATGTAGGTGTCCTAGTTAGTTATAGTGTAGATGTTTATAGTGTGATGCAAGTGTTTGGCAAGCCTTCCAAGCTGGTCGGCCGCCCTAGCTGTATAAAAGATACTGTTCTGGACTTATGATGTTTGCCAGTTAGGGATGGTTTTAATAGATGATGGAGGGTGGCTTCCAGGGGGTGCTACCCCCTGGGGGCCTGTACAAGCCTCCTCCTCTGATTAGTTCGCGTCCCCGCGAACGGGAACGGAACGTAGAGTTGGGGTGTCGATGTATTAGGTTATTGCTGAATCTTCCTTGTATCTCTTCTTTGTTTCTTCTGCGTCGTGTAGAGGTAGTGATGTCGTGTTGATGTAGCGATGTCGTGTAGATGTGAGGTCAGCTCGTGTTCAGAGGGGTGGGTTTGGGATATACATATACATTTGACATTTTAAAACAGTTCATGAGGAAAAAAAATTGACATTTGCAATATATAAAAAGTTCCAAAAAAAATACATGGTTTTGATAATATGTTGTTGCTGTGCAGGGAGGAAAAAACCCAGGGCTGGACGGGTGATTGTGCCGTCCGGCTCTATCTTGGGGAAAAAATTGCTCCCTGCAATGAGAAAGATAGAAGAAGTAGAAAAAATAGGTGTTCCAAGGTATACGTTAGGGGAAATATTTAAAATATGTTTATTGTTTTGGGATAAAACGGAACACCTTCACAAATTTGGTCGTTAGAAGAAAGAAAATGAAAGAAACAAATCATAATCATTGTGTACATGTGATATTAATGTAGAGAGTATACTGTTTAATATGTAACTTTGATATGCGCATATATTAAGATTTATGAATACCATTTATCCCCTCCGCAGACAATGTGGGGGTGCGAAGTATTATTTATACATTTATAGAAGAATAACTGCCCGTGGGCGCATTACTTTGTGCTAATTTACAATTTACAATTATCTTACGGACTAACTAAGCGCGCTTAATTTCTGTTATTCTAATCTATGTGGTACCTCATCGTCATCGTTTCTAACAAACTTATGCTAATAGCGTTGCCCCCTGTGGGTGGGCGCGACTATCATGGCGACACAACCCGTCCTGTACATGAGGAGTCCGCGTTGTGTGGCCGCATGTCACCTCTCATATTAGGTGAGGTATCCGTTAAACGTTGATCCGACCTGCGGTGGGGTATATCCCACAGGCATATCTCCCCCGTGGTGAGGATTTATTACCTGTAAGCAAAATTTATTGATGTGTGAAGAGGGGGGGAAATTGTGTGTATGAGTGGGGGTTAGCAAGACGTGTATGGGCGTGGGCAAAATATTTACAGAGGGCTATATACAATGTCGCCACCTGTTGGTAAAGAAAAGAAATTATTGGACATATATGTATATGTATAGGGTGTTTACCCTTGTCATCCTGTGTATTGGCCTGTAAAACATGACAGTATGAGCATGGTGCTCAACACGTGGTTGCTACATGGTAGCGGTTGGCTGTGCCTAGTGGTCGGTTGTCGGCGCTGGACCGATACCTGGCGGGGTGCAATAAAATATAACATGATATGTAAGCACAAGATAATAATGATATTGCCATATAAAATCTGGAGAGTGCCCATATTGGCGCCACTCTCTATACTGACAAAAATAAATGTCCATAATGATGGAGCACCCTATATTGGGAGCGGGTGTCCCACGTTGGAGCTCATGGCTGTAAAGCAAGCATATATATGATTAATATCACTGTCCATGTGTATGTTTACTCCTGTCTAACAACGTGATAGTGTACTCCTGTCTCTCAACTAACCTTATGTCTATTTATAGACTACTCTTAGGGATATATAAAAAGTGGCTCTAAATATTGCCTTAACCTAGTGTTGTCGGGCTTACCCTGGTACCGATTTTTGGTGACCAAGTGCCGGAATATTCTACCTTAGTCTATTTATGTTAATGTGTTATCTTAACACCATTTATCTTAATATGTTGTCGGGCTTACCCCGGTAGCGGAATTTTAGTTACCGGGTGCCGAAATATTTAGCCTGAATCTGACTTATTCTAGTGTGTTATCGGGCTTACCCTGACAACGGATTTGCGTCGCCAGGTGCCGAAATATTCTACCTTAATTATGGTAGTAAAAATGTTTGCTATTTATAAGCCGAATGGTTGACCTTACTTTATTGCCGAAATATGCTGTGCTATTATTTAGCAACAGCGGTTATAAAATTTGCTTAATTCTAAGTTGCGTACCAAAATGCAACTGTCTTACATGCTAAAATTTTGACCAGAGCGATCGCCCGGGGCAGTTTTACCTCCCCAGATCACCACCCGCACGTATCCTAGAAACACCGGTTGTCTCTAGAATCGCCGGATTCCGCTCCCATAATACTAGTTGTCGACATTTATGCTAATGATTATTAACTAGTATTAATATAGTCGCAGGCGGCTTACGGTGCCACTAAGCAAACCGCCTCGCCCGCTGTATTTGCCTGCTCATTACCGTTGCCTTTGCATATGTTGTCGTTGTTGGGTCTGCCCACTTTAACCCCTGTGAGTTGCTCGCGATGCTCCTCATTTAATGCCCTTGGCTGCCCGATGCGTCACCATTTATGTGGGCATTGGACATCGTCCAATGGCATAATATCATCTTCGCCCTTATTGGCAGTAATAGTATCCTTTTCGCCCTTATTGGCAGTAATAGTATCCTTTTCGCCCTTATTGGCAACAATAATGCTTCACTCCCGCGCATAGGAGTCTTGCTTCCCGCTCTAGAAGCCCTACTTACTTATATACTAAACTAATAGTCTAGTCATAATTTGGTCGTCCCTAGGGTCATCTCCTGAGTCCGGCATGGAGCTGGCTATTTCTCCCACCATCCTCAGAAAGTCTCCCCTGCAGGTCTTGGCTTCGACGACCGTGGCACATAGTGGGTGTAACATCTCTTCGTCCTAGGGGCAGGCTAGGCACACCTTGGATTCCGAAGTTTGCCCGTGCCGGGCCATGAATGCCTCAACCTTACGTGGTTCGTCTGTTTGGTCTGGGTCAGTATGTTAACTAGGGTAAGGCTCAACATCGCCTTACCCAGCTCTGCTTCTGTGTGGTGCCTCTTCCCTTCAGCTTACGCTGTCATCATCAATCAGCGTGTCACAGATTCCTTTTTATATATGGAAAAAATAAGTGTATTGTGTGAATAATTTATTGTGTATAAAATGTAAAATTTTTCAAGTGTTTTGGGGTTGTAGAAACTTCTAAGTGCATAGACTACTTTAGGTCTACTGTGCTATGTCGGATTTCCAGCTGTAATGCTTTGTTGATTTTCATGTAGGCGTTAGTAGGGTTTATGGCATTAGGTTCCCTGTTATTAGGATTCGGGGGTATTATCCGTTGAATAGGTTTAAAGCCTGGTAGGATGGGGTTGCGCATCTTTGGGCTCCATCTTAATGGTGGCCTGGTGCCGGTGATGCTGCTGGGATGCTTCTACAATGAGTGGACGGGGGTAGGTATTTCCCGGGATTGCAAAAATTTTCATAAAGTGTCATCCAGGTTCAATAGTAATAACCCTTGGTATGTGGATGGGATATTCCATGCATGTGTCTGGATATGAGGCGTACCCGCACTCATTGAAGGATGGGTATCGGTCAGTGTATAATAATATTATGTCCCTTTCATGCGGGATTATTTAATAAAAAAGAATTGTTAGTATATAATTTTGGCCTCATCTCTTACTTGGAGATGCGCATTACACTTAATTGTCGTTTTCCGACACACCCCTAATATTCAGGTGTTAGCATTGAGATCCAGGGCGTAGTAAGCCCTCTCTTTAAACGCATGAAGTCTATCAACCCCGATGTAAATTTTGTCATGTAGTTTATGTGTTTTTGTGTGTTTATGTGTCTGTGTTGGCTAATGTTGTAATTGGGAGGGTTATGGAAGGATGAGGTGGTACTATGTTGGCCTGTAGGCGGTATATTGGCTGTCTGGCTGGCCTTATCTACCTGTGCTCCTGCCATCCTCACCTGGTCAATCTGTTTACTATCCGCTCCTTGGGATAGTAAAGTATGGTGACGCTATAACGTCACGACCTAATCTGGTCTTTCAGTTGCAATGTTAATGCAGCCAGTGGTCGTAGTGCGACTGGTCATGTCCTGACCGTCCATGATGGTGTTAGGATTTAAAAGTAAGAAGAGAAGTGTTTATTGGGGAGGTCTGTTCCCTCAGAGTCCCTGTCTTTATTCGCCCCTGATTATTGAGCGCGTGTGTGTGTGACTATGTTCCGTTACACCACGCGGGCGGGTGGGCTGTTATAGCCTAAGTCCTATCTTGTGTCGCGTGTATGGGCAGGAGGTGCGTGTGGCCTGTCACCATCTCTGTAAACATGCTCCCATGGGCCTAAGATAATATGGCCCACAGTATCTGCATATTGCTAAATGCCAGGCCTATTGTAACATTGTAGAATTCTATGTCAGTATCCATATGTCCTGTATGTTAGTGTCGCAATGCTTCTAGAATGTGCAAGTCAATGTTATTACTTGTGTAAGGGCAGGCTCTGACGTCACGTATGTCGGCTGTCGGAACGGGCCTTTTCGCGAACGTCGGCATGTTGTTATTGCTTGAGATTCCGGGAGTGCCAGTGTGCTAATCTGTCCCGCTTTTGTTAATCGATGTTATGTGTACACTGCTTTCGCAAGACTTTGTTTTGTGTAACCATGTGTAATCCATGTCTGGGAAGACTATTGTGATCCCCTTGGAGGCCTAGAACTTGCGGTACGCCCTCTTGTTGGGAATTCCTGGGTCGCCACTGCCGAGGTAGGCTGTTGTAGCGAGTATCCTGGGGCGAATCTATGCTCCATTATGTATGGGCAAAAAGAGAGAACAAAGAGAGAAAAAAACCTCCTGTGTCTTTAGGCATGTGTCTGACCCAGTTATTTACTTATCTGCGGCCAACTTCAGTGTAATTGGGCGTCTGGATTTTTGTTTCCCATGGCGTCCAATTTTTGCTGGGATTCGGACCCGTGATCATGTAATTCTCCGTGTTCTATGTCTGCGTTGTGTTTTTGGGATTTAGGTGTCCCCAGTGTGGTTTTTGATTGTGTCTTTCGTGCCAAAAAAATACCATTGGTTAGTTAGTTTTTGGCACGACTGTGTTGTGTGGTCGTGAGTTCGGACCCGGCTTGCTGTAAGGACCTGGTATGACGATATCTGTGCCCTATATACTATGGCACATGTATCGTGTGTTTGAAATGCGCAGATGAAAATACGCATTCCCGTGAAGAGTTTGTGTGTTTGGGAATGGTCCTTGTATTGTAATTTCGGGAGTTATAAGGTTTTGGATCTGACGTGAATGATGGCGTTTGTTCCGCTCTCAGAGCCGCATGCATACTGGTGTCTGTATGTGTGAAGGTCGCCCAGTCACGAGTGTCTTATCGCTGACGGCGATAGTCTCTAGTTTCATTAACGTGTGCGCTATCGTATTACTTGTTTGACAATGCTCCGTGTCCGGCACGTGTGTGTGTCTGGGCCTGAGTGCTATCTCTGCAGTTGCGAGTAGGGCTTTCCGTAATGTAAAAGAATCTTCCCTTAAGTACATTTGTGTTCCCAAGTTTTGTGTTAACTCTAAGCGTGGGTCGAGTATATCCCTATTAATGGTACTAAATGTCGTTATGCACGAGTGTCTCCGGGCCGCTAGTCGCGTGTTTGGTGACTAGGTGTCGGAGGTGATTTGATTGTTTCGTGCTTATGTATATGCGTTATTGGAACTGTCCTCTATTATTATATCCTCCCATGGGATAACTACCCGACCTTGCATTCCTGGTATTCAGAAGGTTGCGATCGCAATCTTTATTCATATTATATATTTATTTATATATATATATAAATGCATATTGTAATATACCGTCTTTAACCAGGATAATTATTTCTGGTGCCCTTCAGGCTTGTGTCTTCTGGACAGTTCTGCCAAGTGTTAGGGTCGTATCCCGGTGCGGTCAGCGAGGTCCGAAGGCTATTTCTTGGCCTTCTTTCCACGTCTGCCAGTGGTATCACTTCCCTTCCTCTTGACAGTGTTTCCGCCTTTACGTGTGGGTGTGGGAGCTTTGCGTGTATGATATGCCTTCATACGGCGGGCGTGAATAGTGTCTTTAATGAGCATGCGTCCATGGCGCACGTTAACGATATAGTTTAGGTCAGATACCTTCCTGCAGACTTTGAAGGGACCTGACCAACGTGGCAGGAGGAACTCAGACACATTTTTCTTACGGGCGGAATTGGAGACCATGACCAATTGCCCGGGTGTGTATTCCACGGTCTTTCTCTGCCGATCGTACCGTTCTTTTTGCTTTTTCTGCGCCGCGGCTATGTTCTTTCTAGCGTTCATGCGAGCTATCTGCAAGTGCTCTAGCCGGGCGGCATTGTCTGTGCGAGTGTCCTGTGGGATGCATATGTTGTCTATGGGACTTCTGGGCGTGTATCCGTGCAATAGGAAGTGTGGAGAGTGTTTTGTAGCCGTGGATATGGAAGTGTTATAACTAAAAGTGATGGGCTGCAGATAATCATCCCAGTCTGTCCCTGCGTCCCCTGTGAATTTAGCCAGCGCTATTCCAAGTATTTTATTCATACTCTCCGTGAGTCCGTTGGTTTGCGGGGAAAAACTCGTGGTAGTGTATGCCTTAATCCTGAGTATCTCCAAAAACTGTTGGAGCACTCTCGAGGTGAAAATAGTACCTCTGTCGGATAGTAAGGTTTGGAATAGGCCATATCGTGTAACTATGTCAAATAAGAATTCGGCTATGCTGTTCGTGTCTGCTTTGGGAACAGCCTTCGTAATCATGTGTCGGGTGAGATACTCGGTGGCGACCAGTATATATTTGTTGCCTTTCTGAGATGTCGTAATAGAGCCTTTAACATCTATTCCGACTCTGTGAAATAACTCTCCTACGGGAATTGGGTTGAGTAATCCATGAGGCTTGCCAGGCCTTGTTTTGAATCGCTGGCAAGTGTGACATGTCTTTACGAAGGTGTCTATGTCGGCCTTCATGTTTACCCAATAATACTTGTCACGGATTCTAAGGTATGTTTTATGCGTACCCAAGTGTGCCCCTGCCAGTGGACTATTGTGGTGTCCGATCATGATATTCTCTTTCAATGACTCCGGAACCGCTATAGGTGCGTTATCGTGCATGGCTGTGGGCTTAAATTTCAGTACCCCGTCTTTGTCTAGGAAAAATTGCCTAGACAGCCGTGCTGTCTTGGAGTCCACCTTATCCAAGTTTTCTAGTGCCAATAGACTCTGTTTCAAGTACGGATCACTTTCTTGCTCCTGTTTGATGTTAATCACCGTCTGGGCAAAAGTGGGCATGTCGTCCCAGTCGTGGTCCTTACTGTCATCCGGGGGATCGGCTACCGGCAGCCTAGACAACCCATCTGAGTCTAGGTGTGTAGCGCCTTTCTTGTGTTTGACCACGAAGTTATATTCATACAGGCGGAATATAAACCTGTTGAGCCGCGAATTTGGGTTTTTAAATTTGTCCCAAAAATGCAAGCTCGCGTGGTCAGTCACTACCGTGAACTGGATACCATAGAGGTATACCCTAAAATAGTTCACTCCCCACGAAAATGCCAGCATTTCCCGCTCTGTGGCAGAGTATCTAGTCTCAACGGCCGTTAGTTTCCTGCTAGCGAAAGCTATGGGCCGTATGCGCCCTTCTGCATCTTCCTGCAATAGGGCCGCCCCGAGCCCGTACTGACTGGCATCCACGTGTAAGAAGGTGGGCCTATCACTATGGAAGTGTTACAGTAATGGTGGTGAGGTCAATACTTGCTTCAGTGTGTTGAAGGCATCTATGTGTTCCTGTTTAATGCTGAAGGGCGTATTTTCACGTGTGAGCTCAGTTAGGGGGTGGGCGATGTGCGCAAACCTGTGGATATACTTGCGATAATACGAGGCCAGCCCAATAAAACTGCGCAATTGTTTCAAATTTGTGGGCATTGGGATGCCCGTTATTGCGTCAGTTTTCGCTGGGTCGGGAATAATGCCCTCTCTGTTTACAATATGGCCCAATATGTTCATCTGCTGTCTGGAAAATTGACATTTCGCAGGTTTAAGCCTTAACTTGGCCTCTCTGATCCTTGCGAAAGCCTCCTCCAAATGTACGATATGTTCGTCAAAGGTATGGGAGAAGACCGTTATGTCGTCCACGTAGACTAATACGGAACGCCATTTTAGACCTGAAAATGTCTTATCCACTAGCTTTTGGAAGGTTTGGCTGGCGTTACGGAGGCCCATTGGTAGCCTTGTGTAGGTATATAGACCGTTCTCTGAAACGAACGCCAGCTTGTGCCTATCTGGTTCATAGACGGGGATTGAATAGAATCCACTATAACAATCCATCGAACTGAACCAGCTAGCTCCGCCAAGGGCATCCAAATAGGTGTCTGCCCTTGGTAGTGGATAACTATCATTTTCGATTAAATTATTGAGCCTACGGTAATCAGTACAAAACCTGTGGGATCCGTCCCGTTTTTTGGTCAGCAAAACTGGAGAGCTGTAACTTGAAATAACGGGGACAATGACTCCTGCCTCGAGCATCTCCGTGATCTGAGCGTCGATGGCGTGTCTCTCCTTCTGGCTCACCCTGAAGGGAGGCTGGTGTACTGGCCGGTCACTAGTGAGTGTGACGTGGTGTTCAATGAGGTCTGTCACAGCGAGATCCTTCATCGAATGGGCAAAAATATCCCTGTTGGTCTCCAGGAGCTCCGTGAGCCTTTTATTTTGCTCCGGAGTCAGGTCCTGTCTGTGGTGGTGTTTGGCCGCCTTCTCTGTGTGTGTGTGTGTGTGTGTGTGTGTTGGCTGATAGTGTGCAGTGCAGAGGCCTGGTGCTCGTGAATTTCTCGCTCCGCTCGAATCCCATCTGTGTTCTTGGTGTATATCATGGGATGTGTGGTGAGCCTCTGGTCGTGCTTTAAAAGCATCTTACCGCTAGCGAAATTTATGCTAGCCTCATACTTGGCGAGGAAATCCATGCCAATTATGGCTGACGCAGAAAGATGTTCTATAACGAACATGGGGTGTGTTGTGGCAAAATGGTCTAGCCTAAGATGTATGTTTGCCACCCCCGTGTTTTCTAGCGTCTGAGCATTGGCCGCTACCAGCCGGATGTCACCCGTGACATCGTGTATTTGGCCTTCGGTAACGTGTCTGCTATTTACACAACTTACTGCTGCCCCAGTGTCAATTAGGGCCTGCACTCTGTGGCCATTTATGTTGGCGTGTATCGTGAGGGCCGATACCTGAAATCCATTGCCCTGCACCGATGTGTTGTGTAGTATGTATGTTGTTGTTGTTGCTGCCGGCGTAACATCTGTACTGGGAAGGCATGGAGCTGGCCGCTTATCGTACCTGGCACGCTTCGCCTCTCGGCTTACTTCCTGTCCCGAGTAATTTGGCTCGGTCAGCAAAATGCGCTCACCAAGTACATTGCCAGCTCTCTTAACCGCTCGCGCTGTGAAAATAGAAGTCTGCTGGCGAACGTTTAATGCACTGACCGTTCCCAGTTTTTGTGTAGGTGTGCTGTTGTTTCCTTCCTCTTGGGAAGGTGTGTCTGCGAATGTGACCCTGAGCTTGCCCTTGTTACCCCGTTTTTTGTTCCAGGCGGTCGCGAGTTCGACTCCTGTTGCTGGCTTCCCAGTGCCGATTGAGCTCGCGTCCTGCGCCTGTGTGTGGTCACTTCCCACCCTGCGTTGTGGTGTAGGGGGTATGGTTTTCTGTTTGGAGGGTGTGGGTTTATTCTCAGTCTGTTTGTGCGTAATTATGAGGGGTGTATAATGTCCCGCCTTAGGGTTCCCTGTAAAGAGTATGTGCAGGTCCCTGTCAAATCCCGCAGTAGTAAATAGCGGGGGCGAGTGCACGTCAGTGTGTACGTGGATGTTGGCTTTAAGCACCTTGCCGAGAGCGGTCACCTCTACGGCGCTGGCATAGGTGCCGTCCCTACCCATGTATTTTTTGTAATCCGCCCCGGTCTGGAATGGGTTTTCCCGCTCGTCCGACACAAAATCTCGGTACTCTTTCCAGTTGGCCAGGATATGTTTGACCGTTTCCTGCCTGTATTCCTTATGATGGTCCTCGTTATGCCAAACCAGGAAGCTAATAGTCCTAAACAGGCAGTTGCCGTCTCCTTGTACGGGGTGTGTCTGGAAACGGTCCGGGGGCGGATCGTCAGCCTTGGCTTTGGTTGGCTGCTTTTTCCCTTTACTCTTACGAGTTTGCTTGAGGGAAGGGCCTTTCTGGTGTTGTGTTGGGGGAGGAACCTCAGCCGCTTCATCAGCTGGCCGAACCTCCCCGTCTAGGCGTTTTTTTGAAACGTAGGAGTGCGCCTGCCTGTACTGTATGTGCGCCCCCCCCCCCCCCCCTCGGGGTGGCTGCGCCAGCTCCCCGCCTGCGGTGTGTGGCTAGGTGTGGGGAGTATTGCCCCCCTGTCTGTCCGGCGGGGTGCCTCATCCCTGAACTCCCTCGGGTGTTCGTCGGGGAGGGGGTAGTGTTCCGGGCCCTTTGTGTATGTGTCTGTATTGTCCCGACCTCTTGTAGGTTTTCTTGCCTGTCGGTTATTGCCCGGTGGTCCGTTGTCCTGTCTCCGCCAGGGTGGGGTGTATGTCTGCTGCTGCGGGGGTGGGTTTTCCCGTCGATTCCCCTTTTCCCTGTACCGGGAGGCTGCATACCCCTGTCTGGTCGGGGGTGGGTTTCCTCGACGGTCCCCATTTCCCCTGTACTGTGGGGGTGCATAGCATTGCCTGCGTGGGGGCGGGTTCTCCCGATATTCCCCATTTCCCCTGTACTGCGGGGCTGCATAGCCTTGCCTGCCTGGGGGTGAGTTTTCCCGGTACTCCCTGTCTGCCCTGTATTGTGGGGCAGCGTAGGCCTGTCTACTTGGTGGCGGGCTGTTTCGTCGGGGGATGATGTGCTCGTACTCCTCAGGGTAGTATTCCTGTGTGTACGGGGATGGTGGTCGCCGTGAGGGGTATGTCGGCTCTGTGTCCGTGTACGATACCGGTGAATACCGAGGAGGGTAGTGTGGCCTATCCTGTGGGTGAGGTGTTGTTGGCCGCTGTGGAGGGTAGTAATTTTCCTCCCTCCCGTAGTGTCTCCTCTCGGTGTACCCCCTATCCCTTTGAGGATAATAGCGCTCTTGTGTGTCTACGTGTTCATCCCTTGGCGGTCTCCCGACTGCTCGGATGGCAGCTATTGTTAACTTCTCCATCCTGTCCACTAATTCGTCCATTTTATGATTAGTGTCGTCCTTTTGTGTCTGAAAGTGCTGATCCACGGCTTTCTTCGTAGCTTTTTCCGTGATCTTTTTCCCTTCCTCTATGGTCTTTATGTTGTTCAACATGTGTTGGACCGTGGGGTTGTTCATAATACACAACTTGTCCACTATGGATGGTCTGAGGCCCTGCATTAACAGCTTGACTTTCTGCTTGTTCGTCATCGCTGGGTTATATTTGTCGCACATTATCAACTTTACGTTGATGTATGCCTGGGCGCTTTCCTTAGGTCCCTGTGACCTCTGTCTAATTTGGTCGTACAGGTCGTCATCATCTGGTATGAGCTGGAATTCACTTTTCAACAATAAAGTGATTTACTCCCATGTGGCAGCGTCTAGTGTGTCCTCATGGAGCTCATACCATGTCATAGCCGCCTTTGTGAGGTATGCAGGAAGGAGCCGTTTTCTAACTTCCTCGCTCCAACCATTGATCCGAGCCGTTCTATTGAAGGCCTTGAGGTATTCCTCGGGATCCTGGCCTTCCCCCGTGAACTTTGTAGGGTGGATCATGGGGTACTCAGTTTGTCTGTTCATCTCGTGTTCAGCTGTCTGTTGTTGGCTGTGTAGTGATTGTGATCTGTTTATGCCGTTCGCACCGCTATCTTGTGCCGAGGTGTTTGGGCTATTTAGAGGGGAATTAGCCTCGCTTCCCGTGTACGACACTTGTGTTACGTTACCAGGTGGCTCGTCACCTGATATGTCGGTACTGATTGATGGCGTGTTGTCGTACTGTGTGGATTTGACTACGTGTACAGTCCTGTCTAAATCCTGTTTCACAGTTTCCAGAATAGTGTGGATGTCTAGAACTGCCTCTGTCGTGTGATTATCTGACTTAACAGTGTCTGTCTCTAGTAACTGTGTAATGCGCTCGAGCAGATTATTAGTCTTCTGCTCTGTGATTTGCAGTTGCTGCAACAATAGGGGGTGGAGTGTTGGCAGGCAATCTACTTCACTAGCGCTGGATATTGGTGATTCCTGTCTGTGTTCACTGGCCTGGGATCGTGTAAAGTGTATAACTTGTGCTGCCGCTGCAGGGTGTTGAGCGCGGATCTCTGATGTCTTGAATTCGAGTTCCCTAAGAAGTTGTACTGCAGTCTGGTCAGTTATTAAGTCACTGTTCTTAATTTTTAGCTTCGGCAGGAGTGGAGTTGTACTAGCCGACAAATGGTGCGCAAAGTCTCTTAGTGTGGTTCTAAATGTGGACATTTAATTTCCACTGACTTTTCACTATGGGGCGGATGGGGGTGGGTGTGATAATACAAACTCCTATGTAACAGAAAAAAAAGTGTGGGACGTAATATGGGATTTAAAAAAATTCTTCCCAGTCTCGCTTGGCTGTATGCGGTACGATAGGGGTCGTTTCTACTACGAGGGCTCGTTGTGTGAGTCCCACCCTTACTGTGCGTAGTAGAGGCGCCTCCACCAAATTGTTTTAGATCCCTTAGTTGGGGTGGTTAGGTCTAAAACAATAGTGTTAGTGTACTGATTTGGAAGGTGATTCCTTGAGAGGGCAGCTTACCGTAGCTGGGTAAGCTCACCAGTGTAGAGTGTTGTATGATGTTTAAATGATAGGGGGTGCTCCTATGAAGACGTAAGCGTCGATTAGGGGATGATCCTTTGAGACAGGTTAATGCACTGGGCTCCCAGCTGGTCGAAAGGAATTATATAACAATCCTGCTTGTGTCAGCTATGCTGGCGGCTTGCAGCCAGCGGTCGCGTGTGAGAGACACAATAGAACTTGAGCCGGCGATTACAGGCTACTGTTGTCACGCTTACTCGTGACGAGAGTCGGGAAGGGTGTTGGGATGTGAAGAGGCGTGTAATTACGAATACAAGGTGTAGTTTACTGACCAAGTATTTATTGGTCAGTGATGTATGAAATTGTATGTCCCTTGTAGGGAAGTGTGAACAATAGTGCAAATTAGGTGTACAAGTTTGTGGGGTAGGTTTTACAGATTATAGGATATCTGAACACTGCTGACTCACCTGATGATAACAGCTAGGGCCTCCGGCTGACACACTGTATGACTGATAATCGAGAGAGAGTGTGTCCTCATTAAGGCCTTCCTCTTATAGGCTTTGGTGTTGCTTCGTCTGCATTCCATCGATGTAGGTGTCCTAGTTAGTTATAGTGTATATGTTTATAGTGTGATGCAAGTGTTTGGCAAGCCTTCCAAGCTGGTCGGCCGCCCTAGCTGTGTAAAAGATACTGTTCTGGACTTATGATGTTTGCCAGTTAGGGATGGTTTTAATAGATGGTGGAGGGTGGCTTCCAGGGGGTGCAACCCCCTGGGGGCCTGTACACACCTATTATTCCGGGGAAGTTAGCCCTAGAAATAATAAAATATTCACGTTCCACAGTATAATAGATAACACTGGAGTACGCACTATGTATATATATACACGTTATCAAGGAGAGCTGACAGTTAACAATCCTCAGAAAGAACAATTATTTACCTGGATAGGACAGCGAAATCATTCCTGATAGTGGGTAACTCATCATTATTAGGGAAGTTGATAAATCTCCTCCTCAAACTATTGATGGTAGTCACAACACGATCTACTGTCCGGCACACAGTCGCTGCGTTGACATTTATAGTATCGCCATTCATAGTATAAAATGCACCGGTTGCCAAAAATCGTAATGTCAGAAGGAGCTGTAGGGTGACAGGTAATGGGCAACCCTGGTGTCGTGCTCGAGAAAATCTCCCACGTCACGCAACAAGTCTCTCACAGTTTCTTTTAGAAAGCGAAATCTTATTTTAAACTGTGCATCTCCGTACATTTCAAAAGGATTGCTCCGATCTCGCAGCATCCGACGTACAGGAGGCCGTCTGACTAACAATTCTCTCCTGAACCGTCTCAACATAGCGATATAACAATGTGGTGTTTGAAGCCATATTTTCAGTGTTGCCTTAGTAAACAAGAGTTTAGTGCTTTTCAGTCGGTCAACACGAATGTACCCAAAAGAGATGGGTTATGCCCTAATCCTGAAATAAATTACATGAGATTAATAAAACACATCTCTTTTGGGTACATTCCTGTTGACCGACTGAAAAGCACTAAACTCTTATAGCGATATAATTTACATGCTCCATAGTAAACAACCACCAGCTGAGATTCGCTCCTACATTTGGGGTTAAACAGTGTTCTCGGCAGTGTTTAAACATGGATCCTTAAACGCCGACTTTAGACGATGTCTAAGTGATAAATAACGTCTTCGCAATGCGGAAGCCATATTTAGACATTGTTTAACCTTAAACAGCGTCTAAATACCGTCTCTGCAATCGGCCCGGGATGTTTATACTCACTAATTTGAGAAGATTTCTCTGTACTCGTGTAAAGAAGTTTAGTCTTACCTAAACTGAACCCTTGCTTAAGTAATACTGTTCATTTTCGAGCCTCACCAAATTTATAAGTGCAAATGAAAAGTATACAATACTATACAATACTAGATATTTGTATAAAATACTATCCAAGGCCTGGTGTAGAATGTAGATATTTGTTTTCCGGTTGATAACGTGGTAATTTATAATCCTCAATACATTTAGGTGTTAGAAAGCCATTTTTGAAAGCCTTCGTCTGGAGCATGGCACTATATGGAAGTAAAACTTGGACTATTGGTGCAGCAGAAATTAGGAATATTGAAGCGTTTGAAATGTGGTGTTTCAGGAGAATGAAGAAGATCAGATGGGTAGATAGGGCAACAAATGAAGAGGTATTAAGACGAGTGGGGGAGGAGAGATGTTTCTGGAGACTGCTAATGAAGAGAAGAGATAGGTTGGTAGGACACGTTTTAAGACACCCGGGAATAGCATGCTTAGTTATGGAAGGAAGGGTCGAGGACAAGAACTGTAGGGGTAGACCAAGGTTAGAAAATGTTAAACAGATTGCCTCGGATGTAGGGTGTGGTAGCTAAGTAGAGATGAAACGATTAGCTCAGGACAGGAAGGAATGGAAGGCTGCATCAAACCAGTCAAAAGGCTGAAGACTCAAACAACAACAACAACAACAACGAGCATCAAGCATACAACAGAGATATATTATTATGTGCTTACTGGTGAACCCTTCTTAGAACAGCTATGAATGAGGATGCTCTTGCCAGCTACTGGCGCCTTTAGTGAATTTTTGGACGAGCTACAAGCTAAGCGTCACCCTATTTGGGAGGACTCTTTTGCAACAGAAGCTATGACAAATTCTGGGTGGAAAGGCCCCGACTATGAGCTCCGCCATACCTGGACACGCTTTGCAGTAATTTGTTTCCACTTTAGAGTGTGTGAGACAAAAGCTTTCCATGTCCCAGACGAAGAGAGCATCTGTCGGTTGTGTGGTGGACTGTGTGACAGATATCACGCAATGAGATGTCGCTGAAGGACTTGTGTGGCGACCAGGATTTGTAATCTCGAGAGGAATTATTCCATTGTATTTTCTGTGTATTGCTATGGCAATTGGCTGCATTAAATGTTTATTATGTCTCCAGTGTCAACAGGTTTTATTGGGTAAAAATATCCTGAATGAAAACTGAACTCTGTGGTCGCACATTTACTGCACGCGATCTAACACTGGAATATAACTCATTTAGGAAATGCTTGTTTGTACTTAGTGAGTGCAA
The DNA here is from genome assembly GCA_946902985.2 of Meconema thalassinum. NCBI lineage: Eukaryota > Metazoa > Arthropoda > Insecta > Orthoptera > Tettigoniidae > Meconema > Meconema thalassinum. The sequence continues at coordinate 1,027,970,417 of OX336388.2, forward strand.
ATGTTACCCATGCATTAAGCCAATACCCAAGTGGTGCGACAGGGTTCAATACATACAGCTAACTACACACATCAAAAAAAGTTTTGCATCACCTCGGTTCCCAGATCTCCGGCATATAGACGTTGACTGTGTATATTGTATCCAAGATACAGTCCCTTTGACTGTTCATAGATGTCACTAAAACTGCTCAAAGATGTAAACAACCATGCATGAGCAGGGCCTATTAGACGGAGGGGGTACGACAGCCGATCAGTTCCAGTCATTCCACCAGGACGAAGGTACGCTGCTCATGTTGTCTGTAGTTCTACCATGCCTAGAAGGTCAATACCGCAGTTCGATCGCGTCCGCATTGTTACTTTGTGTCAAGAAGGGCTCTCAACAAGGGAAGTTTCCAGGCGTCTCAGAGTGAACCAAAGCGATGTTGTTCGGACATGGAGGAGGTACAGGAACTGTCGATGACAGGCCTCGCTCAGGCCGCCCAAGGGCTACTACTGTAGTGGATGACCGCTACTTACGGATTGCCGCTCGGAGGAACCCTGACAGCAATGCCACCATGTTGAATAATGCGTTTCGTTCAGCCACAGGACGTCGTGTTTCAACTCAAACTGTGCGCAATAGGCTGCATGATGCGCAACTTCACTCCCGACGTCCATGGCGAGGTCCAGCTTTGCAACCCCGACACCATGCAGCGCGGTACAGATGGGCCCAACAACATGCTGAATGGACCCCACGGAATTGGCATCACGTTCTCTTCACCGATGAGTGTCGCATATGCCTTCAACCAGACAATCGTCGGAGACGTGTTTGGAGGCACCCTGGTCAGGCTGAACGTCTTAGACACACTGTCCAGCGAGTGCAGCAAGGTGGTGGTTCCCTGATGTTTTGGGGTGACATTATGTGGGGCCGACGTACGCCACTGGTGGTCATGGAAGGCTCCGAAACGGCTTTACGATACCTGAATGACATCCTCCGACCCATAGTGCAACCATATCGGCAGAATATTGGAGAGGCATTTGTCTTCATGGACGACAATTCTCGACCTCATCGTGCACATCTTGTGAATGCGTTCCTTCAAGATAACGACATCGCTCGACTACAGTGGCCAGCATGTTCGCCAGACATGAACCCTATCGAACATGCCTGGGATATGTTGAAAAGGGCTGTTTATGGACGTCTTGACCCACCAACCACTCTGAGAGATTTACGCCGAATTGTCGTTGAGGAGTGGGACAATTTGGACCAACAGTGTCTTGATGAACTTGTGGATAGTATGCCACGGCGAATACAGGCATGCATCAATGCAAGAGGACGTGCTACTGGGTATTAGAGGTAGTGGTGTGTACTGCAATCTGGACCACAAATGCTGAAAGTCTAGCTGTATGATGGTACAACATGCAATGTGTGGGTCTCATGAGCAATAAAACGAGCTGAAATGTTGTTTGTGTTGATCTCTATTCCCTTTGTATTTAACGGTTCCGGAACTCTTGGAACCGAGGTGATGCAAAACTTTTTTTGATGTGTGTACTTGGTTTAGAGAATATTTGAAGGTATTGTTCCTACTCGTTCCTCAACATTACGGCAATTGAAACAACTAAATTAACATCCAAATAGTACAATAAAGGAAGAAGGATGGCCAAAAATGGGTGTTAATTTTTACTGCAATCACTAAGTGATTTTGTTCTTTTAGGGCATGTCGTAATATGATACTTGGTACATCTTTCATCGCATAGTACACATACACATTTGTCACTCTGTCTATGGTATGATTTGGGTAACCAAATCTTATGATGGAAGCCATGAATGGTGAGCCTATTTAATATATGTCTTTGTTCTCATGGCGCCCGCAGGGGGGGGGGGGAGGGGGAGGGGAGAGGGAGGGGGAGGGGGAGGGGGAGGGGAAGGGGGCAAGTAGGAGCCGTACACCCGGCCCCTGGACTGCCGAGAATATTTCGATTGTTCATTGTCACGCCAGTTTATTTCATGAATTGAAGTTACTGATAGTTAACTGATTTAGATGTAGGGATAATTCCACAGTTTTATTTAACCATAGAGATAATGTACCCAACGGTTTCAGAGGAGCCAAATAATGAATATCATGAAGCATGTAAGAAATGAAACGAAAATTGCAGGGGGAGCGGGGAAGGACAGGTAGGTAATGAAATGAAAAATATTAGTTCCCCCCCCCCCCCCTGCAAAAAGTCCTGTGGGCGTACATGTTTGTTCTTGATTCTCGTTAGGTCCACGTTCGGTCCGTCATGTCGTCAGTGATATAGAAATCTGGGTCGATCTCTCTTCTCTTTGCTGTGCTATAGTTCGATAGGTTTGTAGACTGTCCTGTAGCTGGCAGTGGTATTTTCAGCCTGAGTTCCTCTATGTAGAAGGTTTCCTTCGCTAGCTCGTAAAGCGTACCAATCTTTTAGAGGCCATCTTTCCAACTCTCAGCAAATATTTTAAGAATCGTGACTTGACACACTATTCTTTCTAAATCGCTAATGCTTTCTATAATAGATGATATGTATTTGCATTCACGGCCAGTGAATTAAAACTCAGCCATTTATCTAGGTTTGTGCCGTGTCTTGTGTGGGGTTTTGCCTAGGACACCAATCTGGCTCATCAGCGGGCTCTTGATGTCTCCACCTGGACCCCCACAAAAGTAGCGAACTGCGCGCTAGCTCCCTTCTATGAAGCGCACCTGCACCCTTTTACTGCGAGAACTAAACGCTCAAGCAGTCATAACTTCCCTATGAAGGCCAGCTTGGTGTCCTAGGGGAAACCCCACACAAGGCACGGCACAAACCTAGAAGAATTGCTGAGTTTTTGCTTTCTATAATGTTTACTACTTGACGCAGGTTTGATGGTTCCCCTTGTCTTGTTGCAGGTTGCTACGGACTGGGGGTGATAGACCCTGCTCTGTACCGGGGAGCTCTGGACCTTGAGGAAGACCTACAGTTTCCTGAAGGCCACCTCGGTCGACTCTGGTTCTCCTTGCGCTATGAGCCGGCCACTGAGAAGTTGCTGGTATCCTTACTCAAGGCCAAGAACCTACCAAGTCGCACTGTAGGCACAGTCAATAGCTGTGATCCCTATGTCAGGTAAGGATCTAACTTTCTTATGAGCTTGAGGAAATTGTGGTCATCGGGCTGATGATTGGAGCCATGAATCAATAATATATGTCTATCTCCTGGTGTAGTGGCTAGCGTTCTTGGCTCTCTCCCTGGAGGTCCGGGTTATATTCCCGGCTCTGCCAACACATTTAATTTGGTAAAAAGATGGTAAATTGGCTTTCGCCTAGCAGAATTGCCGAGTTTTAAATTTAACTTGGTCTGAGGGCTGGAACGGGATACATTCAACCTCGTGAGGCAAAACTGAGCAGAGATGGGATCAATTTTCACCTCACCAATCGTGGAAGTGGTTCTCCGTGGTTTCCCACTTCTACTCCAGGGAAATGCCGGCGTGGTTCCTAACTTAATGTCATGGCAGTTTCCTTACCAATACTTGCCTGCATTACAAATACACACACTAATACATCCATCACAATCAGAAAAAAATCCACTCTCACCAAAGTACACGTGGATAAATGACCACAAAGTCCAGCCCCTGAAATGAAACAACAACTCAATAACATCTCCATTCGTCAACATCTGTTGTGCCCTTGGGATGTCAATGATAGAAATGACGAATATTGCCAAATCCACTGTTAAGGGACGTGGCGTAATGCTTCAGTGGCTAAGCTGCTTGCCTCTCTCCATGGCAGACCGGGTTCGAGTCCCGGTCGATGCATGTGAGATTTCCGAAGTGAAATATCACGTCCTGTGTTTTGGATTCCACGTACAATTGGAGGTATCATAACTCAAGTTAGCGAGATTAACGGACACGTAAAACTACAAGCTTCCTTCCTTTTATTATGGGATCTGTAACCCTTGTAACACCATCTCCATAGAGGGGCGGATGACCTCACTGTTCCGCACCTTTAAACAACTATACCTAACTAAGTAACTAACCAACCATATATATAGCTTTCTAATATAATCTTCTAATATACTATCATGGACTACTTGGTAGACATTTCCAAAAACAGGTAGACCTATTTTTCATAATATCCAGATTTGGAGTAGGCTATTTAAATTGTCGTTTACGAGTCTGCATTGAACTAAATTTTCTATTTTAACAATTATATTTTATTAGTTGGTTGGTTGGTTGGTTTAGGGCCTGCGACAACGTGGTCATGCAGCCCCGTGTACTTTGGAAGTGTGTAGAATCTGTCTGATAACCGGTGTTAATTGTGATGACTGTAATAGTGTGTGCTATCTGTTTTTACTTCAAGTAAGAACTCCAAACGTTAATTTCAAGTAGTTCCTACTTTCGCTACCAAATGCTACCGTCCACGACACCTAACTGACAACTTCGCTACTACTATATGTCATTGCAACCAGCGCCCGGTGACGAACGTTAGAACTTTAGAGCATTAATCTAACCTAACCTACAAATTTTGGCTTCACACAAGTGTAGTTAGTGGAAGGTTCTTTTCCATGCCATAAATCTATGACATGGGACCATCGGCTTTACTTTTCCTCCGAAGGAAGGCATACTGAGGGATTTTAACGCTCTTAAAACAACCGACGACTTCAGCCGGGTTTGAACCCACGACCATGGGCATAGAAGCTCAGCATGCTACCAACTACGCCACCGAAGCCACCAATTATATTTTCTAAAAGGTCATCTTTTTTAAAATGTATTGTTTTAATTACGTTTTACGTTTTTTATGTAAAACTAGCAGTAGTACCCGGCTTCGCCCGGTGGAATGATGATAATGTTTTAAGGTCTCCTTAGAAATATAATGGACTTAAAATCTAAGTCATTTGCCCCCAAAGACAATGAGGGAGTAATATCTAGGTCATTTGCCCTTTTGATAAGTATGATAATAAAAACTACTGTTGAATTGACACGTCAAACTTACAAACTACCGTAATAGAAATACATATTTCAAAATTCACAGGCGTGGAAGACTTATTGTGTGTGGTGATTAATGGTGTAATGGGCGTAACATCTACTGTAGGTCATTTGCTCTTATGATGAGGATGATAAGGGAAACTACTACCGGTATTGAATTGACACTTCAACGTATAATGTACACAATGTACTGTAATAAAAATAACTATATGGTGGCTTCGGTGGCGTATTTGGTAGCATGCTGAGCTTCTATGCCCAAGATAGCGGGTTCAAACCCGGCCGAAGCCTTCGGATATTTTAAGAGCGTTAAAAATCAGTCAGTATGCCTTTCTTCGGAGGGGAAGTAAAGCCGGCGGTCCCATGTCAGATTTATGGCATGTTATTGAACCTTCCACTAATTACACCTGTGTGAAGCTAAATTGGATAGGTAAACAACGCTCATAGATGTCTACGTCCGTTGCCAAGAGCCGACTGCAGTGGCGTCTAGTAGCTAAGTTCCGAACTTGGCCTAGTAGTCGTTGACGGTGGCGCTTGGCGGCAAAAGTACGAACTATTTGAAGAATTCTAAGTTGCAGTTTGTACTTAAATTAAAAAACAGATAACACACACTAATACAGTCATCACAATTAACACCGGTTATCAGGACAGATTCTACACACACGCAAAGTACACGGGGCTACATGACCGCGTTGTCGCAGCCCCTAAACTTAAGAACCAACCAACCAAAAATAAATATTTTAAAAATCACAGTCGAGAAAGACTTTATGCGGCGGTGATTATAGGTATGATGCGCGTAACATCTAGGTCATTTGCACTTATGATGATAATAATAAGGTAATGAAAAAATGACTACTAAACGAACTTGGTGTTATTTTAAAACTGATATAGGTAATTCAGGTGTCTAGCTTCGATGTCTTCCAAAGTCTCAACCTTATTTTCTGGCTTAGGCCTGTACTGGATGCGTCTAGTGAAAGAGCGTACTGCTCGGCAAAGACAAAGAATAAAGGTCCAAGCTGCACGAACCTGAGATGATCGCAGATGATGACGAAATATGATGATACACGTTCGGGGTTCCCCGTCCTATACAGATTGACCGGGAATCACTCACTGTTTCGCAACGGCCCTGTGCTGGCATCAGCATAGACAGCAGGAGATAACACGGCGGGCTCTGGAAAGTACTTTCGAGTCACCTCACGATGAATCAGCAAGCTATTCTCACATCTGACCCCCCCCAGGGTCTCACAACTTGTGGGACGTGGGTTGGTGACCACGGAACCCCAGCTGAGTCTGGCATCGCTTCTACTTCCTGGTGCCGGGCTCATTTCAGTTCTCTTTCCTGTCGGCCTCCCTTGGTCAACTCTTGTTCTCTTCCGACCCAGACTGTATTAGGGTATCCGAGGGCTAGGGAGTCTTTCAATTTCCCGCCTTAATTGGCTTTGTCTCATCTTTCCTGATACCCTCATTCTTCGAGGGGTCTGCCTTCTTTTCCTTTTCATAATATCTCCTGTCTTCTGCTCAAGGCCCTCAAAGAGGCAGGGTGTGTGTAGACCCACCACTTCTGGTACACCCTCAAGGGCTCATGACTGGTGAGTTAGGAAGCTGGCAACCCCGAGGAATTCCTGAGCTACATGCAGGGAATGAAGTGGTATGTCAGAAATTTCAAGTGGACAGTGTTACGCATCGGGTTCCAAAGGGTAAGTATACACACTTTGTTTTCGATCGGTGAACGATGTAGATTTGTACCAAAAGGCCTTAATGCGGGAAATGGAGTGGTCTGTCCGAAATTTCGAGTGGACAGTGTTACTCGTCGAGTTCCAAACGGTAATTATGTAAAATCTGGTTGAGATCGGTGAAACGGTGTAGTTTTGTGCCAAGGGCCAAAATGCAGGGAATGGAGTGGCCTGTCCAAATTTTAAAGTGGACAGTGTTACTCATCGGGTTCCAAAGGGTAAGTATACACATTTTGTTTTCGATCGGTGAACGATGTAGAATTGTGCCAAAGGGCCTAAATGCGTGTAATGGAGTGGTCTGTCCGAAATTTCGAGTGAACAGTGTTACTCGTCGAGTTCCAAAGGGTAATTATGTAAAATCTGGTTGAGATCGGTGAAACGGTGTAGTTTTCTGCCAAAGGGCCAAAAAGCAGGGAATAGTGTGGTCTGTCCGAAATTTAAAGTGAACAGTGTTACTTGTCGGGTTCTACGGGTAAGTATATAAAATTGGAGTCAGATCGGTGAAACGGTGTAGATTTGTGCCAAACAGCCTAAATGCATGGGATGGAGTAGCCTCTCCGCAATTTCAAGCAGACAGTGTTAGTCGCAGTGTTCCAAAGGGTAAATATACAAATTTTGGTTGAGATCGTTGAAACGGTGTAGATTTGGGACAAAGGGCCTAAATGCAGGGAATGGAGTGGTCTGTCCGCAATTTCAAGCAGACAGTGTTACTCGCTGGGTACCAAAGGGTAAGTTTACGAATATTGGTTCTGATCGGTGAAACGGTGTAGATTTGTGCCAAAGTGCCTAAATGCAGGGAATGGGGTGGTCTGTCCGAAATTTTAAGTGGACAGTGTTACTCGCAGGGTTCCAAAGGGTAAGTATACAAAGTTTGGTTCAGATCGGTGAAACGGTGTAGATTTGTGCCAAAGGGCCTAAATGCATGGGATAGAGTAGCCTCTCCGCAATTTCAAGCAGACAGTGTTAGTCGCAGTGTTCCAAAGGGTAAATATACAAATTTTGGTTGAGATCGGTGGAACGGTGTGATTTGGGCCAAAGGGCCTAAATGCAGGGAATGGAGTGGTCTGTCCGCAATTTCAAGCAGACAGTGTTACTCGCAGGGTTCCAAAGGGTAAGTATACACATTTTGGTTCAGATCGGTGAAACGGTGTAGATTTGTGCAAAAAGGGCCTAAATGCAGGGAATGGCGTGGTCTGTCCGAAATTTCAAGCAGACAGTGTTAGTCGCAGTGTTCCATAGGGTAAATATACAAATTTTGGTTGAGATCGGTGAAACGGTATAGATTTGGGCCAAAGGGCTTAAATGCAGGGAATGGAGTGGTCTGTCCGCAATTTCAAGCAGACAGTGTTACTCGCAGGGCACCTAAGGGTAAGAATACGAATTTTGGTTCTGATCAGTGAAACGGTGTAGATTTGGACCAAAGGGCCTAAATGCAGGGAATGGGGTGGTCTGTCCGAAATTTTAAGTGGTCAGTGGTACTCGGAGGGTTCCAAAGGGTAAATATACAAATTTTGGTTGAGATCGGTGAAACGGTGTGGATTTGGACCAAAGGGCCTAAATGCAGGGAATGGGGTGGTCTGTCCGAAATTTCAAGTGGACAGTGTTACTCGCAGGGTTCCAAAGGTTAAATATACAACTTTTGGTTCAGATCGGTGAAACAGTGTAGATTTGTGCAAAAGGGCCTAAATGCAGTGCATGGGGTGGTCTGTCCGAAATTTAATGTTGACGCGGTTACCCGCAGGGTTCCAAAGGGTAAGTATACAAATTTTGGTTCAGATCGGTGAAACGGTGTAGATTTGTATACATAACAGACAGACAGACAGACAGACAGACTTTGTGCTTTATATATATAGACTTCCCGGCTCTCCCAAGAAATATAATTCTAGTCTGAAGACTAGAACGGGATATATTTTGCCTCGAGAGGAAGAACTGAGAAGAGGTGGGTTTGATTCCCACGCCAATCATCCTGGAGGTTGTTTTCCGTGGTTTCCCACCTCTGCTCCAGGAAAATGCCAGGATGGTACCGTACCTAACTTAAGGTCACGTTCGTATCCTACCCAATCCCCCGCCTCCTTTACAAATACACATGCTAATACAGCCAAAACAATAACACAAGCATTGGACAAATTACAGTTTTATTAAAGTGCACGTTGAGGATATAACATGAAACAAAAAAGGAATACGAAAAAAATGTGAGGTTATGCAGCTGTGATTGGTAGAGACTCCCGATATTCTAATATTGGATTTGTCATGAGATAATTACTTAGCAACATGATTGTACCCAATTGTATTGAGTGTTATGCCCTAGCTCGGAAAAACATTACATGAGATTAATAATTTTACTTAGATGACCAGTTTCGATCGTCAAGCGATCATCCCTTACACTCAGGCTGTTAAGCCTATGCCTACATAAACAGTATGTGGGTGAAGATATTTACAATATGTCTTCTTCTTTCGGTAAATCTGTATCCAATATATCTAGGAATCACTCTGGATCGGTCCTTGACTTTCAAACAACAGTGCATCAAGTTATCTATGAAACTTGACTCCAGGGTGAATCTGCTCCGCAAGATTGTCGGTAGTAGTTGGGGTGCGGACGCCAACACTTTACGCTTGGGGACAGCGTCCACACAAAAAAAAGATTGACGTGCAGCTTAATGAAGCCATGAGAGTTATCACTGGGACTGTCAGATCTACTCCCATTCAGTGGTTACCTGTCCTAACTAATATTTCTCCGCAAGATCTAAGGAGGACAGCATCTAAGGTAAAGTTGCTCAAGAAGATCACATCTCAGAAGAACTCTCCCTTGTACAATGCCCTACGAGATCCACCAACAACTCGTCTGAAATCACGCAAGCAACTCTGGGTTGGTTTGAAAAGTATCAGTTCTTTCAACGCGACCTCCAAATGGCGACAGCGCTGGCAAGAGCATCCACCCAACAATGCTTATCTGGTTCAAGATCCGTCAAGGAAGGTTGAGGGATTCCATCTACCACGACAAACATGGTCGAAGCTGCACCGCATTAGGACAGGTCAAGGGAGGTGTGGTCACACCTTGAAGAAGTGGAGTTTCGGTTCATCTGCAGATTGCGACTGTGGAGCGGAAGACCCGACGATGGACCATATTGTTAAGGAGTGCCCCCTTCGAGCATTTGACGGTGATTTGAGGACTCTACACCATGTGACTCCGAGTGCTCAGGACTGGTTGTCAAGTTTGGACATTTCCATTTGAATATATTTTAATATTTTGTATACATCTAAAACCTTACGATATTATATACTGTATATAGCAAATCTGTCCGCAGACAGGTTTCTACTGAACGTCCTCCATTTCTCTCTGTCCTGAGCATCTTCTTTTATTTGCTTGTAACTTCTTCCCCTCTTCACATATGTTAACATTCCAAACCTTTTTCTTCCTCTTCCTATTTTTCCTTCTAATTTACCTTCCATGATTCTTTGTAGTAGACAATTCCTACGTAGTATGTGACCCTTCCAAGATTTTTAGCCTACTTTTCTCATTTTGCGAAAATTAGGAAAAGGTAGACTTATGAGATCGATCCAGGCAAATGTGTGTCTGTCTGTCCTTCTGTTCTTCTGTTCTTCTGTCTGTGTGTGTGTGTGTCGTCATCCCCCCCTGTCAACTCCTAAACAGATGCAGCTATCGAAACCAAATTTTGTCAGATCTATACCTGAATATCTCACGGCCATATTTGAAATTGACGTCAGTGCTACCAACTGCTGAAAAATCGCAATTGAAATTTGAGCTCTATGCTGGATATCTCAGAAGTTATGCATGCGAACTACTCCAAAATTCACACACCATATAGATAATAACATTCCAGATTAATTTTCAGAAGTCAATACATGCCAGTGTTTTCAGCATGATTCTAAGCCTGCCGATAGTTCTATACTATCCATTGGATTTCAACCACATTTCGTACTATGTACTATGTACTATGTGTACTACAACAGATATAACTGTGCGTATTCTAAAGAGCCGCCAGGGTTGCCAGATGTTAATAAATGCTCTCTCTCTCTATGTTTTTACCCTAACATCAATATATCAGAAAGTAAGCAAGCCATCGACTCTAAACTTTGCACACGTATAGTACCTGACATTCTAGATTAATTTGGAGTAACTAATATACCGCAGTGCTGTCAACATAATTCTAAGCTTTCTGATAGTTTCAATTTTAATTACATGTAACTTCTATGCTAACAAATGGATTTTACCCAAAATTGCCACTATAGCTCGTAATATATCCGATTAATTCTGAGCATCACATACATGACGTTGTTCCCAACGTGATTTTACGCGCACTGATAAATCCAATATCAAACAAGATGTGACGTCCATACTATCTATTAGACTTCAACCAAATTTTGTATGTGCATTCTATATCTTAAGAGATGGAACGAAGAATATATTCAGATTCACCAGAGCTGCCAACTGTAGTAAGTGACTCTATTAGGCTACACTGTTTCAGGTGTATTTCAAACTGCAGTACTTAGAAATGTTAGTATTACCAACTTGATTTTGTAATTATTCTAGATAGGTATATATAGATTGGCATGAATCTTAAATTTTAAGAAAAGTAGGCTCTTTAGTTCTTCACGGAACTACTTGTTTCCTCTTCTGTATCATCCTCTCTTCTCCTTCCCTTCTTAGCAGCTCCTCATTTCTCATTCTATCGGCACATTTCACTTTCTCCTTTCTTCTCCATAACCACATTACAAAACTTTCTAAATACTTTTGTTCTTTCTGTCTGTCTGACTGTCCATGTTTCCGAACCATAAGACACCACACCCCACACAAAACACTATGCCAACCCCTTCCTAAGTATGATCGGTATGCTTCTGGCTGTTAATAAACCTTCCACTGTCCCGAAAGCTACACTTATTTAGTTGCAGAAGTTTATTGTAAACTTGCGCAATTTGTAAAGATTGTTAGTGTTGTGTGTTTTTATTATGATGCTGTTGGTAGATATTTCAGTGTGGACAGTGTTAGCGATAGCAGCTGCGCAATAATGGATACCACATCGCTCAAATGACTAGCCAAGTTATTTAATAAATTCCAAATTACAAATACTAATCTGACCATTTACTAACCATTACACTAAACACCCATAAAAACCCATGAGATGTGTGAGTTTGTTTGGCTGGATCACAAATGACAACTGAACGTACTTCTTTCTTAGGAGCTGAACATGAAGAAACAAGCATTTATCATGGATAGTAAAGAGAGAAGTTTAGGGGCTTTCCAAATATGAATTATATATTACCCATTATGCCATATCGAGACCAGTGATTTACGTTCGGCTTCATATTGAAAGACGCGATAACGCAGTCTTGAACTCACAGAAATACTGCACCATTTCCGATGATGAATAAACCGTAATATCTTCTGATTTCTCCTATTTAAATCAAACTGTCACCATTTTTGTCAGATCAGGTGCCTGCATATCAAATCTGCTCCTTATGAGGGTCGTTAATCATCTTAAGAGCGGAGAGAGAAGGTACAGTAGATTCGCTGCATTGAGCGAGGTTAAGACCGTGTGTGGGTGGAGAGGTTATCAAACTGTGGCACACCAGCTGCACTAGTCTAATGTGCTCTCAGAACGAGACCAGTGACTAACGTTCAGCGTTATAACGTGATAACAGCGGCCATGAACCCACAGAAATATTGCACCATTTCCAATGGTGAATACATCGCCTTATGCGGCCAAGGGGTGCCAAACGTTCTTGGCTCAATTTCAGAAACTTTCAAGAAATGTTAATATTGTCTGAGAAGCAATAAAACAAACTCAAAAGAGGATAAAGTTATTAATAATGATGGATTCGATTCCCGCATCAGAGATCCTATTAGACAGGGATGACTATCTGAAGACGACTCATCATAATCGAGTAAACCATCACACAATCGTCATGTATTATATTCCAAGTGTTTTTTAGTAGAAGATTATAGTAGTCTGGAGTATTTATGTTTTCTTTACCGAATTCAATCTGCTAATGAACATTGTTCATTTAATTAAAAAAATAGACTGAGCAGATATTCGTGTAAGACCTACTCTTGAGGTGGATAAGAAATATTTTTGCACAGGTCTAAGATCTTCATTAAATACATTTTTGTTTGACCAGAGTCATTTTGCCCTATGTATAATATTCATCTTCAATGTCTTTCCCGTCGCTAGGAATTTCTCCGTGTTTAAATACCGGTATGTTTGTTCTCCTCCCTTCATTTCGTGTCTCTCACCGTCATATACAGTATCTGAAACCCACCAACATATCTTGACTCTGATCACTATCCTATAATAGTACATAATGCAACGGGTCTATAATGGCAATAATTAAGACACGAGTATGTTTATAAAACGAGCTTAGCGAGTTTTATAATTTCCATACGAGTGTCTTAATTACCATTATAGGCGAGTTGCATACGACTGTTTACGGTCGACGATAATTATAACTTTACTAGCTGATTTACCCGGCGTTGCCCGGGAGGTGTATTTACTTGTTATAGAAAGATGCATGCCAATATATTTCACAAAGTATATTCACTTTGCCTCTAAGTGAGTTTAAAACATAGTTATCCAGGGCTCTGAAGTTAATCAAGTGCAATATTAACTCACTGTAAATCTAGGCGAAAAGTACTGTGGAGTACATTAACGTAGTAGAGAATGCATTAATAACAAAAAAAAGGACTGTATATGCACATTTCTCAAGGATCTAGTCTGACAATTACAGTACTTCCTGATAGTCTTTATTTTTGTTGTAATGGGTGTAACTTAGACGTTTTGTTCACATAGAGCTCTTTAATTTTTAAATTATTGCATCCACTTTTTTGAAAGGAAACAATATTTAAATTATTCAATGTTTGGAATATAAAGTCATCATTCTGGAGTCAAATATACTTACTATTTTTAACCCCGCACAAATGGTGTGATTAATGAGAAATGGCTTATTCATGTACATAAGTCAGTGTGTAGGCTACTATAGCTGCATATTAGGGAACAGTATTGCTGTATTTCCATGCCTATTATCTCATATTGGGCGGCTTTGGTGGCGTATTTGGTAGCATGCTGAGTTTCTATACCTAAGGTCGCGGGTTGAAACCCGGCCAAAGCCATCGGATTTTTGAAGAGCGTTAAAAATCCCTCAGTATGCCTTCCTTCGGAGGGGAAGTAAAGCCAGTGGGCCCATGTTATAGACTTATGTGGTGTAAAAGAACCTTCCATTAACTACACTCGTGTGAAGGTAAAATTTGTAGTTTAAAATTGATTAACGCTATTAAGTTCCAACGTTCACCGTCAGGTTGTGGTAGCGGTGGTACCTTTTAACCAAGTTTGCAGCTAGGTGTCGTTGACGGTAGCATTTGGTAGCAAAAGTAGGAACTACTTAAAACTGACTATCTGTAGTCCTTACCTGAATTACATATAAAACACAATAATACAGCCATCACAATTAACACTGGTTATCAGGCAGATTCTACACACATCCAAAGTACACGGGGCTGCATGACCGCGTTGTCTCAGCCCCTAAACAAACAGAGGAGCCATCCAACCTATCTCACCTAGTTAAAGTAAATGTGACAACGTATAATCCCAGTTTAATGTTAAATACGATGCATTGATTGAGAACACATTGGGCTTCTTTAGCCCCTAGAATATTTCGTAAGATAAGAAATATATTCTCTAAATCCATACCGTAATGATCACTAAAATGCTATAGCGGAGTTCAGGGAATTCGTGATAACTACACCATTACACAATATCATTCGTCAGTAAGCACTAAAATGGCTAAGACATAGGAAATCAGCAAAATGTGGGATGAACACCCATTTTATTTGAAGAAATAATAGATCATATATATGTACAAAGAACAGCACTCGTTTGTCAATAACCCAAGTGTTGTCATGGCTACCGCTAGCCTTAGTCAACACTTTATTTATATCCTCTTTGGTCAACACTAATATCTTTGGATTGTCTCTGTCCATTGCGGTACCTGGTGTCATTCTGTGTTACCACTGCCACATCAGTTCTAGTGGCAAATTGTGTTACTACCGCCGTAGCTATTGTTTGGTCCTTATCATCCAAAATCTAATCACAAAGAAAATAATGCTACTTTAAGAATAATCTGCAATAGTATGTCGAATGCAGGGTTTGCCAATGTATTTCTTTTTTAATTTCATTTCCCTATTACGACCCCTGTTGATAAAATAGATACGGTTTCAGATTTGTATTGCGTTCAGATTTCTAATGTTTTTTATCGTACTTTAGATAATAATAAATGGTGTGGCCACTGCCTGATGGATTGCATCCCTCCTGGCTGCTTTAAACTAACTGTCCATAAAAAGATATTACAGCATTGGTTTATGCGTACAACCTCGTCGTTTCCATATATAGGCGCTGTGTTCGCAGCTTTTTCAAGTCACTGTTACAGACATTTGTTTTGTATTGATGTTAATGGTGAAGTTGCGTTTTGTATTTTTTGATGGCGTATTGATGTGTGTGCTTTTGTAAATCAGAACAGGTCAAGTTTGAATGCCGAGGAATCTCATTTCATGAGTTACCATCGGACAATTCACTGGACTTATAAATACACACTAATACAGCCATCACAATAAGACGGGTTATCAGACAAATTCAACACACAGCCAAGTACACGGGGCTACATGAGCACGATGTTCCAAAGCCCCTAAATTAATCAACATCCCTTTCTTCGGCGGCCGGAGGCATTTCTTTTTCCTGTCTTTTATTTCCCTTATTTTTTTCTTTTCATATCGTCTAGTATGTAAGTTAAATTTAAATTATTTGGAAGTAGTTGTATTTTTTTAATCATCCCTATCGTATAATTACGGGAAAATGAGCTAGATATTTCGCTCCTTGAAAACAATCACCTCCACCACCATGTATGTTTCGCTTTCCTTTAAATTGAAAATTTGCCCGTAAATATGTGTTTAAATCAATATCATGTTTGCAACCGCATTGCCCACCAACAGCTGAAAGTGACCTTCTGCCAGCAAAGAGTTAAGCACAAATTCAGCCCTAGTATCTGGCATCACCTTGGACCGTTCCTCAACCTTCAAGGAACACTTGGAATACACAGGCCAAAAACTCAATTCGCGGAACAATATCATGAAGAAATTGGCTGGCACATCATGGGGTGCTGATGCAACTTCACTACGCACGACTGCCCTCTCCATGGTTTATCCTGTAGCAGAGTATTGTGCCCCAGTGTGACACCGTAGTGCTCATACTAAAAAGATCGATGTTCATCTGAATGAAAGTATGAGGGTCATAACAGGTACACTGAGATCCATCCCCAACTCCCTGGCTAAACACTATCAGTATCATATCACCTCCAGACCTAAGACGACAGGAAGCAACAGTACGTGAGTGGAGAAAGGTACATCAACAAAATCACCTACAGGATCTCCCAATTCATGAAGTGCTTAATGATCTTTCCTCCAGTCGTCTTAGATCAAGGAACGGAACCCAATATGGCATAACATACCTGACATTTTTTTTTTTTTTAGCGTATGGCTTTTAGTGCCGGGAGTGCCCGAGGACATGTTCGGCTCGCCAGTTTTGTAGCTGCTTCGAGACGGACACCCAATGGGTGAGCTACAAGTACCGTTGGGGAGGAAAGTTGGAAGGGAAGGGCGAGGAGTTGGAAGGTAGCGGCTGTGGCCTATAGTTAGGGACCAACCCCGGCATTTGCCTGGAAGGAAGATGGGAAACCACAGAAGACCATCTTCAAGGTTGCCGGCGGGGGGATTCGAACCTCCTCGCCTCCCGGATGTGAGCGACTGCCAACAGTCATGCCGCAACGACCTCGGCTAACTCACCCGGTATACCTGACATTAATTGCACGGAACAATGGTGCCAAAACTGGAAGTCTGCTCCTGTGAGACATCAAGGTATTCTAGATCCTACTATAAGACTTCCGGGATTTAACCTGAAGAGAAACCAGTGGGTAAAGTTAAATCGCCTAAGAACAGGTCACGCCAGATGTAACGCCATGCTACATAAATGGGGACTTCATGATTCTCCTGCCTGTGACTGCGGAGCTCCTCTTCTTCAAACCGTAGAGCATATTATTCAATAATGTCCGATGAGGAAGTATGCTGGCTCACCTCAAGATGTTATTTCTGCTGCATCTCCCTTCCTGGACTGGCGTCAACAACTGGACATCTCGTTGTGAATGCGAACGCAACCTATGTTCTTGTGATTTATATATTGTACATATGATTTACTTATTTATATATACATTTATTATATTGTAATTCATCTAGTTGCTAGCCATACGTTAAATAATAAATAATTATCATATTATCCATAATGTACAATTTTGAGCTTAAGCCGTGTTTTATTTAATCAGACTCGACGCGTTTCAAAAGAAACCATGTCTTTCTTCGTCGGGAATAAACGGAAATACGACTAAATTGTTGCTAAGGGAAAGCAACAAAGAAACTAAAAAAGGTGCCCTAAGATGGACGCCATTATAGCCCCATGTTAGGGACAACGAAAAGCTTGTGAATGCGAACGCAACCTATGTTCTTGTGATTTATATACTGTACATAATATTTACTTATTTATATATACATTTGTTATATTGTAATTCATCTAGTTGCTAGCCACACGATAAATAATAAATAAATATCATATTGTCCATAATGTAGAATTTTGAGCTTATGCCGTGTTTTATTTAATCAAACTCGACTCGTTTCGAAAGAAACTATGTCTTTCTTCATCAGGAATAAACGGAAATACGACTAAATTGTTACTAAGAGAAAGCAACGAAGAAACTAATAAAGGTGCCCTAAGATGGACGCCATTTTAGCCCCATGTTAGGGACAACGAAAAGCAGCAGTGTATTACTTTCTAAGGGTTCTGACAATAGGTAGCCAGGACACACTGAGAATGTAGCCGGTGTCGCGGTTGAAATTATCGGGGTGTTTACGTATTACAACCGCCTCCCTGATGATTCTGGGACGATATTGCTTTATACGGGCAAGAACATCCACTCCTTGGAACATGACATCATGGTCAGGTGTTAAAGCACGATCAGCAACAGCTGATTTATCAGGTTGAATGAGCCTGATACATCTATTATGTTCCTTAATGCGAGTACATATCGTTCTCGAAGTCTGCCCGATATAAGCCTTGCCACAAGTACAGGGACCTCTGTAGATACCCACTGCTGCTTTTCGTTGTCCCTAACATGGGGATATAATGGCGTCCATCTTAAGGCACCTTTTTTAGTTTCTTTGTTGCTTTATCTTAGCAACAATTTAGTCGTATTTCCATTTATTCCTGATAAAGACAAACATGGTTTCTTTCAAAACTCGTCGAGTTTGATTAAATAAAACACGGCATAAGCCCAAAATTCTACATTATCGATAGTGTCACGGGCCGTGAACGTCTAAATGATAAATATCATATTCTTTATGCTGATTGAATAACAAAAGAACTAACATAGTGCCATGTTTTCACGTTTTTTCAATCTCGATATTAAGCCTCAAAACTTAAAAACCCTTCGTATTGTATTTTTTTTCCTTTATACTGAAAATTTGCTTGTAAGTATGTGTCTGAATTAATAGCATATACTTTATGCTGATTGAATAACAAAAGAACTAACCTAGTGCCATGTTTTCGCGTTTTTTCGATCTCGATATTAAGCCTCCAAAGTTAAAAACCCTTCGTTTCAGGTATCGTCCCCTTAAAAAGCCGCGGAAGGTTGGCGCTGCAACCTAGTGGTGAATTAATATACAGTATATCCAGTACGCGTCTGAGTGTTGAATGGGCAGGCAGTTTAAAGCAGCCAGGAGGGATGCGATCCAGCTGGCAGTGAAAATGCCGCGGCGATCACAGTGGGTTGATGCTGCAACCTATCTTGTGCTCAATGGACAGGCAGTTTAAAGCAGCTTTGAGAGATGCGATCTAGCTGGCAGTGGGTGTAGCATGGTCTCTCACCGAAATAGATAGAAACTTGGTGGCCCCGTCTTAAGCTAGTGTTGCCATGGAGATGGCCAGCCTTGCCATTATTTTATCAGTATATTTTCTGACTTTATTTGCCTTTGCTCGAGTGCAAAAAGGCTGAAATCAGAAGAATGAGAAAGACTATAGAAAATTCATGTAGCCAGCGGTTCCTTCTGGGTCCTAAACTATGTGTATGCAAAATATGGTTGAGATTGGTGGAACGGTGTAGATTTGTATACGGAACCAACCCACATACATACATACATACATACATACATACTGTAATCTATCAATTCTTGCCACAAGATGGCTTCACCCAGAGAAGCCATTTGTAACTTTGAAGATACAAAAATTAAATAAAAATGAATATTCTGCCTCATAAATGGCCTTTCTTTAAAATTTAAGCAAATGACATAATTAGTACTGTAATTGAACAAATCCACCTTTTTGAAACTCTTCTTATCTCCGGGCGTGTGCAGATATTCTGAAAGGACTGGCTCGTACATAGGCCTTACCAAAACCTCCTATAAATTAATAAAGGCGAAGGAAGGTTTACATGCATCTAACAAAAAAGAAACTATCCAATTTAAATCTACTTTATATTCTGAAGCTGCATGCAAGAAATTGATGAATATAATAAAAAAGAGTGACACACAAGAAATGCAATTAAAAATATATAATATAATAATATAATAATAATAATATTTAGGCCTTTAAAGATTTCTTAGTTTGTTTTCACATTACCGGTAATGCCGTCGTCTGCCGTATTTTTCTAGTTTCGTCACCACTTTGAAGCTGGTCAGCCATGCCATTATGGTTTACCGCCATGAAGGTCTTCTTCAACTTAGCACAGTTATTAGGCCTACTGTGATTGTGGCATAACTGCCAGAATCCAATCACCCTCCGTCGAAACACGTAGCACTCCTCAAGAGAGACGGCACACTACACAACCTGTCATCTCAATGCCCAGAGACAATCTCTTCCGCAGTGCATCCAGTAGCTTGCTACCACACGTCTGAAACCCACAGCTCCTTCCAGGAAGTCTTATTGTCATACGCCTGTTTGTCCATGCCACTCCTAGCAAGCCCCGTACTCAGCTCTTTCCTAATCACCCCCGGGGTGAGCGAGCATACCTGCTTGAGACAATAGTGTCTTCTGCACGTGTGACCAGAACATGAACCTGACTCCTGGTTCAGTGGTCCGAACAACATTAATAAACATACTTATAAAACATAGGATAAGAGCTAGCTTCAGAATCTCGTCAAAGGTGACCTAAAATACATTGAATAATTAATAATAAAAAGCATACGTATATGATAATAGTAATAATAATAATAATGACACTGCGTCTACTGCAGACGTGTCCAATGCAATTGAACACGTTGCCAACACGATAACGATATAAAGAAATAACAAACCTACGAGCCTACATTAAAACTGTCATGGGGGACTCATAAAATATAGGTTACAGAACGCCCCCTTGCTTTTCATTCATTTGGTCCTATACCATAGAATAAAAAGCAATCCTTTTAGGCATGACTTCCCTTCCAAAATCCTAACTCCTTCCTTCCACAAATATATACACAACCAACAGGGCTACTAGGATATGTACATCCTCAGATTGGAAATATTGTAAATCCCTAGCACCCTTCCGTCCTTTGTAAGGAGCTCGTACGCACAGGCCCTTAATTTCCGTGCAATTTCATACGGTCCTTCATACAAATGAAACAATTTACTCACCAAGTCATCGATGTAACTGGCTGTGAAATCCCCTGTGCCGTGTCCCAGAGCGACGTTAAGTGCGCGAATGAGCCCAGCTGACGATGTTTTCATACCAAAAGGAATCCGTGTAAATTGTAACAGCTGGTTTTTGTAACAAAAAGCCGTGAATTGCCTATCCTCCTTCCGTAGGGGTACCTGCCAAAAACTAGCACTCAAATCTAATGTGGACAGCCATTCTTTACCCCCAAATCTCTGAACTAAATCCTCAGTAGTTTCCGGTCGCTGATGATCCGGCGCAATGCGTTTATTAGCTTGTCTTGCATCCAAACATAGCCTAACTGACCCATCCTTCTTAATCACTACTACCAACGGATTGACATACTGGCTCCTACTGAATTCGATCACCTCATCGTCTAGCATCTGCGAAATGACATCATCTACTGCTTTGACATGGGCGTGTGGTATCGGGTATCTAACACCATTAAAACTAGACCTATCGGTGATCTCGAAACTATGCTCGTAAACATGTGTCCTACCAGGTTTGTCAGAGAACACCTCACTGTGGTCTCTCAAGACCTCTAACAACTGAGCCTTCAGCTCTACCTCCAACATGGTATCTTCCACAACACTTGAAAATTCACCTTCACGCTCCTCTTCCACTACCATACTACAACTTTGAATATCCTCTGATACCATGTCGCTACTAACCTCACTGACTTCTTCCTCTTCATTTAAATCCTGGACACACACTGATATACTCACAAAGGTTCCCGAGTCCACCTGATAACTCAGACTAATCGTATCAAAATTCTCACCCCACTTGAATCTCACCTTAGATTCGCCGTAATCAAGCTTACACATCTGGCTGCTTAGCCAATCCGCACCCAATATGACAGGATACACTAAATTCGCGACCACTAGAAAACTCTGACGACCACATTTCTCATCAATGTACATAAGTGCGACAACCTGTCTACGCACTCTCTGTGACTTAGTCCCAACAGCAGACAATATAAATATATTGGACACAGGAATCTCCTCTATGGCTTCTCCTTTACTCTTAACCTCATCATAAAAGCCTGCCTTAATGCAAGAACACATGCTCCCTGAGTCCAATAAGGCATCGACAACTTGACCCCATATCTTCACCTTAATCACAGGACTGATCAACGTAGGCTCACAACTCTCCTGCATAACCTCAACCTGGTCATCTAACAATTCCTTTCTAACATCAAGGTCGTATTCTATCTTCTTCAACACATGAACTGGAATACTGGGATGGGACCCTCTATCTGACCGTCTTAAAGAGCCCTGTTCCCGTTTAAATTACCCG
The DNA here is from genome assembly GCA_946902985.2 of Meconema thalassinum. Lineage (NCBI taxonomy): Eukaryota > Metazoa > Arthropoda > Insecta > Orthoptera > Tettigoniidae > Meconema > Meconema thalassinum. The sequence goes on from OX336388.2 coordinate 1,027,992,133, forward strand.
GCTGAGCTGGCTGTCTCTCTTCTTCACGCCCCCTATTCTCTAACTGCCTTTGTTCCCCAGGTCCCCGATTTTCTGCCTGCCTCTGTTCTCCGCGCCCCCTATTCCGAAAATTCCCTTGGTCACCCCTATCCCTATTTAAAAAAATTCCTCTATCATCCCTCACAAAGTTACCTGGCCTATCAATATTCCTACGCTCATAATGCCTATTCCCTTCCTCCTGATACCCCTGATCGTAATTTCCTTCCCTTCCCTGTTCTTGCCTTTTGCCTCCCATTCTACCCAAAGTATCAAACCTTTCTAACACACGTTCCATGTCCTTAATCGTATTTACATCCTGCATGACTACGGCCATCTTCACCTCATCAGAAAAATGACGGGCCATACGCCTAACAATATCACCTTCAGAAGAACTAGTGTCTAAATTCTGACTGATAAGGACATGTGTGAGGAAATACTCCGTCATGCTCACCCCCTGATTCGACTGATACCTCCCAAAATAAATCTTGTCTCTTTCTCTTCCTTTAGTCTGTTCGTTCCAGAACTTTCCCTCAAACTTCTGCCTAAAATCTTCTAACCCCTGAAAACCTCCCCTAAAAACTTGATACCAAGATTTAGCCTCCCCCACAAAAGCTAATGATATGATTTCCTCAACAATATCCCAGTCTAACGTCCCATCTTCTAACCCTTTCGAAAACCTCTTCTGAACAACTTTAACAAACTCCATAGGGTTAAACTGCCTTCCACTAAATTTAGGTAAGTCAGATTCCCTATAGAAGTTACTATGTCCTACAGAGTGATTACAATTTTCCTTATTTGACTTGGCCTGATTCAGCTCTCTTCTTAATTTCAAATTTTCGCTCTCATTAAAGGATTTCAGTTCACTAATCTCTTGTTTTACACTCTTATCTACCATCGTTACTCTGGCTGAAGACACCGCTAGCTCCTGTTCCAAAAACACCTGCTTATTTCTAATCTCAGTTATATCCTTCATCTCTTCCTCTACAACTATCAACCTCTCACTAACTTCTTTCTTGACAATGGCTACCTCATTACTCACCTCGCCTATCTGCTTATCAACAGTATCCATAATGCCCTGCCTCTGTAAGCTCATCTTCTCCTCAACTTGCTCGAATCTTTTATCTACCATCTCAATTCTACTGGCAATTTCCTGACGAATTTCCTTATAGCCTTTACTCATACTTTCTACAATCTTATTAATTTTGCTCTCTAAATCCGTACTTTGAATGTCTATCTTAGTACTAAATTCACTGCTTTGATTATTAATTTGAGTACTTAAATCACTACTCTGAGTATCCATTTTATTACTTAAATCACTTAGTTTACTACTGAATTTAGACATCATCTGCTCCATTAACTTGATCATCTGTGAGTTTTCCCCAAGCCCTACATTTTCCTCCTCACTATTCTCTCCCATTCCTAACTCCTTGCTAGTTGCAACATCATGTTTTTCGGCCCCCTCACGTCCCTCCAACGTACCAGAAATCACATCCTTATCTGCCATTTTACTAAGAACTACTCTCGAATTTGTGGAATCTGACCGCTTATTAGTCTGCCTGTTAGACTGACTCCTGCCTCTTCTAGAATGACCAAGAGTGCTTCGGTCAACACTTCTAGATCTCAACTTTAATAAATCAGGCTCACTCTTATTACTTAGCATACCCTCCAAAATCACTGAACATATATACCCTTCCTAAAATACCCGATCAGATTTCACAAATTACCTGTACGTACTGCCATACTATGCACCAGCCAGCCTTATTCACACTCCATAGTTGGGCGCCATTTGTAATCTATCAATTCTTGCCACAAGATGGCTTCACCCAGAGAAGCCATTTGTAACTTTGAAGATACAAAAATTAAATAAAAATGAATATTCTGCCTCATAAATGGCCTTTCTTTAAAATTTAAGCAAATGACATAATTAGTACTGTAATTGAACAAATCCACCTTTTTGAAACTCTTCTTATCTCCGGGCGTGTGCAGATATTCTGAAAGGACTGGCTCGTACATAGGCCTTACCAAAACCTCCTATAAATTAATAAAGGCGAAGGAAGGTTTACATGCATCTAACAAAAAAGAAACTATCCAATTTAAATCTACTTTATATTCTGAAGCTGCATGCAAGAAATTGATGAATATAATAAAAAAGAGTGACACACAAGAAATGCAATTAAAAATATATAATATAATAATATAATAATAATAATATTTAGGCCTTTAAAGATTTCTTAGTTTGTTTTCACATTACCGGTAATGCCGTCGTCTGCCGTATTTTTCTAGTTTCGTCACCACTTTGAAGCTGGTCAGCCATGCCATTATGGTTTACCGCCATGAAGGTCTTCTTCAACTTAGCACAGTTATTAGGCCTACTGTGATTGTGGCATAACTGCCAGAATCCAATCACCCTCCGTCGAAACACGTAGCACTCCTCAAGAGAGACGGCACACTACACAACCTGTCATCTCAATGCCCAGAGACAATCTCTTCCGCAGTGCATCCAGTAGCTTGCTACCACACGTCTGAAACCCACAGCTCCTTCCAGGAAGTCTTATTGTCATACGCCTGTTTGTCCATGCCACTCCTAGCAAGCCCCGTACTCAGCTCTTTCCTAATCACCCCCGGGGTGAGCGAGCATACCTGCTTGAGACAATAGTGTCTTCTGCACGTGTGACCAGAACATGAACCTGACTCCTGGTTCAGTGGTCCGAACAACATTAATAAACATACTTATAAAACATAGGATAAGAGCTAGCTTCAGAATCTCGTCAAAGGTGACCTAAAATACATTGAATAATTAATAATAAAAAGCATACGTATATGATAATAGTAATAATAATAATAATGACACTGCGTCTACTGCAGACGTGTCCAATGCAATTGAACACGTTGCCAACACGATAACGATATAAAGAAATAACAAACCTACGAGCCTACATTAAAACTGTCATGGGGGACTCATAAAATATAGGTTACAATACATACATACATACATACAGACTTTCACTTTTATATATTAGATTATATGTTCTAACGTAAATATTCATAAATATCTGTCGCTACTCTGTCGGTTGACTTCTTCTCCTTGGGAATTGTGTGGGCTCAGCATTTGATATCTGCCCGATAACGAATCCCAAAGCTTTGATACATTGTTTATCCTGAAGTTGCATCAACAGATAGCGCACAGGTACTATGTATGATAATTTTGTAATTTTGGTCAAACGAAAAATAGGCCGTTACAAACGCTTTAAAATTGAAATGAACCGTATTATCAACTAGTTGCTTTACACAAGTTTAGTCAGAGAAAGGATCTTTTACATGCCATAAATCAATGACATGGGACCGCCGGCTTTACTTCCCCTCCGAAGGAAGGCATACTGAAGGATTTTTAACGCTCTTAAAACATCCGACGACTTTGGCCGGGTTTGAACCCGCTATCTTGGGCACAGCAGTTCAGCATGCTACCGACTGGTGGCGAAAGTTGGAACTACTTGAAATTGAACGGAACTTATAGCTCACCCTTTAGGGTGTCCGCTGGAAGCAGCTACAGACCCAGGCGAGCCGAACATGTCCTCGGACACTCCCGGCACTAAAAGCCATACGATAAATAAATAATAAATAATCAACTAGTTATTCTTCAAATTCGATGCGTAGCCTATAGAATGTCAACGGAAGGCAAATCAATGTAGTCCCAAATAGAACAGTGACTGTATCTGGCGGGAAAGTTTCGCATAAGAAATCCATTTACTGAACAGGGAGCTGGATTATAATATCCGTGGAACTAATGCCATACGCATGCTTCCTTCATGACGTTATGGAGTGTTTATGTCAACAACTGCATTCACTAAAATTGTCGGCGAAATCTTACGAATGTGTAGATATTGGGGTTGTGGATATTAAGGTACAGTGCAATTTCGTTAGCAATATTACCCAGTTTGTTTATGCGTTGTAACTAAAATGGTTGATCCAATATAGGCTTCATTTGTCAACTTCCAAATCATGTAATTCATGTCCGACATGTTGGATTTTCAGTGCATGTCAGACGCTATCCTTACCTGATTGGTCAATGATTGAAAATATTGAGCTCTGGTTGGTTGGAAGAACTGTGTTATAATGAAAAGTAGTACTTTAATGACACTCTTTATGATACAGTTTTCTGACATATAATGTGTACATATCGACATCATCTACATAAAGATAAAATTAAAACTTGTTCCAAGATTCACCAAGAGATTTCAGGGAAGGATCAACAGATTTGAGGTGGAAAGATTGAGGACACAAAGCGAATTCAGTCAGAAACTTGAAGCACTTGAGGCACAGAATTGGGAACAACTCAAAGAAGCAATACTTGAAAAGGCACAGGAAACCATCCCACTGACAAAGTTGAGGAGGCATCCTTGGTGGACTAATGAATGCGACGATGACGTACACCAAAGGCGGCTTGCCTGGCTGGGATGGAACAAACAGAAGAATGACGAAAGCAGAGAGAGATTGCTGGTCGTAAGAAAGCCGACTGATAAAACCATACGCAGGATAAAACGAGCATTCCACAAAAATCAGTTGGCACAAATAGCCCAAGATTTAAAAAACACCTGCGATTTCTACAAAACCTTCAGACAAAATCTCAGTAAATTGCATACTTCTCGCTTTCGAAAAGAAAGGAAATTAAAAATGGCCAACATTTCTACTGCCTACTTCACTCACACAATGAAGGAGGATAGAACACACCGACGATTGCAATTGCCACAAACGATATTATGGGAACAGGATAGGGCTGATCCTGTTCGGAGAACAGCTGATCTATTTAATGATATCCCGTCGAGTTTATTCGTCCCAACTTAATCTGGTTCGGAATTTAATCGGGGTCGCGAGCATGCCATCTAAACGAGGTATTAGAGGCCTCGTTCTTCAAAGTGTATTTTTTCCAGGAGAGTTATTTACTTATTATTCATATATTATATACATTGTACCTCGCCCAGTCATGTTGATCGACTGAAGAGTTACAACACGGTCTGAATAGGCAATACAGAAATAATGGCTTCGAAACTTGACATTTGCTCGCGTTTATGTTTATGTGAGAATCCTCACGTACGTCTTACAAACTACTGATTATCCCGTTAGAGGGTTATCGTTAATTCATTTAAGGGCATTGCAACATGTAGCCCTGTGTATTTGGGTGTGTCAAGGAACACTGAACAGCTCAACGACGAGAGTTATGGCGATGGTCCTATTGGACCACAAGGGCGTGCATCTAAATGATTGATTTCCTTACCAGAGGAGTGGCACTCTACCACCCAGGTACTTCTTCAATGTGGTTCCAGAGGTTGGACGCAAGTTAATTCCATGCTCCTATCGATGCCTTGTTCATTACAAAATACCTCGTGACGCAGTGGCTAATATTTTTGGTTGTCGCCCCAGAGGTCCAGGTTCGATTTCCGGGTCTGCCAAGGATTTTAATTCTAGTCTTAGGGCTAGAACAGGGTTGTACGGTGCTGCTCCCTATATTAACGGTAGTTCACCCAGTGCCCACGTACGGCAGCGCCCGTAGCATGGTTGGGTATCTTGCGCATTCCGTGTAATGCCATATCTTTGACTTCATGTGCTCCTTGTCTTATATTATTGTATATTGTCCTCTTATGTTCCAGTTAGTTTTAAGATAATAAACGTCGTAAATAAGTAAATGTGGAATTCCCTTATGAGCTACCAGAGAGAATGTTTGCACACAACATTCTTTGGTCCTCCGGGTCGGATATAGGTGAACTACGTAACCATCTATGAAAATAGCTAACTTGGTTGAGTTAGAGAGCACAGAACTACATCAGTAAGTACATTCTGGTTCAACATTTCCTTTGTCCTTTTCTTACCGGGTCATCATGGATACCAATCAAAAACGCGTATTGACAAAGAAAAGAACAGTCATCAAATCTCGCGTGACTCGCTTAAGTACATTCGTGAATGAATTTTCAGATGGGAATTTTAACGATATAAAGGTTAGGAAGCAATCATTGGCGAGTTTAATGGATGAGTATAATGGCATTCAGATACAGTTGGAAATCGATGATCCTGAAAACGAATCACACGATCTAGATAGAGCAGCCTTTGATGATTTATGCTTGGACATTAAGTCAAAAATGGAAACGCTATTGTGCCCCGAACATACACACCCACCACCGCCTGTAAATAGTGATAACATGAGCAATAGTTTTGCACTAAAACTTCCAACTATTTCACTACCCAAGTTCAATGGCGCTCTACAAGATTTCATGCATTTCTATGACACCTTTGTAGATCTGATCATCAATAATGAAACAATCACATACATTCAAAGATATTATTATCTTCTATCATGCTTGTCTGAGGAACCTCACCACCTCATTGAGAATTTACCAATTTCACATGATAACTTCAAGGTCGCCTCGGAATTGATTCGCAGTCGGTATCACAATGCCAGACTTATATCAGACCTGCACATCAAGGAATTGTTGTCACTCCCTTATACAAAGCACGATTCTCCTAAAGAGCTGCGTCTGCTAATAAATCAACTTAGCAGCAACTTAAATGCCATAGAAGCTTTAAAAATTGAAACGCCCTTACATGACCTCATGCTTTCGCACTTAGTTTTGGAGAGAATCAGTCTCAATCTCAGGAAGCATTGGGAGAACTGTACGTCAAATAAAACGCACGCCAACTTGAAGGACTTAATTCAATTCTTGGAAAACAATTGCCAAACATTAGAAATAGTCACGTTCAACAAGTCAGCTGCTGTAACCCAAGATGAGGTCAAGCATGGTACAAGTTCAAGGGGACCACACCGAACGTTCGTCACCACGTCACCTTATTGTTTGCTATGTAAGGCATCTCACAGTCTGCATAAATGCCCCAAATTTAGGTTCATGGACGTAAATAGCCGGGTAGGTGTTGTGAGGGAACATAATCTTTGTTTCAATTGCTTGAGAAGTGATCATGTAGCCAATAATTGCAACTCAGGCAACTGCAGAACATGTAATAAACGTCACCACACATTGTTACATATACACCAGAATATGAACAGTACTGCTACCTCGGTACTAAATGCATCCCAGCAACAAGCATATTGTTCTGACAGAAGCGCATGTCCTCACAATGAAGTATTGTTATCAACTGCCAAAGTTAACATCAGGGATAGCAAGGGTCGAATGCATCAATGTCGAGCACTATTAGACAGTGCATCACAGATGAACTTCGTGTCTCGAGACTTAGTGGACCGTTTGGGTATCAAACTGAATCGCCATTCGATACCTATAATTGGTATCAGCAACACGCAAGCGACTCAATCCTCTTACTGCTGTCAACTTCAGATAGAGTCGAGAGTTAGTACTTATAGCCGGCATATAGTATGTTCTGTCCTGCGTCAGATTACTGGTCCACTGCCTTCATCTAGAATAGATTACGAGGACTGGCAACTGCCCATCAACATTCCATTAGCTGACCCTAATTTCAACCAGCCCAAAGAGATAGATCTACTGTTAGGTGCTACTATATTCATTGAACTCTTAAGACCTGAACAACAATCTAGGGATGGTTACCCTACTCTTCAAAATACACAACTTGGTTGGGTGCTATCTGGATGTATCCCCTCTCACTCAGTTCAACAACGTAAGAATGGAACAACATCATTTTTGTCCACGGCTGAAACCTTGCACACACAGGCGGAATGCTTTAGGGAACAGGAAGAGCTTACGACTCGTAGCTATTCCAAGGAAGAAAGTCAATGCGAGGAACGTTTTCAGAAATCCTTCACGCGCGATGAGTCGGGCTGGTTCATAGTGAGACTACCAATTTGGCAAGGAGTAGGAGAACTTGGTGGCTCCTTTGACAATGCCAGGAGGAGCTTTGGCTTTATAGAGAGAAAATTGCATCGACAACCTGACCTGAAGAACGAGTATATCAAATTCATGAACCATTATTTACAACTAGGACGCATGGAACTTGTCGATACTAGTGACCAGCAGAAACCTGCTTATTACATGCCTCATCACGCGGTAATCAAGGATACGAGCAGCACTACCAAGGTCAGAGTTGTCTACAATGCGTCGGCTAAAACTACTTCGTCGATCTCCCTGAATGACGTGATGTTGGTTGGGCCAACTGTTCAGCAGGATCTCTTCTCGATCGTTATGCGCTTCCGTACACACAAGTATGCGCTAACAGCAGATATCGAGAAGCTGTACCGACAGATCCAGATTCATGAAGCAGATCGAGACTTCCAGAGAATCTTATGGCGCAAATCTCAGAATCAACAACTGGATATATATACCGATTGACTACAGTAACCTATGGTACTTCAGCGGCTCCTTATCTAGCTACCCGTTGTTTACTGCAGGTGGCACTCGATGGTCAAGACATATACCCTACAGCAGCCAAAGTTACCAAAAGAGACTTCTACGTCGATCATCTTTTGACAGGGTCAGGTACCATTGAAGAAGCCATCCAATTATACAAAGACCTCACATCGCTCCTGAAAACCGGAGGATTTCCCATCCGTAAATGGCGATCCAACAATCCTGATGTTTTGGAAGCCATCCCATCAACACTTCGCGAGAGCCAGGTGTCATGCAGTCTTCCTTTTGAAGATGGCGCCTTAAAAACTCTTGGTTTGTTGTGGCATTCGAGTCGTGACTCATTTCAATTCTCAGTGGGGGCCCTCAACTGCAATAATGTGACTTGGACAAAGAGATCAGTGTTGGCCAATGTAGCGTCCATTTATGGTCCATTGGGACTCATAGGGCCTGTAATTGTTCAATGCAAGTTGTTTATGCAAGTTCTTTGGAAACAACACCTGGATTGGGATGGCAAATTGCCCTCAGAACTTGAGACACAATGGAAACAGATACATCAGCAGCTCCCTAAACTAAATGAAATTCATGTACCACGGAGGTAAACAGCAGACAGCATGAATGCCAATGTTGAACTTCACGGGTTTGCTGATGCGTCAGAAAGAGCCTACGGTGCATGCGTTTATCTACGTTGCAGCAACTCCAATGGAACAATCTCCGTTCATTTACTTTGTTCAAAATCTAGAGTAGCCCCTTTGAAGAAAGTGTCGCTTCCAAGACTGGAGTTGAATGGCGCACTACTTCTGAGCAGACTAATGGAAAGGGTGATTGAGGCCCTTAAGTTACATTCATGTCGACGATATTATTGGACAGACTCCACTGTTGTTCTAGCCTGGATGGCAGGCAATTCTTCAGCTTGGAAAACATATGTGGCCAAAAGGGTGTCGGAAATGCACAAGCTGACGTCTCAGCAAGATTGGAACCATGTCTCATCACAGGACAATCCAGCAGATATTATCTCCAGGGGAACTGAGCCACATCGACTTCGAAGCTATCGAGCATGGTGGGCGTGGCCCGTTTGGCTGATTACGGATCCTTCAACCTGGCCTGAACTTACCACTGTTCGACCAACCGAAATTCCTTAACAACGAGGAGTAAGATTGTGTTTCGTGGCGAGTAATCACAATGCAGATAACATTTTCATCCTTCTTCAGCTGGACTAAACTACACAGAGTAGTTGCTTACATTCTCAGGTTTTTTCACAATCTAAAGCAGGATGCAGCAGCAAGACGGCATGGACCTTTGACTACTGCCGAACTTCGCGATAGCCTGACAGCAATCATTCGCATCGTTCAGCATTGTTCGCACAGTCAGGAGATTCATAATTTACATAAAAGGAACGCAGTGTCACTTCAGAGCAAACTTCTCACTCTGCACCCTTTCCTAGATAATGCCAATCTATTGAAGGTGGGCGGCAGGCTAGAGAATGCTGAAGCATCATTTGAACAAAAACATCCTTTGATACTGCCACCTAAGCATCATGTCACGAAATTGCTTATTTGGAATGAACACATACGACTTCTGCACGCAGGAAGCTAACTTATCTTAGCTTCGTTGCGGCAAGGATGGTGGATAACCAATGGCCGATCTGCTATCAGGCAGGTGATCCGCAGTTGTGTAACATGCTTCCGAGCGAAGACCAATGACACCAGTCAACTCATGGGACAATTGCCTAAGCCTAGAGTGACCCCTAGCATGCCATTCTCTCAATGTGGTGTGGACTATGGAGGTCCGCTGCATGTGAAATATGGAAATCCACGAAGTAAAACTCAGAAGAAATGCTACATAGCATTGTTTGTGTGCATGGCGACCAAGGCAGAACACATTGAGGCCGTCAGTGATCTATCCACGGAGGCGTTTATTGCCGCCTTAAGAAGATTCATTTCAAGACGTGGTCGTTGCAGTCACATGTACAGTGACAATTGCACGTGCTTTACCGGAGCAAGAAGGAAATTAGATGAATTGTCACGCTTCATCCGGACAGAAGATCATCAAACGAACGTATTGAACTTCACAGCTGAAGAAGGAATTCGTTGGCATCACATACCTCCTCACTCCCCTCACTTTGGCGGACTGTGGGAAGCAGGTATAAAATCAGTGAAGACCCACCTGAAGAAGGTTGCCGGTAACACTGTGCTAACCTTTGAAGAAATAACCACACTGCTCACACAAATTGAAGCATGTTTAAATTTGAGACCAATCGTCGCAATACCCAACAGTCCTAATGAATACGCTTTCCTCACCCCTGGTCATTTCTTGACTGGCGAGCCTTTAGTCTCTTTCCCTGAACCTGATTGCCACTTAGCGCCATCAGCACGGCTGTCAAGATGGCAATTGGTCCAGCGGTGCCGACGACTCATCTGGAAACGCTGGTCAACTGATTACTTGGGCCAGCTCCAGCAGCGTTCCAAGTGGCTTCAGAATCAACTCAACCTCAAAGCAGGAAGGCTGGTACTTCTGAAAGAAGACAATACTCCCCCCCCCTCACATGGCCAACCGGAATAATTGAAGAGCTTCACCCTGGGATTGATGGTTTGGTGCGTGTAGTAACTGTGCGGACAAGCAAAGGGTCATATAAAAGGCCAGTGACAAGGATCAGTCTTTTCCCTGACGAGCTCATTTAAAGGACTACCTCTGTACTGTGTTCCTTTTTGTTTCTTATATGTGTATGTGTAAAGTTTCTGTTGTTAGTTGCTAGAGACTTGCATTGGAGAAGTGTGTCTATGAATTGCTACCAATTTTGTAATTTGTTTGACAAATTAGGTGGGCGGCATGTACGGTGCTGCTCCCTATATTAACGGTAGTTCACCCAGTGCCCACGTACGGCAGCGTCCGTAGCACGGTCGCGTATCTTGCGCATTCCGTGTAATGACATATCTTTGACTTCATGTACTTCTTGTCTTATATTATTTTATATTGTCCTCTTAAGTTCCAGTTAGTTTTAAGATAATAAACGTCGTAAATAAGTAAATGTGGAATTCCCTTATGAGCTACCAGAGAGAATGTTTGCACACCACAAGGGTAATCTTAGCCTCGTAAAGCACAATTGAGAAGAGGTGGGTTCGGTCACACTTGAAACGTCTTAGAAGTGTTTTTCTGTAATTTACCACTTCTACTCCAGGAATGCCACAAAATTTCACACACACCCAAATACGCAGAGCTACGTGACCACGATCTCGCAAAGCCCTTACATCCCAGACCCCCCTACAGGAGTAGCAAACTGCGCGCTACCTCCCTTTTTATGAAGCGCACCTGCACCTCTTTACTGTGAGACCTAAAAGCTCAAGCAGCCTGTTGATAAGCCAGCTTCGTGTTCTAGGTGAAACCGCACACGAGACATGGCACAAACCTAGAAATATTACTGAATTTTAATGATGATTAAGTCTCAAGATTGGAGGTTCGAATCCCGGCTCAAACAGTCCTATTGTTGTGTATCTTCATATATGATTGCCTGTAAAATAAAGGTTGTCAATTCGATCGCATGCTACCTTGCTTTTTGAAGCTCCTTTGTAATTACACCCTCCATTCGTTTTACAAGCAGTTGCCTTGGTGTCCTCCCTCGTGCCACACTCACCTAATGGATTGTTTGTGTGCAGTAATGCTCTTATCGTAAAGCGTTGGAAGCCACAGTTGACCGGTCAACACAGCTTGTAACTGTTCAATTTACTTAAGCTCTGCTTCTACGATATCTTAATGTGGCTCTGTGACAGAGCGCCTTTAGTTAGGGATATCCTGCTCTCTCTCTTTCGACTCGAGCAACTGTGAGTAAAACAGATTGACTGGGGACAAACAGCTCAGTGCCTTGCGTTCTATGCCAAATACCGTGTTTGTATTCCAAACAACAGATCCAGGTTGTTACCATAGAAACTAGCGGACCCATGTGAAAACACACGCATGAGTATAAACCACCCACCCATCATTATTGGTATGCAGGCTCGACGCGACACAGGACTCGCAGGGGCTATCGTCTTGTTTAGCCTATTTGTTTAAACGCACTTTATAAGCAACCTAAATACATTTCTGTTGACTTTTCAAGTAATTCAAGATTTTTCCTGTGCTACTGAGACAATTTTGAAGATTTTGGTACAAACCGCGCCTTCTAACTCCCTTTGGTTTAAGAGCTTGAGTTTTGTAAATCATACACCTTAACGTTGTATACGCATGCCAGGTAAATCAGCTGCCCCTAATAATATTGTTTTATGCAGCCCATCTAACGCGTGTTGTAAGCGTTCAGTATCGTTTGCGGGATATGCATGGTCTGCATTAGTACCATTCGGGATGCAAGCAGAGAATCATCGATCTTCCTGACAACACGCGTTAGTTAGACTGCATAATTTAATATTATCAGGGGCTGCTGATTCACCTGGTATATACTTGGTGATTCTTTTTCTGGAGCGGGAACAGCGGCCAGCTATCAGGCAAGCGCACGCGTTCCGCCATCAACCAAACTCGGGTCACAGATTGCGCGCAGGAAGAAACCGTAACAAAGTACATACATTATTGGAAAATTCGCCAGCAAATTATGATTAAAGAACTTACCTTTTCACAGAAGATGTTAAAAATGTTTTCCTTCAGCTGACAGACAGGCGTTGTATCGTGTAAATAAATTAGCGTTTACACATTGTAATTCCCTTCAGTTGTGAGGGATATCTGCTGTCGTATATTGTTCTCCACCTCCTCAAGAGTACGGCTAATTGATCTGTACACTTTGTATTTTAAATTACCCCGCAATGAAACATCAAACGGGCTTAGGTCCGTGCTTCGATTAATCACAGCAAAGCACGCTGGGTGGTACAGCAGTCGCTACATAATGTAACGATGCAACTTCCAAAGTCACTAGCTTGCCACGGTGGGTGAGTGGTTAACTTGTCGGTCTACTAACCCCAAGCTTGCAGGTTCGCTTCTGGCCGTGGTAAGTGATTTTTGAAAGGCGGCAAAAATTATGACACCATGTCATACGTTGTTGGCATGTTAAAGAACCCATTTGAATTCAGTAGGCCGTGTTCATAATGGCAAAATTAATCTTGAGAGTTTCCGCCAACACAATGTTCATCATTTCTCTACTAGAAAGCGCTAGTGTGTTCAAGGAGCTTAGATATCTAACCTCCTTGACTTTCAAAGTGCTTCAAGGAGCAACGAAATTCGACATGCAAGCTACCCTATGGGTGTCAAATAACAAAGCTCGCACCCGGCGCCCGTGGTAGGTTAAGCCTGAGCTCAGACACTACCTGAGGGAAGATGAATGAAAAGAAAAGGAGAAGGGATTAGGAGTGGAAACGATCTTAGGCAGAGAGGAAGAGAATCCAAGTCAAAATAATCAAGAAATAGTGAGAAAACAAATAGATATACTGCACAGAACCGGCGGAAGTAAGGTGAAAAAGCGGGGGCTTGAACGAGGATAACGGAGAGAGTGGCGTGAGCTGAGGTTACCGGCAGGCTATCGCTAAGTGCTCTTACCCTCCCAAGCGTAAATGTTGGTACTGTGGGGACTATGGGGAAGGGTGTTGCGCTGGCGAGCAAAGGTATGCTAGATGAAATAGATTTATGTACTTTCCCTTCAAAAGGGTGAGATTTTCTAAAGCATTCTGAAATTCTAGAAAGATTTGAATTAACCGGGATATTTTTATTACCCGTCACTGTCAGATCCCCAATAGAAAGGCCGTATGCCCCCAGAGTGGGCAGAGATAAAGCACCTTTTGGGCTTTTAATGAAATTTTTATTACTATTAGTAGAAATTATTAGAGGGAAACAAGTGTTGCGTTTAAAGATGGCTAAACTCTTACGCAGCAGAGTGCCAACTAAAAGTTTAGAAAGGATGAAAACCTCAAACCTAACTTGAACAAAACCAAAATTTTAAACAGTAAATTATAAGTCAGAGCGAAAATCTCTACAAGTAGGAAGCTGGCTGAGCGAGCTATACTTGCCTTAATGATTTACTAGAATTAGCTGCGATAGCTTAAAAAAAACTTTATATGTGCTTGATTTCCATTGAAAAAGGAGGCAAGGTTTCTCCGAAACGTATGGTTCTAATCTAAATACACACGGCATTAGCCCGAAGAATATGAATTATTTATATAATCTTGGCCGTGAAAGCCTTAATGTACACTTTATAAGTGTTGTTAATAGAAGTTTTGCTCTAAACGCAACAAGTGATTGAGTTTTAAATAAACTTATCATTCGATGATTTGCCTTTTTCTTTTAATATAGAATAATTCAGGATAAAAATTAGGGAAGAGAAGGTCCTGCCTAACAGTTCTTCTAGCAATAGAAGTAGAGAACAAATAATAAAGAATTTATTTAACAAAATGATTAAGTTGAACAGTAATAACAATTTAGATCTCAGATCTATTTTGAGCAAACGAACAATTTGTTTGTTTTAGAACAATTAAAGGTCTCAGACCTATTGCAAGCACTAAATCCTCACAAGGGTTTTCGAACTGTGCATACAATTAAAAAGTTTAAAGCCTATAATGATAATAATAAAGGACTTACAATTTGGTTTAATATTTCGTTAGATTGGTTAGATAGAACACCAATATTTCAAAAAATGCTTTTAGAATGCCTTAGTAGCAGGCGAAAAGACTATAAATTCCTGGGCACAGCAGGATAAGAAAAAGAGATTAATAAGTGGATTATAACCACCGGTAATTTTTCGGACATTAAGAGATGCTAAATTCTAATAGGACAGGTCACCATTTGTGAAGCCTGGATTACACAATCTAGATAAATGTTTAACAATTAGAAACTCTGACTTCCAGGTCGAAACAGCAAAATATGCGTATTAAAATGTGGGTTTATGACCACTTATACATTTTTACTGAGTGAATAAATATTAAGTTTAGCTAAAATGCGAGGGTGCCTATTTATAGGCGAGGCTTCATTGAAAAAAGTAACTAGCTTAAATATATACTCTAAATTGTTAGTCAAGGGAATTAGGAGTACAGGAAATATGGGATTAGAGTCTTGGCCAATTTTATATAGGTTCATTGAATTACACTTTGACGGGTTTTTAGCAGTATGTAGTCTTGATGTAGCAGTTAATGAGTTCACTTTGAGTTAGAATTTAGAAATAATTTGAAGTTATTGAGTACAGTTTTCCACAGTTTAGAGTCTATTGCGATTGGAAATTTCCATAGATGAATTGACAGTTGGATGAGGCAGTTGAAATCCCACAGAGGAAAAAAGTTGAGTTTTAGACAGCTACAAGTTTTAGCAGAATTCCACATTGTAGGGAAGGTATTCCCTTATTCAGTACAAGCAATGCTAGATTTCATGACTTTAGTAGCGAGCCAAGAATGCTAAGTATGACAGTTCCCGCGTGGGGCAGTTATTGCACAAATTTTGCGAAAATCCCAACACTGCCTATAACTTTCATTAAAAGCATTCAAATGTTGTTTAAAACCTTTTAAAATGGTTAAAATCAATGTAGGTGCTTACTTATCTTGCCATGATGGATTGAAGTTTGAAGTTTCCTGCAGCCATTACACCCGAAATGTAGACATGGCGTCTATTTGAATCACCTCATGTGTTAAGGAGATGTGCCTCCTTGAGAGGACTGAACTTATCACTCAAACGTCCAGACGAGAAGTGATCGGGTAAATTTGAACACACAGAGAGCAGGCAAGCAGGAAGTGAGGGGGAAACAAGAGAAGTTAAACACTGGGAGTAACATTCTAAAAATAAATCACTCTACATAATACAATCAGCTTGATTACTCATGCTTCAAAAATCCTGTCTAGAATAATTTACAAGAGGATGGAAAGCCAGATAGAAATGGAGTTGGGTGAAGACCAGTTTGGTTTCAGGAGAAATGTAGGAACAAGGGAAGCTGTACTAAGTCTTAGACTGATTTTGGAAGGTAGAATAAGGAAAGATAAGACAACGTTCATGGCATTTGTAGACTTAGAAAAGGTTTTTGATAACGTTGATTGGACTAAATTGTTTGACATTTTGAAATCTATTGGAATAAAGTACAGGGATAGGAGGGTGATCTACAATCCATACAGAAACCAGACAGCAGTCATTCGAGCTGAAGGACATGAGAGAGAAGCTGGTATTCAGAAAGGTGTAAGGCAAGGCTGCAACTTATCACCCATACTTTTCAATCTTTACATTGAACAAGCAATGAAGGAAATTGGAGAAAAATTTAGAGTTGGAGTGAAGATTCAAGGAGAAATAATTTCAACTCTGAGATTTGCTGATGACATCGTCATTTTGGCCGACACGCCTGAGGATTTGAATGAGTTTTTGAATGGTATGGACTCCGTCTTACGGAATGAATACATGATGAAAATTAATAAATGTAAAACAAAAATACTGGAATGCAGCCGAAATAAATCAGAAACCTCTATGGACATCAAATTGGCTGGTGAAAAACTAAAGGAAGTAGGAGACTTCTGTTACTTAGGAAGCAAAATAACCAGTGATGGACGAAGCAAAGAGGATATAAAAAGTAGGTTGGCTCAGGCAAGGAAAGCCTTTCTATAAAAAAGGAATCTGTTGACATCGAATATAGATTTTGGTGTTAGGAAGTCATTTTTGAAAGCCTTTGTCTGGAGCGTGGCGCTCTATGGAAGTGAAACTTGGACTATTGGTGCAGCAGAAAAGAGGAGAATTGAAGTATTTGAAATGTGGTGTTACAGGAGAATGAAGAAGATCAGGTGGGTAGATAGGGTGACAAACGAAGAGGTACTAAGACGAGTGGGAGAGGAGAGATGTTTCTGGCGACTGCTAATGAAGAGAAGAGATAGGTTAGTACGACACATACTAAGACACCCAGGAATAGCAAGCTTAGTTATGGAAGGAAGGGTTGAGGACAAGAACTGTAGGGGTAGACCAAGGTTAGAATATGTTAAACAGGTTGCTTCGGTGTCTGCGAGGGAAATAAAAAACTAATGAAAAAGGAAAAGCAAACGGCAGTGACTGCTAACTCTAACTAAACGTGTATTTCAAGAAATACACCAACCCGAGGCCATACGATATTGTCATTATTATGGTAGCTATGCAGAGATGAAACGATTCGCTCAAGACAGGGAGGCATGGAGACCGCATCAAACCAGTCAAAAGACTGAAGACTCAAACAACTACAACAAATACAATTTGCTTCATAGAGTAGAGTCTTCAAGGAGATGGTAGATGACGACAACGAACACATCTGCTTGAACGGTTTGAAGCCATTCTTGAGATTGCTGAATCCCAAACTTCGACAGGTTGACGCTTGGTAAGCTGGGGTTGAAATCCAAAGGGTAAATAACTGAAACAGACTTACATAAATTTAAGTACATATTCAAAGAAAAAGGGAATACAAAAAAGGGTCCCTCTTGGTGTCTGCGAGGGAAATAAAAAACTAATGAAAAAGGAAAAGCAAAGGGCAGTGACTGCTAACTCTAACTAAACGTGTATTCCAAGAAATACACCAACCCGAGGCCATACGATATTGTCATTATTATTATTATTATTCCAAAGTTACTGTCTGTCAGCTGAAGGGGAACATTTTTAGCATCTTCTGTGAAAAGGTAAGTTATAACATTTAACTGGTGACGTGAGGTCATCCAGACTCACAAAAAATAAAATAAACATTTGTGCTTCTTTAATTAAATCTTGCAAGACGCTGTTGTTTATGTTACCTTCTTATCAGAGGGCTGACACTTCACACCCTCGTTGATAAAATGTTAGTGGCCCTGGTTAGCTCGCCTCATTAAGTTGAAGTTAATGTTTCTACCTGTGCACAATCTGAGGGCCGAGTTTGATTGGCTGGCGGAAGGCGTGCGCACGCCTGGTAGCTGGCCACTGATCCCCCTCCACCAAAAGAATCTCACTGTATATAAAATGCTATACAGAATGATTAGAAATATGTGCCAAGAAAAGTTAATACTGTATCGATGTTGATGATGATGATGGTTGTTGTTTTAAGAGGCCTAACAACTAGGTTATGGCCTCTAATGGTTTGTGATTATGAAATGGAAACTACTGATAAAACTTCTGTTGCTAACTATAGACTAATCACTAGCTTACATACACGTGGTGTAGTAGCTAGCATTCTTGGCTGTCACCCTGGAGGTCCGGGTTCGATTCCCGACTTTGCCAGGAAACTTTAAGTCTGGTGTGAGGGCAGGAACGGCGTACACTCATACTCGTGAGGCAAAGCAGAGATGAGGAGGATTCGATTCCCACCTCAGCCAACCTGGAAGTGAGTTCCCCGCACTTCTGCTCCAGACAAATAATGGGATGGTTCTTAACGTGTGGCCACGGCCGTCTCTTTTTCAATCCGATCCCTATACACTAGTATAGCCATCACAATAACACAGGTTATCACACAAATCACACACCCAAAATACACGGTAATAATAACAATATCGTATGGCCTAGAGTGCCGGGTGCAAGCTTTATTATTTGCCACCCAGAGGGTAGCTTGCATTTCGAATTTCGTTGTTCCTTGAATCACTATGAAAGTCAAGGAGGTTAGATATCCTAGCTCCTTGAACACTATAGCGCTTTCTAGTAGAGAAATGAGGAACTTTGTGTTGGCGGAAACTCCTGAGATTAATTTTGCCATTATGGACACGGCCTACTGAATTCAAATGGGTTCTTTGACATGCCAACATCGTATGACATGGTGTCGTGATTTTTGTCACTTTTCAAAAATCACTTACCAAGGCCAGGAGCGAACCTGCAAGCTTGGGGTTAGTAGACCGACACGTTGACCACTCACCCACCGTGGCAAGCTACGATGTCTTAGCCCCTAAAATAAGTAACAACAACAATATTACATACTAGATGTAGAAATGGAAACAGATAAGGGAAATGAAGTACATGAGGAAAAGAAATGCTTTCGACCCTCGAAAAATGAGAATTGAGGAACTTGGAAGGTAGGAGAGCCATGAAAGGCAGATAGGAGAGGGGGAAGAGGAGAGAGTCCACCCCAAAGTCAGTGGAGATAGAGAAAAATATTGGACCCTGCTCATGAATACCTCGGTGTCACCAATCCCGAACTATCGATCCATGAGCCCTTGAGGGTGTAGCACTCTCCAGAGTGGACCTTAAGTGGTGGACCTACACACACCCTCCCTCCTTTAGGGCTTTGAGCAGAAGGCATGATATATCATTAAACGAAAAACAAGAGGTCTGATTCCTCAAAAAATGAGAGTATCAGGAAAGATGAGACAAGGGTCAATTAAGACGAAAAAGCCAGACTCCCTTGGCCTCAGGCCCATAGCTAGTGGGTGTGTGTGTGTATGTATGTATGTATATATAATATATAAAATGTGTCTAATAACCTGTGTTATTGTGGTGTATGAACGAGGGCGGATAGAAGAGTATTTTCCCCTAATTTGTTAGCCAAAAAAATCACATACAGGCAATTACAAATATACATACTCTTCTACGTACCCTACTCTATTTTTCCACATAGTCTCCACATTTGTTCAGACCTTTGTCCCATCGCAGCACTAAAGTTGAAATGCCCCTATGGCAGAATTCAGCCGGCTCACTGTGGAATCATCGTCAGACTGCTGTCTTGGCGTCTTCGTTACACGAGAATCACTGTCCTCCAGGAACTTCTTCAGTGGACCATGACAATGCGATACCACATGTGGCAACCAGAACCACCAGCAACCTTCAGTAATTTCACTGGGAGAGTCTGGACCACCCACCATCAGTCGGAACTCACCCCTAGTGATTTGTACGATTTTGGTCCACTGAGGACGATCTTGGCAAGACAGAGATTCACGTGCAACGATGACGCCAAGAGAGCAGTCTGACGATGGTTCCACAGTCAGCCAGCTGAATTCTACCACAGGGGCATCTCAAATTTAGTGCTGCGATGGGACAAATGACTAATCAACTATGTGGAAATAGTACATTATGCAACGAGCCTATAATGACAATAATTAAGACACGAGTATGTTTATAAAACGAGCGAAGCGAGTGTCTTAAATACCATTATAGGCGAGTTGCATACGACTGTTTATGTTCGACGATAATTATAACAATTTTATGTTCGAACATAAATATTCATAAATATCTGTCGAGATTTCACCAGTTTTATGTACTGAACAGAGCGCATGGGACGCAGAGAATACCCCACTGTGACACTAGCCACGCAATGAAATTTAACATAGGAGGCCGTAGAAGTCAGCGCAGATGCGATGCTATCCTTACCTAATTTGTCACACAACTCTTTCTTGAGCTTTGATTGGAGGGAGAAACTGTTTCATAATGAACAAGTAGTTCCGTGAAGAACTATACAGCCTTTTTTCATATATCCTACGTATGTTAACTGCCACTATCAACATACAAAATTTCAGTTTGATGGCTGTAATAGATTCGTTGATATTGAGAACCGACTAAATATTTCGGATGGTCGCCATGTTGGATTGAATATATGTAGGTCCTAGAGTTGTGTACTGTTACATGAAGATTACTGTGTACGTGTAGCATACAAACTTCAATCGCATGATTAGGACACAAGAAGTAACAAGGAGATTTTAAAATGTCGCACAGCTGCCATCTTGTGGTTATGGAAACAATTGAAATAAATTAGATGCCAGTGGATTAACATTCGTACAAGGATTTACTGTACCAAGTTTCACTGCACTCGGATGGTTAAATTGCGAGAATCGTCCATGTGAATATTTATACTTCGCGTCGCCGCCATGTTGGATTTGTGATCACCAGGTGATTTAAAGTCCTATAGGTGAACTTAAGTTCGTAGCCCCTATGAACGTTAAAAAAATCAGTTTGATTGCTATAATAGATTCCTAGATATTCAGAGCCGCCTACATATTTCGGATGGTCGCCATGTTGGATTGTTAAATGTATAGGCCATAGTGTCATGTACCATTAAAGAAAAATTATTGCGTAGGTTCATTATTCAAACATTCACTTCGATCGCATGATTACGACACAAGAAATAAAAACTTAATTTTAAAATTTGCACAGCCGCCATCTTGAGGTTATGTAAATGATTGAACTAAATTAGATACCAGTGCATTACAATGTGTATAAACATTTCCTGTACCAGATTTCATTGCGTTTGGAATATTAAATTGCGAGAAAGGTATATTTAGAATTTTCAAATTCGCTTGGCCGCCATGTTCGTTTTGTAGTTAACCGGTTTTTGAAAGTCTTACGGTATAGATGAACTTCCAGTATTGTATCTCCGTACAATATTTCAGGATGATACCGCTAATAGTTTCAGAGATATAGAATGCCGGTGAAATATTTCGCACATCCGCCATCTTGTGGTTATGTAAACAATTGAACGAAGTTAGATGTCGGTGCATTACAATGTGTATAAACATATACTGTACCAGGTTTTATTGCTTTTGGTTGGTTAAATGGCGAGAAACGTCTATTTAAATGTCGCGAATTCACGTGGGCGCCATGTTAGTTTTGTAGTTACCAGATTTTCAAGACACATAAGTGAACTTCTAGTAGTTCTCTTTATCACCGTAATAAATCCCAGGGTGATATCGGGAATAGTTTCGGAGATATTGAATGCTGGTGAAATATTTCGCACAGCCGCCATGTTGGATTGGTAAGACGTTACAAAATTTGAAGGGCACGGTCGGGGTCACCCGGAATAGTGCTATGAACTTTCCGAGTTTCATTGAAATCGCTCGAGCCGTTTAGAAGTTATTAGGGACACACACACACTCCTCACACACACACGGACAAAACGTGATTTTTTCAAATTTGAAAATAGGCTAAAATAGTGTTATAATGGCCCTCATTATGATACAGTTTCCTGACATATAATATTTACTTTTCGACATCGTCGAACATAAAATAGTAGCCTATAAGGTACGTAGAACAGTATGTATATTTGTAATTGCCTGTATGTTTTTTTCTCTAAACAAAATAGTGGCAAAGACTTTTCGATCCACGCTCGTATTGGTGTGTGTATTTGTTATAGAGGCGAGGAATGGACTGGAGGCGGCCGTGGCCCTCAGTTAGGATCAATCTCTGCTTTGCATGGAGTAGAAATGGTGAAACCAGTTAAAACCACTTCTAGAATCGCGGGGGTGGGAATTGAACCAGCCTATGATCAGTTTTGCCTCATGAGGTTGAATGCACAGTACCCTGTTTCAGCACTCAGATCAGAATTGAAATTATTGGCAGTGTCGGAAATCAAACCCGCACCTATGGGCGGCCACAAATTCTCGCCTCTTCACAACGAGTTGGTTTATTCTGAAAGTACAGTCACAGATATGTATATGTCTAGTCTGAGCATATGTCCCCCTTTGAACCTTTGACCTACCCCGTCTACATCATTGAATTCACGTCATGATAATAGTATTCCTGCAACAATCACACTATTATCATGCCATGTGCTGTGTGATATGAAGGTAGCAAAGATTGCAGGATACAAACAAAATGCCGTAACTGTTCTGTGACTGTACTAGCCTACTAGGGAAATTATTGTAAGTCATTATTTAGTTAAAGTTCCATTTCAACCGTAAAATTACTAACAAATTATACGTACAGTAAAATATAAATATTATTGTACTGTAAATATAACCGACAGTAGTGGCTCCGCTGGCTAAAGCGCAGCATTAGGTCATGGGGCCAAGCTCTCTGCTGACTCGGTAGACGCGTGGGTTCGAGCCCCACCGTCGGCCGTCCTTGAAATGGTTTTCCGTGGTTTCCCATTTTCAACACCAGGCAAATGCTGGGACGGTACCTTCTGACAGGCCACGGCCGCTTCCTTCCACATCCTTGCCCAGTTTCACTCACCATCATTCATTTCATCTCTCATTAACTCCTCTCATGAGGTTGGCGTCAGGAAGGGCATCCGGCCGTAAAAACCATCGCCACAAAGACTCATCGCATCTCATCCCCGACCCCGTTGGAAAAACGGGAATAATAAGGGGTAGACATACAATGTACTGTAAATATAAATATGGTAATTTCCATCTAGAAAGTGCAGAAAGGTTCCCATATAACTAAATGCTTTTTTTTTTTTTTTTTTTAGATTGCACCTGATACCTGATGAGAGACGACAACTACAGTCCCGTCAAAAGAAGAAGACGTGCAATCCCTACTTTGACGAGACCTTCGTCTTTCAGGTATCCATAGGAAACTTTATTATTTATTTATTTATTTATTTATTTATTTATTTATTTATTTATTTATTTATTCATTCATTTATTTATTTATTTATTTATTAACTAGCAACCCGCCTGGTATCTTTAACGGTTTACCCAGCGTAAGTTAAAAAGGCGCACGGGCGGCAGGTCACAGACGCAATTTAGAAAAGCTGAGGTGAACAGCGAAACTCCAAACACATAACTCTTCTTAACTCGACAGTTTGATGTTGTTCGAAGCTGGGGGGATAGGCTCGCTCGATAGCTCGTAAACTCGCTCCGAAGCTAGTAATTTAAATTTCCATTGAATAGACATTTTTGGAAGAACTGAAAACGTTAAAACACTTATAGTGAGCGAAGTATTAAAGCTAGGGATATGCTGTCATGGACTTTTTTGTAGAACTCTTCATGCTGAACAATTCTTACACTCATAGTATATAGATGTTTTTAACGGTTTACCCAGCGTAAGCTTGAAAGGCGCACGGATGACAGGTTTTTCTTCGACTCAATTCTCTGAAATCGTTACTGCTTGGCTTCCTTGGGTCATAAATGATTGCTTTTCTACAAAATCCTTCCTCGAAATATCCTCTACAGAATGGTAAACACCACATCAAAATCCATCCAGTGGTTCTTGAGTTTACCCGTTACATCCAAGAATCAAGGACTTCGTTTTATGCTATGTAGAGATTTATTTATTTATGTAGTTATTTATTTATTTATTTACCGTATTTATTTATTTATTTATTTATTTATTTATTTAGTCGTTGTTGTTGTTGTTGTTGTTTTACACCCTTCAGCCTCCAGTATTAATGTTTCAGGTACCGTCCAAGGAGTTACCAGACCACATCTTGAAGCTCACAGTCATAGACGCTGGTCGGACCAAACGACGCGCCATCATCGGGCACGTGACCTTAGCGTTACGTGAGATCCCCCGCGACGGTCTGAGTGATCAGCAACTCTTCAAGAAAGACCTGGAGAAGGTAAGAGACTACTTATGTACCAGGGGTGTTCCGGTTTCTCGATCGAATGATATTGCCTGAGTCTGTCGTAACAGGAGACGGGTAAAATTCGAAACACGTGATTTGGAAAAAGTTTAATGCGTAGGGAAAACATATATACATCACATCATATTTCACTCCAAAGTGGCTCGTGAATTAACATCGATATATCTGTATCCACAGTTTGTACTGTAAATTGTAAATATTAACTAATTTAGTTATTCAATGGAGACTATTGAAGACCGATTGTGGTAGCTGCGCGCGCTGAAGTACAAGGCCAGAGATCAGGATATCTTTAGACTCGGGATATGAGTGGGTTCGAACCCTACTGTTAGATGTTCTTGAAATGGTTTCCCATTGTTTTCCATTTTCAACTCTAGGCAAATGCTGAGATAGTACCTTCTAAAAAGGCAACGGTCACTTGATTCTAATTCCTTACCCAGGTCATTGTTCTCAAATATAGTTCTCTCTCATGAACTCCTCTTCTCTATCGATATTGGTGCCATGAAGGGAATCTGGCCGTAAAAATCACCGACCACATAACTCCTTACCTCACCTCATCGTTAACTCTGTGCAAAGGTAACAACAAGGAGTAGACATACCTATGGAGGTTACCTAAAATATTCAGGACTTTGAAAGATAGTTTTCAAGTCTTTCCGTCTGGTTACGAAGCAAAACAAACACCACACTCTCTCTCTTGTAGGGATCGATGATCTGGATGTTCCACCCCTTAAAACAACAACCGCCAAAATATATATCTCTCGTACTTAATTTCCTTCGTGCATTGTTTTTTTTTTTTTTTTTTACAATTTGTGAGCCTGTAGGCTACCGATTCGACAGAAAAATATTTTCGTGACAAAAATTTGTTTACCCTTAAAATGTATGAAATGTTCTTGAATTTTTTTCCCATTTTCAACTCTAGGCAAATGCGGTGAGAGTACCTTCTAAATAGGCAACGGTCACTTGTTTCTAATTCCGTGCCCAGGTCATTGTTTTATTAGAAGAAAGCGCATTAACAAGTAAAATTATTGAATGGTGGTAAATGTTATTTAAATGGGCGTGGAAGATCGAGGTCATCCACCGCAAATAAAAAAATTATTTGAATGATTCAAGCATTGTCTCTCCTAACTGAAGAATTTTTGTATCTTACCTATGGATTTCATATATTTAATCTTTGAGATCTGGCGTGAAGAAATATAACACGAGGACAGGCACAGGGGTCATTTCGACCCATAGTGTGTCACTCCCTTTTTGTCGTAGTCGTACGGATATTAATGAAGTAATTTTACACCTGTGAACTATTCCCAATATAAAAAGAGGTGTATTTAATTTTTTTCAAATTGAACATGCAGAAAAATGACAATAATTCCATAACAGTATGATTGGCCTTGATAGTGGCGACAAAGCCATCATACTAATTCCTTTGAACAAGGGAGCTGATGACCAATGAGTCCCTAGACTCTAAAAATGGATGAACAATATCATGAGCTATGTATTTGTGCTGTACCAAAATTGGTGGATTTTCCTCCTTAATATTTTACAGATTGTCCCGACTAACGTAAGCCGAAAATTGTCACGTGAGGACTGGCGCCATGGGTAAACCTGACCCGACCGTAAACAATATAGAAATAAGTTGATTCTTCAAAAAGCTATTGACATGTTTTTACAGGGTGAAGTTCAAGGCTAGCAAGAAAGGTACAGTAAGTGACAGGAAATAAGGGCTGACCAAAACGAAAATATAGAGCAATATTTACGCCTCGGTTCAGAAATACCCATGCGCCATTCCTCGCGGGTTAACTCAAGAATTATTGGTAATGCCACTAACCATTTCACTATGTGTAGTAATAGCGGTCTGAAATATGAAGTGTTTGTTGAGGGACAATGAAGCACACGAGTCAATGTGTTTGCTATACCAATACTCACACCCACATCGCCCGCACAGTCCCACTTCAACTGTTGTTAATTGGCAGTAGCATTTAAAGTAAGTGCTTCTGTAAACAGTATACACAAATAGATTTACCGACAGCAGGTTACACGATGGAAAATACGGCTCTCAAAGCCTAGTTACACCAATCAACCCCACTCATTCGTTGTTACATACTGGAACATCGGAACGCACCAGCTGTGTACAGAATAGTGATGAGTAGTTCCCGGGAACTTTGCTATCAGAAATATTCTCTGGAATATTTTCCCTTTTCCCAAAAATTGCCGGCAGACAAACTGGTTAAAACTCAGCAATTTTTCTAAGTTCATGCCATGCCTTTGCGTGGTTTCGCTTAAGAACACCAAGGTAGGCTCATCAGTGGGCTCTTGGTGTCCATGCTCGGCCCCTACAAGAGTAGTGATCTGTTCACTACCTCCCTTCTTATGGAGCGCACCTGTGTCTCTTTACTGCGAGAGCTAAAAGCTCAAGCAACCTTTCACCTCCCTCCGGGCATGGACAACCAAGAGCCCGCTGATGAAGCTAACTTGGTGTTCCTAGGCGAAACCCTTCACAAGACACGGCATAAACCTATAAAAATTGCTGAGTTTTAATTCCTTGGCTGTGAAAGACAATCCAGATGGGTACAATACCAAACTGGTTAAAATTTAGAGGGAATTTTTAAACGAGTACCGTAGACACTGAATACTCTGATACTTTTTCACATCTAAAATAAATAAAATGAAAATGCCATAATACATTTTCCTTTAGTTTATTGATATTGTGAACAGGTATAATCCCTATATACAGGGTGTCTTTTATGTACCTTTTGAGAATGATAGTGTACCCTTCAGGTCTTCCAGGATGCAGGCTCTTATCTCAGGGGGTGCTCTGTTCGCGTGGCTATAATCTACACTCAACATTCTGGGATGTCATATCAAGGATCACGGGGAACTTACACTAAAATAATATGCCGGAGGTATCTTAACACGACACAATTTATTCATCAAGCATCCTAATTAAGTTAAATCCCCCCTTAACAAAACAAGTATATCCCCTTACGTTACTGAAAAATTAAAAAAAAAAACTAAACACAAAAATATAAACACTGGCCTCCTCATTTGGGCCGACACAAATGTTACATGATCAAATGTCCATGACCGTTCCAAAGGAACAACAAAACTGCAATGATTCCAATACAAATGACTTCAAAGTGATGTCATAAATGATTAATTTATATATAGTGCACTCTCATTTGTAATTATGGCTTACAGGTGGGTTGTATAAGTCCCTTTTCAATCATTCCCACTTTCACATGAGGCCGGTGATGATTGGCGTATGCCGATTCCCGGTTACAGGTCGAATGTGCATTAAAAACTACCGTAATGACACAAATAAAATAAATGACTAAAACTAGGGTCCAAGCCCTTTCAAGCTTAAATGACAAATCATTAACATCAAACATAAGGATATAATCGTGGATCATCCACCTACTCTAACAATGGTGGTCTCTGCCCCATAATGACATAAATCTCAACTTAAATATTTACATAACTGCACTGGATTTTCGCTTCCTGAAGCGAATTGAAACAATCCCCAAAGAAAGTCGAAGAAAATCCCGACATAACAAATTGAAATGGCCAAGCATCTGTGGCTGATTACTGCGATACAACAAGCCATTCTCTTTCTCAACATAAACAAACCCTTAGGACCGGCAGTGGTTGATGACCTCACTCGAACAATAGGCTGGCCTTCCGCGCAGTAGGGCAAAGCATACCTGGCCTCATACCCTTGACAACACATTTGGGAACCGAGCTGAATGCGGGAGTCTCTCCGTTTGTAAAGAAGCCATTCAAGACACTTCTTCCCAAATCACAAGGAGTAGCATTACTTACCATAATTATTTCGTCTAAGAATCGCGGGCATTAAACATCCGCTTATCAGTTACCTTCTCGAAGATCGCGGGCATGTACTTCCGCTTACCAAATATCTCATCGAAGCACTGCGGAAACGCTCTTTCCGCTTGTCACTCACCATCTCGAAGACTGCGGGCATGTACCCCCGCTTACCTTAAATTTGCATCCTCAGCTCGGCCCAAAATTTAACTCTCAACCTTATCTCACTTACCAAGTGCGGCTGCAGTCCCTCTCATCAACCTCGCGTTATCTCTTACCTTGACAACGGTCATCATCCCCTCTCATTTTAAGCTCAGGGTCAAATGGCATTAATAGAAATGGCTTGTTACATCCTGAATGGTTCCCTCCAATCTCGGCATACTAAGTTTATGGTCGTGCCAATGAACTTGAAAACCCATGAATCCCATGATCGTGAATTCAATACAAACCAAAAATATCCCTGAATCATACAAAACACAAATGATGATGACCACGCTAATAAAATGATAAAAACCACAACTAAACTCTAACAAATAAAATAAATACAAGCTGCACATCATTCTGACCCATTGCTCCAGTAACCCCAAACTAATTATAATGCCTTATAATTTGGGTGATCTATCCAACACCTGTTGTAAGCAACATCATGCCATGCATGCCCCGAAAAACTGTGGTACTTAGCTACTCATCATGATTCTGCTAATCCTTATATGCTGACGTTCTTTCCGCTGGCTCTTGAGATCCATGGTTCTTGACGTGGGAGTGCAATCTTAACACTGTTCAGTTTTCATGAAAAGTATAGGGTCCACCATGAATTTTTTACACATTTATGCACTGTTTTGTTTTAGCGGAGCGCCTTCTACAAACATGACCTATTCAATTCGGCCAATAGTCAATCTAGCTCCTACGCCACTGAATTTACCTATGGCATGGGTGGCTATCTACTAAAGTACGGACTCCACTCGCACTGGTTTGTCCGAAACAATTTGCATGTCGCTAATGTTATCAGAATATATGTCACTGTTCATTACTTATCAATTATTCACTTTCTCGCTGAATTCACGGTACTGACCAACGCCTATCAAGCGATCACAAATCGACTGACTTTATACTTATAATATTTTTGATATTTCGGGTCGCGGACCGGCAAAGGCTCTCGCCGCTCGGTGATGGAAAAATCGACTGACTTTCCTGACACTAGGCAGGCTATTTAAAGGTCTGGCTCTGAAATCACCAGGAGTGGGAGGTTCTCAAAATTTAAATCTGGAGCAACACTCGTATGACGATCAAACAGGGTTCATTCGATTGCTCTTGTTTCCAATGTCCCAAACTCGGTTTTATTTCGAAATCGGATCGTACGTTCGGCCGCTAATTAGCTCCGTAGTAATTTTCATTGTCCAAGATTTTCGCGGTCTTTTGAAGCGTCCATCTGCCCACAATTCTGAATGGTTCGTTCAAATTTTCCTTCCTCCAGTCCTTTATGCCGAATTAATTCCAATACTGCTGTTTTCGTGACTTTAAACATGACATTCTTGAGGCTAAAATCGCCCTCTTTCAAATGCAGCAACTCATAATTTTGTATATTAATTATTTCTCTAATTTCTCTTAAATGGGAGGTGTTTATTTTTCAGTTTGGCGAGTGATCAGTTACCACCCCCACTTATGGTTGAGCGACCTCGATTCCTGGTTGAATCACATCTGGTACCCATGTGTCGCGGCTGTGAGCTTCGTTTCATTGTTCGCGCGATTAGAAAGTTGTGGTATGTCACGTTCCAGGCGCTCCCTTGTATTCCCTTGTTCATCTTCTGCCACACTTGCCTCCTTCTCAAATATGAGTATATTTGACAAACTTTTTATGCCATGTCTTTGCGTGGTTTCGCCTAAGAACACCAAGGTAGGCTCATCAGTGGGCTCTTGGTGTCCATGCTTGGACCCCCACAAGAGAAGTGAACTGTTCACTATCTCCCTTCTTATGGAGCGCACCTGCGTCTCTTTACTGCAAGAGCTAAAAGCTCAAGCAACCTTTCACCTCCCTCCGGGCATGGACAACCAAGAGCCCGCTGATGAAGCTACTTTGGTGTTCCTAGGCGAAACCCTTCACAAGACATGGCATAAACCTATAAAAATTGCTGAGTTTTAATTCCTTCGCAGTGAAAGACAATCCAGATGGGTACAATATCAAACTGGTTAAAATTTAGAGGGAATTTTTAAACGAGTACCGTAGACACTGAATACTCTGATACTTCTTCATATCTAAAATAAAGAAAATGAAAATGCCATAATATATTTTCCTTTATTTTATTAATATTGTGAAGAGGTATAATCCCTATATACAGGGTGTCTTTTATATACCCGTCCCCTACACGACCTATCATTCTCCAAAGGTACATAAAAGACGCCCTGTATATACCAGGTGAATCTGCTGCCCCTAATAATATTGTTTTATGCAGCCCAACTAACGCGTGTTGTCAGAAAGGCCGATATTTCTCTGCTTGCATCCCGTATGATACTAATGCACTGCATGCATATCCTGCAAGCGATACTGAACACTATAATTTTTCCCTCGTATTAGTTTTTACTGTTTTTTATAATTAATTTTGGGGCATTGCAATAGCGTGGTCATGTAGGCCCGTGTACTTGGGTGTGTGTGGAATTTGTCTGATAACCTGTGTTATTGTGATGGCTGTATTAGTGTGTGTATTTGTAATTCAGATGAGGATGGGAAGGACGTGGCCATGGCCTTAATTTAGGAACCATTCCGGCATTCGCCTAGAATAGAAGTGAGTAACCTCGGAAAACTATTTCTAGGATGGCTCAGGTGGGAATCGAGCCCACCTCTTCTCAGTTCTGCCTCACGAGGTTGAGTGTACCCCGTTCCAGGCTTCAGACCAGAATTGAATTTTTTGGAAGAGGCGGGATTCAAACCCATGCCTTCGAGGTGACAGCCAAGATTGCTAACCACTACGCCGCGAAGTTATTTAGATTAGCGGACCCGTGTGAGTAATCTCGCATGTTCATAAACCACACATTCCTCAGAGCATCAGTATTTGCAAGTCGCACATTTGTTACAAAAATCTATATTTATGAAATTAAAATGCAATTCGTCACTGCTAATGTCATTTGTGTGCTGAGTCCATGGAAAATTATAAAGGAATGGCCTCAGAATGTTAAAAATGACATGAAACAGGCGTCACAGCGGTCAAAATGTGAAGTGGACAGCAATTATGGAGCGTATTTTCGTACAGCAACAGTATTTGCAAAACGCACACTTCGTACATTTTTAAAAAGTCATTCTTGAACGAAATTATAGTTCAATGTGTCACTGCTAATGTCTATTCTCTTTCACTTGAATGCTCATTTATCACGATCGGTCGTTTCTGAGCGCCGCGGGAGGGATCTAGGTAAAGTCAAGTAACTCCGTGATACTAAGCGTTTTTTGTTACTAATTCTGAAATTTTAGATTTCAGTTATTTCGATTCATTTCATGTTAAAGAGGAACACCCTACGGAACATTTTTGGCATATATCATACAAATATCCATAAGTTATTTCAGGGTATTAACTAACAAATTCCGGTAGTAGAAGTAGGTAACGCCGTCATATTCAAGTTACTCCGTGATAGTGTTCAAGTTACTCCGTGATAGCATGGTGTTCACCACTCAGTGTACATTTTAATCGTGAAAACTAATGTTTAATGTAATAAAAGTGATCAAATCGTATGTAGACTATAAGTTTCTATTACCCCATATTGCCCATATTGAAACATTTCACTACAATTTTTTATAGCAAAACAAAAACATTGTATTAAAATATTCAATTAAACACGTTTTAAGTCTTTTTAGTCACTATCAGATTCCTCACACCTTTCACACATAAAATAGCCATGTTAGGTACCGGACATTACAAAACTGATAATCAATCGATTCGGTTCCATTCTTCCTCTTGGTGTCATCTGCCAGGGGAGCCACCTCACGCACCACAACCATCATCGTCATTGTTCTGGGGTCTGGAATTAGGCCAATGCCGATCTATTGTGTCTAACTTGACACACTATCTTCACTTCAAATTCAGGTGACACAACGAGTGGTTTTCCTGGATCGGCTGAATATTTTGTGCAATAATCCTTTAGTGTACTCCACGGGTTATTAAAACGTCTACTGGCCTTGCATACTGACCATTCTTCTTCCTTCATCGACCTCAATGCTTCTTTAAGTCTTTCAGCTGTGTAGGAGCGAGCATCTTTATTCCATTTTGGCGCCATTTCAGCGTCCAACCTAAGAAAAACGTACTTATTGCTAAGCTCACACACCTTGCATGCATAACACTACATGCATGTAAGTTTTGTATGCGAATGGTCTGCATCTCATCTCTGACTGGTGTTAAAATGAAACGTATACAATGAAACAGCTGTTTATAAGAAATTAAAATCTTCACCACAGATTTCACGGGATGTGGATCACTTGTTGAAATGTCAACTCTCTATTAATATATTTTTTAAACCTGATTGAGTTGGTCAAAGATAGAACGCAAGGGCTTCTTGTTTTCCTGGTTTCTACTACCATCTGTTGGTAAAAACTTAGAACTTTCGGAATTGAACCTACGTAGTGATAAAGGAAATACGCTTTATCACGTTGTTACTTGATATCACGGAATAACTTGACTCTACCCTATACTACTGAAATAATATATATGCTGATGATTTTAACTTCGAGTTATCCAATGATAAGCCACAAGAATTTCCAGCGAGTGTGATTATTTTCAATTTTTAAAATATACATTTATAGGGGAAATAATTGTGTTCAAATTATCCAGTGATAAGAATTTACAAGTCTCCCCATTACCAGATAGTTGTTGATTTCATTTTAAATGATGTGCTAGGGATTGTGTAATATTGTGTTGCAGAGTCCACGCACTTACAAGGGAGCACACACAAACTGTGCTCTCTATTACAGGACACTGATGGGCTGATCACGTAATAATAGTGTGCTGTAGTCATCGCTAATCTGATGCTGCCATGAGGTGATATTGCTAGCGTTAGAGATTAACCAGCTAACACGACCTGCTTCTAACAGATCTGTCCACCAAAGATAGCCTATCCTTGTGTGCAGTGGCTTAACTCTCGGCGTGTAAGAGTAACACGGGTCATTCCAATTGAATATGGTGTTTGAATATGCAAGAGATATCCCATACACTGATGCATTAAGGCGGGCGTTCTCAACCTACTGCTCGCGAGCACCACGGTGCTCTTTACATGAAATGCACTGCGAACCACAAAGTGCTTGCGAGCACAAGCTACCCTGAGATCCATTCTTTAATTCAAATTCTGTTGAACCGGAATAATAGTGTTTTCATGACAAGTTTTGGCAATCAGAAATAGGAAAAGACATGAATAAAACCATGTCTGCCCAGTTCCAAATTGACAAATTATAGCCTATTATTATTATTTCTTCGAATGAGCCAACTATGGACTACGTAGGTTAACCAAAAAGGATTTCAGCTTGATGAGTTGGGATTGGTTTCACGTTCTTAAGAGTCTTCTTCCTAGCCCATATCTCCTTCAGTTTCTGACTTTCTAGTTGTTTAGCTGCTTCTGACCCCCTTGGTCTCTGCCCTTCCTTAATTTTAACCCGTGGGTCTTCTTTTAACGTTTTCCGGAAAGCTTGTCTGTCTTGTATAACGGATAATAATAATAATAATAATAATTATTATTATTATTATTATTATATCATTTTTGCCCTTATGGACAGTGTTCGAACGTACATTTCTCACGATATCACAATTTTCACTTCTCTCCCTTCTTCCTCTTCTCTTCATCCTTTGACTGTGCACCAGTTTCCGTTGTTCTGTCCACAAAGTTCTTGTCTTCATCTTTTCATTTGTTTTAAATTTTATACTCTTTATATTGTTCCTGAATTTTCCTCTGTCTCCAACCATTTGCCTGTCGATCCCCACCTGCCTTGAGTCTTCCTCTAATTCATGATACGAATTAGTTATCCTATTTGAGCTGTTTACTACATCCAAGATCTTCTTTGTAAGTCTGTTGTTGTTCATTCTCATTATGTGGCCGTTAAAAGTTAGTCTGCGTTTTCTGATCATATCGGTGAGTCTGTCTGCGTACTCGTAGAGCACTTCGGTAGGTCTTTTCATCCATATGCCATCAATTGACCAATTATAATATATAGTGAGAATTGAAAAATTAAGTCAATAAACGTACTTCCAATTAGAGTAGAACCGGTTTCGGCCACATTGTGACTTCCTTAGCAGATTAGATCTCAGATAAATTAAGTTCAGTTGCTAGTCTTACACTTATTTTTAGCAAAAATGAGGAAAAAGTAGACTTATGAGATCGGCCAAATGTGTGTCTGCCTGTCTGTCTGTCTGGCTGTGTGTGTGTGTGTCCCCCTATCAACTCCTAAACGGCTGCAGCAATCGAAACAAAATTTGGTAGGAGTAAAGATGTATACATGAATATCACACGGCCATATTTGAAAATGATGTCAGTGCTACCAACTGCTGAAAAATCGCAATTGAAATTTGATATCCATGTTGGATATCTTGGAAGGTATGAATGGGAGCTATTTCAAAATTGGCACACGTATAGATAATAATATTGCAGTTTAATTTCCAGGAGACCATACATGGCAGTGTTGCCAAAATGATTATAAGCCTGCTGATAGGTCCAATTTTAAATGCATATAACTTCCACACTATCAATTAGTATTCAACCAAATTTCGTATGTGCTATGTGTACATAAGCAGATATGACTGAGCGCATTCTTAAGAGCCACCAGGGCTGCCAACTGTTAATAAATGCTCTCATTTTATAAAATCCAAATACCCATATATCAGAAAGTATGCAAGCCAACAGCTTTAAACTATGCACACTTATAGTATCTGACATTCTATATTAATTTGGAGTAACCTATATACGTCAGTGCTACCAATATGATTCTAAGCCTGCTGAGAGGTCCTACTTTAAATACATGTAACTTCTATACTATCATTTGGATTTCAAACAATGTTCGTGTGTGCTACGTGTACCATAACAGAAATGACTATGCCGATTCTTAAGAGCAACCAGGGCTGCCAACTGTTAATAAATGCTGTGTCTATTTTTGTTACCCTAATATCAATATATCAGAAATTATGCATGCCAAAAGCTCTAAACTTTGCACACGTATAGTACCTGGCATTCTAGATTAATTTGGAGTAACTAATATACGTCAGTGCTGCCAACATGATTCTAAGCCTGCTGATAGGTCCAATTTTAAAATGCATGTAACTTCTATACTAACTATTGGATTTCGTTCAAAATAGACACAACAATAGATCATATTATTTTAGATTATTTCTGACCAATACATGTATGTCATTGTTGCCAACATGATTTTACGCGCGCTGTTAGATCCAATGTTTAACTGCATGTAGCGTTCATGCTATCCATTGAAATTCAACCAAATTTTGTATTCTGTACCTTAAGAGATGGAACTAAGAATCAGCCTGTAGTTTCCTACAGGCCGCCAACTGTAGATCTAAATTAGGCAACATTATGCCAGGTATGCAGTATTTCGAACTAATTAGAAATTTCGATATTACCAACTTAATTTCGTCATTATTCTGGATAGATCCTTATAGATTGGCATGAATCTTAAATTTTAAGAAAAGTAGGCTCTTTAGTTCGTCACGGAACTTCTTGTTTTTCTAAACAAAGGTTGTAATCGAAAATATATCTAAGTAGTTCCGTGAAGAACAATACAGCCTATTTTCATATATCCTACTTATGGTAATTGCCTCTATCAACATACAAAATTTCAGTTTGATTACTGCAATACATTCGTAGATATTGAGAACCTTCTAAATATTTCGGATGGACACCATGTTGGATTTGTATATATGTAGGCCATAGAGCTATGCACTATTTGAAGAAGATTATTGCGTAGGTTTATTCAATCGCATGATTAGGACACAAGAAACACAAACGAGATTTTTAAATTTCGCACAACCACCATCTCCAGGTTACGAAAACAATTGAAATAAATTATATGTCAGTGGATTAAAATTTGTATAAGCATTTACCGTACCATCTTTCACTGCGCTCGGATGGTTAAATCGCGAGAAACGTCCTTTTAAATATTTATGTTTCCCGTCACCGCCATGTTGGATGTGTGCTCACCAGGTTGTTGAAATTTGCAAAAGTGAACTTATGTTAATACCCTTTATCAACATTCAAAATTTCAGTTTGATTGCTGTCATAGATTACAGTAATAGATATTGAAAACCGTGTAAATATGTCGTATGGTTGCCATGTTGTATTTTATATATGTAGGCCACAGAGTTATGCACTATTAGACGACGATCATTCCGTACGTTAATTATTGAAACGTTGACTTCGATCGCATGATTAGGACACAAGAAATGAAAACTTAATTTCAAAATTTCGCTCAGCCGCCATCTTGAGGTAATGTAAACAAATCAACTAAATTAGATTTCAGTGCATTCAATGTATATAGACATTTTTGTACCATGTTTCACTGCTCTCTGATTTTTAAATCCCAAGAAAAGTCTATTTAAATGTTTCAACTTAGCATGGCCACCATGTTCGTTTCGTACTTAAGAGTTTTTTCAAAGGTACATAGATGGACTTGTAGGAGTTCCCTTTTCACAATACAAAATTTCAGGGTGATATCAGTAATAGTTTTGGAGATGTAGAATGCCGATGAAATATTTCGCTCAGCCACCATGTTGGATTGGTGAAATGTAATGCAATTTGAAGGGCACGATCGGGGTCATACGAATTAGTACTATGATCTTACCGAGTTTCATTGAAATTGCTCCAGCCGTTTAGATTGCATTCGTGACACATACTCATACGTACACACATACACACATACACACACACACACGGACAAAAGGTGACCTCATAAGCCTATTTTTCCATAAATGAAAATACTGTAGGCTAAAATTTCTAGTAGTCTAAAAACATAAATGCGTTAAAAAACTAAAAAATCAGATCTGTTACTAGTACTGTAAACTATATTAAAGTTCACAGACAATACTCTTGAAAAAATTACCTTGTAGTTGAAAATATAAAAATAAGAAACAGAATGAATTGAGAATCAAATTATAGCAAGTTAAAAAGAAGAAGGAAAATACTAAATGTTAGAACACTTACGTCGATATCATAAAGTCATGCATAGAAATTTTGAGGTTAATGTGACCTTCTGTTCATGTGAGATTGAAAATCCTTATGATTATGTTGCCTATGTGAAGAGATAAATACTGCATTATTCTTTTTTGTGAAATACGGTAGCATATTTAATCTGCAGTAAAATAATTGGACATCCCTATTTTATGAGTAACACGAAAGATGCTGATTCAACTACAGTAGAATATCCATACGTAAATGTATGTTATCTGCATGAGTCAGGCAAGCTGTTGCTGTATGCCTGGTGAGTGGTGAATCACTAGCTATTTCAGCACTTCTGAGGGACAGAGATATAGGAAAAGTTTATTATTATTATTATTATTATTATTATTATTATTAACAAAGTGTTCACAACCAAAATACTATTTCTAAGATTTAAGTGTCCTCAGAACAACTAATCTTTAGTAATAGGAGGTATAGATGGGCCGGTCATAAGCGCGTGAGAATTCTTCTTAAAGCTAGAGTAGAACACTAGACCAGTGAATATACACATGCGCTACCGAGGACACATTTTATTTGCATTGATGACAAAGGTATGAAGGCTCACTCTCCGTGGAGACACCACTGCGCACGTAATATGTACCGGTCAAGAAGGAACGGCCCACTTATACCAACGGGTTAGAAATAATAATAATAATAATAATATAATCGATTTAATGGTGCTCGGGTATTTGGTGTGACATGAGGGTGTTGCTCACAGTCCCAAATGATTTTTAACGTCTGTCTTAGTGCATAGAAGACCATTGTAGAAGCATGTATTCATTAAGCTGACGATGCAAATAACATTGTGGTGTTTGATCCTAGTGTTTTATTAATCTCATGTAATTTATTTCAGGATTAGGGCATAACCCATCTCTTTTGGGTACATTCGTGTTGACCGACTGAAAAGCACTAAACTCTCGATGCAAATAATTAAATGTCTTCCCGTTAATTTCTCGAATTTCTTAGGAAAGATTTGTCAGCTCGTAATCACTCTTCATGTTGGATGTGAACTCAAAAAAGGACCTCCTATTCAATATTATATCAGGATCTTTAATAGACTGAAGACCTTCAATGAACTGTGGTAAATAGTGTTGGAATTGTAAATGCAGTAGGTATATTTTAGTTCGGAAACTAGTTGTCTTCGTAACGTAAGCGGTTCCGGTGCAGAGACTGAATGTACAGTATTATGGCTGGCTGCGTGGCTCAGCGGTAAAGTTCTCGCATGCTCGGCCCAAGATTTCAGGTTCGTATCCTGGCGCAGTCAGGTGCGCAAATGCGAGGGTCCAGATCCCCTTCGGGGCGAAATCTGGCACGCCGGCGTCTCTAAAAGCCAGAGCAGTTAAAAGGGACGTAAAACCAATAAAATGATTAATTATTAGTATGGAAACTGTACCCAAACTGTCATTGTTTTATGGCGTTAAACATTTGTATGTTCGTGCTTAAAGTCCTTTCTGCCCATTGTGAGTTATGAATGGCATCCTTTACTTTGTAATATTCTTTACTTCTAGACGTTGCCAGAAGTGTTATTGTTGTTGTTTCATTCGAGAGGCTTGGACATCGTGAACATTTAGCACCGTGTACTTGGGTGAGTGTGGAATTTTGTCTGATAACCTATGTTATTGTGATGGCTGTATTAGTGTGTGTATTTGTAATTCAGGTGAGGGTTGGGAAGGAGGCGGTCGTGGCCTTACCGTTAGGAACCATCCCGACAATCGTTTGAAGTAGAAGTTGGGAGACCACGGGAAACCACTTCCAGGATGGCTGAGGTGGGAATCGAATCCACCTCTTCTCAGTTTTGCCTACCGAGACTTAGTGGACCCCATTCCAGTCGTGAATCGAACCCGGACCTCCGGGGTGACAGCCAAGAACACTCATGATAGCCACTGTCAGCGCCGGGAATTTGACTTGTGATCTCCGGACTTGCTTCAGCTGCCCCCACGGGCTTGGTGCACGATTTAACGAGCACGACTCAACCGTGGAGTAGACTGTAGACAACATACGGAGGCGACTGCTATGAGTCACTTGCCCCATTATAGGCCTATTCTCACAATCAAATAACATCTTTGAAGAAAACTTACATCACCATAGTAAAACTCAACTTCTCGACAATATATCAGTTTTATAGTCAAAGTTTGTATTTTCACCCCCAAAAAAGCCGAGTAAAGTTTAATATCAGTGTGTTCCTCAGGCGATTTTAGCGACCGAGCTCTACAATAGCTGAACTATAGAACTCCACTCTGAGGCTTTCTTTTAATCATTTTATAGCCCATACGGAGCGCTGGCTCCAGACTTGTGTCATAACGTGCAAGAGAATATGCGAACAATCCCTTTCTTTACAAGGAATTATCCGTACTACTTGTCGAGAAGTGAACGCACTGACAAAGATGCCAACCTCTCAAACCTGAAAATCCCATCTTCCCACTCAGAATGTCCCTTTTCACTAGAAAATATCTCACATAAAAATGTATTTTGTTCAAAACAAATCTATAATGAATAATAATAATAATAATAATAATAATAACAATAAATAATATCGTATGGCGTCGGGTTCCGGGTGCAAGCTTTGTTATTTGGCACCCAGAGGGTAGCTTGCATGTCGAATTTCGATGTTCCTTGAAGCACTGTACCATATACGCTAAAATTGATTTTAATGAAACACAAAACTGTCTTGTAAACTATCATTATCATACATTTAAACATTCACTAAAAACACGTTTTATTCATTTAAAGATTGAGATGTTTATCTTTCCCTGTATAAGTCTTTGATTTCTTGTTTAAATGAAGATTTCACAAAAGCGCACAACATAAGTTTTACTCTCCAAAAATACACAAAACTGTCTTATAGCACAAGTGGCAGTTGGCGATTGTAATGTAACACTATACTTCCGTGAAAGGTTTATTTCTATTCTATCGGCATATATGAATCATACCTATTATGCACGTTTGCTGTACAAACGAATATTTTATGTATTAATGGCAGCTCAGCTGGTGATATATGACATCGGCCAAATATCCCAAATTCACCTTACTTTTTGCACCCACAAAAAATCCTTTATTCCTTCCCTAAAAATATTTGTCTAAATGTCCCACAATTTGGGACAAATCCCACAGGTTGGCATCACTGCACTGATTTTACCAATTTTGTCCTCCGTCAATACGCTTCGTTTTCGCTTAGGAATTTAAGCATTAGCGATCCTCTTGCCATTAGTTTGTTAACAAGTCGTCGAACAGTTTCTCTGCCCGTAATTAGAGCACATGAATATTTTACTGCAAATTGTCTGCGCACCTCTATGCATGGCTCTGTTTTTAGATGTGTGTGGAGATAAATTGAAATGTGAGTTTGCTTGCTTTATTAGTCCTGGTTATCTAAGCTTCCATCATACAATACCATTTCAAAGACAAACGAGTGTACATTGTTTTTATTGTCTCTGGTTGTGTGTTTGAGTCTTCAGTCTTTTGACTGGTTTGATGCAGCGCTCCATGCCTCCCTCTCCTGAGAAAATCGTTTCATATCTACATAGCTACTACACCCTACGTCCGTGGCAATCTGTTTAACATATTCTAACCTTGGTCTATCCCTACAGTTCATTGTCCTCGACCCTTCCTTCCATAACTAAGCTTGCTATTCCTCGGTGTCTTAGTATGTGTCCTACCAACCTATCTCCTCTCTTCATTAGCAGTCACCAGAAACATCTCTTCTCTCCCACTAGTCTTAATACCTCTTCGTATGTAACCCTATCTATCCATCTGATCTTCATCATTCTCCTGTAACACCACATTTCAAACGCTTCAATTCTCATCTTTTCTGCTGCACCAATAGTCCAAGTTTCACTTCCATTTAGTGTCACGCCTTCAAAAATAACTTCCTAATACCTAAATCTATATTCGATGTCAACACATTTTTTTTCTGTAGAAATGCTTTCCTTGCCTGAGCTAACCTACTTTTTATATCCACTTTGCTTCGTCCATCACTGGTTATTTTGCTTCCTAAGTAACAGAAGTCACCTACTTCCTTTAGTTTTCCACCTGCCAATTTGATGTCCATAGAGGTTTCAAAGATAACAACTGCTTCTCATGGCCTGCTTGATCCTGCCTCCCTGAGTCCAGCTCGGCAGTCACATAGGAGGTGCTGCGCTCTGAATTCCTGCAGTGGAGAAGTGTTGTGGTTTCTCTACATTATGTATCGCACATGAAAACTCTCTGTTCAAGCGGGTATTTTGCATATTGCTTTGTTAACCACTGCGTTACACACGCACTGCACAGCTGGCTGGCTCACAACTGACCAAAGAGAATATAATACCAGAGTCCCAGCTCCCGTGTTAAATAATTTCCTTAAATCCGCCCATAATCCGGCTTCAAAAAAAACAATCATTTCTCTTCGGTAGGGGAAACATAAGGAACTAAATCCGTAAGATATCAGCTTATTTTTATGAATATTACGCAGAGTTAGTCCCTTTGTGGATCAATTAACAGTAATAGCTACTACCTTCGACAATATTAGCTCTGACAAAATGTATCACAAGCAATCAACAATATACTGATACATTATGAAATTTGTTGTCCACTTTGTAATGTTGGTAGTGAACGTACTTATGCAGCTATATATTTTGATAATTATAATAATGTATTGACGTTAGTTCATCAACTATACACCGTAAAAATCAATTATCTAACACGTTTTATAAGTTGAATGCTATAAAATGAAATATCGAGTCATGTCTGCTAACATAACTTCCAAATTCCAGAGCATCCCATACCCGCCCCCCCCCCTTTTTTCGCCCTAACCTACTGTACCCATGTGAGTAATTTCCATGGAAAATATGCTTCTGCCTCCAGCCAGCATCAGTTCTCAGGCGTGTACCGTCCACCCACTGAGCAGTTGCATATTTTTGATCTGAGACTAAAAGGGATCAACTCTACAATGATAAAGCACAACTCTATTCTAAAGACTTTAATTCAGTTCTAAATCATGGCTTCAAACACATAAAAACACAATCCCAACAATATCATACAAAACAAAGCAAAATTACTCCTACAATCCACTAATTATTCACACTTTATCCTTGCAAATCCGGATGATTATTCATACATTTACCCTGAGATTGACATCAAAATTCATCTCAAGTGCTCTGAGGCACATGTAAATTACACAAAAACTGTACGTATACTCTTATGTCACCTGCCGTGATCTCTTTCATTTCACAAGCTTAATTGTTTACTCTCAACACATCTTAATTTACATTATGTGTACCTTTGTGTTTTGTATCTCTTTTCCCACCAAAATGCTTTGCCATGCATTAGCCAATTTATGGGTTACACAAATGTACTTGCAACTCCACAATTCTATGTAATTATACCCGTTCGGGAGTTCTACATTCCCCTTTTCTACAGTTCCACTGTATGCCGTTGTGATTTCAATTTCAAAGATTCCGTTACCGCTGTGTCGGATGGTACATTATGCTACCCTTGCGTGGGCGTAGCCTAAGGCATCTGGCGTTGAGCTCCAGAGCTAAGTAACACTGTCAGTAAAAATGTAACTTCCAACAACTCATAAGTTTGCCAAGTATTACGTTATAAGAACGATCCTTAATTAACAATGTGTTTCAAACCACACAAATTCATTATACAATACAACAATGACTCTTTCATTACAAACAGGGTTTCAAAATCTCTCCCTTCTAAATGTCAACCTTCAATGGTCGTTTAAAAGTCTCCCCTTGGAGCTCCTTGTATACAATGGGCCTGAGCCGAGCGGTCACAACACGTGCGCCGTCCCTCCCTGACTCCTTCTCTGTTTACCTCCAAGCAGTAACAAGATTTTAAATACAATGACCCACATATCCCATATGATTTCAACTAAATGGTATGCAAGTTAGGTGATGGGCGTGTTTAATTATTTATTCCTAACATTAGGATATTAATAACTGGCCTCAATAGGTCCATTTCATTATATGAAGGAACGAGATTCATCAAACACTGGTCGAACTGGCTAGCCGGTATCTCATTAAATGCTACGGTCAGGCACAGCCTGCCGCCAATTAAATTCGCTTCTCATGAGCTGAATTATTACAATAACTAGTTCTCGGTCGACATCAGGTATCATGCAGAGGTTTCCATTGTTATCCTCTCATACACCACAGGATTCGAACCCGGAACATTCCATATCCATCCTCAGAGTTAGGGTACATCACTAAATACACTCTGGCAAATAATAAATATCTCTGTACGCCCTAGGCTATACGAGATTTCACACGTCGAATAGATTACCTGGCTTCCCTGACCATTATGCTATGATCTCGTCCTTTAATTAGTAAGATAAATCTATCAATTACTCTACAAGCTTATTCACAAGCTGCAAATTCAATTCACTATTAAACTCTTCCATTCCCTAGATTCTTGCATATTTTATTCCCATTATCACAATATACTCTGATATTAACTTGCTTTTCTTAGCCCTTCATGTATAATATTACTGCTTGGATAGATAAATATTCCAATTAGCATATATGTTTTTTGCTTACAACCATTTTTCCCTGATGTGTTCACTTATTCTTTTTCTTCTTCTTCTTTCCGATGAGGCCTGCTAGGGACCACGTGCCAATTTCAATTCTTCACACTTTGTTGTTTTATCTTCCGTTCCCACCAGTACTCCTTCATCCGTTCACTATGCTGCTTCTCCCTCCTAAAATTGACTCTTATTGGCACATTTTATAATTTTGAAATCACACGACACACAGTGGACTATAACTTCTATAAAATCATGGTTTTTGGGTACTTACATCGGCTAGTCTGGTGGCTCCAACCACGCATTTCTTCCAGTAATGCCTGCCATTTGCATAATTAGC
Organism: Meconema thalassinum; assembly: GCA_946902985.2. NCBI lineage: Eukaryota > Metazoa > Arthropoda > Insecta > Orthoptera > Tettigoniidae > Meconema > Meconema thalassinum. Next base: position 1,028,036,457 of record OX336388.2, read on the forward strand.
AAGGCATTCTTACACTGATAAGACACATTTTTAACAACTTTTGCCTTACAAGACACACGGCACTTTTCCTTTCCATATTGAAGCTATTGCTTCCTGATACACACAACACTTTATAGCACTTGTTACAATATTAATTTTAAAGATATTTAACAGATCATCACTACATTCACACGCTCATTATTTACATTTCTTACTGGTTGACTTTCCCTGGCACGATATCAGAAATGCAGACGTTGAAGAACTCCTCCTCGCTGCTATCCGTATCCCGATTGAAAGTCTCGATACTCTGCCTATGGATTCCTATAGCTTCACCCAACTGTCTATCAATCTCTATCCTTCGATGAACTTCCTGCTATCGCATAAATATGCTTGCATATCGTCCTGAGCGTTACTTATATTGGTATTCTTATGAAATTTCACCAATCGCATAATAAAGTTTATCTCTGCGCAGTCCGGCATACTAAGATATGTATAACTAATAGTTTACATACTGCGCTCAATTGCACTGTGTTTTGTTATTTTGTGAGGTTATCGATGTTATATGATGTTTAACACCAATAAGTGGGGTGAGGAAGAAAGCATTGTGTGTTTTCGAAACATGTACCTATAGAATTTTTATGTAAGTAAAAAGTATTGATTTGGCGAGAAATTTATGTTATACTTCATACTGCGCTCAACCATTTTTACATTGTACTTGTACAAATTATCTCTCTCAATTGTCCTACCTTTTATATTACACGGTACATTTCCTACGTGCACCCTAACAATCGCTCGTAATGCCGACTATACAAATATGGCACGACTGTCCTTAATAAATGGTATTATTAAATGTCTTACTGCGCGGCTCTTCATGTTGAAGTTTGAGCATCCCTTCTCGACTTCGGTAATGCGCACTTCGCATTAGTCTGCGATTCAACTGATTACATTACTCGCTATTAACTCATGACTTAGTGCATGATTATATGTTGCTGCACTCAGAATGTTAAAGTCCGCGCCTTTCTTCTCTGAGCTAGGGTGACGTGCTCTCCGCTCCCAAGTATGGTTCGACTGACTCCCTCTGTCATGGGTCCACCCCTTATATCCGTTTGGAGAGAAAAAGTAGACCGAGAATTCCCCTGCAGTGACATCTCCTCTCACACTATGATTCTGGTCTTGAATTAACGTTTATATGGTTCCTTTTCCCTCGCTGGTCACAGATCTGTATGCGTGCTCGAGGATCGATCGGCCAATTAATTAATATTAATTGCCTTTGCCATGGCGTGCCCAAGCGGCGTCATCTAAAACCCCCCGAAAGCATGGTTAGACACTCCGCTAACCTCCAAATACTGTGTTACTGCGCGCTCCATTAAATCTGCCTCGATTTCAATGTTTAATGGCCTCCCGGCTAAACATTCACATAGGTGTAAACCTCATGTCACTGCGTTGCTCCAATCACGAGTAATCATTAAATTACGCTGATATCTCCTCACACCACCAGCCTCTCCATTCTGAAACGGGGAATAACTTGACAATAAATTAGCCTCCTGACCTGCTCCAGACGACTTAAGTAGGTCACATAGAGTGACACGGCTCCAAGAATCTCCGCCCCTTTTCCAGAGTCATTAGACAAACGTCAAGCGCTCCAACTTCTGTGCTCAAGTCCAGAATAGTATGCCTCATACAGCCCAATAATGCCGTATTCTACTAATATTCCCTGCATTATATTAATAAATAATGTCAGTATTAGTTCATATCACAACAGTGACTTAATATGTATTTTTCTCTAGGGGTTTTTATAACTTAAACTCCCTCAAAAGATCTCGTGTTCGTTCCTTGCCGGAACCTTTATTCTGAGCTCAACTATCTCTGAGATCCACGTTCGACACCAGTCAGCCTAACCCCGTTGGGTTCACTACATAACCTCCAAATCTGACTATAGAATAATATAATCACCCCTACCTGCTATCCTACACAGGTTCCAAATTCTTGTTTGAACCCCATGACCCTCTTGGAAATGTGATATGAGAAGGAAGGAGAAAGATAAATAAAAACCATAGGTGATTGAAACATTTTTCATTTATTTTTATTATTATTTTGCAATACACAATGTAGAAATAAAATAATTGTATAGGTCTAGTATAGAAAGAACGACACTATTGAAATTGCATTCTCGTCCAGTTCTGCTCTTGCAACTTGCTGTTCTCCTTGATCCAGTGGACAGATCTGTAAGAATACAAACATCAAGCAATAAATACAATAAATTTGGAATGTAACTTATAAGACACTAGACATGGAAAAATGCAGGCTAAGCTTCTCAAGGAAATATCTGTAAATGGGCATGGAGGATTTCAGTTATTTCAGTGATCTCTTTTGACTGCAATCCAATATTCTTGTTTTACATTTATTAATTTTCATCATGAATTCTTTCCTCAAGACAGAATCCATACCATTTAACAACTCATTCAAATCCTCTGGTGTGTCAGCTAAGATGACGATATCAGCAAATCTCCGAGTTGAAATTATTTCTCCTTGAATCTTTACTCCTACTTTGAATTTTTCTCCAATTTCCTTCATTGCTTGTTCAATGTATAGATTGAAAATGCCGGCCAGGTGGTGTTAGGGTCCGAAGGCCCCGGGTTCGATTCCCGGCTCCGTCAGGGATTTTAGAAACTGACGTGAGGGCTGGAACGGGGTGCACTCAGCCTCGTGAGGACAACTGAGTAGCTGCCTGACAGTGAGGGGACCCGATGCGTTGATCACGAATCACCCCAATATCTGCAGGCCAAATGGCTGGGCAGCGGTCGTTTGGTAGGCTTAGGCCCTTCATGGGCTGTAGAGCCAGTTACTTTATTATTATTATTATATAGATTGAAAAGTATGGGTGATAAGTTACAGCCTTGCCTTACACCTTTCTGAATACCAGCTTCTCTCTCATGTCCTTACGCTCGAATAACTGCATATCCTAAGGAGCACAAAACGTGCTACACCTTAAAACAGTAGGCCTATTGGTATGGCACAAAGTACAGTATATAGAAAGGTAAGTGATTAGTCCCGTGTTCTTAAATTTACATGTGTCAAAATTGTTTGGTATCCTTTAAACATGAGTCACTTTCAGTGATCTCAGGAGTAGCCTACATAGTGAGACTCATGTCCTAAAGGTCCTGGGTTTTATTGCAAACAAATAATTAATTCTAGTCTGTTTGGAACATGCAAAATTGAGACGTGTTTGGCTTAGTTCACACCACAATCAGCGACTCAAATGATGGTTCCTAAATTAAGGCCACGACTGCCTCCTTCCCAATCCTAGTCTCATCTACAAATATGCATATACCACTACATACAACCTATACATACAGTTACCGGGAAGGTAGCTCTGTACTTCCCCATCCCACTCTCCCGGTATACTACTGCAACTTAAAACATTTGCCACACTGAGTGTGTCTGTTTCTGATTGTGACAACCTACTGTCACACACGTCAATGTTCTCAGACAGAGAAGTATTCGGCTTGCTTCCTGCACTACTCTACACCTACCTCTCAAGGTCAAGTGCACAGCTGAATGCTGGCATCTGTACACAAGTTGATATGGCTAATGGTGGCAACATTCAAGCAGCAACAATAACAATACTTGGTAACATGGTTTTGCAGCAGACACCAATGTCCATCCAAGTTAAAACAGCTCACTGATGATTTGTTCTGAAACAGTTATTTCAATGCTCCCAATAGTAGGCATTTATGTTGTTTTGACAACCTTGACATGAACATTTACAGGAATACTGTATGCCAGCCATCCTAGTTTCTTATCTGGGTGACACATTAGTTATGCAGTTACAAGCTGAGGTATCTATGACATAAATGTCAAGAAATATGGATCCATAGTAAGTTACAACTATTGTATTATGTAACATATCAACGTGAATATTTAACGGCTGGAGAAAAATATAATTCGATAATAAAATAACATCCAAGTAGGCATTCAAACAATTGGCCTCAAAATGTAAGCATCAAAGTTTGATGATACCAACATGTATTTCTCATTTCAATAGCCTGGGACATAGTGTTCATCAGCCCGAGGAACTCAGGTGTATCACTTTTCTGTGATGAGTGTAGTAGTATGTGTAAATGTATTTGGGACAAGGATGAAATAGTGTCCCAGGATTTGAAATAAGGTACGGTACAATCCCAGCATTTGTCCCAAGGGAGTGTCGAAATTTCACACCTGTCAATGCCAGGATAAACCGTTGATTTCTCGACTTACTGCAGGTGCCTATCACGACCACAGTGCATGACTTAACGAGCATGGCTACGCTGCAGGATGTCATTCCAACTGAATGGTATCAGAAATTGAAAGAAAAATAGATTTTTAAACGTTTCTAAAGACTGTCATCGGCTCTAAGAATATGTCATTAATTGTGGAGTTTACCAGAACCGGAACCAAACGAGAACGTGGTAGATTATTGAGCATATACCATTCACATACTTTCTGGGAGTCATTAAGAATTGAAAATACTGTTAAATATCACTGCTGCATACTAAATATACTGTCAAATATCATTAATATACAGTCAAGAAGGTTTTTATTTGTAGCTCGTTCGCCGACGGCAGATGTTTGTGGCCAAAAAATTGACATCATATTGCGTTGCTAACATGTCAAACGACACATATAACTTTGTAATTATGTGAAAAAAGAAATAATCGGCACAACCATGGCTTGGATAAAGATTATTGATGCATGACTACCCCCACTGTGCGTGACAAAAACCAGGGGTGAGTATCTTACTTACCTAACAATTATTGGTCTAGGCGAAAGCCATTGGTCAGATCGATGCGATATAGTACCTAATGCGTGGGGTTGGCAATACTGTACACGATGCTAAAAATGGCGGAGTCAACTGGAATTTCATCTCTATAGGTCGTGATCCTATTTGGCATGGCTGGGTGAGTTACAGAGCGGAGGAGTAAACATCTATTACTATAGGCCTTGGCTAATTTCAGTAGTTTAAGAATTTTTTACTTCGGTTCAGTAAACTCCACTCTTAACGAATATGTCTCCGATATAATCTTTATTATTAGAGTTGAAAACTCTAGGAAAACAGACTGTTATTGAACCTGAAAGATTCATCACTCCATGGAAGTGTTCCATATGCCTCACCGCTGACTAGCATACACATTGCTGCAAGTACCCTTCAACCCACAGGCAGAAGTGATAGCCAGCTAATGATGCAAGTGAAATAATGTCCTCTTCGGACTAAACAGGATGAAAGCAAAGACAGTAGGCCTACAGATAGGGGTTTACTAGCATTATTAGTTAGAATCACGCAGGTTAATTCCTTAGGAAGCAAAGAGGACAGGTGAATGGTTTAGGCCTACAGGTTCTCATTCTCTCTCACAGTGAACCTTTAGTTAGTTAGTTATTGTTTTTGAGGGGGCGGAACTACGAGGTCATCTGCCCCTACAGTGAACCTTTGCCACACACAAATGCCAGCCATGTAGTACTGCTCAAATAAGCACTATACAAACTTACATGATAGAATGAGACCTGCAGAATTATATTATTGGTATAACACACTCCAGAAAATTGGATCGAGAGCATTTCAAAACTACTCCTGGCGGCGTTCCAGATATGAGGGTTTAGGTTATGTTAGTCTTCCACATGACTGACACGCCACAGTTCATCACTAAACAACATGTACATTTCATTACAAATGACATAATTGCTCATATTTTCCTCCATCTTTTCTTTTGCTCACGAATCAACATTATTAAAACATCCACACCATTTACAAATATCTTCAATTAAAACAACCTGCCGTAGTCTGTCTTGAAAAAAAAAAAAACGAAATGATAATCGGCAGCAAGGGTTGCCATCATAGTATTAATATAAACAGGTGCAATTCTTTACATATAACTGAATCTTTGCAATTATATCAGACACTGTAATGATGTTTATGATTATATGCGATCAACTTCTGAAATTCATAACAATAGATTTTGTTTTTAAGGAGTTTAATCTAAGTCTAAAACATAATACGATTGTAATCCTGTTAGTATCAGTGTAAGCCAATCACATTTAAGACATAAAAAACAGGGCGCTAGGTCTACCAACACACATCGTCCGTTCGTGCTATTACGTTTCCAAAGTTGCATAACCGGAGCGTAATAAAAAAACAGGCCCAAAATAAGGTTTAGCCAATCCCATCAAACTTACGACGGCCTGCAACTGACTGACGCCTTCTTGACCTTGACTGGCGCGCGCGCACCTCTCAGCCCCGCACGTGGCTAGTGCCAGGCAAGCGAGGCTTCTCCCGGCCCCACTCGTAAGCGAACGCACTTTAGTTGGTCGCATTGTCACAAATAATTAGATGGTGTTGTTCTTGTTGTTGATAATCCATTTATGGACTTTGCATCTTCATAGCAATTAAGCTTCATGTACTAGGGTGTGTGCGAGTGAGATTTGTTTGATAGGTGCAGTGCTATTTCGTCCAGGTGCTATTTCGTCCAGCAACAAATTTCCTTGAAAAAAAGGCAATTTCGTCCGGCTCGGTTTTACAAATTATTACACAATTTAATGAGTGCCATCTCGTCCAGACGAAATGTTGACAAGGGTTGAGGCAGTGCAGTGTGGGATTTCCCACCTATCTCTGCTGTGGAATTCCATTCCTCCCCTCCCCACCTCTGTTTATGAACAGAGGCTTAATTCGTTCGAATGATCTCTATGAATTAACATCCTTGTTAATTATGGAGTTTTCGACCATTACAAGGGGCCAGCCTAGTTTATTACTTAACGGGTATCGGTATACGGTTAAGAATGAGAAGAAGTGCGGTGGAGTTGTGTGGCGTTGTGTTAACCGTTCTGGTAGTGGAAAAGTGTTTACTATAAACCGTGAAATTATTAAAGAAGAGATCCACAATACGTGTGTTCCTGACGTGGCTGCACAAGATGTCCATAAGGCTATGGCACAGGGAAAGAAGACAGCCCGCGAAGAAGCTGATAAATCCATTTCACAGGTAGGTTTATATTTTTATTAGTGACAATATTTACGCCCCAGACTCTATAGTGCGTCTCTATCTTAAAAGACAGTACGCATTAAATGGAGCGCGCTGATGCCAGATCTACTGCATATATCAAGTTCTGCAAGGCCAGACACATGATGATACATAACTCGTATACAGGCGTGCTTTCACGAAAATCTCAGGAAATTTCCAAAATATTTGTTTGTTGTATATAACTGTACCTCATGCCTTGCAGCCAACGACGGCACAATATTTAGATAATTAAGATACACCGAAGCTCAGAGAGCGATTTTAATCCACATTTTTTTCTATTCTCACTATGTTGTTTACATTATAAGCATTTCATTGTAAACTATAGTTGACTGGTGGCAAACGAGCGGAGCGAGTAACGTCCATTATTACAAACATCAAAAAATTACTTATTTTTAACAAGAAACGCAATGAAATGAAACAGTTATTGTAGACCTGTCAAACTGTCAATCATAGGTGTTTGGACGAAATAGCACCAATGGGCCGGCAGAGAGTCAACCCACCTGCCTCTGTTCGTGGAATTTGGACGAAATAGCACCTGGACGAAATGGCACGACACCTTTTGATAACCTCTGTTATTGTGGTGATCGTAATGGTGAGTGTATTTTTAATTGAGGCTACGATTGGGATGGAGGTGGCTGTGGCAATAAGTTAAGAACCAGCCCGGCATTTGTCTGGAGTAGAAATGGGAACCTAAGGTAAACCACGTCTGGGATGGCCGAGATGGCAATCAAACCCGTTTATTCTCAGGTATGCCTTAGTAGGTTGAGCGTATCCCGTTCTAGTCTTCAGACCAGAATTCCATATCTTGGCATAGCTGGGAAATGAGCCAGACTTCCAGAGATAGAGGTAAGGTGACGGTGCGTGATTGTGCTGCGGTCAACCTGCTGGTCTTTCATCAACACTGAGCGGTTTCAATTCCTGATTAATGCAAGTAGGTTTTCTGAGGTCAAGTGCGTACTAGGCATGGCAAAGATTGGGGTAGTTTGCCATTGATTTCCTCTCTAAGTCGGTACAGCAGTACTAACCCTATGAGTGGAATCTTTCACAACATCCACAGGCACTGGTTGTGACCTGAAGGCCATTACTCAACACCACCCATACCTCAGTAGCTTCCATACAATCACAGCCATGAATGAGACTGAGACATCGGTGAAAAGCCACATTTTACTCTAGCCTGTGCCAACAGACAAGTGCAAATGTACTGCATTCATCAAGAGAAAGTAAACAGGCAAACAACATTAGGGGTAAGGATACCAAATTAGTTAGAATCACTTCTATTGTGGTATGACAGAGAGTGGGTGTTCATCCATCCCTCTTTTATTGTTACTCTGTGATCCCCATGTACTTGGGCGTGTGTTCGATTTTTCTGGTAACGTGTATTTCAAATTCTGCATACTCCCAAGCACGCGGGCTTGATGACCAAGCTGTTCGAAGCCCCTAATACTAAGTAACCACAAGCAACAACAACTAGTTACTTTTAACCTTTACAATGCCACTGGACATCACTGTTTGAATTGAGAGTTTTTGCTGCGCCACTTTGTGAGCCACAAATCATATCCGCACTTGTGATGGATGCTGCTGTCTATCTGGAGCATTGCTCACTCAGTCAGTGAGTGACTGCGTGTTGCGCATCCAGCAGAGCTGTTCTAAAGTGGTTCGTATCCCAAAACTAATGATCAGCAGTCGCTGGCCACGGATTATCAAAGTGTTTGCAAACACTTAAAACTTAACAAGCAAAAGGAAGAATTAATTTATAAACTTTGCTTGGAAAGGAATCATCATTTACTTCCTTTGGAGACTAATGTTTTAAAGTAACATTCACTTTGTCCATTTGTTCATTTTTCAGAGTACGGTACTTGTCAACATATTTCTACCCATATATGTTAGGCCTTTTATCTAATTTACAAATAGCAAACTATACACATCAATAAAAGTTTTGTATATACTGTACTTCCGACATCGAGTGGCGGCGGTACAAAACTTCCTCCAGGAGTCCACCATTGCATGAATGGAATGGTCCACGATGTCGCCGGACATGAACTGTATCGAACATGCCTGGGATATGCCGAAGCGTGCTGTTGCTCAGCGTCCACGGCCTCCCATAACCCGCCAAGAGACCATGAAGGTCGTCGTCGAAGAGTGGGATCGCCTGACTCAAGAGGACCTGGACAACTTGATCTGTGGTATGCCACGGCGTGTAAGAGCCATGCTGGACGCCCGTGGTGGCCATGTTCCCCATGCTCCTTATTGGAACGTCACAGGATTGCAAGATAACAACACATATCAGTCCCTGTTTAACAGTCCAAATGTCTTCCTGTTTGTAATTTTCTTTCCACACATGAATTAAGTCTGCAGGATATTTGTCAGAACGCCGTCTCTTTTGTAATAACCTCGCCAATCCCATATACGCTCTGCATCATGGCAAACAAGTGTTATGCAAATTTTTTGATGTGTATAGATTAATGAGGTCAATAAACGAGAGACTGCCTTTATGTGTGAATCAGGGTGGAGAGTGCCTTCTGCATAAGAATAGGCACTTGTGTTATCAAGATGGGATATTAGACAATTAGTTTCAGACTTCAGAGATTTCCAAGTAGAAGGAGAAAATAAATCTTCAGAAGTGGTCTTTTCAGAGGAAAGAAGGAAGGAGATACCCAGCGAATGAAGCTGTATTTGTAGAAGATCAAAGTCAGTGGAGGGAAAAGATCATCCAAGATACCATAGTTGTTACTCCGTGGTCTATAGTGGCCCAGATCAAACAGAATATATCTTTTTTTTGTCGTGTGACCTGAGAGGCCGAGTGCATGTCTTTCTAGTCGACGCCCGTGGGTGACCTGCGCGTCGGGATGAGATGAATGAAACTGGGAAGGATGTGGAAGGAAGCGGCCGTGGCCTGTCAGAAGGTACCGTACCCGCATTTGCCTGGTGTTGAAAATGGGAAACCATGGAAAACCATTTCGAGGACCACCGATGGTGGGGCTCGAACCCACGCGTCTACCGAGTCAGCAGAGAGCTTGGCCCCATGACCTAATGCTGCGATTTAGCCAGCGTAGTCACTGCTTCCGGTACAATAATAATAATAATAATAATAATAATAATAATAATAATAATAATAATAATAATAATAATAATAATAATAACATCCTTAGCTACCTGTGTGTAGGTCTTTAAAGTTGTAGTCATTTAGGCTGTCAACTCTCCAATTTCGAAGCTCCGTTTAGCACTGCCAACTACAATATAAGTGAAGTGGAATATTATTGGGAGATCTGGAGCTGAGGTTTTATTACCCCTGCCTTGTAATCACCAAATGTAATACGAGAGATCTTTACTAGCCGAAGTCGTACGACTCGGAGTGCCATGGATTTCTACCGCCTTTTAAATTCCAACTTAAACCGGGAATCGAACCCGCGATCTTGAAATCATAAAGCAGACATTCTACCACTGATCCGCCGAGCAAGATAACGCCTAAGTAAATATGTCACCCGTGCCATTCAGTCTTGTTCTTTCCTTTTCAACTACGACCATCCACACCTGGCTGTGCAAATAAACACAGTCCCACTGCACACTGTACCTGTACCGCGGGTGTCCATCTTCAAACATAGTACGGGCATGACGAATAGAAATAAATAGTGTTATCACTCACCGAGTTCAACCGCGCCCCTCTCGGCTAGCGCTAGCGGCGCTGATCCCCAACGCTACACAGTCTGCTGTTCAATAGTGGGATACGCGCTGGGCTACGTAAACCTCTTTACGAAGGCTGCGGTTACGCTGATTACAACAAATTGTGTGTTTAGACTTATGAATAATACTGTCATAAAGTTATTATTAATATTCTCAGTCCCCATGTAGAACTATCGTTTAAAACCCTCCGTTAGTCGCGCATTGGTCTGACAGCTCCATGGTTCGTTATATTAGTTTTAATATCAAGCCAACAGTTCAAGTTATGATCTTATCGTCTCGTGACATCTTACACCAAACCTTAGTAAGCATTTTCCTGGAGTTGTGAAATAGCGTGCCTAAAAATAACTTTAACACGTGTAACATTTTGTCAGCGTGAGATTGATAGCACCAGCGCTCCCAATGATGTTACATTCTGTCAGTGAGTGGCAGGTGTGCGGTTATACCGATTATTTGGCTTAGTATGTTGCCTTAGTTAATATTAGTAAGGAGATTGCACCTTACGAAAACCTAAGGATGCAGATGAAGCGTGTCACCGTCTGCTGAAAGATAACGAATAGCTAGTTCATGATTCAGTAATTTCAAAGGAATTTGTGACTCTGATACTGAAGACAAAGTTGAAACAAGATCCGAAGATCAGGAGGACGGTAACGGAAGCGAAGAATTGGATGACCGTTTATTTTATTGGCAGGTTGGCCATTATTATTATTATATGTCCGACTCATTCTTGGCCACTTGGCTATCACCACGTAAGTCCGGGTTCGATTCCCAGCTCTGCCAATAAATTTAATACTGGTCTGAGGGCTGGAACGGTGTTCACTCAGCATCGTGAGGCAAAAATGTTAAGAGGCGCGTTCGATTCCTACCTCAGCTATCCTGGAAGTGGATTTCCGTGGTTTCCCACTTCTCCTCCAGGCAAATGCCAGGATGGTACCTAACTGAAGGACACGGCCGCTTCCTACCCAAATCCTACCTCAATTCCAAATACACACACACTACTACAGACATCATAATGACACAGGTTATCAGACAAATTCTATACAAACCCAAACACACGGGGCTACGTGACCACGATGTCGTTAAGTCCCTAAAGAATCAACAACTATTATTATTTTAGGCCTATTATTATTAAGACGGATTTTTTTTTTTCGTTTTGGGTAAGGATGGCACGAAATAGAACAAGTAACCATGGAATGCTGCCTTCATTCCGTATCCTACTGGGCCCCTTTCGTGATTTTACATCAGTGGATAGATATTTCGGTAAATTTTGAAAAATGTGAGGTACTGATCCCGGTTTTAATTTTCACTTCACGCGAGGAATTTCCACGTTCTCATAGTTTACTACGAAACAGTCCGCCTTTATAATAATTAAATCTTCCGAAAAGCGCTCGTCACAGATTCTATTTTTGATCGACAATTGCTTATCTTTCCACGGAATAACTCTCGCCCATTTCGCAAACAGATTTGTTTCTTTTGGCGGTGTGAAAAAATGTCTACCATCAGATTTTCTTCGTAACCCGATTTACTTCCAGGAACAAAACATTACGACATTTTCCCGAAACAACAGAAAACTTAGTTGTTTGCACACACAAAGCACTGCACAGACATTCGTAAACTATTACAAAGAAACAAATTCCCTCGAATAATATGACTTCTCGCGCACAGGATATTACAGTACTAACCTCGTGGTTTACTATCACACGTGCTTATGGTTCGGCGCGACTTCCGCGCCACACACTGGCTGGACCATGAACTACAATGCTTAAGTAGCGGAGTGATGACACTGTTTATTTCTATTCGTCATGGTACGGGTATAATAAATACTAAACGGTGGAACAATGGTTTTCAAACTTCCCTGCAGGCCAATAAAATTGGTTCTCCAACAAAGACGTGAGCCATCACGGCCATATTTATTGGACAGAACACCCATCATACACTGTTTGGAACGTGAGGAAATGTGTCTTCACCACCACACCGGCAAAAACAACCACTGCTTCATGAAGTGGCACCGAATGAAAAGAAGTTAGATACCCACCTGGGGTATCTCCACCCATGCTGATCAGTTGTGTCCAGAGGTGATGAGCGTGTTCACTACCTTTAATAGCGGTTACGATGGCGTAGTTGGTAGCATGCAAAGCTGCTGTGCCTAAGATCGCGGGTTCAAACCCAGCCGAAGTCATCATATTTTTAAGAGCGTTAAAATCCTTCAGTATGCCTTCCTTCGGGGAGGAAGTAAGCCGGCCGTCCCATGCCATAGATTTATAGCATGTAAAAGAACCTTCCACTAATTAAATTTGTATGAAGCTAAATTTGCAGGTTAGATTTCGTTGAAACGCTCTATCAAAGTTCCACCGTTCACTATTAGGTGTTAGTGACATCTGTAACTACGTGAAATTGAACGGAACTTGTAGCTCACCCCATGGGAGTCCGCATATAAGTAGCTACAACCTCTGGCGAGCCGAACATGTCCTCGGACACTCCCGGCACTAAAAGCCATACGGTAATAAAAACTTCCTTTAATATTCAAAATTACTTGCCTTTTATCAATTTCACATTGGCACACCTCCTGCACCACTCAGTTCATAAGTTGGCCACTTTCACATTTAGATTCAGTTACAGCAAACGATGCACCGCTCAAAAATGTGAGCGATTGACATTCATTACTGTCAGTTGACGTTAACAAACTAATTCCTTGTATACCTTCGCTCACCAGGTAACTCATGTTTGTTCACAGGAAGCTCAAGAGTGTATCTCAGACCGTGGAGAGATGCTAGTGTCTCTCCTGTACAACGATAATCTACACAGGCTGGCTGTCACCGTCATAGAGGCCAGGAGACTCAAGGTATCTAATATTGAATTATTCTTTGATTGATATGTTTTGCATGCACGTAGCCAAGTAGCCTGTCAATCGCGTGACATAATCATAATGATATGCTGTGTGGCAAAGCAGATTTAATGTGATGTTTCCTTTGAGCCTTTTTCAAACAAATTCAAGCGTTTAAAATAAGACTAAACGCAAATGAAAACTGATTTTCATTTACAAATACATACCAGCAATAAGTCAGATGTGCGTGCAAACCAATCAAGATCCCTCACGCACCTAAAATAATACTTTCGATGAAATTTGAATTTAGGAACGTTTAGTCATTTTTGTTTACACTCAAATTTTAAAAAAATGTTGGCAACAACACAACCGATACATTCTCAACATTTCATAATAAATTCGTCACACATATTTACAAAGGTTCTCTCTACAATATCTCTCTACCTGGCAAATACACACCAAGCATCATTTTTATAACCTAATTTATTCAGCATACATATTTTCACATACACATCTCATCAATTCTTCGCTGTTTTTTCAAGACTTTTTTAATGCTTTATTAACAAAATTATTGTAACAGATCTGTTTTTTTTTTTGAAATTTTACTCTGTGAACTTTTGGTACAAAAATATTTCTAGTATCCTCTATTAGGGAAAAAATGTTTCTGAAGTTGTATGGTACTACACAGTTACTTATCCTATACCACGCTGAAGAAGCTCACAATGAGTACGGTTTCAATGTACTAAATATTGACTTAAGGTAATAAATAGTTTATTATAATTAATACGTCAATAAGGAATCGGGCTGTCATGGTCATTTTTAGCCTACTTTCGATTTTTGCAAAAAATGAAAGTAGATTTATGAGATCAACACAGGGCGAAAAAAGTGTGTCTGTCTGTGTGTGTGTATGTGTGTGTGTGAGTCTGTGTGTGTGTGTGTGTGTATGTGTGTGTGTGAGTCTGTGTGTGTGTGTGTGTGTGTGGGTGTCTGTGTGTGTGTGAGTGTGTGTAATCTGAATGTCTGTCCCCCCTATCAATTCGAACACGGTGAATGCGAATTGAACGAAATTTGGTACAAAGGTAGCACTAGCAAAGGACACCTCAGTGTCATGTTTTATATCGCCGCCATCTTGACGGAAACGTAATGGCGGCCACACAAATGTTCAAAGCTTAAATCAAATTACGACTAACCTAATCATCCGATCTCTACCAAATTATGCAACAACATACCTTTATGGGGGGAGCATCCTTTGACCAAACCAATAGGTCATCAGCGTAAAAGTTTGCGGATTGCGGCCATCTTTGTGTGAAAATCGATTCCCCCTATTAATTCGAACACGGTGCAACCGAATGAAACGAAATTTGGTACAGAGGTGGTAGTAGTAACAAAAGGCACCTCAGTGTCATGTTTTATATCGCCGCCATCTTGACGGAAACGTAATGGCGGCCACACAAATGTTCAAAGTTTAAATCAAATTACGACTAACCTAATCATCCGATCTCTACCAAATTTTGCAACAACATACCTTTATAGGAGGAGCATCCTTTGACCAAACTAATAGGTCATCAGCGTAATAGTTTGCGGATGGCGGCCATCTTTGTGTGAAAACCGATTCCCCCTACTAATTCGAACACGGTGCAACCGAATGGATCGAAATTTGGTACAGAGGTAGTACTAACACAAGGGACCTCAGTGTCATGTTTTATATCGCCGCCATCTTGACGGAAACGTAATGGCGGCCACACAAATGTTCAAAGCTTAAATCAAATTACGATTAACCTAATCATCCGATCTCTACCAAATTTTGCAACAACATACCCTTATGGAGGAAGCATCCTGTGACCAAATGAATAGGTCATTAGCCTAATAGTTTGCGGATGGCGGCCATCTTTGTGTGAAAATCAATTCCCCCTATTAATTCAATCACGTTGAAAACGAATGGAACGAAATTTGGTACAGAGGTAGCACTAGCAGGGGGCATCTGTGTCATGTTTTATATCGCCGCCATTTTGACAGAAACGTAATGGCGGCCACACAAATGTTCAAAGCTTAAGTTAAATTACGACTAACATAACCATCCGATCTCTACCAAACTTTGCAACAACATACCTTTATGGAGGGAGCATCCTTTGACCAATCTAATATGTTATTAGCCTAATAGTTTGCGGATGGCGGCCATCTTTATGTCAAAATTGATTCCCCCTATTAATTCGAACACGGTGGAACCGAATGGAACGAAATTTGGTACAGAGGTAGCACTAGCAAAGGGCACCTCAGTGTCATGTTATATATCGCCGCCATCTTGACTAAAACGTAATGGCGGACACACGAATGTTCAAAGCTTAAATCAAATTACGATTAACCTAATCATCCGATCTCTACCAAATTTTGCAACTACATACCTTTATAGAGGGAGCATCCTTTGACCAATCTAATAGGTCATTCGCCTAATAGTTTGCGGATGGAGGCCATCTTTATGTCAAAATGGATTCCCCCTATTAATTCGAACACGGTGGAACCGAATGGAACGAAATTTGGTACAGAGATAGCACTAGCAAAGGGCACCTCAGTGTCATGTTTTATATCGCCGCCATCTTGACTGAAACGTAATGGCGGCCACACGAATGTTCAAAGCTTAAATCAAATTACGATTAATCTAATCATCCGATCTCAACCAAATTTTGCAACTGCATACCTTCATGGAGGGAGCATCCTTTGACCAATCTAATAGGTCATTAGCCTAATAGTTTGCGGATGGCGGCCATCTTTATGTCAAAATTGATTCCCCCTATTAATTCGAACACGGTGGAACCGAATGAACGAAATTTGGTACAGAGGTAGCACTAGCAATGGCACCTCAGTGTCATGTTTTATATCACCGCTATCTTGACGGAAACGTAATCGCGGCCACCCAAATGTTAAAAGCTAAAATGTAATTACGACCAACCTAATAATCTAGTCTCTACCAAATTTTGCAACACCATATCTTTATGTGGGAAACATATTCTGACCAAACTGCAAGAACATCAGCCCAATAGTTTGCAGATGGTGGCCAAGTATGTGTGCAAATCGATTCCCCCTATCAATTCAAACACGGTGGAACCGAATTGAACGAAATTTGGTACAGGAGTAGCACTAGCAAAGGGCACCTCATATTCATGTTTAATATCCCTATAGCTCGTTGTATTTCAACAAGCTACTACAACCAACATTCAATCATACTCCTTGAAAAGGACAAAGAGTTATAACAATACCCATGCATTTAGGAGAAAGTAGGCTATATGTTCTTTACTGAACATCTTGTTATGTCATTCTATAAGATGTTCGTACCCTATAACAACATATAGACGTCTCTACTCAATTGGAATGCATAGACCTAGATAACAAACACGTGTTGCCATGGTAACCACCGGGTATCTGTGTTGATATTTTGTCCATGCTAATCACAGCTGGACTCTCAGTCTTATAACACATATGCATGTTATAGCCTAATAAATATTAGACATTGTTGGATAAATTGCATAAACACTTAACTTCCTGGGTTGAGAGTGTTAACAACAGTTTAACTATCCCCGATTTCTTACTGTAAACCGCCCAGTATCTGACCTCTTCTGGAGAACAGCCCAAGGTATTCATGTGGCATGAACCCAAAATATTACAAGGTGGGTGTTGGTTATCAGGTAGTGTGTCATTATTACGTAGCCCGCTTTAACTCATGACCAACGAATACACTAGGACACTGCAGCAAGTTCCAAGATTGTAGATTCGAAACCCACCACTGACAGCGACAATTCTGGGTGTGGTTTTTAATTTCCCACTCCTCTAGGAAATTCGGGGGTCGGTTAATTCTAGTCTGAGGGCAGGAACGGGGAATATTCAGCCTCATGAGGCAAAACTGAGAAGAGATGGGTTCGATTCCTATCTCAGCAGTCCTAGAAGTTGTTGTTTTGTTTGGTTTTCCACTTGTACTCCAGGAAAATGCCGGGATGATTCCTAAGAAAAGGCCTTGGTCGTCTCCTTCCAAACTATAACCTCAATTATTAATGTACACACTACTACAGTCATTGTGGTGTTTGAAGCCATATTTTCAGTGTTGCCTTAGTAAACAAGAGTTTAGTGCTTTTCAGTCGGTCAACACGAATGTACCCAATAGAGATGGGTTATGCCCTAATCCTGAAATAAATTACATGAGATTAATAAAACACTAGGATGACCAGTTTCTATCGTCAAGCGATCATCATCAGATCCATTACACTTAGGCTACAAAATCTATGTTTGAAATACAGGTGAAAATATTTACAATATGTACAATTATTTAGTAGCAGTATTGGTACTGCAACTGTCAGTTTATGCTAAATGCAGTATATATGTTAGGTGAAATGCTAAATGGTGATAGCTATCCGGAGATTGTACTTTAGAGAGATTATATGGTTGTAAACTATGGTTAAACTATAAAATTTTTGGCTAACTACTTATCTGATTGTCTTCCGTATTACAGCTACTCGCAGTTTTCGTGCTCACTGGAACTCGCTGTGCGGTCGACTGCGGTGGTTATCTTAACGACTGGTTTTTCCCCTGCCTCCTCCCGCCTGTCCCTACGTGCAGTGGGGAGTGATAGCGATGTGTTTATGTGAGGTGTTGCCAACCTAGATAAGATGTATGTTATTGAATGAGGTGGGTCCACAACTATTAAAGACCGTGGATTGGCCCTCGCCACGCGTGGAGCATAACCCATTCGAACTAAGCGTTGACGGTCTTATGAGGACGTCCCGGCACCTTTAATACTGCCGCGAATATGGGCCTTGGTTTATTGCAGAAGCAAAGTACATCGTACACCTGATCCAGATAACATTTACCTATTAAAAACCCCCTAATTTCCCCCCTTTTTTATCTAGCTTGGCTGTGTCGCTAAATTGTGTTTTGTTTCCGACAGGGTGTGTTTTTTAGTAGCGTGAAGAGGGGTGAGCTCTCCATGAACGTGTGTTCATTTAGATTGTTGGGATTGTTTCGTTTGGCTAGGTGTATCTCGATTGCTTCCTTTATGTCAAGAGCTCTGCCTTTCGATTCGTGATGGATTATTTTAAGGTCCGACTCTATGTTGGTAAAGCTGTGCCCTGCGTCACACATATGTTCGCACACGGCTGAATGTGTTCCGTATCTTATCGCATTCCTATGTTCATTATAACGTGTGTCTACTCGCCTTCCACTCTGCCCGATGTAATTAGCTTGACAATCGGTGTCTTGGCACGTTATAGAATATACCCCTGACCTTGAATACGGGTCACGTTTATTTAGATTACTATTTAGGAGGTGCCTAGCGGTTGTGTTTTTCGTCGTGAAAGCTATCTTTATGCCTTGTTTTTTTTGAATAGGTTAGTGATTTTATATGTATTCTCATTCACATAGTTGAAACGCGCAAATTTTTTCTCATTACTGTCCGGTTTGGGAATCGTTTTATCTTTATTTTTATGTTTGGCTATAATTTGATTTATTTTGCTTGGCGAGAAGTTGTTTTCCTTTGCTATTTGCATAATAGTTCTTATTTCCTTATTATAGTTGTCTTTTGACATGGGTATGTTTAAAGCTCTGTGCACCATTGAATTGAAACCCGCTAGTTTGTGCGTACTGGGGTGATTAGACTGATTGTCGATTGCATGCGAGGTTTGTGTTGCTTTCCGGAATATGGAATATGAAAGGTCGTTGTCTTTACGTTCAATAGTTATATCGAGATAATTTATTTTCCGGTCTATTTCGGATTCCTTAGTGAATTTGATAGAGTGGTGAAGGCTATTAATGGATTGGAGAATTGTTTCTTCGCTTGTTAGTTCAGTATCGTAGATGCAAATTACATCATCTACGTATCTTTTCCATATTACTATTCCCTTTGTTGAAGTCTTTTCTAAGAACGCATTTTCTAGTGCATTGATGAAGATGTCAGCGATTAACCCACTTAGTGGCGATCCCATTGCTAGGCCTTCTCTCTGTGTGTATATTTTATTGTCGAATTGAAACACGTTTTGGGTGAGAACGACCCTCAGTAATCTCACAATCTCTTCAATTTCTTTTACCGAATTGTTGGATTTTAAGTTGTTTTCGATAGTGTTGATTGCTTCAATAATCGGAATATTGGTGTACATGTTTTCGACGTAACTAACAAATGAGGAAGCACATCCTCATAATCAGTGTATTTTATAGAGGATGTTAATAGTTTATGAGTTGATAGTATGCAACAAAACAATAAATATGGATCCTACGGCGCATACGTTCTGAAAGAAAATATACTATAATGTACCATATGCACATTAAAATAATATTTATTATTACTTACTTTACTTTTATCGTTGTGGCCACTAGGGACCGCGAGATATCAGCTGTTTTTCTTGTTAGCCCACCACGCCTTCATCCTTTCGGAATGGGATTTCTTCCCTTCATCCGAGTGAACATATCTCTTGCTGGGTTTTACTTCCTCTTGATGAACCTGAAGGTGTTTTTTTTTTTGTCAATGGGGTTCTGATTCAGAAATGTCAAACTTTAACAAGTCCTTATCCACTTCCACCAGCCAAAGAGGCATCACCTTTCAACGTCGGATGTACGATAATAGACGGTTGGAGTATCTATTGTCTGGAAGTTCTGAGGAGCTGGGCATAGAATGTTATTCTCCGTTTCCGGATTACACATGAGATATTTTCAGTGTGGGAGTATATTTCTGAATTAATTCATAGCTCGTAACCTCCATCCTTGAACTTAGTACCAAGAATTTTCCAACTAAGGAGCACGATTGAACCTATATCACAGATAAATTTAAATTATCTTTCTTCTCTTCCCAAAATCTCTTCATTCTCTCACTATGATTTTTCTTCCTTTCGGCGCTCCATGCAGTGGGGGCTCTCATGTCTGTTACCTCGATTTCTTGAAGGTCATTTTCAATTTCAATTACCCAGTTATTCTTGGCGTCTAATGAGGAGGCATGAATAAATATCCTTTTAGTATGTCATTATTATTTACTTCATTTTATCGATTGTTCCCCTTTAGGAGAGCAATTGAACTTTAATTCACCATTTCATCTTCGGCCGTTATCCCTCTTTTCTTCCCAAACTCGTAATCCTCCCGAAATGCTCCTTCTTCCACTCAGCTGTAATTTCTTCCAGGTTGTCGTGACGTTCGTTGCTCACTTAACATTTGTGGTTTCATTCCGGCACTCGGTGCGGTCCTCGAGATTTTCCATGTTTGCCTGTTGTAGTCCCTCTGGACCTCTGTCAGCCATTCCGTGCCGCATTTACTCTTTGATATGATGTTGAGTAGTTTTATTGCTGTTCTGGAGTTTTCCAACCTGTAGATGTGTGTGTAAAACTTTGCTCGACGTTTTCTGATTTCTTCCGTTATTGTGTTGGTCTTTTGATAGAGTTCGTTCTGAGGTCTCTTCATCCAAATGCCCTTCTCATTCACTATCTCGTAAATCTTCCTGAGAATTCTTCGTTCCTGCTTTTATATGTCCTTAATTTTGGAATGACCGTCGATCATCATTGTTTCGGCTATTATTATTATTATACTTTATTTGTTTCACCCAACTTTGGGCTACATCAAATCAATCATTTTTTATTGTTTTGAGCTTTCCTTTTGGAGTAGTATTGTCTCATCCTTTGATATCTTGCTTCCCTTTCTACGGCAGAGATGTGGATCGTACACATTTGTTTGATTATTATTATTAATATTATTATTATCATTATTATTATTATAATTATTATTATTATTATTATTATTAGAATAAGCAATATTCGATTCAGCAATACTAGAAAAGAAATGCATCATAGTTCTTAAGTATTAGGACATATCCGTAAATTATTCAAGCACATAGCGTATGATTTATAGACATTGTCCTTGTTACTACAACACTGAATAACTTTACGTATTTTCTTGATCACCAGAAGTTCCGTTATAATAAATATGTACATTTTCCATCATTTAATTCTATTTCTTCTTATTATCAAAGTAAACGTATTAGTCTAAAATGAACATTCTTAAATCTATGTGATGAATATCAAATTCTGCAGAGTAAGGTGGGTAGATTATTGGCTGAGGAATAACCTAACCACCAAGGGAAGATGATAAATAAAAGGAGGTGGGTTTCGGACTGGAGAAAAGGGATAGAAAAATAGGATGAGAGTCCCACAAAAGTTATAAATTTAACTTTAAATACACTTAAAGGCGGTTGCCACTGCAAATCAGCTCTCCGATACCTAAAGTAAGTAGGGACCTGGTCGAAGCTGACGGGAACCGCAGCTAAGACTTGGGCGGTTTGCCAGAGAAAGGCTTTAGTGTATTTCCTCCCAAGCATGCATAAGACTACTATGGGGAAGGGTGATGGTCTGACAAGACAAATAGTAACAGATTTATTCTGTGTTAACGAGAGCATGAACCTAGGAAGAGTTAGGAAAGCAAGGATCCTGCCTAACTGTAGTATTTGCGAAATGATAAATCCAAAAACAAATATTTAATTTATTTAACAAAGCAAAAGAAGTTGATAACTTTAACAAATATATAGTTTCAATTTGGTTAGCAATTTTGGGGTCACAGACCTCAGACAACATTTGACGTTTGCTCCAGGCACTTAACAATTCTTTAGGTTTCAAACCTTACGTATGTACTAAAATCTTTTTAAGATTTAAAAAAGACAAATGAAGTGATCAAAGATTAAACATTCAATTGAGTACAAGGAGTGTACTTTAAGAAATTTCCAGGTAACTATTTTAGAAAAGAGTTACAACTTCGAAAATAACAATAAGAAAAACATGAAGAATAAGTTAGAAGTTCCTACAACTTCTTATATTTAAGCTGAATTACTTTTGGTTAATATACAAATAAAGGCAGGTCACTTACTGTGAAACCTGAAGAGAAAATCAAAAGGAAGGTTCTCGACCTCCTATGTTTAAGTAGGAATCACGAGCCAAATGGGGCAGTTTCCATTTCGTAAGACCTAGAAATAACTCACTCAAGAGTTGAAAGAATTGTTTTCCCTGATTATAAGGTAGAAACAATGTAAGTTTGAACCGTGTATAAAATACGTAGTTATGCAGAAATTAATTAATGCTAAACAAGCAAGATGGAAGGGCACTTCGCTAGAGTGACACCTTATTGGAAATGATCCAGATTTATAATTTTATTAATATAGTTTGTTAGTAGAAGGTTTAGGAAAGATCGATTGGGATTGAGGATAAATGTTCATGGCCTTATTTAATGTAAACGGACGATCGCGACGCGGAAGAAATACTGAAAGCACTGTTTCTCACTATAGTTTGTTGAATAGATGAAAAGTTCACTGTAGTAACACGAAAGTTTATGGGAAAGACAGTTATTGCAATGATGAAAATAACAGGTAGCACTAGGTAGGCGAGAGTCTATTTCTTGAGAAGTTTGTGAATTACAATTAAATGCGCCATAGAACATTCCAGCGGTGGAAGAAAATTCGCTATTGCAGTAATTTATAATGAAGATTCCTCATTTTAAATAGTATTCCCACAAGTGAGTGAAAAATACATGACGGCAAGACTTGTAGATAAAGTACAGGATCTGGAAGGTTCCAGAACAGTCCTAATAGAAGAATGGGGCCAAAGTTAATCCAGCGGAGGAACTAGCTTGGTGATTTATAGACAGCGGGTATTAGATAATATCCCACGTGGTGAGAAGATTTCTCATTTAATTAGCTTAAGAAAAACTACTTTCTATTAAGGTTGGCTTAGACAGACAAAAGCTCAACATGGCAAATCCCACGAAGAATGATTTTTGCCCCAAATAAGTAATCTCACGCTGTCTATAAAATATCGTTAAAAGCATGTAGAAGTTAAAACCGATGAAGATGAAGTTAAAACTTGAAGTAGGTACTTATCTTTGTTGCATGGCGAAGGTGAAGTTCCCTTTCACAGATACTTAATGTGCCAACATGGCGTAGAATGTAGAGAGTGTCTCTTGGTTTGAGGAGACTGGCTCTAGTTGAGCCTTAACTGACCGAGTCAACTGCCGACTTACAAGTGAGACCTGCTCAGCAAAGCGCGAGGGTCCAAGGAAGGGAAAGAGTGGGGGTAGGAGACAAAAGGAATACATATCAGAATAACCAACATAAGAAATTAAATTCTCTTGAGGAGATGGTCTTCAAAGAGTTGATAGCAGGCGATACTAGCACAGCATGGTGAGTGAAAAAGTAAACGAAGTTCTCTTGCTCATGGAGATAATAGCTGGCGATGGCAACGAGATCTGGTGGCCAGATGGAAAAGGAAGTCCTCTTGCACCAGGAAGAATTGAGGAGCTTCAGAGATTCGCTGCTAGATGACGCTAGGTGGGTCATGGAAGATATATATCTAGAACAGGCTCACAAAAGATATAAGCGACATGATCACCAAAGAGAAAATAAAAGATCACTGTTGGTGTTTGATAAAGAGGAAGGAATGAACATGCAAAGAGCATTAAACTTTATATTCTCTCGTACCGTGTATTCCAAGAATACACCGTACTGGGAGGGGGAAACACCAACAGAGAACAAATAAGCAGTTAAACATTTAAAGGCAATGGAGCGATCAAAGAAAGTGGTCTTGTGATCGGACCATTAGTGGTCAAGATTTTGGCCACCCTGACTCTCCCATCTCTTCCAGGATAACACTCGGTCACTCTACCGGAAGTCCAAACTAGGGGGGGGTGAAACGTCCCTAACCAAGACCAAGTCCCCCACTTTAATGTCGGGACTGGAAAGAAACCACTTCTGTCTCCGTTGCAAGGAAGTTAAATATTCCAAGTTCCACCTCTTCCAAAAAGAATTACGGAGGGCTTCAAGTTTACGTCAAACGATAGGTAGAATAGAATCCCTGTAAGAATTGGGAAGAGGAGGAGGAGCAGAAATAGAAGTGCCTATAAGGAAGTGACCAGGTGTAAGTGGAAGCAGGTCATCAGGGTCATTGGAAAGCGGAGTTAAATAACGAGAATTAACAACACCTTCAATCACAAAATAGCTAGAAACTGCGGGAAATAAGGCACTAGTAAAGATTGCGATAAGATGCGAAAGGAGAATTGACAAGTTTAAACAAAGCTTATAGAAACAAGTACATCTATTAAGGATAAGAATATACCAAATAAACAAAGGAACTATGCGAGTAGGAGGCAAGAACGCCATAGGTAACAATCTAGTAGCCATAAACAATGACATTAAGTCATAATAAGTATCAAAGGGGTTATTCGGAAAAATACTTAAGTCAGCGAGAAACATGACGTGGCAAGTATAAATACAAAAACACATCGAATGTGACGACGAGAAAAAACAAGTTTGTTCATCAATGAACAATAAAAGTGCAAAATATGTAAGCAGAGTGCAATACATAAGCGCGTAAAGGATATGCAACGATGTTACGAAACAAGTATCGAAGCAATTGTAGGATACGAATCTGAACAAGTGGGAGACACAGGCAAGCGCGGCCTTAACCTACATAGTACAGCGAGATAAGAATATAAATATCTGAAAGAGTCCTTGACCGGAACAAGTTTATTTTGGTGATGAGCTGAGCAGCTTCTGAACTTACGGAAGCAACTCGCAAGACAATGGTTGGCAATCGGCCAGAGTTGAGATAAGGGAAACGTGCTCTGACCTTTGGCAAGCATACAGGAAATAAACAGCAACTTGGCCTTACTCAAGCATGTATACAAACAAGATTGACAAACAAGCAGTTCGAAATTAACAAACAACACTAGTTGAATCAGCTTTGACTTAAAGCGGAACGAGTAACACGACATGCAGTCATCCGTAGCTTGGACGTGAAAAAACAATTTAGAGACATATGAAATATAGTAGGAAATCAATTTCGCATAATTTGGAGGATCACGGAATCCGACAATTTTCAACAGAAAAAAGCTTAATTCTTCCGAACACGGAAGAGAAGCTGGGACATTGAGAAGGAGTTTATGCGTAAGAATAGTTATTCTCGATGCTAGAGAATTCAGATTTTCAAGCGGTTTCAAAAGCGGCTTCCAATTGTGAGGAAGGAGGAGGGAGCCGGCCGTGGCCATCCTTCTAAATAGCGAAAGAAGTGAAACATAGCTTACAGCGAAGTGATGGAGACTGATAGCCATGGTTTTACACAAGGGAAAGCTAGTTTTCAATAGAGAGTTTAAGCATTTACCTGCTATAAAAAATGACATGAGAAGGTAAACGAAGTAACACAAGGTGAGGCGAACATGAATTGCCATTTTGTGCGGGAAGAAGGCAAAACCATTTAAACAACTTACAAAGGTGGCGTAGTTGTTCACGATGAGACATCGTTTCGGCAAGTGTTTTTCAAAAGTATCGAGATCGAAAACATGAGCGTTCTCTTTTTCAGAAAAGGGATTTATATCAGCAGTAACAAAATGACATTGCGATTTGGTTTGAACACTGGGATGTTGGATTTCACCATTAATAACCCAACCTAAATCGGTGTCTCTGGCGACCACGGTTGAAGATAGCCTACGTGTTTGTTTGCGAAGGCAATTCCAAAAAACATTGGCACTGAAAAGTACATCAATGGGAACTTGAGCATTAAACTGAGGATCAGCTAACCTTAAGTGCGAAGGAATCTTTAAACCGGAAGTATTGATAGAGCTGCTAGGAGTGTCCTTGCCAATACTGGTAAGAATGAGACAGTTTAAGTTAAGATTGGTGTTTCTTTGGCAAACGTCTCTGATTTTCAATTTTGAAGACTGCAAGACTTGAGTTTTCAAATTGTCAATGCCGGATACATTGATGGAAATAGGCGCTGACGAAAGACCTAGTTTTTTAATTAATGATTGCGAAACAAAGTTATGAGTTGAAGGGGAATCGAGAAGACCCCGGGTTCGAACCCAATTTCCAAATTTATCTTGGATTTCGAATTGTACAGTGGACAAAAGGGCTTGCGCACTGTGAGAAGTTTCGGCGTTAGAAATGCAGGAAGAAGCATTAGTTTGTTCGGAGCTGCTCTGCATCGAGTTTGAAGAGGCAGGTACAGATGACCTCGATTTATCATGAACGTGCAATAGAGAATGGTGCGGTTTCTTACAATGGAAACAGAGGTTGGAAGACGTGCAGTTTGAAGAAGAATGCTTAGGTGACAAGCAGTTGAAGCAATGTTTGCTATTGAAGACAAACTTCCTTCGATCTTCGACAGACAATTCTTTAAAAGATTTGCACAAATACAAAATGTGCAACTTTTTGCAGAGCATGCATTTTAAAGATTTGTTGAGCGGCCTGATATGTTCTCTTGCATGATTGAAAGAAGCAGAACGGGTTTGCTTGTTCTCGACAGGTGGTGGCTGATGACCCTTTGAAAAAGCAAGGTTTTTCTCAAAAATGTGACACTGATGTTTCGTTTCGACATTTTCGCACTGAAATGAGAGTGCTGTAAGGACTTGGCATCGGCTGTTGAGAAACGAGATGAGGTGTTCGAACGAGTATTCCTCCTTGCGAGCGAGTTCGATCTCCCAAGACTTTAAAGTCGAAAAATCGAATCTAGATGTAGCTAGATGAATAAGTATAGTGTCCCATGTTTGGACAGGCTGCTTAAGTTGGTATAATGCTCTAACATTTAATTGCATCGAGTCTAACAGGTCTCTTAAAGAGGTGACGTCATTAGGTTTGACGGCTGGCAAGTTGAACAGACAGCGGATGTGGCGAGCAACACTCAAACGTAAATTACCATATCTCTCTTTAATGAGATTAAAGGCGACGTGGTAGTTATCTGCGCTTAAAGGCAGTGACTGAACCAAGGCCAATGCCTCGCCTTCCAAAGACGTACGTAAGAAGTAGAATTTATGAATGTCGGGAATTTCCTTATTGTCATGAACGAGTGAGCAGTAAAGTTCATAAAAAGAATACCATTCACCTTCCTGGCCTGAGAAGTAAGGTAGGCTTATCTTAGGAAGTAACGGTTTCGGTTTGTTCTTGTGAACTGAAGCGGGTGCGAACTGGGCCGGATTGATGACCCTAGTGTCCGGTTCTGAGATACTGCGGATCAGTTGGTGGGCCTTGGCAATCCCTTCAAAGTACAAGGGTTCGACCTCGTCCCGATCCGATTGAATTTCTGGGCAAGCGGATTCAATCTCGGTTTGAATTTGATCGTAATAATCATAGGACCGTTCGTACAACTTAAGGCGTTGTGTTAGGATGTCTAAATCACACTCGGCGGGATTTAATTTCTTGATGAAATTTCTGAATCTGGTGAGTTGCCCTTTATAGGAAGAACGTCTAGCAATGAGAGTTTCATCTTTTTCAGTAGGAGCCATGACAAAGAAAATAAATTGAAATACAACTTACAAAACTGTAGAACCTTGGAAATGCTGTCAAGCTGGCGGCAGCAAATAAGTAGAAAGAACGGGACACACCAAAGGAGACAGGAGCGGCCTCTTTCCCCTTCACAGGCTTTGCACAATGTGGTTATAGCTGAAAGATTCAAAGCAGATATTAATAATTTGCAAGGTATTGTCAAATGACACTTTTAAAAAGAATAAGAATAGAAAATGGACTCTCCCGGGTTTCTGGGACCAAATTTTGGGTAGATTCTTGGCTGAGGAATAACCTAACCACCAAGGGAAGATGATAAATAAAAGGAGGTGGGTTTCGGACTGGAGAAAAGGGATAGAAAAATAGGATGAGAGTCCCACAAAAGTTATAAATTTAACTTTAAATACACTTAAAGGCGGTTGCCACTGCAAATCAGCTCTCCGATACCTAAAGTAAGTAGGGACCTGGTCGAAGCTGACGGGAACCGCAGCTAAGACTTGGGCGGTTTGCCAGAGAAAGGCTTTAGTGTATTTCCTCCCAAGCATGCATAAGACTACTATGGGGAAGGGTGATGGTCTGACAAGACAAATAGTAACAGATTTATTCTGTGTTAACGAGAGCATGAACCTAGGAAGAGTTAGGAAAGCAAGGATCCTGCCTAACTGTAGTATTTGCGAAATGATAAATCCAAAAACAAATATTTAATTTATTTAACAAAGCAAAAGAAGTTGATAACTTTAACAAATATATAGTTTCAATTTGGTTAGCAATTTTGGGGTCACAGACCTCAGACAACATTTGACGTTTGCTCCAGGCACTTAACAATTCTTTAGGTTTCAAACCTTACGTATGTACTAAAATCTTTTTAAGATTTAAAAAAGACAAATGAAGTGATCAAAGATTAAACATTCAATTGAGTACAAGGAGTGTACTTTAAGAAATTTCCAGGTAACTATTTTAGAAAAGAGTTACAACTTCGAAAATAACAATAAGAAAAACATGAAGAATAAGTTAGAAGTTCCTACAACTTCTTATATTTAAGCTGAATTACTTTTGGTTAATATACAAATAAAGGCAGGTCACTTACTGTGAAACCTGAAGAGAAAATCAAAAGGAAGGTTCTCGACCTCCTATGTTTAAGTAGGAATCACGAGCCAAATGGGGCAGTTTCCATTTCGTAAGACCTAGAAATAACTCACTCAAGAGTTGAAAGAATTGTTTTCCCTGATTATAAGGTAGAAACAATGTAAGTTTGAACCGTGTATAAAATACGTAGTTATGCAGAAATTAATTAATGCTAAACAAGCAAGATGGAAGGGCACTTCGCTAGAGTGACACCTTATTGGAAATGATCCAGATTTATAATTTTATTAATATAGTTTGTTAGTAGAAGGTTTAGGAAAGATCGATTGGGATTGAGGATAAATGTTCATGGCCTTATTTAATGTAAACGGACGATCGTGACGCGGAAGAAATACTGAAAGCACTGTTTCTCACTATAGTTTGTTGAATAGATGAAAAGTTCACTGTAGTAACACGAAAGTTTATGGGAAAGAAAGTTATTGCAATGATGAAAATAACTGGTTGCACTAGGTAGGCGAGAGTCTATTTCTTGAGAAGTTTGTGAATTACAATTAAATGCGCCATAGAACATTCCAGCGGTGGAAGAAAATTCGCTATTGCAGTAATTTATAATGAAGATTCCTCATTTTAAATAGTATTCCCACAAGTGAGTGAAAAATACATGACGGCAAGACTTGTAGATAAAGTACAGGATCTGGAAGGTTCCAGAACAGTCCTAATAGAAGAATGGGGCCAAAGTTAATCCAGCGGAGGAACTAGCTTGGTGATTTATAGACAGCGGGTATTAGATAATATCCCACGTGGTGAGAAGATTTCTCATTTAATTAGCTTAAGAAAAACTACTTTCTATTAAGGTTGGCTTAGACAGACAAAAGCTCAACATGGCAAATCCCACGAAGAATGATTTTTGCCCCAAATAAGTAATCTCACGCTGTCTATAAAATATCGTTAAAAGCATGTAGAAGTTAAAACCGATGAAGATGAAGTTAAAACTTGAAGTAGGTACTTATCTTTGTTGCATGGCGAAGGTGAAGTTCCCTTTCACAGATACTTAATGTGCCAACATGGCGTAGAATGTAGAGAGTGTCTCTTGGTTTGAGGAGACTGGCTCTAGTTGAGCCTTAACTGACCGAGTCAACTGCCGACTTACAAGTGAGACCTGCTCAGCAAAGCGCGAGGGTCCAAGGAAGGGAAAGAGTGGGGGTAGGAGACAAAAGGAATACATATCAGAATAACCAACATAAGAAATTAAATTCTCTTGAGGAGATGGTCTTCAAAGAGTTGATAGCAGGCGATACTAGCACAGCATGGTGAGTGAAAAAGTAAACGAAGTTCTCTTGCTCATGGAGATAATAGCTGGCGATGGCAACGAGATCTGGTGGCCAGATGGAAAAGAAAGTCCTCTTGCACCAGGAAGAATTGAGGAGCTTCAGAGATTCGCTGCTAGATGACGCTAGGTGGGTCATGGAAGATATATATCTAGAACAGACTCACAAAAGATATAAGCGACATGATCACCAAAGAGAAAATAGAAGATCACTGTTGGTGTTTGATAAAGAGGAAGGAATGAACATGCAAAGAGCATTAAACTTTATATTCTCTCGTACCGTGTATTCCAAGAATACACCATAAGGTAAGAATAAATGTGAACTACTGTATGCTACAGAAGACAAAGCCTTGTGTGTGATATATTAGGCCTATTCACATAATTTTAACGTTGAGTGATTTTGTTTGAAAAATATTAAAATGAGTAGAAATTGTGGTAATGATAATTTATAGATTAAGCTACTTTAATATATCTTTAATTGCATTTTTATTCTCTTGAATTAATAGCATTGCTTTACGTATAATCTCTGTAGATATATGTATCATAAAATTCAATCCATGGGAAGTTGGTGAGACATTACAGAGTTAAGCGTAGTGTACACAAACGTACACTAACACGATTGAAACCACATAACTCACCCTCAGCGCCAGTATAACAACTCTGCTCAATATCCATAACCAAATAATGTACCTAGGTAGTTATGAGGATTCCATGTTTCCATATTTCCATATAAAATGTTAGTTATAGACATTTCTGCTTATCCTCTTTAAGTGCGCAACGAGCTTTAATGGTGCATTATACGGCCCAGAAAGTAGATCCCTACTCTCTAATAGTTCGACTTCTGTAGGCTGTCTTTGTGCGTCCTCAGAGCTTAATTGAACAGCTTTGCAGAGGCACATTTCCTCACGAGAAATTAGCACCTTTAGTAACGTTGATAATGGTGTATGCGCAGTGTGTCAGCTCTCTTGTCCCTTATTGTACTCTGTAATTGCCTTCTAATGGCCCAGCAAGTTATTATAAAAGCATCTATTCCAAGGCTTTTGATGCACGTTAGTTAAGAAGTAGCAAATAATGTTAATTACTGCAGAGAAAACGAGCTTCCGTAGTAAGTCATTCATAACAAGAACTCCACCACGCTTTCAAGAGAATCTGAAAAGGTTTTCATTCATGAAGTGATTATAAATGCTTCTATTCATAAATATCATTTTATCACACAACGCCCTTAGAATATGTGTGTCAATGGGATTTAAAGAGGATCATTTTAAAGCCAAAATCAACGTTCACACACGTCATGTACATGGGCAAACATCACACTGCAAATTGTTTCAAAATCATCTGTCAGACACCAAATATGATCAATTAAACAACATCATAATCATGTATACTTGTGTATATAGACAGAACTGTTAATATTGGCTGGGCGCGTATGCTTGACGGTATAGACCGTCTGTACAAATTTTGGGAAATAATCTATCGAGGTATTGATAATTGGAACTCGTCACCTGCCATGGTCTTAGAGCCTTTCTCCAAACATATCGATGTGTTTAAGATAAAACTGAAATATTGTGCAAGTGCCCCGATGAAATTACTATAGATTCCAAAACTATAGCATCAAAATTCACACTTGACAAGAGCAGAAAATTGAGCCGAATAGGTGACCAGCCCTGGTCTAATTTATTTCCCAAATTTTGTATGCACAATATATACCTTAAGAGAGAACTGAAAGCCTCCTTTCTTTCATTCCTAAGCCAACAATATCATCTGATACCCCTGTCTGAAGCTGTTTCCATATAAATTAAATTAATATCGGTGAAGTAGGTTTGTAGGCAGTTATACCACGTCAACTGTATTAAATTCACCGCTTTTCTCTGTATATTGGTTCATCAGCCTTATTCTTCTTCTTCGTGTATACAATTCTACTGGTTCTTACGGAGCCATTTCGTAAGTATTCAGGATATAACCCAATATTTCTACTCACGTATTGACTTCTTTGTAGTTCACCTGTGATGGCGCCATCCCACTCCCCCATCTTTTTTGTAACATAGCCATATCTCCTTCCCATGGCTGCCGATATCATTGTCTTGTTCCAACAATCACCAACACCACCACTAAATATAGAAAAAAAAGTTAAGAGAATATAACTGTCATTGTCGGTTAAATAATGACCAGCCCTGTAAAATTATGTTGGAGAATTCAGAACTAGTAGATAAAGGTTTTGATGATGGTTCATTGTACTAAGCATCACTTCAATCGTCTGAATAGGCTTTGATAAATAAATATATGTTTTAATAGTTCGCCCTGCCACCATTACTAATTTTTTTAACATATTAAACAACCAATATTTTCAACTCAAAATAAAGATATGCTGTGCCATTTTTCACTACGCTCGGCTGATCAGAATGCCAGAAAAGTCATTTTAAATACTTGAAGTTTGCGTAGCTAATGCGTTGTTTTATTGTTTATCAGGTTTCTGAGTTTCACATACATGAACTTACTATAAAGTCATCTATTGCCATAAAATTTCAGTTTGTTTGCTGCAATACTTTAGAAGGTATTGAGTACTGATGAAATATTTCGCGTGCCCACCATGTTGGATAGGTGATAGCAATGTATATTTGAAATGTGCGGCTGACAAGTCCGGAGATGGTGCCACTTTATTAACAAATTTTATTAATATAGGTCTAGTTGATGAAAGTTATTTGGAAGGACGGACACACACACATGCAGAAACGTGGATAAAAGTCCATCCATAAGCATATATTTCATTTGATAAAAGAAAGGCTTGTATTACATTACCCTTGTGATTTTATCAGAGGCGGTAAAATGTTGTAAGCTATACTTGTTGTGACATGTTACCTGCTAGGCCTACGGTCTCGTTCAATAACTTAAATCATTTATTATAATATGATACGTTGCGACACCAGTATCATATAAACCCCGTGGCGCTACAGCCCATAAAAGGCCTCAGCCTACCAAGCGACCGCTGCGCAGCCATTTGGCCTGCAGATTGTGGGGTGACGCGTGGTCAGCGCGTCGAGTCCCCTCGCCCGTTAATCTTGGTCTCCGTGACCGGGGCGCTGCCTCACTGTCAGACAGCTATTCGATTGTCCTCACGAGGCTGAGTACATCCTGTTCTAGCCCTTATGTCGAACACGGGGCCTCCGGTTGCGAAGCAGGTGCGCCACCACCAACACCACGGGGCCGTCAGACACACCAGTATCATAAATAAATAAAATTTCTCAGATATTCTGTCGGGATTCATCGACGATTTGTGGGATGTATTGCTACAATTATATACTTCAAAACTAGTAAATGTATTATTATTATTATTATTATTATTATTATTCTTTCTTCGATTCGGCCAACTAGGGACCACGTCAGTTCAACTGTCTCTTCTTCCGAGCTTTAACTACCGCCCAGTGTTCCCGCATTCGTCTCCGGTGTTGTTCTTTTCTCTCTTGGAACCACACCTTCCCTGTCTTAGGCTTCGGCTTTTCCTGGAAACCTTTGGGTGTACGTAGTTTTTCCTGAAGTGGAACACGCTCCTGGATATCGTTAGGGGAAATTTCCATTTCACGTAGATCTTTCTCAACTTCCGTGAACCATGCCCCTTTGGTTTTCGTATCCTGAAAGTACGTCAATATCCGTTTTGATATCCTGCCTGGGCTCATTCGTGTCACGTGGCTATAAAAGGCAATCCTTCTTTTTCGAATCGTGTCACTGATCTTCTCCACGTGCTTGTATAATTCGTGGTTGTGACGCCTTCTGTACTCGCTGTTTTCTTTGATAGGACCCAGGATTTTCCTCAAAATCTTCCTTTCTTTCACCTCTAGTTTTTCCATTAGACCTTTCTTGTTCATTGTTAGAGTCTCTGCCGCATACAGAGCCTCTGGTCGAATAACAGTGCAGTAATGTCTAATTTTGTCGTTTAAGGATATCGATCTCTTATTGTAGATGTCTTTAGTCAGGTTGTATTCCATTTCCATTTTATTAATGCGTGACACGAAGGCTTCTTTCTCTGATAGGTTAGGCTCTATCCATTCACCGAGATATTTAAACTTTTCTGCCTTCTGAACTTTTCCTAGTCCAACCTCCAGTTCCCTGGGCGCTGATTTTATGTTTGTCATGAATTGTGTATTCTCAAAGGAGATTTGAAGCCCAGCCTTCAGTGCTTGATTTTTCAGTTGGTTAAGTTGTTCTTCTGCCGTATCAATGGAATCTGAAAAGATCACTAGATCATCTGCAAAGGCTAGACAGTCGATTGTAAGATTCATATACTTGTACCCTAGCCTTACCCCATTTTCTACCCTTGAATTTTCCATTTCCTTCCGCCATTCTCGGATGACCTTTTCTAAAACACAGTTGAAGAGTAGAGGTGAGAGTCCGTCTCCTTGCCTCACTCCTGTCCTGATTTCAAAGGCATCGGACAACTCTCCTCTGAACTTCACTTTGGAGGTGGTGTTGGTCAGGGTTTGCTGGATAATTGATTGTGTCATGTTATCTAAGCCAAACTCTTCAAGGATTTGCAATAGGGTGGTTCGATCAATTGAGTCGTACGCTTTTCTAAAATCAACAAAGGTCACCACGAATTCCCTGTTCCTGAGTTTCAGATATGAAAGGATGGACTTCAGATTCATAATCTGCTCAGCACATGACCGTCCCTTTCTGAAACCCCCTTGGTATTCCCCCAGTTGTGGATCGATTTGTTGTTCCGCCCTATTCTGTAGAGCTTTTGAGAGGATCTTGTAAGTTATTGACAGAAGAGAGATGCCAGGGTAATTGTTCACATCGGTTTTCTCCCCTTTCTTATGTAGTGGATGAATTACGACAGAGGTCCATCCACTTGGGAGTTTTTCGCTCTCCCAGATCTCTTGAATAATTGCAACAAGCTTGTCGATTGCCTTTTC
The DNA here is from genome assembly GCA_946902985.2 of Meconema thalassinum. Taxonomy (NCBI): domain Eukaryota; kingdom Metazoa; phylum Arthropoda; class Insecta; order Orthoptera; family Tettigoniidae; genus Meconema; species Meconema thalassinum. The sequence continues at coordinate 1,028,071,573 of OX336388.2, forward strand.
CCCTGCATGTTTCCACAGTTCAGCAATTATCAAATCTTCACCCGGTGCCTTGTTGTCCTTCAGCTCTTGGATTATCTTCGAGATTTCAGCCTTTGTAGGTGGGGACGAATCGGGGTGGATGTTTGGATTTATTTCATAAACGAAAGGGGTCACTGGAGCCTCACAGTTGAGGAGGTTTTCAAAATAACTTGCTAGAATCTGACAATTATCTTTATCATTGTGAGCCAATTTCCCATTGGAATCTTTAAACTGTAGACTTGGGGGTTGTATTTGTTCAGACTGTGCTTGCAGGTTTTATAGAAGTTACGTGTGTTATTTTTCTGGAAGTCTTGCTCAATCTGTGCCAACTGTTCCCTATTAAACGTACGTTTCACGCCACGGATGGTTTTTGATGCAGATTTTCTCGCGTTTAGGAAGTTGACCCTATTCTCTTCATTTTTGTGGCAATTCCATTTCTGCCACGCAACCTGTCTTAGCTGAACTGCTGTATCACATTCATGATCCCACCAAGGATGCTTTCTTGATATTGTGAGTGGGACAGTCTCCTTTGCAGTTCTGACTATAGCCTCTTGTAATTGTTCCCAATTCTCTGGATTTAAAGTTTCCAACTTGTGGGTGAATTCTTGGTTGCTCCTTAGCTTGTCTCTGTCAAACTTATCAGTTTTTCTTGGAGTAATCTTCTTGTTATTTCTTGGAATTAGTCTAACTTTGATTTGCGAAAGGTAGTGGTCCGAGTCTAAGTTGCCACTTCTCAAGACCTTCACGTTCTGGATCTCTCGTTGCGCTTTCCGTGCAATGGCGACATGATCAATTTGGAATTTCCCAAGGTTGGAGTTTGGAGAAATTCAGGTCTTCTGTTTTCTGGGTAGGTGTTTGAACGCCGTTGACTTTAGGACCAGATTGAATGCTCTGCATAACTCCACAAGCCTCTCTCCATTACGATTAGTTCTCCTGTGAGCTGGGTAGTTTCCAATAATCTTCTGATATTTTCGTTCTTTGCCAAGCTGGGCATTGAAATCCCCTAGGAGAATGATGGTATGTTTGTCAGGTACCTTTGAGAGGATATATTCTAGCTCCTCCCAGAATGCGTCTGTTCCTTCCGGGTCATTCTTATTCGCCTGATTGATTGGCGCATGTACGTTCACCATTGTATAAACTCTATTTGTACACCGAAAAGAAAGAGTAGAGACTCGGCTGTTAGGGGATGTGAAGTCCACAATCGAACCCAAAATCTTATTATTATTATTATTAGTAGTAGTAGTAGTAGTATATTCTGCTGTTTTGGTGAATTTCACGCACGGTAATGCTGTTATGTACTGAAATATGAAGAGGGGAACAATTCCAGTCTTAGAAGAAAATAAGTGTTGCTGTAGCACCGACCGAAGGACAGAAGAGAGGAGAATGACTGCTGGTTTTCCGAAATATTTGACGTATTTGAAATCAGTCTTTCGTAACTCTCCCAATGGCATGCTACTGTATCCAACAGGCACACAGATTGTGGTAGTTTCTACTTATACTGTGTATATACTGTTATACCAACCCGCATCCGCACGACTGTTATCCGCATCCGCCCCGCATCCCCACTACTTTTGTCTTCAAATCGAGAAACTCTTGCTTCTACTATTCTCAAATGACATTAATTATAACCCACTGTACGTGATTTTGATAGAGATAGAGGAAGTTACCTTGTAAACAATTCTCGGCTGCGTTATTCCACACTTGTATACTTCAATCTTTCTTTCTTTCTACGAAAGACAATGGTTATCAGTAGAGATCTGCGCGGATAAACAAAACTTTATCCGCATCCGCCCCACATCCGCACGACTTTTATCCGCATCCGCACGTTTATTATCCGAATCCACAGGCATTACAATAATACGTTTATCAATTCGATAAAGTATTGAATCAACACATTTAGACATTTGAGGAGAAAGTCGTATATGTATGCCATGTGTTATGTTAAAATGAATGTTATACAGCCGGTATTGCAACCCTTTTCAGTTGGAATTGTTACTTATATTAAATGACATGATTTGAATGGCATTAGCTTAAATCATCATCTAACATTCGTTATGAAAAACAAACATAACAGAAAAATATGCCATTAACATCCGGGTCTTAGCAATAATATTCAACAAGTTGGGATCTTATTCTAAAACCTATCCGCAAATTTACTCCAAACATTATCCGCAGCTTATCCACTATCCGCAAAGCCATGCAAACTATATCCGCATGGTGAAAAATTTTGTGGATGTCCGCAGGTTTATCGGCGGATATCCGCATCCGCGCAGGGCTTTAGTTATCAGACCAACTTCTCCACATCCAATTACACGGGTTACATAACAACAACTACTCTTTCTACGAGTTCCATGTAGCTGACAAACATCAGTACAAACTTTGTTATTTATTTATTTATTTATTTATTTATTTATTTATTTATTTATTTATTTATTTATTTATTTATTTATTTATTTATTTATTTATTTATTTATTTATTTATTTATTTATTTATTTCAGGGCCATGTAGCTGATGAAAAACAGTAATGTACATTCAGTGATGATGATGCAAAGGTACTGATTGATATATTTTTGTTTCAGTTTCGAGAAGAAGGTCGACGGGACTCCTATGTTAGAGTCACTCTTAACCAGCAATACCGTCAAGTGAAGATGAAGCGCACCGCCACAGTGAAAGGAAACGAATCTCCCAACTACTCCGAGTGTTTCAACTTTCGTATCCCGGCCGCACATATTGACATCACAAGTGTGGGCTTTCAAGTGCTGCAGCCTATGCCTGGATATGGCCGAGGTGGGTACCACTCATTATCACTGTAATGTACAACTTTGATTCTGTAACTACAGTATTAGTGGCTTTGGAATAGTTACTGTACAATAACCAGGTGAATCAACTGCCCCTAATAATATTGTTTTAGGCAGCCCAACAAACGCATCCTGATAACAACGCTGATTGGGCTGCATAACACAATATTGTTAGGGGCAATTGATTCAACAGGTATATATTGTACCTTTCAGAACAGCTGTCTGGGTTCATGCGCAGGCAGAAACAGTTATAACAACCCCAACAGCTCCTTTCACACTCCTACTACACACCAAATGATAAGGTAGATTTATTAAACAAACAGTAAATAATACAGCGCAAAATATGCATTAAAAGTAAGGCACTATTGGTCGACACTCAACTGTGTAAGAGATAGTTGCCTCTGTTCACACCACATTGAGTGGTATCTATCACACTTCTTTCCGCACCACGAGTATACACATTCTGGGGCTGGTTGGTTCATGCATACTTTGTAGTGGAATCCGTGAGTCACGAATCTGGTCGCGACGTGGTGTAGTTTGCGTAGGCTTAGCATCCAGTCTTTGTCCATCATCGCATCCATGCTGTAGAAGTCGCTCCAAATGTTGTTCTTTTTCGTCTTTAAGTCTTGTTTCAGTATTTCAAAACTGGGGGTCGATGACAGGAGAAGTTTGAGTCACAAGTCTTCGATAAGCGGTGGTTCTCTTGCTAGTGCATACGTCAGCCGGGATGGTGTGAATTTTGACAGACATAGGGCTCTTCTCAGAAAGTTACTCTTGATCTTTTCTAGTTCTGCTAGTTTCTTGTAGCTTAGATGGGGCTACACACCAAATCAGTGGAGCAGTACAGTTCTTGCACCGGCAGATAGCGGTTATTTTATGATAGCTTAAAACAACAAGAAGAAAATTATAAACAAATAAATACAAATAAAAAGTTTGTCATCACCAATAAGTGGAGCTGTCTGGTTCTTTCACCGAGCTCGTCAATTGTAAACTAATATGCAGAAATGGCCTACGAGTACTCTTCTGAGGTGATGGTATAATGCCAAAACTGCAAGGTACGAAAAGAGTGTCTGTCTTTAGGGGCAGATGACTTTGCTGTTCCGCCCCTTAAAACAACACTAACTAGTGTTTGCCTACTAATGATGTGTTGAAAGATCTGATATGGGGACATTGTGGAATGTCTACAGGATGCTCTGACAGCCACTGTTTGGAGGTAAAAGAAATCTGTATGTGGAACAACTCGCAAATCAGCGATATCAAAATTAACTTCTGTAATTTGACGTGCTTCTACTGCAGGAAAATCTTGGCTCGGCCATGGCTGCCTTCTGCTCATTCCTCACCTCCATTGCAAATACATATATTACTTCAAACGCCGCAAGTTAGTCACAATAATAATTCATTAGTTAGCATACGTTAAACTACATTAATAATAACGCACCAACTAAAGAAGTAAGCATTAATATCTGTAAATAAGTTTGACACGTTACACCTCATTTACAAACTAATGTAATCTAAACATTGTTCACGTATATATATTTGTACATAAGTGTAATTCTTAACCATCGTACATTACTTAATTGAATGACATGCTTCGTTCATCAAGTGATCATCATCAGATCTTACTCACTAAGGCTTCGGTGGCGTAGTTGGTAGCATGCTGAACTGCAATGCCCAAACCCAACCGAAGTCGTCGGATTTTTAACAGCGTTGAAATCCTTCAGTATGCTTTCCTTCGGAGGGGAAGTAAAGCCGGCGGGCCCATGTCATAGACTTATGGCATGAAAAAGAACCTACCACTACAATTGGTAGTGTGTAGCCGAATTTGTAGGCTATATTTCGTTAGAAACGCTCAATCAAGTTCCAACGTTCGTTTCTAGGTGTCAGTGGCATCTGGTAGCCAAAATTAGAGCTACTTGAAAATGAACTTGCTCATTCATCTTCATTCATTTCATCTCATCCACACGCGACGGTGCGTGTAGCTTACCCAATGCATGTCCGCATAGAAGCAGCTACAAACTATGGCGAGCCAGACACTCCTGGCACTAAAAATCATACGCTAAGTAAATGAATAATAACGAAGCCTAAGTGAGTAAAATCTGATGATGATCGCTTGACGATCGAAACATATCATCCAATTAAGTACCCCACACATGTTTTGCATAAAAGAGTCTTATTTTGTGATAAATACCTTATGTAAAGTTTCTTCCAGGTTATGGTGTATACAGGGTGATTTTTTCCACCGTGTACAAACTCTAGGGATTGATCGTGGAGAGGATACAGAACACAAATGGTCTAATGAACGTATGTCCGGAAATGCATGGTGTCCATGCTAGGGACCTGTCTTCCTTCCACGTTGCCTAACAGGCCGGAACTATCGGCGTTTCTTGCGGGTGACTTTGCCTCTCATGCTGGAAGACGTACCATTGATGATTCCCAGGGTTATGTGGCTGCTACATGATGGTGCTCCAGCCCACTTCGCCGTTAACGTCCCGACGTATCTCAATTGTGACTTTCCTGGTCAATGAGTCGGACGAGGAGGTCCAGTTCCATAGGCTGCTCGTTCACCAGATCTCAACCCGTGTGATTTCTGGTTATTGGGCCAACTCAAAAGTATCGTGCATTCAGAGCCCATTTCAGATGTGGAGACACTGGAGCAGCGTATTCATGCTGCCTTTGACACTGTTCGGACGCAGCCTGGCGGATGTGATCGTGTTAGACAGAACATACCACGGTGCGTACACGAATGCGTAGACGCACATGGAAACCATTTTCAACACATACTGTAACTGTGGCTGCATGGTATTAGACCGCCGTCTCTGTAACAAAGAATTATCTAATAAATGGTCCCTAACTAACAAACCATGCATTTCCGGACATACGTTCATTATACCTTTTCTGTTCGGTATCCCCTCCTCGATCAATCCCTTGAGTTTGTACACGATGGAAAAAATCACCCTGTATATACTTGTTTTTCCGCCTAATATAATTGGGCACAATTTGTGTTGACTGACTGGAAATCCTTCTCTATTAGAACTAGGGAACACTAAAAATTGGCTTCTTTCACGTCAATAACACACAATAACGAATTCAATATATACCATAAGACCTCGATGTCTATAACTCGACTTGAAGCAACAAACTTTTCATACGGGCCCTGCACACTGCACTGAGCGGATGTTACCAGTATTGAACTCCCCGTCCAGCCTTCTCATCTTTTCTCTTTTTCTGCTTCAAGTGGTATTTTCGCAATTTCCGTTTTAAAATAAGCGTAGCAAGCCTGGTCTCCTCACTCTGTCTGACAGCCTCGGTACAGCGAACAAAGTGGCGAGATGGGGATCATAATGACTCCTCTGCCACTAGGTTTTGTGGGCCTTACGTCCTTTGCTTCCCGTGCAACAGAGTAAGTTATTATCATTTCTTGACTACTGTACATTGAAGTCAGACCTATTAGGGTTTGCTCTCAATATTGGAAGGAAGAACATTTCTCTTACTGAAGCCATCGATGTTAATTAAATTCAAACACCCTGATATTGAGTAACACTTTGAAAATGGAGTCGTAGTCGGGATTACATCTTATTAAATCTGGTTGTTGGTCATTTAGCTCCGTGTACTTGGGTGTCAGTAGAATTTGTCTGATAATCAATGTCTTTGTGGTGTCTGTACTAGAGTGTGTATTTGTAATTCAAGCGAGGAGTGGGAAGGATGCGGCCATGTCCTAAAGTTAAGAACTATCCCAGCATTTTCCTGGAGTAGAAGTGGGGGGCGGGCACGGGAGACCACTTACAGGAGAGCTGAGGGGGGGATCGAACCCGCCTCTTCTCAGCTTTACATCAGGAGTCTAAGTGTACCCCGTTCCAGCCCTCACACCAGAATTACATTTCATGGCAGAGTCGGGAATCGAACCCATATCTCCGGAGTGACAGCCAAGAATGTTAGCCCATACATCAAGAGATGTGCCCTTTATTCCGGGAAGGAGGCCATAATAAGTACCAAGTCTCAACATATGGTTACAAAAATGCTTCTCATAATAATACCACGACCACAATGATGATAAAGCCTTTAAGATATTAGATCGTGTAAATGCACAAATAGCGCGAACCACTTACATGGAAGGTAGTGAACAACAAGTAGTTTCCTGAAGAGCCTACTTTTGTTTATTTTACTGGCCCGTTTCTTCTCACGGGACTACAGTACAATATCACGATGTCACAAATGCCTTAAATATATCAACACCAACAACTTTCCATCTCAAAACTCCCCATTCAATGAAATATATTTATCATAAGATTGACTAAATACCTTTAAGTTTACGCCGTATATTGCTATAAAATATAGGATATAAATTTCAAACTCGTAACTCAACATTCAAATATTGTAGCCATAGACACCACTATATTTAAAACTAAATATTGATTCATCGCCAGAAAATTCAATATCAATATTTGTACTTCGCGTAACCGTCACAATGGATTCACATTTTCTTAAGACTTATTCGTGGAAACTTTCAGCTCCAAAGAACGACATTTAGATATATTATATATTATTAAATTATATAGAAAGTCGCTGTCATCTTAAATAATCTCGGAAGTAATACCGATCAGTGGAAATTCTATACACTTTTGTCAGAATATTAATATTGTTCCGAAGTTGAGTCTTTGAAAGATAATTAAAGCCACGCAAAATTTTGAAAGTTTTACAAAAAGACGCGGATGTCATCCGTGGTAACGGTTATTCATAAACATTAACATAAAGAGGTGGGAAAATCATTATGGCAAGGCTGAGCAGAACTAAATTCTTTATTGCAAATTAAGATACGAGGGATGTTTTTTAAGAAAGGGCCGTTTTTTAATTAACCGAACATTTTATTTTGAAACCACATTTATTTTTAGGGTTTACATACCTTCCTTTATTTTTCTACATAGTTGCCTTGTTTATTTAGGCACTTGTCATACCTTAAAACTAAGTTCTGAAATCCCTCTGCATACAAGTTTGCCGCCTGCTCTGACAACCAAGAATTCACACTTGAGGAAAATCCATTGATAGAGTGGTTATCATGAAACATCGGTCCTCGTGAATTTTCGTGTCAATTGCAGTCACCAAGTCATCTGTGATCACAGACCTGAGCGTTCATCGTCATGAACATTTTCACGGCCACTTTTGAACTCGCGTACCCATTTTCGCACTTTACCTGCCGTCGTTGCATTATCACCATATACCTCACAAAGCTGACGATGGATTTCTGCAGCCGACATGTTTCTTGCATTAAAAAGGTATCACGCGGCGGGCGAATCAATAATCTTGAACATTGTAAAGATGCAGAATTCAGCGAACAGGTTAGCTACACAGCTGCAACTGACGCCTGCTTGTTCGCAAAGGATGCCGGGAGGTATCGCGCACGCTTGTTGCGGCGTGCACACTAACTACGGGCTTTAAAAAAAACGGCCCTTACTTAAAAAACAATACATTTTATTTGTGTCCGAGTCGCCGTTGCAGGATATTTATTGCTTGTATTTTGTCATGCATTCATCAAATGTGCTACAAGTGATCTATTACGATAAAATATAATATATACTTACGCCTTTCTTTACGCTTTTAACTTTAAAGCGCCTTATTATTATTTTAATTTCTATTAAACAATAGACATTTAAAGGCCAATCTTTAAGAAAGCGAAATGGTGTTTCGGAACTTACCTTATCCCAAAATTATATCTGTCGTCGTTTCTTTGTATTTTCTTACAAGTAGTGTATGGCATAAAAATATCTTATATAGAATGAATTATTTAATATCAAATCATCGACTGTAAATCATTAATTTAATTAATATTCAGCCACGTTAGCTCAATTGGTGGTCTGGTTAGGATGCCACAAAAACGATTTCTCTGCATCAGGATACAGGAAATGTAGACATTATTGAAGATTCTGTGTACCAATCAACAGTACAGAATTTGGTTATAGTCTATTTAGCTTTATCATAATAATTTGGATACCTGTATAAATAAATTGGTTTCAACTTAACATTAAAAGTATTATAGAGTCTTCTCGTCCTGAAAAACTGTTAATGGAATAGGACAGTTGGTCTTCCTGCCGCACGCTGAGCGACAGCAGATTAAAAGTTCACGTTAGCGTGAGACGCAATGCAGAACAAGAAAAGAAGAGAAAAAGTAACGAATACCTCACGAGAAACAGAGCTTATCGACGTTGACATTCCACAGAATGAGTGAGGGAAATGACGAGTGACGTTCCGGCGATGTGGTTCGTTACAACTTGTAATTAGTTTCTAGTCTGCTCCAAGGGCCAGCTTCTCGTCCATTTCTCCTCCATGGTAACCACTAACTATGCCAAGTTATATCTGTTCTTTGATACGCAGCGATGAACCTGGGGGACATCTCTGCTGGATTGCTTGTACACGCTAGCATACAGTAGTATGTACAGAGTTGCAAACTAAATTCATTCTGGTATACTATGCATTAGTGGCGATTCCTCCATGTAGGACGTGAGAATCATCCTACAGTCAGCTCTCAGCTGTAACTTTTAAAATTTTTAATTGATTGTTTTGCAAAATAGTCTTTGGAGCTACCCTGAGCGCCCTCTCGATAAGCTCTGTCTCACTGTCAGTACTTGTAACTAGTTCTACATTTCACCGCTAGATGGGTGAAGTGTGACCTTCACCGCCCGGAGTATAAAGCTGAGGAAGGAAGCCTTGCATCCTCAAAACACGTGTTTATAGCTTTAGAAATGTACGGGAGCCCTTGAGCGGGAAAGGGCAGGTTTAGTCTGTTTAATAGCGCTCTGAGGACGTCAACTGAGATACTCAACTCTCACTATTGGTTGAATTTAAACCAACACACCGGGCTTATTGGTTATGATTTTTCGCGGTCAGAATGGACAGTCTGTTTTCGGCGTGTGCACATCTTTGGAGTGGTATTCGATTGTATTGTAATAATGCTGTGCGACTGAATAGGTTAATCAATAATAGAATGAGTCTAATATCTCAAAATTAGCCCAGCTATAATAATTATCTTAAGTTAAGCCTATCATATTACGTCCAACACATTACAACAAGATGTTCAGTAAGTAACATATAGCCTAAATGCATGTGTATTGTTATAACTCTTTGTCCTTTTCAAGGAGTATAATTAAATTTTGGTTGTAGTAGCTTGTTGAAATACAACACGTTATACGGATATTAAACATGAATATGAGGAGCCCGTTGCTAGTGCTACCTCTGTATAAAATTTCATTCAATTCGGTTTCACCGTGTTTGAATTGATAAGGTGAATCAATTTGCACACACTTATGGCCGCTATCTGCAAACTATTGGGCTGATGACCTTGTCGTTTGGTCAAAAGATGCTTATTACATAAAGATATATTGATGCAAAATTTAGTAGAGATCAGATGATTAGGTTGGTCGTAATTTGCTTTAAGCTTTTAACATTAGGGTGGCCGCCATTACGTTTCCGTAAAGATGGCGGCAATATAAAATATGACACTGAGGTGCCCTTTACTAGTGCTACCTCTGTACCAAATTTCGCTCAATTCGTTTTCACCGTGTTTGAATAGATAGGGGGAATCGATTTGCATACATACATGGCCGCCATCCACAATATATTGGGCTGATGACCTTGTAGTTCAATCAAAAGATTCTTTGGCAAGTGTACTTTCGAAATTAAACACAATTCCTTAAATTTATCCTTGTTTTAGAAAACCAAACTAATTGTACATAAGATTCTTCGTACATAAAGTTATAATGTTGCAAAATTTGGTAGAGATCAGATGAATAGGTTGGTCGCAATGTGATTTAAGCTTTTAACATTTGGGTGGCCGCCATTACGTTTCCGTCAAGATGGCGGCAATATAAAACATAACACTGAGGTGCCCTTTACTACCTATACTGTGCCCTTTCAGCAAGAAATATGCAAATCACAGTATGCCAGCATTGCTCAATTCGGGATTTTCGGGGCTGCGGTAAGTTCTCCCACTCTGTGACTTACATATTTTGGATTAAATAGAGGATACACTTGCAAAAATAACAACAAAATCAACTCCTATTTTAACATATTTAATTAATCAAAATTATGGCGCTACAAACAATAAAACAAATAAACTACTGACCAATATTTTTCTACTTGTTCAAAGTGAACAAGGAATAGCATAAGAATAAAACAAATATTAGATTAAAACACATGGTTTTCTTTAAAACCCACAATTCATGATTATTTTCACTTCCATAAAGTACCTATCTTAAAGTTCCATATAACTACGAGCTTCTTTGGCTCGATACTTTTCCATAATAATGGTGTCATACTTTTGTACACCTCAAGAACTATTTTTATCTTTTCTTCTCATCAAAACAAATATATAATTACATTTAAAATTACATGTTAATTATCTACTTCAATATTTGGGCACTTCACATGTTCTCAGCATTTACCACCTCTCTCAAGTTTTGCAAATTCACTACGGTGATCGGGAAACTACTAGTGTACTCCAGAGTTATAAAGATTACTTGACAAAGTCAAAAACTATGATTACTCCCGAAATCTAGTTGCCTTCATAAAACTCGTGGATTCCTTATTTCCATACAACATTACAATAGGGATTTTTGTTTATTTCATTTGTCTTATAAGACCATTATCACATAAGAAAACTACGATCTGAACTGGCAAGCGATAATATCAATCTACAAGGACCTCGGTTCAACGCCCGGGTCATTAACAACTTTTAAACACTCACGGTGTATTTAGCACTTCTTACAAATAGCCTTTTCCCCAACCCTCATGCGGCTAGGGTCTGGTCAATTACTTGAGCGTGATTTATGACTGTGCGGGAACCCTCCCGTCTCGTCCGCAGTTTGAGCTTTCCTCAATGCATTTAAAACAAACCATCCTTTTCATTTTCAGTTCTTTGGGGAGACATGGCATTCTACTCCTCGTTTTACTTTCAACAATATTATTGGGCTCATAAACCACTTTCGTAATCTTGGCATTTATTAATTATGAAGGGTCCTCGTTGATTGGGAAGAGTAATACACATTCTACGACGAATAATTAGGGGCTTCAACAACAAGAGGATTCTCGGTTCGAATCTCTTAACATGCCTCGGGAACCATTTCCACATTGGAGGACTTATACAAGACGCGATTTAGAGTCGGCCGTGGCCTACATGACATACGCTCAATAATGCCATACATTTGCTCCCTTTTATATAATAACACACACATGGCCTCGTGATCTACGTCACAATTAGAGGACTTACAACATATCTCAATTCAATACAATCAACTACCCCTCATAAGTAATTTACCAAGTACATTTAAATTCTACGCATTCCTAGCGTGACTTTTTATTTAATTGCGTTCCATTGCGCTATGCATTACTTTATGGCCTAATGTCTTCCAAAGAACTGATAAATTTCATAGTATCAATTGAAACATATCTCAATTTTTAAATTTATCTTTTCCGTTGACAATAAATCGCTCCATTTTTAAGAACATGCATTCACATCATGTCTTATACATTTGTTAAGGCTCCAACGCTCTATATTTTTATATCATTCAATTTAATCTTTATTTAGATTTCTTTACCTTGTTATTATTATTATTATTCACTTCATGTCTTCATTCCTTACAAAAGCTCAAAAGCTATTTCCTTCATATAATTCAAATTTACCTTTATTTAAATATCTTTGTTATAATTATTATTATTACGCTTGCTTTTATAACATTCGTCAAATACACTGACATTTTATTCCAGGCATTTCCTCTACAGGATTTATTCTTTCACATAATTATTTATTATTTCTCAAAACTTTATTTTTGTTCAGATCGCGTTCTTATTTAGTTATTATTTATTGAAAAACATCCCTTTTACTCAAAACTCCGGTGGAATTGTACACAAAAATTTTCCCGACACCAAAACATAATGAAAATCTTTACTCACATGTCTAAGGTCGTTTTCTGACCTTTATTCTCTTTCGATGTGTCATTTTTGGCCCACCTTCTTGACTTACTCCATATTGTACAAATTCATCTCGTGTACAAACATTTCTTGACACATATTCAATACATTTAACACTGGCAACATTTTTGATACACAGGTGTATCCGTTTAGAACACACATTAAAACACTAAAAAAATATTACTCTGGTACATATTATAACACCTATCACTTTGCATAAAACACTTTCACTTTACATAAAACACTTAAAATGATACTCTTATTTTTTTCTTACAATATTTACACTTCACTTCTATCACACGGGCGTATCTCAGTGATTTTGACGATTTCTGTCGGCTGTTGACGATCCCTGATGTGAATCCTATCGACCTGCATTGGACGTGTGATTTTACTCGTTCAAAGTTTCTCTCTCCTACAATGGAAACTACTGGTTTCAGTCTCTCAAAACCGCTTCTATTGTCTATTACTCGGCTTCACTTTATCTGCTTTAACTAGGCGATAAATGTCTTTACTTTGCCGTCACCTCCATTTATATATGGTGGTCTATCGCTCCCTATAGTTTCTATATCTTGGCCTCCTTTCGAGGACCGTACACTGTCTATCGTACCCTATAGTTTCTATATCTTGGCCTCCCTTCGAGGACCGTATACTGTCTATCATATATTATTTGACGTTTCCTCACTAGAGTACGTTTTCCCTCTGGTTTCGAACCTAAGTTCCTAAGTTCCTTTTGCTAGAACTTCTATCTTTCGCGATCGTAATTACTGTTTATTCTTGTCCTTTACAGGACTTAGTGTCCTTAACAATGTCTTTACTGGACGTAACGCCGTTTATTTGTTGGAGTTCCTATACCTTCGTTACTGTATCGAACTAGTGTTCTTCTGGAACTCGAAGTTCCCTACTGATCGCTGTATCTTACTTTGACGATATTGCTTTAAAGTCCGTATATTTAGTGTTCTTTATAATTTAGGACTCTTCATAGTCTCGAACTGCTAACCATCAGCGTAGCGCAATCATATCGTAACTGGTCTACACTCGGCGAACTTGTAGCATAGCCTCCCACAGGAGTCTCTTGTCGAACTGTGTTTTGAATTGACTACTGGAAATTGCAACGCGAACTGCCTACATCAAGACGTGCTATGACGAACTGTGATCAAAGTAACCTCCCTCAGGAGTCTCAAATCGAACGATGTGATGCTCCAACGTCACGCCCCCCTGGACGGACTAATACTGCCTGCGGTGTGATACAGAGTGACGCCCCCTCACGGGCTGTCAGAGTAACTGCATGGTTATGATGCTCCAGCGAGACGCCCCATCTCGGGCTGTCGGAATGACTGCATGTTTGGTCTGGCTTGGCCGGGAGTTTTATACTCTTCAGTCAAAAATAGATAAAATCCTAGTCCTTTTCGTGACCAACTTTTGAACTAATTGTCGTACAATTATAAAAATTATATCTCCAGAAAGCTCGTCTTCCAAACGTAAAATGATCTTCCTGTGCATGGAAATCGATCGTGCATTTCCGAGATATTAATTAATTTTTCGTCTTCAACTGTGTGGGTGGTGCTGTTCATTTTTAATTCTCCCATTCCTTGGGTCCCAGTGAATTCCCAATGACGTATGCTGCATTTTCACTTTCCTCCTGTGCAATTATTAAAGGGTTTTTCTTTACACAAAAATCTCTAATTCGAAATGATTCACCGTACTGTATTTGTTTACTTATTTTTATACTCGTAAACGGGTTAAATTTAATTATTCTTGTTCTGACTCAGCAGCGAGGTTGCCGTTTTCCTGCAACGTAAGAGCAATTTCCGAGTCAAGCTTCTTCGTCTTACAGTCCAAATTTTCCACTCGTTCTATTAATATCCATGACTGGCTCCTTATAAATGTCAAGAGGCATGAGCTCATCTTATGAACACCTGGTCCTGCAGCTTGCGCAATGTTAGGCTAGAATCCTGGCTTGAAATCTCTCTCCGTTACATTAGAAACTGTATGTTTCTTTCATTCCTTTCTCAAAATACATGGATTCGACCCCTCATGGAGCCTATGGTACATGGGTTCAATACTAGTGCTACCTCTGTACCAAATTTCGTTCAATTTGGTTTCTCCGAGTTCGAATAGATAGGGGGAATCGATTTGCACACATACATGGCCGCCATCCACAAATTATTGGGCTGATGACCTTGTAGTTCGGTCAAAGGATTCTTCGTACTTAAAGGTATAATGTTGGAAACATTGGTAGAGATCAGATGATTAGGTTGGTCGTAATTTGATTCAAGCATTTAACATTTGGGTGGCCGCCATTATGTTTTCGTCAAGATGGCGGCGATATAAGACATGACACTGAGGTGCCCTTTTCTAGTGCTACCTTTGTACCCAATTTCGTTCAATTCGGTTTCACCGTGTTTGAATTGATAGGGGGAATCGATTTGCACACAAACATGGCAGCCATCCTCAAATTATTGGGCTGATGACTTTGAAGTTTGGTCAAACGATTCTTCATACACAAAGGTATAATGTTGCAAAAATTGGTAGAGATCAGATAATTTTGATTTAAGCTTTTAACATTTGGGTGGCCGCTATTACGTTTCCGTCAAGATGGCGGCGATATAAAACATGACAATGAGGTGCCCTTTGCTAGTGCTACCTCTGTACCGAATTTCGTTCAATTCGGTTTCACCGTGTTCGAATTGTTGGGGGGGGGGGGGCAGACATTCAGAGTACACACTCACACACACAGACAGACACACAATTTTTCGCCCTGTGTTGATCTCATAAAATGCAAAAATCGAAAGTAGGCTAAAAATCAGCAGTCGCCACTGGCATGCATAGCACTAACCTGCGCCTGAAAGTGGTGTAACGTTCTGCACAGGCAAGACAGAACAATTGAAATTGCACTATAAGGGGGTTAATCAAGTTGCCAACCACCGACAGTAGTGGCTACGCTGGCTAAAGCGCAGCATTAGGTCATGGGGCCAAGCTCTCGGTAGACGCGTGGGTTCGAGCCCCACCGTCGGCCGTCCTTGAAATGGTTTTCCGTGGTTTCCCATTTTCAACACCAGGCAAATGCTGGGACGGTACCTTCTGACAGGCCACTGCCGCTTCCTTCTACATCCTTGCCCAGTTTCATTCACCATCATTCATTTCATCTCTCATTAACTCCTCTCATGAGGTTGGCGTCAGGAAGGGCATCCGGACGTAAAAGCCATCGCCACAAAGACTTCCATCGCATCTCATCCCCGACCCCGTTGGAAAACGGGAATAATAAGGAGTAGACATACAATCAAGTTGCCAACCATCATGTTGGTTGGTTCCTCAGTTTAGGGGCTGCGACAACGCAGTCATGTAGCCCCATGTACTTTGGGTGTGCTTAGAATCTGTCTGATAACCGGTGTCAATTGTGATGGTTGAATTAGTGTGTGTTATCTGTAATTCAGGTAAGGACTGCAGACATACAATTTTCAAGTAGTTCCTACTCTTGCCACCAAATGCTACTGTCAAAAACAACTAGTTATGAACTTGGTTACTAGATGCCACCGCAGTCAGCTCCTGGCGACGAACGTTGGAACTTAACAGCGTTAGTCAAATCTAATCTATAATTTAGCTTCACACATGTGTAATTAGTGGAAGGTTCTTTTACATGACATAAATCTATGACATGGATCCGCCAGCTTAACTTCCCCTCTGAAGGAAGGCATACTGAGGGTTTTAACGCTCTTAAAATATCCGACGACTTCGATCGGGTTCGAACCCGGAACCTTGGGCATAGAAGCTCAACATGCTACCAACTACGCCACCGAAGCCGCCAACCATCATGTTCTGCAACGTGTAGCAAATTGCTGTCTCTCGGGAGAAAACTAACATACCGTATTTATTTTAACGTGGATTGTGTTTCTTGGCTGCGGGGCTATCTGGAGAAATTACAGACTAGTTACCATGACAACAAGTGCAGTCGCACTCAAGTCTCCACTCTTTGAAGCGAGTGCGGTACTCACATTACGAATAGACAAATATTACATATCCATGATTTAGTCCTGCAACAATACAACTTTATACTTTTAGTGATTAGCCTAGGCTCTAAACATTGCAAAATAGGTTAATGAAGTAATTTTCCGTGATTACCTACTTCCCCACCAGGTGATTGCCTGGTTGGTATCTAGCTAAAGGCCATGACTGCCTCCTCCCATTTCATACCTCAAATTATAAACACACATCTGTACAGACACCATTTCAACTCTGGTGCTCCTACAGACACCCCAAATACTCGGGGTTGATGACCATGGTGACGCATTCTCGTAATTAAACAAAAGTATTTCTGATCATTGTTAATATATTGCAGGGTTTCTTTGTGGGGGCGGTGCCCTACAATGGGGATGATTTGGAGGAAGTTAAAATGTGTGTGGAGAGGGTAGAGTGAGTGAGCTGTCTGAAGGCAAAGACGTAGCTCTGTGTACGAGCTTCCCGTTGGTTCGGATTGCCGGGAGCGCTCGGGGGTGTAAAAGTGGTATTGGGGGAGGTTTAGCAAATAAGTCTTTAAACGAAGCGGTTGCTACTCGGCTCAATGCTAGCGCACGTAGGCTGACTGAGAGAGAGCCCGCTGACTCAAATACAGTGACGTCGTACAAGTGGTCGTTCGCTGACGTCGCGAAACAATTAAACAATAAGGCTAGGGGATCCTACCTAGAGGAAATCTAAAAGGGTAGGATCTTATCAGCTAGTCAAATAAATGTAAGGACCAGTTATCTAGAGATTGTGCTGTTTTAATGAGTTTACTTCTATGCAGAAGTATTAATAATGATTGCAGAACAGCCAATGTGCTTATACAATTCCAGTACAAATAATAGGGGAGGAAAAGTGTAAATGTACGTGTATGTGAAGGTGCTCGCTTACACTTACCAGGAAGGCTGCAGTCGTGATGGCGTCCAGCAGAGGTTTCACACTACAACACAACGTCTGTCTGGGAATGACCTGGAGGCATGACCTCTCCGAGGTTTTATAGAGGCGGCTTGCCGTGTTTGCAGAAATGCGAATTCCTTGTGTGTCGTAGCCCTTCCCGGGGTCGTCGGAGTTCAGGCATGAGCCCACCTGAGTTGCACGGAAGTATTCAGAATTGTAGATGTGGTCGTAGATTGTAGAATTATGTCTGAAGTTATGTATAAATATGTGTTTTCAGGTGGTGTAATTAGTAGGGGATGAGGGTGACATACCCTACAGGTATAACAATATTGCCATTTTTCCCGTGTTATTTGCTTGTTGATCATTCGTTGTGGTTTCTGTTGACTATTTAGGGACTTCGTGATATCGTGGTCATGTAGCCCCGTGTACTTGGGTGTGTGTAGAATTTCTCTGATAATCTGTGTCACTGTGATGTTGGTGACCGTAAGTTAAGTACCATCCTAGCACTTGCCTCGAAAAAAAAGTGGTAAACCACGGAGAACCACCTCCAGGATGGCTGAGGTAAGAATCGAACCCACCTCTTCTCAGTTTTGCCTCACGAGGCTGAGTATACCCCGTTCTAGCCCTCAGACCAGAACTAAAGTTCTTGACAGAACTAGGAATCGAACCCGTCCCTCCGTAGTGAGAATCAAGAATGCTAGCCACTACGCAACGAGGGGGTCTGTTAGAGGCCTAGGACAACTTTTCATCAGCCTCGTGTACTTGGATGTCTGTTGAATTTGTTTAATAACCTGTGTTTTTGTGCTGACTGTAGTAGTGTTTGTAGCTGTATTTGTAGGGTCTAGGATTGACTAGGTGCCCCAGAGCTTGATGCAATGTAACAATTGGCACTTCTCAGTAGAGCATATGGAAAACTACGCTCAGGATTGCCGCTTTCAGCGGCGGAATTCGAACCTTCCATCTCTGTACCTCCAGCTCTTGTGTGCATGACTATGGTGTTGGGTGTGCTAATTGCTTAGCCTGTCGTTTATAGACGACTGACTTCCATAGATGAAGTATGAAATGATCGTGTGGTCTCCTGAGAGGGCAAGTGCAGGTCTTTCTAGTTGACGCCCGTGGACGACCTGCTCGTCGTAATGAGGATGAAATGA
This sequence comes from Meconema thalassinum, assembly GCA_946902985.2. Classification (NCBI taxonomy): domain Eukaryota; kingdom Metazoa; phylum Arthropoda; class Insecta; order Orthoptera; family Tettigoniidae; genus Meconema; species Meconema thalassinum. Next base: position 1,028,090,391 of record OX336388.2, read on the forward strand.
TGATGAAAACGTCACATACGCCCAGTCCCCGAGCCACGAGAATTAACCTCAGGAGATTAAAATCCCTGATGGCTCAGACGGGAATCGAACCCGGGGCACTTCGGGCCAAAGCCTAGCGTCCAGCCACGGAGCTGGACTTAGATGAAGTAGAAATGAACACAATCTTGCTTACGAGTTTTTGAACGTACAGTGACGGAATTTATGTTTACTATCTCAAATTCTCTATTTTATGCACAGGTGTAGATAACATTACGATGAGAATTAAACTGTATTTTATTGAATTGTTATGTGTTTTTCTCTGTTGTAGACAAGCTGATCGGGAAGTTCGTGTTGGGCTCCTACATGTTCGCTCGAGGGAAAGCCCTGACACATTGGAACACTGCGTTTGGAAGTCCTAGGGAGCAGGTACAGAACTGGCACTCGCTCTGTGAGTGAACAGTATAATCAACACTTCACCGGCAAGACTCGGCCCGGGTCGGACTTATCCAGATAATATCAAGAGAATCTGACTCGTATATCCTAAGTTTCCAGGCATAATTTTTAGACAGGATGGTCTGGATATTTTGTTTTCTTTTCTTGTTTGTTACGAGATTTTTCAAGTTAAGATATAGGCTATCAGCAATATTTAATTAGTTGAAACAATTTCTGTTTTTCTTTCTTTCTTTTGTCCACCTATTCATGTTAATCAAAGTATCTACTATATGGACAAACACAGACATTTTTCAACTAAGTAAATATGTGTAAGTCGATGTGGAAACCCTAATACAAAACCAGAATGGTTTATTTTAAAACTCCATATACCACGTGAATCAGCTGCTCCTAATAATATTGTTTTATGCAGCCCAACTAGGGGGATTTTTTTTCTTCTTCATGAAGGTCGATATTCCTCTGCTTGCATCCCGTTATGGTACGTTATCGTAGGCTACTAATGCACTGCAAGCATATCCTGCAAACGACACTGAACACTATTATTGTCCTTCGATGTGACTACAGACTAATACGAGAGAAACATAATAGTGTTCAGTATCGTATGCGGGATGTTTGCAGTAGGCTACCATACGGGATGTAGGCAGAGAAATATCGACCTTTCTGACAACACGCGTTAGTTGGTCAGCATAAAACAATATTATTAGGGGCAGCTGATTCACCTGGTATATCAGGAAATAAAGAATTTAATCTGAACTATTAAATTGTTATAATTAAATGGTTGGATTATAAAGCAAGTTATAGTATTTGAATTGTTTATATCCAATTTTAAAGAGAATATGTATTTCAAAAAGAAATGTTCTTGTCTCCGTGGATATAAAATCATTCCACCTATCATGATAAAATATGTGAAGTATAATTTCAATAAAAGTATGGAATGTATCCGAGGTCTGTAAACCAGTTGACTGTTTCTACTCCCACTGTTTCCCACCGATATACTATAGAAGTATATTTGCCATGTGTACTTTCGAAATTAAACATAATTCCTTAAATGTATCCTTGTTTTAGAAAAACAAACTAATTTTACATATGATGACATTTGCCACGCAGTGGAGAAAAAGTCTTCAGTCTCCAAGAATACGGGTTGTACATTCTCAAACCTTAACTTTCAGCTGTTTGAAAATTAACTCTTAGGAAACCGTTTTCCCTCTGCTCTAATTATGGAAAACGGAAGTAAACTTGTTTACTGACTCGAATACAAATCAGTGTTTCTGACAGAGATAAGTTGAAATCAGTTACGATCTCGCCTGCTGTTCCCAAGGTTGCAGGATCGAATTCTGGCGCAGTCAGTTGAAATTTGAGGGTGACCAAATGTGAGGGAGCCGTGCCAGTAAGTTTACTGGTACGTTAAATATCCCCTTCATGGCAAAATTCCGGCACCTCGGCATCTTTAAAACCTGCAGTAGTTCAAAGGGACGTAAAACCAATAACATTATTATAGTTTGAAATTAGTATTTCACTGGGATGAGAGGTTTAAATTATTTATTTCTCGTGCTATTAGATTGTCTTCAGTATCATCACCTAACTTACTTTTAGATGGAGTAATAAGGTACCCAATATTGTCAATTTTACCACTGTAATTGCTCTTCAACAACCAGTATTTCTATGTTGACCAAACCGAGTTAGTGTCTCATATTAATACGAGACTGGATACAATCCAGAACGTCCTACTCGGCTCAAGAGAGAACGACAAAGGGGGGAATCAATTATAGACAGTTACATAAACATAAAACATCAATTATTTTTAAGCCCAGGAATTTTAAGTTGTCAAAAAAAGCTAACTTATGAGAATTTCAGGTGTTAGTAGAAATTCGTAATAGTTTGAAATACAGAGACTTGCGTGTTTGTAAACCGAGAGAGGCTCTGTCGTATCATGAACCAGCTGCTAACTATAGAGTTCTACTCAATTTAACGTTTTATCGTACAAGATGAGTGAGTAACCACCACCATTCTAAAGTGATTGTTGGTTTGAGGGGAAGAAAATCGAATTTGCAACCAACGTCTGCAAATACGTTCTATAGTTCAGTAAATAATTCGTTGTTGTTGTTATATTTGAAGGCTTGGACAACTCAGTCATTTTCACTCCATGTACTTGAGTGTGTGTATAATTTGTGTGATAACCTGTATTGTCGTAGGGTGTGTGTATGTGTAATTGAGGTGTTATGGAGGCCTTATTTAGGAACCATTCCGACATTTGCGTGGGAGTAGATGTGGAAAACTATTGAAAACTACTTCTAGGATGGCTGAGGAGGGAATCTAAACCATCTCTTCTCAGATTAGCCTCACAAGACTGAGTGTACTCCGTTTCAACTCTCATAATGGAATTAAATTTGTTGGCAGAGCCAAGAATCAAACCCGGACCTCAAGGATGGCAGACAAGATTGTTAACCATAAGATGGTCGAATTATATTGTTTTGGATCTCCATACCGTGGTATTTCCCATTTTCATAATAGTTTCATTCATAAAACGAGCAATAATATCAATGATTAATAATAATAATAATAATAATAATAATAATAATAATCTGCAACATTGCAAGGAAGATAGCCTAAGCAAATTATATTATGGAAGTTTGAAATTCGGTATTATCTGCATTTTTAGAACTTCTAATCAAGAGTAGTAAGCTTATGCGAGGATATATTCAAAATCCACGTGTATAATATAGTGTTAATGCTCAAATTTTATAAATAATGGGAACGTAGCCTCACATTGTTCTTTTTATTGCTAGAAAATGAATAACTTCCACACTTGTCTGACAGAATTCTACTAACTTAGTGGTATGCAACAACAACAAATTATGCCTGATCGAAAAGTCAACCAATGCACTAAATACCACATGGAGGTGATGATGGTGATGATGATGATCATCATCATGATGATAATAAAGAAGAAGAACATGTTGTTCACTACAGGAGTCAGCTCTTTCAGATATCACCCACTACTCAATGACTATTGCACAAAAGAATGTCATGTTTTGAGTGCGAGTGAATTTAATAAATTACGTGAACATTCTCAATGTCAGACATCTAGGGTCCTCGAAAGATTGCGTCTGAATGATGTTATTTGGATAAATACAATTTCAGTTTTTTTTCAAGTAGTTATTGTTTGAGACATAAGTTTTTAACTGGTTTGATGCAGCACTCCATGGCTCCCTTTCCTGAGATAATCTCGTTACATGTCTACATGACTATCACATCCAATATCCAAAACAATATGTTTAACATATTTTAATCTTGGTCTACCCCTATAGTTCTTATTCTCATACCTTCCTTCCATAAATAAGTTTTGCTATCCCTAGATGTCTTAGTATGTCTCTTACCAACCTATCTCTTCTCTTCATTAGCAGTATCCAGAAACATCTCTCCTCACCCAATCGTCTTAATACATCGGTATTTGTTATTCTATCTACCCATTTGATGGTCATCATTCTCCTGTAACACTACATTTCAAAGGCTTCTATTCTCCTCTTTTATGAAAATGAAAAGTCCAAGTTCCTCTTCCATAGAGCGCCACGCTCCATATAAAGCTTTTAAAAATGCCTTTCTATTACCTAAATCTATTTTTGATGGCAAAGTCGGTAGCATGCTGAACTGCTATGCCCAAGATCGTGGGTTCTAATTCTAACCATCCATACTTTTATCGCTGCAGAGCTGTGCAATTGAGTACGTGCATCTCAAAGCGTGGCCCGATGAATCTTGTAACATAAATTGCGTTAATTTTAAAGAATTTTTTAAAAATATTTCTAATTAAGGGATCTAATATCGCGATTTAACGGACGAACCTTCGCCCCAATTTGTCCACTAAAGCGAGGTTTTACTGTCATTAAATATTGGTAAGGTGTTTTCCACAAGCTTAAAACACATCGTCCTGATATATTCAGTTGAGACAGTAAATAGGCTAGTAAAGATAGTTTCATTGTAGAGAGTATCAATATTCCATGAATTATGGAAGGAATCGGCAAGTGTAGATGGATTTAGAAAAGACTACAGCTTTTAATGAGTATTTACGACATTTCACATTACCTGTCTTCATATGACAGCTGAAGTACACTATATGTAATTGTTAAATTTACTTTAATCAAGTACCATTACCGATTATGGAGATCCATACTGAGTTAAAAACTTGAAGAATTGGAAGAATAAAACATATACATTCTTCTGTTCTAACTGTATTAACGGTAATTTAGTAATGAGGAGAAAGAAGTCCTCCTCCACGAGGTTGGATGGTGTATCTACGTGGTGAAAGTGATATTGGGCGTAAAATGCCTAAGAGAAGGTGCGTTAAATACTTTTTTCGGACACCTTAATGCAGTGGCAAATATGCTTTCCCCCCGATGTCAAGTAAACTCTCTCACCTTGTAATAAACACCACTAATAGTCAGATATATCTATGCAAAACCTATAATGCAGGTATAGGCCCAATTAATATGCAAATAATAATTGATACATGGATCGTAATGAGCAATCTGTTCTGCATAAATTACAGATAATCCATCAAGAAAATATATTTGAATCAACTATTCATTAGGGTAGTTAAAAATACAACATACAGCATATATTAAGGGCATGGCTCTCTAATGCCAGTTTTAATGACGTCTATCATGCATAACCTTAGACTGATGAATAGTTCGGAAGTATAGCCATTATTAGTATTAAACATGCCTTTAGGAAAGCATCTCAAGAGGGAACCAGCTAGAAGTTAGTGGTTTAGCAACTTCATTAGAATAGATGCCATCCCAGATTTTAGACCCTTCTATGATCCTTTCCTGGTGTTTTCTCAAGATACCGAGGTAAGAAGACGTCATGAATAAATAAAATAACCTGGTCCCATGTTTTACAAGCACTTTTGGTTAAGGATCATGATTGCATCACAAACTTTCTCTCCTTGTACACTGTAGCATAAGACTCCCCCCAACTCCTTACCTGGGATCAAGATAATAGCAACGCTTACATCAAAAGTAAATGCATATACGTTTTGTATGTAATGTAATCTTAAGTGTGTGAGAAAGAATTGTATATATATGAAAAATATATCAAACACCATTTGTGTAAAATATTTTTTTGAACTAGGGTATTATATACAATAATGTTTTAATGTTAATGTGGTATTTCTATAAGTGTATATACCTAGTATGTAGTCACTAAATACATCTGGACAGAGTTTATATAAATTGAAACGTTATGAAAATTATGTTTTATACTATATAAAACTAAACGTTATTGTTTCACAAAATAGCAATTTTCTTTCTGGTCAAGGCTTACTGTTGGTGTTCTGGAATCATAATGACCTAACCTGTCTCTATAGAAATCTTAATTCTGACATACGATATGAGAGTCCTTTATTCAAATTTTATTTCAAAGATCATAATTTTAGGTTGACCACCTCCAGATAAATTGCCTACATATCTTCATCTAGTTTCAGACCGAGGAAAATCAAGCGGTTTGAATTTAATCTCATTCGTATACCTAAAATTTACGAGGATAAAATTATAAAGATAGTTTTGTTACTTAACGCCTTCAGGATAAATTAGTTTAAATAATTCGTTGCCGTTTAAGCATTCTAGTGTTGAAAATCACGTCAGAATACAGCAGTGTCATTGCTAACATTAACCATCGGAAAATGACTGTTCATAAAGTACTGTTTATTACGTGTCATTCCATCGGGAGGAGTGCTGTCTATTTTCTGTTTCAGTCAATTTCCTTGTTTGAATTTAAAATTGTCAGTGTATATTTTACGTGATCCATTTCTTGAAACCTTTCATCTCACGTCTAAAGCGCTTTCTCCGCCAAAGACTCCGATGCTAATGTCTTGACATCACCCTTGTTACTGCTCGAGCCATTTACGGCAAATTGAACTTCGTATCTTCTCTCCTAGCCAGCGTTACACCGCATATCACAGCTGAAACATTCCGGCACTGTATCACTGTTAGTAGAACAATGAGCCCACCCATAGAATCATGTGACACAAAGCCCGTATCTTGGAAGGACTGGAAATAGGAAGTTCAATGGTTTGAGCCCGTAAAACTGTGATTTGAGCTAGTTGAACTGAATGTGATTTCTATCTGATTTAACACATAATGATATATATTCTTATTATTTAATATGAACGCATATCTATCAATCCCAGATGGTGTAAAGCAGAACGTCGAATTTGGAGAGTAGATGACCTCAACGGGTCCAACGCAAAAGACTTACGTCATGGTAGCTGCGGCTATACGATTATTATTATTATTATTCTTTCTCCGTTACGGTCTTCTAAGGACCACGAGCCAATTTCAATGTTTAGTCATTTGGTGTTCTTTCTTCTTCCCCCAGGTCTCCTTCTTCTTCCTCCAGGACTCCTTCACCTTCACACTATGCATCTTCTTTCTCTCTTCGGACCATTTTGAGCCTCTTTTCTTTTCCTTCCTTCCTTGGAACCCTTCCATTCCCAACACTTTTTTTTCTAAACATTTCTCTCTCTATTGCATCTTCTTCTCTTATATTGTTTCTTTCCAAATCCTTTTTAACTTCTTGAATCCAAGTTGTTGTTAATTTCTTGTTCCAAAGATATTTGAATATCTGTTTGGTTAACCTGTTGTCATTCATTCTATATAAATGTCCAAAAAATAGCTATCTCCTCTTTTTATTGTGTCTGTTATGTTTTCAATGTTGCGGTATATTTCATCATTACTTCTTAATTTCCAGAATTCTGTAATTCTTAATGGACCTAATATTGTCCGTACAATTCGTCTTTCTAATACTTCCATTTTATCTAACGTATAATTCAGTGCTAGACATTTGCTTGCGTATAGGCATTCTGGTTTGATTACTGTTCTTTAGTGCTGTATTTTCAAGTCTCTAGATAAACATTTTTTGTTGTAGGTGTTCCTAGTTATACCATATGCTCTTTCCATCTTGTGTACTCTTTCTTCTACAGCAGATTTTTCTAAACAATTTTCCTGAATGATTTCTCCCAAATATTTGAATTTCTTTACCCTCTTAATTTTACCAATTTCTGTGACTAGGATTTCTGGAGCATTTTTTATATTTGTCATAAATTTGTTTTTTTCTGCAGAAATTCTTAAACCTGTTCTGTTGGCTATCTGTTCTAAGAGATTAATTTGCACTGTTGCGTCAGTCAGATTTTCAGAAAGTATAGCAAAATCATCAGCAAATGCTAGACAGTTTATTTCAATACCTCTGTTTTTATTCCCTAGTGTTATGGGTGATATCTTGTGTTCCCTCAGTTTTTGATTCTAAATTCTTACTATTTTCTCCAGGATACAGTTGAATAGCAGTGGAGATAAACCATCACCTTGCCTTACACCTGTCTTTATTTTGAATGGTTTAGATATTCTCCCCCGAAATTTTACTTTTGATATGGTGTCTGTGAGGGTTTTACGGATTAGATTAGCCAGTTTAGATTTAACTCCAAATTCTCGAATTATTTTATCTAGAGTTTCCCTGTCAACGGAATCGAAAGCTTTTTTAAAATCTATAAATGTCACTACTATGGTCTTGGAGTTTATTATCCTGTGACGGATTATGGACTTCAAGTTAATATCTGTTCTGCGCAAGATCTGCCTTTTCGGAATCCACTCTGATATTCACCTAAATGACTGTCGAGTGTTGCTTGTATCCTGATTAGTAATATTGTTGAGAATATCTTATAAGTCACTGCCAATAGGGATATACTGTACCCGTTCGTCCTGGGGATGCGATGACCCATCTGCTATAACATCACATCCCTGGAGTTCCAGGACAGAGTGGAGTTAAATGAACCTCTAGTCAAATAAGGAATGTGTCGGAAATTCAGCTGAGTTCTCGAAAAAGCAGTGGGTATCACGAGACAAATTATCTCTAGGGTCGTTACGGGCTTAAGTTAATAAAAATAATTTAAATATAAATGGGCGCCATCAACTGAATTCCTAGCAAAACCACTTCCTTTCCGGATAAGCCTTACTCAAGACAAGGAAAGAAAAAGGAACATCACACCATCATCAGATCACAACTAAGATAAAAACAAATTTATTTTACTTTGAAAGTCAGACAGACATTTTAAATATAATTCCTACCTAAGAGTATGGTCGAATGCCAAGTTAAATTGTCATTGTCCAAAAATCGAACCATCTCCTTTCTAATGCAAAATTATCTTAATCCACATAACAAGAAAAATGTATAAAGTTCTCTTGGGTTCTCAGGATCACTGTAGCACTATGTCTTTCGTCACTGACATTTGTGAAACCTGAGACCTAATTCTCTTTAATTTAACATCAATGTGGATTTAATTAAGTAATTAATCTGCCTAAACATACACATATAATAATCACTCATATTAAATATCACATAAATTATGGTTTGCATGGTATAATTTGAACATAGAACATGTTAATCAAATGTTCCTAAGCATTGAATAATTAATTTACACTATTTACATCGTCATTAATCTCTCATCTGTGAATTACAGATAATTCAAATTCTAATTGGTCATCATCATCGTTATTATCAAAATTAAATATTTCTCACATTAATTCTCACTTCAAAATTCCAAATATTCCTGTCAGAATCGGTAATTCATCACCATTACATCATTTAAATTCACATTTCAAGTTGCAATTCCTTCACATTATCTCTCAATTAAATTTATTTAATTGCTTATAAATTCATTAATCATCAGCTTCTTTAATTAATTATCACCTTCTAATTCAGTTATTCATCATCATTACAATCGTCTATTAATTCATTTCAATCAGTTTAATTTATCCAATCTTTAATTCTTCCACTTATTTAATTCATCGATTTATTTCAAAATTTAATTTATCAACTTATTTAAATTTCAATCATCTGGTTATTTAATTTTCATTATTTCATCTAGTCATTCTGATTTTTATTTCATTAGGTCAGATAGTTAATATGCTTAAATCTCAGATTATTATTTCGTTAATTATTATTTTCAGAAAATCTTGTATTATCAACTTCATTTATTTGTTTAATTTCCTAACAAATTGTTTAATAAGGTTTATAGAACGTTGTCTTACAGTTTTATTACTTCCAAGTTATATCTCGTATTTAATTATCATGCCAAAAAATATTATTGTCTCCACGACATCACGTTGGATCTAACTATCCACAACGACATTACATTTCTTTAATACTTCAAATATCACATTTGAATATAAGAATTACTCCACAAAACTCCATAAATATTCAGCACATACAGCATGAATCTCAACAAATACGCTAGACTGGGTACGACGACCTCATGTCTGCTTCAAAATACATTATTAACGTTGCAACTATCACATGGCAAATTCCACAAAATGCCTATCACAAACTCCACTTAACCACGTTGCATGATCTACAAAAAATATATAAATGGCTTCAAATTATTAACGCACATAATCTCCAATGACTGTAATTACTCTGATCACATCTAGACAACTTCTTAAACAATTGGAAAAATATTACTTCAGTAATTTAATATCTGCTTTCAAATAGCATAAATTCTCTTTCACAAGCTTCAATAATTCACATCGCAGAAAAACACCAATGTGTTATAATCTCTCACATCAAAATCTGCAATACTGATCTGCCTTAAAATAATTATGACCATTAATGATTAATCTTACAAGATTCAATTACTTTAAATCCTTCCCAAAGGTATCAAACACAATTATAAAAATCATCAAAGCATCAGCTGTAATAGCTGTTAAACTGAAATTACTCTCAAAAGAGTATAGCAACAAAATATTGGATTGGCAAACAAGAATTACTAAATGCAATCCTGTTGACATTTATCGTTACTTTATTTAACAAAATTTCGACTGATATGTGACTAGTAGTTCCTTGTTTAATTCACTTACATCTCGTGTACATTCGGATGATAAAAATGAGTCCCTCAATGGCGAGTAAGATGTGTAACCACCGTGCAATCGTATAAATACGAAGGACCTCGCCCCGTCGACTTGGATGATAGTTCCCTGAACGATGGGTAAGGCGAGTACCACCATACAATCGTATAAATACGAAGGACCCCATCTCGTAGGCTGTATGAGTGAATGTACTAGATAGGAATCAACAAGTTTCTAGTTGTCATATAAAAGCGACGTTCATTCACTAAAGTGAATAACTTCTTAATATCTCCAAACAATCCAATGGAAAAAATCCCTACTGATGAATAATACACACTCGCTAGTATGCAATGAACTGACGAAATAATTTCTGATAATCAATTGCAGATCACGAGTTCGAAATACTCGTTACACAAAAAAAACTATTTATGAAAAATTATCCTAGCTGGAAAAATGTCTAAAAGACCAAACATCTGCTTAATAAAGCCAAACAACGGTGAGAATTTCGCATAATGATGCCTGCCATATCATATGGTCACTCCATATTCTAGCAAATTCGAAGTATATAAATTCAAACCATGTCTTAATAATCAAGTCACTCCTATTAGAAAAATATACATGTGTGCCCAGTATTCATGAAAATAATCGTATCAGGTAGTTAGAACTCTTACAATACCTTTCATTATCAGTTGTAATATAATTTCCAAGATCGTCGATTTTCCCTACATAAGAATTTCTCGTAAGATCGGCGTGAATATCATTTCATCCATGAAATGACGATTTCCTTCGAAATCCCAAGCGAAACAGCTGTTGGACTCCTCTCGTCAGGAATCGAATCCATCGCTCTGTGGTGCCATCTTGTCTCTATTCACGTTTACTCGGTCATGTTGAACCTCGGATTACCCATAGCGGATATCGTCCAACTCCTTCTCGAAAAGTTCATGAAAACAGCGGACCCCCTTACTCTTCTTCTAATATACGCCACTGTTCCTTTAAATGTTCAGTTTGAGAATTGTAAGTCCAATCTCAACTTACTGCAAAGTCCCACTTGAGTAAAATAAAATTTTACTTGATAGTGTTCAAGATTACGATACACCCTGTATCTGTTCGTAATATGTAACTCATGAAAATGGCATAAGATAAAAATCTTATAAATGCCCGATTCAATGTTCATCAGAGCCTATGCTAAACATTCAGTTTGCTTGGAATAGTAAAAGTCGCTTTGAATGTGTTATATAACAGCATGGTTATAAGGTTATTCGTAAAAGCCTGTGTTTGAACAGCGTCGAAATGAAGCTTGAAATAAAGTCTTCAAATACGATCAGTGTGGTTTTGAAATACCCCGGCTGCCTACAATTGTCTCCTCGGCCAGCTCGCCTGGATCAACGACCCCCTCGGCCTTAGCTGCTCGGCGATACGAGAAATGTCACCTAGACTTCTGCCGTGACGGTTTACGTATGCTGCGTGACCTTCAATGCCCGTCTCGCTGTGCTATAGAGCTGCTCTGAACTGCCCCTCTTCCTGGGCTCAACTGACTTGCTAGTGCTGTGTTCCGGCTTTTTGAGCTCGGCGCGGCAAGTGGCTCATTCTCCCCACCACTGCGTTCTCACGTCATCAACATAGTCTCGAACCCGAATCCTCTCGGCTGTTCTGTTATAAAATAACTTATTTCCATAAAATTATTTCCACATATAATGCATGTTATATATCCTCTTCTAAGATGTTTTAATTGCTATAATTCCATATATGTTTCAATAAAGCTTCACATCTCTACTCATAATTCTATCTTCTCACAGATTTCAATGCCTCCTTGATTCACGACCTCCTACGTCATCTTGGCTTTCTTCTTGACGCGATCGGTGCGCTATCTTTTCTGATTGCTTCTCAAAACCTCAACTACAGCTTAATGTCAGCTGGCGTAGCCGATAGCCTAAACTAGGTATCGGGTACAATACCTCTGTAGTTATTGACATCTTGCTTATTACCTTTCTTATGCAAAGGATGTATAAAGGCCACTTTCCATTCTTCCGGGATCTTTTCCGTTTTCCAGATTTCTTCAAAGATGCTTTTTAAGGTCATCTATGATTTTGGGTTGAGACCATTTTATAAGTTCAGCTGTGACGGAGTCTTCTCCACTAGCTTTGTTGTTTTTAGGGTGTTAATTGCTTTTTCAATTCCTTCAAGAGTAGGTGGTGGATCTGCTTCCATGTTGTCATGAATTTCGGGAAATTCTAACTTGTTGTTTGGTTCTTCACAGTTCAGAAGTTGATCGAAGTGCTTTGCTAGTATTTCACAATTCTTTTCATCAGATAGACCCATTCTTCCATTTTCGTCTGTGAAGCAAATACTTGGAGCTTGATACCCCCTTTAAATTATTTTTAAAGGTCTGATAGAAATTCCGGGAGTTATTTTTAACAAAATCTTCCTGCATGTCAACAAGTTATGACTTTTCAAAGGAGCTTTTAGCACTCTTAATTATTCTGGCTGTTTCCTTTCTTTGTTGTTTAAATTGTTCAAAGTGTTCATCCTTTCCAGAGCATTTCCATGTTTTCCATAATGTTGTTCTTTCTGCAAGGGCTTCTTCACAAGTTTCATTCCACCAAACTTTCTTTTTCATTTTTGCTGGCCCAAATACTTTTTTCGCTGCACTATTGATTCCTTTGGATAATTCTTGCCAGTTACCTTGTTTACTTATTTGAATTTTTTCTTGAAAATGTTTTATTGCTTCTTGTGTGATGTTGAGTCTGTCTGTGTTATATTTAATTAATTTTTGTTGTCTTCTTTGGTTTCTATGAGGGAGAAGGTTGAGCTTAATTTTGGAGAGATAGTGGTCAGAGTCAAATTGGGGAGCGTGATGGCGCAGTGGCTTAGCGGCTCGTCTTTCACCCGGACGGCCGGGGATCGATTCCCGGTGACAGCTGGGCGAAATTTTCACCTGAAAAGTCACGTGGCGTCAGGAAGGGCATCCGGTCTTAAATCCCCGGCCAAAACCAAAATTGAGCCAGGTTGGCTCCGGCGACCCCATTTAATTGGGATAAGCCGAAGAAAATGATGATGAGTGGTCAGAGTCAAATTCTCTACTTCTGATTACTTTTACATTCATAATTTCTTTAATATTATTTCTAGAAATAGCAACATGATCCAATGGGAATTCTCCTAACATTGGATTTGGAGACATCCATGTTTTAGCTTTCCTTGGTAGTTTCCTGAATGAAGTTGACATTAATTTCAACCGAAAGGTTTTACAGAGATTAATTAGTCTCATGCCATTTTTATTAGTCCTTTTATGGGCTGGATATTCCCCGACTGTTTTTCGATAACCTCTTTCCTTCCCTATTTGCGCATTGAAATCACCCAAAAGTATAACAACATTCGATTTTGGAATTTTGGATATTTCCTCTTCTAAAAGTTCCCAGAATTCTTCTACTTTGCTTGGATTTTTGTATTGTCTTCATTTATGGGTGCATGGCAATTAACAAAGGTATACTGTTTATTCTTGCATTTGATTGTTAGGAGAGAAGTTCTTTCTGAACTAGATTTGAATTCTGTTACATTGTCTACTATATTTTTATGAACGTAAAAAGCAGTGCCGAGTAGTGGCATTCCTTTCATAATTTTGATTGCTGGTTTACCCTTAAAAATTCTATGGTTTCCGTATTCTGCAACATTTTCATCCAAAAATCTTGTTTCTTGCACTGCGAGGATTTGTATTTCATGTTTATTTAAAAGAATGTCGAGTTCTTTTTGTTTACCCGTTTTCAATAAGGAATTTACATTCAAAGTGCCTGCAAAGAAGTTCTTCTTAAACTTGAGTCTGGAAGGATACCAAGGATGCTCCGATTCATCCTTATTGCAGATGTTGAGACTCCCCAGAACCCTAGGTCCCGATGCATTGCATACTGCAATGGTGGATTTCTCTTCTGAGGTACCACCTGGGGTAGTGCTTTCTTTCAGCGTACTTTCCATTCTGCAATTGAAATTGTACATTGTACAAGTTAGGAAATAAATTCCATGATAAGATCGGATTGTTAGTCCGAAATGATTGTTTTTCGTGGTTTACTCCACTAGGTTCTTCCGCTTTCTCCGCCGTTGGGAATCCGAGTTTCCTCTTCCGCCTTTGAGACCGTTGACCAAGTTTCACCTAGTAACCTAGGCAGGGGCCCTTACAGGGTGCTACCATCCGGAGCCAGATGGACCCAGGTTTTTTAACGAGGTGTTACTCCTCCCCCTCCTCCTTCCTCATCACTAGCGAGATGAGGCCCCGGGCTTGGGACTGGCTTTGGCGGAGTTGATTATTATTATTATTACTACTATTGTTTTATACAGTAGGCTACATATTATAACACATTGCTGGTACATCACAACATAACTATACGGGCTTCAGGGAACCAATATAGTTACTGGAACAGCCACTTCTAAACTGGAAAGTCGCTACCCATGAACTTCCGAACGATTCGGGTTGTTGAATGAACTACTGCCTTCTGCATTAGTTTGTACAGTTGCGTATCCAGACCAAGTTCTTTAAGGCCTTGGAGCAAGGTACTTGGAATCACGCCCGTACTTGTGACAATGATTATTATTATTATTATTATTATTATGAATCGTTATGCCCAATTAAGGAGCGCATTAGAACTTATTTAGCACAATGTTTGCACTTTCTTACTGATTTCTATTCATCCGTTCACTGTGCCCTATGTTGCGTTCTTCTGTCCATACTGGATTCTTCCGTCTAGGTTTCTCGACAAATTTGTTTCCGTTTATTAGGGTTCTAAATTGTGTTCTATTTTGAATGATTCTTCATGAAGGCTTTTTTTTTTTTTTTTTTTTTTTTTTTTTTTTTTAGGTCTTGTGTTATTTCTACCAGCCAATGTTTGTGGATTTTCAGGTTAAAAATTTTCTTTGTAAGCCGTTTGTCTCCATTTTGTATGTGTAACCATAAACATCCTGTCTTTTTTCTGAAGGAATCTGCGATTGTATGAATACGGTACCTTGATAGATTTTATGTGGCTTCATTTTTATCCAAACCCCGTTTTAATATTTTGGTCCTAAGGTTTTTCTGACGATATTACTCTCTTGTTTCTTAAATTATTATTATTATTATTATTATTATTATTATTATTATTATTATTATTTTATTTTATTTTATTTTATTTTATTTTATTTTATTTTATTTATTTATTAAATACTATTTATGTTACATTATTATCATTATTATTATTATTATTTCGTAAGCTGAAGAATGCATCATTCAGGAAAGGAAGACATCAATAAACGTTCACGAAACCTTCACACATACCTCTAGGAAGACTGCAATGAAAAAGAAAGTTCCTCCGTTACCAGAGGAACATGCTGAACTGCTATTCCCGGCCCAAGTCGTCGGATTTTTAAGAGCGTTAAAATCGTTCAGATGCCTTCCTTCGCAGGGGAAGTAAAGCGGGAAGTAAGCCTGCGGGCCCATGACATAGATTTATGTCATGTAAAAGAACCTACCGCTACAATTAGTATTTGGGTTATCCAAAATGTGTATTTAATGTGGTTAGAAACGTTCTATCACGTTCCAACGTTCACCGCTGAGTGTCACTGACAGTGGCGTCTGGTAACCAAAGTTGGAACTACTTGAAATTGAACTTATTGGGGAGCCTACGGGAGTTCAATTTAAATGCCCCGCTATGACCATTGGCTGCAATTTGAATATAATAAAATGTATGTCGCTATTTAAAGTTGTTCATGACTTAAGTTTGAGAAATATGGTGATTTTTTTCTTTGTTTCCTGTGTTTAAGAAGACCACCATCTGATATCTGGCGCAATGTTGAGGTGTCTATGACGTGTTTAAATATCCCTCATATCTTGAAACTTCTTCATGTCTTGGAAAAACTTGTACTTATCATTTTACAGTTGGAAAAATATAAGCAACAGAAGAAAAGGAACGTGGAGAAAATAAGTATATGTTCCTTTGCTATTCTGAGAATTGTGGATATGGGTTTATTCGTCCATTCATATTATAAATATCATGCACGCTTCAACAACTGGGAACTAAGTATGTTTGCCCTTGTTGCCATGGTAACTAGTTGTCGGAAATGTGTCGATTGGCTGCGAGTGCGATCTTAAAGTCTCTACTGATCTAGAATGTATACTTAGGCCTAGATGACGAACACTTGTTGCCATGGTAACTAGTTGTGGGAAATTGGCCGATGCAAAACGCTTCAACCAGTGCGTACTAAGTCCCTACTAAACTAGAAGCGACTTCGGTGGCGTAGTTGGTAGCATACTGAACTGCTGTTCCCAAGATAGCGGGTTCAAACCCGGCCGAAGACATCGGATATTTTAAGATAGTTAAAATCCTTCAATATGCCTTCCTTCGGAGGGGAAGTAAAGTCGGCGGTCTCATGTCATAGATTTATGGCATGTAAAAGATCCTTCCACAGACTAAACTTGTGTGAAGCTAAATTTCTAGGTTATATTTCGTTGGAACGCTCTATCCAACGTCCACCACTAGGTATTAGTGACATCTGGTAGCGAAAGTTGGAACTACTTGAAATTGAACGGAACTTGTAGCTCACCCTATGGATGTCCGCTTGAAGTAGCTACAGCATATGGTGAGCAGAACATGTCCTCGGACACTCCAGGCACTAAAAGCCATACGATAAATAAATAAATAAATAAATAAATATAAATAAATAAATAATTCAACTAGGACGAACACTAAACTTGTTGCCATGGCAACCAAACTGTTAGATGTTTATCCACCACGCTAATTACAGAGAGACCTCCAGCCATAAAACATATCCGTGTTAAGAGTGGAGAAGGGGGAAATACTGTATATCGGAGAACCCCGCGGATGATATATAAATTCAATTTACCATTACTAATGTCTCACACATTGAACTCCATTCCATAAAATCGTCCCAAAGGAGCAGTTATATGATCGGCCGATAATGTTTGATACCCATATTCATAGAAGTAGAGTAAACCAAAATTGAAAAGGATTAGAAAGTTATTTTTAATGTAATTATTTTTTATCCCTTATTCTAAAGACTAAAATAGCACTGTCACATTTAAACCCAGGCCAATTTCAGAAATGAGCATGCGAAAAACCTGCTGCCGAAGTACGTGACAAAATGAAAGTTAATTCCACGGATTTTTTGTTGTTGTTGGTTTTTCATTTGTGGGGCTTGGTTATCGTGATCATTTAGCCTCGTGTCGTTTGGCGTGTGAGTGTGTGTGGAATTTTGTCTGATCACATGTGTCCTTGCTATGGCTGTATTTTATAGGAAAGGGGGCCACCACGACGTCAAGTTAGGAATCATCCAGCATAAGCCGGGAATGGAAGTGGGAAAATCCCTACTAGATTGGCTGAGGTGGGAATCAAATACACCTCTTTTCACTCTCACCTCACGAGGCGAGTGTACACCGTTCCATCCCTCACAACAGAAATACATTTAGAGGCAAAGCTGGCAATCGAACCCAGTCTTCCGAGACGACAGCCAAGAATGCTAGCCGCTACACTACAAGGTGTTTGCTCTCATATTGCATTTCAGGACTATCAAACCTATCAATCCACTTCCAGAAAGGTTATTTTATAGTTCCTGTTGATTAGAGGCTAGTTGGGCTGATAACCTATGTTATTATGGTATCTGTATTGGTACATGTACTCTTAATGAAAACTAGGATTGTTGAGGAGTTGGCCGTGGCTAGAAGCCATCCCGGTATTTTCCTGGAGTAGAAGTAAACCACGGAAAACCACTTCTGTGATGTTTGAGTTGAGAATCGAACTCATATCTTTTCATGCTTGTCTCATGAGGATGAGTGCACCACGTTCCACATCTCAGACCAGACTTAAATTTCTTGATCAGTGAATAAAAACCAGGATGTTTGGTACCATAGTTTCTTCTGGAAGAAATCCATTTCCTTCCCAATCCTGATATTTTTCCCAGCAGCACTCGACCTTCCTCCCAATAATTAACCAAACTCGATGTTGCTAAAATTTGTATATTCATAGAATGTGATGGTTTGTCTTGTATGTTGTCATGTATTTACTCGTCTTAATGAGTATAGTAGAAGTGTTTTCAAAATGGGATTGATAGAAGTGCCCCTAGTCTTGTGATTTACCCACAGTGAATATTGAGAAATCCGGGGAGAAATTCGCTTTTATGTTGGATACTGTCAACATCAGAACCATCTGAATTATCAGCTTTCAAATCTGAGACTCTACTGTCTGTGGGACCACAAAGTCACACGTTCCCCCCGGAATCATCCACTGTTCCCTGTCTCGGTATTATGATTTTCTCCTGCTGACATACCAGGTTCTCGTCATTACTCTGTATTGTGTGTGAAATGAGACCAACGCTGTATATAGATTTATGCAAATGGAAAAATATTAAACTGAAACATAGCTGCACCTCTCCCCTAAAGGAATGACTGTACCACAATTATTGTAATATGTGTATGTATAATAGCAAATTATATTTTACTAGGAAAGACATTTTAATATGCTGTATTATGAATGTACATCGAAACTGATCCTTTGCGCGTAATATAAATGTACTCTTTAAAACATCTGTCTTGTGATTTACCTTCCTATCACTAGCCAGTAGAATCCTATCAACTCTGGATATGGATTATAACAGCACTCAGTCAACTTACTGAACTATTCAGGAAACGAGAAAATACGACTCTTGAAGAAGAGTCGGAAAACTCTACCCTGACAATGTTAATTCGACATAAAAGTTGCCGCAATATGTGGGGAATTATTATTAAGGTTCAGTTTAAAAATACTGCCCCTCCCTATTAAACGGAGAGTCGCGGTGGCTGCGTGTCGAGCAAGGCACTGGCGCTAGCAGCAGCGTTGTGCCCAACTAGTTTAACACATTTACACTTTTTGATGTGTAACATCTTTCCACTCGGTTGATGGGTATTTTTGTGGGAGTGATTTTGAAAAATGGGACGGAAGTGGGCACTGCCAGCTGGAATGATTATCACATACGGATTACTTCAATTTT
Organism: Meconema thalassinum; assembly: GCA_946902985.2. Classification (NCBI taxonomy): domain Eukaryota; kingdom Metazoa; phylum Arthropoda; class Insecta; order Orthoptera; family Tettigoniidae; genus Meconema; species Meconema thalassinum. The sequence continues at coordinate 1,028,109,710 of OX336388.2, forward strand.
TGGAGGCACCATTACAGATATTTCTACAATAAATCATCTTCAAGTTGTCGTTCTTTGGTGTAAAAATATTCATTATATCATATTTGCTGAAAACAATGATGATTTATTAAGAGTCTCTTTTCCAATCTCTGGATAAAAGTGATGGTTACTCCCCGAGTAACTTTTATTAACACTTTCATACTGAACGGTAAACGCTCATGCGAACTCTGGTGTCAACTGATTGAAACACAAACCACATGTTAAAAGTCTTCGTATCAGTATTTAAATGATGATATGCTTTAATATGGAACATTGTAACTAGTCGGCAAAGCCGGTATTATGTTTCTGCGCAATGGCTATTCAAATATTAACCCACATTGCGGTAATGCAACGATCAATGTAATATATATCGATGTTTTATACGGGAACTGAGGTAGCCTTTCACGTACCACTATATGAATTCCCTTTACTGTCAAGTGGGAGTATTCATAACTAATTTAAAACTCAATTCCACGCAGGAACATTATCGAAAAAAAAGCAAAATATTAATGGAGCATAAAAAAATACTTCCATATTAATACCGGCACGTGAAAGTGAGTAACTGTCTTGTACTCTAAATTTATGTGGGTGTAATGGCTGCGTGGATAGCATCTTGGTCTGCGGATCGTGAGGTCTCAAGTTCGAACCCCAGTCCCGGCAATTATTTTTGTTACCTGATTATCGATTTAAACGATATCTATCATAACGTTTTGCGCCATTTTAACAGAATCTACATGTAATTACGATTTATCTAATTTTAATTACAATAGTTTGCACCAAGCAGGAGTTGGGAAATTTGATTGTATTGAACATTATTTCTAGTAGTCTATATATAGGCTAGAGACTATGGGTTCATTTCTCCTCTTAATTTACAATAAATATGTGATGTTTGTTGAAACAAGTGTGGCAGTAGCATATCTCCAATTCAATCTATAGCCGACATTCATCATAGTACCAGTGTGAAAACGGAGCGTAAATTAACATTTTAAGAATGTCCAAGCTGTGTGGTATACGAGTAGGATAACATGTCAGATGACTTCACATACATTTCATCTCGATTTCATAGTACGATAACATGTTACACATCATATGCGACTACTGTAAGGCTCGTATCTTTTTAGCCTACTTTCGATTTTTGTAAAAAATGAAAATAGACTTATGAGATCACTACAGGGCGAAAAAAAAGTGTGTCTGGCTGTGTGTGTGTATGTGTGTGTGTGAGTCTGTGTGTGTGTGTGTGTGTGTGTGTGAGAGAGAGAGTGAGTGTGTGTATTCTGAATGTCTGCCCCCCCCCTATCAATTCTAACACGGTGAGCGCAAATTGAACGAAATTTGGTACAAAGGTAGCACTAGCAAAGGACACCTCAGTGTCATGTTTTAAATCGCCGCCATCTTGACGGAAACGTAATGGCGGCCACACAAATGTTCAAAGCTTAAATCAAATTACGACTAACCTAATCATCCGATCTCTACCAAATTTTGCATCAACATACCATTATGGAGGGAGCATCCTTTGACCAAACTAATAGGTCATTAGCCTAATATTTTGTGGATGGCGGCCATCTTTGTGTGAAAATCGATTACCCCTATTAATTCAAACACGGTGAAACCGAATGGAACGAAATTTGGTACAGAGGTAGCACTAGAAAAGGCCACCTCAGTGTCATGTTTTATATCACCGCCATCTTGACGGAAACGTAATCGCGGCCACCCAAATGTTGAAGGCTAAAATGTAATTACGACCAACCTAATAATTCGTCACTACCAAATTTTGCAACAACAAATCTTTATGTGGGAAGCATATTCTGACCAAACTGCTAGATCATCAGCCCAATAGTTTGCAGATGGTGGCCAAGTATGTGTGCAAATCGATTCCCCCTATCAATTCAAACACGGTGAAACCGAATTGAACGAAATTTGGTACAGAGGTAGCACTAGCAAAAGGCACCTCAGTGTCATGTTTTATATCGCCGCCATCTTGACGGAAACGGAATGACGGCCACCCAAATCTTAAAAGCTTAAATCAAATTTCGACCATCCTAATAATTTGATATCTACCGGATTTTGCAACAACATGCCTTTTTGTGGAAAGCATCTTATGACTGACTACAAGGTCATCAGCCCAATAGTTTGCAAATAGCGTCCATGTATGTGTGCAAATCCATTCCCCAGATCAATTCAAACACGGTGAAACCGAATTGAATGAATTTTTTAACAGAGGTAGCACTAGCAAAGGGCACCTCATATTCATGTTTAATATCCCTATTGCACGTTGTATTTCAACAAGCTACTACAACCAACATTCAATTATACTCCTTGAAAAGGACAAAGAGTTATAACAATACCCATGCATTTAGGAGAAAGTAGGCTATATGTTCTTTACTGAACATCTTGTTTTTAATGTATTTAATAACCACGGGATACGAGACAGCCTACAGTACTTAACTACATATCTTAATCATCTCAACTAAGGTATCTTGCGGGCCCTGTATCTAATAAATGCAATGTCAGCATTGGGGACTTCCCGTCCTGCTCTTGTGTTATCGCTAAACGCTAGTCAAGTGGCGGTGACTAATGACTCTCCGCCCTCCCCGCGCGCAAGCAAAGCTCCTATCGATAGAGAAGGACCTCACTGTACAATATTCCCATAAGCACTCAGCTTCATTTAAGTGGCTTGAATGAACTATTGTAATTTTTTTATCATTTCAAATGATCCTGTCGACTTCGTCGTTATGCTTGGGTCCAACGTTATGCGTTACGGAGACGGAAGTGACGTCATGCAGCCACGCGGGAAGCGAGTGTGTGACGTCATTCAGCCACGCGGGAAGCAGAAGCTAATGGTTATTGGAGTCTGTTGAAAGAGTCCTTGGGCGTCGAGCAACCTGGGGCTTTGAGCGAAGCGAACACAAGAATACAGGGTGACTTCTAAAGAGATATACAAGATGCCATATAAGAATACAGGGTGCCTCCTAAAGAGGTGTGCAGGATGTCAGAGCAAAACACAGTACAAGAAGCCAGATAACAATACAGGGTGACTCCTAAAGAGATATACAAGGTGCCAGATAAGAATACAAGGTGCCTCCTAAAGAGGTGTGCAGGATGTCAGAGCAAAATACAGTACAAGATGCCAGATAACAATACAGGGTGACTCCTAAAGAGATATACAAGATGCCATATAAGAATACAGGGTGCCTCCTAAATAGGTGTGCAGGATGTCAGAGCAAAATACAGTACAAGATGCCAGATAACAATACAGGGTGACTCCTAAAGAGATATACAAGATGCCAGATAAGAATACAAGGTAACTCTTAAAGAGGTGTACAAAATGGCAGAGAAGAATACGGGATGACTCGTAAAGAGGTGCACAAGATGTCAGACAAGAATACAGGGTGCCTCCTAAAGAGGTGTGCAGGATGTCAGAGCAAAATACAGTACAAGATGCCAGATAAGAATACAGGGTGACTCATAAAGAGATATAGAAGATGCCAGATAAGAACACAAGGTGACTCTTAAAGAGGTGTACAAGATGGCAGAGAAGAATGCAGGGTGACCCCTAAAGAGGTGCACAAGATGTCAGACAAGATTACAGGGTGACTCCTAAGGAGGTGTACAAGATGTCACACAAGAATACAGGGTGGCTCCTAAGGAGATATACAAGATGCCAGATAAGAATACAAGGTGACTCTTGAAGAGGTGTACAAGATGTCAGACAAGAATACACGGTGACTCCTAAAGAGGTGCACAAGATGTCAGACAAGAATTCAGGGTGACTTCTAAAGAGATATACGAGATGCCAGATAAGAATACAGGGTGCCTCCTGAAGAGGTGTGCAGGATGTGAGAGCAAATTGCAGGGAGACACTTAACGAGGTGTACAGTATGTTAGATTCAATTCAAATAGAGGGTGACCCTTAAAGAGGTTTGTGAGATATCAGATTCAAATAATGGGTGAATCTTAAAGAGTTGTAAAAGATGTCAGACTCAAATACAGGGTGACCCTTAAAGAGGTGCCCGCGCGGGAAGCCTAAGTTAATGGGTAATGGAGTCTGTTGTAAGAGTCCTGGGGCTTCGAGCTTTGCTCGAAGCCCTCCTGAGCATTTCTAACAAGTGTAGCATTTGTAGCATGCGTCATTTGAAATGATATAACGTCTAGTCTTTCAGACTGACTGTAATTGTTTTATATGTTCCATATTTTAGCGAAAGATGTCAATAAAAATTATACTGTATCCCAACTGAGTTGGGGATTGCTTGCACTTACTTGTGCCGGGCTCTCTTTGTCTTCCTTCCTGTGGACCTGCCTATGTCAACTTTTGTCCTCTTCCGACTCGGACGGTATTAGGGTATCCACCTTAATTGACCCTTGCCTCATATTTCCCCAGCCTTCATTCTTCGAGGAGTCAGACCTCTTCTTTTCCCGTCCTGGTATCTCCTGTGTAATGCCCTAAAGAAGACAGGGTGAGTATTACCCAACCTCTTATGAAGCACCTTGTACAATACTACACCTCAAGGGATCACGGCTAGTGAGCTCAGGATTTGGTAACTCTGAGGTACTTTTGAGCTGGGTCCGGTGTTTCCTTTCTTTCATTGACTTTGGGACGGTTTTTATTATCCTACTTTTCACATTTTGCAAAAATGAGGAAAAAGTAGACTTATGAGATCGGGCAAATGTGTGTCTGTCTGTATGTCCTTCTGTCCGTCTGTCTGTCTGTCTGTCTGTCTGGCAGGCTGACTGTGTGTGTGTTCCCACCCCACCCCCTATCAACTCCTAAACGTCTGCAGCAATCGAAACAAAATTTGGTAGGAATAAAGATCTATACCTGAATATATCACGGCCATATTTGAAAATGATGTCAGTGCTACCAACTGCTGAAAAATCGCAATTGAAATTTGAGCTCCATGTTGGATATCTTGGAAAGTATGAATGGGAGCTATTTCAAAATTGACACACGTATAGATAGTAATATTGCAGTTTTATTTCCAGGAGGCCATACATGGCAGTGTTGCCAAAATGATTATAAGCCTGCTGATAAGTCCAAATTTTAAATGCATATAACATCTACACTATCAATTGGATTTCAACCAAATTTCGTATGTGCTATGTGTACATAAATAGATATGACTGAGCGTATTCCTAAGAGCCATCAGGGCTGCCAACTGTTAATAAATGCTCTCATTTTTTATCCAAATACCCATATATCAGAAAGTATGCAAGCCGACAGCTTTAAACTATGCACACGTATAGTACCTGACATTCTATATTAATTTGGAGTAACTTATATTCGTCAGTGCTACCAACATGATTCTAAGCCAGCTGAGAGGTGCAACTTTAAATACATGTAACTTCCATACTATCATTTGGATTTCAACCGAATTTCGTATGTGCTATGTGTACCATAACAGATATGACTATGTGTGTTCTTAAGAGCAACCAGGGCTGCCAACTGTTAATATGTGCTGTCTCTATTTTTGCTACCATAATAACAATATATCAAAAAGTATGCAAGCCAATAGCTCTAAACTTTGCACATGTATACTACCTGGCATTCTAGATGAATTTGGAGTAACTAATATACGTCAGTGCTGCCAACATGATTCTAAGCCTGCTGATAGGTCCAATTTTAAAATGCAAGTAACTTCTATACTAACTCATGGATTTCATTCAAAATTGGCACAACAATAGATCAGATTATTTCAGATTATTTCTGACCATTACATGCATGATATTGTTGCCAACATGATTTTACGCGCGCTGTTAGGTCCAATGTTTAACTGCATGTAACGTCCATGGTATTCATTGGACTTCAACCAAATTTTGTATTCTGTACCTTAAGAGTTGGAACTAAGAATATATTCAGTCACCAGGGCTGCCAACTGTAGTGCTCTATTAGGCTACATTATGCCAGGTATAGAGTATTTCGAACTAATTAGAGATTTCGATATTACCAACTTAATTTCGTCATTATTCTAGATAGATCCATATAGATTAATCATTGGCATGAGTCTTAAATTTTAAGAAAAGTAGGCTCTTTAGTTCGTCACGGAACTTCTTGTTATTTACATAAAATCGTATTATTTTGTGATAAATATCTCATGCAATATTTATTTCTGGTTAGGGTAAATAAATACTTGTTTCTTCGCCTAATGTAATGAGGAAATGTTGTGTTGACCGACTGAAAAGCTTTCTATAATAGAACTAGGCAACACAGAAAAATGGCCTTTAATACTTCAATAATAATTCTGTCATGTTATTTAGCAGAGTTTAATTAATAATAATAACAATAGCGTATGGCCTCGAGTGCCGGGTGCAAGCATTGTTATTTGACACCCAGAGGGCAGCTAGCATGTTGAATTTTTTGTTCCTTGGAGCACTTTGAAAGTCAAGGAGGTTAGATATCTAAGCTCCTTGACACTATAGCGCTTTCTAGTAGAGAAATGAGGAACTTGTGTGTTGGCGGAAAATCTCGATACTAATTTTGTCATTATGGACACGGCCTACTGAATTCAAATGGGTTATTTAACATGCCAACACGTATGACATGCGTATCGTGATTTTGTCACCTTTCAAAAATCACTTATCATGGCCAGGAGCGAACCTGCAAACTTGGGGTTGGTAATCCGACATGATAACCACTCACTCGCCGTGGCAAGCTAGAGTTTAAATAATTTTGCAGCACAAAATTTAATGAAATTGTTTTTTAATTGTTTGCTTTGCTACTCCCCTTGAGCAAACGGAGAATTATGGAAGCACTCAAAATTATGAGTTCATTCCAAAAACCAGATAAGTCCAAAAATTAACTTTTGAGATAAATACATCTTCTTCTTCTACGTATAGATATTATTGCTGTCTCCAAAAAGCAGACAGGTCGGTTTATGTACGAATGTGAAATATTGGGGATTCTACAAAAAATAGGACAAGGCCAAAGCTTTTCCAATGCCATTTTAAAATAATTAATTACTTGGATTAATGATTTGTACTTTGTTAGGATTTACATTAATAATAATCGTATTTGAGGATTTAAAAATTTTTCATTTTTGTATTCAACTAAGATTTCGGCAGAAACCAGACTACTCCAAAAGTTTCTTTAGGCTTTCTCAACTATCCTCATAAAAAAAAATATTTCTTTTATGTGCAATGTAAAGTTGTTAGTGAAACAATAGTTGATCTAAAAGCAAATTTTATTTCATTCAGCACAAATGAAGCTATAGGCTTCTGTTTGTTTTAGTTTCTGAACAATTTAATTTATGAGAATGAAAAAACTCAGCACTTAAAAGGTTAAGGTGAGGAATAGGAAGGAAGCAGCCGTGACCTTAAGTTACGAACCATCACCTGGAGAAGTAGAAAACCATGGAAAACCACTTCCAGGATGATTTCTCAGTCTGGTTCTTGGAATGAACTATTCAATTATATTGAACATGCTATATTTCTTCCTAATGCCAGTTCATTCTTGAAAACATAGAAATGGTTGTTGAATTTCGTTCTCAGCCATGCGAAACCCTGAAATGCGGGCAAGTACGCAGATGTGTAATGGAATGTCAAACCTCCGAGCAGTAATTGCTGGCCTCATTCCATTGTGAACATATGGCCCACACAAAGTGGTCGAGTGCAGCACTGCAGCGGTGATTACAATTGATTGTGTAGACACCCCCCGACAACTCTTGCTGCTGTCAGTGCCAACGAGATAGGAATACGTTATGGTGGAAAATTCATTTCCCGACACACTCGGCCCCAAATACTACCAGAAACTGTTCCTCTATCGCATTCAAAGTTGTTGTTCATTTAGGGGCTGAGACATCGTGGTCATCAAGCCCGTGTCTGTATAATGAGTGTAATGGTGGTTTCTGTAGTATTGTGTTTATTGGCTGTCACCTCTGATGTCTGGGTACAATTCCCACCTTAGACATCCTAGAAGTAGATTTCCGAGGTTTCCTAATTCTGCTCCTGAACAATGCCATCATGGTAAGGTCAATCCAAATACTAGCCCTAATTACACATACACACAAGATTAACCATCACAATTACACAGCATATCAGACAGATTTCACCCACACCCAAGTGCACGGGGATACATGACTATAATGTCGCAAATCCTCTAATTGATTCAATTATAAATAATAATCTAATGTGTGTGTACTTGAAATTAGGACTGGAGTTAGGAAAGAGGATACCGTGGCTTTAATAAAATTAACATCCAGGCATATATTTAAGGTAGGTTTTTATTGTTGTTTCATTTTAGGGGCTTGGATATCGTGGTCACTTAGCCCCGTGTACTTGTATGTATATAATTTTCTGACAACCTGTGCTATTGTGGTGTCTGTAGTATTGTGTGTATTTGCAATTAAGCTAGGATTGGGAAAGAGGCGGTCGTGGCCTTAAGTTAGTACAGAGGTGTGCTAATTATTACACTTTACTGTGCCCAAATGAATTTTGGCACAAGACTTGAACCCTTGACTATTCAGGAAAATTAGAAAACAGGACGTTTTATGATATATTGAAGTATCAAAAGGGTTAATATCAAATAGGCACATACGTGACGCACAGAGCTGATAAAAAGTGTGGCGCAACGGGCCAGCTGTATAAATGACATCACCGCGCAGTCGGCAATAAAACAGTTACTCAGAATTAAAAATAGGTGAAGGGGGTTAACCGACAGTAGAGAGAGATGCAAGATCCAAGGAGAAAATGCAAATTCAGCTATAAATTGGCAACAGCGCGCGAGGCCGGAGCTGAGAAATTGACGGAAATTAATAATATTAGCCAAGATAACCAAAATCTTTAAGAAAACTTTTCGTAAAAGCTATTCATTTAGGAAATGAGAAATTTTAGAACAGTAAAGGTCACTAAATAACGTGCGGAATAGAAAAGCAAAGTCAGCGCTTTACGAAGGGGACTTCACCCAGGCTAAAAGAAGGAGTGGGGTATAAAAAAACAGCCTCCCACACACATAGAGGAAAGAATTTTATTTAAATAAATACATCCCCACTATCGGATTCGGAAAAACGTTATGAAAACGAGACGTTCAGTGCGCAAGCTATAAAATGAATATTTTTCCAAAAGTATACCACATTTGGTTCAGGAGATAAGTTTTGCAACGTAGACAAAATAGTTTATTTTTCATAGAAGCAAATAAATAAGGAGTGATCCAAGAGGACCGTATACAGTTTAAGGCAGACCGTGAAGGGGTCGTGCTGCATCAGTTCATCTTCAATGCAGTCCTTCAGTCCGTTTGGACGGAGGTGCTACATCACCGTATATGCAGTTTACAAGGACTCCTTGAGGGGAGACGCTGTATCACAGCTCATACAGTTAGTCGGTCCAGAGGGACATGACGATACATCACATCGCATCAACCAGTTAGTAAGCCGGCGAGAACGCTGTGCTGAAATTCATCAAGTAATAACCGAACATTCGGGTCATCGTTTCGTATTCTGAGTGATCACTATAGCGTTATGCACTGGATCAGTAAAAATCGCGACAATATCAGTCACGTCGTGTCAAATCAAAGAACGCTAAGACCGTAAAAGTGCGGGTTAGTCGTGTAATACACGCAAAGTCGAAACACAGGCAAAAATTACGGAACGCGAAATTCTTAAAGAGACAATTCGTAAAATACGGAATAATAAGTAACATTGCGTCAACAAAGACCGTGTCAGCGACAAATCCTTAAAAGGATAAAAATCAGCAAGTATTAATCATAAAGGAAGGAGTAGGGACCTAGAGAGACTGTGGGTTCGAGACTCCAGATTCCAAGTGTTACATAGACAAGCGAAGGTTCTCAAAATAGAGACCGAGCTAGGAATTAGATATCTCAAATAACGAAATATCACGGAACGAGTATGGACAAATACAAGGAACTTTATCCAGAATCCAGTAGGAACGTGTGAACGGGGACTTGGGGTTCAGAGACTCACACGGAGCCAGGGATTTCAACAGTAGGAAGGAGCCAATTACAACGTTCAATGCAGAAACGATAGGAATCGTCAAGAACCAACCACTACGAACCATCATTGCCAAAGCTCTGAAATAGGGTCGTGTGTTGAAAAATGGTATTGTGCCGAGTGTTATATTATGTTTCCACGTCTCAAGTGTAAAATGATTAAGTGTCAGGTAAAAGTGTCAGGAAAGAGTGTTATGATGGATGAGTAGATATCAAGATGTTGGGTGAAGCTGCCTGAGAATGGAATCGGAGACTGGGTGAGTTGATGAAACTTTATTAATGTTTTGTTGTTGTGCTGTGTGCTGGATTTCAATCGAACTATTCATCGACTGGGGAGTTCTGATAGATGATTCATTGATGAATATGTATATGCAAGAAATTGAAATGCTGAATAAAATGATTATTGTTAGCCACGAGGACCGCCTCGGTGGAAATAAAACGTTATTGGGATTAGTTAAAAGAAAGAAATAAGAAGCTCGATTAAAGATATATATAATAAATAAATAAATTTGGAAGAAGGAATAAAAATAATGAATTAAATGGCGTAAATTGTTGCCAAATTATGAATTAAATATGCACCATAATAAAATTGTAAAATCCAAGGGAATAAAGTAAAATAATAACGGTTAAATTGTAGACCAAATAATAGTATCGAAAGAATAAAGCATCGTAACGAATTAAAGTAAATATATAAATGATAAGAATGAAAATAAATGATAAGTGAGTAAAATATAAAATCGTATTTAAAGATCCGTGTCTAGGAACTCAAAAATGAAAAGTAGAGCGAGAAATGAAGTATCAATAAATAAAAATAAATAGTAAAGATCCAAGTATAAAGGTGGAATAAAACCCTCAAATGAATATATTATGCTATAGGCTATTATGCCAAAAATTATGAAATAAATTGTGTAAATGCCGAAATCAGGCAAATGTTGTGATAATATCCAAGCACGTAGTGTTGCCGTAAGTGCCAGCATTAAAGAAATAATAAAATATAGTTTCAAGTGAATATATAAAAATGCGTTAAGCCCGGATAGATTTAATCGTGAGATGAAAACTGTAGTGAAATTGTTGAAATGCGTGGATGTAATTTCCCACCAAATATATTGTTGTAGGAGCCTCGTGTTGTAACTAAATAAGCGTCGAATATCGTTGTAAAGGTATTGTTGAATCGTGGATGAGAAATTCCCACTAAATAAGCGTCGAATATTGTTGTAAAGGTATTGTTGAATCGTGGATGAGAAATTCCCACTAAATAAGCGTCGAATATTGTTATAAAGGTATTGTTGAATCGTGGATGAGAAATTCCCACTAAATAAGCGTCGAATATTGTTGTAAGGATAAAGAAAGCGTCGAATATATGTAACTCCCGCTGTAGGATGGACGTCTCAGCTAGGATTTGTTGCAGTATAATATTGTTGTAAAAGGAGGCATTGTTGAAATGATAGGCATTGTTGGGGGTATTATAACCGTCGTAAGAAATAGAAACCGTAAACTATCATACATCATCTCCGAATTAAATATCACTATCCTGGGAATAAAGGATCAATAAAAATAATAATAAAAGAGCGAAGTAAATCTCTGTGGTAAAATGAATTTGTAAGTCTTGGTTTAAAGCTATCCCAGTAAAAAGGCTTTGAGGGTAGCTAGATATCATAAATCTCGCCTGAAAGAACCACAAGGGGAAGGAACGACCTTGCCCGTGGCCTTGCCCTTGTGAGAGAGAAAAAGGATATATCTTAATGGGCGCGACCGGTAATGTCTGGCCGGCACGGAAATATTTAAAAATCTAAACAAAAGAGGTGCCAGAAAAATAAGTTATAGAATCATTTTAGCGGGAGTGAAAAAATCATCCCGAGTGAAAGTTTGAATGTTGTATTAAGATTTGACGGACTTGTCAAATAATATATTGTTGATAAAGAAAGTTCCTTCTTCCGGAGATAAACAAATGACGAGCTAAGAAATAATGTAATTTGTTATAAATAAATATCCCACAGTAATAGATATCAAAGCACACAGCACAGCGCAAATAGCAAATCACCTAGATGCATGAGGGGTAACTGGAGGGTTACGGATTCGATCCTTAGACATGGCATGTTTTCTGTACAGTACTATATTATTTTTCACATCTAAGGCTTTGTGAAGAATTATTATGAAGGTCCAAAAGGCTAAATACTTGGTAAATAAATGAATATTCAAATAACATAAATAATAAAGAGACCCCGAAGGGTAAATGAAAGGAATTATTATTAAGATCCAAATGACTCAATAAATCATCAATGAATAAATATCTAAGTAAACTTAAATGATAAAGAAACCCTAAAGGGTAAATGAAAGAATGTAAATATCCAAAGCCTTGGAGAAAGTACTAAACGTAAATGATAGGCGCGCTCGACTCCTAAGTAAAATAAATATAAATAAATATTAAGGGTTTAATTTTAAGCAAGACAAAAACAGTTCTGAAACATCACAAGAAAGAAATGAAATGACATTGCAGTGAATTTCAGTGATTTCTGATTAATGAATTTATTTTTGGTTTATGAGTGAATCTTGAGACAATTCCAAGTGATTTAAGTTGATAAATTTTGAGTTGATTATTTTGTGAGTGACACTTGAAGGGAAAATATCAAGTGATTTTGGTTTTTATAATGTTTTTGTTTGAGTGAATTAATATTTCCTTTTATTGAATAAAAATTTGTGTTTTTGAATTGTCATGTTGAGTTTTTCCTGAATCTTGTCAACCTGATTGTGTCTACATATCGGATGTTCAGTCTGCTGGGGAAGGGGCGTAACACACCCCGTACCGCAGTAGCCAAGCTGTGGACAGACTGAGCATCCATCCGCTGAGCGGGTACAGGGGACTCATATGTTGAGGGACTTGATGTGTGCACAAGGTGACAAGAAAAGACGGTCCAAGTATTGATAAAGTAAAAGTAAATAAAGTGAATAATAGCGACCGCAACCGCCCGCCGAACGTAAATACATTTAAGGAGATTTGCCCTTTACATAAAACTTTTCTTTGGCTTGGTTCCAACGTGGGTCAATAGGCGGTAAAAACCACCCCTAGTGGTTATCCAAAAACTTGTTTTTTTTGCGGTTGTCTTACGGAAGGTGACCAAAAGGTACAGCCCCGGTACCATCGGGGGGGAGGGGGGTGTAAACTCTTCTTTGGCGCCCAACGTGGGGATTGGCTAAAATCTTCCAAATGGCGCCCAAGGCGTGAGGCAGGTTTTTTCAAGGAAAAGCAGGAAAACTCGAGTTTTTCCGAATTTGTTTTGGTGGAAAATTTCGAGATTTTCAAAATTTCAAATTTTAAAAATGTCTTGCTTAAATTGGTTAATGGTTATAAAGGAGGAACGTGTGGACGGGTTCGTTATATACACACCCGTTGGTCATTTCACCTCAAAAAAGAGGAGAAAAATAGTACAAGCATGTCTGATCGAACTCGTGATTACCTAGTTTGCATGATTCATTATTGGGTAGTAATAGCCCATCTTTTCTCAAATAAATTGAAAAGGAATGGCTACAGGGGAGGAGATAAAGGCACTCCTGGACAGTTTTAAGGATAGCATTATGGAGGAGAGCAAGTGACAGAGTGAAGCAATAAATAAGAATCTTCAGGAAGGCAGAGATGAAAATAAAAAGGACTTAGAAATTATTAATGGTGAACTTCTGGACTTAGAAGTTATAAATGGTAAACTTAAGGACCTAGAGGGTATAAAGAATAAGATTCAAGAGAACAGTAATGAAAAAAGGAACATGGTGGAACCTACAGAGACTCTGCTAGAAAGCATTAAGCAGTGGAATGAAACACGTATAGGATGCTATTAGAATCTAAGAATTAATATGAATAATATGTTTGATAAAGTACTTAATACATTGGATAATGTAGGCAAGCAATCTAAATGTGACCAGAGAGTAGAAGCAAAAGATATTATAGAAATTGTAAACATTAATAGTGATGACAATATCGTGTCAATTGAAAGTAATGATAGTAATATGCCAAGTGGAAATATTGAAACTAAAATGCTAGGTAGAAAAAATAATATCCTAGAGCCAATTAAATTTATAGATGAAAAAATAATTGAAATTGTTGTACCAGTAGAAAATAAGGAAATTAATGTACTAGATATAAACGTAGGAAATAAGAGTGTATTAGCAAATGAAAATGAAATGTGTGCTGAGAATTGTCAAACTGAAAATACTTATCAAGGAAAGTGAAAATATTGTTGAAAATGAAATGCATGTTGAAAATGGGGTTCAAAATGAAAATTTCTATGTGTTAAATTTTAAGGAAAAGAAAAATGCTGAAGAAGGTAAAATGTATAATGAAAACTGACTAAATGAATGTATTATTGTGTCTAGCTGTAATGGAAATGAAATTTCAAATAGTATTCACGAATGTGAAATACATGTTACAGAGGGTTCATATGAAAATCTATGTCTATTAAATAATAAGGAAGATGAATATGTAAACAGTACTGATGAAAACATAGGACATGTAGGAAATGAAAATGTGTCTAATGGTAAAAGAAATGAGTCTAGAGATAAGGAAACTAATTATGTAGTGATAGGAAATCAAAACGCGAACCATATTTTAGAGACGTTTAGCAATGATAACCCGAATTTGAGAAATGACATGGTGGTAGAGGAACCCGAACACAGTGAAAAAACGAGAGCTATAATCAGCTTCTTGAACGGAGAAGCACAGTCGGAATTCAATCCTAATATTATGAACGGAATTTTAGGGATAAGTGATAATTTTGCGTCAAATGCGACAGAAGTCAACTTAGAGATAGAAATGACCGAAGTTAGAGATTGGATAGCAGAAATTAAAGAGGAAGAACGGGAGCAGGAAAACGTAGTTCAAAGGGACCATCGTAGGTATCCAGAATTAGGAGGAAAGGAACGATTGGGTAAGCTTTATCTGGAATCAGTAAAGAAGAAAGGGATCAAAAGAAGGGATAGAAAGAGAATAAGAGTAGTCAAAAGAAAGACCCGAATTTGGAAGAAAGTGAAAATGAAAATCATTTTTAGATGAACGCGGAATGAGTTAAAAGAATGGGGAAGAAAGATACCCAGAGGACGAATTAAGAGACCAAAGGGAGAAAGGAAAGCACAAGTAGAAATAAACTATGATAGCTCAGGGGTAGAGAATACAATTATTTACTACCAGAGAGCGTTAGAGAGATGTAGACATGAAGAAGGCACGATGTTGTACTGCCTAAATCTTTTAAGTCATATGCCGATGAACCAGGAGTATTTAGAAGCAACCAGGGTAGGAAGGACAGTTAACGAATTGAGATACTATGGGGGAGAAGTAGGACAAAGGGCCCGAGAACTAGTGACGAGATGGAAAGAAATCGCAAGTCAAGAAATTGACGCCCAAGAAAGAAATAAAAGAAGGGATGAAGAGTACCCCGGAAAACAAGTAGAAGAAAACATGGAGGAGGAAATGGGAGGAGAAGATGAAGAAGGACAAGAAGAAGGGGAAAAGAAGAAAATTAATTTGAGGAAGGAAACCAAGAAGACGATGAAGAAGAACAAGAAGAAGAGGGAAAAGACGAAAACTACTTTGAGGAAGGAAACCAAGAAGACGAAGAGGAAGAAGAACAAGAAGAAGAGGGAGAAGACGAGAATTACTTTGAGGAAGGAGACATAGAAGATTGGGAAGAAGAAGAAATGCTTAAGGCCCTAAGATTAAGAAGAAGATGTGTATAAATCATCATCATGTTTTGTTGTTGTGCTGTGTGCTGGATTTCAATCGAACTATTCATCGACTGGGGAGTTCTGATGGATGATTCATTGATGAATATGTATGTGCAAGAAATTGAAATGCTGAATAAAATGATTATTGTTAGCCACGAGGACCGCCTCGGTGGAAATAAAACGTTATTGGGATTAGTTAAAAGAAAGAAATAAGAAGCTCGATTAAAGATATATATAATAAATAAATAAATTTTGAAGAAGGAATAAAAATAATGAATTAAATGGCGTAAATTGTTGCCAAATTATGAATTAAATATGCACCATAATAAAATTGTAAAATCCAAGGGAATAAAGTAAAATAATAACGGTTAAATTGTAGACCAAATAATAGTATCGAATGAATAAAGCATCGTAGCGAATTAAAGTAAATATATAAATGATAAGAATGAAAATAAATGATAAGTGAGTAAAATATAAAATCGTATTTAAAGATCCGTGTCTAGGAACTCAAAAATGAAAAGTAGAGCGAGAAATGAAGTATCAATAAATAAAAATAAATAGTAAAGATCCAAGTATAAAGGTGGAATAAAACCCTCAAATGAATATATTATGCTATAGGCTATTATGCCAAAAATTATGAAATAAATTGTGTAAATGCCGAAATCAGGCAAATGTTGTGATAATATCCAAGCACGTTGTGTTGCCGTAAGTGCCAGCATTAAAGAAATAATAAAATATAGTTTCAAGTGAATATATAAAAATGCGTTAAGCCCGGATAGATTTATTCGTGAGATGAAAACTGTAGTGAAATTGTTGAAATGCGTGGATGTAATTTCCCACCAAATATATTGTTGTAGGAGCCTCGTGTTTTAACTAAATAAGCGTCGAATATTGTTGTAAAGGTATTGTTGAATCGTGGATGAGAAATTCCCACTAAATAAGCGTCGAATATTGTTGTAAAGGTATTGTTGAATCGTGGATGAGAAATTCCCACTAAATAAGCGTCGAATATTGTTATAAAGGTATTGTTGAATCGTGGATGAGAAATTCCCACTAAATAAGCGTCGAATATTGTTGTAAGGATAAAGAAAGCGTCGAATATATGTAACTCCCGCTGTAGGATGGACGTCCCAGCTAGGATTTGTTGCAGTATAATATTGTTGTAAAAGGAGGTATTGTTGAAATGATAGGCATTCTTGGGGGTATTATAACCGTCGTAAGAAATAGAAACCGTAAACTATCATACATCATCTCCGAATTAAATATCACTATCCTGGGAATAAAGGATCAATAAAAATAATAATAAAAGAGCGAAGTAAATCTCTGTGGTAAAATGAATTTGTAAGTCTTGGTTTAAAGCTATCCCAGTAAAATGGCTTTGAGGGTAGCTAGATATCATAAATCTCGCCTGAAAGAACCACAAGGGGAAGGAACGACCTTGCCCGTGGTCTTGCCCTTGTGAGAGAGAACAAGGATATATCTTAATGGGCGCGACCAGTAATGTCTGGCCGGCACGGAAATATGTAAAAATCTAAACAAATGAGGTGCCAGAAAAATAAGTTATAGAATCATATTAGCGGGAGTGAAAAAATCATCCCGAGTAAAAGTTTGAATGTTGTATTAAGATTTGACGGACTTGTCAAATAATATATTGTTGATAAAGAAATTTCCTTCTTCCAGAGATAAACAAATGACGAGCTAAGAAATAATGTAATTTGTTATAAATAAATATCCCACAGTAATAAATATCAAAGCACACAGCACAGCGCAAATAGCAAATCACCTAGATGCATGAGGGGTAACTGGAGGGTTACGGATTCGATCCTTAGACATGGCATGTTTTCTGTACAGTACTATATTATTTTTCACATCTAAGGCTTTGTGAAGAATTATTATGAAGGTCCAAAGGGCTAAATACTTGGTAAATAAATGAATATTCAAATAACATAAATAATAAAGAGACCCCGAAGGGTAAATGAAAGGAATTATTATTAAGATCCAAAGGACTTAATAAATCATCAATGAATAAATATCTAAGTAAACTTAAATGATAAAGAAACCCTAAAGGGTAAATGAAAGAATGTAAATATCCAAAGCCTTGGAGAAAGTACTAAATGTAAATGATAGGCGCGCTCGACGCCTAAGTAAAATAAATATAAATAAATATTAAGGGTTTAATTTTAAGCAAGACAAAAACAGTTCTGAAACTTCACAAGAAAGAAATGAAATGACATTGCAGTGAATTTCAGTGATTTCTGATTAATGAATTTATTTTTGGTTTATGAGTGAAACTTGAAGAGACAATTCCAAGTGATTTAAGTTGATAAATTTTGAGTTGATTATTTTGTGAGTGACACTTGAAGGGAAAATATCAAGTGATTTTGGTTTTTATAATGTTTTATTTGAGTGAATTAATATTTCCTTTTATTGAATAAAAATTTGTGTTTTTGAATTGTCATGTTGAGTTTTTCCTGTATCTTGTCAACCTGATTGTGTCTGCATATCGGATGTTCAGTCTGCTGGGGAAGGGACGTAACACACCCCGTACCGCAGTAGCCAAGCCGTGGACTGACTGAGCATCCATCCGCTGAGCGGGTACATTACGTCAGTTTTCCAAAAGTTCACTTATACATTTTATGATTTAATGCATGAAATATATTTACAAGGTGCTGAAGTATTTCAGATGTTTAACCAACATTCTTAATTACATTTTATTTTAAGAAATTTATAGTAATATTTGTTTATAAAATTTTCACTAAAAGAGGGGCCTCGTTAATACAAAATGCCACACGTTTTGTTTTGATTACTATATTCAACATGTCGTGTGAATTGAGAGCCGGGGAATTCAAAGGTTCTTATACTGATCAGCAGCTCTTGAACTGTCGCGTTTTTTCCTGATCCAGCGCATAACGCTATAGTGATCACTCAGAATACGAAACGATGACCCGAATGTTTGGTTATTACTTGATGAATTTCAGCACAGCGTTCTCGCCGGCTTACTAACTGGTTGATGCGATGTGATGTATCGTTATGTCCCTCTGGACTGACTAACTGTATGAGCTGTGATACAGCGTCTCCCCTCAAGGAGTCCTTGTAAACTGCATATACGGTGATGTAGCACCTCCGTCCAAACGGACTGAAGGACTGCATTGAAGATGAACTGATGCAGCACGACCCCTTCACGGTCTGCCTTAAACTGCATACGGTCCTCTTGGATCACTCCTTATTTATTTGCTTCTATGAAAAATAAACTATTTTGTCTACGTTGCAAAACTTATCTCCTGAACCAAATGTGGTATACTTTTGGAAAAATATTCATTTTATAGCTTGCGCACTGAACGTCTCGTTTTCATAACGTTTTTCCGAATCCGATAGTGGGGATGTATTTATTTAAATAAAATTCTTTCCTCTATGTGTGTGGGAGGCTGTTTTTTATACCCCACTCCTTCTTTTAGCTTGGGTGAAGTCCCCTTCGTAAAGCGCTGACTTTGCTTTTCTATTCCGCACGTTATTTAGTGACTTTTACTGTTCTAAAATTTCTCATTTCCTAAATGAATAGCTTTTACGAAAAGTTTTCTTAAAGATTTTGGTTATCTTGGCTAATATTATTAATTTCCGCCAATTTCTCAGCTCCGGCCTCGCACCCTGTTGCCAATTTATAGCTGAATTTGCATTTTCTCTTTGGATCTTGCATCTCTCTCTACTGTCGGTTAATTCCCTTCGTCTATTTTTAATTCTGAGTAACTGTTTTATTGCTGACTGCGCGGTGATGTCATTTATGCAGCTGGCCCGTTGCGCCACACTTTGTATCAGCTCTGTGCGTCACGTATGTGCCTATTTGATATTAACCCTTTTGATACTTCAATATATCGTAAAAACGTCCTGTTTTCTAATTTTCCTGAATAGTCAAGGGTTCAAGTCTTGTGCCAAAATTCATTTGGGCACCATTTCCTCCTTCAAAAGAAATAAATTTTGGAATTTTTTGAAAAAAAATTATTTTCAAAAAAAATTGTCTCTCTAAAATTTCTGGCACACTCTGTACTTCATATTTCTTCTTAATTTATCTTGACACACGGGGACGCATACAGCTCAACCCGTTTCGAATATTTAAAAAAACTTTTCATTTTTTTTGGGATATCCTGTATAAGGTTTATTCTTTAATTATTCATTTCGTCAATGGACGTTTTCCTTTTACTGCGGTTACTTGTAGTCTAGCTCACTGGCTTTACTCGCACGGTTCCCCCTTGTGGCTATCATATTGTATGACTTCTTAAGTGTGTCTTGAGACCTCATTCGCCTGTCCCTTCCTCAAGGATCTATTTACAACTCTGGGTCGTGTTATCAGACAATAATGGCTAAGGCCTTTCTGCTTTCTTGTTTTTCTTGTGGTTTCTGTTCGTTCCTCAAGGGTCCATAATCCATTCCTTTTTGTCTTTTCAGATCCCTTGTGTTCCCATTCATCGTCTTTCTTTCACAGTGCCTTTGTGTCATTCTTCTCTATGTTATCCAATAACTTATTTCTATTTTTCTTTTAACCACCATCTGATCCTAGATAATATATACATTTTAAATGCTTCACCCTTAATGCCTTTTCCTTTCCTCTTTCTAAGATGATTTAGACACATCTTCTTCTTAATCTTAGGGCCTTAAACATTTCTTCTTCTTCCCAATCTTCCATGTCTCCTTACTCAAAGTAATTCTCGTCTTCTCCCTCTTCTTCTTGTTCTTCTTCCTTTTCGTCTTCTTGGTTTCCTTCCTCAAAGTAATTTTCGTCTTTTCCCTTTCCTTCTTGTTCTTCTTCTTCGTCTTCTTGGTTTCCTTCCTCAAAGTAATTTTCTTCTTTTCCCTCTTCTTCTTGTCCTTCTTCTTCTTCTCTTCATTTTCTCCTCCCATTTCCTCCTCCATGTTTTCTTCTACTTGTTTTCTGGGGTACTCTTCATCCCATCTTTTATTTCTTTCTTGGGCGTCAATGGGTGAGCTACAAGTACCGTCGCGTGTGGAGTGTTGTCTAGGGAGGAAAGTTTGAATGTAAGGACGAGGAGTTGGAAGGTAGCGGCTGTGGCCTATAGTTAGGGACCAGCCTCGACATTTGCCTGGAAGGAAGATGGGAAACCACAGAAGACCATCTTCAAGGTTTCGAGGAGGATTCGAACCTCCTCGCCTCCCGGATGTGAGCGACTGCCAGCAGCCAAGCCGTAACGACCACGGCTAACTCACCCAGTATTATCTTAGTGTGCCCCAGTAATCGTGGCAAACTAACAGCGGGATTTGGTTGGCCAGGTACGCAGCGAGTGGACCTCGCAATACCCCGCTCCGCTGACTCATATCGCTAGTTCACACGTGTTTTGTCTTTCATATGGACGTGTATCTGCAAAGCATAGACGTTTGTGTTGCACGTTTAGTAAGTATTGTGATTACCGTAATTGTTGGTCATGCCTAGACACCAATTCACATTGCGCGAACGTCTGTATATCCATAATTCGTATATGAAAAGCAGCAAGTGTTGTTCTGAAACAGGACGAAAATTTCGAATCAAGTTTCCATAAGACCTGTGCCTAATGCCAGTACAATTAGAAGGATCGCTAAAAGATTGAAGGAAAAAGGCTTCGTAAAAATAATAAAAAAGTTAACAGACAAACTTGTGTTCTTACAGAACAAAATTTAGATGAGATTCTTGCCCATTCTTTCATCAGAAGATAGGTGTGTGTTACAAGAGAGGGAGGACATTTTCAGCATCGGCTATGAGTACTGTAAGTACACATTATTGAACATGTTTGGTGAAATGAAAATCCACAGCCTGCTTCCAGTCGACCGAACGGGTCAGGGATGGAATGAATGAAGCCCCCATCTAGCAGCGAGAATATGAACTGTGCCGGCTTCCGAAACCTGTCACACTCCTCTGAGGCAATGATTAAATGAATGACAGACGAACAGAAATGATAGTGGAGAATGTCGCTGGAATGAAATTTTTGACAGGGAAAACCGGAGTACTCGAGAAAAACCTGACGGTCTCCGTTTTGTCCAGCACAGTTTTCACATGGAGTGACCGGGATTTGAACCATGGATCCTGTGGGGAGAGGCCAGCGTGCTGCACCTAAGCCACGGAGGCTTAGAACATGTTTGGTAAAAGTGTTAAAGTGCGCGCCACCACCCACTGAACAGTGTACGCGCACCGCAATCAGCGCTAGTGAACGTTGGCTTAGCTGCGTGTTTACCGGGGCGTACAATGAAAATGACCCTGTAATTGAGTTTGTACTTTTGCTTCTGGAAGTAATTAACAGAACGTTTTGTAAACGTCTATTCTCTACGGCTTGAGTTACCTCCGAGATGTAAACAAGTATGGAGGAGTAACAAGCACATTCGTGCGGCGTGGTGAGTTTGGACCAAATAATATCAATGTATGTACTGTACTCGTTTGGAGAGACGAAACAGAAAATTATACATCCAGTGGAAAGTTTTATAAATTGGCCCATGTTAATATTTATCGATGCTGCAAGTTGACACAAAACAGGTTTGTTGAGCGAAGGAATTAACTGAGTTATTTCGGTCAGCCAATAGCAGATTAGTAGCCGCTAGGGGACTCGGAACTTGCTTTGCCGAGACGACAGAGAGCCCGAGCAGCAACGTAGACTCCCGAGTAAGATCCCCGACAGAAATGCGAGGCGTGTGGCTAGAAGGAGGAGAAGGGGAAGTGGCGCGAGCTCGACACGCGACTGGAACCAATGAGAACCCGCCTTATTAAAATTAAGTAAGATCCCCGACAGAAATGCGAGGCGTGTGGCTAGAAGGAGGAGAAGGAGAAGTGGCGCGAGCTCGACACGCGACTGGAACCAATGAGAAGCCGCCTTATTAAAATTAACACCAGCAGAGTAATTAACATATATAATTAATAGGACAAAGTTATTATATTAAACCATCATGAAGAGTGTTGAATGATAATTAAGAACGATTGACTACTATTACAGCCGAGTATTTAAGTAATTAATGAAGAGTTCGATCAAGTATTATAAGCAACCAATCAGAGCCATGGATTGAGAAAAGACGCGGTTTTGGAAATTTTACGTCGGGGAAAGAGAAGAGGCAGCGAGATTCTTATCAACCACGACTTCGAAGCAGAAGGACGTTCGAACAAATTACTCTACAAGTTGAACAAAGCAAATAGCAAATATTCATCGATGGCACCTAGTAATGTGCAAGTAACATAAAAGTCGACATTCAGCGAAGAAATAATTATATTATTAACAACAAATCTACAGCTTCAAGCATAGTAAAATTCCAAAAGTTGAGGGAGGAACTTCCTATCGATTCTTCAAGCGTCGCGATGAACGCCTAAACAATTAAGGGAACGACGCTATGATGGCATCAAGAACATTCGAAATAACTTAACATCAACATTTCGGGGGATATTAACATCTCATCTCTCCCGTAATAGAAATTCTACAATTATCAGTCATTTTACCATCTCAAATGACGATCTACAGGAAACTTTGGGGAAAGAAGACCAGAAGAAATTCTTGGACGAGGGCGGCCAGGGAATTACCCGGCGCCGAAGCGAGAAAGGGCTATCCCATCTCACCCAGAAGAGTCATCGGCGGAAGGGGGTGACAGCACGATGATGATCGAGTTTGTATCCCGAGACATGATAGCACGTGATATTCGGAGGGAGAATTGGACAAGAATGCTGAACATCACGCAGTCTTAAGCCGCTAGAAACATTCCGTTTCTAATGGGTAATCAAAGGGAGTCCGCAACATGTCAACTTTAACCCAGCACAAGGTAGTCCACGGACCAACATTGAACATCCCACTTTGTAGAATCCCAGATTGTAACACAAACCACGAACAAGACACAATAGAGTGAAGTCATATTTTACTGAAGCCCGTTGAGAGGCAGGAGTGAAGTAGAAAGACAGTTACATGTTGTATTGTCGGGAGAAAGGAAGGAACGCGTTGTATATATTTTTGTTTTAAGTAAGTAGTTGATGAATTACGACGTGATTATTTTCATTGTATAGAAGGTTGTATTAAATATATTTCAGATAGATTCGTAAGTAGATTTAGGAGTGTTTTATATTTTATATTTAAACTTTAATGTTGTGTAGATATTTTACGCTTCCTAGAGGAAGAAATTTTAATGTTCGGGTGCGGGAGATAAATTGTATAGAGTAATGAATAGTATTTATAATGACGGAGATCTACGTCAGGGGTAACGTCATTTATTTTGGGGATTATTTAAATTTTTAGCTTATAACATATTTTTTTCTTGTTATAAACTCCCGTTACCTAGGGCACAGCAGTTGTTCGCTGTATAGAAGCTTATTGAAGCCAACACGTAACAGTTTTTACGGTTTCTTAAGGAAACTATTTGTATTTTTATATGGATTAATGACTCTTGGTCATTCTTATTTATTTCATTGTTTTTTTTTTTTTTTTTTTTGGGGGGGGGGGAGCGTTTGATCAAAGCTTGATGACACAAGAAGTGTATTGCTTTTATAATAAATAGCTGAAGTACCCGTGCTTCGCTACGCGTCATAATTAAATTAAAATGTGAAGGTGACAGTGTTAAAACAGGGTATAGGCGAGGTGCTGCGCAGAGGGAGATTAAGGATGGAACATTTTGTCCAACTACACCGCTCGGCGTTGACCGTGTTTTATAGCACAAATTTAGGTTTTACTCGCTAACCGTTGGAGATACCTTTCGGATAGAAAATGTAATTTTAAACCTCGTATATCCCATCAAAAGTTTGCTATTTCTTAACGTTCTCTTTTTATTTGAAATGGAAATATGAAAGTTTTAAGCCAATGGGTGTAGAGACGTCACTAAAATGGTCACCATCTTTAAATAGGGCAAAGTATTGAAATCAAAAGAAACCTATATGTTAACCAGCTAAATCAGCTACTTCCATGTAAAAATTCATGTAAATCGGACCAGTGGTACTTGCGTGATTGAGTAATACACAGACACACACCATCTCATTTCTTGCCTCGCTTCGCCCGCGTCATAGTCGTGTCATATTGTTATTCAATGAAATGCAGGTTTAACCCCGTTACCACCACTTAAGAACCTGAATATCCAAAAATCCCTCCTTAGTAGACTTTTTCGACACACAACAAACATATTCCCAAAATATCATTCTTCTAACTTTAATAGTTTGGGTTAGTCGATGAGAGGGAACATCCAAAAATCCTTCCTTAGTGGACGTTTTTCTTCCAGAATGTCACCCCTCCCCATAGGCCCCTTAAATTGGATTTATGAAAAAACGGTCGAACACCTATTTATTTTATTTATTTATTTATTTATTTTTAATCGGATTATTTTCCTCCGAGTTTCAAACTCCTCGCCTATGTCGTTTAAGAGATACACGCTCCGTTAAGAATCTTTCAACCCCCCACTTTTCATCCCTTTCACCTCATAATATACACTACATCGAAAAACTATTAGACATGTGTCAGCTTATTTTTAATGATTAGTATATATGCCAAGTATCACATCCCCAAATGAAACCACTCGTGAGATATTGTTATTCAATGAAATGCACGTTTACCCCCTTAACACCTATTTAGAACCTGAATATTCAAAACTCTTTCCTTAGTGGACGTTTTCGACATACAACGAACATATTCCCAAAATGTCATGTTTCTAACTTCAATAAGTTTGGCTGGGCGATGATGAGTGAGTCAGTCAGAACATTTTCTTTCATTTAATTTTGATAATTTCACCCCTCCCCATGAACCCCTTAAATTGGATTTATGAAACAAACGTTCGAACATCTACTTACTTATTTAAAACTGTTTTCCCCCTGAGTTTGATGAGTGAGTAAGTGAGTCAATCAGTTAGGACACTTTCTTTCCTGTTTTTTCCCCCAGAATTTCACCCCTCTCCAACGGCCCCTTAAATTGGATTTATGAAAAACGGTCGAACACCTATTTACTTGTATTTTAAGCTGCTTTACCCGCCGAATTTCAAACTTCTCGCCTATGTCGTTTAAGAGATACACGCTCCGTTAAGAATCCCTCAACCCCCAATTTTCACCCCTTTCACCTCATAATATACACCACATCGATAAACCCTTAGACATATTTCTGATTATTTTTAATGATTAGTTTATATACCGAATATCACATCCCCAAAGAAACAAATCATGAGATATCGTTATTCAATGAAATGCACGTTTACCCCCTTAACATCTCTTTAAAACTCGAATAAACTAAAATCATTCCTTAGTTGACGTTTTCGACATACAGCGAACATATTCCCAAAATTTCATGTTTCCAACTTTAATAGTTTTCGCTGGGCGTGATGAGTGAGTGAGTCAGACAGGATATTTTCTTTCAATTATTTTTACCACAATTTCACCCCTCCCCATGGGCCCCTTAAATTGGATTGATGATAAAACGCTTGAACACCGATTAACATATTTTTAAGCTGCTTTTTCTCCTGAGTTTGAAGAGTGAGTGAGATAGTCATTCAGTTAGGACATTTTCACTCCTTTCTTCCCCCAGAATTTCACCCCAGCCCATGGGTCCCTTAAATTAATTCATGAAAAAACGGTCGAACACCGATTTACTATTTATTTTAGCTGATTTTTTCCCGCTGAGTTTTAAATTTCTCGCCTATGTCGTTTAATAGATAGGCCAACACGCTCCGTTAGGAATCCTTCAACCCCCACTTTTAACCCCTTTCACCTCATAATAATACACCACATCGAAAAACCCTTAGACACATGTCTGCTTATTTTTAATGATTAGTTTATATGCCGAGTATCACATCCACAAATGAAATCACTCGTGAGATATTGTTATTCAATGAAATGCAGGTATAACCCCCTTAAGACCCCTTTAGAAACTGAATATCCAAAAATCCTCCCTTAGTGTACGGTTTTGACATACAACGAACATATCCCCAAAATGCCATGTTTCCAACTTCAATGTTTTTGGCTGGGCGATGATGAGTGAGTGAATGAGTCTGGACATTTTCTTTCATTTTTTTTCTTCAGAATTTCACCCCTCCCGATGAATCCCTTCAATTTGATCGATCAAAAAACCTGTCGAACAGCTATTTACTTACTTTAAAGCATTTTTCCCCCTGAGTTTGATGAGTGAGTCAGTCAGTCAATCAGTTAGGACATTTTCTTTCCTATTTCCCCCCAGAATTTCACCCCTCCCCATGGGCCCCTTAAATTGGATTTATGAAGAAACGGTCAAACACATATTTACTTCTTTTTATGTTGATTTTTTTTCGCTGAGTTTCAAACTCCTCGTCTATGTCGTTTAGGAGATACACGCTCCGTTAGGAATCTTTCAATCCCCACTCTTCACCCCTTTCACCTCATAATATACACCACATCGAAAAAACCTCAGACCCGTGTCTTCTTATCTTTAATGATGAGTTTATTTATTTATTTATCGTATGGCTTTTAGTGCCGGGAGTGTCCGAGGACATGTTCGGCTCGCCTGAGTCTGTAGCTGCTTCCAGCGGACATCCTAAAGGGTGAGCTACAAGTTCCGTTCAATTTCAAGTAGTTCCAACTTTCGCCACCAGATATCAATGATACCTAGTGGTGAACGTTGGAACTTTGATAGAGCGTTCTGACGAAATCTAACCTAACAAATGTTGCTTTACACAAGTTTAGTCTGTGAAAGGATCTTTTACATGCCATAAATCTATGACATGGGACCGCCGGCTTTACTTCCCCTCCGAAGGAAGGCATATTGAAGGATTTTTAACGCTCTTAAAAAATCCGACAACTTCGGCCGGGTTTGAACCCGCTATCTTGGGCACAGCAGTTCAGCATGCTACCGACTACGCCACCGAAGCCGCTTTTAATGATGAGTTTATATGCCGAGTATCACATCCCACAATGAAACCAATCGGGAGATATTGCTATTCAATGAAATGCAGGTCTACCCCCTTAACACCCCTTTAGAACCTGAATATGCAAAAATCCTCTCTTAATGGGCATTTGCGTCCCTTGAGGAAGCTGCATACCAAATTTCATTCCAATCCGTTCGGTGGTTTCTGAGATTTCGTGATGAATGAATGAGTGAGTGGTATTTGACAAATATATAGTAGAAGAAGGTGTCAAGTCTTTGTTATGCTAAACTCGGTTGACAGTGCTGTGTGAGTAGTTGAGTAACTAACGGGATTTCAAGTAAAGATCCTCATTTTCTATACCGGTAGTGCAGAGCGCAAATGGCATCCAGTCGGCCGTGTCTCGACTTGAGCTATGTTGCCATGGAAACTATCTGCCTTGCCATTCCTTCATGAGTATATTTTATGATTTGATTAGCCTGTGCTTGAGTGCAAGAGGGCCGAAATCAGAAGAATGAGAAAGACTATCGAAAATGCATGTGGGCAGCGGTTCCTTCTGGGTCCTAAACTATGTGTACGCAAAATTTGGTTGAGATTGGTGGAACGGTGTAGATTTGTATACGGAACAGATCCACATACATACATACATACAGACTTTCACTTTTATATATAAGATAGACGGATTCGTGTTGACGATTTCCTGATTGTTTTATAGGAAACTGGCATTATATTTGTAGTTAGATGGTACGGGAATGTGCTGTAGGGTGGAAGTGCCCGAGGGACCAAATCCGCATCCTTACGACCGAGATTTTTTGAGACTCTCTTTATCCTAAGTAGTTAGATGACCCTACTGTTCTGTAGTTAGATAATGCAGCACATTTCGTCTGAGAAAATACTGTCCCTTATTCTGAGTGTCTTCGCCAAGTGGCACCATGTCGTTTTTAGCCGGGACTTCAAGATGCTACAATCCCAGATTATTTCCAGCCGGAGGATATTGGTGGATCATCCAGTTATAAGGGTGCAGAATTTTAATGGCGCTGCCAACGTGCTGGCTAGTGATTTTGGCCCCTGGTTTATTGCCTAGAATTTTAATAGCACTGTGAATATGTTGGTTAGTGATTTTGACCCAAATTCAGTGTCTAGTTTTTAGCCTACTTTCGATTTTTGCAAAAAATGAAAGTAGACTTATGAGATCAACACAGGGCGAAAAAAAGTGTGTGTGTGTGTGTATGTGTGTGTGTGAGTCTGTGTGTGTGTGTGTGTGTGTGTGTGTGTGTGAGTGTGTACTCTGAATGTCTGTCCCCCCCCCTATCAATTCGAACACGGTGAACGCGAATTGAACGAAATTTGGCACGAAGGTAGCACTAGCAAAGGACACCTCAGTGTCATGTTTTATAACGCCGCCATCTTGACGGTAACGTGATGGCGGCCACCCAAATGTTCAAAGCTTAAATCAAATTACGACTAACCTAATCATCCGATCACTACCAAATTTTGCAACAACATACCCTTATGGGGGGAGCATCCTTTGACTAAACTAATATGTCATCAGCCTAATAGTTTGCGGATGGCGGTCATCTTTGTGTGAAAATCGATTCCCCCTATTAATTCGAACACGGTGAAACCGAATGGAACGAAGTTTGGTACAGAGGTAGCACTAGCAAATGGCACCTCAGTGTCATGTTTTATATTGCCGCCATCTTGACAGAAATGTAATGGCGGCCACACAAATGTTCAAAGCTTAAATCAAATTACGACTAACATAATCATACGATCTCTACCAAATTTTGCAGCAACATACCATTATGGAGGGAGCATCCTTCGACCAATCTAATAGGTAATTAGCCTAATAGTTTGTGGATGGCGGCCATCTTTGTGTCAAAATCGATTCCCCCTATTAATTCGAACACGGTGAAACCGAATGGAACGAAATTTGGTACAGAGGTAGCACTAGCAATGGGCACCTCAGTGTCATGTTTTATATCGCCGCCATCTTGACAGAAACGTAATGGCGGCCACACAAATGTTCAAAGCTTAAATCAAATTACGGTTAACCTAATCATCCGAACTCTACCAAATTTTGCAACAACATACCTTTATGGAGGGAGCATCCTTTGACCAAACTAATAGGTCATTAGCCTAATATTTTGCAGATGGCGGCCATCTTTGTGTGAAAATTGATTCCCCTATCAATTCGAACACGGTGAAACCGAATGGAACGAAATTTGGTACAGAGGTAGCACTAGCAAAGGGCACCTCAGTGTCATGTTTTATATCGCCGCCATCTTGACGGAAACGTAATCGCGGCCACCCAAATGTTAAAAGCTAAAATGTAATTACGACCAACCTAATAATCTAGTCTCTACCAAATTTTGCAACAACATATCTTTATGTGGGAAGCATTACCTGACCAAACTGCAAGATCATCTTCCCAATAGTTTGCAGATGGTGGCCAAGTATGTGTGCAAATCGATTCCCCCTATCAATTCAAACACGGTGAAACCGAATGGAACGAAATTTGGTACAGTGGTAGCACTAGCAAAGGGCACCTCAGTGTCATGTTTTATATCGCCACTATCTTGACGGAAACGGGATGACGGCCACCCAAATATTAAAAGCTTAAATCAAATTACGACCATCCTAATAATTTGATGTCTACCAGATTTTGCAACAACATGCCTTTTTGTGGAAAGCATCTTATGACTGACTACAAGGTCATCAGCCCAATAGTTTACAAATAGCGGCCATGTATGTGTACAAATCCATTCCCCATATCAATTCAAACACGGTGAAACCGAATTGAATGAATTTTTTTTCAGAGTTACCATTAGCAAAGGGCACCTCATTTTCATGTTTAATATCCCTATAGCACGTTGTATTTCAACAAGCTACTACAACAAACATTCAATTATACTCCTTGAAAAGGACAAAGAATTATAACAATACCCATGCATTTAGGAGAAAGTAGGCTATATGTTCTTTACTGAACATCTTGTTTTTATATAGAATTACCCATATGTTAGTTACTGGTAAGTCCAATAGTTTGTTGGCAAGCAACTCGTTTGGATAATTGGGGGAAGGGAGATGCATTATGGATCCTTGACATGATGTGATCGCCTTAGGAACATTGTTGATTATACGCGAGAGTGTGAGTTCAATGGAGGAAGACTTAAAATTTGTAATGAAAGTCAACCAATATTTATCGAGGTAAGAAATGAATTTATAAAAGAAATCTAACCTGAATAATTAACCATGTGTGTTTTAAAGAAGACTAGTCGGAAGGAATAACCTTAGAGAGGTCATGGCTAGGTCTTAATTATTTAATTTACCTGTTTTATGGTTATTTTGAAGCCATAAGTAATGTTAGATTAGTATTGTCATTTAGGTGTGTTGTTAGTTTTTTAATTTTCGTAGACCTTTGACTACAAATGATAATATGTCAGACAGGGAGTAAGATATTATTGAAATAGATTATGTAACTGATAAACTGCAAAATTTCCTTCATTTTATTATAGTGGTATAAGTGGTAGTTGTTTCGGAGGTTCTTGATTGTTGTCATAGTATATGTTCCCTATTTCTCAAGAAAGAAGATGTCAGGAGACCTGGATGCTATTAGGGCAATGTTTGCTACGTTGCAGGAGACCCAGGGAAAATTAGATAAGGACTTAGAAGTCCTACACCAAGTCACCCACCAAAACCAGAAACGAGTCGAATTAGAGATTAAGAAAAATGCAGAAGAAATTAGGAGAGAAGCGAAAGCTGACGCAGATAGGATAGCTAGGGAATGTCAAACTAGTGCTATCGAGACTCAAAGAAAGTTAGCAGAGACCCAAGCTACTGTAAATACTCCCCAAGCCACTTCAGCTAATACCCAAATCACATTAGTTACCCTGCAAACTCAGAATAATGAAACCAAAGAAACGCTAGCTACCCTAGATACTAGAGCTACAGAAACCCAAGCTACATTAGTCACCACGCAAGCAACTTTAGCTACCTTGCAAACCCAGTCCACTGAAACACAGAATACTTTAGCTAGGGCCCAAACCTATTCGGCAGCCTTAGATATTCAATCAGAAGATAACAGTAAGAGATTAAATGAATTTCAGGATAACATAACCCTCCAGTTAGGCAAGCTCCAATCCGAGAACACAAGTATCAACTCTAACCTGGATGAGTTGAAAACAACTGTGGCAATGCTACAAATAGGGGTAACAAGAGGATTGGCTGGAATGAAATTATCTGGATCTCCAAGTATATAAGGTTCAAGAAGACTTAAGAAAATAAGAAAATAAGGTGAATCAGAAAGCTGATCTTGTAAGGGCCGACATTGAGATTGATATTAAACAAGTTGTAAGTGAAAGTGTTGATAAACTCAAAACTGAGTTAATTGAAGCCTCAGGCACAACTGTTCAAAGATTAGAAGATGATTTCTCTAAAAAATTTGTAATGGCAGAGTATCGTAGTACTAAAGACGTTGAGGAAATTAGGAAAGATTTTATTGAGAGAATTCATAGTTTACAGAACATATTGTCAGTAGATTTAGAACCAGATCTGAGTGATCGGATCAAAGAACGCATAGATGATGGACTAAAAGATAAAATCTTTGATTTAAATAACGAAATCGAATCGATGAAATATAAAATGCAGGAGTTAGAAGTAGGCAATTCTCGCATCGTGGAGGATGTTATTAAAGGTCGGACTATTGAGTTAATTAACGAAAATACGTCAATGCCAGAACGGACATAAAATAGTAGCATCGGAGAAGAACGGGGAATTTTGCAAGAAAGAATCGGTAAATTAGAGGAGGAATTGCTCTAAGCTAGGAGGTTAAATACACCACAAGCTAGGAAGAACCAAGTACGATTTTCGACACCTATGGAAAACATGTCACGTGGAAACACATCATCGAATACTCCAGACGTTATGATAATTCGGAATATTGACCAGAAACCACGCACTTTTCCAGAGATGACGGAATAACACCAATAGAGTTTATTAATGATACCTCAGAGTACTTTTTGGAGAATAATGTTCCCGAAGAAAGAAAGTTACGACTGGTAGGGCGTTATTTAAGCAATATCGCACTTCTGTGGTTCAGAGCATTCCGGTGGACTTTCCTATGATTTGAGGACTTTGCTAATGCCCTCATAAAACGATTTTGGTCGGTAGATGAACAGCACAATGTTAGAGCAGATGCATACTCACGAAAGAACGCTGGCTCGCATAACACACGCTATGCTAGCTACTTCGCGACACAATTAGCACGTCTCCAATATTTGCAACCGCCACCATCTGACATAGAAATTATACAAATTATCTCACGGTAATTTCCAGCAGATGTTAGAAGAAACATAATTGCATCTAGAGTATCAAGTCTCCAAGGAATGGATGATCTACTGAGACAGCTTGACTACACTTCTAGTGTAACTAACTCTAATTTTCGAAGCCCAAGAACAGACATTCGAGAAGTCAACACTATAATGATTGACGAAGTACATTAAACGGAAGGAAATGTCGCCGATAATAGGAGAGGAGGACCTGTAAGGAACGCTTATACTCAGAATCAGAGAAACGAGTATCAGACCCGAAGGCAACAGGATAACAGGCCATATCAGAGATACGCCAGAAACAATACTCAAACCAGATGATCGGGTTATCAGTATAATAATAATTATCGCCAGAATAATTATTACCAGAGAGGTAATAATAACGAAAATAACAATAATCGCCAAGGATATTCCCGGTATAAGACCTGGAATGATTACAATTACAATCGCCAGAATTTCCAGAAAGGAGAAACCAAGAGAATAGGAACTATATCCGAGGTCAACAGGGGAGAAATCAGAGAAGTAGAGAAGAGAGACCGAGAGAGGACGAACCGAAACCAGGCTCGAGTAGACAAGAGAATAGAGGGAATAATGATGATACCTCTAGGCAAAAAAACTTCAAATGGGAAACAACAATAAACGGCAGAAAATCTTTACCTACTAATGAAATCACGGTAAATGAGATATATCAGACGACGGATGACGATTTGTTATTCGAGGAAGAGTTCCCAGAGAGAGAGAGAAAATGGCTGAGTTGCCTATTATAAATATTGTAGTGGGAGAAACCACGTTAAAAACACTTTTGGATACGGGTGCATCAGTTTCGATAATTTCACAAGATTCCTATGATAAATTAAAGGACGGAGGAGAGGTTACATCCATGCCAGTCTCAAGTTTGAAAATACGAGGGATTTTCAAAGATAAATCAGTAAAATGTCGAATCCAAGTTTTAATGGAATTCACCATTAATGAGCGTCGTTATGAACACATTTTCATTGTGGTAGAGAAGATTAATTTTGATGTGATCATTGGGATTGACTTTATCACGAAAGTAGGAGCAATCATAGACATGCGGAATAGAATAGTGAAATTCTATGATGAGATTGACACAGAAGAGTCTGAAGAACAGGACACAGAAAACCTTCCAGAAAAGGAACCAAGAGAGATTATTCTGAATCAAGTCATTGCTGAAGTAGAAGCAGAAACGAGACATTATGGATTTAAAGTGAATGGTTTTACAGAGTATGAAGGGATATTTGGAAATTTAATTCAGGAATATGCAGATATATTTGATGATAAACCTGGATTAATCAAGGGATTTAAGTACCACATAAGACTTACTGATACTACTCCTTATCAGAGAAAACCTTACCCAATTCCAGAGAAGTATCATGACGAAGTAGCTGATATTATTCGGAAAATGGAAAAGGGCGGAATAATTAGGAAACAAGCTACGTCATATATTAACCCCATCACTGTGGTAAAAAAAAGGCAAATGGGCAATTAAGGCTATGTTTAGACGCCAGACGGATTAACAGTCTCATACTCAAAGAAAATGACCGCCCGTCGAAAATTAGGGAGCTCTTAAGGCAATTCAAAAGAAATGAATGCTTTTCAAATTTAGATATGACCTCTTCTTTCTACCATATCGAGCTCACCGAAAAAAGTAAGATGTACACTGGATTTGTATTTGCCCAGACTACCTGGACTTTCAACCGTCTTCCTTTTGGTATTATAAACAGTGGACCAGCACTGATTAGAGCACTGGATAATCAGTTAAACGAGGACGTAAAGAAAAACGCTATCTGTTACATAGACGACATTATCGTTTCTTCGACTACGGTTCACGAACACTTAATCCATCTCAAGTTACTTTTTGAGAATCTTCGTAAAGCGAACATCAAAGTAAACGTTGAGAAATGCAACTTTTTCCAAGAGAAAATCAACTTTTTGGGGCACATTATTAGATAAAGATGGTTACAACCCGATCCAGGATAAAGTGGAAGTGATAATGAACTTTCCAAAGCCTACACGAGTAAAGAATATCAGAAGTTTCCTTGGTGTTTGCCAGTATTTTTCTCAGCATTGTCCGCGCTATTCTGAGACAATGGCACCGTTGTATGAACTCTTGAAAAACAATAATCGTTGGCAATGGAATGCAGAAACGGAGAGAGCTTTCCAAGACGCCAAGAACATGCTTAAGGAAAATGTGAAGTTAGAATATCCTGACTTTGAGAGGACATTCTATGTGGAATCAGACGCATCTAAAATTGGAATTAGTGCTGTCTTATATCAGCTGGATAACAATGGTCAGAAACATTACATCGCTTTTAGTAGTAGGAAATTGAAGGCGCACGAAGCTAAATATTTCACAGCGAAATTAGAAGCTGCGGCTTTTATTTCGGCATTACAACAGTGGAAAAAGGTAATTATTGGGCACCAGATAATCATTGTTACAGACCACAAGGCATTGCAGTTTATGCTGAAGACTGACTTGTCTAGTGATCGACTTGTCAGATGGTCACTGTTCCTCCAACAGTTTAATGCAACAATCGTGCACAAGCCCGGGAAAGACAACCTGTTAGCGGATGCATTATCTCGCAATCCGGTGGACAGTATTCAAGTTAATGCTATCCAGATTGAAAGGCAAGATCAAGAGACGATCAACCGACTGAAAAACACTGCAGTCACGCAGAAAAGGCATGCACCTACACGACAATTTTTTTGATTCCTGAAAGGCAGAATGGACCAACAAGATCCTGATTATGAAGGAACGAGAAAGCTAGCACGAAAACACCTAATTTGTGGAGAGATTCTATGCAGATATAAGGACCCAGAGAAAACACAAATAAGAGTTGTAATTCCACCTAACCTTGTCAATCGAGTTATATGGTTAACTCATCACAGCATTGGTCACGGAGGCGTAGACAAAACTTCGGCCACCGTGAAAGAACAGTTCATTTGGACTAATATGAGAGTTACCGTAGCCGATGTTATTAGGACATGTAATAACTGCCAGCTGAGTAAGCAAGCTTCATCGTTACTCAAGGAGAAACCGAGGTCTATAATACCCGAAAAAAAAACGTGAAATGTATTCGATGGACATATTTGGCCCAGGACCTAAGGGATATCGCGGTAATCAGTACTTGCTCGTAACAATCGATGTTTTTTACGAAGTACGTGATTATAAACACGATGCAGAAAGCAAACTCGAAGAGCGTGATCAAACACATCGAAAGGAATGTAATCCCAAGAGCAGGGAAATCTGATAGTATTTTGACAAACCATGGAACGCAATTTACGTCATCAGAATTCAAGAGCGCGATGGAGAGGCTCGAGATTAAACATATTTTCTCCAGCTACAGAAACCCAGAATTGAACCCGGTAGAGAGATCGATCAAGGAGATAAGCAAATACGCAAGATTATACTGCTCAGATAACCACAGGGAATGGATTCGAATTGTACCCCTCATTGAGGAATGTCTTAATTCTACAGTACACGAAAGCACGGCAGATATTCTAACTCTACTACATTTCAACAGAAAACCTGAACGGCCATGGGATGATGTTTTCAGAGATATACCTAAGGATCACTTACCCACGAGGGAAAGAAGTATCGAGGTAGCCCGCCAGAATCGAATCACAGCAGTGGAGAGACGAGAAAACGGCACGCTAGGAAAACGTTACGATACACCGCTGAGACCAGATGAGTTAGTGGTTATTAAAAGACCCACGAAGGCTGATGGGTCAAAGCAGATTTACCCCAGATTTGCTGAGGCATATTATGGTCCCTTCAAAGTAATCGAAAGTTATGGTAATAATTCTTACAAAATTATGAACATTCATGACAATCAAGTTGTTGGAAATTACAATGCTAAGAATTTGAAACGCTACTACAGGAAGGTAGAATAGTGAGTTAACTATGGTCCAATTCAGTCATGAAGAAGACATTTCAAAAGCTTTGTTCCACGCTTTTGCAATGAAAAGTTGAGTGACGATTGTACTCGTTTGGAGAGACGAGACACAAAATTATACATCTAGTGGAAAGTTTTATAAATTGGCCCATGTTAATATGTATCGATGCTGCAAGTTGACACAAAACAGGTTTGTTGAGCGAAGGAATTAACTGTGTTAATTCGGCCAGCCAATAGCAGATTAGTAGCCGCTAGGGGACTCGGAACTTGCTTTGCCGAGACGACAGAGAGCCCGAGCAGCAACGTAGACTCCCGAGTAAGATCACCGACAGAGATGCGAGGCGTGTGGCTAGAACGAGGAGAAGGGGAAGTGGCGCGAGCTCGACACGCGACTGGAACCAATGAGAAGCCTCCTTATTAAAATTAACACCAACAGAGTAATTAACATGTATAATTAATAGGACAAAGTTATTATATTAAACCATCATGAAGAGTGTTGAATGATAATTAAGAACGATTGACTACTATTACAGTCGAGTATTTAAGTAATTAATGAAGAGTTTGATCAAGTATTATAAGCAACCAATCAGAGCCATGGATTGAGAAAAGACGCAGTTTTGGAAATTAGACGCGGGGTAAAGAGAAGAGGCAGCGAGATTCTTATCAACCACGACTTCGAAGCAGAAGGACGTTCGAACAAATTACTCTACAAGTTGAACAAAGCAAATAGTAAATATTCATCGAAGGCACTTAGTAATGTGCAAGTAACATAAAAGTCGACATTCAGCGAAGAAATAATTATATTATTAACAACAAATCTACAGCTTCAAGCATGGTAAAATTCCAAAAGTTCAGGGAGGAATTTCCTAACGATTCTACAAGCGTCGCGATGAACGCCTAAACAATTAAGGGAACGACGCTATGATGGCATCAAGAACATCCGAAATGACTTAACATCAACATTTCGGGGGAGATTAACATCTCATCTCTCCCGTAATAGAAATTCTACAATTATCAGTCATTTTACCATCTCAAATGACGATCTACAGGGAACTTTGGGGAAAGAAGACCAGAAGAAATTCTTGGACGAGAGCGGCCAGGGAATTACCCGGCGCCGAAGCGAGAAAGGGCTATTCCCTCTCACCCAGAAGAGTCATCGGCGGAAGGGGGCGACAGCAAGAGGATGATCGAGTTCGTATGCCGAGACCTGACCGCACGTGATATTCGGAGGGAGAATTGGACAAGAATGCTGAACATAACGCAGTCTTAAGCCGGTAGAAACATTCCGTTTCTAATGGGTAACCAAAGGAAGTCCGCTTCATGTCAACTTTAACCCAGCACAAGGTAGTCCACGGACCAACATTGAACATCCCACTTTGTAGAATTGTATATATCTTGAATATCCGACAACTATTGTTGAATGCCATTTCTCTATATTGTTTATTAGATTATTGCAGTTTTCATTCTTATTTTCGTAAAAACATCATGCGGATGTTTGGTCGTATTTTTCGACGATTTCAGAATTTTAGGGATTTTTCATTTCGATGTTTCGATTTTTGCGATATTCGAAATTTGAAGGGAGAATTTATAGTTTAGTTCAGAATAGTTATAGTAAAATTCAAACGTGTTTTAAATCGCACGATATCTATGTTTTATTAATGATTGTAATGATGGAAATGCAAGTATGTGATAGGAAGTATATGTCAAAGAATGCGATTCAGAAAGATCTATTCCCTGAGACATAATGAAACAGATTTAGTGAAGAATTTTGTGAGTAACTTTTTTTTAGTATTGGAATTTGTTGAAAAGACAATAAAGAAAGAATCTGTAAAGAATAATAATGTGGAATTAACAAATACGAACGATAGCGTATTTTGAAGTAAGAAATAATGTAACGAAGGAATTGAAGAAATGTTACAGTTTGATGAAAGATTTTTAAGAAATGTGAGTGAGGCAAAGAAATAAGATTTTTTTTTGAAGATTATCATTTTATCGCATTGCCTATTAAATTGATTCATGGAGGGAACCAGTATTTTTATTATATGGTTATTAAGATTGTGGTAACTGAAATAAGAGTTTTTTATTGGAAAGTATAGAGAAAGGAATTGTATTGAAGGAACTGCGATGTATCTCGATGGATGAGATTTATTATTCCCGTTTTAGACGGAGGTATTTGTTGTGAGACAATGAGCCAGTGTGTAGCCATTGATCTATTTTTGTAGAAATGTCTGTAGTGACAGACGCGTGTATTTCATGGAAGTAAGAGGTTATGAGAGCAATGTTATGGAAGTTTATTAATTGTGGAAGTTATTGAAATAGTCTCAATATAGTTAAAACTCCTTGAAATTTACTGCACAGCGGATCCTGGATGAAGTTAAATCTGATAGAAATTATAGGATTTAATGGATCTTTGTTGAAGCTGAGAGTAAACTGAGGTCCATTAAATGGTTCTTTTCCTAATGTTTTCATTTATGGTAATTATTCGACGAGTGGAAATGTGTATTTTTATTAAGTACATTTATTTCATGAACAGATAAGTTGTAGGAGGTTTTTGAACGAGTCTCTACTTAATTGTATGGATTATAGAATCCCAGATTGTAACGCAAACCACGAACAAGACATAATAGAGTGAAGTCATATTTTACTGAAGCCCGTTGAGAGGCAGGAGTGAAGTAGAAGGACAGTTACATGTTGTATTTTCGGGAGAAAGGAAGGAACGCGTTGTATATATTTTTGTTTTAAGTAAGTAGTTGATTAACTACGACGTGATTATTTTCATTGTATAGAAGGTTGTATTAAATATATTTCAGATAGATTCGTAAGTGGATTTAGGAGTGTTTTATATTTTAAATTTAAACTTTAAAGTTGTGTTGAGATTTTGCGCTTCCTAGAGGAAGAAATTTTAATGTTAGGGTGCGGGAGATAAATTGTATTGAGTAATGAATAGTATTTGTAATGACGGAGATCTACGTCAGGGGTAACGTCATTTATTTTTGGGATTATTTAAATTTTTAGCTTATAACATATTTTTTCTTGTTATAAACTCCCGTTACCTAGGGCACAGCAGTTGTTCGCTGTATAGAAGATTATTGAAGCTTAAAAGTAACAGTTTTTAAGGTTTCTTAAGGAAACGATTGGTATTTTTACATGTATTAATGACACTTGGGCATTCTTATTTATTTCATTGTTTTTTTTTTTGTTTTTTTTTTTTTTGAGCGTTTAATCAAAGCTCGGCGACACAAGAAGTGTATTGCTTTTATAATAAATAGACGGATTCATGTTGACGATTTCCTGATTGTTTTATAGGAAACTGGCATTATATTTGTAGTTAGATGGTAGAGGAATGTGCTGTAGGGTGGAAGTTCCCGAGGGATCTAATCCGCATCCTTACGCCCGAGATTTTTTGAGACTCTCTTTATCCTAAGTAGTTAGATGACCCTACTGTTCTGTAGTTAGATACTACAGCACATTTCGTCTGAGAAAATCCTGTCCCTTATTCTGAGTATTTTAGCCAAGTGGCACCATGTCGTTTTTAGTCGGGACTTCAAGATGCTACAATCCCAGATTATTTCCAGCCGGAGGATATTGGTGTATCATCCAGTTATAAGGGTGCAGAATTTTAATGGCGCTGCCAACGTGCTGGCTAGTGATTTTGGGCCCTGGTTTAGTGCCTAGATTTTAATAGCACTGTGAATATGTTGGTTAGTGATTTTGACCCAAATTCAGTGTCTAGTTTTTTTATATAGAATTACCCATATGTTAGTTACTGGTAAGTCCAATAGTTTGTTGGCAAGCAACTCGTTTGGATAATTGGGGGAAGGGAGATGCATTATGGATCCTTGACATGATGTGATCGCCTTAGGAACATTGTTGATTATACGCGAGAGTGTGAGATAAATGGAGGAAGACTTAAAATTTGTAATGAAAGTCAACCAATAATTATCGAGGTAAGAAATGAATTTATGAAAGAAATCTAACCTGAATAATTAACCATGTGTGTTTTAAAGAAGACTAGTCGGAAGGAATAACCTTAGAGAGGTCATGGCTAGGTCTTATTTATTTAATTTGCCTGTTTTATGGTTATTTTGAAGCCATAAGTAATGTTAGATTAGTATTGTCATTTAGGAGTGTTGTTAGTTTTTTAATTTTCGTAGACCATTGACTACAAATTATAATTTGTCAGACAGGGAGTAAGATATTATTGAAATAGATTAAGTAACTGATAAACGGTAAAATTTCCTTCATTTTATTATAGTGGTATAAATGGTAGTTGTTTCGGATGTTCTTAATTGTTTTCATAGTATATGTTCCCTATTTCTCAAGAAAGAAGATGCCAGGAGACCTGGATGCTATTAGGGCAATGTTTGCTACGTTGCAGGAGACCCAGGGCAAATTAGATAAGGACTTGGAAGCCCTACACCATCCAGTTATAAGGGTGCAGTACTAGTGGGGAACCGGGTGAGTTAGCCGTGGTCGTTACGGCATGACTAATGGCAGTCGCTCACATCCGGGAGGCGAGGAGGTTCGAATCCCCCCGCCGGCAACCTTGAAGATGGTCTTCTGTGGTTTCCCATCTTCCTTCCAGGCAAATGCTGGGGTTGGTCCCTAACTATAGGCCACAGCCACTACCTTCCAACTCCTCGCCCTTCCCTTCCAACTTTCCTCCCCAACGGTACTTGTAGCTCACCCATTGGGTGTCCGTCTCGAAGCAGCTACAAAACTGGCGAGCCGAACATGTCCTCGGACACTCCCGGCACTAAAAGCCATACGCTAAAAAAAACTAGTGGGGAGCAACAAGTTTAGTTTCTCAGTAATTTTAGGAAATAAATAAAAGTATTTTGGGCTTTGGTATGGAGATGTTGCAAGCGTGTTCACAAAAAAAAAATGTAAATTAAATTAAATGT
Source organism: Meconema thalassinum (assembly GCA_946902985.2). NCBI lineage: Eukaryota > Metazoa > Arthropoda > Insecta > Orthoptera > Tettigoniidae > Meconema > Meconema thalassinum. The sequence continues at coordinate 1,028,151,327 of OX336388.2, forward strand.
ACGATTTTGAATGTACATTTAGATTAATAAAAATCAAAGGGGAGCGTGATGGCGCAGTGGCTTAGCTGCTCGTCTTTCACCCGGATGGCCGGGGTTCGAATCCCGTTGACAGCGGGGTGGAATTTTCACCTAGAAAATCACGTGGTGTCAGGAAGGGCATCCGGTTTTAAATCCCCGGCCAATACCAAAAATGAGCCTGGTTGGCTCCGGTGGCCCCAATTAATTGGGATAAGCCGAAGAAAGAAAAGAAAAATAAATAATAAATATCAAAAACCCATAAACATTTTAAGCCCCCCTCCGTCTGATAAATTAAGAATTACGATTTTTACAATTTGTTTATAAATGCGGATGAAAAAAACTCATCACTTACAAGGTTAATGTGAGGAATAGGACGGAGGCAGCCGTGGCCTTAAGCTAGGAACCATCACCTTGAGTAGAAGTAGAAAACCACGGAAAACCACTTCCAGGATGACTCAGGTGGGAATCAAATCCACATCTTCTCAGTTTTGACTCACCCAGGTTGAGTGTGCCCCGTTCCAGCCCTCAGACCAGAATATAATTCCTTGGCAGAGCCTGGAATCAAACCCGAGCCTTCGCGGTGACAGCCAAGAGTGCTGGCCACTACTCAACGATGCAGACCCGATAAATACAAAGTCTTAGCTCAAAATTCCAAATTTTCATACAGAATGGCTACTTTATTAATAGAGAAATGTTGCATGTTCATAAACCACACTTTCCCCAACAGATTTATAATGAGAGACTTAAGGAGAAAGGTTGTTATGTTTTTATTTCAACCAAATTATTATAGAACACTATTTACATTTCAGTTAGAATTCTAAGTTCTACGTTCCCTAACTTAAGAAGGCAATCGCTGAAAATAGGCTGTTTTAAAGAAACAGCCGTCCCTACGGCCAAAAATGCGAACTGAACAGCAATGATGTCACGTATTTTCCTACAGGAACAGTATTTGCAAATCGCACACCTCTTACAAAAATTTATATTTATTAAAATAGAATGCAATTCGTCACTGATAATGTCATTTGTGTGCTGAGTCCATTGATTGACAGCTTAGCTGTATCACTCACTGGTTATTCGATATTTATTAAATTGTACGATTTGAGTACTCATTCCATTGATTTACTGTTTCTGAAATCCATGCAAAATGATAAAGGAAAGACCTCAGAATGTTAAAATGACATGACACAAGCGTCACAGCGGCCAAACTGTGAAGTGGACAGCAATTATGGAGCGTATTTTCCCGCAACAATAGTATCTTCAAATCCCACATTTCGTACATTCTTTTGAAAGTCTTTTTTAAAGATATTATAGATATTTATGAAATAAGAGTGCAATTCGTCACTGCTAAGGTCTATCTCTTTCATTTGAATGCTCATTTTTCACGATCGGTCGCTTGTGAGCGCCGCAGGAGGGATCTATACTACTGAAATAATATGTATCATATGAATATGTCTGAAATTGAGCACATCAGTTCTTTCGCTGCTTTCCTTCGTGCTGTGATGTGGAGAATAGAATGTAGACGCATGTGTGCTTCAATTTCAAGACAAGTGATAAATGAATATTTCATTCAGACTTCTGTCATCTGAAAGTTAACACTCGTTCCCATTCACCACGGCTGCCATAGCATGACATAGTTCCACTCGGAGCGCTAATCAGGCAGGATCTATCTTATTGTACTGTAGCTCGTTGGTTAAAACCACATTCTTGGCTATCACCATACGTAATTAAGTGTTGAATAGAATTTTAAATAATAATGAGTCATTAAAGAGAACAAGAATGGTGTCAGAATACTGGAAACAGGCCAGGAGTATCGTCATGTTGCAAGATTTAAATATAAACCAACATCTGGCGTTGTAAGAGAGCACCATCCTCCATTCATCAGTCAAGTGTTGTTGTTAATTCATTTTAGAGTCTTGGGACTTCTTGGTCATTATCCTCGTGTAGTAGGGTGTGTGTTGCTAATAATAATAATAATGTTATTATTTACGTCCCTTTGAACTACTGCGTTTTTAGAGACGCTGGGATGCCGGAATTTTGCCTCGTAGGGAATATTTAACGTGTTGTTTGCCACGGTGGGTGAGTGGTTATCGTGTCGGAATACCAACCCCAAGCTTGCAGGTTCGCTCCTGTCCATGGTAAGTGATTTCTGAAAGGCGACAAAAATCACGGCTTGCATGTCATACGATGTTGAAATGTTAAAGAACCCAGTAGGCCGTGTTAATAGTGACAAAATTAATATCAGGATTTTCCGCAAACACAAAAGTTCCTCCTTTCTCTACTAGAAAGCGCTATAGTGTCAAGGAGCTTAGATATCTAACCTCCTTGACTTTCATAGCGTTCCAAGGAACAACAAAATTCTACATGCAAACTGCCCTTTGGGCGTCAAATAACAAAGCTTGCACCCGGCAGCTGAGGCCATTATTATTATTTAACGTGTTTAATTGTTCTCTTCAATCCAATTCTTCAAGACTGGACATCATTCCCCAGCCATCTGTTAATTCACAGTCCCGCAGAACGATGCCTTAAAGGGAAATATTTTTAATATCGCTTATCCTCCCAGCTCAGCTTCACTCAAGGACTCTGCAAGGGATCATTCCTCTACCATCACAAGGATGGTATCAGGGAGCTGAACACACTTTGTCAGCAGATACAATTGGGATGGTGACAGGCCGTTCGCCCAAGTCATGCTAACTTGAGTCAAACTAAGGAAAGGTCAGGGAAGGGCGTGGGAGTCGGTCGTGGACCTATTGAAAGGAACCGTCCCGGCATTTATTTGGTGGTGAAAATTGGAAACTTCGAAAACCTACGCAGGGAGGATTCAAATCCACGCTCTTCCGATGCCAGTGAGACACGAACTAGCGCATTAACACCGTTTTTTTTTGTCGTGTGGCCTCCTGAGAGGCCGAGTGCAGGCCTTTCTAGTCAACGCCCGTGGGTGACCTGCACGCCGGGATGATAGATGTAATGGATAAAGATGAAAGTGGGCTAGGATGTGGAAGGAAGTGGCCGTGGCCTGTCAGAAGGTACCGTTCGAGCCTGGTGTTGGAGATGGGGAAACCACGGAAAACCATTTCAAGGACAGCCGACGGTGGGGCTCGAACCCACGCGTCTACGGAGTCAGCAGAGAGCTTGGTCCCATGGCCTAACGCTGCGCTTTAGCGAGCGTGTCGGTTATTAACTGGATTGAAGGGAACAATACATATCGGCTTTAGAAGACATAGAGAGGATTGATTTTACGATACTGACATTTTCGGTAGGTGGGTGGAATTGTTTTAATAGGTACCACCCCGTGATGTAGCAGCTAGCTCTCTTGGCTGTAGAATTTGCCTAATAACCTGTGCTGCTGTGATATCTCTACTAGTGTGTGCAATATGAGGTAGGATTTGGTGGGAAGTGGTTGTGGCCTTAATTTATTTTTTATTTTTATTTTTTTGAAGGCATATCTTCGTGGTCATCTACCCCAAACAACAGTAACAAGAGACGCTACTTGATGGATGGTGAGGCTGCCAGTTTGTTGTTGTTACTTTCCATTACTTCCCATTTGATGTCGACAGTTTGTTTCAGGCGAGGCAGTGAGGTATGAACACCTCGGATCACTGTGGAACGGTAGCATGTGAGCGCTTTACGTCCGGCACTGAATGGCTTCACCGCATCCAACAGGTTTAAACTGTGTGATTGAATTCTATAGCGATGTGTGCTAATCCGCCAGGGCATTGAACTCACTGAAAGGATTTGCCACGAGCGGTGTTGAGCACTTAGCCATTCCAGTCCAAAGCACCGCATACCAGGCCCAATAAAACCAGTGCGTATAGCTCACAAATCCTTTCAAATATCATTTAGAGATGAAATACTGTAATAACATATCGACTAAAAATTTAAATGAGCACACTTTCCTGTTGTGAACTATGTTATCTATTTATTTATTTATTTATTTATTTATTGATGTGTAATATCTTTCCACTCGGTATCTGGATATTTTTGTGGCACTCGGTAGTTGGACATTTTTGTGGGAGTGATTTTGGAAAAGAGACGGAAGTGGATGGGACGGAAGTGCATGGGACGGAAACAATGAGCGCGCGCGGTGGCGGAGATCGGTACAACGACGTACTGTAAGCCATGTGACTTATGTGGAATGTAAATCGCATACGGTTTACCTCAAGGTTTGGAGGCCCTTTTAAAGAAATTCCTACAATAAATAATCTTCAAGTTGTCGTTCTTTGGTGTGAAAATATTCATTATATCATATTTGCTGAAAACAATTACGATTTATTAAATCTTCATACTTTTGCTCTATTCTTATTTAATGTAAGCACTCGATACGTCGAGTGCTATATCGCATCAACCAACACTCCAAACAACGTAGGAATTCAGTATATTAACACCGACTACTAACAATAATTGGAACTTCGTTGGTCTAATATGATAATAGTGGAAACTCCCACGAGAAACTGGCGACACCGATTATGCGTGCCATCTAGCGGTTCACGCTGACAACTACGAACTCGATTTCAATCAGCTGGCAAGTTTATCTGCACATGTTAGAAGTGTAACTTTTGGGCTATGTATGGGTGTTTTCATTACAAAATACATTGTGTTCCCAAGTCATTTTACAGATTTCCTCAAAACAAACAGTTGAGAGTATACCTACTAATGTTTACGTTCCTGTATTTTTTTCTATTAATCTGAGCATAGCATACTTTCTCAGGGACGGCCCTAGGGCGGTGAGAGTGATGCGACCACACCGTGCGCTGTCATATAGGAGGCGCAGAATATGCAACGATAGTTTGACAGCGCAAAAAAATTATACCCAATCAGCTTATTAGCATACTACTTAACCCTACCCGTCAAAATTAATTCTATATAGACTGTAAGTGAGCTGGGGTGCGTGCATTTCAATGGTATAGACATACAGTATAACGTGAAATTCTCACTTAACATTGTATAAATATTCACGAGTTGAAACCAATATCTATACATCTAGGGTTCTGTCCGCCAGCTGTTTTCTTGGCGTCCAATCGTGTGCGGGTGCATGTGGATTGTGATTTTTTTCTGTGTTGCAAGCTACGCGTGAAATTGAAACTTGACTTACCGGTACTGTTAGAACGTTACTACTTTACTAAGGTGGTGTTATGAAATGTAAGAAATTAGTAGCATCATATTAGGTATATTTCCTTCTGTGTAGATAAAGATCATGCCTAGCCTGGTCTAAGCGCGACTATAAACGAACAATATTATTTAATATTACGTCATATTTTAGTAGCGTTCTGGGAATATTATTTTTAATATTAAAATAATACTTATAAATAATGTAAAAAATGTTTGTTATACTTAGTCTCCACAGGGGAGGGGGATCTCGCACCACCTGAAAATATTTCTAGGGCCGCCTCTGTCTTTCTTTAAAACATTGCTGTGATTAAACCTATCCATTTAATCCTTCTCCAAGTGTGCTCAGTGGGTTGTGAAGAGTAGATAACTCCACAATGCTGTTTCCAAATGTGTGTGGGGGGTTTGTCTGCCAAAATGTCATGAACATGGAGATAGTTTTTGCCATTTTTTGTCTGAAAGCACCCATGGGATTGGAAGCAGATTAACTGGTTGTTTTCTATCAATTAATGACTCTAATGAAGGTATCTGTAATAGCTGTACGAAATTACTGACTGACAAGTATTTCAAAGTCACTATTAAGGCTTACGGCAGACTATGTGTTTAATTTTAATAAAATGCGAAGACATTCGCCATTAAAATCCGTATTGATAGAAGTTAATCAACTATGAAAGGATTCTCCAATGCACCTGCAGTAGTGACATATGCGGGAGAAATCAACTGCCTACTTGATGCGAGCTGCGCTTTATACCGGCCAGTTAGTGAACCCATGCCAGCGGTGTTATTGAAAATGTCCTCTTATTGCCGATATAGCGCACTGCCAAGTATAGGCGCGATTAAAAATTATGTGTGCAGTAGGTATATTAAATGCGTTTATCCCAGTGATACGTTTAGACCAACCAAATAGCTTAATATGATTATTTTTATTTATTTATTTATTTATCGTATGGCTTGAGTTACAAGTTCCGTTCAATTTCAAGTAGTTCCAACTTTCGCCACCAGATATCAATTATACCTAGTGGTGAACGTTAGAACTTTGATAGAGCGTTCTGACGAAATCTAACCTAACAATTTTGCTTTACACAAGTTCAGTTTGTGAAAGGATCTTTTACATGCCATAAATCTATGACATGGAACCGCCGGCTTTACTTCCCCTCCGAAGGAAGGCATACTGAGGGATTTTTAACGCTCTTAAAAATCCGACGACTTCAGCCGGGTTTGAACCCGCTATCTTGGGAACAGCAGTTCAGCATGCTACCGACTACGCCACCGAAGCCGCTGCTTAATATGTTAATAGCGGAAACTCTCGCCAAATAACACGCAGAGCAGCGGCGACAGCACATAGTACTACTATCTAGCGGCTCGAATAGACAACTACCGGAACGAACTATTGGAGTTTATCATAATTCAACTTAAAAAACGCAAAGAAATACATATTTTTAGTACTTAGCGTATTGCAGCATAATATAAGGAAGGGAGATGGGTGTTGATCCGAAAGGTGCAGCAATAAGAATGAAATACATGTATATTGTCATTAAAACATTCAATCGTTATTATATGACAGCAGTTTGACTAGCCTACAGATATTTCCAAAAGCAAATTACATTACAAGTGAAATATCTTATTGAGTTTGATATTTTTAGTGGGAAGATTTTTCACTGATGAATCATTAGTTCTATTCACATATGCCTTTTATGCTGGCTGCGTGGCTCAGCGGTAACGATCTCTCCAGGTGTACCCAAGGTTGCAGGATCGAATCCTGGCACTGCCAGTTGGCATTTGAGAGTGCGCAAATGCGAGGGAGCCGTGTCAGTAGATTTACTGGCACGTTAAATATTCCCTTCTGGGTGAAATTCCGGTACCCCGGCGTCTCTAAAAGTCGCAGTACTTAACAGGGACGTAAAACCAATGAAAATTAAAATTAAATCAACTATTCAAGTAATACGCCAAATCAATACTCAATTTATATATAATTCTATATACATAGGACATGTTTCGGCCTTCAATGAGGCCATCTTCAGCTAAACAAGAAATTAATTAAGAATTAAGTTAAACTATTAAAAAAATTACTTAAATCTAATAACAAAAGAAATATTAATGTTAAAATTGAATAAAATGAATCACTATTAAAATGGATATCCTTACAAATCAAATTTGAAAATGAAAATAAAATACTTGTCATTTTTCTTCAAAATGTAGTTAAAAACGAGAAAATATTATTGGCGAATGTAAACAAATATTAAACGATATAATAATTATTATCAAAATAATACACTTAAAATAATTTAAAAGTAAAGTTCTGTAACCAATAATTAATATATATCAGTGAAATTGACGAGCCACATCCCTTAATGGACGCTCTGCAGAATTACCCTGAGGGTACCTTACAGAGGAATGAACGTGTGAAATACCAGCTTCCTGCATACTGGTTCTCCATTTCTTTGCAGTAAACTGTGGTCCACTGTCAGATAGTATCCTGAGAGGAAGGCCATACTTATTAATGATCAGACGGCTACACGCTAGTCCCGTGGCTTTCCTTAGCGGATATAGCTTGACATACTTACTAAAAGCGTCAATAACTATAAAAATGTACTCGTAGCCGTACTGTCCTTTAACGATCGGGCCAAATAAATCCACACACAGTAGTTCGCCGGGACTACTGGTGAGAACTGCAGATCTCTCCCCCACTAAATATTTAACTGGATATTTGCTCCTTTGACAGGTGTCACACTTAGCTAAAATCCTCCTAACATCCCTTCCCATTTTACTCCAAATGAAGTCACGGCCAATTTCATAGAAGACCTTGGCAGCACCAAAGTGTCCTAATTCCCTATGAATGAACCAAATTAGCTCCTCCCGGAAAGTGGCAGGAACACATATTGCCCACCGATTATTCCTACATTTCCGTGCAAGAAGACCATCCTGCATCTTGTACGTGAACCGTCCAACTTTCACATACTCTTCTTCACTTATTTCCAACCTAGCCAGTGGCTCCCTTAACTTAACGTCATCACGTTGCTCCACTAGCATATTTCTCAGTGTCTGTAACGATGCCCTGTTGCTACTGTCCACACATGCACATAATAAAATACCGTCCTCTGCTTTAACCACAGGATAATCCCTACATAAATTAGTGTCCCTTGATAGCATGTCTGCAAGAATGTTATCTTTACCTTTAATATATTTTACTGTGAATTCGTATTCCTGCAGAGCAAGAATCCACCTACTAACTCTGTTAGAACTGAGTTTACAAGTCCTCATATACTGTAATGCATGGTGATCTGTATGGATCTCAAATTTCCCCCCTACTAAATACATTCTAAATTTCCCCAAACTGAAAACAATACCTAAAAGCTCTAACTCAGTAATCGTGTATCTTTTCCCTGCTGCTGTCAGTCCTCGCGAGGCTAAAGACACAATGCACAGATTACCCTCATCATCTTTCTGACATAATACTTGAGCAATGCCTATATGTGAAGCATCTGTCATAACCACATATTCCTTATCTTTCAGATGATATTTCAGCACTACAGCTTTCTCAAAACCTTCCTTCAGCGCTCTAAAAGCCAACTCCACAGAGTCCCACTTTTAAGCAATTCCCTGAATGGTTCTACCAACCCTGAGTATTTAAGAACGAACCTCCTGAAAAAGTTGCAAATTCCCAGGTTTGTTTTTAACTGTTTAACATTCTGTGGCACCTCTGCGTTAAGTATCTTATTAACCCTACTTTCCTCTGGTGTCACACCTCTACTCGACACTCTATGACCTAAAAATGTCACTTCTGACTGACAGAATGACGACTTAGACAGCTTCAAAGTGAACCCTGCCTGATCTAACTTCCGAAAAACTATATCTAAATGACGTAGATGCTCCTCAAAACTGCTTGAACTAATTACCATATCATCAATGTAAATGGTTACAAACTCTCCTGTGTCATCCCCTAATGCGATGTTTAAAGCCCTAATTAAAGCTGCTGAACTACTCTTTAACCCATAAGGTGTTCTACAAAATTGATAAAGGTTATATTTATGACTAAAAGCTGTAAATGGTCTATCTTCGTACATAAGTGGCACTTGCCAAAAACTGGAACTCAAATCTACACAAGTGAAATACTTCTTCCCCTCAAATGTTTGCATTAATTCCTCTATTGACATAGATTTCAGCTGATCTGAACTAATTCTACTGTTAACCAAACGAGCGTCTAAACAAATACGAACTGTGCCGTCGGCCTTGGGTACCGTGATCAAAGAATTAACATATGGACTGTTAGAGTGCTCAATAATCCCATCTTCAAACATCTGGTTAATTTGTGCCTCAACTGCACTCTGATAAGCGAAAGGTACAGGATATCTATGTCCTGTGAATACTGACCTATCAATAACGTTCAATGAATGTGTATAGCAATTGGCCATACCAATGCGATCCTCAAAAACTCTCCTATTACACAATAATACATCATAGAGCCGAACACATTGTTCCACCTCTATATTTCCCTGAAATGCAGCATCACGTAACGAGTCCTCTAGACTACCGTTCGTAATCACACTGCCCACAAAACATGGAGAACCCCGCTCTACGGCTGGCGATATATCATTTAAAGTACAAATCACACCCACAACACTACTTCTCTGAATATGGTCATTGAACGCTACTTCTACTTCAGAATCACCCCATTTAAATTTCAAACTCCCTACATCATAACATAAGTTACCAGACACTCTACTTAGCCACTCTGAACCCAAGATAACACTGAATACTAAATTTGGAATTACAAGACAAATCTGCTTTTCTACATGATTATTAATTTTAATTGAAACAGTAGCCCCATCCCCCCTTACCCTGTTTATTAGCCAAAATGATAATAATAATAATAATATTAGCATATCAAAATAAATGATCACATGACATTACCACACGCAGAATTAATAATAAAAAAACACATGAAAGGCCTAATTTAATTACTCGCTAGGCCAGCTGAGTTCACAGCAAAAAAAACCTAGGAGCGAATGTTCCGATTTGCTTGGTTTTCAAGAACACCCTCATCGATTTAGAAAAGAGAGAACAGGCGGGACGAAACCAATGTCAAGACCAGCTTGTTGGGTGGAACGCTGAATGCGTACCTCAGCAGGCCGTATTAAATTGACCCTGCCAAAGATGAAGAATGAAAAGGGGAATAATCTTCCTAGTGACTTCATGCAATAAATAATATGACAAATCGAAATAAGCTAACATGTATTGAGCAGTAAAATAAAACAATTACAAGAGGCGGCCTTCCACCACTTAATTAACTAACTGACAAATATGATCTAATTAAACACAAATGAATGACTTAATTTAAACAAACCAGACACTTGCCCGTTTGGCAAGGTTTGACACATCTACATTTGTGATAGAAACGAATTTATCAGGAATGATTCCCCTGACGTCAAAACTAATGGAATAATAACATGAAGTTAGACTCCGTGCCACTTTCAAAACAAAGTTACATAAGTAATTTAAGAGCCGTTTAACACGACTAAGGCGGTCCGAAAGCCTGCTTTTGATTTAACGTCTTCAGCAGCCTTTCTGACCAAAGTTAAACCACGAGGGTCCCATCCAGCTAACCCGAAATAGGATAATAATAATCCACCCTGCAGTAATTACATATAAAGGTACCACCAAAGTATTACTAGACCCTCCAAAAGATTACATACTAAAGTGCTAAAATAGACTTTATCTAGTTAAGCTTACGGACCGCCGACACGCGGCCTTAAAAGACGTTACAAAATTTAGCAGTCAAAGTTTGTATTGATAGTCCTTGGTTATGCCCCTTAGTAATTAAATCATGATAGTACCACCTGGTATCTTCGAACCCTCCGGGGAAAACTGCACACACGTTTTCCCCGGAGGCAAGTGCTCAAGAGTCTTTCTGTCACCAAACTTCCTCACACACTGTTTTTTTTTTCACCGATTCCACCCTTGTATATCAGCGTATCCCCACCACATCCCTCCAGTAGTACCAACTGCGACTAGTTGCACAACCGGCCAAAACAAAAGCCAGAGTTCAAGGTCTTGAGTGGGTACTATAGAATATCAGCCCATACAGGTTACTGCGTAGAAACCTTCTAGGAGTCGAGGTGTTACACAATGTCCTTTGTAAGATCTTTCTCAGAATAAGAGCTTGGCGAATGCAGCTGACAGTAAATGTTCGCTTTTCCAAAGTTTGCAGACACAAAGCTCGATTCTCTCTCTTGACGAGTGTCTATCACGATAAGCCAATAAGTGACAGCACACACAAAGGCACAAATCCTGGCAGGAAGGGCCAGGCGATCCCATTTCAGCAGTAGCCAGGTGCCAATTTGGTGAATGGAATTCTCAGAAGGGGGCTGGTGTATTTTCTCATGAGAATATGCCCAGACCTGGAGCTCCAGCTGCGTCTCGAAGATAAGATGAACATGTACCGATTTGCAAAATTGGTACATCCTCCTCCTCCAAAGGAAGACGATGGGGAGATGATGAACAGGGTGATGGTGTCCAGCTGGTCTCTTGGCAGCTGAAGAGGCTACTCCAATCTCCGCCAGCGGACCTTGAAGTAGATCTCCTCGGGTAGAATGATGCCATGGGACCTAGATGGTACCTCCAAACTGGGCCCAGATTGGTAGTACACGTCCCACATAGTGACCGCTGAAACACACACCAGAACAGCAGCGTATGGTCCAAATACAGTTCCCTTAGAGGGAACAATCGTTCCAGGCCAGCCAACCAGCCCATAACAGCTGAAGTTATCCCAGGAAGGATAAAAAAAACATCACTCGAAGCATTAGTGTGCCATCCAAGTTCACTTAAGAGTCTTTCAAATCACAAGGGATACTTGATGCTTCAAACAAGGTTCTGCGCAAAGAGATAGTGTCCAGGGCATAATTAAAGGTCCACTGAAGTATTAAAATCACACGAAAGGGGCAACCAACCATACGATATGACTGACGTTAATAAGCTTAATTGAAAGTTCACTACAATACTTAGCAAGAATAACTAAAATTTAACTAAGGTGTACAGAACCCAGAATTTTTCTTTAGAATATGCAAATCAAAGGCACCTACAAACTTGCCCACCAAAATTTTTAAACAATTTTTCAAAAATGAATTTACTTTAACAAATCCGAAGGACCATTTTTCTGCGACTTCACGAAATCAGGACAGCACGTAACTATTTCCAAAATTCACAATGACAATTACATTAACATGCCGCACGGGGCATTCCATCAGAACTACATTTACTATACCGCCCGTGGCACCGCTCAAGTTAATACATTACAAAATTTCCTACCGCACCGAAGGCATCACACAGAGCTCGTTTTGATATGCACACAAACACAAATTACATGTCTTGCTCAATTTTACATGTTCCTGACCCACGCTGCCCTCAGTGGCCTCCAAGGACAGGAGGAACAGAGACCACAACATCCTATCACACAAGCACACTAGCAGCAAGACAAACCAAATAAGGAAAAACCACGTCACCCACATAATTCACACACACATTCACATTTTAATAATAAGAATGCCCTAATTCCATCGGGCTGTCACCCCGATATTTCTCCCACTCCATAACTGCCAACGGGCACCGTTCCCGGCGACAACACAACGTCTCCCACCCCATAACTGCCTACGGGCTCTGTTCCCGGCGACAACACAACGTCTCCCACTCCATATCTGCCAACGGGCACTGTTCCCGGTGACAACACAAAACATAAATAACCCTAAATTCCATAGGACAACTAGCGAACCAGGAAAACAGCACGAGGACTGCAGTTCATAACCTGACGTGAATTATTAAAACAGTATGCACTGTCATTCACACACTACACAAACAAACACCGCCCTGTCCTTCACATGACAGGTCCTCTCCCTTATGACACCGGGAGGAACATCACTCCTGCGCCACCAAACCCTGGCCATCACGACAAAATCAGCTTGGTACCTGAGCTCCCCCTCCGGTCAACACACGACCCCACAGAGGGTAATTAACATCTTCCCCTACAAAGGCATGGCCGCCTCAGAAGATGACAGTACAACACATTACCAAAACATAAATACACATTCGACACAAGGTAGGGCACCCACTAAGCGTCACACACACCCAAGTGCACGTGGTTCACCTTCCAATCACACAACACAGACAATCACAACCCCGAAAATTTCTCTACGTGGCGTTACCACAGACTACAGACGTCTCCAACTAACAACGTGTGTCACCTACCATTAATATTCACCATCCAAATACCGGGTGACACTTTATGACCCCACTCAAATCGAACCCATGATGCTTCAACTCACCACTGTCATCAAAACGTTCTTAAAACATTAACTTCACGAAGCTACTTAAAATCTCAAAATTCACAACCTCCTTGACTAACAACACGTGTCTGTATCTCACCAAATGCTAACGCCAATAAAATCTCTCCCAGAATATCAAAAATAATTTATTCAGAATTACAAATCACAGAAGTGACAGATGTTACATCTCAAAAGGCACGAAGCAATTAAAATCTTCAAAATAAATCCATAAATCCAGCTCGCACCTAACCACATTGGAACCTCGCACTAAAAAAAACTGCCAAGCTATCAACACTCTATTACTCAGAGAATTTAAATTATTTTCACCACCAAACATGATTACTCCAGTAACTACCCAGGACACTAACTGTCACTAAGGCTCACAATCGATCAGAACATCCGGTGGCAACAGCCGAACCCACACACACCCAAGATGACGGGGCTACTCGAAATTTTAACAAACCCAGAACTTTTCAGAGTTGAGACTACAACAGAGACCCTAGCGGTCTAACAGATCAAGGCTGCAAGTTATAAATAACTAACCAACTAATGCACTGAAGCACCCTCAAGTGAAAACTCCAGAATCAAAATATCAAAATATGCATGAACGCCTACAACAGCTGATTGTGAAGTGAACACACCCAAGCTAACGGGAGTCTACATGAAATCTCACGAACCTACAACCCTTCAGAAATGCGACCACAATAGAAATAACCTAGCCGCCTAACAGCAAGAAACTGCAAGTTATGAATAACTAACGAACCAGCCCATTTCAATGCCATCGCAAACGAAGCATTGCAACCTCCCAAAAATCTCAAAATCAGACTAGTGAACACAGCAGCTGACACACAACGATAGCTCAGCATGCCACCGCAGGATATCTCCCTAAAAGAAAACTTTCACCAACCGAACTACCAAATATTTTTTTTTTATATACCAAAAATCAACAAGTATTCCCAGAGCTAGCAACTTCATCACTGGAACTCGAACACAGGACTCCAGTTCCTAACATTCATCCATCATCCATCACACATCCTTCTCAAACATCTCATTATAAGATTTTACCACCCACTACAATAACCCATTACATTCAATTATGCAAATTAGCAGTCGTACAGATATCATGAACCTAAACTAATGGTATTGCGGACTCTTACCAAGAGGGCCTCCGTAGAGGTCTTTTAACCCCGACTCCCCACTGACTGAGCGGCCTCAACTACCCCCAAAAAAAAATTTTTGCCTGTCACCGAGTTATAACGAAGTCCCATACCTTTCAGTCACTCGAGTCGGGCAAATGCTATATACACCCTGCCCGGGCCCAATCAAGATGGTACTCACACCCCAAATTAAATGGACTCCTGACAGTAGATCCCCATACGAAGCACATCTGCATAATAGGTCCATTTTCAAAATACAACTAATACAACTAATATAAAATCAATAATAATCCATTTTACGTTACTGGCAATTTGGCCTCAATTACTCCCACCCAAATTCAAATTGCAAACCTACATCAATTCATTCACACATGACTTTCATTCAATCAGCAGGATTAAAAAAAACTGAAGGATCACAAAAGAAAATAAATACAATTTTGACCACCAAAGAACACCAGTTCGATTCCTAGTCAGGGCAGCAATAAAAATCGCATCACACATACTCTTTCACCCTGAACACAATCAACCACAGAAATACATTCATACCTCCACCAGACATAAGTGCTCCCTTCCCTGAACAATCCTAAAATTCCCCATTTACAACAGTATGTTAGTATTCGGATCGCCAAGACACTATAACGCCAACGGAGTATCAACTCACGTAAGGACCTGATAAAACAACCCAAAGTTGTAGCCCTGGAATCACAGTTCTCCCTACATCGTAGGAAAACGTCCTAAAACGAAAGACACGAATCGGGGGAAAATATTTATTCACACCCTAAATGAGATGCGACGTGAAGGTGACTGCCTCCCAGAAACATCCCACTTAGTAAGTCACTCAACGAACACACACTAATATACTGAATATTAAAGCCATTTAATACTTGACCAATTTAGATGACAATCTAACCTTAAAATCCCCATGTCACAACAAGACAATTTACTCTCCCCCCAATTACTAAGCAACTTAAACCTAAATCATACATACATAAACACTCACCTGATTCATTTATACTGAATTAGCACACACGCAATTCGACACTTAACATCATTCAAAACACGATTACCGAACGTACATATAGACAGCAATTCGACCATTTTCCAGAATTAATTTAACGCAGAATAAGTTGACAATACCAAATTTTAATACTCTCACGGTCCAATTTAATTTGACAGAATTACCAACAGCGAAATAATTAACCCCCAGCTAAAGAAATGACAACAAAACTTGAAATGTTTGGCCTAATGAACAGCTGATCACTACCAATTATACCTCACACGTATTATGCACAGCGAATCGCAGAATTTCAGCCTTACATCACTAACAATTATTAAGAATAATTACAGATTTACCCCAATGAACCTGCTGATGATAAATCCACACACGCAATTCACATTTTCACTGACATCAGTTGTATAAAATAATAACTTGTCACAGACGTCGGCCATGATGGTTCAAAATCACTACGTGATTCAACAGGCGTGTACTAAACGCACATCAAAACAGACACTAAGTTATTCTTACTGGAAATACAAGTTTATCAATTTCAGCCTATTTTCAAGAGAATTTAAAACGTCACTAATTTAAATTTTACCAAGACTACTTCCAATCAGACAAAACTTTATTCTTTCCAAACACGTGACACAATTTGTGAAAACAACACTTCCCGAGGTGTAGATTTAACACAGGTGCAGTAAAATTGAGCTGGACTAGTTCCTACAAGAACAGAATGAATTTACAACCACCCCAAAACATACAAACAGCATATCAAAACTCACCACGTGTGAAATTCTTTCAGCCGGTCGACTCGTCAATCTGGCAACGCAGCACGGCCATTACTCTCCCGTCAGTCCTGACTTCCGTCCAGCGCACGTGATCGCCACTTTCGGCTATCTGCTCGTCTTAACAGCTGACGACAGAATTGTTCATTTGGTCTTCGGTGTACATAGCAGGTTATTTTACATGAAATCAAATCACAACATGTATTAGGTTCTGCTCTAATTACTAGCCTACCTATTGGAGAAAAGATTAGTAGTATGGAGGGCCCAATCTACATTAATTAAGTTACTGAATTTAATTTTAATTAATTACTGCAATCAGTCAATAGGAAGGATTGTTTACTAATGGCAAGATCACAGAGCAAAACCATGCTCATGCTACCATTGAAACAGTAGCCCCATCCCCCCTTACCCTGTTTATTAGCCAAAATGATAATAATAATAATAATATTAGCATATCAAAATAAATGATCACATGACATTACCACACGCAGAATTAATAATAAAAAAAACACATGAAAGGCCTAATTTAATTACTCGCTAGGCCAGCTGAGTTCACAGCAAAAAAAACCTAGGAACGAATGTTCCGATTTGCTTGGTTTTCAAGAACACCCTCATCGATTTAGAAAAGAGAGAACAGGCGGGACGAAACCAATGTCAAGACCAGCTTGTTGGGTGGAACGCTGAATGCGTACCTCAGCAGGCCGTATTAAATTGACCCTGCCAAAGATGAAGAATGAAAAGGGGAATAATCTTCCTAGTGACTTCATGCAATAAATAATATGACAAATCGAAATAAGCTAACATGTATTGAGCAGTAAAATAAAACAATTACAAGAGGCGGCCTTCCACCACTTAATTAACTAACTGACAAATATGATCTAATTAAACACAAATGAATGACTTAATTTAAACAAACCAGACACTTGCCCGTTTGGCAAGGTTTGACACATCTACATTTGTGATAGAAACGAATTTATCAGGAATGATTCCCCTGACGTCAAAACTAATGGAATAATAACATGAAGTTAGACTCCGTGCCACTTTCAAAACAAAGTTACATAAGTAATTTAAGAGCCGTTTAACACGACTAAGGCGGTCCGAAAGCCTGCTTTTGATTTAACGTCTTCAGCAGCCTTTCTGACCAAAGTTAAAACCACGAGGGTCCCATCCAGCTAACCCGAAATAGGATAATAATAATCCACCCTGCAGTAATTACATATAAAGGTACCACCAAAGTATTACTAGACCCTCCAAAAGATTACATACTAAAGTGCTAAAATAGACTTTATCTAGTTAAGCTTACGGACCGCCGACACGCGGCCTTAAAAGACGTTACAAAATTTAGCAGTCAAAGTTTGTATTGATAGTCCTTGGTTATGCCCCTTAGTAATTAAATCATGATAGTACCACCTGGTATCTTCGAACCCTCCGGGGAAAACTGCACACACGTTTTCCCCGGAGGCAAGTGCTCAAGAGTCTTTCTGTCACCAAACTTCCTCACACACTGTTTTTTTTTTTCACCGATTCCACCCTTGTATATCAGCGTATCCCCACCACATCCCTCCAGTAGTACCAACTGCGACTAGTTGCACAACCGGCCAAAACAAAAGCCAGAGTTCAAGGTCTTGAGTGGGTACTATAGAATATCAGCCCATACAGGTTACTGCGTAGAAACCTTCTAGGAGTCGAGGTGTTACACAATGTCCTTTGTAAGATCTTTCTCAGAATAAGAGCTTGGCGAATGCAGCTGACAGTAAATGTTCGCTTTTCCAAAGTTTGCAGACACAAAGCTCGATTCTCTCTCTTGACGAGTGTCTATCACGATAAGCCAATAAGTGACAGCACACACAAAGGCACAAATCCTGGCAGGAAGGGCCAGGCGATCCCATTTCAGCAGTAGCCAGGTGCCAATTTGGTGAATGGAATTCTCAGAAGGGGGCTGGTGTATTTTCTCATGAGAATATGCCCAGACCTGGAGCTCCAGCTGCGTCTCGAAGATAAGATGAACATGTACCGATTTGCAAAATTGGTACATTAATGTCTACTAAAACTTGCTTAGAAATTACTTTAGACCTCTTCCCAACAGCTGTGATAACAAAAGTGCTTTTAATTGGCATCTCCTCAAAATTTACTCCAGTTCCTTTCATTTTATCATAAAATGCACTACTTATGCAACTCTTCATACAACCACTATCAATTAAAACATCTGTGTACGCCTCGGACACGTTAAATTTAACTATGGGGCTCTTACTAACCACCTCCTGAATAATACCTTCATCATTTAGTTCACGTAATAATTCATTTCTTACATTCAGGTCATAGGGTTCCTGTATAAGTGTATGGACAGGGCATGTTACAGACTGAGATTCTGACCTTACATCGTAGCCTGGTTCGTGTTTAAAGTATGGCTACCACTTGGTGTAGTACTACTCACTACTGCACTGGTCTGGTTGTTCTGGGTTGTGTTAACGGTATCTTTCTGCCCATTATTACCATTGGGCTGATTCCCTCCTTGACCCCTGTTCTGGTTATAATTATTATTGTTATTATACCTCCCTTGGTTACCCCTATAATCATTATTTCGGCCTTGATTTCCCCTGAAATCGTTATTTCTACCTTGGTAGTTCGTACCATACCCATTTCCTCTGTACTGGTTTTGCTGATTATTATTATTATTATTTTGGTTCCCCCTATTTTGAACGTTGGCCCCTTCGCCACTGTTCCCTTGAACTTCCTGATTCCTATTCTCATTAGGCCTGTTATTATGGTTACCCTGGTTCCTACCGAAATTCTCCTCGTAACCACCTCTTCCCAGAGCATCGAATGTACTTAATAAATTTTTCACTTGTGAAATAGATTTAACATTTTGTATACAGGCAGCTTCTTTGATTCTATATGGAAAATGTCTTAGTAATAGCCTGACTACATCACTTTCCTCCTTCAAACCATCCAGATATTTACACGTCAATACCTGTCCTAAAAAGTACTCGGTCATAGTGTAGTTTCCTCTCGGGTTAAATTTCCCACACACAATTCCCTCACGATGCTGAGACTGAATTACCTCATTCCAAATTTCTCACAAAATTTAACTTTAAAATCTGAAATATTCTGAAATTGTCTCTGTAGACAGCAAACCAGTTTCTTGTCTCCCCTACAAACGCTTGCTCTAAAATCTCAACTACCTGGCACCACTCAATACTACCATCTTCCAACCTCTCCCCGAATTTATTTTCTATTGCATTCATGAACTCCATTGGACAACCCTGCCGATTACTGAATTTGCCTAGTTCTATCTCCCTGTGTGTGCTATTCACATAAACTGGCCTACTCTGACTATTTTCCTGCCTAATTCTAGCTTTCAACTTCTGTTCTAATTCAGCAATTTTCTCCTCAGCTTTTCTTTCAATATTATTTACAGTTAACCTAATGCTCCCTTCCGATGCTTCAACTTTACCACTTAACTGAGCTTGTTTCTCATTAATTTCATTAATGCTTTCCTTATTCCTCTCCCTTAAAGCATTAACTTCAGTGATTATTTCTGCATGTACTTTATCAATTCTTCCCCCCAGCTGTTCTTTAACCTCTTTAGTTGCTACCTGAATCTTATCAATTTCTCCCCCCAATTGCTTTTTGACCTGCTGTGTTTCAAGTTGCACTAGTTCTTTTAAATTTTCAGCCTGTGTACTGATTCTAATTTCTAACTCCTCCTGTACTTTTCCTAATTTTCTGTCTACATCTGCTACAATTTCTTTAGCCTTCTCTTCCATCACCCCTCTGATTTCTCCTCTAATCTGCTCACATTTTTTATCTAATTTTAAATTGTTCTCCTCAAATTTCTCACTTAATTTATTGCTCATTTGTTTACTGTTTTGTTCTAATTTAGCATTTAAACTATCACTCAGCTCCCTATTACTCTCTTTGTTTTCCCTACTATTTTGTTCAAGTTTCGCATTATTTTGTTCGAGTTTAGCATTTAAAGCGTCTGTACTTATTTTATTTTGTTGCATTAACTGAAGAAGCAAACTCTCTAACCCTGCTTGACTGTTTTGATTACCCCCCTCAGTATCGGGATTTACCTCCGACATCCCTGTACTGCTTTCATTTCCAATACTAGCCATACTGCTCGTATCTTCACTATCCAACTGGTGACCACTACGCAACTTCATCTCTTCCTCAACACTACCCATGCTGATACACACCGATAAATGAAAAACCCCCAAAATACAGGTACAGAAATATATACCCTTCTCCTTCCACAAATGTTATTAGGTTTTCGGCCCCATGTTGGTAGCGACAAGTGTAATGGGTTCTATCGCCCTCACTGTTGGGTGACAAGTGAAACGGTTTCCTTAGTGCACGTTGTGCGTACAAATGTAATGTTTACTCTGACTAAGATACGTTGTTTTAATGGGCGCCAAGACCTCAACGCTATGTTGAAATCTAAATTTATATTTAACAACACCTAGCTCTGGTAGAACACCTTCAAGAATCTTACACTCAGATCGTGGTATGATTTGATCATTAACCCAACTAACAATTGTATCAGGAGAAGGAATTTGGTCTATATCTAATGCTACCTACTGAAAGCAAAGATTGCATGGTTAAAAGAAATGAATTTATTATATAAAACAAGTATGGCAAAATTAATAATAATAATAATAATATATTTTAAATTTAAATTGGGGCGTTGCGTTTTGAATATTACCGCTAAAGAATTACGTGAAAACGGAGTCGGATGAATTACTGATTTTACTATTATACCCAAGCTATGAAGTTACTGAAATACTGAATATGAAACAAAGAAACGAGAGATTATGTAGTTCAGAGTCATTCGCGCTTACCATTGGAAATTGCCGTAGCATTTCCCTCGTACTGGATGTTGCAGAGTGTCCCATAGCCTTCTGGACGTCGTCATCTTCTTCGTCAATTGTAGAAATATTTGTAGAAATGTTAACTTATGGTCCGGACACTCCGGAACCAACCACACGAGCAACCACAACGGTCAAGTTTTACAAAGATAATCGCCCTGCCTCCTCGGCGCGCAAACCCTATATGCACTCCTCGCTTCCCCTCTCTGGACCCCGTCTTCTCCTCGCCCGCTCTCCACTGATTGGCTGAGCCACCACGCGATACTCCCCTCCTCAGGGTCATTACACTCGGCGCGGCGATGATGCCGATTACCGGTCCAGGCCATTTCGCCTTTTCTTGAAGCAGCAACCCCGCTTGCGTCACGCTTCTCGACAAGAATAAGCCTGTAGCTGAATTCCCAGTGACTCATCTCTCTCACAATACCCTAACTGGCAAAACTCCGAAAAATTCCGTAATCATATAATTTTCCGCGATAATGTTGTTCGTAATAATTCGCTTGATAGTGTTTTCTATAACGTCGAAAACCTATCTATATACTTATAATCTTATAAAAAAAAAGCTCCAAAAATACCTTAATAATAATAATAAGTTACATGAAAACTTATCTTGGCTGAACAATTTGCCGCGTAAATAAATATAGAATGGCTTCCTACTGACTTATGTCAGTGGCGTAAAATACCCTCGAAAAACACGTTACAATGGTTAAATGCTTAAATGAATAAGTAACTCTTCTATCTTCAACATGAAGTTAAAATTCTCAATAGGTGCCAAATACTAAGGTTGCCGACATGAACGTAGTTTAGAGCTTGAAATATTAAGTAAATGGATCAGTGCTTGAGATGAATAAGCAGATCTTCACTCATGATGGAGTAAAAATTTTGAATATGTGCCCAACAAGTAATCGCGTTGACATAAAGTGCCCTTGATGTAAGAGAACGAAGAAATAGGTGCGACAATGTTAGATAAAAGCTTCTTGTGCGCAAATGTCTGTGAAGTAATAGTGGGCAATATGAAGCGCATGTTTAGATGATTGAAGAAATGTTAACTGCATTTATATATTATTATGTATTCTTATCTTCTATAGCTTTATCGTGGTATGTAAATAACATATGTAACCTACAGTATGTTCACCGTTTTGATCAATATATATATAAATGCAGTTAACATTTCTTCAATCATTTAAACATGTGCTTCATATTGCCCACTATTACTTCACAGACATTTGCGCACAAGAAGCTTTTATCTAACATTGTCGCACCTATTTCTTCGTTCTCTTACATCAAGGGCACTTTATGTCAACGCGATTACTTGTTGGGCACATATTCAAAATTTTTACTCCGTCATGAGTGAAGATCTCCTTATTCGTCTCAAGCACTGATCCATTTACTTAATATTTCAAGCTCTAAACTACGTTCATGTCGGCAACCTTAGTATTTGGCACCTATTGAGAATTTTAACTTCATGTTGAAGATAGAAGAGTTACTTATTCATTTAAGCATTTAACCATGTGCTTATTCAATTTCACTGATCTATATTAATTATTGGTTACAGAACTTTACTTTTAAATTATTTTAAGTGTATTATTTTGATAAGAATTATTATATCGTTTAATATTTGTTTACATTCGCCAATAATATTTTCTCGTTTTTAACTACATTTTGAAGAAAAATGACAAGTATTTTATTTTCATTTTCAAATTTGATTTGTAAGGATATCCATTTTAATAGTGATTCATTTTATTCAATTTTAACATTAATATTTCTTTTGTTATTAGATTTAAGTAATTTTTTTAATAGTTTAACTTAATTCTTAATTAATTTCTTGTTTAGCTGAAGATGGCCTCATTGAAGGCCGAAACATGTCCTATGTATATAGAATTATATATAAATTGAGTATTGATTTGGCGTATTACTTGAATAGTTGATTTAATTTTAATTTTCATTGGTTTTACGTCCCTGTTAAGTACTGCGACTTTTAGAGACGCCGGGGTACCGGAATTTCACCCAGAAGGGAATATTTAACGTGCCAGTAAATCTACTGACACGGCTCCCTCGCATTTGCGCACTCTCAAATGCCAACTGGCAGTGCCAGGATTCGATCCTGCAACCTTGGGTACACCTGGAGAGATCGTTACCGCTGAGCCACGCAGCCAGCATAAAAGGCATATGTGAATAGAACTAATGATTCATCAGTGAAAAATCTTCCCACTAAAAATATCAAACTCAATAAGATATTTCACTTGTAATGTAATTTGCTTTTGGAAATATCTGTAGGCTAGTCAAACTGCTGTCATATAATAACGATTGAATGTTTTAATGACAATATACATGTATTTCATTCTTATTGCTGCACCTTCGGATCAACACCCATCTCCCTTCCTTATATTATGCTGCAATACGCTAAGTACTAAAAATATGTATTTCTTTGCGTTTTTTAAGTTGAATTATGATAAACTCCAATAGTTCGTTCCGGTAGTTGTCTATTCGAGCCGCTAGATAGTAGTACTATGTGCTGTCGCCGCTGCTCTGCGTGTTATTTGGCGAGAGTTTCCGCTATTAACATATTAAGCAGCGGCTTCGGTGGCGTAGTCGGTAGCATGCTGAACTGCTGTTCCCAAGATAGCGGGTTCAAACCCGGCTGAAGTCGTCGGATTTTTAAGAGGGTTAAAAATCCCTCAGTATGCCTTCCTTCGGAGGGGAAGTAAAGCCGGCGGTCCCATGTCATAGATTTATGGCATGTAAAAGATCCTTTCACAAACTGAACTTGTGTAAAGCAAAATTGTTAGGTTAGATTTCGTCAGAACGCTCTATCAAAGTTCTAACGTTCACCACTAGGTATAATTGATATCTGGTGGCGAAAGTTGGAACTACTTGAAATTGAACGGAACTTGTAACTCAAGCCATACGATAAATAAATAAATAAATAAAAATAATCATATTAAGCTATTTGGTTGGTCTAAACGTATCACTGGGATAAACGCATTTAATATACCTACTGCACACATAATTTTTAATCGCGCCTATACTTGGCAGTGCGCTATATCGGCAATAAGAGGACATTTTCAATAACACCGCTGGCATGGGTTCACTAACTGGCCGGTATAAAGCGCAGCTCGCATCAAGTAGGCAGTTGATTTCTCCCGCATATGTCACTACTGCAGGTGCATTGGAGAATCCTTTCATGTTTGCTGGCACAAGGTAGCACTATGAGTTCATTCTTTAAAAAATGCGAGTAGGCCCTAAGTAATATGGAATTATTCGAATAACATGTCAGATGTTACACATCATATCCTTCAGCATGCCTTCCTTCGGAGGGGAAGTAAAGCCGGTGGGCCCATGTCATAGTTTTATGGCAGGTAAGAGCTTGCCACGGTGGGTGAGTGGTTATAGTGTCGGACTACCAACCCCAAGATTGCAGATTCGCTCCTGGCCATGGTAAGTGATTTTTTTAAGGCGACAAAAATCACGACACTCATGTCATACGTTGTTGGCATGTTAAAGAACCCATTTGAATTCAGTAGGCCGTGTCCATAATGGCAAAATTAATCTTGGGATTTTCCGCCAACACAAAGTTCCTCCATTCTCTACTTGAAAGCGCTATAGTGTCAATGAGTTTAGATATCTAACCTCCTTGACTTTCATAGCGTACAAAGGAACGACGAAATTCGACATGCAAGCTGCCCTCTGGGTGTCAATTAACAAAGCTTGCACCAGGCACCCGAGGCCATACGATATTATTATATGGCAGGTAAGAGAACCTACCACAGCAATTGGTGGTGTGTAGCTAAATTTGTAGGTTATATTTGGCTGGTAAATTAACGCTCTATTAGTTTCAACGTTTGCTACTAGTGTCAGTGACAATAGCATTTGGTAGCCAAAGTAGGAACTACAGGGTCATTATCTATGTGCGCCCCGATAAACACGGCGAGCTAAGCTGGCTGTGACTGGCGCAGATCGCGGGTGCGCGTACCCGGTTCAGCCGGTGGTGGCGCGCACTTTCACACCATTACCAAACATGTTCAATAATGTGTACTTACAGTGCTCATTGGAGATGCTGAGAATGTCCTCCTCTTGTAACACACACCTGATATTTTCTGATTAAAGAATGTCTGTCAACTCTTTTATTATTTACGGAGCCTGTTTTCTTGAATCGTTTAGCGAGCCTCCTAATTTTACTGGCATTAGGCACAGGTCTTCCTGGAAACTTGATTCGAAATTTTCGTCTTGTTTCCGAACAACACTTTCTGCTTTTCGTATACAAATTATGGATATACACACGTTCGCGCAATGTGAATTGGTGTCACGGTATGACCAACAATCACAGTAATCACAATACTCACTAATCGTGCAACTCTAACGTCTAAGCTTTTCAGTTACACGTCCATATGAATGACAAAACACGTGTGAACTAACGATATGAGTCAGCGGAGCGTGCCGCCACCGGCTGAACCGCGTACGCACGCTCGCGTTCTGCACCAGTCACAGCCGGCTTAGCTTGCCATGTTCATCGGGGCGCCGATAGATAATGACCTTGTACTTGAAATTTAACTTTTTGGGAACCCTTGGGCGTTCAATCAAAAATGCCCAGCTTATGGCCATTGGCTGCGATTCTTCTTCTTCTTCTGCTTATACGGCCTCATTGGACCACTTCAGTCAATCATTTCTTGGTCCTCATCTTCAGTAAGTTTCCTTTCCGAGTCGCCCAGTAGCTCTTCATTCGCTCTGGCTGCGATTCATATATCATATATTTATTTTTAGCCTACTTTTCACATTTTGCAAAAATGAGGAAAAAGTAGTCTTATGAGATCGATCCTGGAAAATGTGTGTCTTTCTGTCTGTCTGTCTGTCTGTCTGTCTGTCTGTCTGTCCTTCTGTCTGTCTGTCTGTCTGGCTGTGTGTGTGTCCCCCCCTATCAACTCCTAAACGGCTGCAGCAATCAAAACCAAATTTAGTATTGTGCCCAACTCTAGGAATGGGTATTCCAAGATTCAGACACCTAGATATCAAGGGAAAGGCTGTAGCCGCTTTTGAAAGTTAAGATATTTGAATATCGCGCTACATTGCTTCTCGAAGCAATTGGAAAGAATTTACCGATACTTGGATGTCAAGTGACGTAGCGAGTAATAGCAGAGGTGGAGGCTATTTATTGATTAAATAGTTAACTATGGAGTAGAGACTTGAGACTGGGATCAGATTACTGGCACGGCCAAATGAAAGAGAATGCAATTAGTATCAAGTAAATCGGACCAGGGATTCAAGAGATATGAGGATTTCCAGATATCAGCTGATGCGGCGTGACCCTGACAGTTTTGAATAAAAGCCGGCTGGCCGAAGCATCGATAGCTCATTTCAACACAAGCACTTGCCGAGTAAGTTGCTGCGACGCTGAGCCAAGGCACATGGTTGCCGGATCTACGCAGAAGTTCTTTTCAAAGTCGTGATAGTCACGAAAGTGCTGCGCTACGAGGTGGAACTTAGTAAGTTTACGGCGAGGAGAATCACTTAGGTGATTGATTTTTCTACAGACATTGGTGGAAATATTTATATTTCTACAAGGACATATGCTAGACTTTGTCTAGAATTAGTATTTTGTCACAGTCCAGTAATAACATAATACTTGGATATTTAAATCCATTTCAGTCAGTTTTCATATTTGTAACTAGTTAACCACTTCGATCTGTCAGTACACTGAAGACTAGTCTATAACGGTAGTGTTCATTAGTCTACGCAAGGGAAACTACAAGTTGCTTAGCACATGGTAGATGGTGATATAATAAACCATGCCCAGGGAACGATCTTCAGAACAGCCGTTGATTGGTTAGACTGTCAGTGTTTTTCTTGTACTGATAAGATTACCGTGAGTTATGTTACAACTGACATATCTAAGAAGAGATCACTTAGATCTGACCCTATTTAAACAAACTGTTATGGCTTTGATAGAAGCCCATATTAAAATGGAACAACAGTTAATTCAAACGTCAAAAGATACTACCACTATGTCTGACTAGACGGATTGTGGGTATATAATGGCGGCCGATACAAGGATTATACGTGCTTGTCCGTTAGGGCATGTCTATGGATAAATCTGGTACAGACCAGGTTTTCTACACTTCAAGACCATCAAGAAATATAAGCCACATTTGAATTATATTATGCCTAGCTAATTGGAACAAACTATTTTTTCTGCAGATGACCAACACATTTTATTTTTTCGTCGTATTTAAAGCTTGCAATGATTTACGCAAGACTTGTTAGAGTTATTCTGAGTATTTTCAACACTCAGAACAGTTTAGGATCGATGACCGAGCATTTCGAAGATTTATTTGAATTGTTCATATTTTAGGGAAACCACGGAAAACCGTAAAGGTTGAGTTAAATTATTTTTGTTGAGGAATTGATATTTTTTCCATATTCGAAGATTCGAACATGTGGATTCTCACATAGGGAGATGATAATTAAACGTATTTAAAACAATATAATTAATAATAATAATAATCCACTAATAATAATAATAATAATTTTCATAATTTTTCTAAATAATTCTTGGATATTATATTTTATAATAATCATATGTATTGAGAAAGAGCCTATGAAGTAGTTTAATCATTTCTAGTTTGGAACAGGAGATTTTCCGAAGGAGAGTGGTTAGCGCAAGCCCGCATTCAACCAACATTTCAGTTCTGGTTGAACAGTTGATATTTGCTATGAGCAAAGTATATTTTTCAGATAACACGGAGAGGCATGAAACGGGAAGCAAATGATATTTGTATCAAATAGGATATTTTTGTATTTATATAAAATCATGACGTAAATACACTCGAAAGTGAAATAAAGATTTTCATTAGTATGGTAAATTCACGGGTTGAACTGAATGGTAAAATAAAATAAACTTGTCAGTTTATTAATCTTCCAGTGTTGATAACAAGCAGAGGCTTGATTTATTGTATAAATTTTGGGAAGAAAATTTATATGTGTGGAGTAGTTGAAATGCCATTCCCAGGTGCGCATGTTTAAGTCGCAGGAATGAAGAGGTTTTTTCGAGCATCAATCAAATAGCAGGTTCGATGGCTCAGGTTTATAGAAGGAGTATTGGAACTACACATTTCGTCGGATGAATGACCCGAAGGTTATTTCTTGAAACCATCAGTTCTTATTTCAACCTTGTTTACGAATTCCATTTAGACTTTGATTTTGCTAGAACCCGGATTTGTCATGATAGTAGTTTATTCTTCTTCAGAGGAAGACCTTTGCCGTTGTTGTTGTAATATTGTGTTCTTACACAAATAGTAGAATGGGCCACTGCCAATTAAAAATAATTCTTTAACCACGAATGATTTGAAGGATATTTTCAATCCTAGTGCCATGAACTGAATGAATTTATTATGAAGCTACAATTCTTATTTCCGCATTCTGTCGAAGAATTGCAAGTTGTAAAAGTTACTAAAAATGGCCATAAATATAATTTTTTTTTTCATAATAATGATTCCAAGTGGAAAATTGAATAGTTGAATGGTTCAACAATTTATTGATCAAGTTGATGATTTAGAAATCATATATTTTGTTAGAAACTTGAAGTTCATAATCGAGTCACTTCTCGAAATGTTTAATGTCAGAAGAACAATTAATTGTTGTTGTGCTTCGCACAGTTCTTCGATGCTATGCTCAAGGTCAAATACTTTTCAGATGTTATTGATATGTGTAAATAATGTGTGTTGATTCAATGATAATAATATTTTCGACGATATATTTTTGAAACTGGAAAATAAGTGAAAGTTTAAAATTCTATGAACATTTATTCTACGAGTGTTAATATCATGTAAATATTCAAACAGTGATCTACGATATTTCCAGTATAGACAATTAACTTTGAACTGGAATTAATCATTAATAATTTTGGAACACAGTCTACAGGACTATTAATCGGACTTGTGTTTCCAAAAAGATTGCCAAATGTGTTTGGAAAATTTCTGTATATTGTGTGTAAATAAGAGTGTGGATCGCCACACGTGGATGATGCTGCTTTGAGCATCTTTGCAGTCAATTTTAACTTCAAAATAAACTGAGATAATTTTACCAGATGTGTTATACCCAATTAAATCTCCTTCTATCCTTATTGTCGCATTGAGTCAAAAATCAGTAAAGCATTTTTTTATTTGATGTCGTTTTTGCGATTTGCTTTAACCCATCTGGCGCCCCGGGATATTTTGATTCTCGTGCTGACTGATTATTGGTAAAATGCATATGTGGTCGTGCGGACTCCGGTCTAAACGGGCACAGTATGAGTAAAGATGTGCACCGGAATAGCTCACGTCCATATTTGAAAATGATGTCAGTGCTACCAACTGCTGAAAAAACGCACTAGAAATTTGAGCTCCATGTTGGATATCTTGCAAGGTATGCATGGGAGCTATTCCAAATTTGGCACACATGTAGATAATACTATTTCAGATTAATTTCCAGGAGGCCAACCATGACAGTGTTGCCAAAATAATTCTAAGCCTTCTGATAGGTCCAATGTTTAAATGCATATACCTTCTACACTATCAACTGGATTTCAACCAAATTTTGTATGTAATATCTGTACATAAACAGATATGACTGAGCATATTCTTAAGAGCCACCAGGGCTGCCAACTGTTAATAATTGCGCTCTCTATTTTTTTTAAATCCAAATACCAATATATCAGAAAGTATGCAAGCCAACAGCTTTAAACTATGCACACGTATATTCTGACATTTTAGATTAATTTGGAATAACTTATATACATCAGTTCTACCAACATGATTCTAAGCCTGCTGATAGTACCAATTTTTAAATACATGTAACTTCTATACTATCAGTTGGATTTCAACCAAATTTCGTATGTGCAATGTGTACCAGAACAGATATAAGTATTCTTAAGAGCAATCAGGGCTGCCAACTGTTAATAAATGCTGTCTATATTCTTTTTACCCTAATATCAATATATCAGAAAGTATGCAAGCCAAGAGCTCTATACTTTGCACACGTATAGCACCTGACATTCTAGATTAATTTGGAGTAATTAATACAAGGCGGTGCTGCCAACATGATTCTATGCCTGCTGATATGTCCAATTTTAAAATACATGTAACTTCTATACTAACAAATGGATTTCATCCAAAATTGGCACAACAAGATATCATAATAATTCAGATTTTTTCTGACCAGCACACGCATGGTATTGTTGGCAACATGCTTTTACGCGTGCTGATAGATCCAGTGTCTAACTGCATGTAACGTCCATTGGACTTCAACCAAATTTTGTATTCTGTACCTTAAGAGGTGGAACTAAGAATATATTCAGTCACCAGGGCTGCCAACTGTAGTGCTCTATTAGGCTACATAAGATAGGTTCATATACTGTAGAATAATCATTGGCATGAAAAGTAGGCTGTATAGTTCTTCACGGAACTTCTTGTTTATTTATTTACTTATCTATTTATGGCAGTGTGGAAAAACTGCTAAAATTACATTCAGGATGGTGGTTGTCAATAGCGGGTTTCGATCCACCGACGTCCGGTCTTGATGCAGCTGCTCATATCAGTGGTCGCGCATTATTTAACTCGTATGTTTTGCTATAGGAGAAGGCAGTTTGTAATCTATAGTTGTTACGAATGTTTTACAAGTGTACAACATTGTGCAATAGAAGTGTCATATAAGATTGGTGCTCTGCACCACAAGCCATGTGGTCTCTACTAACCTGGAGTGAAGATAGCTTCACTGTGAATGTACTAATATGTTGTATGCATATGATGCTGCGTCGCCAACTCTCACACCAGAAGAGCTGCAAGCAGGCGCGGATCTAGAGTTTGGCTTTTGGGGGGGGGGGGGGCAGAGAATCGAAATTGTATCACTAAAAACGCAATCAAATAATAAACAAACGTACAAAACCAGACCCATTTTTTGCAAGCTACATGGATAGAGATTTGATAGCGCACCAAAAGTATTCGTACAAAGTGCAACGGCGTGTTTTGCGACTTTTACATCGAGCTTCGAGAAAAGTTCAAGGTACGTTACAGTTTCGGCAAGTCGAGTTGGTACCGACAAAGGGAGATAGTCACAGCTTAAATTGCCAACCATGCTTGCAGTTTGGACGTCGGAAAAAAAATTTGGAGCGAAAAAAAAACCAAATTCCTATCCGTGCGTTGCTGCACATTCATCGTGACATCACTATAAACATCGATTCGGTAATCACAAGGTTTGCTAAACATAATAGATGAGTTGATTTTGTTATATTAATAATCTTTTTATATACCAGGTATGAAGTTGTAAATATGTACAGTTGTAACAGAACAAAATAATTGCAATAAAGATATTTTCAGTATTGAATAAAATGTCTGGTTATTGTGTTTTCGTTTATTGAGTTTGCAAAAAAAAATGGTCTCCCCCTCCCCCGAATCCGCGCCTGGCTGCAAGAGTCAGATAATCGTTACAAAAGTGCATGTGATCGCTTTTGTCTTACCATAAATGTCAATAAGACTAAAGTCTTGGCACAACCTTCACCTCTTTCTCAGATCTCCATCTCAAATTCACCATTAGAACAGGAGACCACTTCTCGTACCTGGGCAGTATCATTTCCATAATAGGTCACCAATTTAGATGGATTGGGCATGTCCATCGGATGGGTGATGTGAGATTACCTCGTCAAATGCTATGTGGTGAGCTATGCTATGGCACCAGACCTCATGGTGGTCCCAAGAGGCGCTACAAGGACCAATTTAAGCAGACCCTGAAATTGACAGGTCTTGATCCACAAACCTGGGACATGCTGGCTGAAGACCGCTCAACTTGGCGCCGTACCATCTCAGATACTGTAAAAACGTTTGAAAGGGATCAACGCACACATGAAGAGGCCAAGCGTCAAGCTAGGAAACTTCGAGCAGCCCAACCACGTCCTCCTCCAGCAATACTATGTGACTTGTGTGGACGCTTGTTCCATGCCAGGATTGGACTCTTTAGTCACCGTAAACACCTCCACAAACTGGACTGAAGGAAGAAGATTTATAATCGGATTCGAGTTAAAGCCGATGATGATGATGATGATGATGATGTCAAGGAGAAGTGTGTTCTGCCAGGAAGACTTTCGCGATCGCTATCTACGCAGCAACGTTCTCGACCGCCCCTGTTGTATGGTGTGAGAATGGAAGAGGAAGTACTGATAGATATGCATGGATCCATATGGCTCAAGTACAGTGAGAACCTTCCCTATAGAACGGGGCCTCGCAGTCGCCGTGTGACGGCTGGGCCACTGTGTATTGCAGCGTGTCGAGCAAGGCACTGGTGCTAGCAGCAGCGTAGCGCCCAACTAGTTAACACATTTACTCTTTTAACGTATTCGATAATCATATTTACTAACAAGTGTAGTTGCCGGAAATGCTGTCCTTCATTTTCTACACACACATTGCACCAATATAGGATGTTTTGTTACACTAACTGTAATTCATCTTCACTGATATTTCGTATCTGTACAGTTATTTCGTTCTCGAGAGCGTCCGGAGTACGGGGATTGTTTCTGTATATATTTTGTTCGGCGCTGAAACTTACGAACACATTTACTGAAAGACTTCTTCTTGACAAGATAAATTTCCACTAGGAAAAGTCGATGCTTTGTTCCATACCTAACCATGTTCACGGGATACGAGATAGCCTACATTACTTCACCACAAGTCGTAATTGTCTCCACTAAGGTATCTTGCCAGCTCCGTACGTAACAAATGCATGGGGGCTTCCCGTCCTGCTCTTGTGTTATCAGCAAATGCTAGTCATCTGGCACTGACTAACTATTCTCCGTCCGTCACACGGGTCGGCAAGGCTCCGTTCTATAGGGAAGGCTCTCACTGTACTATCTCTACCATATAATAGCCAACAATAATGAACAACAATAAAGAGGTATTCCTTTCATTGTTTAATACATCTTGTAAATCAATTTTATTTTTACCAATAATTTAATAAAATATAATACCATTTTGTTCCCGCTGACGTTCTGAGTTGCCCTTCTCTTTAGCCCTGCAGTTGTGTTGTCCGTCTAATACTGAAACAAGCAGCGTAGCAATCAGTTTCTCAGTCCAAACTAAAGTTCCTCTGCGGGAGGGAGATCCTAGTAAAAGTGAGGCACTTTTCTTGTAGAGTTTATGTGTATAACCTTTAACGCTGACGTACTGTAAAACTGTTGATCCAAAATGTTTCTAGGATCTCACACCGACACTGTGAGTCACTTTACTTTAAGCGTATGTACTTTCTCTCCTGAATCTACGAGGAGCGTGATGATAATGATAGTTGCGATGAGATGTTCTAAGAGGGCCAGCTGGTACGTTCATTCTCCAGTCATCATCTCCATGAACTCTGCAAGAAAGAATGAAAAAATAATTAATAACTCAAATTTCTGAATGCATTCCTTTGTACTTCGTTATTAATTACACACAAGTCAACCATTGTAAATAGAATAGAAGATTCTGAAAAACGGCATGTAAATTAGTGAGATTTTATTCCCATATAATTCGTAGAGTGGAATGTTAGAAGTCTGCTAAGCAGTGGAAGGTTAGAAAACTTAGAAAGGGAAATGTAGGTTGAGGTTGGATTAGATTGGGATTAGTGAAATGCGCTGGCAGGAAGAACAGGACTTTTGGTCAGGAGGCTATAGGGTCATTAGCACTAAATCAAACAACGGCTATGCGGGGGTAGGTCTCATATTAAGTAGGAAACTTGGACAACGGGTGGAATATTATGAGCAATATAGTGAACGGATTATTGTAGCAAAAATCAATACAAAACCTACGAGCACCACAGTGTTACAAGTCTATATGCCTACCAGTCAAGCTGATGATGAAGATGTTGGAAAGGTCTACGAAGAAATAGATTAAATTGTTAGGTATGTCAGAGGTGAGGAAATGTTATAGTAATGGGAGATTGGAATGCTGCGGTAGGAAAAGGAAGGGAAGGGAAGATAGTAGGACATTTCGGATTTAGTTGAAAGGAATGATCGAGGAAGCAGGCTGATGGAATTCTGCACCGAGCATGAGGTTTTCATAGCTAACAACATATGCAATAGCCACAATGGAATAATATACACATGGATGAGACCAGGAGATACAGGGCGTCACCGAATCGACTTCATTATTGTCAAGCAGAGATTTCGAAACCAGATTTTGGATTGTAAAACATATCCCGGTGCTGATATAAACTCTAACCACAATCCGGTTGTTATGAAATACAGATTATAGTTGAAGAAACTGAAGAAAAGTCAAAAGCCAAAAAAGAGGGCACTAGACAGACTGAAAGAGAAGGATATAAACTAACGATTTAAGAAGAGTATAAAGGAAGGACTAATGAAAAACCCTCAACAAACTTCAATTGCGGACGAACTTTTGAAGAATGAAATAACAAAATCTGCAGAAGAAAATATCGGTAGAAAAGAAAGAATAGGTCGAAACCGTGGCAGGATATACTAGAATTAATGGATGAAAGGCGTAAACACAAGAATGTAAGAGATGAAAAGGGGAAAGCAGAATACAGACGTCTGAAAAATGAAGTTAACAAGAAGTGCAAGGAGGCGAAAGAAGAATGGTTGAAAGAGAAATGTGCAGGTATAGAAAATTGTCTGAAATTAGGAAAAGTAGATACAGCTTATCGAAGGATTAAGAATACTTTTGGGGAAAAGAAGACTAAGTGCTGTAATATTAAGAACACAGATGGAAAGTCTCCAACAGATCGGGAAGAAAAGGTTGAGAGATGGAAAGCTTACATAGTTTGTGTAGGGGAAAAGAGATTGAGAATTATGTAATGAAAAGGGAAGAGGAAATTGTTGAGGATGCGAAAGGATATTTAGAATTGAGATCAGAATTTGACAGAGCATTGGAAAACGTAAGCAGGAACAAAGCACCAGGAATAGATGATATGCCGAATGAGTTGATATGCTGCATGGGTGATGATAGTCTGGTCAGGTTATTTCTCTTGGTATGTAGGATTTGTGAGACAGGTGAGGTACCCCCCTGATTTCAAAAAGAATCTTGTCATCTCTATACTAAAGAAAGTAGGAGCTGACAGATGTGAAGATTACCGTACAATCAGCTTGATTACTCATGCTTCATAGATCCTGTCTAGAATTATTTACAAGAGGATGGAAAGCCAGATAGAGACGGAGTTGGGTGAAGACCTGTTTGGTTTCAGGAGAAATGTAGGAACAAGGGAAGCTGTACCAGGTCTTAGGCTGATTTTGGAAGGTGGAATAAGGAAAGATAAGAAAACGTTCATGGCATTTGTAGACTTAGAAAAGGCTTTTGATAACGATGATTGGGCTAAATTGCTTGACATTTTGAAAACGATTGGAAAAAAGTACAGGATTAGGAGAGTTATCTGCAATCTATACGGAAACCAGACAGCAGTCATTCGAACTGAAGCACATGAGAAAGAAGCTAGTATTCAGAAAGGTGTAAGGCAAGGCTGCAACTTATCGCCCATACCATTCAATCTTTACATTGAACAAGCAATGAAGGAAATTGGAGAAAAGTTTAAAGTGTGGGTGAAGAATCAAGGATAAATAATTTCAAGTCTAAGATTTGCTGATGACTTCGTCATCTTGGCCGACATGCCAAAGGAGTTCAATGAGTTTTTGAATAGTATGGACTCCATCTTGAGGAAAGAATTCATAATGAAAATCAATAAATGTAAAACAAAAATATTGGAATGCAGCCGAAATAAATCAAAAACCTCTATGGACATCAAATTGGCAGGAAAAAAGCTAAAAGAAGTAGGAGACTTCTGTTACTTAGGAAGCAAAATAACCAGTGATGGACGAAGCAAAGAGGATATAAAAGTAGGTTGGCTCAGGTCAGGCAAGGAAAACATTTCTACAGAAAAGGAATCTGTTGACATAGAATATAGATTTAGGTATTAGGAAGTCATTTTTAAAGCCTTTATATAGAGTGTGGCACTCTATGGAAGTGAAACTTGGACTATTGGTGCAGCAGAAAAGAGGAGAATTGAAGCGTTTGAAATGTGGTGTTACAGGAGAAAAATGAAGATCAGAAGGGTAGATAGGGTAACAAATGAAGAGGTATTAAGTCGAGTGGGAGAGGGGAGATGTATCTGGCGACTGCTAATGAAGAGAAGAGATAGGTTGGTAGGACACATATTAAGACACCAAGGAATAGCAAGCTTAGTCATGGAAGGAAGGGTCGAGGACAAGAACTGTAGGGGTTGATCAAGGTTATAATACACACATCAAAAAAAGTTTTGCATCACCTCGGTTCCCAGATCTCCGGCATATAGACGTTGACTGTGTATATTGTATCCAAGATACAGTCCCTTTGACTGTTCATAGATGTCACTAAAACTGCTCAAAGATGTAAACAACCATGCATGAGCAGGGCCTATTAGAGGGAGGGGGTACGACAGCCGATCAGTTCCAGTCATTCCACCAGGACGAAGGTACGCTGCTCATGTTGTCTGTAGTTCTACCATGCCTAGAAGGTCAATACCGCAGTTCGATCGCGTCCGCATTGTTACTTTGTGTCAAGAAGGGCTCTCAACAAGGGAAGTTTCCAGGCGTCTCAGAGTGAACCAAAGCGATGTTGTTCGGACATGGAGGAGGTACAGAGATACAGGAACTGTCGATGACAGGCCTCGCTCAGGCCGCCCAAGGGCTACTACTGTAGTGGATGACCGCTACTTACGGATTGCCGCTCGGAGGAACCCTGACAGCAATGCCACCATGTTGAATAATGCGTTTCGTTCAGCCACAGGACGTCGTGTTTCAACTCAAACTGTGCGCAATAGGCTGCATGATGCGCAACTTCACTCCCGACGTCCATGGCGAGGTCCAGCTTTGCAACCCCGACACCATGCAGCGCGGTACAGATGGGCCCAACAACATGCTGAATGGACCCCACGGAATTGGCATCACGTTCTCTTCACCGATGAGTGTCGCATATGCCTTCAACCAGACAATCGTCGGAGACGTGTTTGGAGGGACCCTGGTCAGGCTGAACGTCTTAGACACACAGTCCAGCGAGTGCAGCAAGGTGGTGGTTCCCTGATGTTTTGGGGTGGCATTATGTGGGGCCGACGTACGCCACTGGTGGTCATGGAAGGCTCCGAAACGGCTTTACGATACCTGAATGACATCCTCCGACCCATAGTGCAACCATATCGGCAGAATATTGGAGAGGCATTTGTCTTCATGGACGACAATTCTCGACCTCATCGTGCACATCTTGTGAATGCGTTCCTTCAAGATAACGACATCGCTCGACTACAGTGGCCAGCATGTTCGCCAGACATGAACCCTATCGAACATGCCTGGGATATGTTGAAAAGGGCTGTTTATGGACGTCTTGACCCACCAACCACTCTGAGAGGTTTACGCCGAATTGTCGTTGAGGAGTGGGACAATTTGGACCAACAGTGTCTTGATGAACTTGTGGATAGTATGCCACGGCGAATACAGGCATGCATCAATGCAAGAGGACGTGCTACTGGGTATTAGAGGTAGTGGTGTGTACTGCAATCTGGACCACAAATGCTGAAAGTCTAGCTGTATGATGGTACAACATGCAATGTGTGGGTCTCATGAGCAATAAAACGAGCTGAAATGTTGTTTGTGTTGATCTCTATTCCCTTTGTATTTAACGGTTCCGGAACTCTTGGAACCGAGGTGATGCAAAACTTTTTTTGATGTGTGTATGTTAAACAGATTGCCACGGATGTAGGGTGTGGTAGTTATGTAGAGATGAAACGATTAGCTCAGGAGAGGGAGGCATGGAGGGCTGCAGCAAACCAGTCAAAAGACTGAAGACTCAAACATCATCAACAACAACAACAACAACATAATTCGTAGATTTTATTTCTCATTATTTCACGGTAATTTTTATCCAATACCATATAAACAATTATATTGTAGAATGTAATATTGTTAGATTTTTTATTGGAACTAAGGTTTTATTTTATATAACTTATTTATATGATTTAAGTCTTCGATTCCGTATTGTTATTAGTTATCAATTTAAAATCGAGATACAACCATTCCCTATTGCAAGATTGAAAATGCTTGTTTCACATTTGTTTTACCCCAAGTAACGTTAATAAATATGTATTTTATTATACTTAGCTTCTTGCTAGGTATAGCGTACCGGTAACGCTTGAGTTATAAGAGCAACATAATCGTTGTGCAACTAGAATGTTTCTAATGACAGAAACTACAATATCAGGCAAAATATAACATGTGCTCTGTGTCACGCGTCCAGACAATGAGTTTGAACAATGTTAATAGTCGCATAAGACAAGAACTACCAAATGATAGGACAATTAAGATATGCCATTTCCAAGAAGACAGAGGAAAATATTTGCCTGTGAAATGATATTTTCTGATTTAGTGTATTTTGGAACCAGCGTTTTCAATTATAATTACAATTTCATCATTTGGAATACATTCCTTCCAGGGCTGGATTTACCAACAGGCCCCATAGGCTCCGGCCTAGGGACGCACCATGCTGAGGGGGGGGGGGGGGGGGGGGCGCAAAATCTTTTTGTCAGAAAATTTCCATAAAATGTTATAGACTACGATACATGTATTTCGTATATTTTTTATGATTTAAATTAAACTTTCCAAAATTTTGACACTTTTCCAATTTATATTGTGGCCATGATTTTCCAACAAATGTTTTGCAACAGCAGTGTCTTCGACTTCAGCTTTAGAACAGGAATGCTTTATGATTTATTAGGAGAAAATAAGTCTTGGGCGGCTTCGATGGCGTAGTTGGTAGCATGCTGAGCTTCTATGCCCAAGATCGCGGGTTCAAATCCGACTGAAGTCGTCGGATTTTTAAGAGCGTTAAAAATCCCTCAGAATGCTTTCCTTCGGAGGGAAAGTAAAGCCGATGGTCTCATGTCATAGATTTATGGCATGTTAAAGAACCTTCCATTAATTACACCTGTGTGAAGCTAAATTGTATAGGTTAGGAATGTAAACAACGCTCTTAGGTTCCTACGTTCGTTGCCAAGAGCCGACTGCGGTGACGTCTGGAGCTAAGTTCTGAACTAGTAGTCGTTGACGGTGGCGTTTGGCGGCAAAAGTAGGAACTACTTGAAAATTGATCGTCTGCAGTCCTTACTTGAATTAAAAACAGATACACACACTAATAGAGTCATCACAATTGAAAATCCACAGCCTGCTTCCAGTCTCCGACCGGGTCAGGAATGGAATGAATGAAGCCCCCATCTAGCGGCGAGGATATGGACTGTGCCGGGTGCCGAGGCCTGACGCACTCCCCTGGGGAAATGATTAAATGAATGACAGATGGAATTAAATGATAGTGAAGAGTGTTGCTGGAAGGAAATTTTGACAGGGAGAACCGGAGTACCCGGAGAAAAACCTGTCTTCCTCCGTTTTGTCCAGCACAGATCTCACATGGAGTGACCGGTATTTGAACCACGGATCCAGCGGTGAGAGGCCGGCGTGCTGCCGCCTAAGCCACGGAGGCTACAGAGTCATCACAATTAACATTGGTTATCAGACAGATTCTACACACACGCAAAGTACACGGGGCTATATGACCGCGTTGTCGCAGACCCTAAACATAAGAACCAATCAACCATTTAAGTCTTGAATACTAATATCAGTTTAATTTGAATAATTCATTATGCATAGTTGTAGGTTGTATCTGAATATCTAATGAGTCTTAAATGGTTTAAACTTATTTTAATATCTCGTTGGCCTGTTTATTTATAGTTTATATATACAATTTAGAAAGAGATGATTCTCTCATTATTTTAATTTATTTACTTGATTTTACTTCAGATACATTAGAATAAAATAAAAATTACCTTCACAAAGACCTTTCTGAGGTCTAAATTCTCCCTCCTTCACGATCTTGTGAAGAGGGGGTGGCAAAAAATGACGGGCCTAGGAGCGCATAAAATCTAAATCCGGCCCTGATTCCTTCCCTTGCTAAATTAATATAGTTACGAGACTTTTCAAGGGCTCTCTTCTAACTCAATAATCTCTGAGTTTTGTGTGGCGTTCTAGAATACCAAAGAGTGTAGTAATGTAAGTTTGACAGAAATTTAAGGCAAATTCAATAATTTAAAATTGTATAAAACGAGTCATGTTCACACAGTGAGTTTCTTACTTCTATACCACATGTAAGTTATTTCTGTTTATTCCGAATTGCTTACCATCGAAATCGACGGTCCCGGAGCCATCAGTATCGATCTCAGCAATGATGCCGTCCAAATCTTCAGGGTTCAGTTTGTCATCGAGAGCGGCCAGAATCTCCCGCAGCGTGCCCGTGGTGATGTAACCGTTACCTGTAGCAGACAGAGATTAGTGGGCATTACAGTATATCTGCATTAAGTCCGGGATTGGAATACAGCTCGTAATACGTCTGTACCGTGGGCATCACAGGGTATGATCAAGCATGACTAAATGTGGGTAAAAGAGATCAAAAACCAGACCCTTATGCATTTAGACCTTCTTCCTCCTAGAAAACTGTCTGTCCTGAACACATATACAGGTGTGCAAATTATTAAACTTGTTCGTGTATTTTTTTCTTATTTTGTATTGCTTTACATTATGGGGTTTGAAGCCATTTTTCAGTGTTGCCTTTGTAATAAACAAAAGTTTGGTGCTTTCAGTCGGTTATGTAATTTTATTTTATGATTAGGGTATAACCCAACCTTTTGGGTACATTCTTGTTGACCGACTGAAAAGCACCAAACTTTTGTTTTAATGCTTTATTTATACGTTATTTACCTCACCTCCTAATTCATTCTACATTCTTGTTCCTTATTGAACAACATAAAACTATCTATCTTTTTTTTCACGAGATCACGTCGGGGTCACTAATCAAAGAAAACAAAAGACTACTTATGTACAACATAACAGATTTAAACTCTTTACAGCCCAATATATCTAAATTACACATTTAGAGCGTTCACTTTTCATTATTTCCCACAGACGCGATGACAGTTTTCCAACATTTACTTTGTAGGTTACGTTTTGTGACTTAATAGAGTAGAAATGTTTAGCATGGCGCTAAAATTATTTCAAATGTTTAATCAACAGTCTAAATAACATTCTTTTATGTTCGACTCTGGCGAAATGTAAATATTATATGTCAGAAAACTGTACTATAATGAGGCTCATTATAATACAAGTTTTCATTATGAAACAGTTTCTCCCACCAATCAGAGCTCAAGAAACAGTTGTGTGACCAATTAGGTGAGGATAGCATCGCACCTGCGCTCACTTCCATGGCCCCCTATTTTAAATTTCACTGCGTGGCGAGTGTCATAGTGAGGTATTCCAGGAGGTCATGGTAAAATACAATGTATTCTCTGCGTCCTATGCGCTCTGTTCAGTATATAAAACTGGTAAAATCTCGACAGATAATTATGAATATTTATGTTCAAACATAAAATAGTTATAAATATCGTCGAACATAAACAGTCGTATGCAACTCGCCTATAATGGTAATTAAGGCACTCGTATGGAACTCGTGTCTTAAATATTGCCATTATAGGCTCGTTGCATAATGTACTATTAAAGAACCTGACAGTAAACTAATTGTTTGCAGTTTCCACTAAAATAGGAACCATGTTAATGCAGAATGCCACACGTTTTGTTTGGATTACTTTATTCCAGTTTTCGTGTGAATTTAGCCCAGGGAGATTGGAGTCTGTTGTTACTGAATGTCCACTCTTCAACTATTCAAAGATTTGAAAACAATGGATTTAAATCACTTAATTTCGAGGATATGTTCCAAAGTCAATGAAAAAAAATAAAAAGAAACGGACCCAGCTCAGGTGTCCCTTAGAATCTTCAATTTCGAAAATTTCCAAATGCAATTCCTTATGGGAAACGTTGTAAGTCCGCAGGGAAGAAGACATTACTAAGTAGGGTAATGAAAATAAAATTAAATGATTTTGAATAAAAAATTGTGACTGACTTAAATTCTTTATTTGAGTCGAATAATTTGCATACTACTGTGGGGTCGTGAGGTGGGAGGAGAAACTTCAATTTCCTTTTCATAGTCCGCCTTCTGCCCTGTCAATTTGTTGTTTCTGTTACTGTTATTGTCATTCCATGACTTGTAACATCGCAAGTAATGGAAGCATCCCTTCCAGCATGTGCCTAAGTTGTCGTACGAAGATAGGAAATGGTTCCCTCACCTTCCCGATCGTACAACCGGAAAGCTTCCTTCAGCTCTTCCTGCATGGCTTCAGCATCCTCTTCCTCCAGAAAGTGTGCAGCGATGTGGCAGAAACCGTCAAAGTTGACTTTACCCGTGCCTGGAACAGAAGACCTCAGGCATCTGAAACCGAACTTGTTAATTGTAAATAATTAAAAATGTCATGTGGCACTTGCAGACTCATTGTTGTTTCATTTGGGAGGGGGGGGGGGCTTGTTCATCGTGGTCATTTAGCCCCGTGTACTTGGGTGTGTGCAGAATGTGTGTGGATAACCGGTGTTCTTGTGGTGTCTGTATTAGTATTTCAGGTGAAGATTGGGAGGTAGGTGGTCATTGACTTAAACTATGAACCACCCCGGCTTTTGTCTGGAGTAGAAGTGGGAAACCACAGAAAGCCACTTCCAGGAGGACTGAGGTGGGACGGGCGGGGTATTATAGATACTGTGATAAGGGAAGTTTGGATGTGATAACATTAGACATACTGTATTTAAACGCGTCAAATGTAAGTCTCTATTCTGTGTATCCACCCTTTCTGTTGATTTGAAGCATCCCTTCACACCTGCCAGTAAATGGGGGTAGTCTGTACACTTCATTGACAAATGGAGTATTTTAGTTATTGGGTATTGTACAAAAAGACTCTTTTGCCTGTTGATCGTATGTTACTGTTGAGTGTATTACATTCGAGGTTTGGCTCTCCTTTCTTTTCTTTTACAAAGCACCCCCGTAGCCGAGCGAAAAGACTCTCTTCTCGTTAAGATATGTACAAAGGCACCTCTTAGATATCCCAGGTTTGGATCCCAGATGACAGCGGCCATCCTGAGCGTGGATTTTCTATACTCACTGCTGGCAAATGCTGGTAGGGCCCCTAGCTCTAACAATTACAGCTACACACGCTAATGCATGACCAATATGTTCCTATTCCTTAATGGAATAACAGATGATACTACTACATATCACCGAGAACTCCATTGCCCTTATAGTCTCTAAACCATTTCAAAGAAATGTATACAACCTGTGACAGTAAAGTTCGGTTAATAGTCCTGTACTATCAACATAGATGACCAATGTACGACAGTGACCCTACTGTCCTTCGAAATAGTCCCCTCCTGTAACTATGCAATGCTGAGATCAG
The DNA here is from genome assembly GCA_946902985.2 of Meconema thalassinum. NCBI lineage: Eukaryota > Metazoa > Arthropoda > Insecta > Orthoptera > Tettigoniidae > Meconema > Meconema thalassinum. The sequence goes on from OX336388.2 coordinate 1,028,194,908, forward strand.
CGATACATGTCCTGGAAACTTTGCAAGAAGGTGTCCTTTGGGATGGTGTTCAAAAGCCTCGTCACGTTGCGTTCATTGAATAAAGTTGGAACGGTCGACCTGGCAGCATTGGCGACACACAACGCAACGTGTAAGACCTGTTTGACGCAATGCGTGTTTAGAAGTATGAATTTATGCAACCTACCATGCACACCTGTTCGACGGGTGGCAGTGAGAAGGATGAATGTATGCAACCTAACATGCACACCTGTTCGTCGGGTGAATGTTCTGTGGAATGGAATGGCTCTGAAAACCATAATCACGGGCAACGAGACCAGGTGTCTGAGGTACGACCCCGCAGTCAAGCGTCAAAAAATGGAGTGGTGGGGTTCAGGTCCAGGGTCACCGGAAAGCCCTGAAGGGCCAGAGGTTTGCGGACATTTCGGACATCCAACGTAATGTGACGACCCGACTGATGGCTATCCCTAAAGAGTTTCCAGGTCTTGTACAGACATTCTCAGAAGTGCATAACCATCCACGGGGATTACTTCGAAGGACAGTAACTGCTGTTTCAGGTAAGCCAACAATCCATTCGTAATATAGACCCATTCACCGAACTTTTTGGTCAGAGGTTGTATTTTATCTAATGGCAATGATAGGCATCCACGGATCGTTTACTACTCCGCCATATTCTGCCTGTATTTATCCACACCGGGATTGATGATCAACATATCCCATGTACTTAAAGTAAAACAAACAAAGCATTTAATCATACTCAGTCATTTCGTCCTTGTTCCTTGACCAAACTGTTCCACGGCTGTCCTTGCCTTTACTCACTACAGCATTTCTATCCACCATAACCATGACATTTTCATCTCTGTGAACCATCTCTTCAGTTCCCCTTAAATTCTAGGACCGCAGTCACCAAGGTAGACCTGGTTCAATGCCATGTCCTGTGGTTCGGATTCCACGTAAAATGGGGTTCTGTGACTCATGATCGCGAGATTAACAGACATGTAAAACTACAAGTTTCCTTCCTTTCTCTTAAATTCTCTCAACTTTTTCATCCCCATGTATGCTTGGACCAACAGTGTATTTTGGTTTGTTCTGTAAATTGACAGTAAAAATGCACATACCCTTCAACTCTGATCCACATCTTGTTTAACACCACTCTTGGCCAGTCCTCAACAGTTCTCAGGAAACATTTTCAGCAACCCCACTCCAAAACTCACCATTATCAGTGCACCTCGTTCTGATGCCCCAGCGTCTTCAACTGAGTCGTTTACATTCTAAGTTTAAGGTACCCCATTGGGCATTCTGTGTCCAATCTGTTTCACTGTTCGTGCAACATCTCAACCAATACCCAGTCACAGAAGCGAATTCACCTGTAGAATGTTTTTTTTATCATTTTAAATGATCTAGTCGACTTCGCCGTTACGTTACGGCAACGTCACGAAATGTACCGAGAATGCACTGAGGTGTGTGACGTCATAGTACCGCTTGGTGCATGTGTACTGAGTTCACTGGTGAGCTCTGGAGTTACGAGACGGCAACGATACGGCGAGCGTGACGTCATCCAGCCAGCTCCCTCCTTTCACCGCGCGCTCACTCGAAGCCTCCAGCCTTTCTAGCATTTTCCAGCATTTGTAGCATTTAAAATGATATAAAGTCCAGTCTTTCAGACTGACTGTCTTTTTTTTTTTTTTTTTGCTTGAAGATGCTTCATAGGCTTAGCCGTACCTTCAATTCCTTGAGAAATCAAGTGGGTCTGTGATATGATGGGTTCCTTTCACATTCACTGGCCATTTACTGTTGATTCGTCCACATTTAGAGGCAATTTCTAACAGCAAGAACACCTAAACTTCCATTAGATGCTATTAATCTCTGGATACGTCTTGGGACTCAAGTGGAGAGGCAATCCTTTTTTCTAAATTATTTGTCAGTAATTCTTTTGTTAAAATATCTCCAACACATTCATGAAAATACTAAAATTTTCGACACACCATGTCATAATAGTTATGGTACTTAACTTACTGAAATCGTAACCATCCACCTGAAGAAGCTGCCACATGGTAGCGAAACTAGTTGTGGGAACTTCCGTGAGTTGAGTACCATAACTTTTATGACTTGATGTATAGAAAATGTTTATGTACATGATAATTCTGTTGTTGCTGTTGTTACATTTGAGGGACTTGAACATCGTGGTCATTAAGCCCCGTGTACTTGTGTGTGTGTGTGTGTGTGTGTGCGCGCGCGCGCGCATTTTTTGTCTGTTAACCTGTGTTATTGTAATGGCTCAAATAGGTAAGCACAAGAACCTCGTTTATCCGGATGAAGTGGGACCGCAACTGATCCGGATGATCAAAAATCCGGATAATCCGGAGAGAAAAACTAAGAAAAACAAATACATGTTATATAATCTATTAACATAAATTGTAATACCTTTTTTCAATTGTACAAAAAAATACAAGAACACTTTTCTTAGCTTTACGACTCTGTTTTATGCACTAAATTAATGTATGAGATTTATCTGTTCTACATTTGTATAGGGTTTCCGCGCAGAACGAACTCGAAGACGATTTACTAACATCAGTTCTCATTTCCAGGTGATGACCGTGGCCGAATTACTTTCAATTCTTGTCCGTAACTATCCTTGGTGGAAAAGACATTCAAGAAGAGTCGATCCCGTAAAAGAAATGCCTTACAGTAAAAAAAATATTTTCGATCCGGATAAACCGGAGATCCGGAATGAGGGCCGGAAGAACGAGGTTCTGTTTGGATGTATTGATTGATTTATTTGCATACATAAATCTCAATAACCGCAAACACTGTCTGCAAGTTACTGTGTACATTAGCATATAAACAGTAAATGCTAGTTAACAAGCAGGAACTAATAGCCTACTGTCGACCAAAGTATTATGTGCACTCGAGATTGAAGGTTGTTTGTTAAGTAACCAATAGACCTACATAAAATTCAATATCATCAACATTTTCATCGTTCTATTTTACGGTAGTTAATGTAGGTTTGGATTTTTAAATTTATATTTTAATAACTTTTATCGCAGTTGGAAAACAAAACGTATATGTTTTTAAGCGTGTTTCAACCATGCGTCACATTTAAGAATTATCATCTCAAAAGCCCGTCATCAGACCGAATCCAAATTTTACCACAATATACATTGGAATGTTGTATGACTGGTTTATTAATTCCACAATTGTGTGTGTCCAAGAAACAAAGTAGTTTTCATTGTTGTAAGGTAACTTTTTCTCGGCTCGGGGTGGTTGGAAAATGTAGTTCTTGGTTGCGTTGTAATCGTTATACATCAAAACGTTATGCTGTATGACTGTGAAATACGTAAATTAATTCACTTATTTTATATCGGTTTGTATTTGTACGAGGAAATAACACATGGTTCACCAGCTAGCCGCTCCGGGAAAAGCTGTACAGCGTTGATGAGATAGAGCCCATCCCTTCCGAGCGAGACGCGCCATGATGCGTGTGGGCACCATTTCGGCAACGCTGTACAGCTTTTCCCGGAGCGGCTAGCAGGTGAAACATGTGTTATTTCCCAGTACAAATACAAACCGATATAAAATAAGTGAATTAATTTACGTATTTCACAGTCGTACAGCATAACGTTTCGATGTATAAGTATTACAACGCAACCAAGAACTACATTTTCCAACCACCCCGAGCCGAGAAAAAGTTACCTTACAACAATGATAACAACTTTGTTTCTTGGACACACAAAATTGTGAAATTAATAAACCAGTTATACAACATTCCAATGTATATTGTGTTAAAATTTGGATTCGATCTGATGACGGGCTTTTGAGTTAATAATTCTTACATGTGACGCATGGTTGAAACACGCTTAAAAACGTGCACTTTTTGCGTTCCAACTGCGATAAAAAATATTAAAATATAAATTTAAAATCCAAACCTACATTAACTAACGTAAAATAGAACGACGAAAATGTTGATGATATTGGATTTTACGTAGGTCTATTGGTTACTTAACAAACAACCTTCAAACTCGAGTACACATAATATTTTGGTCGACAGTAGGGGCCGACTAGTTCGCCATACGGCTGGCTATGTGGCTCAGCGGTAACGTTCTCGTAAGCTGTTCCCAAGGTTGCATGATCAACTCCTGGCGCAGTACGTTGGCATTTAAGGGTGCGCAAATGCGAGGGAGGCGTGTCAGTAGATTTACTGGCATGTTAAAGATCCCATTCGGGGCAAAATTCTGGAACCCCGGCGTCTCTAAAAGCCGCAGTTGTTAAAAGGGGCGTGAAACCAATAGCATCGTTATTAGATCACCATACATGACTCCTTACTTTCAGCGTCTGTCTCATCGATGAGCGCCTGGAGTTCTCCGTCGTCAAACAGCTGGCCCATGGTGTTGAGGATGGTGCTGATCTTGATGGTCTCTATGAACCCCGACTTGGATGTATCGAACATCTGGAATGCCTTGCGCATGACTGCAAACAGTAAAACAAACAAATATTTCAGTATCAGAGCAGTTACAGTACCAAACGTTTCCCTTAAAAATATAAATGGTCTGTAGTAAGTGATAAAAACCCCTGTCAATACCGTTGTTGTTGCTTCAATTACGGGTATGATATACTGTATATTTGGCCGCCACCTCCTGTGCTTGTGTGTACGGTATCTGTAGCTTTCTCGGTGTACCAGAAGTAGAGTGTCCGCCGAGAACACGGGATCTATTCCTGGCCGAGTAGACCGGCAGAATTCTACCTCTCTCCGGTTCATACGATGCCAGCTCGTAAAAGATCTCTCGTATCACATTTGGTGATTTTAAGACAAAATCTCAGCCACAGGTCGCCCATTAGAAATAATACAAGATCTACAAGAAATTGGTATTAAAGAAGAAATCAATAATATTATAAAAAATCATAACCCTATTATGTGAGCACTACTTTGCTGGGAACCCTACATGGAAAAATCCAGGATGGACAAAAGAGCGTATTCGAGCTCAACGTATTGCTTCTCTCCACAATAATTTGAAATTAGCTATTAAAAGTACTGACAGAATAACTTGGTCAGGAAATATCTCATTGTCAGTTAAAATCTGCCCTGCTTGGATCTCCATTGGCTAAGATAGCACTAACACTAAATTATCCAGGCGGCTTCGGTGGCGTAGTTGGTAGCATGCTGAGCTTCTATGCCCAAGGTCGCGGGTTCAAACCTGGCCGAAGTGGTCGGATTTTTTAAGAGCGTTAAAAATCCCTCAGTATGCCTTCCTTCGGAGGGGAAGTAAATCCGGCGGGCCCATGTCATCGATTTATGACATGTAAAAGAACCTTCCACTAACTAAACTAGTGTGAAGCAAAATTTGGATCTCTATTGGCTAAGACAGCACTAACACTAAATTATCCAGGCGGCTTCGGTGGCGTAGTTGGTAGCATGCTGAGCTTCTTTTTTTGCTTTCTCAAGAATATCCCCGAGTTCTTTGAATTCGTCTTTGTTTCTTTATTTTTAACGAGTTACAAAGTTCGTCACCAGGCGCTGGTAGTGATGGCATCTAGTAGCAGCCAAGTTCACAGCTAGGTGTCGTGGATGGTAGCATTTGGTAGCGAAAGTAGGAACTACTTGAAATGATCGTCTGCATTCCTTACTTGAATTAAAAACAGATAACACAAACGAATACAGTCATCACAATTAACACCGGTTATCAGACAGACCCAAAGTACACGGGGCTACATGACCGCGTTGTCGGAGCCCCTAAACTAAGGAACCAACCAACCAAACTCTCCGGGGCCATAATAACTTTATACCTCCTTACACAAAGTAACCAAAGTGTAAGCTTATTTGAGTTATATAAATAATGTTTAAGTTAAACACGAAAGAATTCTGGGTCAGACTTTTTTTGCTTTCTCAAGAATATCCCCGAGTTCTTTGAATTCTTCTTTGTTTCTTTATTTTAAACAACATTGAAGATTCATCGTTCCATTGATGAGTTTTGTTTATACTTCAGTTGGCTGGTTCTCAGAGACGCTTTGTTCGTTGTCGTGGACTCGTAAATGAAACACATTCTACATGACTGCATCACAATAGACGTCATGACATGATATTGCCAAATGCTATCAAGCAGGCTGTGATCATTCCATTAAAACTGAAATATTAACAGATCGTGACATGATCCATAGCCCACAGCCGCTCTATATTAATATGTAATATCTACCCTTGATATAACTTATTGACATTCAGTTGGTCAACACAAAATAATTATAATTACTGGAATATGTAAAAGCCTGAAATAAATTGCTTGTGATTAAGACAAATGGTTGGTTGGTACCCCAGTTTAGGAGCTGCGACAACGCGGTCGTACAGCCACGTGTATTTTGTGTGTGTGTAGAATCTGTCTGATAACCAGTGTTAATTGTGATGGCTTTATTAGTGTGTGTTATCTGTAATTCAGGTAAGGACTGCAGATGATCAATTTCAAGTAGATCCTACTTCCGCTACCAAATGCTACCGTCAATGACACCTAGCTGGGAACTTGGCAACTAGATGTCACCGCAACCAGCACCTAGCGGTGAACGTTGAAACTTATAAAACGAAAATCAAATCTAACCTACAAATTTAGCTTCACACAATTGTAGTTAGTGGAAGGTTCTTTTGCATGCCATAAATCTTTGACATGGGCCCGCCGGCTTTATTCCCCTCCAAAGGAAGGTATACTGAGGGATGTTTAACGCTCTTAAAAGATCCGATGTCTACGGCCGGCTTTGAACCCGCAATCTTGGGCATAGAAGCACAGCATGCTACCAACTACGCCACCGAAGCCGCCAATAAGATAGATATACGAGGCACGTCCAGAAAGTAAGTTCCGTTTGGTAATAAAATTAAATTTTGTACATATACAGAAAAACTATTTATTGCACAACATTCTACACCTCTTAAACTGCTTTTCCACAAAACTGCCGAACTTTTGCAGGCATTTGTCATAGCGTGGCACAAGTTTTTGGATACCTTCTTCATAGAAGTTTGCCGCCGACCGTAAACGAGAGTGAAGACTCCCCTGTAAGATATCCTACTGTTTGGCCACCACTGTTAGGCAAATTGCGTATGTGGTCAGGAGAACTCCTAAACATACGCAGTTCTCCTGGTAAGCACGCAATTTGCCTAACAGTGATGGCCAAACGGTAGGATATCTTACAGGGGAGTCTTCACTCTCGTTTACGGTCGGCGGCAAACTTCTATGAAGAAGGTATCCAAAAACGTGTGCCACGCTATGACAAATGCCTGCAAAAGTTCGGCAGTTTTGTGAAAAAGCAGTTTAAGAGGTGTAGAATGTTGTGCAATAAATATTTTTTCTGTATCTGTACACAATTTAATTTTATTACCAAACGGAACTTACTTTCTCGACGTGCCTCGTATATATGTAAGTCTATTAGACTTTGGATGATTCAATATAACTAATACAAAAAATTCGAGGAAAAATTGGTTGGAGGAAACAAGGGGGAACCTGAATGAGTTGAACATCGGTGAGAATGTGCATTTTAGTTAGTTAGTTATTGAGGTTTTAAGGGGCGGAACTACGAGGTCATCTGCCCCAATGTGCATTTTGAATATGCAAGTCCATTAGAGTTTGAATTTTTAGAGTTGAGCTTTATTTCTTCTTCTTCTTTTCGAATGGGTCGCTTAGGAGCACGCGAAATCAACACTTTCTAACCTTCCTGTTGGCCCAGTATTCCTTCATTCGCAACGAGTGGATCTGTTTCCGCTGCTCTGACCATTGAGGATGTGTAGTCTTCTTCTCTTCTTCCTCGAAACCCCGCGTCTGAGTGATTTTCCTGATTTCCTTCCCGTCATGTAAGTTTGGTGATCCTAATTCCTTTAAGACTTTTTTTGTAAATTTATACCAATTTGGTCTAGTAGCCTTGTTCTTTTAAGAAAGTATGTAATTTGTGTGTCAGTCTGTTCGGATCCATTCTTTCTATGTGTCCCATAAATCGGATTCTTCGCATTCGCATTGTGTCTGTGATTTTGGAAATTGTTTTGTATATTTCTGTATTCTTGTTCTTGGTCCAAGGTTTTTCTCATTATTTTACGTTCTTTCACTTGTATTTGGTGTTTTAGTGTTTAGTGTTGGAGATTGAGTGTCTCTGAAGCATAGAGAGCTTCAGGTTTGATTATTATATTTTGTGTTTTATATATATATAGAGAGAGAAAATGTCCTATTTAGTGTACAGTATGTCATAGTAGTACCGCCCATGCTGATGAAGACCCCAATGAAGGGTTGAAAACATGTTCCACTAAACAGTAAACTCAATGTCATACCAAATATAATACACATACATATCCAATATGGTTAATGGTTTTGCTTTAAATCTGTACCAGGCCCTCATTCCGTCAATATAAATAGTTCAATCAGGGTGAGTTTCTTTACGACACTTGACAGACACATTTGCTTTTGAGGAATGTTAAGCACGTGTGTGTGTGTGTGTGTGTGTGTGTGTGTAGGAGCGTGTGTTAACTATTCGTGGAGAAGAGACTCAGCGAATTGTTGCCGCCCCCTTAAAGAAGATATGCAGACTTGGAAAGTCCAGCCCTGGCTATATAAAGATCAACTCAAGTGCTTTGGCAGCCACTTTTCAGGCATGAGCATATTGGAGTCAAGCGGCATTGCCAAACTAAATTACTAAACTGAATCATTTCTGACAGCTCTTTCTTGTTCAACAAAGACAGAACATGGCTTGATGAAAAGAATGAATCTAATTTGTGGTCTATTTAAATAACATGTTACATAAATGTTTCTGCAAGAAGAAAGTTAGTGCTGGAATGAAACAATCTCCTCGTCATCCAACATTCAGACTAACTTGTGTGGGCGCTAAACCTCGAGGGCATGGCCTTTATCATTCATAAACAGAAAATAACAGCTATGAAGATAACGAAATTGATTGCCGGCAATGGTAATAATAATAATAATAACTCCACCTGGATTAACTATGGGGTGGAATGAGTAGCCACGCAGTTGGATATATTTGCATAAATCTTTAAAACTATACTAAAACAATGGAGATGAGTTCTAGATAAATAAGCATCAGAAAAATTATAATTATTTTGATCATTGTCATTTGCGGATAAAATGTGAGTCATTTTCGCAACGTATTGATTCTGAAATTCAGGTAATTGGATCTTTATCTTTCTCTAGATTATCCTTATATCAACAGATTAAGATTTTCCCAATGATACGGAAGCCTGTCCATATTGAATATATTTAAAAATAGACAAATCCACGTATGTTATCCATCTAATATCATACATGCCTGATATTCTCTCAATACTATTTAAACCTAATTTTCATTCATTCTAATTTCCATACAGAAATCAGTTGGCCTAATTCTTTCTTCCGGATACATTTACGTGAATTTAAGAGCCAATTGTTCACGAAAAGGTCTCACAGTTTATCCGTAAATGATGATAACGATCAACAAAATGTATAATTTTTCTGATTCTTATTTACTTAGAACACATCTCCATTGTTTTAGTATATCTTCAAAGATTTGAAAGTTATTTCGGAATTAAATGATTATCCTTACATAAATCACCTTCTGAAAGAATCTCACTTCTTTCAATGAAATCAGGAAACAAAGTATTTACAATAATCAACGCACACGTCCCTACAAACAACTACTGCAGGAAAAAGCCTCAAAAGTAGATGATTTCTAGGATATATTGAAAAAAGTCATTTTAATTTCAATCTAACTTAAATATACCGTAACGTTTTAGAACATTCCTTACAGTACGTATTTTAAGTTAGTTCATGAGTTACATAAGTTGCTTCCCAAGTCTCTCCCATCAAAACGTAAACGCTGATCAAGGCTGGTAAACTAAAACAACCGTCAGATATGCTAGATAAATTTTATATTTAAATTCTAGCACTTCAGGAAAGTAGGTACACTAATTTAAACTCATTTCGTTGGTAAGAAAAGGACATTTAGTACTATACCCTGCACACCAAAAGAAAAATGGGGAAACACCATATTAATAGAATTTTGCCAAACCTTCCTCCTGAAATTAATGTCAACACACTTTCCAGTATCTAGGAGAATTTCAAATTGATCATATGGCAATTACCAGGCAAGATCAGAAGAAAATCCTGAATGTTAAAGCCATAAAAGGAGTAATAGATCGCCACGAATCAGCCCTGAAGTCATCAAGGAATATTCACATATCTTCCTTGCTAATTTACGACCACGAATCATATTTTTGGAAAGGCTGTTAAGACATTCAGGAATGAAGGATCCTAAACATTAATGCATTTTCGATTAGCCTGTTATCTTAGCTGAAACGATTAAACTAGAATAAAAAACACCGCTATTGAAACCAGCCATTTGAAACAATCTCATTCAATTAAGACATGATTCTAAGAGTTACTTTGCTGAATAAGATGGAAAGTGTACCTTAATGACAAACCGTTCCTCCAGCATATTTCCTATTGTTTCAGATAGTCTTTAATCGTTAAAACCCCTACTTGTATATTTTCCACTTCAGACGCTACCTGTGAGTAAGGCACGTACTATCCAGCTCTTTTTTATACAGGCTTCATCCAATTCACTTTATCTTGATCAAACCAGTGCTGGATCATACAAAGACTCATTGTCTCTTCTTCAAAAGGTCTTTCTTTGCAAGCATTTAGCTCTGGAAGTACTGTAATAGTGCACTCTTTCATTGAATCTTGACGCCTACATGAACTCGACACCACATCGTCTGAATGAACCTTCACGCTTTTGGTGCCAAGACAATATTTCTGGAAATTAATAGAGTACTTGTTAGGCTACCTCTAGGTCATGGGGTTTAATATTCCTGAATATTGGTTTCTTGTTTCCAAGTAAATCATAATAAACGTTCTAGAATATCGTTTTAACTTTTATCCCATTATCGTTAATCAATACACTCCCATTTCCCTCCGGCTGTAGAAGCAGCAGAAGATAACACGACACAATATCCGATATTGTAACATTCCAGAAAGCTTAAGTTGTTCTACTTTCATGTTCACGTTGAAAACCTCCACGTTCGGTAGTGTTACCCCACATGCAGTCTGGTTCCATGCCAATATGCCTTCTCGTGTAACAAATGTTTAAGGTATTCATATATGTTTGAAATAGCGTATGCTGATTAAATTTTATTTTATTTTTTGTTTCCAGATGAAAGTTTAATTCTTCTACTTTAACAAAATGCATGGTTTCTTCATTTTCCATGCACAAATACGCTTATAAAATGTATTTAAATTGACCAGGATGCACGTGTCTAATCGTAATGCAAAACTTACTTTGCTCAATAACTAACAATAGTGTGTTTGTTTACAGGTTCAAACATCAATGAGTCAAGTTGCAACTAACCTATCGACCTCAACAAGGTCTCAAATTAAACATCAATAAATTAGAAATGTTCTATATCAAAACTAAGAAATAATATGCCTCCATTCAAAAACCTGAATATAAAGAAATGAAAAGAGTATTTATCCAAAATTTTGCATTTTTGAAGAAAAAAAACGTAAAACAGGAGCCGTGCTTTCATATAATAGTTAGTGGAGGGAGACTGTTTGTTAAAGAGAACTTTATTTCTCAGTCTTGCAACCTTTAAGATAATAAAATAAATAGTTAATTCTTAGGGTGCGTAATGCTTTAGTACTTATCAGTAATGGTTGCCACACTTTGTTTTTTGGCCATGCTTTTTATTTTTGGAGGGCAGCGACCGTTTGTGGGTGGCATTGTGTGTTTGGCAGCGTTTTATAGACGTATCTTGCCTTGTATATGTGGATCTGATGATACTCACTTAAAGAGTGAAACATATCATCCTTAATAGCTCTTCTCTAATCCATAACACACACACACACATATATATATATATATATATATATATATATTTAGATATACGATATACTGTAACGTGTAACTTTTTCAGTTCTCTTTTCACATGTCCCAGTAATTGTGATTATTTTGTTTTGGCCGACTGAGAAGTTGCAATATTAGGAGGTTTCCTTGAAATTCATTTCATATTACAACAAATGTATCGATGCCGGGGGTGACTATGGGTAATATAGCCAAAGGTTTATATTTTTTCTTGAAAATATGTTTTCTTCAATGTTCATTACAGTTTCTCTGTGAATAAAATGACACCCCTCATGAACTGAAGAATACTACAAGGTCTCTGAAGTAAGGAAAGTTTCGAGTTTGTAAAAAGAGAATATCCTGTACTTTCACATAGCCCTTTACAACAGACCGTATCAATACAACACTTGGAGACTCTTGGAACAGTCGAGCTACGGGGTGGACAACCTTCACATGTTTTATACGTGAGCAACTCTACTTCTATCCTCGGCTAATGATTGATCACGTGACTTAAGGCTGCGGATAACAAATGGCGGGTGGAGAGCCATCAAGAAGGAAGCTTCCATTGGGCTAGGTTGGCGCCTTCATGGGGAGGAATTAAAGTAGACAGCACAGCTTCAGTTCAACGTCCCAAGTATCGTATATTAGGATACCAACTAATGTATACGCTGTATACTTATCTTTTCTACTGTTACATAATTTCACTTAAAATATGACACACTTCACCAATCACTTCCGTAGCCGAGCTAGCTAAGTTCCAGACTGGCCGATGGTATTTCTCACCGGTTTTCAGACATTAATTGCAATCAAATTCTTTGATGGTGCGTTACCTCGAGTTACATTTAGTTCAAAACGGTTTAGTACCAGTCAACTTCGTACATCAAAGGGCCGCTCTTCCACTTGAAAAAGCTGATGATGCCAAAACTAGTGATAGCTTATCGAATAAGTAAACTACCAATATGACTTGGAGAGCAGAAAATGCTAGAAAATAACTCCGACTCTATTAAAGGTTTCATAAAGAAGGTTTATTTATTTATATATTTATTTATGTATTTATTTATTTATTTATGTATTTATTTCTGTATTTATGTATTTATTTTTTATTTATTTATTTATTTATTTATTTGTTTATTTATTTATTTATTTATTTATGTATTTATTTATGTATTTATTTATTTATATATATATTTATTTCTGTATTTATGTATTTATTTATTTATTTGTTTATTTATTTATTTTTAAGTTCAACGTTGCTACCTTTTCATGCTTTTAGCCTCAATTTACTCGCATGTCATTATTTTTTCACGTTTCACTTGTAACTTTCAAAATCATGCAGTATACGATAGTGGAGCATGAAGAAATAATAAATAATCCACGATACCATGGCTCCTGAACTTCTGGAATAAAATGTAATCTGTGTCCCAAGGAAATGTCAATAAATGTTGATGATGTCCAGAAAGTAAATAATGTCGTACGCTATTTCTACCATCACGAATCGAAAGATCAACCTCTTCCCTGCCCCCAGGCATTCTAGCCTATTTTCATCTAATGGAATAAAGACTTATGACATCATATTTTGTCCGTGCGTACGTGTGTGTGAATAAGTTTAGATTGGCTGAACCAATTTCAAAGAAGTGTGGTAAGGACTTACGACTACTCATCCAACCCCAAGCGTGCGTTTCAAATTTCAATGTGTCATGAATCCAACAAGGCAGCCGGGCGAATTATTTCACTGGTACGCAATATGTACGAAACTATTGCAGTGATCACCTGATATTTTGTCCGGCAACAGAAGACTTTGAATTAAGTGCATATATGTGACTTTCAAACACATGATAGCACAAAATCAACATGGTGGCCAAGCAAAGTTCAAACCTATCAATGAGGACCACGCGGGAAGAACGGGGTAAGTCGCATCATGTAAATTATTCAGGAGAGCCAATTAAAACTTTCAACACTAAAAAGAAATACTTAAAACACCCCAATTAAGGGTAAGCAATATAGACATTTTGCCAAATGTATTTCTTATAAAGGAAGTAGGCTACATGTAATAAAAATAACAACTAAAGTCAAATTAAGAAAAGGTGAGAGGATATGGGACGTTCTTTCCGTTTCCACTAAAAAGAACTCTGTATCTCCGTGACTTACCGCTTTATTTGAAATTAATTTCAACTGAAGTGCAGTTACGATGGCTAGCCGCCAAAATGCGCCATAAACTCATTTCCGAAAAGAGTGGACTTACTCCGTTCTTTCCGTTTAGTCTTCAAATGACTTTTCTGCGGACTTCATCCGATCGCAGTGAAACTTGGCTTTGTAAGTCTTTATATAGAGTTTAATATACTTGCGTCTAATGTAATTCAATGTTTTGAAACTTACGAGATGTCGGCTGTGCAAATTCTTAATATTTTGTTTTAATTTTTGCACCCTAATCAAACGATTAAACGGAGCTCTGTATAATGAATCACTACTATAATTCGTATCTACGGGTACGCACATATTTGGCTTGTATGTAAGAAATCATAGATGGCGTGCATGTCAATATGTGATTTTCCCAAACTCGTCTTGAAATGATCCAATAACTGTGAAACTTGGAATAGTGGACCATTACAATTACCAATATCTTAAATGTCATAAATTATAGATGGCCTGCATTTAAATTCCGTATACATGAATTGGTCCAACTTGTCACTGAATGATTGGATCACTATGACATCTGGCATAGTAAATATAATCTGAGCCTACAGATACTTAAAGTTGTTGCTTCATTGTATTCCTCTACCTCCTCAAAGAATGATCCAATGTCTTTGAAATCTAACATAGTGAACCAATGACATAATCTAAAACATAAATTTACAGGGTAGTGTTTGTAACTTATAGGTGACGCATATGTCATTCGTAAGAGAGTAGTTCCTTCAACTCGTCAGTCGATCTGAACTTGGCTATGGCTAAATCGTTCTGACATAAATTTCTAGGATTGTGTTCCCCATTATAGATAACACTCTAATTGTCACTGAGACTTGGCGCGTATTGATCCAATCGTAGCGAATGTACGATTAAAAAAATATTCTGGTACATTGTAATTGTGAATATAGATGATTTGTGTGCATTTCTAATTCATTGTATCTTTATGATTTTTGCGTTACGGAACTGATACCGGTAGTTATAAAATACTATGTGATGTGAATGACCATTATGGAAATAGGCCAAGCTTTTCACTGAACTACTTGTTGATAATAAAATATCGTGGCGTATTTTTATAAAAATGTAAAGGAATGCTGAGAATTACATGCAAATCTGTTTAATCTTATTAACGTGAATTTCGAAATAAAAAAATATATACATCCGTACTCTCCCAAATTTATGATTTGTGGATATAAAATACAGGCACTCTTGATTATAAATCCCCCTGAGTATTTTATAAAAATCGGTGAAATTTATTTTATGGGAAGACTACGATGCCCCAAGCCTACAAACAAAACAACCTTAACAGAATATAATGTTCAAATACCCGAAAATGAGACCGTCATCTTCATTCGAACTTGGAGACCCTGTATTCCGAGCAGACACGTTAACCACCCACACCACCAAACGTCAACGGATTAAGGAGGCAGCTAATAGTGACTTTCTAATTGTTCACTGATTAGGCATTAATCTCTCCTTTACATCCCCAAATCATCCAAGTAGTCAACCTTAGAATAGTCAACCTTCTGGTGTAGTGGCTAGCGTTCTTGGCTGTCTCCCTGGAGGTCCGGGTTTGATCCCCGGCTCTGCCAAGAAATATAGTTCTGGTATGAGGACTGGAACGGGGTACTCAGCCTCATGAGGAAAAACTGAGAATAGGTGGGTTCAAATCTCATCTTAGCCCTCCTGGAAGTGGTTTTCGATTCCTTCTTCCACTCCAGGCAAATGCCGGGATGGTTTCTAACTTAATGCCACGGACACCTCCTTCCCAATACTCGCCTAAATTACAAATACACACACTTCTACATACACCACAATAACACAGGTTATCAGACGAAATAATATTTTTATACGGGGCTAAATGACCACGATGTCTAAGTCCATCAAATGAAATAACAACAAATGTTACAATACTTGGGTTTCATATCTGCGAATTCTATTCAGTCTGCCCTATATTTCAAATAGGATAGAAAGTGAGGGCTGCTGGAGGAGAGATGCAGGCGTCACGCCTCTCCTCACTGTATCAACATGGCGCAAAGTGAAGTGAGAATTGAGAATAAAACCCAGTCACTACTGTACCCGGAACAACACCTTCAACTGGTGAAATGATAGGGCACAACTAAGCACTCTTGTCATCCAACTGGTCCTCATGAAATCTTGTTTCTATAGACTGTTTTCCCATTAGGCGGGTATAAGTTGAGAAACTCTGCCCTGGCAGCCGAGAGAATAGCGTGAACTCGATTAAAGTTAGACTCGCAGCAAATGTCAATGATAATGGACTGTTGGAGCGAGCGTAATAAGAATTCATAACAGCTTTTACAATGTACTAATCCAATTATTGGCCGACAGACATTACGAGAAAATATTATTTATTGCTTCCACAAACTTGGTTCCGTTCCAATAGTCACAAACTTCGCATCATCAACATTATTTACTGTTAGCTCAGGGAAGGAAAGCATTTGTACAGAAAAGGAATCTGTTGACATCAAATATAGATTTAGGTATTAGGAAGTCATTTTTGAAGGCCTTTGTCTGGAGCGTGGCACTTTATGGAAGTGAAACTTGAACTATTGGTGCAGCAGAAAAGAGGAGAATTGAAGCGTTTGAAATGTGGTGTTACAGGAAAATGATGAAGATCAGATGGGTAGATAGGGTTACAAACGAAGAGGTATTAAGACTAGTGGGAGAGGAGAGATGTTTCTGGCGACTGTTAATGAAGAGAAGAGATAGGTTGGTAGGACACATACTAAGACACCTAGGAATAGCAAACTTAGTTATGGAAGGAAGGCTCGAGGGCAAGAACTGTAGGGGTAGACCAATGTTAGAATATGTTAAACAGATTGCCTCAGATGTAGGGTGTGGTAGCTATGTAGAGATGAAACGATTACCTCAGGACAGGGAGGCATGGAGAGCTGCATCAAACCAGTCAAAAGACTGATGACTCGAACAACAACAACAAATACACGTTCATGAAAAGAGAAGGGTTACAAATGGAAATTAAGAATATGTATTTTCAAACAACACACTCAAACAACTACTTGTTGGCAGAGACGCATCACAAAGTTTACAATATTATTTTAAAATCGTACATGCAATAGAAAATTTAGTTCTTCATATTCAATAGCTATGCCTTTTTTTAAATTTCATAATTTATGATCAAATAAGTTAGTCGTAATTTTAATTTAAATAAAATAGTTTGTATTAAAGAAAATATATCAAAACTGAGAATTGCAAAGTTTGAAATATGATAACACAAGTGGCACACCTGAATTTTACATTCAATCAGATCTGCACTTTGTTCTGTCCTATCGGCAGATTTACTGTCAATCCTTTGTCAGACTTCTATTTGTAAAATCAAAAACTGAACTATAAATATGCATCGAAGAAATTTTCGTAAAAAGGGTATTAATTTAGCTTCAATACCCTTACAATTTAAAGTTACATCAGTGGAATTTGTTGCGCTATTAACTTTTCTCCTGCAGCTAATCCGGAGATAAGAGGTTCAAATCCGGCGCTGACAGCGGCTATTCTGAGTGTGTTTTTCCAGGGTTTATCCACAATCTCTCCAGGCTAATGCTAGGATAGTACTGTACTTCATGTCCCGGGGTGCCTACCCCATCACTACTACAGTCATCACAGCAATACAGGCTATCAGACAAGTTCGACACACACCCAATTACACCGCTTGCCACGGCGTGTGAGTGGTTAACGTGTCGGACTACCAACCTCAAGCTTGCAGGTTCGCTCCTGGCCGTGATAAGTGTTTTTTTTTTGAAAGGCGACAAAAATCACGACATGCATGTCATACGTTGTTGGCATGTTAAAAAAAACATTTGAATTCAGTAGGCCGTGTTCATAATGGCAAAATTAATCTCGGGATTTTCCGCCAACACAAAGTTCCTCCATCCGCTACTAGAAAGCGCTATAGTGTTAAAGAGCTTAGATATCTAACCTCCTTGACTTTCATATCGTTGCAAGGAACGCTATGCCCTCTGCGTGTCAAATAACAATGCTTGCACCCGGCACCCAAGGCCATACGATATTATACCCAATTACACCAAGATATTTGAAATTCCTCCAAGAAACAAAATAATATGTGGTATATTTATTTTTAAAACATTACTGTCTTGGTGTAGAATGTAGGGATTTTACTCGTGGGGAACCTTAATGAGTCTACCTCCCCATACAAACTAATATGATACTAACGAAAAGATGTGGTACTCGTACTTACTCGCCATCTTCTGATCATCATCATCCTGCAACAAAAAATAACGTAACCTTTAGTTTCATAATTGTAACCACTTAATTAATAAGAGTTAAAATTACAGCAGTGGTGGTCGGTGCTATTTTACATTGGGTGAACACCTTCTCATATATTTTAGCACATACTTATTAATGCCCTTATTTAACAAAACGATGCCTGTACTCTTGAATATAGTGCGTTCATATGATGCTCATATGTCTGACATTATTTAAGAAAACATTGATTTAAAATGCACAAAATTCATACTTTCAATTCCATCACAGCTGCTTAGTTAAAACAAACCAATATACAAAGCATTCAAACTCTCTGAACAAGAGTTTCGCGAAAGGAAGATCTGATATCACGGTTTTCAATCAAGGTTTTTGTAACAAAACACTGCAATTAGGGGCTGACAACTTCCAAAGAAAAAAAGTAAAAGCCCTTGTATTATTTCAACTTGTAAAGTTCTGAAGCCATTCTTCCAGTGTTGCCAATACAAACTGTTAGTTGTAACTCTTCAGTCGGTCAACATGAATTTGCCCAAATACTGGGCCTGGTACAATGTATGTGGTATTATATGAATAATAAGCAATGACACACCTGGAAAAAATCACATGTAATAGTTATTATTATGATTATTATAATAGTGAACATAACTAATACATGGCGGCTTCGGTGGCGTAGTCGATGGCATGCTGAACTTCTATGCCCAAGATCGCGGGTTCAAATCCAGCCGAAGTCGTCGGATTTTTTGGAGCGTTAAAAATCCCTCAGTATGCCTTCCTTCGGAGGGGAAGTAAAGCCGGCGGTCCGATGTCATAGATTTATGGCATGTTAAAGAACCTTCCACTAATTACACCTGTGTGAAGCTAAATTGTATAGGTTAAGAATGTAAAAAACGCTCTTAGGTTCCTACGTTCGTAGCCAAGAGCCGACTGCGGTGGCGTCTGGTAGCTAAGCTCTGAACTAGTAGTCGTTGACGGTGGCGTTTGGCAGCAAAAGTAGGAACTATTTCAAAAATTCAAAAGTCTGCTGTCCTTACATGAATTAAAAAACAGATAACACACACTAATACAGTCATCACAATTAACACTGGTTATCAGACAGATTCTACACACACCCATAGTACACGGGGCTACATAACCGCGTTGTCGCAGCCCCTAAACTTAAGAACAAACCTAACTAATACATGTATTTTTCTCAGGAGTATTATTACTTATATCTACATAGTATAAAACTTAAGTCCCCGATTTTTGGATGTAACGAATAATCTCGAGAACCACTGATGGATTTTGATGCGGTTCTCACCATTCTGTAAAAGATTTCTCTAGGAAGCTCTCTGTAGAAAAACATTCATTTATGACCAAAGGAAGCCAAGCAGTAACGATTTCAGTGAATCGAGTCGAATTAAAACCTGCCGTCCGTGTGCCTTTTACGCTTACGCTGGATAAGCCGTTAAATATATACATATATACTATGCTTGTAAGAATTGTTCAGCATACAAATAAGTCCGTGACAGCATATCTCTATCTTTAATACATCGCCCACTATAAGTGTGTTTACGTTTTAATTTCTTCCAATAATCTCTATTCAGTGGAAGTTTAAATTACTAGCATCGGAGCGAGTTTACGAGCTAGCGAGCGAGCCTATCACCCCAGCTTCGGCCAGCCTCAAACTGCCGACTCATGTCGAGTCAAGACTTCAGAAAAGAGTATATCTGTTTGAAGTTTCGCTGTTCACCCCGACTTTTCTGAATTGCGTCTGGAACCTGCCGACCGTGTGCCTTTTAAGCTTACACTGGGTGAGTACCGTTTAAGATACCGGTCGAAGCCGGGACAGGTTGGTAGTTATTCTTATATTATATACATTGTACCCCGCCCAGTCATTGGGTAAATTCGTGTTGGCAGACTGAGTTAGTTATTGTTATTTAACTACGAGGTCATCTGCCCCTATTAGCCGACTGAATAGTTAACAATGACAGATTATTTTATTAACTGAAAAGGATTACAGTGAAAAGATTGTATCATTTCAAATGATCTTGTCGACTTCATCGTTATGCTTTGGTCTACCGTTATGCGTTACGGTTACGGCGTGTATGACGTCATCATGTTGTTCAGTGCATATGCACCGAGTCTGAGTTTACTCCTGGGGTCTGGCGTTATGCGATACCGAGACGGCGAGTGCGTGACGTCATGCAGCAGAGTGCACCTCCCGCTCTCCTTTCCCCGCGCGGAAAGCCGAAGTTAAAGGGTAATGGAGTCTGTTGAGTCTGAGTTTACTCCTGGGGTCTGGCGTTATGCGATACGGAGACGGCGATTGCGTGACGTCATGCAGCATAGTGCACCTCCCGCTCTCGGTTCCCCGCGCGGGAAGCCTAAGTTAATGGGTAATGGAGTCTGTTGAAAGAGCCCTGGGGCTTCGACCGAAGCGAGAAGCCCTCCTGAGCCTTTCTAACATGTGTAGCATTTGTAGCATGCATCATTTGAAATGATATAAAGTCTAGTCTCTCAGACTGACTTTATCTTTTGCCGAAATTATTGCAACCTTCTGTGATCTCGGGATACTTATTGAGCCTTCGGATCCAAAGTTCCTGAGTTCTAGTCCCGGCTCTGCCAAGAAATTTAAGTCTGATCTGAGAACGAGAACACTGGAACACCCAGCCTCGTGGGACAGAACAGAGAAGAAATGGGTTCGATTCTCACCTCAGCAGGAAGTGGGCTCCCATGTCTACTCCAGACAAATTCTGGAATGGTTCCCAATATAAAGCCACGGTCACCTCCTCCTGAATCATAGCCTCAAATGCAAATACACGCACTTCTACAGCCATCACATTGGCACAGGTTATCAGACACATGCCACACATGCCCAAGTACATAGGGCTACATACTGTAACTACGATGTCACAAAGCCCCTAAATGAATCATCATCATCACCATCAACAACAACAACAACAACAACAACTTACAGGATGTACATGAAACGAAGACTTTTCTATTTCGGGGATTGGACCTTCGTTACATCCACCCAACAAGTGAGACTGAGATTTCAGAATTTTCATGAAATGTTTCTCTTAAAAATTATTCCTGGCATTTAAGCTATATACACGTTTCAACACCGTCATATTATGGGGCCAAATTATATGCCAACCACCTCATGGTGTGGCGGTTAGAATTTTGGTTGTCGCCCTAGGAGTCTTGGTTCGATTTCCGGCTCTGCCAAGAAATTGAATTCTGATATGAGGGCTGGAACGGGGTCCACTCAGCCTCGTGAGGCAAAACTGTGAAGAAGTGATTTGGATTCCCGCATCAGCAATCCTGGAAGAAGTACCCTTGGTGGTTTCCCATTTCTACTCCTGACAAATGGTCGGATGGTTCCTAACCTAAAGCCACGGCAACGTCCTTCCCAATCCTCACCTGAATTACAATTACACACACTGTTTGGTTGGTTCCTTAGTTTAGGGGCTGCGACAACGCGGTCATGTAGCCCCGTGTACTTTGGGTGTGTGTAGATTCTGTCTGATAACCGGTATTAATTGTGATGGCTGTATTAGTGTGTGTTATCTGTGATTCAGGTAAGGACTGCAGACGATCAATGTTTATGTAGTTCCTATTTTTGCTGCCAAATGCTACCGTGCACGACACCTAACTGCGGACTTGGCTACAAGATACGATCGCAGCCAGCCCCTGGCGGCGAACGTTTGAACTAATATAGCGTTATCAAACTAACCTACAAATTTTAGCTTCCACAAGTGTAGTTAGTGGAAGGTTCTTTTTAATGCCATAAATCTATGACATGGGACCGCCGGCTTTACTTCCCTTCCAAACGAAGGCATACTGAGGGATTTTTAACGCTCTTAAACATTCCGACCGGGTTTCAACCCACGATTTTGTGCATAGAAGCTCAGCATGCTACCACCTACGCCACTGAAGCCGCCAAATACACACACTAATACAGCCATCACAATAACACAGTTTATGTGACGCCTAAGGTTAAATGACCAGGATGTCCAAGACCCTCAAATGAAACAACAACACTATGGAGATGAGTGAATTTGAACCTCACTGTCATCCGTCCTTCAAATGGCTCTTCATGGTTCTCATTTCCAACTCCAGGCAAATAAGTCAATGATTCCTTCCAATAGGCAATGGCCGCTTACCTCAACTGTTATTAATTATTTTAATGAGAAGCAGGAAGGGATTCTGACCGTAAAACACATATGACAAATAGACTCTCAACCCAACTCAACCATGGGAAGGAAATAATTTATGCTCTTAAAAACTATCATCTGACTTAAGAAAACAGTTCCCATTCATTAGAAACTTTACTTTGTTGGTTGGTTGGCTCCTTAGTTTAGGGGCTGCGACAACGCGGTTATGCAGCCCCGTGTACTTTGGCTGTGTGTAGAATCGGTCTGATAACCGGTGTTAATTGTGATGGCTGTATTAGTGTGTGTCATCTGTGATTCAGGTAAGGACTGGAGACGATTAATTTCAAGTGGCATAGTTCCTACTTTTGCTACTAAATGCTACAGTCAACGACACATAGCTGTGAACTTGGCTAATAGATGACACCGCAACCAGCACCTGGCGACAAACGTTGGAACTTAGAGCGTTAATCAAATCTAACCTATAAAATTTTAGCTTCACACAATTGTAGTTTGTGGAAGGTTCTTTTACATGTAATAAATCAATCAATCAATCAATCAATCAATCAATCAATAAATAAATAAATAAATAAATATATGACATGGGCCCATCGGTTTACTTCCCCTCCGAAGGAAGGCATACTGAAGGACGTTTAACGCTCTTAAAAAATCCGACGACTTCGACCGAGTTTGACCCCGCGATCTTGGGCATAGAAACTTAGCATGCTGCCACTACACTACTGAAGCCGCCTTAAGGTAACCGTGTAGTGTGAAACTGGCAAATAATGCAGAACGTTACAAATATCTCAATATTTCAGAACACTTTCAAGTTAGTATTTTGAAATAGGTGTCATTTGCTTAAGATAGACATATGAGTATACACAGTAATTTACATTGATCACAGTCGAACAGTATTGTCATAAGGGCAATAATAATGTACTGAAAAATATAAAAAAATGCAACTAATGCCTTTTTCTCGGAAACTATTAGACATGTGTAAATATAAGTTTACACAGATAAACTAATCACCCTGTTCTATTATGATGACTAGAATCTTAAATCTATGTTAAACAAGTTCTTAAGTATTAATTTTTGAAATTTGTAAAAAGAAGTTTCATTTTTCATGAAAATTTGGTACTATTTATTACAGTTTCTCAGAAACTACTGGATCAATTTGAATATTCCTAGTCATCAGTACTCAATGACATGGTTATACTGTGAATAGAAAATATCAGCTTGATAGTCCATTCCAGTTTTGAGAAAAAGATAGGCCTACATATATTTCAAAAAAAAGTTTTTGAGAAAATCTCAAAAAACATTATGACAGAGTCGGGATTCGAACATCAGTACGTCCCAGGAGAATAATCATCCTAGGATTCATCCCCTTCCTTTCTATTCTTCTTTTTGAGCCTCATCTTGGTTCTTAATTCCATTTGCATGGCCTCAGCAGCTCTATCAGCATAATATAAACGCTTCTGGACGATGGACTTCAATGACTCTAGATGGTTTTCCCAACTCTCACACCCACTTCCTTTAATAAATGATTCCTTGAAATTACACCATCATTAAATTTAAGTACTCAAAATTAACTTGGTGGACACACCTTTCCTACACAAACATACTTCACAACTGAAAACTATCACTCATTTTACAAACTTTACACAATATATCTGTCCGTATAAAATCTGACAGATTATAAGCCTATAATATTGCCAGCATTAGAATGTGATATAAACTCATCACTATCCATATCATGAAATGCATCTATAGTAAGTTTTCTTTTGTATGCACTTGATGGCTGTGAACTATTTTCAGGTATACCACATGGAGAAGTTGGGTTAGAATCAACACTAACAAGTGACTGCAACAAAGAATCACTGTTCACTGTTTTTATTATATTTACAGCATGTCTATTGCCAAAGAATTTACGTTTCTTACACACGTTCTGACTTCTATCCATGTTTTCAAAAAAAAACACTGCCGGGAAAGTAAATTTACAAACAATAATATCAACAAACTAAACCTGAACGTAAACAAAAGAAAGAACAAAACCAGTGACAGAATAGGCAACATACTGTATGAACCTAAACTTTACCAAGCATAATTCAAATTTCCGTAGGTGTAAAAATGAAAATATAATGGGTAAGAAAGTATTGAAGTGAAAGTGGGTGTGGCACTTATTTAAAAATTAATTTTCAAGGCATCAATGTAAACAATTTACAATAAATTATACATCAAATTATTCGTAAAAGAACGAGGAACTTTATTACGTTGAAAAGTAGAAATGCATTTTTTCATCAAATTACACTACACGGTTAGCTTAAACTTTACTTTGTAAGAGTTGAACTAATGGCTCGTAAACGTGGCACAGTGGGAGTTTACGCGCCTATAACTTGCACATTGTCGAGCGAGGTGAATGAGCGTGGATCACGTGACGTTCTGAGTATCAGTCACCAGTAATTTGCATAGCAGAGGCGGTGAGTAATTGCTGCTATGCACGCCTTTGTTGCGATTACATTCAGAGGTTTGTGTACTGACATAGTTAGCTCAATTAGCGCGGTGGTTTTACTGTAATCAAAATCTCCCAGCTGTTTAACTTCCAGCTCATCTCATGTGTTAACAGTTGAGTGACCAAGGTATCAACAATCAACGTAACGTAGCCTGAACTACAATGAAACACTATGTTATAACTAAGGGCCGGATTCATGGGTTTTTACCTTTCCTTTTTTCTTATTTCTAAATACAAAATTAATTAAATATATTTCTGAATCACATTCGAAAGAGCCGTATTCATGAATTCTGTAGTAGCTAAAGAAAACTAAATTATATGCGAGTACCTAAAATACCTCATTGCAGTTTTGTTTAAGGGGCGGAACAGCGAAGTCGAGATTTTTCAAACATTTAAATTTTCTAATTTTTTCCCCAGGAACCATGAGCCCTATCAAGTTGAAATTGTTTACACTTATGAACGTTTACCATCGAAAAGTTGGCCACGCTAATTCAAGAAAAAAAAACGGACCAAAAACATAATCATGTTGAAACATCTCGTGGCTTAGATTATGAGGTTGAG
Source organism: Meconema thalassinum (assembly GCA_946902985.2). NCBI lineage: Eukaryota > Metazoa > Arthropoda > Insecta > Orthoptera > Tettigoniidae > Meconema > Meconema thalassinum. The sequence continues at coordinate 1,028,220,390 of OX336388.2, forward strand.
CCATGTAAAACTTGCTTGTCTTCATGCTGGTAAGTACTAAGTTTAATTATGTTGTTGTATATTTTGAGGGGCTTGGATATCGTAGTCATTTATCCCCGTGTAGAATTTACCTGAATACCTGTGTAATTGTGTTGCCTGTAGAAGTGTGTGCATTTGTAATTCAGGTGAGAATTGAAAAGGAGGCGGCTGTGGCCTTAAGTTAGGAATAATCCCGGCATTTGCCTGGAGTAGAAGTGGGAAACTATGCAAAACCACTTCCAGGATGACTGAGGTGGAAAAGGAATCCACATCTTCTCAGTGTTTGCTCACGAGGCTGAGTGTACCCGTTCCAGCCCTCAGACCGGAATTACATTTCTTGGTAGAACCGGGAATCAAACCCGCACCTCCAGGGCCCAACAGCCAATAATGCTGGTCTCTATGTCACGAGGTGGTCGAAAATTGTTGTTGTTGATTCTTAATTGACTTTGCGACATCGTGGTCATGTAGCCCCGTGTACTTGAGTGTGTCTAATAACCTGTGTCACTGTGATTTGTACTCGTAATTGAGATAGTATTTGGCTAGGAAGAGGCCATAGCCTTAAGTTAAATACCACCCCGTCATTTGCTGGAATAGAAGTGGAAAAACACAGAAAACCACTTCAGGATGGCTGTCGTGGGAATCGAGCTCATCTCTTCTCAGTTTTGCTTCACGAGGCTGAGTGTACCCCGATCCAGCCCTCAGACCTGAATTAAATTTCTTGTCAGAGCCGGGGAGTGAACCCGGGCCTCTACAGTGACAGATCGAAGTTTAAATCTACGAGAACAGCTGTTAATAAGTAGAAGGCTTTGGGCATTAAACACTTATTATCTCATAAATATAGTGGCAGATTACCTAGCTGTTCCGCTCTTTAAAGCAACCATAATTAACTCATAAATAAATGGAAGTGTTGTTCTTTTACAGAACAGTATTGTGTTTAGAACCATATTTCTCTAGAAAACTAAACGATTCATAAACACGTCACTAGCACAATCTGTATTATAATTTTCATTTAAGGATGTATTTTAACAAGGAAACCCCCATTATTCGCCATTTCACTGGTACTTACCATGATGGCGGCTGGAGAAGAACACAACTAGGGAACAGAATATCCAGCACCAGGACTGCACTAGGCGATTCCTGCCACTTTATACCCCGGGTCTGGCCACGGACTACAAAATGTGTGTGATATTAGCTAGATGATCTGCCATGCCAGCCCCTCCCCGCCTCCTCCCCCTATCCCTCCCCCTCTAGCCCGAAATAGAGCCACAAGCAACTCGTTACAAGTCCATTATGACGAGAAGGAATCCGCGCGTCACCTTCGCGACCTGGCCCAAACACTTCAGGAGACACCATTGTGGGCGGAGTTGTCAGAGTCGCAACCTTGACGCCAGGCGCAATGGGCTGGAGAGCTGTATTATACAAATTCCAGAGGTTCGACTCTCGGAACTGACACTATCGCAATGGACCGTAGAGCTGTATTATACAAATTCCAGAGGTTCGACTCTCGGAACTGACACTATCGCAATGGACCGTAGAGCTGTATTATACAAATTCCAGAGGTTCGACTCTCGGAACTGACACTATCGCAGTGGGCCAGAGAGCTGTATTATACAAAGAGCAGCTGTTCGACTCTCAGGACTGACATCAGCATGGTGGATTAAAAAGCTGCAATATGGAAATACCAGAGGTTAGATTCTCGGAACTGACACCAGCACAGTTGGACTGGAGAGCTGCATTATACAAAGTCCAGAGGTTCAACTCTCGGCACTGACATCAGCATGGTGGACTAGAGAGCTGCATTATCGAAAGACAGAGGTTAGATTCTCGGAACAGACACCAGCGCAGTTGGACTGGAGAACCATTTAGCCATGATGCCTCAGTCGACCCTTTGATACGATTGTCAAGATCGAAGGGGATGCAGATATCCCGGGACAACGTTTAAGTGTTCTGAAGAAGTTGTTTCAAGCCAGTTGGTGTTGAAGCATAGAGTTTTATGTCACCCATATTCAACAGATGAGCGAACCGTGCCGATATCTGACCTTCTACTTGGCGTAACCATTACAAGTTATGTTCAGCCTAAACCTCTTTGTAAAGTTCCTCATCTAATGTGTATTGGACGAATGTTCAAAGGTTTGGCATTACATGTTAGCCGTAAAAGTGTTTGCCAGGTTGACATCAAGCCTATAAGAGCATTGATTGAGATGGATAATGTTGTAGAGTTTCTGTACGTGTTTCGGCCATGAATCAGGTACACCGTCAAAGGCCCTCTGGTAATGTATATACGCGAAGTAGAACACGGTTTTGATGTATTTTGAACCTTAGAAGGAGCCAAAAACAATAAGACCCATTAGTGAATGGCAAATAGAAAGGTAAGCAAAGATACATGTGGTGAGAGGAAAACTAGTTCGATATTTCTGATGGTGACAAAACCCACCACTTGAAGTCGTATACATCTAATAGAAATGATAGGAAGAAAGTGTGTGTTGAAGCGGACGCTGAATGTTGGATATCACACTCTGGTTCATTGTGTGAAACCATGCATGTGTGGGTGTAACAGGCTCCCGCAGACAGACCGCCAATATTGCATCGTGCTCCTGGAGTAAAGCAATGGAAACCACTAATGCAACAACGAGTACATGCATAGCATTGTACGCCCTTTTATATTTATCAAATATCACTACCTCGGAGTTTTAAATCGATACATTAGATAGTTTTGACTTATTTATGTATTTATTTATTTAGTTAGTTAGTAGTTTATTTATTTGTTTAGTTAGTTAGCTAGTTAGTTAGTTGTTCGTTTGTTAGTTGTTTATTTATTTATTTAGTTAGTTATGTATTTATTTTTATTTATTTATTTATTTATTAATTTATTCAGTTAGTTAGTTATCTACTTATATATTTTGATGTATTCAGTTAGTTAGAAAGTTTGTTATATAGTAGTTTATTTATTTATTTACAGTAGCTACTTAGTTAGTTATTTCGTTATTTGTTAGTTAGTTGGTTAGTTAGTTTGTTAGTTAGTTAGTTTGATGGTTAGTTGGTTAGTTAGTCATTTAGTTAGTTAGTTAGTTGGTTAGTTATTTTTATGTATTTATTTATTTATTTAATTATTCAGTTAGTTATTTATTAGCCTCCGTGGCTTAGGCGGCAGCACGCCGGCCTCTCACCTCTGGGTCCGTGGTTCAAATCCCGGTCACTCCATGTGAGATCTGTGCTAGACAAAACGGAGGCAGACAGGTTTTTCTCCGGGTACTCCCGTTTTTCCTGTCAAAATTTCATTCCAGCAGCACTCTCCACTATCATTTCATTTCATCTGTCATTCATTTAATCAATGCCCCAGAGGAGTGCGTCAGGCCTCGGCAGCCGGCACAGTTCATATCCTCGCCGCTAGATGGGGGCTCCATTCATTCCATTCCCTGACCCGGTCGGAGACTGGAAGCAGGCTGTGGATTTTCAATTTCATTCAGTTAGTTATTTGTCTATTATATTCGTTAGTTACTTAGATAGTTAGTTGTTTATTTATTTACTAATTAGCCTACTTTCGATTTTTGCAAAAAAAATGAAAGTAGACTTATGAGGGCCAAAAATTGTGTGTCTGTCTGTGTCTGAGTCTGTGTGTGTGTGTGTGTGTGTGTGTATGTGTGTACTCTGAATGTCTGTCCTCCCCCCCCCCCCCTATCAATTCGAACACGGTGAAACCGAATTGAACGAAATTTGGTACTGAGGTAGCACTAGCAAAGGACACCTCAGTGTCATGTTTTATATCGCCGCCATCTTCACGGAAACGTAATGGCGGCCACCCAAATGTTCAAAGCTTAAATCAAATTACGACTAACCTAATCATCCGATCTCTATCAAATTTTGCAACATTATACCTTTATGTATGAAGGATCTTTTCACCAAACTTCAAGGTCATCAGCCCAATAATTTGTGGATGGCGGCCATGCATGTGTGCAAATCGATTCCCTCTATCAATTCAAAAACGGTGAAACCGAATTGAACGAAATTTGGTACAGAGGTAGCGCTAGCAAAGGGCACCTCAGTGTCATGTTTTATATTGCCGCCATCTTGACACAAACGTAATGGCAGCCACCCAAATGTTCAAAGCTTAAATCAAATTACGACTTACCTAATCATCCGATCTCTACTAAATTTTGCAACAATATACCTTAATGTGGGAAACGTCTTTTGTCCAAACTAGAAGGTCATCCGCCTAATAGTTACAGGATGGTGGATGTATGAATCATGCAAGTATTATAGCCCGATTCAACAAGGCCTGATCTCAACAATTCAACTTATCGTATATATGGAGGTTTACACTGTCCTCACGGAGGTGACCGGTAGGATATTAGCCTATTATAATATAATATGTGACCGTAGAAGTGACTTAACAGGTCTGATTGACCATGCCATATGGTTGTGGGTCGTACACAAAATGGCCGCTTTGTGCTCGTAAATCCATTTATATTCGTATCTGCGTAAGGTTATATCCTTTTAGGAATGTACTGAACAAAATAATTCATATTTAGTATCAAATGGTTTATAGAAGCGCCAAAAAACGCTAATGAAATCGTTGATTACAACACAAAATATGATACATTCGTACTAAAGAAGTTATTTACATTTCCATATTATGCTGCATTCGTGGCGTAGTGGTAGCGATCTAGCATCGTAGTGAAGGGTTCCGTGTTTCGAATCCCCGTGGTTTCGTTTATTTTTACTTCGTTTTTTTTTGTATTAATTGGTTCATAACTGCTCACACGTGATAATGTTAAGCATATATTGTGTGTATTTGCAATCGAAAAGATTATATAATATGATGTACTCATAAAACCACACATTTCAACACTCGACTAGAGCTATTTAAATTCTTTGTCCTTGATCCGCGGTTTGAGTCTATCGTTGTTATTTTTGTTGTTGATTCTTTAGGCGTTTTTCGGCATCATGGTCTTGTATCCCGGTGTACTTGGGTGTGTGTAGAAGCTGTCTGATAACCTGTGTCACTGTGAGGTCTGTAGGCTTACTAGTGTGTGTACTTTTATACGAGGCAGGATTTGGGTAAGAAGCTGTTGTTGCTGCTGTTTCATTTGAGATTCATGGACATCATGGTAATTTAGTCCCGTGTACTTGGGTTAGTGTTGAATTTTGTCTCATAACCCATGTTATTGTGATGGCTGTATTAGTGTGTGTATATATCATTCAGGTGAGGATTCAATCAATCAACGTATAATATCCGTATAGCACGTTGTATTTCAACAAGCTACTACAATCAACATTCAATTATACTCCTTGGAGAAGACAAAGAGTTATAACTAAACCCATGCATTTAGGAGAAAGTAGGCTATATGTTCTTTACTGAACATCTTGTTTATTTATTCACATAGTTGTCTATTTATATTTTTCTACTTATTTTGTTAGTTTATTTATTTACTTATTGATTTATTATATTTTAACTTAAACAACCGTCAACATATATTTCATTCTCTCACGTAGCCATACTATATTATCTATACTAATATAATAAAGCTGAAGAGTTTGTGTGTTTGAGTGTTTATGTGTTAAAACGTGCTAATCTCTGGAACTACCAGTCGGATTCGAAAATTTATTTTTGTATATGATAGCCTGATTCAAGAGGAATAGTTTAGGCTATGTTAAATTTCGGACAGACCACTCCATCCCCCGCATTTAGGCCTTTTTGCACAAGTCTACACCGTTTCACCGATCTAATAACTTGACGGACATATTGTCGCTAGGGGACAACGACTAACACTGTATCATGATAGTCAACGCCGCACCATTGATGGACAGGTTGTCACTAGGCAACAACGATTTACTCTGTAGCATGATAGTCCGGTAAAATTTGCTAAAGGACACATGGGAAAACTGACCGATTGACAATCAAGGATTGTATTGGACTGTAGTATTCTCTATGCTATCGTATGCACAGTTAATATTTCATTTGCGGGGCTTAGACATCGTGGTCATGTTGCCCCGTGTACATGGGTGTGTGTGTAGAATTTATGTGATAACCTGCGTTATTGTGATTGTTGCACTAGCATGTGTAAGTACGGTATAAAGCTCAATGTTGGTTTGTCAATTATTTATACAAATCAACACCGTTTCACCGATCTGAACCAACATTTGTATACTTACCCTTTGGAACCCTGCGAGTAACACTGTTTACATGAAATTTTGGACAGACCACTCCATTCCCTGCATTTAGGCCCTTTGGCACAAATCTACACCGTTTCACCGATCTGAACCAAAATGAGTATTTTTACCCTTTGGAAAACTGCGAGTAACACTGTCAACGTGAAATTTCGGACAAATCACTCCATTCCCTGCATTTAGGCCCTTTGGCACAAGTCTACATCGTTTCACCGATCTTAATCACACTTAATGTACTTACTCTTCGAAACCCTGCGGGTAACACTATCCACTTGATATTTTGAACAACTCTCTCCATTCCCTACATTTAGAACAACAGACAAAATGAACTTGAAAACTACGTTTTAAGGTCCTAGAACCATTCATGTCCGTATAGTGTAACTGTAAGAATATTTTAATAAGTCAATTGTTGGTTGGCAATGCGAGCTGCATCACGTCGCCCCTACCAGAATTGCGAAAATAGTTACAACTTGCGCTGCTTATAAATTGGAGTCACTGGGAGTAATTATTGCAAGACGATTTCTTAGGCCCCTTAAAACAGTTATCATCATGAAAATATTATGCCTCTATATAAGTGCGATGGTGTTGGTGCAGTACATAGAGGTAATCATCTGCAATAAGCGTTGGTGCTTTCAAATTCACTTTCATTTATTCAGATCCTTATCCTTGAGAGGTATGTGGCGATAAATGACACTATTGCTACTTCAGGAGCTCGGGACAGCCGAAGTTTTCCAAAGTGCTCTGATTATGTTCTTATGGCACTATGTGACAAAAGACGACACTATTGATCTCTACTTTTCTAACATCCAATGAGATATAGGCCATAGGCAGTGTCTTTTATGGCACATACTCCTATTTCTAATTATATTTTTCAATTCGTTTATAAATGACATGTGTCAGTACTGTAGTTAGTAAATAGCCATTTCCCTGTTCATTAGTGTCATTATCATTACGGGAAAATGACCTGAATGTTACGTCCATTATACTGTACTACTTATCACCCCCACCACCACCACCACCACCACAAAAAGTTATATTTTTAAAATATTTTTTCTGTTAATTTAATTATTATATGCCAGTTCTGTAGTAGTATTCATTATCATTCATAAAACAAACAAATCCACCCCGCGAAGCCGGGCACTATTGCTAGTTTATTATATCCATAAACACCCGTCGATATCTATCCAATGTTAAGTAACATTCTGTACGCACACTGTATATTAACGACAGCTTAGTTTTTGTGAGGTATGCTCTCATTGTACGGCCACCTCTGGTCAGTTTTATTTTTAACCAACAGTCAATTCTTTAGTTAGTTAGTTAGTTAGTTAGTTAGTTAGTGTTGATTTAAGGAGTGGAACTACGAGGTAATCTGACCCTTCAGTCAATTCATGATGGCACCTATGGCAGACTAGATAAATCAGCGCAACATTTTAGCTTGATATGTTGAGTAATTACAGACTGTAAGCATTAAAGCCCCTAAGATGCCGGAACAGAACACTGCACAGAAAACTAGTAACTAAACCAGAGGTGTCCATACAACACGCCAAGAGCTCTGATACGGACGGCTTTGCAGCGATAGTGGGGGAAGGCTATATGCCTGCCTCTCTTGCTCTTTTTCCCGTCTCACACTCTCCCATACTGCTTTCGCTGTATTGTGGTTGATCAGTTGAACGTCAAACGGTATTCATTATCTTGTAAATATAAAAACAAATTGAAACAAATCGAAAGCAATGGAAGAAAACTATAATGTGACCGAAATTACAATGTCTTAAATGAGTTTCATGATACCTTATCAGTATTTCTGACTGTTTTAATGCTAATTACGTAATCTGCAAGTATCGGTACGCAAATAACCCATTGGATGAACAGTTTGTTTACATTCTCGTCCGGTGAGCTAGTGATCCCAACTTGACTCGGGCAGACGCGTCGAAGAGCAGTCGCAGCGCCGGTAGGCAGACCAGCCAAGAGAGTCAGGAGCCAGACTTCTGGCGTGCGGCGTAGCATAGCTAGTCTTTGCAAAGTCTGGACACCAATGAAACAAAGAATTGATATTGCAACTTTTCTGTGTTGACCGACTGAAAAGTTGCAATATCAATTGCCAATATGGCATTACTGAAAAATAGCTTCAAAGCTCACTATATTGTAACTAAACGGAAATATTTCGAATGAAAGTTGCCACAACTCCTGTACGCACGACCAATATCCTAAAATGAAGTAGGAATGGGAGTGAGTACTCTTTAACCCTTTATAGGGCAAAATGTTATTGAAGATACTTTATTTGCAATTATTTTAATTTCATTTTAATTATTTTGACCTAATTGTAATTATTAGATTAATTTTAATTTTCATTAATACTGAAATGTTCATATTTATTTTGATGTTTTTAATGTCAAAATAATAATAATATAAAATTATTAAAACATTAATTTTTATGAGGTAACTTATTGTAAATTTTTTCAAGCATAATTATTTTTAATTCTATTGTTTGTATAATTGTATTCACTCTTTAATTTTAATTTAATTATTTAATATAAATAATCTTATCAAGCGCCTTAGGTCCAATTTTGTTTTCCAGAAATATTAATACTTCCCAAAAAAATCTTTAATATTTGGCTGAATGATTCCACCATCTATATCTCTGACAATAAAAATTGTCCTTATAGTTGGTGGTAAATATAAAGATCACTGGCCTATGTTCACCCTCTTTCGTAAATACTGTGTATGTCTACCCCTTATTATTCCCGTTTTCCAACGGGGTCGGGGATGAGATGCGATGGAAGTCTTTGTGGCGATGGTTTTTACGGCCGGATGCCCTTCCTGACACCAACCTCATGAGAGGAGTTAATGAGAGATGAAATGAATGATGGTGAATGAAACTGGGCAAGGATGTGGAAGGAAGCGGCCGTGGCCTGTCAGAAGGTACCGTCCCAGCATTTGCCTGGTGTTGAAAATGGGAAACCACGGAAAATCATTTCAAGGACGGCCGACGGTGGGGCTCGAACCCACGCGTCTACCGAGTCAGCAGAGAACTTGGCCCCATGACCTAATGCTGCCCTTTAGCCAGCGTTGCCACTACTGTCGGTTCTTTCGTAAATACTGTATTACTAGGTATTGCTGCAAGAATTTTTTTTTTAACTGGTATGTGTACAGTAAACTTGTAAGCAATATTCTGCGATTGCATTACTCTCAAAATCGTTCCGGCCAATTTCCAGCTATGCCAAGTTTAAAGTAGGAATTTCTTCGTATCATATTTCATGAGGGGCTTTTGAGGAAAAAGAAGAAATTAAACAGTAGTCATTATTAATTTTCTCAATTTTAACCACATTTGACCATAACTACATTCATACGTACAGCACTTATGCAGCATATTGTTTTTTTTTAAGGATATTCTTAGTTTCAATTTCCAAAATTGTTTCTATGTAAAATATTTGCCTGGGTTTTATTCTCAACAAAGAAACAATATGGTTTAGATAAATCTGCACCCCATGCTATCTTATTTTGCCAGTAATTATGAGTTAAATGTTCACATGCGAATATTTTGAGGATTTAATATAAGAGTTTTTAATGTTTGTATCATAATTTCACCTTAGATCTATTTTTGCTTAAACCTACATGTTGATTATGTAACTCAAGATTTGGATGATTTTTTTATCGAACTTGTATCTTATTGTTCTAAATATCGTTCAGTGGTTTGAACCTTTAAATTTATGTACAGATAGTTGGATCACTTGGTAAAAACGTCTCTATCGTGTTTCAGTTCATAAAAGGAGAGGCCCATGTCTTACAGAGATAGATGGAATGTTAAATGGGCCCCCCGTGGACAGACGATGCCATGGTTATAACTGGTCCTTTCTTGATCTCCTTTCCATACCTGGGGTGACATAGTCCAAACATTTCGTAAACGCTTGATTCTAGGACCTTAAAACATGGTTTTCTCTCACATCTCTCACAAAATCTGTCACAAGACCCCTGATAGATACGCCACATCTCTCACATCATACAACTCTCACAAGAACCCTGATAGACACACCACATCTCTCATGTTATGCCTGATAGATATACCACATCTCTCACATTACCTCTGATAGACAAGCCACATCTCTCACGTTACGCCTGCTAGATGTACCACATCTCTCACGTTACACCTCATAGATATACCACATCTCTCTCATTACCTCTGACAGACGAGCAACATCTCTCACGTTACGCCTGCTAGATATATCACATCTCTCACATTACCTCTGATAGACAAGCCACATCTCTCACGTTATGCCTGCTAGATATACCACATATCTCACATTACCTCTGATAGACAAGCCACATCTCTCATATTACCTCTGATAGACAAGCCACATCTCTCACATTACCTCTGATAGACAAGCCACATCTCTCACATTACCTCTGATAGACAAGCCACATCTCTCAGGTTACACCTCATAGATATACCACATCTCTCACATTACCTCTGATAGACAAGCCACATCTCTCACGTTACGCCTGCTAGATATACCACATCTCTCACATTACCTCTGATAGACAAACCACATCTCTCACGTTACGCCTGCTAGATATACCACATCTCTCACGTTACACCTCATAGATATACCACATCTCTCACGTTACACCTCATAGATATACCACATCTCTCACATTGCCTCTGATAGACAAGCCACATCTCTTACGTTACGCCTGCCAGATATACCACATCTCTCACATTACGCCTGTTAGATATACCACATCTCTCACGTTACATCTCATAGATATACCACATCTCTCACATTACCTCTGATAGACAAGCCACATCTCTTACGTTACGCCTGCCAGATATACCACATCTCTCACATTACCTCTGATAGACAAGCCGCATCTCTCACGTTACGCCTGCCAGATATACCACATCTCTCACATTACCTCTGATAAACAAGCCACATCATTCACATTACATCTGATAGACAAGCCACATCTCTCAGGTTACGCCTGCTAGATATACCACGTCTCTCACATTACCTCTGAGAGACAAGCCACATCTCTCACGTTACGCTTGCCAGATATACCACATCTCTCACATTACCTCTGATAGACAAGCCACATCTCTCACGTTACGCCTGCCAGATATACCACATCTCTCACATTACCTCTGATAGACAAGCCACATCTCTCACATTACATCTGATAGACAAGCCACATCTCTCAGGTTACGCCTGCTAGATATACCACATCTCTCACATTACCTCTGATAGACAAGCCACATCTCTCACGTTACGCCTGCCAGATATACCACATCTCTCACATTACCTCTGATAGACAAGCCACATCTCTCACATTACATCTGATAGACAAGCCACATCTCTTACGTTACGCCTGATAGATATACCACATCTCTCACATTACCTCTGATAGACAAGCCACATCTCTCACGTTACACCTGTCCGATATACCACATCTCTGACATTACCTCTGATAGACAAGCCACATCTCTCACGTTACGCCTGCTAGATATACCACATCTCTCACGTTACACCTGCTAGATATACCACATCTCTCACGTTACACCTCATAGTTATACCACATCTCTCACATTACCTCCGATAGACAAGCCACATCTCTCAAGTTACGCCTGATAGACAAGCCACATCTCTCACGTTACACCTCATAGATATACCACATCTCTCACATTACCTCTGATAGACAAGCCACATCTCTCACGTTACGCCTGCCAGATATACCACATCTCTGACATTACATCTGATAGATAAGCCACATCTCTCACGTTACGCCTGCTAGATATACCACATCTCTCACGTTACGCCTGCTAGATATACCACATCTCTCACGTTACACCTCATAGATATACCACATCTCTCACGTTACGCCTGCTAGATATACCACATCTCTCATGTTACACCTCATAGATATACCACATCTCTCACATTACCTCCGATAGACAAGCCACATCTCTCAAGTTACGCCTGATAGATATACCACATCTCTTATATTACACCTGGGCATAATAAACAATCACTGTAGATTTTTCAGGTGGAATCACATGTTTTCCGCCATATTTTATTCCACATATTTTCGTGATGACCCACTGAACGCTACATTATTATAATACTTTTTAATTCATTTCTTTAAAACTCTGAAAAATCACGAGCCGCCAAAAGATGCCAGTTGAATCTTTAAATAATATTGTTACGTCTTATAAATACGTATTCTAGAAGAGAGGTGTTTTTAGCCTATTTTCAATTTTGAAAAAATAGGCTTATGAGATCACCTTTTGTCCGTGTGTGTGTGCGTGTGCGTGTGTGTGTGTGTGTGTGTGTGAGGTGTGTGTGTGTGTCCCCTAATAAAATCTAAACGGCTGGAGCGATTTCAATGAAACTCGGTAAGTTCATAGTGCTATTCCCGGCGACCTCAACCGTGCCCTTCAAATTTTGTTACGTCTCACCAATCCAACATGGCGGCTGTGCGAAATATTTCACTAGCATTCAATATCTCCGAAACTATTACCGATATCGCCCTGAAATTGTGTACTGTGATAAAGGGCACTACTAGAAGTTCACCTATGAGACTTTCAAAAACCTGGTGACTACAAAACCAACATGGCGGCCGAGCGAAGTTGAGACTTTTCTCGCGATTTAACTATCCAAACGTAAGGAAACTTAATACAGCAATTGTTTATACACATTGTAATGCATTGAAGTCTAATTTAGTTCAATTGTTTACATAACCTCAAAATGGCGGCTGTGCGAAATATTTCACTGACATTCTATATCTCCGAAATTATTACAGATATCACCCTGCAATTTTGTGCGGTGATAAAGGGTACCGATACAAGTTTACCTATGTATATTTCATAAACCTGTAAAGTACAAAACGAACATGGCGACCAAGCGAATTTGAAATATTTTAATAGACTTTTCTCGTGATTTATCTCTCTGAGCGCCGTGAAATGTGGTACAGTAAATGATTTTGCAATTTGTAATGCACTGCCATCTAACTTAATTCAATTGTTTACATAACCTCAAGATGGCGGCTGTGCGAAATTTTAAAATTAAGTTTTTATTTCTTGTGTTGTAATCATGCGATCGAAGTGAAAGTTTGAATAATGAACCTAGGCAATAATTGTCCTTGAATGGTACATAACTCTATGGCCTATACATATAACAATCCTAAATGGCGAGCTTCCGAAATATTTTGACGGTTCTCAATATCTATGAATCTTTTACAGCACCCAAACTGAGTTTTTTTTAATGTTCATAGAGACTATGAACATATGTTCACCTATAGGACTTTCAGTAACCTGTTGGGCACAAATCCAGCATGGCTGCGACGCGAAGTATTAATATTTAAATGGACGTTTCTCGCGTATTAACTATCCGAGTGCCGTGAAACGTTGCACGTTAAATGCTTATACAAATGTTGATCCACTGGCATCTAATTTATTTCAATTGTTTGCATAATCACAAGATGGCTGCTGTGCATAATTTTAAAATCTCGTTTTTACTTCTTGTGTTCTAATCATGCGATTGAAGTTTGAATACCACATGTACACAATAATCTTAATGTAATAGTACAAAAATAAAAATCCAACCTGGCGACCATCTGAAATATTTAGACGGTTCTCAATATCTACGAATCTGTTACAGCAATTAAACTAAAATTTTGTTTGTTGATAGAGGCAATTAACATGAGCAGGATATATGAAAATAGGCTGTATAGTTCTTCACGGAACTACTTGTTTTCTCTTTCTCAACAAGAGAAAGGAAACAAAATTGATTTCCGATCTGCGCTTTACTTTCCATTAGGAGGTTTATTGCCGGGAGACAGCGGTAGAAAGCAATGAAGCGGAGTGCCGTAAATAAATGTGATAACAACACTGAAACCTGACAGCAAGAGCCTCTTGTTTCCTTAAATATTGAAACATATCTCACAACGCCGTTCATCCGTGAACGTTTGCCGTGACGTATCAGGTCTAGAGCCAGTAGAGTTTCCTCCAACCCTTCACCTGTAGAGATTCGGGTTCGAGTGCTGGGGACAAGCATTCACTTGAAGGGAAGCTATTCTCTTACCAGTTGTTCTCAACCTGGTGCTCGCGAGCGCAAGCTCCGCTGAGATCCATTCTTTAATTTAAGTTATGTTGTACGAACCGGATTAATAGTGTTTTCATTACGAGTTTCGATCGACAGTCAGAAATTTTATCATTTTGTCGGTTGGTTTGTTGGTTCCTCAGTTTAGGGGCTGCGAGAACGCGGTCATGTAGCCCCGTGTACTTTGGGTGTGTGTAGAATCTGTCTGATAACCGGTGTTAATTGTGATGGCTGTATTAGTGTGTGTTATCCGTTTTTAATTCAAGTAATGACTGCAGACATTCGGTTTTCAAGTAGTTCGAACTTCTGCTACCAAACGCCACCGAGAACGGCCAACTAGTTCTGAATTTGGTTACTAGATGTCATCGCAGTCGGCTCCTGGCGACGAACGTTGGAAGCTAAGAGCGTTAGTCAAATCTAACCTATAATTTAGCTTCACACAGGTGTAATTAGTGGAAGGTTCTTTATCATGCCATAAATCTATGACATGGGACCGCCGGCTTTACTTCCCCACCGAAGGAAGGCATAGCCTACTGAGGGAATTTTAACGCTCTTAAAAGAATCCGACGACTTCGGCCGGGTTTGAACCCGCGATCTTGGGCATAGAAGTTAAGCTTTCTACGAACTACGCCGTCGAAGCCGCTTTATCATTTTGTGAAATAGTATTTTTAGAGTAAAAATATTGGACATTCCAATTTTATGAGTAACACGAAAAATGTACCGATTAGATTCGACTGTCCACACGTAAATGTATCTTATCTGCAAGGGTCAAGCAAGCAGTTGCAGCATGCCTGGTGAGGGGTGAATCCCCAGCTACTTGAGCACTTCTGAGGAAGAGTGAGATAGGAAAAGAAGAGTGAGGGGCATATTTGTTGCATTATTATTATTATTATTATTATTATTATTATTTTATTATTATTATTATTATTATTATTATTATTTTATTATTGTTATTATTATTCCTTCTGCGATTCGGCCAACTAAGGACCGCGTCATTTCAACTGGTTTCTGCGTCGAGCTTAAATATTCGCCCAGTACTGTCGCATGAATTCTTGGTGTTGTTGCTTCCTTTCTATTTTATTCTTCTTTCTTAGTTTAGGCCAGCCATGGACCACGTCATTTCAACTGCTCCCGTCTTTGGGCCTTGATCTTAGCCCAGTGTTCACGCATTCGCTGCCTGTGAGACTCCTTTCTTTCTTCAGACCACTTCTTGCCGGTTTTTAATTTCGCTTTTTCTTGGAATTGGTGGTGTGCTCCAAGCTTTTCCCTCAAATGATCACGTTCCATAATGTCTGCGTGGGGTGATCCCTACTTCTCGTAAATCCTTGTCTTCCTCTCAAAACCAGGGGCCCTTGGTTTTTTTTTTTTAAGAAAATAGGTAAATATCCGACTGGCGATTCTCTCGGGTTTCATACGACTTAAGTGGCCATAGAAAGATATTCTTCCGTTCCGAATTACTTGAGATATCATTTCCATGTTATTATTATTATTATTATTATTATTATTATTATATTCGATTTTATGATGCACGGGTACTTCGTATTGCTTGAGGGTAGTGCTCAAGTCTCAAAATTGTTAACAACGCCTGCTGTTGAAACTGTTCTGAGAATCATGAATTTCTCACTGGCTAGAAACTACTGTGCGTGGCTGGGTAGCTTCAACTACTCTGAAGATCACAGGTTCAAATCCTGGCGTTGACAGTGACCATCCAGAGTGTGATTTCTCTCCTGGTATTTTCACACTCTCTCCAGGCAAATGTGAAGATCTACCTTATTTCAAAACCCTAGCTACTTGCCCCCATCCCTGTCCTCTATTAGACACACCATAATAGTCATCACAAACCGACAGCGGTAGCAGCTATGCTCGCTAACGTGTAGCGCTAGGCCATGGGGCCAACTCTCGGTGTACTCGGGAGACGTGGGTTTGAGCCCCACCATCGGCCGTCCTAGAAATGGCTTTCCGTGGTTTCCCATTTCCAAGTTCAGGTAAATGCTGGGACGGTACCTTCTCACAGGCCACAACATCTTCCTTCCACATCCTTGCCCAGTTTCATTCATCTTCATTCATTTCATCTATCATTAGATCCTGTCATGAGGTTGGCTCAGGAAGGGCATCCGGCCGTAAAAAAACATCCTCTTCCTAAACTTCCATCTCATCTCACCCCGACGCCGTTGGAAACAGGTATAATAAGGAGTAGACACACATTACAGTCATCACAAAAACACAGGTTTTCAGACGAGTTCAACACACACCCAAGTACACAGGGTTGATGATCAAAATGTCCCAAAACCCTAAACTGAATTAAAAACAACAATTCACCGCTTGAAAGGCCAGAACCTTAGGTCCTCCTCAAAAATTCCTTCCAAACGCGTGACCAATATTTGTGATCCACACAAAGGTCACTTATGCTATTTTAACGATGCGGACGAGGTCGCGGCAGACAGACAGGTAGGCGAGTGAGCTGAGCGCCTTATCTGCCGTCAGCACCTCGCGCTTGGCACCTTCCGTGGCCAAGACACAAATACCTCAAGAGTGAGATGTTGCTGCAAGTCACACCTTTTATTACAATGTGCAAGCAGCATGAGTCATTAGGGCTGAGGCTCGTAATTATTCCCTTGATAAAGGTCGGACGTTTGTCTTAACGAGTGAAAAATCCAAATGGAAGCCTGGAGGCGAGTTACTACAGTACCTGTGTTGTTGTCACCTGCCCCATGCGGTCCGATGATGGACAAAACTATCTCACGCTACTGCTGAAGTACAGTCATTGGCTAATATAATAGCGTTCTGTTCGTAACTATGTAACGTGTAATGTACAAGCCAGTCTCCTATTTTAGGCGATTGCCCTTGACCTTGAAGATAGCGGGTGAGCCTGTACACTGTCTCTCGCTCGACCTCTCGCTTCATAGTTGTCACCTCCGCACTGATGTAATGGAATTCCAGACTTGAGCACGGACACCACCGTCCAGAACAGTACAATCCACGTCGAAGTATTGTTAGACGCGGAAGTACACGTTACATAGTTACGAACAAAACGCCATTATATTAGCCAATGACTGCACTTCAGCAGTAGCGTAAGATAGCTTTGTCCATCATCTGACCGCATGGGGCAGCAGACAACAACACAGGTACTGTAGTAACTCGCCTCCAGGCTTCCATTAGGAATTTTAACTCGTCTAAATCAAACGTCGGGCCTGTAGTATCTTTGTGAGCCGTGTCTTCAGAGAAAAAAGAGGGAGTCTCCGTTATAAATTATATAAATGTAGTAGTCAGCTAGTGAAATCTGTCATTTCATGAAAGTTTTAGGCACTCCATGAAAAGCTGGCATATGATGTAAAAAGGGATAATTGCACTATCTGACGCGTTTCTTCATGAAGTGACGGACCGATTTAGGCAGATGGTGTAAGAAATGATTTTAAATTATCAGCCGAGGCACTTCGTGAAGATCCGGTGTTTGTTGATTCGACTCTTTATGAAATGGCTGGCGCAATGGAGTACATGTAATACATTTACTTTTCGCCTTCATACATGAACTATTCCAAAAAGTAAATTAATGCTTCTTTATTGAAATGAAAATCCACAGCCTGCTTCCAGTCTCCGACCGGGTCAGGAATGGAATGAATGAAGCCCCTATCTAGCGGCGAGGATATGAACTGTGCTGGCTGCCGAGGCCTGACGCACTCCTCTGGGGCAATGATTAAATGAATGACAGATGAAATGAAATGATAGTGGAGAGTGTTGCTGGAATGAAAATGCTTCTTTATTATGGTTTAAAAATGCATTTACAACAATAACACAACAGGACTACGAGTATATTAAAATGTACAGGCTAACAAAAAAATGAAATCGTTATTTGGCAAAAAAAATACTCCTCAAGAAACAAGAGCCTTTGAACGTCCACGATGACTTCCATACCGCATATTTTAGGGGAATTGCTATAAAGCGCGAAATGCTCTTAATGGCTTGTACTCTTGTATTTTCACTTTTCACGACCTGTAAACCAGTTTTAATGTGTTTTGTGGATGAGACAAAATGCGAAACCTATACCAAAATGCTACATAAATGCGAAATTCACGATTTATTTAAATAGAATGTTGTTTTTTTTTTTCTTCCTTTTCTTACGGGAACTTGAAGAGAGGAGTTTGTACACCCTTGCAATGTTTATGACGACTTAACCACCGGTCTGGAATGCAGAAATGAATCCCTCCTGCAACTCGTCACCCGCCTTCGCTTGCATTCCCTTCACGTAGGTCTAGCATGAAGTGCTTAAGATGAGACTGAAAATGTTTATAAGAAGAGCTCTCGAGGTTTCATTCAACAATGTTAACCATTCATAAACTTGTGGTGGATATTGAGTTGACTGTGTATTTTCTCTGTATTAATCCGGTTTTGCATCAGTATATAGTAAATTTCATATATTTTTCTGAATCTCTCTATATATATATATAACTCAATGTTGGTTTGTCTGTTTGTCTGTTATTTATACAAATCTACACCGTTTCACCGATCTGAACCAAAATATGTATACTTACCCTTTGGAACCCAGCGGGTAACACTATCTACTTTAAATTTCGGACAGACCACTCCATTCCCTGCATTTAGGCCCTTTTGCACAAATCTACACCGTTTCACCGTTCTAATAACTTGACGGACATATTGTCGCTAGGCGACAACGACTAGTACTATAACATGATAGTCAACGCCGCACCATTGATGGACAGGTTGCCACTAGGCAACAACGATTTACTCTGCATCATGATAATCCGGTAAAATTTGCTAAAGGACACATGAGAAAACTGACCGATTGACATCTCCTTGCTATCGTATGCACAGTTAATCAGCATATTAGCAAAATGTAATGTAATGCTATCCTGTCAGAGAAACATAGTGGCAAACATTCCTACATTCTCCTATCACTATTTTGCAGTTTTCATGTGTAGACAGTTGTTAGGTCTATTTCATTTGCGGGGCTTAGACGTCTTAGTCATGTAGCCCCGTGTACATGGGTGTGTGTGTAGAATGTTTGTGATAACCTGCGTTATTGTGATTGTTGTACTAGCATGTATAAATTGGAGATAGGATATGGTATTTGAAGCCATTTTTCAGTGTTGCTCAAGGATTTATGGGACTGTAGCATTCTCTATCCCATCATATCCACAGTTAATATTTCATTTGCGGGGCTTAGACATCGTGGTCATGTTGCCCGTATACATGGGTGTGTGTGTAGAATTTTTGTGATAACCTGCGTTATTGTGATTGTTGCACTAATATGTGTAAATCTATATTATATAAAACTCAATGTTGGTTTGTCTGTCTGTCTGTCTATTATTTATACAAATCTACACCGATTCACCAATCTGAACCAAAGTTTGTATACTTTCCCTTTGGAACCCAACGAAAACACTGTCTACTTTAAATTTCGAGCAGACCACTCCATTCCCTGCATTTAGGCCCTTTTGCACAAATCTACACCGTTCCACCGATCTGAACCAAAATTTGTATACTTACCATTTGTAACCCTGCGAGTAAGACTGTCTACATGAAATTTCGGACAGACCACTCCATTCCCTGCATTTAGGCCCTTTGGCACAAATCTACACCGTTTCACCTATCTCAACCAAATTTTGTGTACTTACCCTTTGGAACCCTGCTAGTAACACTGTCTACATGAAATTTCGGACAGACCACTCCATTCCCTATATTTAGGAACTTTGGCACAAAAATCTTAACAGTTTCACCGATCTGAACCAAAATTTGTATACTTGCCCTTTGGAACTCTGCGAGTAACACTGTCTACATGAAATTTCGGACAGGCCACTCCATTCCCTGCATTTAGGCCCTTTGGCACAAATCTACACCGTTTCACCGATCTGAACCAAACTTTATGTATTTACCCTTTGGAACCCGACGAGTAACAATGTCTACTTGAAATGTCGTACAGGCCACTCCATTTCCTGCATTTAGGCCATTTGTCACAAATCTAAACCGTTTCACCTAATTACAACGAATTTTACATACCGTTTGAAACCCTGCTGGTAACCATGTCCATTTGATATTTTGGACAACCCTCTCCATTCTCTATATTTAGAACAACAGACAAAAGGAACTTGAGAAACACGTTTTAAGGCCCTAGAACCATTCATGTACGTAGTAGTGTAACTGTAAGAATATTTTTTTAAGTCTATTGTTGACTGACAAAGCGGGTTGCATCACGCTGCCCCTACCCGTGTTCTGGTGCAGAATTGCGAAAATAGTGTTGCATCTTGCGCTGCTTATAAATTGCAGCCATGGGGAGTAATTAGTACCGAAAAAAATCTTAGGCCCCTGAAAAAAGTATTATCATGAATATAGTATGCATCTGTATAAGTGCGATGGTGTTGGTGCAGTACATAGAGGTGTAGATCAGCTGCAATAAGCGTTGGTGCTTTCAAATTTACTTTCATTTATTCCGATCCTTATCCTTCAGCGCTATGCGACAACAGACGACACTATTGGTCTCTACTTTTCTAACAGCCAGTCAGATATAGGCCCTAGCAGGTGTCTTTTATTTCACTTACTCCTCTTTCTAATGATATTTTTCAATTCGTTTGTAAATTACATTGTGTCGGTACTGTAGTTAGTAAATAGCCGTTTCCCTATTCATTATTATCATTATCGTTACGGGACAATGACGTGAATATATGTCCATTATACCGTACTACGTATCACCCCCACTACCACCACAAAAAGTTATATTTTTACATTAGGTTTTTACTGTTAGTTTATGTACAATGTGCCAGTTCAGTATTAGTATTCATTTTCATCCATAAAACATATAAATCCACCGGGCGGAGCCGGGCACTACTGCTAGTTTAATATAAATACAAAAATTACTTTATGCATTTTTATCTCACTATTACCATTTTACAAATGTAGTTTTAATTTCACATTAGCATATCAATAGACATTACTCGTTTGTCACATTGAACCCAAATTATGGTGTTTTTTTTAATGCTATAAAATGCCAAATTGCAAATGTATAAGAGCTACAAAATTCTAAGTGTTCAAATCAAATTGATAAAAGTCACCACCCCTACGTAGTCTATATTGGAAAGTGCACTTATCTCACGAGAACTTCGCTATCACTACTTCTCGAGGTGATGGGCAGGACTTCCCGTCAGATAATGTACAAAAAGAATTACACTATGTGACGGCGAAATTGAGTCATTTCATAAAACCACGGGTCAGATAGTGCAACTTTCCCTTTTTACATCATACTGTATGCTGGCTTTTCATAAACTGCCTAGGATTTTCATGAAATGACGGATTTCATTATCTGACTACGACATTAATGCAACATCAAAAACGACTATTAATCATATTCCGAAGAGTGGCCAAGTAAACTGCCTGGTGTCGTCAGGGAGATTTTCATTCCCCCAGCTCGGCTTCACCCACAGACTCTCCAAGGGATCATTCCTCTACCGTCACAAGGACAGTACCGGGTGAGTTAGCCGTGGTTGTTACGGCGTGGCTGCAGGAAGTCGCTCACATCCGGGAGGCGAGGAGGTTCGAATCCCCCCGCCGGCAACCTTGAAGATGGTTTACTGTGGTTTCCCATCTTCCTTCCAGGCAAATGCCGGGGTTGGTCCCTAACTATAGGCCACTGCCGCTACCTTCCAATTCCTCGTCCTTACATTCTCACTTTCCTCCCCAGACAACACTCCACATACGACGGTACTTGTAGATCTCCACATGGGTGTCCGCTTAGAAGCAGCTACTATCTCTGGCGAGCCGAACATGCCCTCGGACACTCCCGACACTAACAGCCATACGCTAAAAAATAACAAAAAAGAACAAAAAACAAGTACAGTATCGTGGAGCTGGACAGATACAACTGGGGATGGTGACAGGCCGTTAACTTGGTCCCATGGTCGCCAACCTACGTCCCACTGTTGGTGAGCCGCTGGGGATGATGACAAAAATGAAGACTTTCCGGTATTGTTATGGATCAGGGTTTCCCAAACTCTTTTTAACCATCGCCCGCTTTCGAGATTTATACATTTTTTTCGCCCACCTCATTTCAAAAAAACGGACAAATCTTAAAATTACTAACACATACAGTACATTCAAATACCTACATATAAGTTGAGAAATGAGGATTTTTACGGATATTTTTCTCTTAATAGGCACATCATGTTTATTTAGGTATAGCCTAATTATGTACATTAAACATTTGCAAGTAATAGGTCTAGAAAAGGAATAACAATCAGTTTAAAGATTCCAACGGAAAATTAGCTCACAATAATAAAGATAATTGTCAGATTCTAGCAAGTTATTTTGAAAACCTCCTCAACAATGGATAGCGCGCGAGCAGTTTAAACAAATGAGTGTTGGCGATGCGTTCATATACAATTCATCCGATTGCGACCAAATGTTGTGTGGTTGTTGTGCACACTCTCGGGAACGTTATAGGCATAGTAAATCTAATTTACAATAGATAGCGCGCGAGTAGCTTCAACACAATGGCGTGCGATTCGTTTCAAAAATGTCCCACATGCGTTCAGATACCATTCATCCGATTGCGATGAAACTTTGATGAGTTGTTGTGTACAAGCCATGGAAGGTTTTGAGTTAGTAAATTCATTTTTTCCTTTAGCGCACGAGTAGATTCAACAAATGAGCGATGGCACGCGAATCGTTTCAACAAAGTCCCGTATGCGTTCATATACCATTCGTCCGATTGCGATGAAACTTTGGTGAGTTGTTAATCACGCCCCCACGAATATTTCTGAGATAGCAAATCCATTTTACACCTTGTTTGGAGGCAGTTAACTGAAAAAGAAAAAAATATTGTGTGAGCACTTCAACAAACAAAGTTACAACACCAACACTTTCTTTGATTGGTATTGCAATGCATGCCGGGTACGGCTAGTATTGTATACAGTTATATATAAAAACTGAATTATTTGCCCACCATTTTTTTCAAATCGCCCATCGAATTCACATTCTGTCAGTTTCGCCCACTGGCGTGCTAAAATCGCCCTCTACTGGGCGAATTCGTCCAGTTTGGGAATCTCTATTATAGATTTATTGAACACACTGTGTACACACTATGGGTAAAACAGACTCTTATCGTTTGCATAGAAGTTAATGGGTTTTGTCCTCTCATTGCAGACTATTAAGTGACACTGCGGGCAGTGAAGACCACATGGCGTACAGGTACACTGGATCGAAGCGTGGTGGTATCCTCTTTGGTTACATACTCCATGGAGGAGGCCGTGTGCTACGATCCTTGTGAAGACGTACCGTAATTCGAAGTTAGGTACTTTCAATTCCTCCGTGCTCATTGCTGGAGTTTCGTAGAATTACTGCTGCCTTTTGCTCTCGTTCTTCGCTTTTAGGTATGAGGTCTTGTGATATATGGGCAGTAGAAAGTATTTAAATGAAAGGTAGAGCATTGAAATAACTAGCCCATCAGTTCAATGGTCTGAGTAACAGTGTAAGTGGCAGAGGTCGTGGGTTCATACTGTAGACCCACACGGATCATAATATTTCTATTCTCTACCGTGCATTAAATGGCTAGTGCTATCTGCGCAATACACGACCTAACACATGAAATCATTTTATTTATCACCTATCCTCCACCCACAGACTCTGCAAGGGTTCATTCGTCTACCGCCAGTGTCTTCGAGCTGAGCACACTTTGTTAGCAGATACAACTGGGGATGGTGACAGGCCGCTAACTTGTGTCTAATTAAGGAAGGGTCAGGGAAGGGAGTGGGAAGCAAGTTGGACTTGTTGAAAGGAACTGTCCCGACATTTTGCCTGGAGGTGAAAATGGGAAACCACGGAAAATCATTTTCAGGACGGCCAAGGTGGGGTTCG
The DNA here is from genome assembly GCA_946902985.2 of Meconema thalassinum. Taxonomy (NCBI): domain Eukaryota; kingdom Metazoa; phylum Arthropoda; class Insecta; order Orthoptera; family Tettigoniidae; genus Meconema; species Meconema thalassinum. The sequence continues at coordinate 1,028,244,527 of OX336388.2, forward strand.
AACCCATGCTTTTCCGATACCAGCGAGGCATGAGATAGCGCGTTAGCGTTCTAGGCCACCGCGGCCAGTCGTTGTAATCAATGTGGTCTTGAAAATCCAGCTCTGGTATTTCGCTACACACAATACAAGGAATATTCGGAAAATCCCTTACTATCTCAACATACTAATATTTCAACTGAAAGAAAAAAGTTTGATACATCATAATCTTTTGAAGTAGCCGACACATGAAGTCAACAGGAAGCTCTCGCCGCTTGGATTAAAATAAACTACAGACGCATTCAAGAGTCTCCCTCCAACGTAAAACATTAGGCCTACATTGCGATTGATATCCATATGGCGATGGTGCCAGGAATAGACTATACCTGCCACGCTTCTCCAGGAACTGCTTGGTTAGAAATCAAAGCATACTTCATATTAATAGGGCAATATTAGTCGTGAAAATCATTTGCTCTTAAGGGACACCAGAATGTCCCATACTGCAAATGTTAATTTTCACCTTTAACTTGCATTTTTCTCAGAAACGATTTATATCAAGTAGTTCCGTGAAGAACTAAAAAGCCTATTTTCATATATCCTACTGATCTTACTTAGGGCACGAGAAATAAAAGCGAAATTTTTAAACATTGCACTGCCGCCATGTTTAAGTCCTCAAAATATTCCATTAAATTCGACATCAGTGTATTAAGGCTTGTATGAAGATATACCGTGCCAAGTGTCACCGCGCTCGGATGAAACGTCGTGAGAGAAATCCATTTAAATATTTAAACTTCGCGTCGCCGCCATATTGGATTTGTGCTCACCAGATTATTGAATGATCCACATGTGAACTTATGCCAATAGCCTCTATGAACATACAAAATCTCAGTTTGATTGCTGTGATAAATTCGTATATAATGACAACCGTCTAAATATTTCGGATGGTCGCCATGTTGGATTGTTATACAGTGTGGTCCACCAGCCCCTTATTTTTTTTTTTGGAGGAAGGCAACCCAACTAGCGCGTATATCATAGCCGTCCTAAAAACATTAGTACTTGCTCCCTTACGGCCTAGTACAGCTTTACGGTTGAGTTCATGCTCGCGAATATAGTCGAAATCATTGGCAGCAGTGTTATTTCAATGCCATCAACTATAACGAATGTGTAAATCGACACATCCGAACAACACTGCCTTACGAAGGACATGAAGTGTCTATGAGGACTACAAATAGACTCAATACGTGAGGGTATCACACCTCGGCTCACGGTAGCTAAGATGGTTAAATCGTGCTGATCTGCTGTAACGTTCGGCCATGCTGCAATGTAGGAGGTTCGATCCTAAAGCAAATAAGTTTTTTTTTCGCTTAATGCCGTTTACAGTACAATTTTTATTTGGTCCTGAAAAGGACCGTTTTTATTCGATGCTATGTATGCAGGTTAGACGATGACATAATGGTCTGTAGGAAGGAAAGGAAGAAAGCTTCTAGTTTAGCGTGACCGTTAATCTCGTGATCATAAGCCACGAGATCTCCATTTAATGTCAATTCGAACCACAGGACATGGCGTTGGTGAGAGACAAAGAGCTTGACCGCAGCGCCACCACACCCCCCTGTAGGAATAAAGCAAGGTAGGCTACTCTGCATATTCTGTGTTCGAAATGTTGACCACCTTGGTTGATGCAGATTTCAGCATCAGAGCTCAAGAAACAGTTGTTTGATAAATTAGATAAGGATATCATCGCACCTGCACTGAGTTCCAAGGCCTTGTAATTTAAATTTCACTGCCTGGCCTAGTGTCATAGTGGGGTGTCGAGGAGGCCATGGTCGAATACAAGGCATTCTCTGCGTCACATGCGCTCTGTTCAGAACATAAAACTGGCAAAATATCGACAGATATTTATGAATACTTATGTTCGAACAAAAAATAGTTATAATAACTATCGTCGAACATAAACAGTCGTATGCACTATTATGTTCGACCATGCCGAAATATAAATATGATATGCTAGAAAACTGCATCTTAAGGAGGCTCATTATAGTTCAAGTTTCATTACGACAGAGGTTCTCCAAAATCAGAGCTCAAGATTTTCATTACGATACAGCTGTTTGACCAATTAGGTAAGGATCGCATCACACATGCACTGACTTCCAAGGCCTCCTATTTTATATTTCACTGCCTGGAAAGTGCCATAGTGGCGTATTCGAGGAGGCCATGAAAGAGCACAAGCGTCCAATGCGCACTGTTCAGTAAACGAAACTCGACAGTTATTTATGAATATTTAATTTTCTGCTGAATAAACTCTCAGGTAGGATTATTTTTGTGCAAACAAAATAACGTGTGTTGGCATGCTTTTGGAATTCTCTCTTTCTTTCCCTTAGTCGTTTACCCTCCAGGTTGGTGGAACCCACGGACTCAGAGAGGGAACTCACCACTACCGCCTCTACGGGCAGTGTCCTAGAGCTGGGAACATCTAATCGGAGTGGATACAACTGGAGAGGTGTGATTGGCACCTCGCCCAGGCGGCCTCACCTGCAAAGCGAACAGGGGCCTCATGAGGGAAGGTAAGGAATGGTTAGGATGGACAGGCAAGGAAGAGGGAAGGAGGCGGCCGTGGCCATGAAGAAGGTATCATCCCGGCATTTGCCCGAAGACGAAGTGGGAAACCACGGAAAACCACTTCGAGGATGGCTGAGGTGGGAATCGAACCCCCCTCTACTCATTTGGAACACCCGAGGCTGAGTAGACCCCGTTCCAGTCCTCATAACACTTTTCAAATTTCGTGGCAGAGCCGGGAATCGAACCCAGGACCTCCGGGGCGGCAGCTAACCATGCTGACCGCTACGCTACGGAGGCGACATTGTGGAATTGATTATCAAATCTTTATCATCTACTCGAGGCCTACCTAAATCATCTAGGAAGTGGTTTCCCGTGGCATCCCACTTCTCACTTTCTATTCTTGTGGTGTATTCTGCACCACCTGCAGTGTAACCAACCGTGGCTGAAAGAGTAACGCGTTGAACTGCGGATTGAAAGATGCGGGGTTCGGTACTTAGTAGAGCGGGGAGATTTATAATTTGTTTTCGGTACGTTTTATCGTCTGTGTCGACACTTTTACCAATGTCTTACGACAGATATGATGATTCCATGAACGTTACGTAGTGTTTGAATTCGGTATTACACGAAACATCTTAATATGTACACGTCAAATAGAGTTTTCTTCTTCTTGCTAGAATTTAATGACAAAATATATTTTTTTAGTCGGTTTACCCTCCAGGGTTGGCTTTTCTCTCGGACTCACTGAGGGATCGCACCTTTACCGCGTCCAGGGCAGAGTCCTGGAGCTTGAAACATACGTTGGGGGATACAACTGGGGAGGTGGGACGAGCACCTCGACCAGGCGGCCTCACCTACAAAGCGAACAGGGGCCTTATGAGGGATAGGAAGATTGGGAGGTATAGACAAGGAGGAGGGAAGGAGGCGGCTGTGGCCTTACATTAGGTAGCATCCCGGCATTTGCCTGGAGACGAAGTGGGAAACCACGGAAAACCACTTCGAGGATGGCTGAAGGGGAAATCGAACCCTCTATGCTCATTTAGATCACCCGTGGCTGAGTAGTCCCCGAACAAAATAATACCACGGGAAATTTTATGGAATACGTATACTTCGATGCTAACACTGGTGATCAGAATCTTGTTTCATTAGAGGGGCTAGAACATCGCGGTCATTTAGCCCCGTGTACTTGGGTGTGTGTAGAATTCCTCTGATAACCTTTCTGTATAATGTATGTATTAGCAATTAAGGTGAGGATGAGGAAGGAGGCGGCCGGGGCCTTAAGTTATAATAATGTTATTGGTTTTATGTCCCTTTTAAATACTCCGGCTTTAAGAGACGCCGAGGTGCCGGAATTTTGCCCCAAAGGGGATCTTTAACGTGCCAGTAAATCTACTGGCACGGCTCCCTCGCATTTGTGCACCCTCAAATGCCAGCTGACTGCGCCGGGGGGCCTTAAGTTAGAAACCGTCCCGGCAATAGCCTGGAGCACAAGTGGGAAACCACAGAGAACCACTTCCAGGGTGGCTGAGGGGAGAATCGAACCCACCTCTTCTCAGATTTGCTTCACGAAGCTGAGTATATCCAATTTCAGCCCTCAGACCAGTATTGAATTTCTTGGCAGAACTGGGAATCGAACCTTGACCTCCGGAGCGACACGTCGACAAGTTATGTTAATATCCATGACAGTTTTTTAATTTTCTGCCATTACAGGTCACGTGGCAAAAGCTATCAATTCGGTCGTATTCTCTTTATAAATCGGCAAAATACAACCTACACTTCACAAAAATACATCGTAAGGTAATGAATGTGGCGATGTAGTTACATCCCTACTAAAGTGAAGCGTGGGCTTTCATTCAAAAAAATATGCCTACCACTGGATTCGATGCACTATTCTAACCATTCTCGCCCACCGTCTACGGACGTGCTTAAACCGAATGGGCCACCAATGCATGGAAGTCAATGGGCGCTGCACTTGCACTTGTTACTGTAGCCGTCCCACATCAAACGTTTAAGTCCATCTCAAAGTCTTCAATCACGGTTTATAGTGTTGATTTAACTTTCTACTATTACAGATCACGTGGCGTAAGCTATTAATTCGATCGTATTACGTGTATGTGTTGTTTTTTTTTTTTTTCAAGGAGCAATAAGTCATATGTTAGTAGAATGGGCCATAGTTTTTGGCGGGGAAAAGTTTAAGGTCGGTTTTTCTTTGCTAGACCCATGACCCAATTACATTGCTGTCACACAGTCAGAGAGCAGAGCAATATCGACCATCAGGAGAAATGCAGTGTTAGTTGGGTTTCATAAAACTAAATAATAAGGGGCGGGTGAACCACACTGTATAATTGGATACCTATCAGTAGAAAGGTGCTAAGTGCCATTTTTATGAACATTGAGTATTATACTAAAAAGTGTTTAGTCAGTTTATTTGTGAGTATTTATTTTTCTAATTTGAATAACATACAGATATAGTATTCCTTACTATCCAGTGGCAGATACAGGTTCATAATATGAAAACTGTGGAATTCTGGTTGAGTGAAATGTTAGAAGTTGTGAAAGGTGCAAAGTCCACTAGTCTTTACGAATGTGCTACGTGCTAATTAAACAAAGATAACGGCTTTCCGTCACGCAAACACGTGACATACAGTTGTCCATGCATGAAAGACGGAAACTCCAAGTTGATTCCACAAATTTCCAACGACTGACCTTGTGATTTGTTGATGGTCATTGCGAAGGCCACAAGCATGGGAAATTGCAACCGTTTAAAATCGAATGGCACGTCCAGTGGAAACATTTGGATGTGCGGAATCAAAACAACTTCTCCATCGATGACGTTGTTCATTTGCTTTTCCACAGCCAGTCGTGTTCCATTGCATAGTCGAAGTTGATTGATGTTACGCAACATGATGATGAGCCTACTTTCAATTGAAAATTGTGAGGTGGTAATCCAGGCAATTCCAGCGAATTCAAAAATTCTGTGAGATGGCTGACTACCTCATCCAGGTTGATAACTAAGTCAACCGATTTGAAGGAAAACAACTGTCCCGGAATGAAATTTTGAATGGACTTGTTGGGATCTTTATTTTTCTCTGCCAATATGGCTCGTTTGCTCAGCCAATTATGGTTTTTGAAGTTCTGCGCTACGTTCGGAAAAACACGCCGAATGAGCTCCTTCTTTGTTCGGTCAACTGACGTTCCAGGTTCATAGGAGCATCGCGTCGGCACAATCGGTCATGCCCACTGTGTCGTGCTCGCTGGCGTTGTGTTTGATATTCACGAACTCATTCCATTCTGAATCTATTCGCTGTTCGTTCATTTTCAGTCGCTCTCGAACGTAAGTCAGACATGCCCATACGACTATTTTCATTATCCGTCGCTCTTTGGTCATCAGTGTGGTTTGCACGTCAAGTAGCTCGCCGCGCATTTAACTGGCTTCGACGACCTCTGTCAGCTCTTCCTCTCCTTGGCATTGCAATGGACACTGTAAAACGACACGGAATTTGAGTAATGTAATGAACACTGTAAAACGACACGGAATTTGAGTAATGTAATGGACACTGTAAAACGACACGGAATTATTTTCATAGTAACTCAAATCTATCGAACTTACCTTGAGAAATTGACAATATTGACATCCTTTCCGTTAGTAGTACGTTCCCACATTAGATATGTTGGTCGAAACACATTAACGTGAAATGTAATTGACATTATACAGTATGATTCTGTTACGTTAAGTATTATTTTATTGCACGTATTGATCAAAGGGTATGGTATGGGATGTTATCTTTGCTCACAGAAGATTTTGAAGTGGATGCACTGTGTATCCATCTGTCCGTCAAGTTATTAGATTCAATATTGGCGTGGCTTTTTAATGTAAATTAATTTAAAAATACTGCCAATTTGATTTCGTTCAAACTACTTTCTAAACAGTCTACCATAATGACAACAAATTGCAAAATTTTCACTGAAATCGGAGCAGTAGTTTTCGAGATTTTGCGAGACTAATGCACGGCAAAGCCGCGTGTCCAACAGGAAACAACTATGCTATCCGTACACAGGTTCCCACCAGTACGAACTGCTAATAATTGAGTATTCTAAGTTCTTTAAACAATTCTGTCAACGATGCACATATTGGAGGGAAATGAGAACAAATGATTGGCACATTGCACCTTTCTTCTGAAAGAGCTGCAGGACTTACCACTAGTGCCATCTTGTGATGCTCTTGGATGGTCCTTCGAAACCACTGAGGAGTTAGCCCTTTTGATAAGTAATGCTACATCGCACATAGCACCATTTTAGCAAAAAAAACGCTTTTTAAAAAAATGGCACTTAGCACCTTTCTACTGATAGGTATCCAATTATGTAGACTATAGAGTTATGTACCATTAGATTAAGATTATTGCGTAGGTTCATTATTAGACCTTTCACTTCGATCACATAATTAGGACACAAGAAATAAAAACTTAACTTAAAAATTTCTCACAGTCACCATCTTGAGGTTATGTAAACAATTGAACTAAAATAGCTGTCAGTGCATTACAATGAAAATAAAAATTTGCTGTACCAAGTTGCACTGCGATCGGATGGTCAAATCGCGAGAAAAGTCTATATAAATGTTTCAACTTCGCTTGGCCACCATGTTTGCTTTGTACAGGTTTATGAAAGACACATAGATGAACTTCTAGTAGTAACTTTTATCACCGTGCAAAATTAACTTTTGTGGAGATATAGAATGCCAGTGAAATATTTCGCGTGGCCACCATATTGGATTGGTGAAACGTAGTAAAATGTTAAAGGCACGGTTGAGGTCGGACGACGTTGTAGTATGTACTTACCGAGTTTCATTGAAACCGCTTTGGAAGTTTAGATTTTATTAGGGACACACCCACACACACACATGGAAAGAAGTGATCACATAAGCCTATTCTTTTAATAGTAATTTTGCAGAATGACCTAAACTGCAGATTCAATTTGCACCTTTTAACTTGACTTTTCAGATACGATTTATAACAAGTAGTTCAGTGAGGTATTAAATAGCCATCTTGAGGTTATGTAAACAATTGAACTAAATTAGATGTCAGTGCATTAAAATGTAAATAAACATTTGCTGTACCAAGTTTCACTGCGCTAGAATAGTTAAATCGCTCGTTGCATTAAAACAGGCTTTTAAAAAATAAATGTATTTTTGGTTTCTTTATGAATCCTTTTAAAATGACATAATTTTAACCACATTTTCATGAACATTTCCTTAATAAAAATTACTCTAAAGTAAATTTTGTAAAAGGGACATGTTAAAATATAACACTGTTAAGGAGAAATTGCTGTACTTCTAAAAATTTCAACGTTATATGTTGAAAAGTTCTGGAAAACAGAATGTTTATACTATACTTATACATTTTAGCGAGAAATTGGAATCAATCTTTTCCGGTTTATTGAACATAGGATTTCTCTTCTTCCATTTGAAGCATGCATTTTTCAGTTCCTCCATCCCCCTTTGCCCTTACTTCTAATGCAGCCGCTTTCTTAAAAACTGTTCTTGTGCCTATGGTCTATTGCATTGCTTATATGTATATTTGGGGACAATTTGGGGGCTTCAGTGGCGTAGTTGGTAGCATGCTGAGCTTCTATGCCCAAGATCGTGGGTTCAAACCCGGCGTAAGTCCTCGGATTTTTAAGAGCGTTAAAATCCTTCAGTATATCTTCCTTCGGTGGGGAAGTCAAGTCGGCGGGCCCATGTCATAGATTTATGCAATGAAAAGGAATCTTCCACTAACTACACTTGTGGAAGATAAAATTTGTAGGTTAGTTTGATAACGCTATATTAGTTCCAACGTTCGTCGTCAGGTGCTGGTTGTGATGGCATCTAGTAGCCAAGTCCGTAGCTAGGTGTCATGGAATGTAGCATTTAGTTGCAAAAGTAGGAACTACTTGAAAAATTGATCTGCAGTCCTTCTCCCTGAATCACAGACAACGCACACTAATACAGCCATCACAATTAACACCGGTTATCAGACAAATTCTACACACACCCAAAGTACACCGGGCTACATAACCGCGTTGTCGCAGCCCCTAAACTAAGGAACCAACCATTTGAGGACAATATCATATTGCAATGCAGTTAAGTTGCTGAGGTGTAATGAACCGTGAAGAGCTTCAATTTCATCGATAACATGAAAATAAGGGATGTTGATTGCATTGATCAGAATCATATTCTGATTTTATATGAACAACAAAATTGAAATAATCTCGCTACACACACGAATGGAATTGATGGGTCCATTCCAAAAAACATACAAGTCCAAAAATTGACTTTTTTAGATAAATTCTTCTTCTTCTTCTTCTTCTTCTTCTTCTTCTTCTTCTTCTTCTTCAAGGCCAGCTCTACGTATAGATATTATTGCTGTCTCCATAAAGCAGACAGCTCGGGTTATATATGAGTGTGAAATATTGGGGGTTCTACAAAAATAAGACAAGTGCAATGCTTTGCCTAATGCTTTTTGAAGATAATTAATTACCTGGAATGTTTAGCATTCAATAATGATTTGTACTTTGTTAGGATTTACATAATAAACAATCGTATTTGAGGATTAAAATACATTTCATTTTTGTATTCGACTAAGATTTTGGCATAAACCAGACTAGTCCAAACGTGTGTGGTTTTTTTTCTCAACTGTCCTCATAAAAATATATTTTCTTTGTGTCCAAAGTAAAGCTGTTAGTGAAACAATAGAAGGTCTAAAAGCAATTTCTTTTTCATTCAGCACATATGAAGCAACCTAGTGCTTTTCGTTTATTTGTGTTTTTTCGTTTCTGAACAATTTAACTTTTTGACTTGTCTGGTTCTTGAAATGAACCCTTCAATTATACCTCGTTTGATTATTTTTTTGCGTATGGCTTTTGGTGCCGGGAGTGTCCGAGGACATGTTCGGCTCGCTAGTTTGTAGCTGCTTTTATGCGGACACCCATTGGGTGAGCTACAAGTACCGTCGCGTGTGGAATGTTGTCTGGGGATGAAAGTTTGAATGAAAGGACGAGGAGTTGGAAGGTAGCGGCTGTGGCCTATAGTTAGGGACTAGCCCCGCCATTTGCCTGGAAGGAAGATGGGAAACCACACAAGACCATCTTCAAGGTTGCCGGCGGGGGGATTCGAACCTCCGCGCCTCCCGGATGTGAGCAACTGCCAGCAGCCATGCCGTAACGACCACGGCACAGAACTATGACCGCGTTACAAGATGCTTCCTAAATTATTGTCGAATAGGCCTCTAGTCATTTGTTTCCGAACAGGACCACTGAGCTTCTATGCCCAAGATCGTGGGTTCAAGCCCGGCCTAAGTCCTCTAAGGAAATGTTCATGAAAATGTGGTTAAAATTATGTAATTTTAAAAGGTTTCATAATGTGAAACCTTTATCCTCTGATGGATAAATGATTCGATGTTTTATTTCTACAATTAATTAATATTTCCACCAGCGTCATGAAATAGCCAGACGAAGATGAGGAAACTTCAAGCATTTGTTGGAGACAATGGGGACATACCTGCAGCAGTTTGACAAAAGGCTAAATACTTAAGGATTGTGAAAAGAAAGAGCCTAGCAATGTTTCAGAAGGACAGGTGGTGGCTACCTCAAAATAGAAGGGACGCGTGGTGAGACACGCTTATGGCATGTTCATTGTACTATTCCCGCCTAGAAAAAATATAATGCAGTAACGTGAGTGGCTGATGGTACTACTGGACACTCCTACGAGGCCGAGGTCTGATAAAAACCGCGAAGTTAACGAAAAGTGGAACCAATGGGAGATGAATGCTTACGAACGCGCCAAGTCTAGCTTGGGCACGCGATAGCTAGCATTAACGCGGGAGATCGGCTAGACAACATCTCTACGATCGATTCTAGAATTAATGGGCATATTCTTGACCTGCGCAATTTTACGAGTTCAGTGATATTTGTTTCATTCCTGTACCACTATTATTTTGAGAATTTTTTATATAATTTCCCCCCCCCCCTATCGATACCTAGGGCCAGTTCATTTATAAGTGGCGTGAAGAGCCAAGACATTATTATTACATATTGTGTGTCGGAAGACACAGGTTATTACTACATTGTGTGTGTCGGGAGACACAGGTTACTATTACCTTGTGTGTGTCGGGAGACACAGGTTATTATTACATTTTTGCGCGTCTGAGGACGTAGGCACTTGTACTTTGCGTGTCATGAGGACACAGAGTTTTATAAATACAAATGTGTTATAAATTCAGTGTGATAGATAGTCACAGTACTATTTTGTAGGGACAGTATCATCGACAATTCGCCAACAGACTGTTCTGGGGAAATAAGTACCTAAAACGGTGAATTTAGTAGGCAGATATTGAGTGTGTAATAATCTATAACTTTTTGCATCAGCACGAGAGATGACATCGCTTATCCTGGAAGAAGTTTGGAACTGTCAACACTCCGTCGAGATGTTTGAGAAGAGCTAAGCAGCATTAAGTAGAGAGATGGCTGCAGATGTTCGCTGACGGTGACTGGCCGAGGATGAGTACTGAATAATATTCTTATTATCTGACAAATTAACTTATGGTATATGGGACATATTTTGTTTGTAAATATCTTGCTTGTGTTGATTAACGTAGTGTATTTAGTTTTAGTCTGACACACCTTTTGCATGGAAACAGCTCGCACAATTTTTCATAGTCGTAAGTTCTTGTTTGTTTGCTTTAACTAACGTGACTATTTGGACAAACGTGTTTGCATATGTTTACGCAATGCGGTTAAGAAACGTCTCTCGGAGATATGTTGTGTTTCAGAAGTAGGACTGAATTAATATAATCATACAGTAGATTGGAGGGTAAATTTATCTTTGTAATGTTTATTATTGATCAGATTCAGTGAGTTTATTGCCTTTGGAGCAATGTGAGTTGTGGCGAAGAGCAGTCAGCTCTATCGTAGGTTTTAATATTTCTTAAATAGATTGTGAGCATCTGATTCAACCGACCTGTGTGAAAAGTGTTATGTCATTCCCAGCAGTGTGTGTGTGTGTATTTTATTGGTCATTACAAGCGGGAATTTCAGCGTAGACTGATTTCTGTCTGCTTGGTGCCAAGTCCATATCGTTACCTTGCGAGGACATATGTGGCTATATCGATTAATGTCTTACCATATGTTTATGTGGTTGAGATTTGTTGCTGTTGATTCTACGAGATAACGGGACAGTTGGTCAAGTTATTTTTACACACTGGAGCTGGACGATGACAAGAATTGAGGAAGGGGGGAAGCTGTTTTCACAAGGCGGGCTGAAAAGTTTGCATCGAGGTCATTAGTGGAGTGCTTGTTGGCTCCGTAAAATTACTTGAAATACAGAATAAGAACTGATCGATGATAAAAATTGTTTAAATAAATGGGAGTTGCCTACGAATCACTATAATCTCCGAAGCGTTAGCTTAACGTGCATTTTTGTTCATATAAGGTAATCTCAGCCGGTGAGGCTTTTGTTGTTGTTGGTTTCATTCCGTGTTTATGTTCCGTATTAGTGACCCGTGCAGTCACGTGCGATGCTGTCTTTTCCTTGTTTGTGTATTGAGCAATTGTCCGTGTTGGCAGCTCATTTGTCAGATGCGTCATCGCACTGAAGGAGGGTCTCGAGGGAGATTCCTGTAAATATTAGATTTTAGATTGTGTGTCAGCATTAATTTTAAGGGTTTTTATTAGTGTTGTGTCCTACATCCGTAAACGTTGATTTACGAGATGATTGTTAGTAAGCATCGTGGCTGTTACCCGCTGTAAACGAACAGTCATCCAGGTACTCATTCCTCGTAGTTAGTCATTACGCGTACAAAAAATCCCAATGCAAGTTAGTGGAACTTGGATCCACATTTTTATGAGGGGGAGATCCGTCTGACTCCTCAACGTTGATAGATATTTCTGTCATGGGAAGATTCAGGGAGGAATATTATTATTGTTGTTGTTTATATTCAATTTTTTTGCACTAATAGTCATTAAATTATGTTATTATTTTACCTCATGTCACTTCCTTTCTTAATTATAGTTTTAATCCTATGACCCTTCCCTCAGTACTGCATGTTGTTTGGCGAACGTAACCACACTATGAACTGAGCGCGACCCCTTGATCAAGATTCTTGCATATAAACACTGCGATACTGAAGGGTTCATAGGATGTAAACTGGCGCAGCCAAGCGTGGGGCGGTTCACTGTGGTGTAGCGGCAAAGAAATTGCACATGTCAATGTAAGCGTAGTTGGGTTTACAAACTGACGCAACAATGAAGGTGTATTTTTGTTGCTGGTTCGCTGCTGGAACACATTTAGTTGGCGTATTTGAGTAAAACTGACATGCCACAAGTGGAGGCAGATATGACAGTATTTTAATCACCGGAAAGTGATATTTTATTAAAAGTAATTGAGGCGAAGAGGATACCGCCAACTGTGTGAAATATAAATTAAAATCAGGAGTTTGCTATGTAAAATACGGTTCACATTTTTGTCTATTGAATTAAAGTAAAAGTAATATACGTGATATCGGGCGCCCAATGATTAAAGTTAAAACTAGATTTGTTTAGAAAGTCAAACTCATGAAAATGTTAGGAGGCTGGTAGCCTTAAATGACAATTAATACTTTGTTAATTAGTCAGTGTTAATATCAGATCAGGATAACAATTTAATGACTGAATATGTGTTCGGATTTAAATTAAATTGAGTAAAATTAGAACCACTCAGAGATGCAATCGACTAGTGGGATTAAATGTAAAATATAAATGAACTGAGTAGGGTAAATAAATTAAATGTGCATGGGGATTGTATGTGTGTGTCAGGGGGCATTGCTTTATGCAATTTCCCTAATGTCTCATATAAAGTGTATAACATGGCAACAGTAGAACAGATTCAAGAAATCATTGAAAGTGCTGCTAGGAGGACACAGGAATTGTTGGACACCAAATTGGCGGAACAGAGTGAATCATTAAACACTAAACTATCTGAACAGAGTGAATCATTAAACACTAAACTATCTGAACAGAGTGAATCATTAAACACTAAACTATCAGAACAGAGCGAATCATTAAACGCGAAATTATCTGAACAAATAAACAATAGTATGTTAGAACAAAGTGAAGTATTAAACGCGAAATTATCTGAACAAATAAACAATAGTATGTTAGAACAAAGTGAGTCTATAAACAAACTATCTGAACAAAGTGAATCATTGCGGACACAATGAAACAACAGTAGGATTGAACAAAATGAATATCAGGCGGAACAAGCTAGATTATTAAAAAGTGAAATCAATGACACTATAAATTCGCAGTTAGAGGCGTTAACCGAAGAGATGAAGGATCACACTAATCAACAGATGGTATTGCTGGCCCTAGATGTTAGTAAAAACAATGAAAAACAATTAGATCAGATTAAGAAAATGAAAATTATATTTGATCAAAAACTTAGCATTCTGGATGAAACGGTGTTAGGTAAATTAGAGCAAATTGAACTAGCATGCACTATGAGTACGAGCGAGGTCAAGATAGCTCAGGATAACATGGAAGGACGATTTAAGGAAATGGAAAAAAGCGGCAAGGTCATTCAGCAACAATTATCAGCGGTAGATGAAAAATATATCCGGCATAATTAAAGATATGGACCGTCTCGAAATAAAATCAGCGGAGAAATGGAAAAGCCTAGAAGCGGATCAGGATCAATTAAAGAGTACCATTGACGAAAATAGCGCGAGATTGGAAGATAGGCTGAGCCAGATAGAAAGCAATCAGGATGACACTAAAAGCCAGATTGAGGAGAAAGTAAGCACAATTAAGGAGCAAATAAGAAAAGATTGGCGAAAAATTAATATCGATTCTAAAGAGGAAAGCTTAACCATCATTAAGACAGTAGGCGAAAATTATACTCGTATTCAAGCATTAGAACAAGAAATTAAGAGTAAACTTAAAGAACAAACAGACAGGATCATTAAAGCTGAACTGAGGTCGATAGAACAATCCTCGATATTTAAAACGAGAACAATGAAAGATAAGCAGGATGACTCAAATAGCCCGGAGGGGACGAGCACAGCAGGAAGTCAAACTCAGACAGAAAGCCCATTAACGACAAACACGGAGGGGTTTCGCAAGAATATTGAAAGGAGTTCCACGCCACAGGACGGTCATCAGCCCACACAACTTATCCAAGTAATTCGCTCGAACGATTATAAACCGCAGAAGTACACGGAGAATTCGGGGGTGACACCTAAAGCCTTTATTAATGAAATTGAAGATCATTACAATGACACTGGGGTACCTGAAGCACGTAGGTTAAGGATGATGGAGAGATTTTTATCAGGAAATGTCCTTACATGGTTTTTAAACTTCAAATATACATTTGGAACTATGGCAGATTTTAAAATCGCGTTTCTGCGCAAATACTGGTCTCCGGCATTGCAACAGAGTTTAAGAATGGAGCTTTACTCTAGGAAATACCAAACTACCCAGCAAACGAAATACTCAGATTTCTTTAACATGCAAATGCTAAAATTTCGCGACCTTGATTACCCTTTAAATGAAGCGGATCTGGTGATGACTATAGCGCGGCAATTACCAGTCAACGTGCAACAAGTACTAGTCGCAGCGAACGTTAGTACGGCCTTACATGCAGAACAGATATTACGCCAGATAGATGAGACTACATCTCATAATCATTATAGAGGAGGAAGACAACTGGAGTTAGTAAATACGACAGAGGTCATAAAACCAAAACAGGCGAACACTAAAACGCAGGGTACAAATACAAGCACATCCACACCTAGGCGAAACCAGGAAGAGGTAGAAAACAGACCGTACCAGCGTAACGAGAATAACTATAACAATAGGTCATATCAAGGCAACAATAGATATCAACAGAGAGGGTATCAACAATGGCGTGAAAATCGAAGAAATGAGGGGCCTTATGGAAGATACGGTGATTACAATGGGAATCAAAGATGGAAAGGAAGGAGAGATCAAAATCAAGGAGAGGCACGTAATTATCGAAATGACTGGGATGATAGGCACGCTCAATCACAAAATTACCTAGAGGAATTACACGCTAGTCAAGGTGGAGAGCAAGGACGATGGGAAAAAGCCATTGGGAACATGAAGAATCCAGATACACATACTGAGGAAGCTGGAAGTCTACTGAGACAAGAGGAATGTCAGGGGCGTGGGCGAAAAAAGGATAATGGGAGTCGCAGCGGAGCTAAAAAAAACTAAATTTGGATAAAGGAGACAGTCTACAAACGCAACAGTCGGAAGATGAAGATGGATGGATAGTAGCGAACATACAAGAATGGATTGCTTTGCTAGAAGACTGCCTGGAGGAGACGGTGAAACCACGGAACGATGAAATTAGGCAGTTACCCATTATTTACGCGAGGATTGGTGGAATTAATATAAGATGTTTATTGGATACGGGGTCGCAGATCAGTCTGGTATCGGAGGCCTTGGTTCGAGAGTTGGGACGGAGTCAGAATATTCCTGTGATTCCCGTACCACAACTCAAAGTGAGGGGTGTTATTCCTGAACGCACCGTCACTTGTAAACGTCAGGCATACTTAGAGCTGAACATATTGGAACACACTTTTGGGCAAACGTTCATTATCATGGCAAATATGAATTTCAATATAATTTTTGGTGCAAATTTCATATGTGACTATCAAGCAGTGATAGATTTGCACAAGAACACAGTCAGTTTTAGAGAGTATGATCAACTGAAGAACGTGGGATTGCATATGGATGAAATCACTACCGGAAGAGATGTAAATTCTTGGGCATTGGAAGCAATATCGAAAGAGACGGAAGAGGAGATACGAAAGGCAGAAGATAACATCATAGAAGGAGCTGTTGTGGAACTAGATGAGGAGAGTGAATCCCAGGAGATATGGTCTTTATTAACAGAAGGAGATGACAGTGATGCACAATTTGAAGAGTTACTACAGGAGCGGCTCAATGACATTCAACTTGGGGGTGAACATAGAAAACAATTGGAAGAGATTTTAAGGAAGCACAAAGCAGTATTCGATACAGAACCTGGGAAAATATTAAATTTCAAATATTCAATGCAAGTCATGGATTGGTCACCTTTCAAAAGTAGATTGTACCCAATTCCGGAAAAATATCGTGGTCAAGTCAAGGTCATTATAGATGAGATGTTGCAAGCTGGAGTGATAAGGAAGACACCTACACCTTATCTAAATGCGATTTTGGCAGTCACAAAACCAAATGGATCTATTAGACTTTGTTTAGATGCCAGAAATCTCAACATGAGACTCATTTTTCCTGAGTATGACAGAACGCCAATTATCAGAGACGTACTAAAAGGCTTTAAGAACAAGAGCATTTATTCATCAGTCGACTTGACGTCCAGTTTCCACCATATTGAATTGGATGAGAAGTCACAGCTTCTAACTGGCTTCTTATTCGATAACCAAACGTTCTGCTTCGTCCGAATGCCCTTCGGAGTCAAAACAGCGGGCTGTTCTTTAATCCGAGCCCTGGATCGGAATCTAACCGAGGAAGTTAAGGAGATGACGGTGCGCTACATTGATGACATCCTGCTGGCATCCGACAACATTGAAATTCACATGGAAAATTTAGATAAAGTATTAGGCAACCTTAATGCATCAAATTTCAAAGTAAACCTGAAGAAATCGCATTTCTTCAAGAGCGAGATCTTATATTTGGGTCACGTCATTGACAAGGAGGGAGTGAAGCCAAACCCAGCTAAGATCGAAGCGATAAAGAATTTCCCTACACCAACGAGAGTCAAGCACATTTGGGCTTTCTTAGGCGTAACGGGATTCTTTAAGGAAAACTGTCCAGGTTACACGGAGACTGTAGCTCCAATGCAGGAAATGCTAAAAAAGAATAATAAATGGTTGTGGAATGCGAGAAGGCGTTCCAAGCAACAAAACAGCTACTGGAAAACTGCATTAAGTTAGGATATCCAGACTTCAAGCACAAATGTATAATCCAAGCGGATGCTTCACTAATTGGTATAGGTGCCATGCTCTACCAAGAAGATCCAGCTAACCTGCAACATAAAACATATTTGGCATTTGTCAGCCGAAAATTGCGTAAGCACGAGCGGAATTATACTGTAACGGAACTAGAGCTGTTGGCCATCCTTCATGCGCTACAACAATGGAAACGAATAATTTATGGATACCCCATTGTTGTCAGGACTGATCACAAGGCACTAACGTTTTTGTTTAAGACGTCGATGGCAAGCGAACGTGTGACACGTTGGTCTATATATATTCAGCAGTTTAGCATTGAGATTGAACATTGTCCAGGGAAGATGAACGTGATTCCGGATGCACTCAGCAGGAACCCAGAGCCTTATGTTGAAGAAACAGCGATGGTACAACACTTGGAGTTAACACCGAAGGACCGGGAATTCTTGGAGGAGTTACGTGAGATACAGCGAAAACAGGAAGCGGAACCATGGATGATGCTATTAATTCAATACTTTAGAAAGCAGCTACCTACAGGAACACCTGCATTTCGAGAAGCGAAAGCAAAAGAAGGAAGATAAGGTTATGTCAACAATTTGCTGCACAAATGGGTAGATAATGACCACACCAAGTTACGCATACTAGTACCTGCATGTTTACAGCGAGGATTGACATGGCATACTCACGAAAGTTACGGACACGTCGGAGTAGACAAATGCGAAGCGACAATAGGAGAGACATTTACATGGCCACGTATGAGAACAACTATATGTGACGTCATTACGACTTGTGATCCTTGTCAGAGGACAAAGCCCAATAACTATTTAATGAGGCAGTATCCTAGACCATTGCTACCTCAGAAACCCTGCGAGCTAGTGGCCCTGGACTGTTTCGGTCCAATCCCGAAAGGTAGGCGAGGTTGCCGTCACTTGCTAGTGTGCATTGATGTGTTTTCTAAGTTTGTCGTATTATGCCCCATTCAGAAAACTACATCGAAACAAGTACTCAGTCGTATTCGAAATAGAGTTATTCCAATCCTTGGAAAACCAGAATTTATATTGTCAGACCATGGCAGCTATTTTACAAGCGCCGAATTCAAGAAAGGTATGGAGGACATGGGTATAAAACACGTTTTAAGCAGTATCCGACATGCCCAAGCTAATCCAAGTGAGCGAGCAATAAAATGTGTGACATCATACTTGAGAATCTTCATTCCCAAAGAACATCATAAGTGGGTGGATAAAATTAAGGATGTAGAGACATGTATGAATTCTACCAGGCACAAGTCAACATGACAGATCCCTATGGTCTTACACAAAAACGAGTATCCAGTGAGAACGTGGAAAAGCATCATTAACTGCCCACTAGATCCCATGATAGCACCTGACCTGCGAATAGAGAGAACGAGAGCCTACATGAGAAAACAAGCATATCGCAGATTACGGCGAGTGAGAAATAAGAGATTTCACCGTGATCTAGGAATCAACCAGCTCGTTTTGGTGAAACGACCCGCTACATCGGATCCAGAGAAGAAGATCTTCAGCAAATTCTGTGAGAAGTTCCTAGGACCCTATTCTATTGTAAGAAACCTAGGAAATAATGCATACAGAGTGAAAGAGTTAAGCACAGGAACAATGTCGGTCTACAATGCAGCCAATTTAAAAACGTATCGAAGAAGTGAACCATGGGAGCGCCGAAATAATGATGCAGTTTAAATATATGGACGTCCTATATCAACCAAGTGGACGGGGGGGGGGGGGGGCAGTTGAGTACGGCACGTGAAGGAGGAAGTGGAGATGGTGTTGACAAACATTAACGAGACGGGCAGAGTGTTGCCTAAGGCATCAGCGCGTCACGCAAGCAGTTGAAAGGGTGAGGTCCAAGCAGGAAATAAAACGAGTAAATGCCATTCAAGACCGGAGCGGCTAGACCAAGTAATAGAAAAGGGGTGATTCTGAAATTAAACAAATTGGCCTACGGAAGTCTTTTAAAAATTATCGACTTTATCCTAAGTTCGAAATTTTGTGAGTGGAGGAGTTGTGAACGCTTTATCCTCTGATGGATAAATGATTCGATGTTTTATTTCTACAATTAATTAATATTTCCACCAGCGTCATGAAATAGCCAGACGAAGATGAGGAAACTTCAAGCATTTGTTGGAGACAATGGGGACATACCTGCAGCAGTTTGACAAAAGGCTAAATACTTAAGGATTGTGAAAAGAAAGAGCCTAGCAATGTTTCAGAAGGACAGGTGGTGGCTACCTCAAAATAGAAGGGACGCGTGGTGAGACACGCTTATGGCATGTTCATTGTACTATTCCCGCCTAGAAAAAATATAATGCAGTAACGTGAGTGGCTGATGGTACTACTGGACACTCCTACGAGGCCGAGGTCTGATAAAAACCGCGAAGTTAACGAAAAGTGGAACCAATGGGAGATGAATGCTTACGAACGCGCCAAGTCTAGCTTGGGCACGCGATAGCTAGCATTAACGCGGGAGATCGGCTAGACAACATCTCTACGATCGATTCTAGAATTAATGGGCATATTCTTGACCTGCGCAATTTTACGAGTTCAGTGATATTTGTTTCATTCCTGTACCACTATTATTTTGAGAATTTTTTATATAATTTCCCCCCCCCCCCTATCGATACCTAGGGCCAGTTCATTTATAAGTGGCGTGAAGAGCCAAGACATTATTATTACATATTGTGTGTCGGAAGACACAGGTTATTACTACATTGTGTGTGTCGGGAGACACAGGTTACTATTACCTTGTGTGTGTCGGGAGACACAGGTTATTATTACATTTTTGCGCGTCTGAGGACGTAGGCACTTGTACTTTGCGTGTCATGAGGACACAGAGTTTTATAAATACAAATGTGTTATAAATTCAGTGTGATAGATAGTCACAGTACTATTTTGTAGGGACAGTATCATCGACAATTCGCCAACAGACTGTTCTGGGGAAATAAGTACCTAAAACGGTGAATTTAGTAGGCAGATATTGAGTGTGTAATAATCTATAACTTTTTGCATCAGCACGAGAGATGACATCGCTTATCCTGGAAGAAGTTTGGAACTGTCAACACTCCGTCGAGATGTTTGAGATGAGCTAAGCAGCATTAAGTAGGGAGATGGCTGCAGATGTTCGCTGACGGTGACTGACCGAGGATGAGTACTGAATAATATTCTTATTATCTGACAAATTAACTTATGGTATATGGGACATATTTTGTTTGTAAATATCTTGCTTGTGTTGATTAACGTAGTGTATTCAGTTTTAGTCTGACACACCTTTTGCATGGAAACAGCTCGCACAATTTTTCATAGTCGTAAGTTCTTGTTTGTTTGTTTTAACTAACGTGGCTATGTGGACAACCGTGTTTGCATATGTTTACGCAATACGGTTAAGAAACGTCTCTCGGAGATATGTTGTGTTTCAGAAGTAGGACTGAATTAATATTATCATACAGTAGATTGGAGGGTAAATTAATCTTTGTAATGTTTAATATTGATCAGATTCAGTGAGTTTATTGCCTTTGGAGCAATGTGAGTTGTGGCGAAGAGCAGTCAGCTCTATCGTAGGTTTTAATATTTATTAAATAGATT
Organism: Meconema thalassinum; assembly: GCA_946902985.2. Taxonomy (NCBI): domain Eukaryota; kingdom Metazoa; phylum Arthropoda; class Insecta; order Orthoptera; family Tettigoniidae; genus Meconema; species Meconema thalassinum. Next base: position 1,028,265,654 of record OX336388.2, read on the forward strand.
GTGAGCATCTGATTCAACCGACCTGTGTGAAAAGTGTTGTGTCATTCCCAGCAGTGTGTGTGTGTGTATTTTATTGGTCATTATAAGCGGGAATTTCAGCGTAGACTGATTTCTGTCAGCTTGGTGCCAAGTCCATATCATTACCTTGCGAGGACATATGTGGCTATATCGATTAATGTCTTATCATATGTTTATGTGGTTGAGATTTGTTGCTGTTGATTCTACGAGATAACGGGACAGTTGGTCAAGTTATTTTTACACACTGGAGCTGGACGATGACAAGAATTGAGGAAGGGGGGAAGCTGTTTTCACAAGGCGGGCTGAAAAGATTACATCGAGATCATTAGTGGAGTGCTTGTTGGCTCCGTAAAATTACTTGAAATACAGAATAAGAACTGATCGATGATAAAAATTGTTTAAATAAATGGGAGTTGCCTACGAATCACTATAATCTCCGAAGCGTTAGCTTAACGTGCATTTTTGTTCATATAAGGTAATCTCAGCCGGTGAGGCTTTTGTTGTTGTTGGTTTCATTCCGTGTTTATGTTCCGTATTAGTGACCCGTGCAGTCACGTGCGATGCTGTCTTTTCCTTGTTTGTGTATTGAGCAATTGTCCGTGTTGGCAGCTCATTTGTCAGATGCGTCATCGCACTGAAGGAGGGTCTCGAGGGAGATTCCTGTAAATATTAGATTTTAGATTGTGTGTCAGCATTAATTTTAAGGGTTTTTATTAGTGTAGTGTCCTATATCCGTAAACGTTGATTTACGAGATGATTGTTCGTAAGCATCGTGGCTGTTACCCGCTGTAAACGAACAGTCATCCAGGTACTCATTCCTCGTAGTTAGTCATTACGCGTACATAAAATCCCAATGCAAGTTAGTGGAACTTGGATCCACATTTTTATGAGGGGGAGATCCGTCTGACTCCTCAACGTTGATAGATATTTTTGTCATGGGAAGATTCAGGGAGGAATATTATTATTGTTGTTGTTTATATTCATTTTTTTTGCACTAATAGTCATTAAATTATGTTATTATTTTACGTCTTGTCACTTCCTTTCTTAATTATAGTTTTAATCCTATGACCCTTCCCTCAGTAGAGCATGTTGTTTGGCGAACGTAAACATCACACTATGAACTGAGCGCGACCCCTTGATCAAGATTCTTGCATATAAACACTGCGATACTGAAGGGTTCAATTTCCTTAATAAAAATTACTCTAAAGTAAATTTTGTAAAAGGGACGTGTTAAAATATAACACTGTTAAGGAGAAATTATTGTACTTCTAAAAATTTCAACGTTATATGTTGAAAGGTTCTGGAAAACAGAATGTTTATACTATACTTATACATTTTAGCGAGAAATTGGAATCAATCTTTTCCGGTTTATTGAACATAGGATTTCTCTTCTTCCATTTTAAGCATGCATTTTTCAGTTCCTCCATCCCCCTTTGCCCTTACTTCTAATGCAGCCGCTTTCTTTAAAACTGTTCTTGTGCCTATGGTCTATTGCATTGCTTATATGTATATTTGGGGACAATTTGGGGGCTTCAGTGGCGTAGTTGGTAGCATGCTGAGCTTCTATGCCCAAGATCGTGGGTTCAAACCCGGCCTATGTCCTCGGATTTTTAAGAGCGTTAAAATCCCTCAGTATAGCTTCCTTCAGTGGGGAAGTCAAGTCGGCGGGCCCATGTCATAGATTTATGCAATGAAAAGGAATCTTCCACTAACTACACTTGTGGAAGATAAAATTTGTAGGTTAGTTTGATAACGCTATATTAGTTCCAACGTTCGTCGTCAGGTGCTGGTTGTGATGGCATCTAGTAGCCAAGTCCGCAGCTAGGTGTCATGGAATGTAGCATTTAGTTGCAAAAGTAGGAACTACTTGAAAAATTGATCGTCTGCAGTCCTTCTCCCTGAATCACAGACAACGCACACTAATACAGCCATCACAATTAACACCGGTTATCAGACAAATTCTACACACACCCAAAGTACACCGGGCTACATAACCGCGTTGTCGCAACTCCTAAACTAAGGAACCAACCATTTGAGGACAATATCATATTGCAATGCAGTTAAGTTGCTGAGGTGTAATGAACCGTGAAGAGCTTCAATTTCATCGATAACATGAAAATATGGGATGTTGATTGCATTGATCAGAATCATATTCTGATTTTACATGAACAACAAAATTGAAATAATCTCGCTACACACACGAATGGAATTGATGGGTCCATTCCAAAAAACATACAAGTCCAAAAATTGACTTTTTTAGATAAATTCTTCTTCTTCTTCTTCTTCAAGGCCAGCTCTACGTATAGATATTATTGCTGTCTCCATAAAGCAGACAGCTCGGGTTATATATGAGTGTGAAATATTGGGGATTCTACAAAAATAAGACAAGTGCAATGCTTTGCCTAATGCTTTTTGAAGATAATTAATTATCTGGAATGTTTGGCATTCAATAATGATTTGTACTTTGTAAGGATTTACATAATAAACAATCGTATTTGAGGATTAAAATACATTTCATTTTTGTATTCGACTTCGGCATAAACCAGACTAGTCCAAACGTGTGTGGTTTTTTTCTCAACTATCCTCATAAAAAATATATTTTCTTTGTGTCCAAAGTAAAGCTGTTAGTGAAACAATAGAAGGTCTAGAAGCAATTTCTATTTCATTCAGCACATATGAAGCAACCTAGTGCTTTTCGTTTATTTGTGTTTTTTAGTTTCTGAACAATTTAACTTTTTGACGTGTCTGGTTCTTGGAATGAACCCTTCAATTATACCTCGTTTGATTATTTTTTTGCGTATGGCTTTTAGTGGCGGGAGTGTCCGAGGACATGTTCGGCTCGCTAGTTTGTAGCTGCTTCTATGCGGACACCCATTGGGTGAGCTACAAGTACCGTCGCGTGTGGAATGTTGTCTGGGGATGAAAGTTTGAATGAAAGGACGAGGAGTTGGAAGGTAGTGGCTGTGGCCTATAGTTAGGGACTAACCCTCCCATTTGCCTGGAAGGAAGATGGGAAACCACAGAAGACCATCTTCAAGGTTGCCGGCGGGGGGATTCGAACCTCCGCGCCTCCCGGATGTGAGCAACTGCCAGCAGCCATGCCGTAACGACCACGGCACAGAACTATGACCGCGTTATAAGATGCTTCCTAAATTATTGTCGAATAGGCCGCTAGTCATTTGTTTCCGAACAGGACCGACACAATAGACACTAAAATCACTTGATAGGGTTGGCAATCATGCATGAGCAGTCCACGTGCTTACTAGTTGCTTTACAGTTGTTTCACTGATGACCATTGGCTGCCGCTTTGTACCCAAACACAAAATAACGGTCGCCACGTGCCTGTTTTACGCCTGGTCAGGACCTTACATAGCCCTCTTGAGCTGACCGACAGAACGTAAACAGTGGGCTAGTAGTATGGCGCAGTCCCAACATGTTTGGATTTCATTCATGATTCTTTGTGCCGTGCATCCTTGGCAGTGCAGACAACGGCCATTGAACACTGATAGAGTGGTCTGGAAGCTCGCCCAGTCAGATAAAAACAAAAATAACAACACATCAACGTCTCTCTATTTCTTCCAGGCGACATTCATTGAGACCGCAAGCTGATTCTATATTGTCTCAACCGTAGCAATGCTAAATGGTACCCCCAGTCTAAAACATTTCCTGAGCCCCAACATCAGCTCCTAATGTTCAAGACATTGAGTGAGTACTCCACGTTCCCTGCTATGGGTGAAGATAGGGTCAGTTTCCTAAGGGCTAGAGTAAGATATTACTTGCCTTGCGACATCGTGGTCATTTAGCTCTGTGTGTGAGTCTAGGCCTACTTGAGACTCATCCATAAATTAAGATCTAGACTTGGCCAACGCAAAATATGTTACATTGTGAGACGAACATAGACAAGTACGATTTTTTTATTTTATTTAGTCAATTTACCCTCTAGGTTGGTGGTTCCCACGGACTCAGCGAGGGAACTCACCTCTACCGCCTCTATGGGCAGTGTCCTGGAGCCTGGAACATCTGGTCGGCAGGGATACAACTGGGGAGGTGTGATCAGCACTTCGCCCAGGCGGCCTCACCTGCAAAGCGAACAGGGGCCTCATGAGGGTTGGGAAGGGAGGGAAGATGGGGATGGATAGGCGAGGAAGAAGGAAGGAGGCGGCCATGGCCTTACAGTAGGTACCATCCCGGCATTTTCCCGAAGACGAAGTGGGAAACCACGGAAAACCACTTCGAGGATGGCTGAGGTGGGAATCGAACCACCGCTACTCATTTGGACCACCCGAGGCTGAGCAGACCCCGTTCCAGTCCTCATACCACTTTTCAAATTTCGTGACAGAGCCGGGAATCGAACCCAGGACCTCCGGGGCGGCAGCTTACCATGCTAACCGCTACGCTACGGAGGCGACCTTAGACAAGTACGAATGCGGGGAAAGTTCAAGGAAGAGAGAGGGATAACGAGCGAGTGGCAAGAACAACGAAATTCCTTCCAGTTCAGTATAGACAGTGGTAGTGATAGCAGCTGCGTGAAGACGCATCCCGCATCGCTCAAACCACAATCTGACTTCATAATCCATTCCAACCTGACCATTCACTAACAATCACATATATCACACTTAACAAGCAAACTTGAAGGCCAATAACCACTAACAATATCCTAACAAACAAGTAGTTCCGTAACGAACTAAAAAGCCTACTTTTCTTAAAATTATAGAGACCATATAATATATCTACAGTTTGCAGACATGGCGACTCTGAATATACTCTCAGATCCATCTCTTAAGGTACACAATGCAAATGCAACATCTGGCTGAGGTCCAATAGATCGTATGCACGTTACATGTATTTAAACATTGAATTTATCAGCATGCATAAAATCAGGTTGGCGACACTGCCATACTGTATATGGGAAGCTCAAACTTAAATTGAAATATTATGATCTATATATGTGCCAATTTCGAAATAAATGTATTTCTTACTATGGAAGTTACATGTGATTAAACATTAAAACTATCAGCTCGCGTAGAATCATGTTGACAGCACTGTCGTATATGGGTTACTGAAAATCAACTTATATTTAGGGCCGTTTTCACCAACGTCAATTATCTCTTAATTCATCATTAAAGGATATTTAACTTAGCACGAGCATTTCACCAAACAGAAACGCTCGTTAACTAACCACTAACAAGGAATTAAGTTAAATGGCCAAATCGGACCACTCAACTCTCTAAAGCGTCTTTAAAGTGGCGGGAAACAGCTGAACTGTGCGTTGCGCATTCCACAATGGTGGTTTGTTTCCGAGTTTCACACGTACTTTCATCCATATGAATATAAAATATATATATTTTTTTTAGTCGTTTACCCTCTTGGTTGGTGGAACCCACGGACTCAGCGAGGGAACTCACCACTACCGCCTCTACGGGCAGTGTCCTAGAGCTGGGAACATCGAATCGGAAGGGATACAACTGGTGAGGTGGGATTGGCACCTCGCCCAGGCGGCCTCACCTGCAAAGCGAACAGGGGCCTCATGAGGGAAGGTAAGGGATGGTGACAATGGATAGGCAAGGAAGAGGGAAGGAGGCGGCCGTAGCCTTGAAGAAGGTACCATCCCGGCATTTGCCCGAAGACGAAGTGGGAAACCACGGAAAACCACTTCGAGGATGGCTGAGGGGGAATCGAACCCCCTCTACTCATTTGGGCCACCTGAGTAGACCCTGTTCCAGTCCTCGTACCACTTTTCAAATTTCGTGGCAGAGCCGGGAATCGAACCCAGGACCTCCGGGGCGGCAGCTAACCATGCTGACCGCTACGCTACGGAGGCGACTAAGTATATTTATGACAATTAAATTATGAATGATCACACACATTACTAAGTTTTAATACCAAGAAAGACGAATACGGAAATTTAAACAAATATATATCCGAAAGGGGATTCGAACTCCTTCCAGCGTTGCATGATAAATTCAAAGCCTGCACCTCAACCGCTTGCGCTACGAAGACAACTGAATATAGGCTTCATATTAAGCTGTCTATACACACAACTGCCAGTTCTCCTAAACACTTTGTTCATATCATTTTAAGCTTTTGCCACGAATAAGGTCTTCTGTATATCCCTTCCTTTATAATTGTGTTCCAGACAGTCTCAAGGAAGCATCGCAAACAACTATCAGTGCTAGACGCTTCTTCTTCTGTCCGCCATGTTCTCCAAGATGAAACCGAGTCCACGCATGAACGAGAGCCGCAAATCTTATTTAAGTAATTGGGAACCCAAATGGCCTCGTGAAATGCATCAAAGATAATCACGCATTAAATCTCGTGTTTAAGTTAAATGGGAATTAACTAAATAATCGTTAGTGAAGAGTTGGTGAAAACGGCCCTTACAGGTACTATATGTAGCACCACAATGGACCAGAGTAACAAAAGGCAGAAGCACGTGGAGGACCATGGAAGACAGAATGTCGAATGATTGAAGGCAGCACCACAATGGACCAGAGCAGCAAGAAGCAGGAGCACGTGGGGGAATATGGAAAACGTGTCAAAGTAATTAAAGTCAAAAGTAAATCCAAGATAGAAAACTCTAAGTTACCATGTACAAACCTAATGCGAATAGCTAACCGCATTAGCGAAGTAAGAGCTACCCCCTATGTAGGAGGCCTTTCCCTTCTAGGGACATTGAGGCTATTATTATATGTATGCAAAGTTTAGAACTGTTGACCTGCATACTTTCTGATATATTGAGATTAGGATAAAAATGTATAGAGAGAATTATTTAACCGTTGGCAGCCTTGTTGACACTAACGAAAATTCATAATCATATCTGCTCCGGTACACAAATCACATACCAAATTTGGTTGAAATCCAGTAGATAGTATGGAAGTTGCATGCGTTTAAAGAGTGAACCTATCAGCAGGCATAGAATCATGTTGGCAACACTCTCATGAATGGGCTTCTGTAAATTAACCTCATGCAATATGGTCCATATGTGTGTCAATTTTGGAGCAGTTCCTATGCATACCTTCCGAGATATCCAACTTAGAGCCCAAATTTCATTTCAGCAGTTGGTAGCATTGATGTCATTTTTAAATATGACGGTGAGATAATCAGGTATAGATCTTTACTCATACCAAATTTGGTTTTGATAGCGACAGTCGTTTAGGAGTTGATAGGGTGGGACACACACACAGACAGACACACATCTGCCCGGATCGATCTCATAAGTCTATTTTATTTTTTATTTTATTTTTCAAAATGAGAAAATTAGGCTAAAAATCACCACCAGGATTAAGACACCTGTCTTATCGTGCGATCATCTTTTGTATTCTTGTGTCGTAGAAGTCTGCCACCTGGGAATGGAACCAGCTGTGGCATTCGTCTTCATCAGTGGAAAAATGCTGACCGGAGGACAGGAATTTCTTGAGGTGCAAGAAAAGATGGAAATCGGTTGGAGCGAGATCAAGACTGTACGGTGGATGATCAAACAGTTCCCAGCCAAACTCCTGCAGAACAGTTGTTGTGCGCCAAGCTGTATGTGGACGAGCATTGTCATGGATCAACACACCACCTACACCGAGCATTCTACGCCTCTTTATTTTTAATGGCATAAAGAAACGTTACTATACTTTGGATCAACGGCATGGAAGTGGAGTTTTCAATACAAAATTAACCGAGGAAATAATAGTCGCAGTGTTATATGAACGTAGATCGACCTTGGCTGTTTTAGTCACCTGATTCTGGTTTAATTAATTATATTCATATATCAGCAATGTGATTTGAATCACTGCGTGAGATCCTCTCTTAGTCATGCTGTAGCACTCACACTAAGCGAGGACCAATCAGGGTTGATAAAAGAAGAAAGAGGAGGATATGGGCGGAATGATCAGGCCAGGAAGTAAAAATCGGGGAGGATTTCTAAATATATATCCGGGAGTGTCAATAAGCAGAGTTTCTGGCAATGGTCACCAACTAACCTAGCTTCATTTCTTTGAGGACCGCAATGGATGTGCCGTTACAATTAACAGTAATCACTATGTGGCCATGTTGAATAATTTTCTCCTTGCACAGCTGATTAACCACCTTGAGATTTGGTTTCGACAGGACAGACCAACAGCACATACGGCACGCCAGTCTATGGCAGCTTTTCCTGGCAGTCTGATTTACCGACTTAGAGACTTCCAATGGCCATCGAGGTCTCCAGACATAACCACACCAGACCTTTACCTTTTGGGGTACCTTAAGAGTCTTCACAAGCCCTTCAATATTGCCTGACCTCAAAAGGACTGGATACGAGAGATCGTGCATCAAATACCCTTGGAAATGTCAAACCGCTTGATGCAGTGTGTCATTCGGCACTTGGAGGATTGTCTCCTACAAAATGGTATCATGTTCAAAACGAAGTAAGTGGAGTGTGTGATGGAAAAATGGCAACTCCCCCTCTGTATATTCATGTTAACATTAAATAAAAGTTTCCATTATTGACGATATATTACCTTATTTACTTCCTACTATTCATTATGCACAAACTTGTGTTTAGCTCTAAACAAAGACTCTATGCACCAAGTTTCATTGTGCTTGGATGAGTAGATCACCAGAAAATTCAATGTAATACTTGATTTTCGCGTGGCGGCCATTTCGTTTTAACCTTTATCAAGTTTTTCAAAGTCTCACATATGAACAGTCCTGAATCACCATACAAAAATTCAGGTTGATGCTGCAGTAGTTTCGGAGATATTGAATACAGATAAAATATTTCGCGCGGCCTCCATGAACTGATGATAATGGAAATTGTAAATTTGAATGGGAAATCCAATTGAGGAGTCTGAAGATGGAACTAACCTCTTAACAAACTTTATTAACATTGCTTCATTCGTTAAAAAGGTCCATCTCATAAGGATACTCATACAACTATTGTTTAATTTAATTTTTAGCCTAAAATGAAATCAGGAAATAATTTTAGTTTTTCTTCTGTTCCTTGCTCGATGCATACTTTCCGAGTTCTACAAGAGTTTGTAGAGAGAGAGAGAGGGGGGGGGGGAGTTTTGCTACACGCTGGAATGTTTCGATAATGTAGCCGCAGTAAAGTACACCCCCGCGCGTGCGTCTGCATCGTGCATCTTCATAAAGCAAGTGCGGCTGGGATAAAAATACTCTTATTGGGATTATGAATGGGGGCCGCACTTCGTCCACGTAACCATTATAATTAGGTTTCGCAGTCCGCTAAATATAGATATCGCTGTTCCACCAACACGCCATAACTTGTGGAGATTAGCAAGTTGTTGTCTCGATAGAAGATAACCTCATCAGTAAGAAGCGGACTTTACTTAGATTTCCTATTTAAGCCTCAAGTTGGAGAATTGTAGGGACAAGACATGTACCTCCTCAAGAAGGCAAAGATTTCAATGAGCATAGAAAATATTTTCATATCTCACCTCATTTTTTTTTTAGTTTCTTATTTTAGAAATACTTTATGTTTTCTCAAAGGGTTTTCTTTTTACACATTTTATCACGTTTAAAATAAAATAAAATAAAATAAAATGTGTGTTACAATCTATTCAGAAACCAGACGGAAGTTATTCAAGCCGAAAGACATGAGAGAGAAGCTGGTATTGAGATAGGTGTAAGGCAAGGCTGCAACTTATCACCCAATTTTTTCAATATATACTTTGAACAATCAATGTAGGAAATTAGAGAAAAAATTAAAGTAGGAGTAAAGATTCAAGGAGGAATTATTTCAACTGTGAGATTTTCTGATGACATTGCCATCATAGCCGATTCACCAGAGGATCTGAATGAGTCTTTAAATGGTATGGGCTCCGTCTTGAGGATAGAATTCATGATGAAAATCAATAAATGTAAAACAAAAATAATGGAATGCAGCTGAAAGAAATTATAAACCCTTATTGACATCGAATTGGCAGGTGAAGGAAGTAGGAACCTTCTACAACTTAGGAAGCAAAATAACCAGTCATGGACGAAGCAAAGAGGATATAAAAAATAGTTGGGCTCAGGAAAGGAAATAATTTCTATAGAAAAGCAATCTGTTGACATCAAATATAAATTTAGGAATGAAAGTCACTTCTGAGAGCCTTTGTCTAGAGCGTAGTGCTCTGTGGAACTGAAACTTGGACTGTTGGTGCAGCAGAAGTGAGGGGAATAGAAGCGTTAGGAATCGTGTTACAGGAGAATAATGAAGATCATTTGGTAGAGTAACAAATGTAGAGGTATTAAGACGAGTTAGATAGGATATATGTTTCTTGCGATTGCTAATGAAGAGAAGACACACACTAAGACACCCAGGAATATCAAACTTAGTTGTGGAAGGAAAGGTTGAGGACAGGAACTGTAGGGGTAGACCAAGGTTAGAATATGTTTAACAGATTTTCTTAGGATGTAAGGTGTGGTAGCTATACGGAGATGAAACTATTAGCTCAGGACAGGGAGACATAGAAAGCTGCATCAAACCAGTCAAAAGACTGAGAACTCAAGCAACAATATGTCTAAATTATCCTCAGAATGCTTATCAAAATAAGTCAGTATGAGATGAATAGAAATAGTAGATGGGAAAAATATTAATATCTAATGAAAATTTAAATTTGTCAGGAGATTATAATCCCACTAAAAACTCCTCTGGAACAAGTATTTAACAAACTCCTCCCTTCAGTATTTCAATGAAGGATTAGATGATGTTTAATTGGACATGTGGCTCAAATGTTACTTATCTAGCGACTAGCCGCACCTCCCCCTCATATTTTGCCGTATCTAGAAAGATTATCTTCTCACAATTATTATCGCTCGGTGTCATAAACTCAAAATATCCTCCCTTTCTGAAACAGGTTATGCCGAACCACTCCAATGCACAATCTCATCAGGGCAACGTTCCACCAAATTGGCAAATATTATTTCATACACTTGCATTCGGATTGTTTTCCTCGTAAATCCGGTCATATAACCGTAAGTTTAAATAGGAATTCTCCGTAAATCATTGGAGAACAGCAAGCTACGTTCCGTCAGAAAAGGAAGCTTGTAGTTTTACGTGGCCGTTAATCTTGTGATCAAGAGCCACGGGACCTCCACTTTTACATGGAATCCGTACCACAGGGCGTGATATTTCGCGTCGACAATCTCACATGCTTTGACCGGGAATTGAATACCGTCTTGGTGAGAGGCATGCACCATCACCACCACCACGGGAAACAATTGACTTGCTGGTTAGTCCTTTTTTTTTTCTTTTCCCAGAATTTCTTCATATTTTCGCTGTGGTTTCTCTTCCTCTCTTCCGATCAGATGTTCTTGGCTTTTCAACTTTGCTTTTCCTAGAACCCCTTGAATGTATCAATCGTAGCTCGAAACACCTCTCTATTCCAGATTGGTGGCTTCGGTGGCGTAGTTGGTAGCATGCTGAGCTTCTATGCCCAAGATAGCGGGTTCAAACCCGGCCGAAGCCGTCGGATTTTTTAAGAGCGTTAAAGGTCCCTCAGTATGCCTTCCTTCGGAGGGGAAGTAAAGCCGGCGGTACCATGTCATAGATTTATGGCATGTTAAAGAACCTTCCACTAATTACACCTGTGTGAAGCTAAATTGGATAGGTTATGAATGTAAGCAACGCTCTTAAGTTTCTACGTTCGTTGCCAAGAGCCGACTGCTGTGGCGTCTAGTAGCTAAGTTCTGAACTAGGCCTAGTAGTCGTTGACGGTGGCGTTTGGCGGCAAAAGTAGGAACTATTTGAGAATTCTGAGTTGCAGTCTGTACTTAAATTAAAAAACAGATACACACACTAATACAGCCATCACAATTAACACCGGTTATCAGACAGATTCTACACACACCCAATGTACACGGGGCTACATGACCGCGTTGTCGCAGCCCCTAAACTGAGAAACCAACCAACCAACCAACCAACCAACTATTCCAGATCTCTTTCAGACTGACCCCAACTTACTCCATGTCCTTTCTTGTTTCATCCACCCATTTTGTAGTCACTTTTATAAAATGACATAAAAATTATCATGATAGCACGTTTCCTGTTAATTATAATAAACTATTTATTACCTTAAGTGAATATTTAGTACATTGAAACCGTACACATTGTGACCTGCAGCGTGGTATAGGAACAGTAACTGTGCAGTAACATGCAACTTAATAATATTTTGTCACAATATAGGATACTATAATTATTTATATTTATATTTATCGGACAGTGGTACGGCCAGTTACGCTGTATGGAGTTGAATGTCGACCATCCGACAAAATTTCAGAACGTCGCCTGCATGCCATGGAAATGAGAATGCTCCGTTGGACAATGGGCATCTCCCTTATTGACCATGTAGAAACGACACAATTCGGGAGCAAATGGGTGTCGCCCCAATTGTGGACAAAATGAGAGAGAAACGGCTCCGATGGTATGGCCATGCCCTGCGTGCAGCGCCTAATACTGTTAATAACTCTGTCCTTCATTTTGAGGTTGAAGGCCTACGCCCCAGAGGACGACCGAAGCAGCGTTGGCAAGACACAATAAATGGTGATTTAAAAATTACCGGCCTAAATCCAGCTGACGCACAAAACCGGACAAAATGGAGGTCAATGACCAAAAAAGCGGACCCTGCACCAGCGGGACAACGCTAGGAGGAAGAAGAAGAAGAAGAAGATTTATATTTATATTTATATTTATAGTATGCTATATTGTGACAAAAAATCTATTAAGTTGTATGTTACTACACAGTTACTTATCCTATACCTCGCTGGAGAAGCTCACAATGTGACCGAAACAAGTACGATTTCAATGTACTAAATATTCACTTAAGGTAATAAATAGTTTATAATAAAGTCACTTTTATCTTGGTGATATAATTGAAGATTTTCTTCGTTAGTCGACTGTCGCTCATTCTCGTGAGGTGTCCATAAAACTTTATTCTTACCTTCCATATGGTATATGAGATTTTCTCTGCCTGTCTGTGTAAATCTTTGTTTCTTCTCTTCCACCATGTACCATCGTTCCTTTTTTAGGGTCCTAAGATCTTCCTCAAGACTTTTCTTTCTTTCTTCTCTATCTCCTCCATTTCCCCCTTTCTTATTCAGTATCAGACATTCTCAACGATAGAGTACCTCTGGCTTTACAAAAATGGTAAAGTGTATTATTTTTGTCCTGTAAGATATTGCTCTCTTGTTATATCTATTTTGCACTAATTTATATGCTAGCTCCATCTTTATGATCCCCCTTTTATTTGCTTCTTTATTTAGTACATTAGGCCGGATCCATTCACGAAGATATTTAAACATATCTGATCTCTTGATCTTCCAATACTTTGTTTCCAGATACGTTTCATTATCATGTTTGTATTCCATGTACTCTGTTGTTTCATACGAGATCCTGAGTCCTGTTTTATCTGCAATTTCGTGTAATTTTTCAAGCATTATTTGAGCTTTGTCTTTAGCTTCTGCTATCAATGCCATGTCCTCAGCAAACGCTAAGCAATCCACCTTCACACCCTGCTTCTTTGCACCTAAACATATTCCTTCTCTCCCTTCTTCTTTCATGGCAGTTCTCCACGTTCTCATATTACTTTTTCCAGGACGATGTTAAATAGAATCGACGAAAGTCCATCTCCTTGCCCAACTCCTGTCCTAAATTTAATGGGCTCCAAGATTTCCCCATGAACTTTAACTTTGGAAACAGTTTCCGTTAGTGTTATTAATTGCCCTCGTTTTTCCATCAATTCTTCCAAAATATTGAATAGTGTTTGCCGGTCTATGGAGTCGTATGCCTTTTTTGAAGTCAACAAACACAACTACCGTATTTCTACCTCGTAAAGCTCTTATTCTCAAGATGCTTTTCAAACTAAAAATCTGTTCCACACAAGATCTTCCCTTTCTAAGACTCCTTGATATTCGCCAATTTGATGAACTGCCTTCCAACTATGATCAGTAGCGCCTTAGAGAGTACTTTGTACGAAATAGGTAACAGTAGCAAAGTTTTGGTTCATGCACTTAACCACGTGGACAAAATAGTAACTTGAGGATTGCACTGCTTGTAGGCTGACTACTCGATAGTCGCCCTCTACTCAGCTCGAGGTTCTGCAGACGACAGGCCCATTCACCGGGAAATAGGAACAAAAAATGTAAAAATAAACAGTGAGTATGACGTAGAGGGCAGTGTTATAAACACAGCGTTATCTACACAGCCTTCTGAGAATGTCGCTTTCGACTATTTACCCGCAAAATTCCCGTGACTGGCATCCTGCTCACCACATACTAAAATGTAACTGTCTTCTCTTCAGTGTCAGGAAATGCTTGGAGTTTTTTAATGAACAGCCCAATTACAAATTAGCTGTAAGGGATTACAGTGACTCTATAAAGCTAAGGAAAATCTTAATCATGGACATACTGTAACAAATAAACTGAAATGAGGTCCTAAAATAACTCGGCAGTAAAGAAATATAAGGGGGACACACAGAGAGGGATGGACCTACATTTTACACCCCTGTTTGTTGTTTGAGTCTTCAGTCTTTTGACTGGTTTGATGCAACTCTCCATTCGTCCCTGGCCTGAATTAATCGTTTTATCTCTACATACCTAGCATACCCTACATTCGAGGCAATCTGTTTACATATTCTAACCTTGGTCTACCACTACAGTTCTTGTCCTCGACTGTTCCTTCCATAACTAAGTTTACTATTGCTGGGTGCCTTAGCATGTGTCCTACCAACCTAGATCTTCTCTTCATTAGCAGTCGCCAGAAATATCCCTCTTCTCCCAATCGTCTTAATACCCCATTCCCTTTTTTATTTCATGGTAGAGACAGGATGAAAGTGCGAAATGATTCCCATCGACCTTCCGTTGATATCCCCATTTATTTATACTTCAAATAGTTGGACGACATGAGGTAAAAGTTGCATTTCTAGCGTCCCAATGCGCACATTTCGTTGAGACTCGATAATAGCTCAGTTCCTCTATTTTATACTTGCAGTGCCATGGCTATACTTGGTATCTGTAAATACGTTATGAAATATGACTGTATGTGCATAACATTCCCAATAATGTAAGAGAGGATCATTCAACCATTTTATCCTGAAGCATTCGGTTAATCGAAAGTGGAAACACCTAAATATCCCTTATGTCCCGTGACGTAGTTAATTGAATTCGCAACAAAATTTTCGGGGAAAATTCAAGGGGCATTCAGAATTAAGCACAACCTTTAATAGTGAACGGAGTGCAGACATGAGCACGCGACTGAGAACCGCTGTGTAGTTGGCAAGCAATACTGAAGAGTGCATTTAGTGACTCAACACACATAGGGGAGGGAAGTGATAAGTGGCGCATCGGAAAAAAGAAATTTGAAGCAGCATTTCCTGTAAGTATCGTTCCTTCAGAGCACAAGACAATGCTGCTATATGATTCTTTTTTTTAATCGAGTTTACCCTCCAGGGTGGTGGCTCCCACGGACTCAGTGAGGGAAATCACCCATACCGCCTTTTCAGGCAGTGTCCTAGAGCTGGGAACATCTGGTCGGAGTGGATAAAACTGGTGAGGCGTGATCAGCACCTCGCCCAGGCAGTCTCACCTGCAAAGCGAACAGGGGACTCATGAGGGAAGGGATTGTAAGGGCAGGATGGATAGGCATGGAAGAGGGAAGGAGGCGGCCGTGGCCTTACAGGAGGTACCATCCCGGCATTTGCCCGAAGACGAAGTGGGAAACCACGGAAAACCACTTCGAGGATGGCTGAGGTGGGAATTGAACCACCTCTACTCATTTGGACCAGGGGTAACGTTCTCGCTTGCTGAGCCCAAGGTTGCAGGTTCGAAACCTGGCGCAGTCAGCTGGCATTTGAGGGTGCGCAAATGCGAGGGAGCCGTGTCAGTATATTTACTGGCACGTTAAAGATCCCCTTCGGGGCAAAATTCCGGCACCCCGGCGTCTCTAAAAGCCAGGGTAGTTAAAAGTGACGTAAAACCAATAACATTATTATTTCATTTGGACCAGCCGAGGCTGAGTAGACCCCGTTCCAGTCCTCATACCACTTTTCAAATTTCGTGGCAGAGCCAGGAATCGAACCCAGGACCTCCGGGGCGGCACCTAACCACGCTGACCGCTGCGCTACGGAGGCGACTCTGCTATATGATCATCATCATCGGTTCCAGTTTCCCGAGTGCGGTGAATGGCTCGCTCCATTTAGTTCTCTCCAAGAATGTCTCCCCTTCCACGACCTGCTGCAAATCCAGACCTCTCACTGCAAGATAATTTCTGACCTGGTCGATCCATCTCTTCCTCGGTCGACCTCTTGGTCTCTTGCCTTTCAGTTCTTTCTCAAACCACACTCTAGCTGTCCTTTGTGTGTCCATTCTTTTGAGATGACCGAACCATTTCAGCCTGGCATCAACACGGATCTCATTAAGAGATTGTTCTACTTGAACAAAGATGGCGTATCTCATCATTTTTTATCTTATCCCTCCTTGTCTTCTGAATCATAGTTCTTAAAATCTTCATCTCCACCGCCTGTAGTTTGCTGGTATTGGATTGGATACAGGTTTCTAAGCTATATGTAGTAACAGGTACAAAGAAGCATTTGTAGAGTATTAGTGTTGATCTTAAAGGAACTTGCTTATCCCAAAAATGATAAAATTGTGCTCCATGTTGAACTCGACTAGTGATTTCTGCAGATGGACACTACACTACACTGCCAAGGTAACAGAACTGATGTACTTGTTCTAACTTTGTTCCATTCAGAGTGATGTGGGTACAGATGTTTTTTCGACTAATGGGCATCACTACCGTTTTGGACTTGCTTATATTCAGACCAAATTGCTTGAATATAGCATTCCAATCATTCAGCTTCTGTTGTATTTCCGCCTCATTTTCACCCCATATTACAGCATCATCTGCAAATGCTGAAGCTTTAAGCTCAGAGGTCTTATTGAGTCTCTTAACTCTCTTCATTATTTCATCCATTACAGTAATGAATAAAAGTGGTGATAGAGCGCTCGCTGCCTTGCTGTGTGCCCTGCTTAGTCTCGAACCACTCTGAATAGCCATCACCTATTTGGACACAGCTCAGGCAGTGTTCATATAGCATCTTGACTTTATTTATTAAAGCGCATGGTATTGATCTATTTTGAGGCATTCCCAGATTGTTGCTTGTTAGCGAGCTACACGCCAGTGTACTTCGGTTGCTCACCGCCCAAGAGCTCGATCGGCCACGTGGTGTATGGGCTGGTGCAGAATTTGTTTACGACTGAATTTACATTTCACATGCGATTTTCTGAAGAGCCTTCGCTCAGAGGGCAGAAAAAAATATGGAGATAGATTTTCAATGCAGTATTTCCTGTTACAGTTATCGTACCTCATCTTCAGCCACACTGTACAATATACAGTAGTAAGTTATAGATTAATTATTTGATCAACCCAATTAAAAAAACTACGCTTTAATGTCATTAAATTCGATGCACTTGTTTATATTCGTTGATGTCAATTCACTTTAGGGGCTTAGGACATCTTGGTCAACAGCCCCGTGTACTTGTGTGTTGAACTTGTCTGATAACCTGTGTTTCTGTGATGACTGTACTTGCCACGGTGGGTGAGTGGCGAGTGAGGTGCGTGTGTGCGCGCTGTGCGACCGCATTGGGAGAGTGTACGTTTCCTAATACCGGTGCTTCCGCTAGTTCCACGGGTGTACTGACCTTCCGTGTGTCATTCGGACAATACTTTTTCAAGTAGTGTTCCAGATAGGACAACAAAACCAGAAACCCAGAAAACCCCGCTGAAAATCATGTCCGGATACCAGAGGAAAAACACCGTACGCTGTCAATGGGACAGGCAGAGTTCTCGCCCCACACCAGGAGAAATTCACCGCTGGATTAGCGATACCCTCCAGTTGACTGTCGACCAAGTAGAAGCCATCCAGTTAAATGCGCAAGAAAAAACCATGTACATCAAGGTAATCAGCATATCTACTGATCAGAAATTGCTAAATACTTTTGCAGCTCCTATTAAATTTCAGTATGACTCAGGCGAAATGACTAATGTTAAGCTTTCCACAGCGGATTCAAATTTTACCACAGTGCGTATATTTAATGTCCCACTCGAAGTTCCCCCTGAAATTTTCAAATCCGTCCTGTCGAAATATGGCACTGTGAGTGACGTCAGGAAAGAACAATGGTCTTCTGCTTATCAGTTCCCGGTGTATAATGGAATACGTGCAGTCACTATGGAAATCAAACAAGAGATCCCCTCCACTGAGACTTTTGGTGGCCATTCTGGCTATATATCGTATAATGGACAGAAACAGACCTGTTTAATTTGCAATACTAACACACATCTACGTATCAACTGCCCAAAGAAAATGATTCCCCTCGGTATAATTCCTACACAACAACGACGTGTCCAATACTCAGAAGTTGTGACACAGCAAACGTCACATGAAAACATGCTTATTGATCAGTCAGCTGGGACAACAACAGAAGTGGCCTCGGACACACATGACGCAGAACTGGTACCTTGCACTGACCAGATCAGCGAGCCACAGAGTGCCCCTGTGCTATCGGCAACCTGTATATCAGCCTTAGAACAAACTCTGCCGTCATTACAGGTTGCCACAGAAATTTTGTCTTCACTGCCCCCACCTTCTCTGGTACCTACCGACTCACTTAAGCAGGTTGATCGGGGATCTGAGAACGTATCTAAGAAGATTAAAACAAATGCCTCGATTGCCGTACCAGCCCCGAAGAATCAAACTGGTTCTACAAACGTTCCTGCAGCTGTGAAAAAGAAACAAAATCTTCATTCTACGTCATCTAGGGACCCACGAACGCTCTCAAACGCTGACAGCCGGCCTATGAATGGCAGTCATAAGGAACTATCTCAACCTAATTTGACATAGTGCACCAGTATATTTCTCACCTGTGTCTTTTTTCTTTTTTCTTTTTTTTTTCTCGAGTCCACCTTCCAGTATGTCTAGCACAGCTTTTATACTTCTCTTAATGGCGCAATTTCTCACTGTGGCCACTGTGAATATCAATGTAATAGAATGCCCTCTGAACTTTCAAATGTTGGAGAGATTCCTTCGAGATGCAGACATTGACATTGCCTTCATTCAAGAAGTTGCTTTACCCTGTTTGCCCATATCTGCCTTCTACAAACAATACATCAATACCGGCACTACGAATAGAGGGACCGGATTCCTCATAAGACATGATATCCCACTCGAAGGTGTGCTATGTCATCCATCAGGACGCATAATATCTGGACACATAAACAATACCACCCTGATAAATGTATTTGTCCCATCCGGGTCCAATAAACGTGTGGAACGGAAAATGTTCTTTCATCAGAGTATACTGCCTCATCTGCACGACGTTAAGGAAAAACTTATTCTTGCAGGGGATTTCAATTGTATTCAACGCCCAGAGGATTCCACTAGTCCATACCAAGGTGTCAACCCGGCTCTCAGGACCCTCCTTACCTACCTACACCTCATTGATGCTGTGGATAGTTTAAGGGTGCCCCTACCCCATTACACCTGTATAAGTCACAACTCCTCATCACGAATTGACCGCATCTACTTTTCCCAGGAACTTATCCAGCCTAGACGATATGAAGTGATACCTGCCAGTTTCACTAACCATCATGCAGTCGTTTGTACAATCTCTTACCCCCATTCCATATTTCACATAGGAAGAGGTTATTGGAAACTGAATTGCTCGCTGTTACTGGAGGTGGAATGCCAAGATATTTTCAGACAACACTGGACGCGATGGGTCCAACAAAAATGCAACTTTCGCGACTGTGCAGACTGGTGGGATATTTTAGTTAAACCAGGGATCCGCCGCGTCTTTAAGAACATATCCTACCAACGAGGTCGGGAAAGACGGGATACAGTTGAATTTTACTATCGAGTTCTTCGCCAGCTCCAGCAAAGATCTGATGCTGGGGAGCGTATGTATGACCAGATTAGGGAAGGTAAAACCAAGCTCCTGTCTCTACAGCAACGAACGCTCGCTCATATAAACGTGGCTTTAAAAGATCGTACAGTGCTCCCGGACGAAAGTGCAAGTGTATACCATATCGACAAAGGACAACGTGAGCAGCAACGTAAATATATCCACCGCCTCCGCACCAGTACTGGAAGTGTCGTAACCTCCCCTGATGCTATACGTAGTGAAATATCATTATTTTATCAACGGTTCTACGCTAAGGCTCCAATTGATCCACAGCAGGTGACCCTATTGCTTTCATCTTGCAGTACCCAACTATCTCCGGACAACAAAACTCTGCTCAGCGCGGATGTTACGGATGAAGAGATTCACTCTATGGTTAAGCACCTCCCAAATAACCGCTCACCTGGCATTGATGGACTGCCATATGAACTGTATAAACACTTCTGGCCTCTCATTGGCAAAGAATTGTGTCACGTCTTGCGTACCATTCTCCAACGTCGTGCTCTTTGTCAATAACATCACGAGGGTACCATAGACCTCATACCAAAAACATCCTCTCCCATGGCAGTTGGTGACTTCCGACCAGTTACTCTGCTCTGCAGTGATTATAAAGTCCTTACCAAAGTACTTGCATGCCGATTGAAGACTGTTCTACATGATATCATTGGTGATGAACAACGTTGCAGTATTCCTGGAAGAACTCTGTTAACAAACTTAGCGATACTACGGGACCTACACCTAAAAGCCGAAATGCTCCCCACTGAGCCAATGAGTTTTCTCACCTTAGATCTTGATAAAGCTTTCGACCGCATCAGTCATGAATACTTGTACATGGTCTTGCAACACTTTGAATTTCCTGCAATCCTTATTGACTACATTCGTATGATAAATTGTAATGCAACATCTCGAGTGCTCGTCAACGGTTTTCTTTCCCCTCTGATTCCAATACAACGATCAGTTAGGCAAGGATGTCCCCTTTCCATGCGACTTTTTGTCATTGGCCTTGAACCGTTCATTCGGACTACCCAGGTGAAGCTACAGGGTTACAAACTGTACACACATGTTTTTGACATGTGTGCCTATGTTGATGACGTATCAATATTGATCCGCAATAATGAAGACATCTCCCACATCGATAGCGTCCTTCAGCTCTACCATATCGCCTCTGGAGCACAATCGAACCCCCAGAAAACTGCTTTGCTTCCGCTCAATACTAACTTAGTGATTACCCAACAGCCCTGGTTCCGGATAGTAAATGAGGTGAAAATTCTTGGCATTACCTGGAAGCAATCGCATCTGGACACAGCGCAAGCAAACTGGACTAAGGTCATTGCCAAAGTTAGGGGAGTGCTGATCCAATTTGGTCAAAGAAACCTCAATATAGTGCAACGGGCCATGGTCCTCAACGTGTTTGCGCTCTCTAAAATATGGTATGTCGCACAACTTTTCCCACTTCCCAAAATGTTTGAGAGCCAATTGTCAAAATATACAGTTTGGTTTATATGGCAAGGATTTTTGTTCCGAGTACAACGGGAACAGTTGTATCTCCCATCCCGGCAAGGCGGGCTAGGGCTAACAGCTCATGGCATGAAATGCCGTGCACTCCTCTGCAAGAACGATATCACCATTCTTTCCCAACATGACACTTTTACGAAAGCGCTATACAAAGATATTCGAAACACAGCCCGTGGTTGTGATAGAGCTTTGCCGAAGATATTTAGGGACCATCAACAGCACCTTCTGGAAACTGTTCGCCAAATGCCTTCAGGGACTGTTCCAACGACGAAAAGTATTTATAACATGTTGCGGCAAGTGGAACACTCCAAACCGCGAATCGAGGCCACCACCCTCTACGTCCATTGGCCCACTGTTTGGAAAAATTTTGGGGCTATGACCATTTCTTCTGCTGTACACTCCCAGGTTTTTATCTTCCTCAACGATCTCATCCCAACGGCTCTACGGCGATATGCCATCCGTCTTGAAGCTTACCCATGGTGTACTATATGTGGTCAAACTGATACGGCGATACACCGCTTCACATCATGCACGCGAGTTGCCTCCACGTGGCTGTGGTGTAAGGGAAAAGTATGTCAACTATTAAATGTGCCCACGGATGACCTTGATGACAGGAAATTGATTCGTTTGTCGGTGACCGCCTTCCCCCAAATTAAACAGACTGCCATTGTGTGGATAATGGGCCAATATGTACATTTCGTGATGGACAATGATCAACATTTCTCGTTCCTGGATCTCAGGTATCACCTGCAGAAAGAGCGTTGGAAGCTTAGTGAAAGTGGACAATTGTACGATAAATATGGACACTATCTGGATTTTCTTGTGATGTAATAGTATGGTATTTATCATATATGAAAATTCTGTAATTCTGTAGAGAGCTAATAAAAAAAAGTGGTTATAGTGTCGAACTACCAACCCCAAGATTGCAGGTTCGCTCCTGGCCATGGTAAGTGATATTTTTTTTAAGGCGACAAAAATCACAACACTCATGTCATACGTTGTTGGCATGTTAAAGAACCCATTTGAATTCAGTAAGCCGTGTTCAATGGCAAAATTAATCTCGGGATTTTCCGCCAACACAAAGTTCCTCCATTCTCTACTTGAAAGCGCTGTAGTGTCAAGGAGTTTAGATATCTAACCTCCTTGACTTTCATAGCGTTCAAAGGAATGACGAAATTCGACATGCAAGCTACGCTCTGGGTGTCAACAAAGCTTGCACCAGGCACCCGAGGCCATACGATATTATTATTATGTGATGACTGTAGTAGTGTAGGGTTGAGGTAGGTGCCCCGGGACTTGAAATAAGGTACCATGCCGGTATTTTCGTGGAGGGAGTGTGGAAAACCCGGGGAGAAACCAGACTCAGTGGTGGAATTCGAACCTTCGATCTCCGGACTAGCTGCAGCCCCCCTCCCCCCTCCATCGCGGTCGTGGTGCGCTATTTCACTTTCGCGGCTACGCCAGGAGGATTGCTTAGGTTCAATTGTTGTGAATTTCAACATACTAATAGACATAAAAAGAAAACGGATTTTCAGTTTCACTCGAACAAAGGCTGTCTCCATCCCGCTACACGACTATGATTATTCTTCTTCTTCATTTGTTTCACCCAACTTTGGGGTACATTGTTTTGAACTTTCCTTTGGGTTGGGCCCAATATTGCCTCATCCTTTGAGATCTTGCTTCCCTTTCTTCGGCAGAGATGTGGATCGTAAGCTTTTGAGTTTCACTTGGAACCGTTGTTTCTTATCCCTGGTGACGGTTTTGGCTGTTTAGTCCATGAGCATGGTGTCTGTAAATTGGAGTTCCCCGAGGTCTTTCTCGGTTTCCTTAAACCAAAGAGGGTTTGTTTTTTTAATTACGGAAGTGATCGAAGATCTTTTTGGTTAATCTATTTGAATTCATCCGGAGGATGTGCCCATAAAAGTCCATTCTCCGTTTTCTTATTGTGTCCGAGAGTTTTTCAGTTTTTTGTTACTTTCGTTCCTGACATGGATTAATTTGTTGTTATGAAATTTGGGGCCTAAGGTTATGCGTATTATCTTCCTTTCCTTGACCTCCAGCCTTTCAAGCGGTCCCTGGGTGGTGAGAGACAATGTTTCCGCTGCATATAAGGCTTCTGGTTTAATTACCGTGTTATAATGTTTTATCTTGGCATTCCAAGATAGAGACTTCTTGTTATAAGTGTCCTTCGTAAATTGGAAGGCCAATTCAACTTTCTTTCTCCTAGATTCCATTGCCTTTTTCTCTAGCGCATTCCAGCCGATCCATTCCCCAAGATATTTAAATTCTTTGACGATGTCTATGTATTGTTTGCCCACTTGAAGCTTTTTTGGTGGTTTTTATATGTTCGTCATTATTTTGGTCTTTTCAACTGAGATTTCGAGACCCATTTTTAACGCTATGATTATTATTTTTATTATTATTATTATTATTATTATTATTATTATTATTATTATTATTATCATCATTTTGCCTGGACCATGTAGTGGTCTTGACTCAGTACCGTAAGCATAGTAAATGATCGCCATTACAATCCTCTCTAATCACTGCCACGCTGTTAAACATTCGCTTTGACTTAAATTGCTACTTATTATTCAGACCTCGTCATTAGCGAGCAGTGAAGACAAGAACCTGGCAGCCACTGATTAAGGAAGCCGTCTATCGATGTGTCTGAGAAGGCATTAGTCGCTCGACTTGTCTGGCTGGAAGCCAGGATCCCCCAGATTTCTGCCCTCATTTCAATATCTGCTCTTTTGAAACTACACTTGGTGGAAGTAGTTCATTCCCAAGTTCCTCTCCTTACATTCAAAAAACAAAATTGTAGATTTAGGTTACACTTAACCTCACGATTATTAGCCTAGAGACATATTTTACGTGGAATCTCAACCACTGGACGTTTCATGCAGATGCATTAATCAGAATTCAAATCAGTCCCACCTTGGTGAAAGGCAAGCTCATTCAATTCAGAATATTGCATTAAAATAATGAAACATAGGTCTCATTGAAGTATTATTTTGAATTCAAAATTACAGCACCGTTGGAACTTTTCAACAGCTGTCACCTCTATGAAATGTTAACTGTCCTTTAATGTAGTTACCAACATTTTGCTCAACCCGTTACTCGCGTTTGCAAGTCGTATCAGCGCATGTTACGTTGATGGTTCGGATAGAGCGGCCCATTGCCTGAAGAACTTTTCTATCAATACGGAAGGGATTCAACAAGCCAAAACTGAACCAGAAACTTCATCTAAATCCTGGTCATTACATGATAAGTTGGCAACGGATACATTCACTATCTGACGCATCTTTTCACAAAATGACGAACGTACCTACTCAGGCAGATTGTGTAAGTTATTTATGTATTGTAAATCTCTTGCTTAGTAATTTCATAGATTTGTAGACAAAGCTAACTTTCAAGTGGTAGTACTAGTTCATCCGAGAACCTAATTCTAATAGGCTATCAGTGGTCTCATCCGTAAAATCTCAGAAGACCCAATGAACTACATAACCTCAATCTTCCTAAAGAAAGTGTTGTGTGTATCGAAATTTACTCCGTCCTAGCAAGTGTACGAGTTGGCTGCAGAGCCATTCTGTATCGAGCAAATCAGACTGCAAATGCAGCTTCCATTTAGCGCTGCCTATCAGGAACTTCTTGCGGAACTTCATTTAAAAAAGAAATAAATATGGTTGGACTTCTATGGGACAGAAGCGATGTTAGCATCTGACTGGAAGAGAGCAGACTACGATTTACGACACACTGTGACGCGTTTCGCAGTCCATGGATTTCACTTCAGGATATGCAGAAGAAAAGAATTTCACACTCCAAATGCAGCTACATGCATGTGAATTATGTAGCGAGCCCTGTAACCGATATCATGCGTCATACTGTTGGTTGGTTCCTTAGTTTAGGGGCTGCGACAACGCGGTCATGTAGCCCCGTGTACTTTGGGTGTGTGTAGAATTTGTCTGATAACCGGTGTTAATTGTGATGACTGTATTAGTGTGTGTTATCTGTTTTTTTAATTTAAGTACTGCAACTTAGAATTTTTTAAATAGTTCCTAATTTTGCCGCCAAGCGCCACCGTCATACTGTAAAAGAAGATTGACTTCCCTGACGCAATTTTGTAGTGACTGACAGTTCCTGCATTGTATATACAGTACCTATACGAAATTTAGCAGGGAAACAATGCTGCTGACTGATCTTTCTCTACGATTTCTCCTACAATCCACACCTGCCTACAAGAAGGTGGTAAAATAACACCAAAGGAAGAAGAATGAAATATGGCTCGATTTCGATACGACGGATGCCATGATTCGAGACGATGGAAGGAAGCTAACTATAAGCTGAGACATTCTGTCACGGGGTTCGTAGTCCATGGTTTTCATCATAGAATTTGCCGCACGGAACGATTCCATGGACCATGTGAAGAATGTGTATATTCTTTGTGTGATTTGGCGTGTGACAGATATTATGTTATCGTATTTCACTGGCAAATGCTTGCCTTGACGATTAATGTATAACTTAGTTTGATTTTCATTGGACATTGGCAGCATTAAAACTATTATTAATTAGTTTACAGTAGTTATTCTCACACTTTCCTTCGTTGTTGAACCCAGGAGCCGTAAGTTCTTTCCAGTCACATTTGTTTACTTTCTCCAGTAAGGGATGAAACGTCACTAGAAATGCCCTGAACTTCACTTTCCAGGAAATGGTGTTTAAAATAAACTATACCATATGACGGTGAGAGTTCCGAGGCTCAAAATGAATTTCATAACAGTTTCATCAAACCCCGACTTTTCATGAATAAACTAGGACTTTTGTGAAATGACTGGTTTCAATAAAAAAAACGTCGTACTTTACTTATGAATTCCTCAGAGAATAATTCTTCTAATTCCGCACGTAATGATTCAATCTCAGTAAAACTCGGTAGAATTGACCGTTGCTACGAGTGAAATAATTTGTCATCTAGATTTCTAATGTAGTTCTCCTCAATTAAACTGTAAACCCACATATTCGTAGACATAAATTATATCCTTCCGGGATAGGATGCCAGCCTCTCACCCGGAGTCCCCGGGTTCAGTTCCTGGCTCCGCCAGGGATTTTAGAAACTGACGTGAGTGCTGGAACGGGGTTCACTCAGCCTCGTGAGGACAATTGAGTAGCTGCCTGACAGTGCGGCAGCGCCCCGATCACGAAAACGCCGATTAACGGGCGAGGGGACCCGATGCGCTGACCACGCGCCGCCCCAATATTCTTAGATCAAATGGCTGGTGTTGTGAAGTGATGTAATTGCGATAAACGATAATTCAACTCCACATTATCAAATATACGACCGCTTTTATTTTATTCCTCAGCACAGCCTATCAACATAAAACAGTTTACTAGTATGAAGAAGTGTCGCAAAAACAATGACGAAAAAACTGAGCATCAGAATATACAGAACATGCAATTTACATACAATGTACAGAACAAGCGGCCATGTGTGTGCTCGGTAACACTAGAGTCCATCTTCAGGCTCAATTACCCAAACGAACATGACATCCTCCCTCCTAAGTTAATTCTAAATCACTCTTCAAATTAACTTACAAAATTTACACTAAAGAAAAACATACACAATAAAGAATTAATTGTTATATAAAGACTGTCCAGATTTACAGATTCAGTCTGTTTGGGTTTTTCACCAGCCTACCTCTTTGTTCACTGTCTTGGTAATTTCATCGGTTGGAATCACAGACTTCATCTACTTTGGCACACCCAAGTCTGTTACTGATCCTCTTGCAACTTCTCGTAGTCGTCCGCCGATGACCTGGCTGTCATTCTCTGGCTTCAACTCCAGCTCCAGGGGATAGATCCGCTGAACAGGACGTACCAGTTTTCCAGTATAAGTTTTAACACAGACAAATCTTACATGTCCTTTCTTTCCCTTAATACGTTCAGTGACTCGAGCTAAGGGCCAGTCAGTCTTTTCTTGTCACTCCCAATTAACACAATTTCTCCCACATAAATCTCTCGCCAAGTTCTTATTAGCCAACAACCGTATGTGACCCAAATACTCTGAACAAAAACGTTCGATTTCGGCACTGCAATCGGCGATTGAAATCAGTAGCCTCTACCAAGTCGAAGTCGGGAACTTCTACGTCTTCAACGTCTTGCAAGAATATGCAGGGTGTAAGAGGGGTAAAATCCATGGGGTCTTGCGAGACGTATGTTAGAGGACGAGAATTGATGATGCTTTCACAATCACATAAGATGGTCTGCATCTCTTCATAAACTACAGAAGCACGGCCTAGCACTCTTCGCAAAAGATTCTTAACAACAGCAACCAAGCGCTCCCACCAACGAGATAGGCCCCTTTAAAATTAATTTCTTACAATGGGCCCAGGTGGTCTCAAGGTGAAGATTCAGGCAGGCTTCTAAGGGAAAATGGCTGGCAGAAACCCCAAATACAACACGACAGTGTCTGTAGACCTTAAGGGCGCCTCCTTCTGTTATCCATAAAAACCGAAGGAAATTACGGTCATTAGGATATAAACTGATTTGGAAGAAGGCACGCTGGATGTCCCCAACTACTCCTAACTTCTTGAGACCAAAAACGAGCGAGATTAGCAGGTATCTTCTCAATAAGATTTTGTCCCTTCTCTAAACAATGATTAAGGCTTGGGTTCTTCCCAATCCGAGCAGAGGCATCAAAGACTGGACGTACAGGTGTCGTACTGTTCAGCTTCACCACATGTCGATGGGGCAGGTATGCCCTAGCAAATTCATATCCTGGAGAGACACTTCCTCGATGACTTCTTCTGAAATCCATTCATCCAAAACTTGTTGGTAAGCTTCAAACAATCCCTCGACTTTCAATTTCTTCACTGTGGAATTCGTTCTCTTGAAGGCTAAGTCGTAGTTGTCAGGCAGAGTTGGATGACCTATGGAAATAGTTGGGGTCAACTATTAAGGGATTTCTACAGGATGTTAGGTTTCAGGCACAAGAATGGAATCACAAAGGATTGTGATGTAAGCTAAATTCCCTTATAAGGGATTAAACTTTAAGAGCATAATTTAAAATGCATTAAAAAGATCCATAATGGATTAAGCATAATAAAGCTGAATGTTGACTAGGATGTGTTACCAAATACAAAAGTTTCATCCATACAAAACCATTCCAAGATAGGCCAGAAAACCAGTATCTAGCAACAGTTGGGTTGCCAGCAGAGGGCTGATGACCGAGGTAGCAGTTGGGTTGCCCGCACAGGGCTGATGACCGAGGTAGCAGTTGGGTTGCCCGCACAGGACTGATGACCGAGGTAGTAGTTGGGTTGCCCGCACAGGGCTGATGACCGAGGTAGCAGTTGAGTTGCCCACACGGGGCTGATGTCTGAGGTCAATCCACACACACTCCAGACGTCCGGGTTCTGATTCAAGGTTTTGGCGAATTTTAGTCTTTCTGACGAAAGTAGACCAGCGGAGAGATGTCTCTCGGTAATAACATCTCAGCTGGTGCGTGAAGTTACTTCTTCATAACAAAAGACCTGAGGCTGGGAACAGCGTTGCAGAATATGTCCCAGTTGTGAGCCGGAGTACGGGTTAGCCTAATCATGCGGTGCCCGTGTTGTTGTAGAGCAAGGCCTCCGGCAGCGTAGAGGGCAATAACCCCAAGCAGGCGTGGAGCAGCAGGTGACTGCTGATGAAGAATCGGCACAGAAGGTCCGTAGACCAGCGATTAAATAGTAGGTGTGACGTCATGGCAAGATGCAGATACCAGACCAGAGGGGGAAGGCAGGCAACCAATCAGCGCATAGACCGGGAAAAGACGGACGATCAGCAAGCCGCCGGCTAGTGCTTTTGTGACATGTGCAAGAGAGGTAGTCTAAAGAACACACTACAGATAGGGTAGGTAAATAATAATTGTAAAACATAAATGCAATTGAAATATCAATACAGAATAAACTAGAACCGCGTTCTTTTGCAATTACTGCAAATTAGAAAATGGGGCAGGAAAAACGAACAATGTTTCAAACCAAACAGGGTAACTAACTACTAACAAAACTATTCGCAAACGCGAACATGCTGGGAGGCGTGCGACAAAAATTGCAGCAAGAAAGCGCAGGAGTTAGGCTTCGCGTGGTAAAGGAGTTATCATAGTGATTGGCCTGAGAAAATGACCATCAGAAGTTTTTAGCTTCACCACGCGGACCCTACCATCTCTGTCAGGAAAGCACTCAACAATCCTACCCAAATTCCACACAAGAGGGGGACTAAGATCTTTCATAAGCACCAAGTCCCCTACCTGAAGGTTAGAGCAAGAAAATCGCCATTTACCACGCTGATGAAGCAAAGCGAGGTATTCCAACCTCCAGCGATGCCAAAAACTATTGCGCAAACTTTCAATTTTGCGCCAAGAAATGGCTAAAGGAGATTCAGAATTAGAATATAATAAAGGGGGGAGGCGGTCAAAGGACCACCAATAAGAAAATGGCCCGGCGTCAATGGCAGAAGATCTGAAGGGTCATTAGATAAGGGAGATAAAGGACGAGAATTAATTATGCCCTCAATAAAAATAATTAAGGAATTAAATTCTTCATGAGAAAGGGGGTGTGGCCACAAACTCTTCTAAGGTGCCTCTTGGTAAGTTTAACACAAGACTCCCAACGCCCACCTTGATGTGGTGCATAAGGAGGAATAAAGTGTCACTTGAAATTTCTCTGGTGAGCATAATCAGTAATCTTTTCTAAAGCTGAATTATGAGTAAGAGATCTCTTAATTTTTTCAGAAGCTCCAACAAAATTTTTAGCATTATCAGAAAACACTTCTGAAGGAAGACCCCGACGGGCAGAAAATCTGGCAAAGGCTGCCAAAAAGTAAGCAGTAGAGGCATTGGTTACCAGTTCTAACTGAACTGCACCGGAAACCATGCATACAAAATCCGAAATATATAATTTTCCAGAAACACATGTTTTAGCTTCAGGAGAATTTTTTTTGTAAACAAAGGGACCGGAATAATCCGCCCCCGTAAAGGTAAAAGGTCTGGCAGGGGCAGATCGAAACGTGGGAAGATCACCCATGAGCTGAGCGGTAACCTTAGGGTTGGATTTAAAACATGGAATACACTTACGGTTAACAGAGGTGACTTCATGCACTCCGTTTATGGGCCAATACCTTTCACGAATGACAGTAAGTAATATGCGAGTGCCAGCATGAAGAGGCTGGTAATGATACTGGCGAATAATTAAGTAGGTGACATAATGCTTTGAGGGAAGAATAATTGGATGTTTCTTATCTTCAGAAAGTTCAGACAAAGATAAACGTCCTCCTACTCTTAGCAAACCATCAGCATCCAAAAAAGGGGCGAGTGGGGAAAGCCTACTCGATTTCTTAAGGGATTGACCTTGAAACAAGGTCTGACATTCTTCAGAGAATATTTCCCTTTGAGTAAGCCATAACACTTTTATAGTGGCTAAACCTAGCTCAGAAAGGGTTAAATATGGTTTGGGAAAAAGAGGTTGATCTACTACAAAATATTTCTATCGAAGGAGATAAGCCATAACACTTAGTAATTCATGGAAAGAGAAATATCGCTGCAACAGAAGGGGAAAGTTGAAACGATTAGAGAGGATCCTGTAATCATCCCAGCATCCGGCAAGTTTGTTAATTCCGGAAGAGGAAATTTGGCCAAGTGGAAGGCTCTAGTCCATGTGTGTTTTTAATCGAAAAATCTTGACTGGCTTAGTAGGCTCCTCGCGCCAAAGAATTCTCTTAAGATCGCGCTGTTAATGATTAATCATAATTTGCCTATACATCTGTTTGATATCGGATATCACTGCGATAGGAAACAAGCGAAAATTTATTAAAACAGAAGACATGTCAGATTGAATTGGGGGGGGGGGGGGCAGGTAATAGAGTATCATTCAGAGAAGTTCCGTTGGCATCCAAAGCAGAGCCATTGAAGACCACTCTTATGTTTTCCTTTAACATTTCATTCTTCCAAACAGGATGGTGATTAAGATAAATGACTTCAGATGGAGTATATGAAGCATCATCTCTCTTAGTAACTTAACAACTTCCATATGATCAAGCGCATTATATTCTTCCATAAATGTAGAATATTGAATTTTGACAACAGGGTCACGTTTAAATTTGCTTTCAACAGCATAGAGTGCTCTAAGAGCTCTAGGGTATGTTTCAAGTAGAACAGGTGGATTATCCACGCGGGGCATGGTTACAACAAATCTACCCTCTGAAGTGCGTGTGGTTGTTTCGCAAAACAGTTTTTCACACATTTCATTTTCGACTGAGGAAGTTGAAACTGAATCCATAGTTTCAATTTTCCAAAATCTTTCTAAGTTTTGATCAAGACTTGTATTAACAAAATGACATTGTGAGAAATTTTGAAATGACTTACGAGGGACTTGACCCGTTACTAACCAGCCTAATTTGGTATGATGAGCGAACACTCCTGTGATATTTTGACTTTAGAGGTAAGGAGACATTGCCAAAGAAGTATGTATACTGGAGCGCTTGTATTAAGTGTTGGATCTGCCAACTGAATGTCATAAGGAAATTGCCAATTTCTCATTTCAAAAGAAGTGCTAGGGGTATTACTGCCAATAGTATCAATGACAAGACAATTCAACTGTAATGTTGTATTACGATGAACAGCATCTTTGATATGAATTCTAACAAAATGCAAAGATTTAACATTGCTATTGTTGATACCAGTAAACTGAAACAAGGTAAGTAGTGGAGTAGTGGCGCTTCTAACGCACTCCAGAACCCTCCTTGCCCCACTACTAAGCCTCAGGCATGTTAAATATCTCTCGAACGCATGGTCCGATTTTGACAAATGAGGTATCGTTGGACTCGGGCTGACGTCTTCTTTGCTATGGACCACTCGTTATATTTTTCAAATTTTTTTTGAATTTTTTTTTTTCGAAACTAGGTGATAGTTTGAAAACTAAACATGATAGAACGTTGTGCCATGGCTCAAACGAATGGTCTTTATGCCCTTTATTTTCTATAATGAAACTTTTTTACTTTTATGTTTTTTTTGAAAACACTCGAATTTTGAAAATCCTATATTTTGGAAACTAGGAACTCTACAAAAACGTTTATTTGACATAAATGAAAGATCCCTATGCCCTCTACCCCCAAAATAAATTTCAAGTCGCTAGAGCAAAAATTTGTGTTTTGTAAGTAGTGGGATGAGGGGAAAGCTGTCTACTAACTTATTGAGCCCTCCTCGTATTTGCCCCGAAGCTGATATCTCGCTAACCAATGGTCGGATTTGAACATACAGGGTGTCCTAGCACTCGTAGTGATGCCCCCTACTTTCCTATAGGCTCTTAATTTAATGAAAAGACCAAAACTAAAAGGTCATGTGCTTTTAATATCTCGCGAACCAATCATGCTAGAGGCATGTTCGACAGGTCCAAGGACTCGGGGTGACGTCCTCTTTGCTATGGACCGCTCGTTATAATTTAAAAAAAATGGAAACTCGATTTTGGGGTAAACACGTGTTTTTGTGATTTTGCCGATATCTCACGAAGCAATAACGCTAGAGGCATGTACGATGGGTCCAAGGATTCGGCCAGACGTCCTCTTTGCTATGGACCACACGTTATATTTTTAAAAAAAAATTGGAAACTCGATTTTGGGGTAAACACGTGTTTTTTTTGTGATTTTTGCCGATATCTCATGAACCAATAACGCTAGAGACGTGTACGAGGTGTCCTAGGACTCGGGCTTTCGCCCCCTTTCAAATGTGGTAGATATTGTTTTTCCAAAAAATAATTCACAAAGGGCCTAACGCCATACATGTTGAAATAGCGTTTTCTTTTTCTTTACTTGTTTATAATGTTTATGAAGCGTGGTGGTTGAGAGAGACGATACGGCTGGGTGTGTGTGTTTCAACGAACCTGTCGCTAACCACAAGGACCATGCTTAATAGAACAATCGCTATTTCGGCTGGTCGGTGTATGACAGAACGAGCATGCGTTTTCTGATATTTTACCTTTAACGTGTAAACGGTGATGAGAACTTGATTCTATGTTGGTCGAAGCGAGTACAGAAAACAAACGAGCAGGAGGTGAATGTCATTTGAGCTTATTGGAAGGCATTGATCTGACTTGACAACAAGTGCAATGGAAAAAATGACCAAGACGCTTAAAGGTGAAATAATCTGACCATTGTGCTGGCAGGGAAGTGCGAAAGGCGTGCACACATGTGTGAAACCACAGGCACGCTAAACCAGTGACATCCTGTCTTGCTTCGTACGTGACAAAATGCAAGTTGACGTGAAATTTGATCTACCGCAGGTGTTCGCTTGGGACGTTATCTATCTACATGCGCGATAACTGTTAACAAGTTACATCCTGTTTTGCTGCGTACGTGACAAAATGCAAGTTCATGTGAAATTTGATCTACCGCAGGAGTTCACCTTGGACGTTAGCTGTCCACGTGCCTGATAACAGAATGTTCAAAGCGTGGGAATCGCTGAATCAGTAAAAAGTATAATGCAACTTGTCGGAATTATGTCACAACCAATAGATAGGCAAGAGCTGCAAACACCAGTGGTGGGAGGTAAAGGGAGGGTAAGGGGGGAGGGGTAATGTATGAGAGAACACAGGAGGAAAGGGAAAGACAAACATGCATGAACATGCATGAAGCGCGGAGCGCTGTACACATAGAGCTATAGGTGGTGTACAACATGGGTGAATAAATAAAAAGTACACAGGTTCACACAACATGTAATTTATTGATCCAGGAATTAAACGTAGAGTTAAACCCTAACCATTTGACGTAGAGTTTATTTCCTTTTTGTTTCAACACTTTTTCCACAAGATAATGCTGAGGAAATGCTGTTTTCTGAAGTTCATGGAGATAAAATCTACCTTTTATGGGTTGATGGTTGAGGTCCTCGAGTAAATAGGTGACTGGACTGTCCAAGTTGACTCGACGAATTCGAAATAGTTCAGTCCCCCACTGAGGCGTGTAGCCCTTATTGAAGGCAGACTTAAATTTGCTCACACGAACAAAATCCCCAATGTTCAGTCGGTGACGTTTAGGATCGGCTGTTTTTATGGGGTTAAACAGTTTATCCAATCGCTGAATATTTTTAGTTACGAGACGTGGCTTGGTCCCAATCGTTCTATGTTTGGTGTCATTGTAACGTGACACTAGTTCAGGTAACATGTCCAACCAGCGATAACTGCCCTGAGCGGTAAACGCTTTCCACATATGGGTTTTCAAAGTTCGGTTGAACCGTTCGACCACACTGGCTTTCAGATTGCTGTACGTGGTGTAATGGTGAATATCCTTAGATTTGAGAAAACTGGAGAAATCCTTGTTGAAAAATTCTTTCCCCTGGTCAGTTTGTAGCAGCTGAGGTTGACGTTTGGAGTGTTGAATAATATGTTGAAAGGCCTTGGTAACTAGTGGACCAGACTTGCGACGCACAGGTTCAACAAAGGCCATTTTGGAATAGACATCAATGACGGTCAACATATAGCGTACACCGTCGTTAACGCTAGCATAGGGTATCATTTCAACCAAGTCAGCCTGCCAAAGTTCATCCACACCTCGTGAAATCACCTTGAGTCGCGGATAGTGACGCCTAGCTGGGCGATGCAACTCGTGAGCAATACCCATTTTAATGGGTGAGAGCTTAAACAATAATTTTGGCATTTCGAAGTTCTTGTTCAATTTCTTGAATTTCCCAATCGTGACCGGTGTGGCCAGCTTGACGTGAGGCATGCAACAACTGTAGCCGCTGGACGAGCTTATTGGGATTGTGCCAGTAGGTAACATCCACAAGGGGTTTTAATGGTTTAAATGTCACTCCCGAAGCGGACGCTTTACGACGAGTACTTTGACTAGTGGGAAACATTTTTGCAATGATGGTTTTATATTTTTGAGATATATTGGCATTCACTTGTTGCGTGGGATCATACTGTCTTTTGTGAGCATGGGTATCCAATAAAATGGATTTATATTTGTCAAGATCCTCTGACGTATAATCATGGGGAGAGGGGGTCCGAGAAAAGAGCAGCTTTAACAGTCCTGGCGTTAATTTATAGTTGATGTTTTTAATGACAGCTTTAGTACGAGCAAATTTAATGGATGAATCGCCAATTTTAAAACTATCATCCTCATAGCGAACACCATACGTGGTATCTGTGTTTCCAATAAATAGATCGGTGAAATAGGGTTCCAATGTTGATCCATAATATTTTATTAAAATGGTTTTCAGTTGAGCTTTATGTTGAGGGGTGGCCAAGAGTTGTGAAAACGGAGACGCTCTAGAAGGGCAAGGTGTTTCGACCATGGCCAAGGATTTCTTTTTTCTCAAAAACTCTGCAAGGGGTGAGGCCTTTTTTTGAGGCGTAAACACTTGTTCCTCCTCATCCTCAACTTCACTAACACTAGTCAAATCTTCCTGTTCATCTTCCTCTTCCTCAGGGTCCTCGTGCAGCGTCTGCGTGGCTTGTGAAACGGTGGGTAGCGTTTCAGATGGCTTGAAAGAGGGTTTCAACATGGATTTTAGCGGAGGTGCTAAATGTTGTTGAATAAACAAAGCATGATTGGCACGTGATTGTTTCAATTGACGAAACTTTTGGCGAATAGTATTTTTTGCTCTAATAATATGCTTTTTTAATTGACTCTCTGCTAACGCCATGGTGTCTTGGCAAATGACTTGCCGGGGAATGAGACAAGGCCTTAAATAGCAATAAAATGATCAAACCCTAAGCGATACCGTCCTTGGTTGAGTTCACGTTGTTTGTCAATCACTAAACAGGCATGACGTTGAGTGTTCCAGCACTTGGCACACAATTCTGTAAACATTTGAAAGGTCATATCCGGATTCACATGTTCATTATAAATGTGACGACTGTTCCTCTCGTCCTGACGAAATAAAACAATGACATTGGCATTGTCACGAATCAACTGTTTGGACATTTTAGAATACGTTTGCCCAAGATAGAAGCAATCGATATGTTTGTGTCGACCCATGCTGAAATAGCTTTGAATGATGCCTTGACGTTCAGTGGATACATCATCGAAAATCATGAGTGAATCAGGCTTTACCTCATCCGGTGAAATCACATTTTCTTGCATGGAAAATGTAAAATAACCCATATTTTCTTTTTGTAATCCAGACATGACTTGATCCAGAAACATGTAGAGGGGTTGGTAGAGAGATTTTGCAAAAATATAAATATTTTGAAAACGCAGACCATTGGGCGCTGTAATGAGCGTTAGCAAAAGATTAGTCTTTCCACAGCCGGAAGGCCCCACAATGATGCAGCGAATGGAAGATGGAAACAGTGAACCATGGCGTTGTTCACGTGATGTGGGACAGAGATGGGAAACCATGTCCCCCACGGGGAATGACTCTTGCTGCTTAATAATCTTCATGTCAACTAAGGCTTAGACAGGCTAGCCGGCTGTCTATATACAGGACACCGAACCTTGTCATAGAAACAGTAGACTGCTACTACAGGTTGACGATGGATGTCTTTGGACGTGCGTTGATGGCCAAAGATAGGCCTGTCCCCATACATGATCCTAAACAAGAAACAGATCCTGCTAATAAACACTATGTGGATAGGTCAGTAGTGCCACGCACAAAACAGGGAGATTATGACTTTAAGGGAAAGCGGTTAACCCATGTAAAACATCCTCAAGTGTCTACAGACGTTACTACGAAAAAGTATGTGGATAACAAAGTGTATGAGTTTTATGACAAAGTGCCCCATCTTATGGTGAATGGCTATAGCGCTAATCACCATCGGATTATTCACGTGGAAGACCCACAAGACGAAGACGATGTTTGTACCAAGCGTTACGTGACCTATGAAATGAAAAGGCTTTATAAATTTATCCCATCTGTGTTTTTAGTGTATCTGACAAATGAAAAACCTGTGAATGACAGAAACCATTTACCGCTAGTCCATGATCAGCACTTGACCTATGTGCTTGCTTCGGGTTTAAGCCACTATCGATTACACTATGATGGAACCATTCACATCAAATATGCCATACCTGATGAGAACCATTTACAAATAAAGATAAATGGTCATAGGATGTTGATCCATAAGCATGAAATGGTCAATGCAGGTGACGAATTATCCTTTTATCTCATGTTGACATGGGATGAAAAGCAAGCGGGAAAAACCATAAACGATTTCCCACTTTATGTGGAATTGGAATATACAGCCATGAAATAACCATCTGACGTTAGCTGTGATTTAAACTTTCTTGTGAAAGGTTGTTGGTCATTATCATCATGGTGAAACAAAGGTATGCAGTGAGAAAGACTAAAAAAAGGACTTTGTCCTTGGCAAAGCCAGGGTTTTCAACATTCGTGGCCAAGCCCTTGCGAAAGAAAAAAATAAAAAATAATGTATTGACCATAAGGAAAGCCCTTCGAGCAGCACAGAGACATGTTATTCCAAAACGTTGGCGACAGGTTTCAAACCAAGGGCGAGTGATTCCCGTCCCCAAACGAGCGGGATTTTTACCTGCATTATTTGCTGGTTTGGCTGCTCTGGGCTCACTTTTGGGCGGTGCCAGTGCAGTGGCGAAAACCATTAAAGCCGCGCAGCAGGGCAAGCAACAACTCAAAGAAAGTCAGCGACACAATGAAACGATGGAAGCGATTGCCATGGGGGCTAGAAATGCCAATTTAAAGCCAGCCTTTTATCAACAAGGATTTGGGATTTCACCATTTCGAAATATTAAAAAAAAAAAAATTAACCTCAGCCATAGCGAGACATGCCCTGACGCATCAACAAGTGGAAAGCTATGCTAAACAACTAAAGCTTTCTCATTTTCGAGGTGGGTTTATGCGAAACCAATTACCCCCACGACCCTGGAAACAGGAATGTGCTGTTGTCAATTTGGATGATCACCGAGGACCAGGGACGCATTATGTAGCTTATGTCAAAGAGGGATCCATGGTATGGTACTTTGACAGTTTTGGGAATTTGCCCCCGCCCATGGAACTAGTGACCTATTTTGGAAACAGGATCAAGATATATTATAATGTGAAACGTGAGCAAACGTTTAACAGCCAACAGTGTGGACGTTTGTGTTTAATTTTTTTATATAAGACGCAGCATAAGCTAAAACGCCACCAGTATGTCGGCAGAAAGTAAAACGTTTACACTGCATGGACGTGGACCTGAAGTCAGCCTAGACTTCTACCCGCCTATCGAATTGAGTGGAAAACCCTATGGTTTAGGACTTGTTTCTCTTGAAACGTACAATCGAATATACAACATACGTGAAAATGTGAACAACAAGTTTTACTATGATGATTCTGTGCTCACCTTGAACTCTGGTGGATACACGATCGATGATATTTATGAACACATTTATGTGGTGTTGATCAATCAATATGGTTTAAAGTCATTTCTCGACGGAACGCACAAGTTTGAACTTGTAGGAAATACCAACACTCATCGCTGCAGTATTTTCTCTACCTACAACATTGACTTTAAAACACACCCCGATTCCATTGGTCCATTACTAGGATTTAAACCACGTGTGTTGGAGCCCAACAAAAAACATGAATCAGACCATGAAGTGAAATTCATTGAGGACCATCATGTGTCGGTGACGTGTAATATTATTAGCCAAGTGTACACCAATCAAGAACCATCGCATTCGCTATATGACTTTATTGTGACATCGCCCAATGGGTATATTATTCGTGAAAACCCTCCAGTGGTGCTTTTTCATGCTGTGGCTGTCGATAGTATTAGTAATATAACATTAAGACTGATCAATAGAGATCAACAACTCATTGATCTAGATTCTACCACACCAGTGACTTACAAGTTGGTGCTAAAGCCACTATGAAGTTTGTGTATAAAGCAACAACACCGTCTAGGAATGGTGTTAGTTGTTTGCCACGTGAATACACGTTAACATCTCAAGGCGAGCAGATTTTACAGCATTTGGGTTACCACGTCAACCCTCATAATGAATTCTATCCTAGAGATAGCGAACCACATCGAGGAGCAACCAGGAGTGGTAAGAATTGATCTCCATTCCTATCAAGCTCAAACACCTGGACTCAATAACAATGATGAAATTCAATTTGCTATCAACAACCAAGATATTTACACTCTACCGCATGAAAGTGTTATTCAGATTGAAGGTCGGCTCACCAAAGCCGATGGCTCTACACCCACCACATCCAAGTTGGCCAACCATGGTTTGGCCTTTCTGTTTTCTGAAGTGCGGTATGTCATTAACGATATCGTGGTGGATAGCACTCGAAATGTGGACATTTCCAGTGTCATGAAACTATACCCCTCTTATAGTGAGGAAGAATCTAAAACACTTTGCATGGCGGGTTGGTGCCCTGACTCGACCAATGACTGGATGGTGCACACCGATGGCACCTTCACTGGATATTTACCTCTTAAACTGATTTTAGGCTTTGCTGAAGATCACCAGCGCATTGTGGTCAACGCAAGGCAAGTGCTTTATCTGGTGAGAGACAGGAGTGATAATAATGCACTCAAGGGAGCCGACAATGCCCCCATCGATTCAAAAATTCAACTACAACACTTGCTATGGAAAGTTCCCCATGTGACCCTTGAAGATAGCAAAAAACTGGACATACTCAAAATGGTAAAGAGAGATATGCCTCTACCCATGGAATTTAGAAGCTGGGCACTCCATGAGTATCCGCTATTGCCCACCACCAACACACACAGTTGGTCTGTAAAAACAGCTCGCTATACAGAGAGACCTCTCTACCTGATCGTGGGTTTTCAAACGAATCGCAAGTATCAACAAACCAAAGATGCCACGCAATTTGATCACCTGCAATTGAGAAATGCACGTCTTTTCCTCAACGGAGCTGTGTTTCCCTATGAAGGACTGGATTTGGATTTTTCAAAAAATAAGTTTGGCCCCCTGTACGACTTGTTTTCTAAATTTCGATGGTCGTATTATCAAAAAGAGAACGGCCCCATGCTACTACCCCAAGCGTTTAAGGCAAGAGCACCACTGATTGTCTTTGACTGTTCTTACCTGGAAGAGTCTGTCAAGCCATCCAATATCGATATTCGACTAGATTTTGAAACGCATGACAATGTACCAGCCAATACGACGGCCTACTGTTTGATTATTCATCACAAACAAGTCAACTATTATCCACTGTCCAACCAAGTGACGAGTGTATAAATAACAGGTCATTCCACGTCAAGCCGCTCAGTCATGTCTTGCTTTAAAGCCTCAAGAGACGTCACATCCATGAATTTAAACTCTGAGGAACAACGTTTCAAGACGTTTGCCACATGGCCAGTGCCTTTCATAAACCCTCAAGCCTTGGCGGCTGCTGGATTCTACTATTTAAAAACAAGAGATGAAGTGAAATGTGCCTTTTGTCCCATCATCATAGACCAATGGCAGGAGGGCGATGAACCCATGCAGGAACATCAGCGCTGGTCACCCACCTGCCCCTACCTGTGCAGAATGAAAGTGGGAAATATACCCTGTCATTCAAGCTATCCCTCACTTGTGTCTCTGGGTGATGAAAAAGAAACAAGTTACGATACATGTGGGCCGTAT
The DNA here is from genome assembly GCA_946902985.2 of Meconema thalassinum. NCBI lineage: Eukaryota > Metazoa > Arthropoda > Insecta > Orthoptera > Tettigoniidae > Meconema > Meconema thalassinum. The sequence continues at coordinate 1,028,306,688 of OX336388.2, forward strand.
GGTATCCATGGTGCTTCGGTGAGCAGCTCACCATCAAAAACGCCTAGTTTAGAGACATTGGGACATCATCGGTGTTATGGACGTTACAAACACAAGAGACTATATTGTTGTATCAGTTGCTATCGTCCTTATCCTAAAATGAGAAAAGCCTGTAAGACGTGTTATGATAATAAAATGATGTAATTCTTAAATTCTTATTTTTGCATGTCCCCCCTGTCCTACCCTAACCTTAATTTGAAACTAGCATGGCAGGTAAGTCCATGTCATGATCACACCTGATCGTCAGTCAGTCGTCAGTTGAACTTGGTCCAGGCAAGCGTCAACATGTTGCGCACACTCATTGTGGATTGCCAAGGGTTTAAAATTGGTGACAACAAATTTATATTTAAACAAGTGGCCATGATCGATTGTACCACGTTTTGGATATCGCAAGCTACGCATTTGCTATTTAAACCACCCCATGCTTTTGATTTGTTGTGTGAAAAAGACCGTAAACAAACCCAGTGGATTGAAAATCATAGGCAACTAGACTGGAATCAGGGAACCATTTCCTATAAATATTTGGACGTGGTCATGAAAGCACACTTGTCCTCGGCCAATGTGGTATTTGTGAAAGGTAGTGAAAAACGTCAATGGTTGCAACCATTTTTGGCGTCTTACTGCCAATGTATCGACCTCATGGAGTTGGGCTGCCCCTCCCTTCAAACGCTCATGGATACTTGTTCCTGTGGCAACATTACCCATACAGCCCTATCACATGCGTGGCATCTCTTTCATTGGTTAACCACCCATGCCTGCTGGGAGTTGTTGAACAAAATTATAACTCATGATTTACCTGTGAATGACGCCAGTGAGATTTCTACAAGCGACGTGTAAACATCTACAGCACGTGATACCATGGAGAAAGGCAATGCTACGGACAAAGCCATCGGCAAGTTCTTTGTGTGCAAAAAGAAACTAGACAGTTTTACCAAAGAGGAACTCTTGGCGCTGCCCAAGTCGTTCATTTATTATGTGGCTGCCAACGCGGTCAAAGAAATCTGGCAACATGTACCAAAATCATGGACTCAAGACCCTGTGTTGAGTGAATTGCAACCCTGTACGGATTACGATCACCATAAGCAAGTGGCCATGGCAAAAATACCGTCTATGCGTCAGTGTGCGACTTGCCAGCTAGTGAAACTGTATCACGGTCATAAAAGTCCATGTAAAGACTTTGTTGAATCATTCCACGGGTGTCATGGCGAGAAAAAGCAACAACAACAACAACAAACACAAACATCGTCCACAGAGGAGGAGGAAGACCAAACCTTTTTACCATCGATGGAAAAGGATATGCCAGACCTGTACTGGCAATGGCGTCATTGACAAAGTGATTCAATACCTACCTTTCGAAATCCATCTTCCAGGTTATCGTTTATGCGGCCCTGGAACTCGTCTCGAAAAACGTTTACAACGTGGTGATGTACCCATTAATCTTTTGGATCAAGCATGCAAGGAACATGACCTTTCTTATCGCCATAGTCATCCTGGTTTAAGACATGTGGCAGATAAATTGTTATTAAAGAAAGCTAAACAACGTTTCACATTCAGTGATGCCTCAGTGGGTGAAAGGATGGCAGCCCTGATTGTCATGAGTGCCATGAAAGGAAAGTTGATGATGCATGGACATAAACATTGAGGAGTGAGGAATTGGGATTTGTTTGTATTCTATTTTTCTTTTGTCAATTCACTATGACTATGAAATAAAAACAAAAGTTTTCCAGAGCACGATGTTTTGTTATTTTTAATTTTAAGAAATTGTGATGTTGATGGCTGATTTTTTCATTTTACACATTTCACACATGATGAATTCCACACACTGTCATTTATCATTTTGCAATTTACAGTTTTTTGAAAACGTTCGTTTCAAGTTTAACGTTTTTGATGATATGGATTTTTCCATTTTGCTGATGACACATTTTAAACAATGTCCGTTTGAAGTTTTTGAATTTTCAAATTTCACACATGGCCATTTCCAGTTTTTAAAAATGTCCGTTTTAAGTTTTGCTGTTTTGGTGATATGGAAACATGGAATTTCCATTTTGCTGTTTTCATATTTTTTCCATTTGGTGTATGTCGAAAGTTGAGATTTGACAATGATGTTGATGCAAGTGCTTGACCTTGATAATACTGCAATGTGTTGATGTGTGTTTGGAGAAACGTCGAGGTCTACGACTACTGCAGGTAAGACTGTTTTTACAAAAATAATGTCTTTTGACTGCCACATTTCAATGAAAAAACGAAACTATTGAAAACAAAATGAGTATATAAGTGACCATTTACCCCCTCCCCACCCACCCACCCTACCTCACCGTGTTTGCTCTGGTCAACCATACACATCAGCTTTCTCTTTCCACTCATACATTCACACCTGTCTTTGGGAACAAACACAACCACTTTATTTATTCCCAAAAGCACATTCTCGACATGCACACTCATCCCAAAAGAACTTTTTTATTTGATCATTTACATTACGAAAAATAATTAAATACTAGTTATTAAAGTTACTAAAAATCTTACTTATTTCATATTTACAAAAAAAACAACTTTGTACAGCGTTAAAAGAATCATACTATTTACCAATCAAAAAAATTTAAAAAAAATAAGTTTGCATAGAACTTTTTTTTAAAGAGCAAAAGGTCCAAGTGGATTGCCACTATTTACAAAATCTACTATTTACAATGACAAAAAACAATATTTACAAAATACTAAATCTACAAGTTACATAAAGCTATGTCACATAAACGATTAAACAGTGAAATCACACCTCCTCCTCCTTGCGATCATAACCCCAGGGCAGGCTGGTGAGCAGGTCATCAGCCCACACCCGTTTGTTATCCATGGAGGCGAGGGTGCGTTTTCTCTGTTCCACAAGATACAGATGATGGTTGCTGGATTGTATCCTGCACTGTGTATGAGACATAGCTTTGCCCGTGCGTAAAACCGCTAGATAGTCATCAACACGTAGCGATTTTACCACAGCCCTACCTACACCTTTTGCTCTTTTGGCTTCCTTACAGTTGAGTGTGCGGTAAGCATACATTTTTGAAGCCAAACCTACGAATTCCGTCATAATGGAATCACCGCATTCATCTTTTAAAACGCCCATTTTCTTTTTGTTTTTTATGGGCAGCTGAAACACGTTGTCAACACTATAGCAAGAGGTGTCGAACCAGTCACTATGTTGCCTCATGACGTCATAGGGGTTGCAGTGGCGAATGTGGTAAATGAATGAGTCCGTGTCCATATACAAAAGAGAGACGTCCTCAAAATGGCGTTTGGCAAACTCATAGTGGAATCGATACATGACCGATTTAGAAAAGTCTAAAATGACTTGACCCAAGTAAATGGGTTTATCCATGGTCACACTGGTCTTACTCATTTCAATAGTAGCCAAATCCTCATCGATCATATTGATCGATTTGAAATTTGGCTTGGCAATGTACCGCCGGGTACCCCACCGCCCCTCCCAGACATTGACCAATTTAATGTCACGGTATTTGCGGACATTCTCCATGGACTTGCCATAGATGCAGTTGTTCATTAATTTAAAAAAATTAATTTCAAACTGCTGTGTTGCCATTTGTCGGTGCTCTGTGTTGAGTCGCATGTATGGCTCAAGCCATGCTTTTTGAGCAAAAGAAATACCCCTGTGGATTTTCTTCAACACCAAGCCTTGGGCGAGGCATTGCACCAACATTTGGATATGTACCACATACCGATTTTTGTTGTAAAGTGTGCCCATGAGTTTTTCAATTTTCTCTTTACTGTCAGGGGGAACCATTTGCTCAAGGCAGAATGGGAAATCGGTATGTTCATCATACAAGGATGAGGGATATTCAATATCCACTTCTAGCACATATCCACGGCCTGTTTCTTGGCTAGCCATGTTCACATCAAATTCTGACACTTGTTTGTCTGTCAGCCAAGCAAACTTCCCATAGGGCAAAGGCTGACTCATGGCGTAACCGTACAAATTATTCACGTCATAGTACATTAAGTACGATTCTGGTTTGTCCGGTGAATAATCAGGCATGTAGACATTGTTCGCTTCAGCATGGCGTTGGTTAAGCGACACAAAGCCGCCACGAATGCCCTTTTCAAAAAATAGAACCATGTCTACGTCAGTGAGTAAATCCAATTCCACTTGAGTGTATTTCAAAGCGGCATCAAACGAGAGTCCAGGACTTGTGTAATAGTGAGCCGGGTCAAGACCGTAAATGTGTTGACACAAGTTACGGAATTTTTCAAACACATCAGTGAGCAGCAATACATCCAGTTTTAGGTAATGCAAAGCATATTCACTTAGCGTGTTCATGCCAAACACTCGCCAAACTTGACATGCATGTGCATAGTCTTCATCGGAAACGGTACTGCGTGTTAGTTTGGAGTAAAATTTCTCTTGTGGTGGGAGTTTTCTTTGCTTTAACACGTCCCAGCTGTTGCAGAAATCATACGGGAATATACCTTTCCGAATACACAACTGAAATTGCTCAGGATCATTAAAATGCATTCTAGTATTTTTTAATTCCTCCTCATTCAAACCATTCACAAGGCTGTCTAGCGAGGATGCCATAAACTTAAAGGAATCCAAAAATCGAATGCTAAAGTCGCCCAACCACCATGTCAGGGCCGTAAAACGCTCATGGTTTTGGGGAATAATGGTAAATGAGCCCTTGTTGACATGGCCCAATTCACGAATCAAAAACTGAATGTCATAATTCGCCAGATTGTGGAAAAAGACACTAATGAAACGAGGAGCTGGAAAGTTCAAGTTGCATTTACTATGCGCAGCTCCACGAAACTCCCCTGTAAAATGCGAGTGGTCTCTGACTGTTTCCTCTCCACTTAAAATAAGCTTTTCGCAAATATGGCATGTCGTGGCATGCTCATACTGCTGCTGCTGTTCTGGAGATAGGCTCATGGGTACTGGGTGGTTTAGTAATTCCTGTACATGATCGACCAACTTGACAAGTTCATCCAAGAACCATTTGGCACAATCTGGCCCCTCGAGGTATTTGTAAACGGATTGTGTTGGGTCGTAGGCACACACCACATTAAATCCTATGGCAAAGGGTTCATGTTTTTGAATGGGTGTGGTTGAGCTGATGGTGGGATCTGGTTCACATCCCGCCATGGGTGTAGTGAGAGCTTCAAAATCTGCATATACCACATAGGGAACAGTGTCACGCTTATGAATGTCTTTAAAGTTTAACACAGCCTTGTCCCCTTGTGGCAATATCAATCTCACCGCTTCCTGAGAAACGCAATCCACCCTATGACGTTCCAAAAGCGTAGGGGTTTTAAAATATTGCAAGCATCGATCACAAATATGTTTTACCCCAGTGTGCTTAGACACTTGTCTGCTTAGCAATCTACTCAGGCTTTTAATTAGGCAATAGTGATTCACCTCTCCTACAGATAAATATAAAAGATGAATGTGGTGTCGTTTCGGTTCTTTTGTGCCATAAAAAGGACCCACAATCTCATCACCATCAAGGCCATACACCATGAACGAAAAGTCCTGGTTATCTTGTTCAAACCTATGGATCTCGGTTAAGTCCATAGGGAACGATACTCGAGTTAAATTTAACGTTTGTTTTAATTCATCAAACTTGGCCTTGTACTTTCCTGGTCGACAACTGTCACGTTGTGCTGGTTGCAAAAACGCAGCCACAGACCACAGAAAGCAATCATTGTCACGATTCTTGATATTGACCACAGCCTTTTTCGAAGCTATTGCTGGTGGTGTTTTAATATAGCTAGACCCAGCATTCAACGGGTTGAATTGACAAATGTTGATTTGCAAATGATGAATTTTGTCTAAGGCTAGACCACTCGGTCCTTGTTGCAGTTTATCAAATTTTGATAGCAAGGCATTCACCACGTGGGTTTCATACCACTGTTCCAAATTATGGGCTATGAATAGCTCTTGCATTTTACTGCAAATATAAAATGTCTCTTTATGCTCTACGTCCTTCTTTTTATATACGAAATCGCACACCAGTTCTGTATTCACCTTTAAAGCCGTATGCAACCTTTGCGCTGTACAAATTTCAATTTTAAAAATTTCAAAACAAGATTGTAAAAATTCTTTGGGAATCAAACTTTTTCTAACATTGACCACACGACCAGAGCACACACGCGATTTAAAACAACTATTTAGGGGTTCCCAAATTAACGTATCGGTAGCAGTGGCAAAAGACATTATTTTGAAAGAACACACTCACCTGAGTTTAGAAATGTAGACTGTCTGACAATGATCTCAAACACACACGTTCCTGGTTATTCACAGAGGTCAAGCGTTTTCCAACACTCTAAAAAGAAATAAAATAAACCACCATAAGTATATCCATTCCATAATTTATGCCTTTCATAAACAAAACAAAATCAAACAGGTTATATATATATATATATATATATATATATAAACAAATCTCACCTTGACGTATAATGCTTTGCTATATTCCCGTCTCACGGACTAGTGTGGAAATGGTTTCCTTCTCTAGCTGTCTGTCTTTCTCTCTTTCTTTAATATCGTTCACACACACACACACACGACAAGTAGGCTATACCGGTTATCTGCAAACAAATAAATAAATAAAATCATTAATTACCTAATCAATAAATAATTGCATGTATTTATATATAAATCAATAAATGTATAAATGAATAAATATATACCTACCTCACAACAAGAATAAGTATTTTCCACCAACACCAAAACTGTTAAACAAAGCCAAGTGTTTCACACAACGCTGTAGCGTGTTCAAAAGTAGTCACATAAGTGCGAGTGGAAATGTCAGCGACGTGTCTTTATATATCACATTGCATGTATAATCATTTTTCTTCCCACGCTTTGAACATTCTCTTATCGTGCACGTGGACAGCTAACGTCCCAGGCGAACACCTGTGCCGGATCAAATTTCACATGAACTTGCATTTTGTCACGTACGCAGCAAAACAGGATGTAACTTGTTAACAGTTATCGCGCATGTAGATAGATAACGTCCCAAGCGAACACCTGCGGTAGATCAAATTTCACGTCAACTTGCATTTTGTCACGTACGAAGCAAGACAGGATGTCACTGGTTTAGCGTGCCTGTGGTTTCACACATGTGTGCACGCCTTTCGCACTTCCCTGCCAGCACAATGGTCAGATTATTTCACCTTTAAGCGTCTTGGTCATTTTTTCCATTGCACTTGTTGTCAAGTCAGATCAATGCCTTCCAATAAGCTCAAATGACATTCACCTCCTGCTCGTTTGTTTTCTGTACTCGCTTCGACCAACATAGAATCAAGTTCTCATCACCGTTTACACGTTAAAGGTAAAATATCAGAAAACGCATGCTCGTTCTGTCATACACCGACCAGCCGAAATAGCGATTGTTCTATTAAGCATGGTCCTTGTGGTTAGCGACAGGTTCGTTGAAACACACACACCCAGCCGTATCGTCTCTCTCAACCACCACGCTTCATAAACATTATAAACAAGTAAAGAAAAAGAAAACGTTATTTCAACATGTATGGCGTTAGGCCCTTTGTGAATTATTTTTTGGAAAAACAATATCTACCACATTTGAAAGGGGGCGAAAGCCCGAGTCCTAGGACACCTCGTACACGTCTCTAGCGTTATTGGTTCATGAGATATCGGCAAAAATCACAAAAAAAAACACGTGTTTACCCCAAAATCGAGTTTCCAAATTTTTTTAAAAAATATAACGTGTGGTCCATAGCAAAGAGGACGTCTGGACGAATCCTTGGACCCATCGTACATTCCTCTAGCGTTATTGCTTCGTGAGATATCGGCAAAATCACAAAAACACGTGTTTACCCCAAAATCGAGTTTACATTTTTTTTTTAAATTATAACGAGCGGTCCATAGCAAAGAGGACGTCACCCCGAGTCCTTGGACCTGTCGAACATGCCTCTAGCATGATTGGTTCGCGAGATATTAAAAGCACATGACCTTTTAGTTTTGGTCTTTTCATTAAATTAAGAGCCTATAGGAAAGTAGGGGGCATCACTACGAGTGCTAGGACACCCTGTATGTTCAAATCCGACCATTGGTTAGCGAGATATCAGCTTCGGGGCAAATACGAGGAGGGCTCAATAAGTTAGTAGACAGCTTTCCCCTCATCCCACTACTTACAAAACACAAATTTTTGCTCTAGCGACTTGAAATTTATTTTGGGGGTAGAGGGCATAGGGATCTTTCATTTATGTCAAATAAACGTTTTTGTAGAGTTCCTAGTTTCCAAAATATAGGATTTTCAAAATTCGAGTGTTTTCAAAAAAAACATAAAAGTAAATAAGTTTCATTATAGAAAATAAAGGGCATAAAGACCATTCGTTTGAGCCATGGCACAACGTTCTATCATGTTTAGTTTTCAAACTATCACCTAGTTTCGAAAAAAAAAAAAATCAAAAAAAAATTGAAAAATATAACGAGTGGTCCATAGCAAAGAAGACGTCAGCCCGAGTCCAACGATACCTCATTTGTCAAAATCGGACCATGCGTTCGAGAGATATTTAACATGCCTGAGGCTTAGTAGTGGGGCAAGGAGGATTCTGGAGTGCGTTAGAAGCGCCACTACTCCACTACTAAGGTATGTTGCTTTGGAAGACCAAGTTTTTTAATAAGGCGCTCACTTATAAAGTCGTGAGTGGCGGCATTGTCAAATAAGGCACGTGCTTCAAGCCATCTACCTGAAGAATCTTGAACCTTCAATAACACGGTTGACAGCAGCACTTGGGAACTACGAATCGAGATAGAGCTCTGGGTATAAGATTGCGCATTGGCTACCGGGGACGTACCTTTGGAACTTCCGGGGGAAGGAGCCTGACGTGGCTTTTCAAACCTGTGAAGCAAGGTATGATGTTGAGTCTTGCAATGCAAACAAGTATTTTTGGATAAACAATCAGACAGCATATGCCTATCTGACAGACAGTTGAAGCAATATCTGTTTTGAGCTATTATTTTGCGTCTTTCGTCGGTAGAAAGAGCTTTAAAGGCAACACAGGAATATAACCTGTGAGGTTTTTTGCAGAGAATACAATCTGTTGAGATATGTTGAACGGTAAAGACAGCAGATTTGTTAACTTTAGTACTGACTGGTTTGACACCATTAGACTTGTTATCTGCACTACCTGAGGTATGACATGCTACGGCCGAGAGAACTTGACATCTGTTGTTTATTAATGCAAGCAAACAATCATAGGTATACGACGAAGTAATTGCTAGTTTAATCTCCCATACTTTTAGGCTTGCCAGATCAAACTTGGAAGTAATTAAATGAATTAAGAATAGATCCCAATACTCGACTGGTTGTTTCAATCTTGCCAATGCTCTGACATGTAACTGAGCTGTATCCCCTAAGGCCAGTAATGTTGACAGATTCTAACACAGATGTTAAATAGAGAAATTTTTGAATGTCTGGGATATTGCCGCGTTGTCATGCACTAGTGAACAGAATAATTCAAAAAATGATTGCCACCTGTCTTCTTTCCCAAAGAAGCGTGGAATTTCAATTTTAGGTATTAATGGTTATATATTGTTCCCATTATTAACACTCCCTAGAGTTTCTTTTGCCCTTAACACCATGGTCAAAGAGCGAACTAGGGCTACGGCCTGAGCGTGTGTTTCAAAATAATTATTTTCAACATCTTCTCTATCTAATTGCTGCTCTGGACTTTTAATTTCAATTTCAAGCTGTACACGATCATATTTCTCGTAAGCTTGTTGGTAAGCTTTTAAGCGCTGCGATATGATATCATGATTTTTGGAAACGGGTAAGCTGGCCCTTGTAGGCAGATCGGGAATTTAACAACTTATCATCTATTGTTATCGGCATGGCTGGAAGTTGGAATGACTCACTCACCACTCTGCTTGGTGCGCAAGCCTAAGACCCACTTCCCGGAAATAAGTCTGTTTGTAATGTATGGTGGGATTGTTCTCGTCTCCTGGCAGATCTCCTGCGTTTAGCCACGGTGAACTGAAATATACAAGATATATATTAGATTACACAGCTTTTATTGAGTATATAATTATGTGGTCTCAGGGTAAAGATTATGGGTACGATCTCGGGATAAAGGTATCATGAGAGTAGTCCCGGTTTTGAAGCACCATGGAAATAGTTGGGGTCAACTATTTAGGGATTTCGACAGGATGTTAGGTTTCAGGCACAAGAATGGAATCTCACAGGATTGTAATGTAAGAGACCAAAGATGAAAGTTTTAGCTTTAAGTTTAATACATTTCTGAAAGGCACATAAAGTTTCATTAAGATATATGATCTGAAAAAAGTTGACAATTAAAAAGAAAATAATGCCAAATTACTAGTTTCTCCAGGAAACGAAAAGAGCTAGCTAAATTCTCTTAAAAGGGATTAAACTTTAAGAGCATAATTTAAATTGCATTAAAAAGATCCATAATGGATTAAGCATAATAAAGCTGAATGTTGTCTAGGATGTGTTACCAAATACAAAACCATGACGAATAGAAGGACCTCTAGTGTGTAGACTCCGCCATTAGGCTATAGAACGGTAGTTCGTGGTCCCGCCGCTACAGGCACTGCAAGCGATTATGTCCAACACGTGTCCTGTTGTTCCGTCGAACCGGGTCATAGAAAAGTGGAGGAAAGCTACTGTGTGGGATATTTTTGAGAATTAAATTGAATTTTCTTTGCTTTCAGTTCATTGTGTATTGTGTACATCAGCGTTTTATGTTTTGTGTAGGCCTACTTCAAACATATTTCTTCGCTAATATTACTGTTTTGTGCCATCATCATTCCAGCATCCAAGCAAACTGCACACCACTGCTCCAAGCTCTGTATTCTAACGTCAATTGACGAAATCGATGATCCGCCAGCCTTGCCAGAATTTCTACCAAGCTTAGGGTAACAGTGCAGATTAAGTCACTCCTCTACCATTCAAATATCCAACACCATTCCCACCCTGTAACCATCCTAGTCAAGCAACTCCTGTCTCCCTCGAGTTTTAATACAAGTTTAGCTCATCCCCTCACCCTACCAAGCAGCCAATAATTAATTATTTCAAGTAACTTCAAATTTCATCAGCGCACTCAACGTCACAGCTCCAACTGTATTTAAACTGGATAACTTTGAGTGACAGGTAAATTTTTTTTCTCTTTCCTTATTCTCTGGTCGACCAAGGTATTTGACCACTATCTCTCATCACCTCTTACTCATTACACGCACTTATACACTCATGAACACAAACATGTCGCGCACTGACACTAAACCTCGCACATTAACGTACCAGGGCATAACATTCCTGATAACTCAGGACCTTGATTACCCTAAAAGCCCAAATTATACCCCTGTCAATCCAAAAACACTAATTCCGAATGGGCCTACCCAAAAACGAGATGGTATACTCGTTCCACTTAAACCAGCTTCACCAAAATCAGATTCCTCACTCTCTAGCTCACCTCTTCCCTCACCGGGCTACGTCTCATTCCCGACATTTGATTTCGAGAAAGAGCTGTGGTACGCTCAGGGGCGGTTCGAGTGGGGGGGTTGGGGGGGTGTCTCACCCCCCGCAGATATTTTCTCAGTCGGCAAATACGACATCAGTCGGCTGTCGGCAAATCCTGAAGAAGTCGTAACATTTCCCAAAACAGCATTTAAAAAAGCAAATCGGGGCATGGCCATATACGATTTGGTCCTATTTCTTAAAAAAAATATACTAACAGTCGGCATTTTTACCGACAGTCGACACAATCGGACGCAGCAATAATTTCGTGCGGCCATTTTAAAAGTTTCACTTCCAGACCTCGGTGCACCGGCTGCCACTTGCCATTTCGTTTCTGTGTATGGAAACTGAAGAAAGAATGACAGTTGAGCAATATGGGACCAAGGACAAGGGATGAACTCATCGGCACGTTCCTGGGTGGGAGTAATATCCCGCGTTCGTTATGCAGAGCGACTCAGCTTCACAGCGAAGCGAGCCCAGCATCTGTACCATGTGGCTAGACAAAAGGTGTTGGTGAGCACATTGATAACTTGAGGTCAAGCCAACTCATTGAGATGTTGTCGGAGGAATGTTATGACCAACTACCGCTTGTCTCGGCGCGTCCTCGCATATCCGCGCTATTGTGACAAAATTGACAGGATTATGGTTCCTAGGTTCCTCACGGGGTGGTGTGCTCACTATGATCAGTGCAGTGGTCACTGAGAATGAGCGAAAGCAATCGTTCCTGAACCAGCAATTTTTACAGTGATAACTAGGTGCAAATACAGTAGCAGTGGGACGTGAGTTTTCGCCGGCACGGAACATTTTCACGGAGCATCGCGTAACCATGAAACGTACGTAATAATAATATAATAAATACATGCATTTTTCAGCCATGTTTATGTTTAATAGTGTTATCAAGAAATAATGCCCGATACATCCATAAAAGTCTACCTTTGTGGAGGGGGGGGGGGAAGTTGTTCTCTTAAACCATCATTTTTATTTTAATAAAACTTACAGAGTGTTTTAAAACCCAGTGACAAGAAAACCGGGGTGGGGTGGAGGAGACAAATCTAAGTAACTTTGTCGATGGAACGAATATCCGGAAAAGCACCCCTGCGACGCTCGACGTCTTCAAAGGGTTGAACTTAATGCCCATCGGCTAGCTAAGGTACAATTAAAATAAAAATCTACCGTTGAGCCATCGCCTACCGTTGAGCCATCGTCCACCGTTAGCCATCATCTACCGTTGAGCCATCGTCTACCGTTGAGCCATTGACCACCGTTGCTCATCGCTAACCATTGAACCACCAATATTCCCAACACATCTGACGTTCGCAAGTTACGAGAAGCTGGAAATTCATCGGATGCCGGTTGTAGTGTTGACGGTCCTACACCGCGTGGTAGAGAATTTTCGTGGATTGTTTTTTCTGGCCAAGTTAGTGAGTTTATAAAGCATTTAAAAAGAGTTGAAGATATTTTGAAAACAATAAAAGAAGTCGCTATTCCGAACACAAAACTTTTATGGTAGAAATGATAAGACTGCTTATCCAGAATCCACGATGAAAGCGGTCAGTTGCTTCAATGTGCAAGAGAGGAGGAAAATAACATGCGTGCGGACACAGTACACATTCAAGCGGGCGATTTACCTGTTAATCGCGATCCTGCAAAACGGAAAAGAATTATCACGGCAAACGAACGACTGTACCTGACTTCGCTTGGGGCCTTCCAGCCAAAACTTAGTGTATTTCCAGCAAATCCAGACATACCAGAAAATAAGCAGCATCGATTTATTCCGGTCTGGTATACGGATTTTATCATGTTGAAGTACAGCATTGAAAAAGACGCGGTGTTTTGTTTTGCCTGTGGCTTATTTCCAAACGGACGAGGAAGGGCGTCCGCAAGTGAAGAATGGTCACACGCGGGAGTACGTCAGTGGCACAAATTGAAAAGTCGCGGAAAGATGATAAAGGGCAAATTACAAGAACACTTCACTTCAGAAGCTCATCAAGCAGCTATGGCAGATTTGTGCCACTTCGTCAATGGAAAAGGCCATGTAGACTTTCTCCTTGATAAACATTTACGGACGATCAGAATTGAGGAAGAAAAAGAAAAGGAGTTCCACTAAAAAGTTATCCAGATACTTATTGACACTGCAAGAACCCGTTGTCGGCAAGGTTTGGCTTTCCGAGGTCACGAGGATGGAATCACTCAAGATAATGGAAACTTCACGCAAATTGTGAAGTTACTTTCACGGCATAGTCTGGTCATGAATAGGTGGTTGGAAGAAGTGAATACACTGAAGCACAAGGTTACGCATATGAGCAAGGACTCTCAAAATGAATTCATCCGTCTTCTTGGAGGGAAAACTCGTGAAATGATTGCAGAAGAGATCAAGAACGCCGGTATGTTCTCTGTTATAGCAGATACTACTCCCGATATGTCACATAAAGACCTCCTCGCGTTATATATCCTATACGCCGTCGAAAAAGATGAAGAGCTTGTTCCTGTGGAGCGTCTTTTAAAAATAGACGCTGTTTTAACAAAAATAAGACTGGAGAGGAGTTGGCTGAAAAAAATATTTTTAATTTTAAATTCAGAAGAACTTTTACTTCCACTCGATAAACTAGCGTTTCAATAGTACGACTTTGCTAGTAACATGTCTGGCATATACAACGGCACTCAGAAAAAGCTATCAGAGAAGTGCAAAATATATGTTCCGTACGTTCCATGCCAAGCTCACAGGTTAAACATTTTCGTAGAGACAGCTTGTAATGCTAGCGAACTTATCCGAGAGTTTTTTGACACTCTTGAAGCATTGTACGTTATTTTTTCGGGTAGCACGAAACAACATTTAAGCTTGCAGAAAGAGCTGGATAAAATTGGAAATTCACTTCAACTTAAGAATTTATCAAAAACAAGGTGAACTGCGCACGCCGAATCGATGAGAGACACCCCCCCCCCCCCAACCCCCCAACCCCCCCCCCCCCCCACTCGAACCGCCCCTGGTCACAACATTGGAAACAATGAAAACCTCATTCGATTCTGAATTTGACAGTAAAACCCGAACTTTTGCGTCAGGCTTGCACAAAAAGCTTCTACTTTGATTTTATCTGCGGCATGTACTTTACCAAAAACATCATGTTTAAAATTAAGAACGTAACCGAGCTTTTAGAAGCGGAGGAGCTGAATGTAGTAGACGCGAAGCAGCTGATTCAGAGCGCTTTGAAGTCTTTTGAAGATATCAACGACGACGGCAAGATGAACGCATCGTCATTTGCGAAAAGTATGCTAGTACTGTAAATGCGGAGGAAGACTTCTTAAAGCACCACAGGATCCGGCGACTTGCAAAGAAGTACGACGCGAATGCTGAAACGACAGCAGAAATTTCTTTTCTTACATTCTACAGAAAGGATGTGAATGTATTTACTACAAGCGTGCAAGACAATATCGCAAAATTAATTTCTTTGCTAGAGCCATTCCACATAATTTTCAAGATACCCGCTGATAGAAAAAAAACTGATGTTGTTTTCAACGAAAGACAACGTCGACGACATTGAAATTACGAAGATAGTGGAGAAGAAGTCCTTGTTAAAACATCGTAGAGTAGGGTTTTAGAAAGAATAACTAGATTTTTTAATTCATGTAATATTTAAAGACTTATTTTGTTCATTCATAAAATTTTCCTGCGAATCAAATTTCTGGAACTAATAAAATACATTTTAAATGAAAGCCATTAATTAAGTATATTTGTCTTGTGTACCGTTGCCCCCCCCCCCCCCCTCCCTTTCCCTCCCGCTGCTCAGTTTTTTAAAACGTATAGTCGGCAATGTTAATCAGCCAGTCGGCAATTTTTAAATTTTCACCCCCCCTAGATGTACAAGGTCGAACCGCCCCTGGGTACGCTTCACCCAATGGCAGTAACCTTCAGACCACGATGGTCCTCATCCTCCTACCTATTGGTATTAGCCTTTGTAAATCAGTCAGACAAGCAGGAATTAATGCGCTCAATCCCGTGGCCCAATTTATTTCTCTCATTGAGGAATTAGGTAATCACCACATAGGCCTCACTCCCTCTGAGATAGCCATCTCAACTCTGTCACTAGTGCTCTCAAGAGCCGCTCTGCCATTCCCCCATTTTCATTAATTAGATTCAGACCCACAAATTCACCTTCTTTAGTCTCTCAATCTGAGGAAACTAAATTGCCACAACAAGAAACAACAAAAGTAACAGTCAGTATAGCCTACTCCAGGAATCTATGCTTTCCGTAACATGTAATGGAGACCGTAGTACTTATTTCCGTGAATTATATTTTCCATTGTGCCCTGCCGTGTTAATTTAATTGTAATCGCTAATTACATTTTAAAAGAGTATCAGTTACAAAGTAATTCGTTTCCCTTGGCATTATCCCTAAGACCAGCTGACTGGCAGCGTGGAACTTGCCCACTCTAGCGCTACCGGGCGGGGCGCGCTTGAACTTGAGGAGTCCTCTCACTTTCTCTTTCATTCGTCATGACAAAACTTTCATCCATACAAAACCATTCCAAGATAGGCCAGCAAACCAGTAGCTAGCAACAGTTGGGTTGCTCGCACAGGGCTGATGACCGAGGTAGCAGTTGGGTTGCCCGCACAGAACTGATGATCGAGGCAACAGTTGGGTTGCCCGCACAGGGCTGATGATCGAGGTAGCAGTTGGGTTGCCCGCACAGGGCTGATGACCGAGGTAGCAGTTGGGTTGCCCGCACAGGGCTGATGATCGAGGTAGCAGTTGGGTTGCCCGCATAGGGCTGATGACCGAGGTAGCAGTTGGGTTGCCCGCACAGGGCTGATGATCGAGGTAGCAGTTGGGTTGCCCGCACAAGGCTGATATCCGAGGTAGCAGTTGGGTTGCCCGCACAGGGCTGATGACCGTGGTAGCAGTTGGGTTGCCCGCACAGGACTGATGACCGAGGTAGCAGTTGAGTTGCCCACACAGGGCTGATGTCTGAGGTAAATCCACACACACTCCAGACGTCCGGGTTCTGAGCCAAGGTTTTGGCGAATTTTAGTCTTTCTGACGAGAGTAGACCAGCGGAGAGATGTCTCTTGGTAATAACATCTCAGCTGGTGCGTGAAGTTACTTTTTCATAACAAAAGACCTGAGGCTGGGATGTCCCAGCTGTGAGCCGCAGTATGGGTTAGCCTAATCAGGCGGTGCCCATGTTGTAGAGCAAGGCCTCCGGCAGCGTAGAGGGCAATAGCCCCAAGCAGGCGTGGAGCAGCAGGTGACTGCTGATGAAGAATCGGCACAGAAGGCCCGTAGACCAGCGATTAAATAGCAGGTGTGACATCATGGCAAGATGCAGATACCAGACCAGAGGGGGAAGGCAGGCAACCAATCAGCGCATAGATCGGAGAAAGACGGCCGATCAGCAAGCCGGGGCGGCTAGTGCTTTTGTGACAGTGTGCAAGAGAGGTAGTCTAAAGAACACACTACAGATAGGTTAAGTAAAGAATAATTGTAAAAACATAAATACAATTGAAATACCAATGATACATACAGAATAAACTAGAACCGCGTTCTTACTGCAATTACTGCAAAGTAGAAAATGGGTCAGAAAAAAACGAACAAATGTTTCAAACCAAAAAGGGAAACTAACTACAAGCGAAACTATTCGCAAAAGCGAACAACCTGTACTCCATGCTAAGTGAACATCGTAGCGCCCTTCGTCTGTGATAGTCACTGTCTCAATGAAATGTTGCTGAACTGTGGCCTGAAGTTCCATCTTCGTCAACTTCTCAGAAGAATCTGTGATTCCAATGGTGTCTAGTGCCCACAGATCTGATAACTCAGCATCCTTAACAAAAATGTTTGTCACAACCATGGCAAGGTTATCTTTGGAATCATGTTCTGCTGGAATCCTTCCCATTAATGTCCACCCAAGTTTTGGTCTCTATCGCCACTAACCCACAGGTGAACATTCTCCTACCTCAAGTGAGAATTTTACCAGCAATGTCAGCTCCAATTAAAATTTATATAGGCCCTGAACATTATAAAATCACTGAGTCTGAAATTTTGCTTAGCAAGCTCTTCAATCCATGGTCCTGGTTTGACAGGAGAAATATCATCACATATTCTACTTTGATCTAATGCTTGAAAATGACATCCATACTTATTGTCTGAACTTGAGAGAAGAACGCTGAAAACTTTGCTCTTGACCACACCCGTACTAGTACTCCCCCCCCCCCCCCCCCAAAAAGTGAATGCTTGACAGAATATATGAGCGTCGATCAATGTACGATTACCATTGTCACTTCTTAGATTGACTACAAGCGTTTGCATCTGAACATTACAATTGTTTGATAGACTTGCCAGTGCTCATCATGCTGTGGTTTAGACCCAGTAGGACTATTCTGAGTGTTTGTCTTTCCCTCCTTGGAACTAGGTCTATCAAACACCTGAGGAAGGGTATCACTAACAATCACAAAATGTGGCTTGCTACAAACAATACACTTTGGTCGATTTTTGCACCTTTTAGCTTGGTGAACTTGTCTAAGACAACAAAAACAAGGCCTCTTACTGTCTAAAATGTGACGCATTTCTGCCACAGTCATAGCCTGGGCACTTATACAATCCTTCGCCCTGTGGTTGGATGAGCATCAGATCCTCCCTTAGCAATAGTAACTAACCCAGCAGCCGTAGGAATATCTTCACTAGCGTTAACAGGCTGCTTTGATTCCCTTTTCTTTTCATTGACTGTATTATTTGAGGTCACTGATAAGCCGAATCCAGACATAGCAAGAGTTACTTTCTGTTCTTCTTCAACGTCCACCCTGAGGAACTGGATAAGATTCTCTAAGACATATTTCTAGGATGACTCAGGATTATTTGCTCTCTGCGAGAAAAGAGTACCGCACTACTCCTCTCCCACACCTTCAAAATATCCTCTGGTAGACATAAGGATACTAAAGGTAAAAGTATGCGGCCACATTTTTCTGATGTTACACCCAGCGTATGTAAGATTTCGAAGGTGACACTGCAACTTATCGTACAGAACAGATAAAGGCATCTTCTTGATGTAAATCGTGTTCTGCAAGATGATTTTCAAAAGTTCCCTAATATAAAATTCAGTCAACAAGCCTTCCCTTCCAAATCGGTCATTAGGTGCTTTTATCGCCTCTGGATACAACAGAGTTGGGAACTGTGGCCATGACAAGATACTGCAATTTATCACTTGGGTCCATAGCCTATTAGGATTACTGTCAATCTTTTTAAACTGGGACCAAAACGGTAACCAATCCTTCAAATCCCCATTGAATTTCTTAAGTTTTAACTGAGGGAGTTTATAAGCACAACTTGAAGCATTAACATAGGATGAAGTTCCGATCGTTGGGTTCGACTGAGTAGATCTAACCTCATTTTTATCCATCTTATTGACATTACGTTTCATCCAAAAATACTTCATAACGTATTCTTCCACTTTATCCATCTCCGACTCGAGATCTTTCTCGGGCAAGGCATCATCATTGATCATACAGTTATAAATTATTGCGTCTTACCTAGCAACTCTTGGAAGCGTAATTCGAGCAGATCCATATAAAAAGTATTTCATCTCGATCCAACTCTTCTCCACCGTCCAGTAGCTCTTCGAGTTCTCTGTGGATTTTACTGATGGATCATCTGAGAATAGCACGTGATTTCTTCTCCACTTCAATCGACATGATGGCAGAAATGAATTCTGCTACCCTCTTGTATTAACAGTGGCGGACATAAATTATATCTTATTAATGTTTTACATACAAAAACAACCCTAACCTGGGGATTACGCCCCAGACCCCCTTGCTTGTGGTACTAGCAGTAATTTTCGGCAAGGCAGAAGCCAGTAGTATCTAACTCCGCTTCGTAAGCCAATAGTTTCTCCCTTCGCTCGATTAACTTTCTACGCTCCCGCTTCGTAAGCCAATAGTTTCTCGCTTCGCTCAATTAACTCTCTACGCTCCCTTATCTCGCTACACATGACCTGTATCATGTATTTTGTGTACCATGCATTGACAGCTGTGAAATGACGTCTCGTTAACAATATTGAGCACGCCCAATGCGCATCCTCCAGTAGCAGTTGAGCAACGATAAGCCATGACAATTGCCGTCGTTCGCCGTCATTCAATGAACAATAAATAACTACTTACGTCACATATTTACGTGATTTATTACTTATTTCCTGAGCAGTATTGATAATGGACAGTAATTTCAATTGATAATGACTCCCGGAATATCAAATAAGGTATGAAAATCATACATTAGCTAAGTAACAGTGTAGGATCTTGATCATCACTCCCGAAGAATTACTCTGTTCTCCACCCTCTAGTAGCTCTTCGAGTTCTCTGTGGATTTTACTGACGGATCTTCTGAGAATATCACGTGATGTCTTCTCCACTTCAATCGACATGAAGGCAGAAATGAACTCTGTTACCCTCTTGTATTGAACTGCTTACTGTATTCAGAATAAAACAAACCGTCGCTAATTATAATCCTGTAATTGCGATAAACGAGAATTCAACTCCACATTATAAAATATACGACCGATTTTCTATTGTTCCTCAGCACAGCCTATCAACATAAAACAGTTTACTCCTTATGAAGAAGTATCGAAAAAACCACTGCAACCAGGAGGGATGCGATCCAGCTGGCAGTGGAAAAAACAATGACGAAAAAACTGAGCATCAGAATACACAGAACATGCAATTTACATAAAATGTACAGAACAAGCGGCCATGTTTGTGCTCGGTAACACTAGAGTCCATCTTCAGGCTCAATTAGCCAAACGAACATGTCAGCTGTGCAGCGGTCACTTGGTAGGCCTAGGCCCTTCATGGACTGTAGTGACAGGGGTTATTTATGTTATAAATTAATATTATGTGTGTAAAGGAACTGATGATGATCACTTGACGACAGAAAGTAGTCATCCAAGTGTATGAATTAATCTCATGTATTTTTTTCAGGTGTATAGAATAACACCCATTACAATTTGGGTATAATCGTGTTGACTGACTGAAAATCATTTACATTTCATTTACTAAGGCATCAATGAAAAATGGCTTCCAACACGATATAGTAATTTCTAATTGCTCCAATTGTTGGATGACGAGATAGAAACTTGAAATGTTTGTTCTATATTGTATCACTATAGCATAGTAAAAAACTACTTATTCCAAAGGGAAGGAAGCTAGTAGTTTTACCTGACCGTTAATTTCGCGATCATGAGCTATGGGACATCCATTATTACGTAGAATCCGAACCATAAGACATGGTATTTCACTCGAAAATCTCACATGCATTAGCCGGGAATCGAACACAATCCGCCTTGGTGAGAGGCAAGTATGTTGACCATTGCACCATCGCCCCCCCCCCCCTCCCCCTCCTCTACTTATTCCATGACATGTATAAAAGAGAGAGTTTAGGATAGAAAGGACCAGTTTAATGCCTGAAAATAGGCTGGATTAGTTCTTCAGGGAACTAGCATACTTGTTTTTCGGTTTATTTTCTGATCTGTTCATTGTGCCATTAAACACTTTTAAACTTTATTATATGCGGTGTGGCAGAAATATTCGTGTACACTAAAGAAACATCCAAGGCTTCTCGGGAAGTAATAATTTCAAACGTTTATTTTCATACGAATAAGAATAAACATAACGTGACTCCTCAGAAGTCTGGTGAGCAACCCAATGAAGAACATAAGCAGGGCATCCTATTAACATATCACCGGCTAACATGTGATGGGTGCTGAGTTCAATCAAAACAGAACACGAAGACGTATCATCAGATCTGAAAAATACAGTAGTTTCTTTAGTATCTCGCATGATGAGTGGAGTATATCTACTGTTTCATTACACGTGTGTAAACGTAGATTATTTAATCTTGATTTTTAACCAAGGTGCTCATCAGAGCACGTTAAGTCATACTACACAATTACAATGGAAGTAATAATTTGAGACGTTTATTTTCATAAGAACAAGAATAAACATAACGTGACTCCTCAGAAGTAATATCCGCCGTAAAATGTGTGTCAATAAAAAATATCAAGTAAATGAACAATGTGTGTGCAAAATATGTGGCATAAAGTGCGAACCTTACCACTCCAACAAGTGCTAAAACAGTACATGGTCTTTAAATGAATTTTTAAAGCAAACAAATCGACAGTTATGGAATGATCATTGGCGTGCAATTTTGTTTTAATTAATAGATATTGACTTACTCGCTAGTTACAAATCCAAACCCACATGGTTCATTGAAATTGACAAAAATTTGACAAACGCCAGAATTCAGACAGACACAATAGCAAACAGATCACTCTTCAGAGAAACTATTCAAAAGGCAAATTTTCAAGAAAGGAAGAAACAAACAACTCGCAGAAAGTGAACTCAAGAGAATAAAGATCGTCACTCTAGAAGGATGAATGAAATTTGGAAACAAAGGAAATAGAATACAATGGACAATAGCCAACGTTGATTCATCGTACCCTCCAAATGGGTTATTCGAAAAAGGAAGAAGAAGAAGATATTGTAAAACGTATCCTTGCCATTCGGCTGGAATAAATCTATTAATTAATGGTCCGGAACTCCGAGGCTTGAATCCTGACGCCAACAGAGACCATCCTGTATGTGATTCTTCTCCACACTTGCTTCAGGAAAATGCCGGTTTAGAACCTTCTTTCAAGTCGCGATGGACACTCACTGTCTCAAGAAATGAGCGTCCAAATGTACAGTCAAGACCATTACTTAGAAATGACTATCCCATCAACGAAAACACTTCCAAGTTTTGCAACATTAATTTTTTTTTTTTTTTTTTTTTTGAGGAGGGGGTGCTTAATGCCTTAAAATGTATCAGTAATAATTACCACACTTAAGTTTCCTGACACGTTTTCTTATAATTCTTGTATTTGTTGTGGGTGTCACTGTACAGGTTTGGTAGTGTTCTGTAGAGCTATGTGTCTTGCATATTTGGATCTAATGATGCTCGCTTGCCAAGCGAAACGTAATTTTTTTCTTCAATAGTCTGTAACAATATAAAGCTTAATCACATGTAACTTATTTCAGGTTATTTTTCACATATTCCAGTTATAGGAATTATGTTTGTGTTGACCGACTGAAAGTAAAAATATTAATTGTTAATAAGGCAACAATGAAGGAAAGGCTTCAACGCTATCTTGACTTGTAATTTATCCCCCTAATAAGATCAAGAAGTACCTAGCCCTTACAAAAAGAAAGCACCATCAACAATACGCCCCTGAAATGAACCTCGTGGGACATTCGATCCCTTTATTCAAATAGATCCGCTTGTTTTGGCTATTATCTTCTACATCTTCACATACATTTTTGTACGAGAAAAATCCATTATAACTACGAAATGGCGTTCCGCCAGTCATTTGTAATTAGCCATCTTACTCATAAATGAATTCACTGCTCGGGTTTGTCTTAACAGTCTTAGAATTCTTATGGAAATGAAAATACGTATAAATAACTTTTACTTTGAAAATTTGGCAGAGATATCTGTAGGCAAAAATTCGGCGCTTCGTTAATTATGACAAGTGTGCCAACATAAAATACTGTACATGTCCCTGGTGTATCTAAAAACAAGGTGGGTACAAACAAGAGTAAATGTTAGGCAGATTTCATTAGAAAGCTAACTATTGCAATGGGTACCATGTTTCGACTTCCGGAAAATTTCGTCATATCTTCGCGTTTCTCGTCTCCTGGACCCCAAAACCACTTTCAGTTCAAAAGTTTATATATAATGTATATATATATATATATATAATGTATATATATATATATATATATATATATATATATTGAACCCTTATTGATCTTCGATAAATAAGTATTCATATTTATTATTATTATTACTACGGCCCAGGCAGCACATAAGGAAGTCGACTTGGATATTAGGGAGGCCAGCATTTCGTAATGATTGCAACAGAAGCTGAGTTGGTAGCTATTCCTGGGGGACGGCCAGAATTAGTCGAGTTCAAGGCCAAATTGTGCAACTACTGTACCAAAATTGGAGACATAAAGGAAGAATCACGAGGTCCTCTCAACGAACATACGATTGAATCAGCCAATCGCAAGAGACCAAGCTGTGACCACGAGGTGGACGGCGTCAGTAGTAAAAAGCGCGCGGAAGTGTGTATCTAAGGAACCGCCGAACGGATTAATCTCCGCTCGAGTAATTTGAGACGTTGGATTTATTTGGAGAAGAATGGCACTAGCCCCATCTTTGTGAGACAAAAACTCTGGAAGTTTTTATCCGACTCCGCCCCACTCCGCCGCCCTTGTCAGTTTCTCATAAATAGTTTGGCCTGACGCCAATCTAAGTACTTATTGTGTGGAGCCTTCAGAGGTATACTCCACGCCAGTTTGAAGTGTGATTTTGACGCTCGAATTTATCGGAGTACTATTCTTGTGGAGCCTCCAGAGGTATACTCCACGCCAGTTTGAAGTGTGATTTTGACGCTCGAATTTATCTAAGTACTATTCTTGTGGAGCCTTCAGAGGCATACTCCACGCCAGTTCGAAATGTGATTTTTACGCTCTAAAATCAGTGAAGCTAATTTATTTTCTGAGCTCTGGGGAGCTAAAGTCGTAGCGTTTGCAATATCGAATTTTAAAAGCTATAATACATTTTGTTCTAAAATCAACTAAATTGTGTGATCTAAATATTTCACGCCAGCGCGTGATAAACTGTAACATTCTTTTAAAGACGACGAGTTCAACTTTAAGGGGGAAGTATCGTATCACCCTAATTAGCGCTTACCAGAACCGAAGTCCAAGACGGGACGGAAATACCGGACGAGATAGCGACTGCTGGTGCAGCCAGGATTTTGAACTTGTTAACGAGCCAGTGGCGCGGACTCGAGATGTATATTTTATGTATAAATTGTGTGTATTGTGTGTGTTTTTATAGTGCGTATGTGCGATATAATTAGGGCCAGTCTTCGCTATTAATCGCAGTAGGACAATTGTGGGTGAACTGAGTAGCCTGCAAGCGATTATAGATAGGCAAATATTTAACATTGAACTTTTCTGCCAAGGAGTCGAGACCAAGATGATCAGCACGTGGTTTGAAGTTGGGATGAGCTTCAAGAAATCAACGCAGACGACTACTATGGAGTGCTAAATTGTCCATAGGGCAATGGGTTGAGGAGGATGTCCTTAGTCCTACATGCAGAAGCGGTGATGTACTAAAATTGGATTATTTCAATTATGTAGTTAGATTTGGCCGGGGAACTGTGTATATAGTCATGTTTTTCTTTCTTGATTTATAGCTGTTTTTCTTGTACCGACACTATATGTTTAAATGTCCGTTGGCGCGTGGCCAAAGTGTTTGTTGATATTTTGATTTTTTTTTCTTGAGTCATGTGTAATGTACGCGGCGTGCGTGCGTGACTTTTATCCTTGCAATTGCGGAACCCGTTACATTCGATAAATGGTGCTTTATTAACGTTAATATTTGAAATAGGAATGGGAGGAAATGATTGTAAAACATTTTGTTGAACAGGTTATTATTCATGTTAGGGTAGCCGAGTGCACCAACTTAAAAGTAATTGTAGAACACCTTCGTTCTAATTTTGATAGATTTTTCTTGAGTCCTTTTCAGGTGACTAGTCACGGCATAGAACGATGGCGCCAGCATGTGGATATTATTTGTGTCATTTATTTCAGGGTCTGTCAAAATCAATACGTGTGATTAAGTGTGTGTTGATGTGTCTAGTGTGTGTTGATTCTACGTGAGGAGGGGGTAGTTGTCCTACCGCCCTTATATTTTTGCTGCTGTTGTAATTTAGATGGAAAGACAGAGTGCTCTTGGGAGACTGCTGATTCTTGTCCATATGTTTTTCTGACACACATGTATTATTGTGCTTTGGGGCACATTTCTTCGAGGTTCGACCCCATGCTCTGGGAGGTCGAGGTTATTGACACGTGGGTTGACAGACATGCAGAGTTCCACAAACCGCCCGTTTTGCCTGTGACTTATTTTGATAGGCAGTCCTATTTGTCCGACTGAACCCTGTAAGCTTTCATGCAGCAAACCTGTTCATTGTGATGGCTAATTTTAAGCCATAATTAATTGGGGAGTTCGCCATGTGTGTAACGGATTGTTGTACCTTGTATGGATAAGAATATTGTGATTAACGTAAATGTTGGCTGTTTGCCTATTGCTTTGTTGATGACTCGATTTCATGTAATTTTGTTTGTCACACCCGTTTGGTGTAGTGGTAGAGTATTTGTAAATTTTGACAGCGGTCATTTGAGTATTTTTCTATTGGTCACGTGTTAATGTACTTGTGTTGATTTGTGTGAGAAGTCCTAAGTTTTTAGGCAGTAAATGTTGCTACGGCAATTCAAGTCCAATTTCACACGGAAATTTTGTGTTTGTTTATAGTAGATTTAGGAAGTGTCGGTTTAATTTAAGTAGTGTAGTTGTGTTCCCTCGTGTCGGTCTAGCTCTAGAAAATGCGGATTCGTTGTCTGAAGGGTCATTCTGGATGATAACGAATCACGCATTCAAAGTACACATCGTGATGCATGTAGAACGGCATACGCACTTATATGGTCACTTTTTGTATCTTTTATTTAAGGACACTTGGTCCAGGTAATTAATCTCTCCAGAGATATCGCCTAAGTTTTTGGCATTTTTATTAAGCGGGAGTCAGTTGGGGGTTTTTGTTGTTAATTGTTTAAGTGTAAATATGGTGATTTGTTATTAAATTCAGTTGTTTTAACCCTGGCCTCACTCTTTTCTGCATGTTATTTTGTTATATGTTACCCTGCAAGTTAATGAAGCGCCCTGACAGCAACTTACGAATATGACCTGTTACGCCCCGAATCTGAGTCTCATATGCTTCTTTGCAAGGGTTCATAAAACAAAAATGGCTGCCCAAGTGGGGATTGTTGTTGTTGTTGCTTCGCTGATCTCATATTTATTTCGTTGAGAAATGATGCCAGGTCAAGCGGACATGTAAATTCAGTAAATGGAGGCGATGTTGTACCGCCATGTGCATTAGTAAAATCACTGAGTTCCTAAAGTTAGAAATATTGAACAAGGTTAGAATTTGATTTGGTATTTGTTATAAACTTGTTCTGGCGCCCACATTAAAATTAGAAATTTGCATTATTAATGAACTCAGTCAAAGCAGAAAGATGTTGCCTTATATTTGACATTTAATTGACTTCGGTTAATTGGTGTTTCGTAAATTCTGTTGGTTAGGAATTTAAAAGCAGATCACTAGGGGTTATTTTGTTGTTTGGGAATAAGTGTCATTGTATTCAGTAAATTTTGTTACTGAAATGTTCATTAAATTAGAGCCAGTAATATTTAAATGTGTGACATGTATGTGCGTATAGGGCTGAAACCTTAGCCCATAACCCTGTTTTTCTCTGAATATATTTGTGTGTGTGAAATGGCGATTGTTGATGAGATAAAGGCATTGTTAGAACAGATGTCGATCCAAATGTCCGCGAAAACGGAAGAACAATTAGAACAGATGTCGATCCAAATGTCCGTAAAGACGGAAGAACAATTAAAAGAACAATTAGAAGCTCAGCGTGAGCATAGTGAAAAACAATTACTTGATATGAGCGGTAACATTTCGGTCCAGTTAGAAGTCCAGAAATTAGACACTGACAAACAATTCAATGAACTAAACCACAAATTGTCACAACAGGCGGTAACACAAACCGAACAGTTAGGAAAAATCACAAATGATATTAATCAGAGCGTTCAAAAAGTAGAGAAACTGGCAGGCGAGGTTGCGGAAAACAACATCAAACAGTTAGGCGAAATGAAGAAATTGGAGGAGAAATTTGATAACAAATTAGTACAATTTGACGAGATGGTGGCAGATAAACTCAAGCAGATAGAGGCAGCATGTGTCAGTAACACCGCGGGAGTGAAGAAGACCCAAGAGAAACTACAGCAGCAAATTAATTCGGTAGATAACAACGTGCTGGAATTAATAAAGGAAATAGATAAAGTCGAAGTTAAGGCTGAAACCGAGCGGATACACTTGCGGGAAAATTTAGAGGAGCAATTAGGCAGAACACAAGAGATCATAAGAAAAGAGATGGAAGGCCAGCTAATAAACACACAAGAGGTCATAAGACAAGAAGTAGGGGAGCAGCTCGTCAAAACTAAGGATAATTTGGAAGAACAACTAGTGAAAACGCAGGAACGGATAAGTGAAGAGCTAGAGAAAAATCAGGAGAGGAACGAGGAGAAAATAAATAGCTTAAAAAGTAGGATCCGGATAGATTGGGACCAGCAGGCTCATGCGAATAAGGAAGACAGGCTGGCAGTTTTAAAGCGAATGCAGGCACTGGAGGAAAATATGAAGTCGAAATTACAGGAACACTCAGAATTAATCATAAAAAACGAGATTAGATCGTTAGAGAATGCGACATTATTTTCAAACGAAAATATTCCGGAAAAGCAAACAAGTATTGGAAGTCCGGCAGGTTCGAAGTTGGCTGAGGACACGAGTCGGGGTCAAAGTCCCAGACTAACGACTAATGCATTCCAGCAGTACAGGGGGGAGACTTCAACTCCGCAACCGAACTTGGCACCAGCCCAAGTCATCCAAGTCATTCGGGGTAATGATTTTAAGCCCGATAAGTTTAAAGAACATTCAGGAACCACTCCCAAAGCATTTCTACGGCAATTAACTGACTACTTTAATGACCAACACATCGGCCCGGAGAAACAATTAAGAATGGTGGAGAAATTTTTAGAAGGACCTAGCCTGACCTGGTTTTTAAGTTTCAAGTACACGTTTACAGACATGGCTCAATTCCGCGAGGCGTTTTTGAAGAAGTTTTGGAGTCCTTCGTTACAACAGGGGTTAAGAATGGACCTGTACACGCGCAAATACCACAGTACACATCCAACCCGTTTTTCAGAATTCTTCAGTCAGCAATTGGTAAAATTCAGGGATTTTGATGACCCGCCTAGCGAGCCGAATATGGTTCTAACCATCGGAAAACAACTCCCAATGCATATCCAACAATTATTAGTCGCAGGAAATATTCAGACCGCAGTCCAAGCCGAAGAATTACTCAGACACTTAGATGAGACGAGTATGGTAAGCCCACAGACAAGTAGAAGGAATTTGGAATGTGTCAACACGGCAGAGGTAGTTCAGGGACTCCAAAATAACCACGGCCAGGGGAACCAAAGTAAGACACAGTCCACAGGGACACAGTTCACGCCAAGAAGACAAGATTTTGACGGCCAAAACCAGTTCCGTAACAACAATCAGAATTATCAGAATAACCGCGGGAGATATCATCAGAATAACCAAAATCAAAATAATCAGTGGACGTACCAGCGGGAATACACGAATTGGAGGGGAAACCAGAGACCAGGTAGACCTTACCAAAGAAATGGAGATGGTAGATGGAGTAACGGCAGGGACTATCGCCAAGAAAACAGAGGAGATTATAGGAATAACTGGGACGAACGATATATTGAATCCCGTAAATACTTGGATCAATTAAGTAATGAAGAAGCGGAGAAGGAGAAGTGGGGGCGTGCCATGGCGAACAGACAGAGCCCAGACAACCATCAAGGAGAGGGGGCAGAGAGTTTACTGAGGCAACAGGAGCGACAGAATGATAACCGGCGAAACACATCTAATGGGGCCCGGGATAAAAAAAAAACCAAATGAACTGAAAGGAGACAGGCTAAAAACGGAGATCGCCAGGGAGCAAGAAGAGATGATAGTGGCCAATATAGAAGGGTGGGTAGCATTCCCAGACGACTGCCTGGAGGAAGTGGTGAAGAACCGTGAAAATGTTATCAGACAGCTACCAATTATTTACGCGCATATTGGAGGTATGAGGGTGAGATGTTTGATTGATACAGGTAGCCAGGTGAGCTTAGTCACTGAAATTTTGATTAAAGAAATAGCAAGAAAACAGACTGTTCCTATTATGCCGGTACCGCTAATGAAAGTCAGAGGTGTCATTCCTGACAAAACTATGAATTGTAAACAGCAAGCATTTCTAGATCTGGAAATATTGAACCATACTTTTTCACAAACATTCATTGTTATTCCAAAGATGAACTACAATATAATTTTAGGAGCCAACTTCATCTGCGATTTTCATGCTGTAATTGATTTACATAACAACACTGTAAGCTTCAAACAAGTAGAAGGATTGGATCATGTGGGTCTAAATATGGAAGAGAATCCGCTGGAGAGAGAGGCCAATACTTGGGTTATTGAGGAATGCACTAATGAGGCCGGAGATAAGATCTTGAGGGGAGAGCAAGTCAACCAGACAGCAGTGCTAGAAATGGACAGCCGAGATATTTCGCAGGAACTTTGGGTGCATTTGGCGGAAGAAGAAATGGGTGGAACCAAATTCGAAATTCTACTTCAGGAGCGACTTAAGGAAGCCATCGTAGGGGAATCTGATAGAAGAAGATTGGAAGAAATTTTAAGATTACATAAAGGAGCTTTTGACACCGTACCTGGGAAAGTTTTAAATTTTCAATATGCGATGCAGGTAAGAGATTGGACCCCATTCAAAAGTAAATTGTACCCGATCCCAGAGAAGCATTTTTCTCAGGTGAAGGACATTATTACTAACTTATTAGATTCTGGCATGATAAGGAAAGCTGCAACTCCTTATCTGAACGCAATATTGGCTGTGACCAAGCCAAACGGATCAATTAGGCTATGCCTAGACGCGCGAGTGTTAAATAGCAAACTGCTAGTTGAGCACGACCAAGCACCGAGGATCAAAGATGTTTTGAAAGGCTTCCGCGGGAA
Organism: Meconema thalassinum; assembly: GCA_946902985.2. Taxonomy (NCBI): domain Eukaryota; kingdom Metazoa; phylum Arthropoda; class Insecta; order Orthoptera; family Tettigoniidae; genus Meconema; species Meconema thalassinum. The sequence continues at coordinate 1,028,337,014 of OX336388.2, forward strand.
GAAGATATACTCAAGTGTTGATTTGACAAATAGTTTCCACCATCTTGAACTTGAAGAAAAATCCCAACTGTTGACGGGATTTTTATTCGATAATCAAAGTTATATCTGGTGTCGAATGCCCTTTGGCGTGAAAACTGCGGGATGTGCACTCATTAGAGCACTCGATAGAAATCTGACTGAGGAGGTCAAGAACTTCACCACGAGATATGTTGATGACATATTAATCGCTTCTGAGACAATGGAAGAACACTTGATAAATTTAAATAAACTGCTGGACAACCTGAGAACCATGAACTTCAAGATCAACTTAAAAAAGTCACATTTTTGCCAGAGCGAAATTTTATATTTGGGACATATAATTGATGTCGAGGGCGTGCGGCCTAATCCAGCCAAGATTGATGCTATTAAGAAATTTCCCACACCTACCAAAGTCAAACATGTTAGAGCATTTTTGGGAGTGACAGGTTTCTTCAAAGAAAATTGCCCTGGTTACACAGAAACAGTAGCGCCTATGCAGGAGATGTTGAAGAAAGCGAATCGATGGTCGTGGAACGAGGAGTGCGACAGGTCTTTTAAAGCAACGAAGGATTTATTGGAAAACTGTGTGAAACTTGGATATCCGGATTTTGAGAAACAATTTATCATTCAAGCAGATGCTTCGTTAATTGGGATTGGTGCTATGCTGTACCAAGAGGACGCTGAAGAACCCAAGAAGAAATCCTATTTGGCATTTACGAGTCGTAAATTACGGAAACATGAGAGGAACTACACAGTTACGGAACTTGAGCTACTAGCAATTCTATATTCTCTCCAACAGTGGCGCAAGATGATCTATGGTTATTCCATCATTGTTAGAACCGACCACCATGCACTGACATTTTTATTTAAGACAACAATAGCAAGTGAGAGAGTTACGCGCTGGTCCATCTACATACAGCAGTTTGACATCACAATAGAGCATTGTCCTGGGAAATTGAACGTCATACCAGATGCCTTGAGTAGAAACCCTGAGGACGGAAACGAAGTAACAGCGAAGGTTCACAATATTACCTTGACACCTAAGGCTCGTGAGTTTTTGGCAAGATTGAAGGATATTCGGAAGGAGCAAGAAGCTGACCCATGGATGATGATGATGATAAAATTCTATAGGAAGGAGTTACAACCAAATTCACCGGAGTACCGGGAAGCCAGTGCTAAACAAGCGAGATTTCACTACTTGAATAACTTGTTACATAAGTACGTGGATGAGCATCATACTAAACTGCGGATCTTAGTTCCAGCATCACTACAGAGGGGATTAACTTGGCATGTTCACGAGAGCCTAGCACATATCGGCACGGATAAGACTGAAGCTACGATAGGGGAGACCTTTACTTGGCCCAAGATGAGATTCACCATTGTTGAAGTAATTAGAACGTGTGACGCTTGTCAGCGCACAAAGCCGAACAACTTTATTCTGAACCAACCTCCAAGACCACTATTACCGCAGAAACCATGCGAGATGCTCGCGATTGATTGCTTTGGTCCTTTAGTAAAAGGAAAGCGTGGATGCCGACACCTCTTGGTATGTGTCGATGTATTTTCGAAGATGGTCGTGCTATGTCCTATTCAGAAGACGACATCAGGACAAGTCCTTAGTCGAATTAAGAACAAAGTCATTCTGATGCTTGGGAAGCCGGAATCCATTCTGTCAGATCACGGTACCTATTTCACAAGCAATGTTTTTAGGCAAGGTTTGGAGAGCCTAGGAATAAAACACATATTTTCAAGTATTCGTCATCCTTGTGGAAATCCGAGCGAAAGAACAATTCGCTGTGTCGCTAAATACTACAGAGTAATGATTCCTAACGAACACAATAAATGGGTAGACAAAGTAGGGGAAATTGAGATGTGCATGAACACTACTAAGCACGAGTCGACGGGTCATGTCCCACTGATTGTACACCACAACAGGTTGCCGGAAAGAACTTGGGACAAGATCATTCCTTGCCCAAGGGATCCATTATTAGCGCATGATTTGCGAATCCAGCGAACGAGAGAGCACATGAGGAACCAAGCGAAAAGAAGTTTCACCGAGAGTTACAAGAACAAGAATTAGTGCTGGTTCGTAGACCACCAATCTCCGACCCTAAGAACAAAGTCTTCGCCAAGTTCTGTCCAAAATTCATTGGCCCGTTCCGGGTAATTAAGAATCTGGGTAACAATGCCTACAGATTAGAAGAAGTGAGCACTGGTGCAAAATCTGTTTTTAATAGCGCCAATTTGAAACCGTACTACAGAAGGGAACCATTTGATGATTAGGAAAGATGATATGTGCAGAATCTGTATTGCCAAAAATTTTTTTTTTTTGAAAGCAAACACTCAAATCCACGGGGAGCGCGTGAGTACGCACTTTGTTTGTAAACAACGAGCAGCTGAGACGACGGGAGTGGCAACTACGTGAGGAGAAGGGGGAGACCTAGAGAAAATATGAATGACATTCCAGCGAGAAGGGAGCACACTAATTGAGTCAGAGGGGCATACACTCGAGCAGCTGAGTGAGATTTAAAGAGATGTGTTGTTACTACAGTGGATTTTGTTTTTGAAATCCAAACCAATAAATTGTTTCGAATTTCAAAACCTTGCTGAGGATAAATGAACCCTTATTGATCTTCGATAAATAAGTATTCATATTTATTATTATTATTACTACGGCCCAGGCAGCACATAAGGAAGTCGACTTGGATATTAGGGAGGCCAGCATTTCGTAATGATTGCAACAGAAGCTGAGTTGGTAGCTATTCCTGGGGGACGGCCAGAATTAGTCGAGTTCAAGGCCAAATTGTGCAACTACTGTACCAAAATTGGAGACATAAAGGAAGAATCACGAGGTCCTCTCAACGAACATACGATTGAATCAGCCAATCGCAAGAGACCAAGCTGTGACCACGAGGTGGACGGCGTCAGTAGTAAAAAGCGCGCGGAAGTGTGTATCTAAGGAACCGCCGAACGGATTAATCTCCGCTCGAGTAATTTGAGACGTTGGATTTATTTGGAGAAGAATGACACTAGCCCCATCTTTGTGAGACAAAAACTCTGGAAGTTTTTATCCGACTCCGCCCCACTCCGCCGCCCTTGTCAGTTTCTCATAAATAGTTTGGCCTGACGCCAATCTAAGTACTTATTGTGTGGAGCCTTCAGAGGTATACTCCACGCCAGTTTGAAGTGTGATTTTGACGCTCGAATTTATCGGAGTACTATTCTTGTGGAGCCTTCAGAGGTATACTCCACGCCAGTTTGAAGTGTGATTTTGACGCTCGAATTTATCTAAGTACTATTCTTGTGGAGCCTTCAGAGGCATACTCCACGCCAGTTCGAAATGTGATTTTTACGCTCTAAAATCAGTGAAGCTAATTTATTTTCTGAGCTCTGGGGAGCTAAAGTCGTAGCGTTTGCAATATCGAATTTTAAAAGCTATAATACATTTTGTTCTAAAATCAACTAAATTGTGTGATCTAAATATTTCACGCCAGCGCGTGATAAACTGTAACATTCTTTTAAAGACGACGAGTTCAACTTTAAGGGGGAAGTATCGTATCACCCTAATTAGCGCTTACCAGAACCGAAGTCCAAGACGGGACAGAAATACCGGACGAGATAGCGACTGCTGGTGCAGCCAGGATTTTGAACTTGTTAACGAGCCAGTGGCGCGGACTCGAGATGTATATTTTATGTATAAATTGTGTGTATTGTGTGTGTTTTTATAGTGCGTATGTGCGATATAATTAGGGCCAGTCTTCGCTATTAATCGCAGTAGGACAATTGTGGGTGAACTGAGTAGCCTGCAAGCGATTATAGATAGGCAAATATTTAACATTGAACTTTTCTGCCAAGGAGTCGAGACCAAGATGATCAGCACGTGGTTTGAAGTTGGGATGAGCTTCAAGAAATCAACGCAGACGACTACTATGGAGTGCTAAATTGTCCATAGGGCAATGGGTTGAGGAGGATGTCCTTAGTCCTACATGCAGAAGCGGTGATGTACTAAAATTGGATTATTTCAATTATGTAGTTAGATTTGGCCGGGGAACTGTGTATATAGTCATGTTTTTCTTTCTTGATTTATAGCTGTTTTTCTTGTACCGACACTATATGTTTAAATGTCCGTTGGCGCGTGGCCAAAGTGTTTGTTGATATTTTGATTTTTTTTTTCTTGAGTCATGTGTAATGTACGCGGCGTGCGTGCGTGACTTTTATCCTTGCAATTGCGGAACCCGTTACATTCGATAAATGGTGCTTTATTAACGTTAATATTTGAAATAGGAATGGGAGGAAATGATTGTAAAACATTTTGTTGAACAGGTTATTATTCATGTTAGGGTAGCCGAGTGCACCAACTTAAAAGTAATTGTAGAACACCTTCGTTCTAATTTTGATAGATTTTTCTTGAGTCCTTTTCAGGTGACTAGTCACGGCATAGAACGATGGCGCCAGCATGTGGATATTATTTGTGTCATTTATTTCAGGGTCTGTCAAAACCCATACGTGTGATTAAGTGTGTGTTGATGTGTCTAGTGTGTGTTGATTCTACGTGAGGAGGGGGTAGTTGTCCTACCGCCCTTATATTTTTGCTGCTGTTGTAATTTAGATGGAAAGACAGAGTGCTCTTGGGAGACTGCTGATTCTTGTCCATATGTTTTTCTGACACACATGTATTATTGTGCTTTGGGGCACATTTCTTCGAGGTTCGACCCCATGCTCTGGGAGGTCGAGGTTATTGACACGTGGGTTGACAGACATGCAGAGTTCCACAAACCGCCCGTTTTGCCTGTGACTTATTTTGATAGGCAGTCCTATTTGTCCGACTGAACCCTGTAAGCTTTCATGCAGCAAACCTGTTCATTGTGATGGCTAATTTTAAGCCATAATTAATTGGGGAGTTCGCCATGTGTGTAACGGATTGTTGTACCTTGTATGGATAAGAATATTGTGATTAACGTAAATGTTGGCTGTTTGCCTATTGCTTTGTTGATGACTCGATTTCATGTAATTTTGTTTGTCACACCCGTTTGGTGTAGTGGTAGAGTATTTGTAAATTTTGACAGCGGTCATTTGAGTATTTTTCTATTGGTCACGTGTTAATGTACTTGTGTTGATTTGTGTGAGAAGTCCTAAGTTTTTAGGCAGTAAATGTTGCTACGGCAATTCAAGTCCAATTTCACACGGAAATTTTGTGTTTGTTTATAGTAGATTTAGGAAGTGTCGGTTTAATTTAAGTAGTGTAGTTGTGTTCCCTCGTGTCGGTCTAGCTCTAGAAAATGCGGATTCGTTGTCTGAAGGGTCATTCTGGATGATAACAAATCACGCATTCAAAGTACACATCGTGATGCATGTAGAACGGCATACGCCCTTATATGGTCACTTTTTGTATCTTTTATTTAAGGACACTTGGTCCAGGTAATTAATCTCTCCAGAGATATCGCCTAAGTTTTTGGCATTTTTATTAAGCGGGAGTCAGTTGGGGGTTTTTGTTGTTAATTGTTTAAGTGTAAATATGGTGATTTGTTATTAAATTCAGTTGTTTTAACCCTGGCCTCACTCTTTTCTGCATGTTATTTTGTTATATGTTACCCTGCAAGTTAATGAAGCGCCCTGACAGCAACTTACGAATATGACCTGTTACGCCCCGAATCTGAGTCTCATATGCTTCTTTGCAAGGGTTCAATATATATATATATATATATATATATATGTATGTATATCACTTTCTTGTGGACACGATAACTACCGCAATTTTGCACCAAGCACTTTTATTTTTTTTTACATAATATGTATCCCTATAAAATCTCGGTCGAGTTCGTTAATGGGCAAAATCGGTCGAAGGGGGTGAATGGTGGGCTTTTTTGAAAAAGTGAAATATTGCTACAACTCTCTTAATATGTGAAATATCGAATCCATTCCAAGTACATACTATGTGCCGGATAAGGACCAAAAATGTATGTTAGAAAAGTTTTGGATAGCACCAACCATTGACCAAAGGGGTGGGGAAGAGTGGGTTTCTTGGGAAACATTAATCATATCTCTCTTAATAGGCACAATATCAAAATCGTACAAAATGGACAATATTCCCCTAATTATTACCTAAAACGTTTGTCTGAAAGAATTTTTGATATGACCCACCATTACGCCAAGGGATGAGCAAAATTATTTCGGAATTAGAAGAAAATGCCAAGAGCCATCTGAGGTTGCCATGAGGACGCTACTAAATTGATAAGGGATGAGCCATCAGAGGTTGCCATGACAACGCCATTGCACGAGATCACATTCAGTACTCCATCTGAAGCGGCTTCGGTGACGGAACTGGTAGCATGCTAAACATCTATGCCCAAGGTCGCGGGTTCAAAGCCGACCGAAGTCGTCGGTTTTTCTAAGAGCGCTAAAAATCCTTCAATATGCTTTCCTTCGGAGGGGAAGTTCCAACGTTCGTTGCGAGTTGCTGGTTGCGGTGGCATCTAGTAGCCAAGGTTACAGCTAGGTGTCGTTGACGGTAGTATTTGGTTGCAAAATCAGGTACTACTACTTGCAATTGACCGTCTGCAGTCTTTACCTGAATTACAGACTAATACAGCCATCAGACAACGTTTATCAGACAGATTCTACACACATCCAAAGTAAACGGGGCTACATGACCACGTTGTCGCAGCCCCTAAACTGAGGAACCAATCAACATGTCTGCGGGAGATATAATTTTCCGTGAAGAAGTAACAGGCCGTTAGATAGTTACACATCAGTGTTGAAACCTTGCATAAGGACAGTGCGACCACAAGTATAAAAATGGACCCTAAATGACGAGAAGGTTACCGTCCCCATAAGACAATAAAATGTTAAAAATATGCATAAAAAGACGAAAAACAAAGTAAATTAAGCTCCAATTGTAAAATACTTTCTCGCAATAAATGTGGTCTGATCCTTCTACGAAACCTGCATATTCTGCCTATTTTCGCCTATCCCCTAGTTTGCCCGGTGAAATCTACCTCCGCCTTCCGGCGTGCCGAGAGGATTCTTTTTTTTTTTAATATGTTTGTTGTTACTGTTGGTGGTGGTGAAATAACTTAAAACTTTGTTGGTGTTGTTGATGTTAATACATTTCAGGGGCTCGAGCCACTCAAGTCATCAGCCCCGCGTACTTCTGGGTGTGTTGTATTTTGTCTGGTAGCTGTATCTCTGTGGTGACTGTAATCGAGTGCATAACTGTATTTATTAGGGCAAATTGGGGAAAATGCCTGGGACTTGAAATTAGGGACTATCACATAATTTTCCTGCAGAGAGTTTTAAAAAAACCGCCCCACTTATATCGCCAAGTTTGTGAATTCTTAAACACGAGATTGAAAAATCGATGAACATCCGTGGTGAGATGATCAGAAAGTGCTGTCGTGGACTCCAAGCTCTCCCGATTTAAAACCCATGCGATAATTTTTAGCATATTTTCAATTTTGAAAAAATAGGCTTATGAGATCACCTTTTGTCCGTGTGTGTGTGTGTGTGTGTGTGTGTGTGTGTGTGTGTCTAATAAATTCTAAACGGCTGGAGCGATTTCAATGAAACTCGGTAAGTTCATAGCACTATTCCGGGCGACCAAGACCGTGCCCTTCAATTTTTTTTACGTATCACCAATCTAACATGGCGGCTGTGCGAATTATTTCACCAGCATTCAATATATCCGAAACTACTCCCGATATCACCCTGGAATTTATTACGGTGATAAAGGGAACTACTAGAAGTTCACCTATGTGTCTTTTGAAAAACTGGTAACTACAAAACCAACATGGCGGCCACGCAAATTTCCGACTTTTAAATAGACGTTTCTCGCGATTTAGCCAACCAAACGCAATAAAACTTGGTACAGTATATGTTTATACACATTGTAATGCACAGACAACTAACTTTGTTCGATTTTTTACATTACCACTAGATGGCGGATGTGCGAAATATTTCCCCGGCATTCTATATCTCTGAAACTATTACCGGTATCACCCTGAAATATTGTACGGAGATAAAGGGCACTACTGGAAGGTCATCTATGAGACTTTCAGAAACCGGTTAACTACAAAACGAACATGGCGGCCATGTGAATTTGAAAGTTTTAAATAGACTTTTCTCGCGATTTAATGATCCAAACGCAATGAAACTTGGTACAGAAATGTTTATACACATTGTAATGTATTGGTATCTAATTTAGTTCAATTGTTTGCATAACCTCAAGATGGCGGCTGTGCGAATTTTAGAATTAAGTTTTTATTTCTTGTGTCGTAATCATGCGACCGAAGTGAAAGTTTGAATAATGCGCCTTCGCAATAATTTTCCTTTAATTGTACATGACTCAATGGCCTATACATATAACAATCCAACATAGCGACCATCCGAAATATTTAGACGGTTCTCAACATCTACGAATCTATTACAGCAATCAAACTGAATTTTTGTATGTTCATAGGGGCTATGAACATAAGTTCACCTATAGGTCTTTCAATAACCTGGTGATCACAAATCCAACATGCCAGCGACGCGAAGTATAAATATTCACATGGACGTTTCTCGCAATTTAACCATCCGTGTGCAGTGAAACTTGGTACAGTAAATCTTTATATAAATGTTAATCTACTGACGTCTAATTTATTTCAATTGTTTCCATAACCACAAGATGGCAGCTGTGCGAAATTTTAAAATCTCCTTGTTACTTCTTGTGTCCTAATCATGCGATTGAAGTTTGAATGCTACACGTACACAATAATCTTCTTGTAACAGTACATAACTCTAGGACCTACATATATATAATCCAACATGGCGACCATCCGAAATATTTAGTCGGTTCTCAATATCTATGAATCTATTGCAGCAATCAAACTGATATTTTGTATGTTGATAGTGGCAATTAACATAAGTAGGATATATGAAAATAGGCTGTATAGTTCTTCACGGAACTACTTGTTCTTATTGGGCCGGTTATTTGATATATTGTCACAAAATATTACAGTCCTATAGACAAACTCGTCGAGGATTCTTATTGGACACAAATACAAGTGTACCATATTTGAAGGCCATATCAGCACTTTCTGTTCATCCCACTACAAATATCCAATCTCGTGTTTAAGAATTCATGAACTTTGTGATGTAAGTGGAGTGGTTTTTCCACACTCTCTGCCGGAAAACACAGGGATAGTACTTTATTTCAGGTCCCAGGGGCCTCGTGCTTAACGCCGCACATGGTTGAGGAACTCTTGGTTTGGTCAGTATCAACTTTCCGCGGCCGGTCCCGTGGTGTTGGGGTAGCGCACCTGCCTCTCACCCAAGTTCGATTCCCGGCTCCGTCAGGGATTTTAGAAACTGACGTGAGGGGTGGAACGGGGGGCACTCAGCCTAGTGTGGACAATTGAGTAGCTGTCGGACAGTGAGGCAGCGCCCCGGTCACGAAAACCAAGATTAACGGCCGAGGGAACCCGATGCGCCGACCACACGTCACCCCAATACCTGCAGGCCAAATAGCTAGGCAGCGGTCGCTTAGTAGGCCTAGGCCCTTCATGGGCTGTAGTGCCAAGGGTTATTTATCAACTTTCAGCGGGACACAATTATTACAGGTGTTCCATATTTGAAGGCCACGCCATCACTTTCTGATCCTCCCACCACAAATATCCAATTTCATGTTTAAGAATTCACGAATTTTGCCATGGAAGTGGGGCGGTTTTTCCACATTCTCTGCAGGGAAATACCAAGATAGTACCTTATTTCAAGTCCCGGGGAGCCCCGCGCTTGACGCCGCGCATGCTCGAGGAACTCTTGGTTTGGTTCATGAAGTACAGTATCAATTTCCAGCGGGACTGTGATGTTCCGTGCGCGCTAGAATGTGATCTTTATTTCTGTTCTGTTCCCACCATCCTGTTGTAACTTAGAGGCGTGCCATCACAGCTAATTTTAGTGCTAGGCGCAACGTGTTCGTAGCACTGTCACTTGCATATGATAACTGCCCATGCCAAAATGTTATTTCTATCGGCCACTGTAATACAGTAATTTTTGTATGAAATGAGGTTATAGCGGAGGCAAGCAGCTATAAGACTGTGGCTAAAACTAGCGGTGGGAGAGAGACCGGGCACCCACGCAGTCCGTACCTGTAACGTACTTTGTAGCACCTTCCTTGGAGCATTCCGCTGGAAGCGTTAATATGACACTCTCTGAAGAACCCTAAACAGAACAACTTATCTCAATATAACATCGCAATGTCAAGAATAACCCCCCCAGGGGCTCCCATCTAGTGGAACGTGGGTTGGCGACCACGGGGCCCCAGCTGAGTCCGGCATTGCTTCCACTTACTTGTGCCGGGCTCCTCTCCGTCTTCTTTCCTGTCGACCTCACTTGGTCAACTCTTGCTCTCTTCCGACCCTGAAGATATTAGGGTATCCGAGGCCTAGGGAGTCTCTTCCTTTCCCGCCTTAATTGGCCCTTGTCTCATCTTTTCTGATACCCTCCTTCTGCGAGGGGTCAGCCTTCTTTTTCTTTTCATGTTATCTCCTGCCTTCTGCTCAAGTCCCTCAAGGAGGAACGGTGTATATAGCCCCACCACTTCTGGTGCACCCCTGATATTGCTACACCCTAAGGGGCTCACGGCTGGTGAATTTGGGAGTTGGCGACCCCGAGGGATTCGTGAGCTGGGTCTGGTTTTCCCCCTTTTATCCATTACCTCTGGGGCGGACCTTCTCCTCTTTCACTTTCCTATCTGCCTTTCGTGGCTCTCCTTCCTTACAAGTCCCTCAATTCCCATTCTTCGAGGGTTGAGGGCATTTCTTTTCCTCCTGTCCTTAATTTGCCTTATTCACCTTTTATTTTCCATTTCTTCTTCTAGTATATAAGTTAGTAGTTAGTTTTCGTTGTAGGTCACATTTCATTATCATCTTCACGATCACCCAAACCATTAGGGGCCTATAACCTAGATGTTAGGCTCCTTAAAACGACAATTATCATCAACATCATCAAGAGTAACCTATCTCCTCAAATTCCACTTTATCCACTTTTGTTGATTCATATAAGGGCTTTGCGATATCGTGGTAATTCAGCTTCAAGTACATGGATGTGTGCATAAGATTTGTCTGATAATCGGTATTATTGTGGTGTCTATAGTGTTGTTGTTGTTTGATTCTTCAGTCCTTTGACTGGTTTGATGCAAATCTCCATGCCTCCCTGTCCTGAGCTAATCGTCTCATCTGCACATAGCTACCACACCCTACATCCGAGTCGATCTGTTTAAAAATTGTTACACACATGGATTATATTACATCCGATTAATTTACAAGAGCCCATAAATGACAGTGTTGCCAACATGGTTCTATGCCTGCTGATAGGTCCAATCTTTAAATTCATGTAACTTCCATATTAGTCTAACATTTGTCTAACCCTGTTTCTGTACCCGACCCTTCCTTCCATAACTAACGTTCCTATTCCTGGGTGTCTTAGTAAGTGTCCTACCAACCTATCACTTATTTTCAGGCTATCTACGTGGCTCAGCGGTAACGTTCTCGCTTGCTGTTCCCAAGATTGTAGGATTGCATCCTAACACAGTCAGCTGGTGGCATTTGAGGTTGTGCAATTGCGAGGGTGCCGTGTCAGTAGATTTACTGGCACGTTAAAGATCCCCGGCACCCCTGCGTCCCTAAAAGCCGCAGTAGTTAAAAGGGACGTAAAACAAATAACATTATTATTATTCTTTTCATTAGCAGTCACCAGAAACATCGCTCCTCTCCCACTCGAATAAACACGTCTTCATTTGTAACCCTACCTACCCATCTGATCTTCATCATTTCAGACGCTTCAATTCTCCTCTTTTCTGCTGCACCAACAGTCTCAAGTTTCACTTCCATAGAGTGTCACGCTACAAACAAAGGCTTTCAAAAAGTAGTGTGTATCTTATTAATTGAGACTGGAATTTTGGAAGGAGGTGGCCGTGGTCTTAAGTTTGGAACCATCCCGGCATTTGCCTGGAGCAGAATTAGGAGATTCCAGAAAACCACTTCAAGGATGACTGAGATGGGTATCAAACCCACCGCTTCTTAGCTCTGCCTCACGAGGCTGAGTGTGCCCCGTTCCAATCCCCTGCCAGAATATGATTTCTCAGCAGAACTGGAGTCTCAATTAATACCCCAGGGTCACATCTGGGTAACCACCTCCTAGTGTAGTGACTTGCCTGTCAGCCCGGAGGTCGGGGTTTGATTCCTGGCTCTGCCAAGAAATTTAACTCTGGTTTGAGGGTTGGAAGGGGCTACACTCAGCCTCTTGGAGTAAAACTAAGAAGAGATTGCATCAATCTCCTCTTTAGGAGTGGTTTTCTGTAGTTCTCTCTTCTACTCCAGGAAAAAATTGGGATAGTTTCTAACTTTAAGGCCACGGCTGTCTCGTTCGCAATAGAGGTCGTGGTGGTGCAATGGTCAAGCTGCTTACCTCTCACAAAGGCGCGCCGGGTTCGATTGCTTCGTTCCCAATCCTATCTTCAATAAAAAAATACACATTCTTGTATACACCACACCCAAGTACATGGGGCTGAACTGACCATGATGTCCAAGCCCGCAAAAATGAAACAATAAAAGGGTTTGTGAGGGTCTCAAAAAGAATATGTGCAACCAATACCAATAACGTTTGAATAATGAAACTACGCAAAAATCGTCATCTAAGATTACATAACTCTATGGCCTACATATATAAAAATCCAAAATGGCGACCAACCGAAATATTTAGACGGTTCTCAATAGCTATCAATCTATGATAGCAATCAAACTGAAATTGTGTAAATGGTAAAGTTGGCAATTAACATGGACAGCCTAGGACATTGCGTCTCCCCTTAACCAGTGATCGCTTTTCATCAGTTTAAATTTCAATTTGTTGCCATTAGTAAAAGGTACAAAAATCACTGCAAATTGGCAAGAAGGTTCTTTTTGGTTTTTTTTTCTTTCATGTAGACTACCAGTCTACAAATTTTGAAAGAAGATCATTTATAAGATAAGCCCATTGGTATTAATGACCATTATTATTCTGTGGTTACAAATGCCGATATGCAATTATATTGAAAAATTGAAACTCAAAAACCGAAAGTCATATCACAATCTTTTTGGTACAGCTGAGATGTCTTATGTGACCAAAATTATTTTAATAATATTTTTGGTAAAATTATAAGATTATCGTGTTGGACGCCATTTTTCAGTGTTGCCTTAGTAATCAAAAGTTAATGTTTTTCAGTCGGTCAACACGATTTACCCAATTATAATGGGTGGTTCCCTAATCCTGAAGAAAAATTTCATGAGATTAATATATACACTTGGATAACCATTTTCGATCGTCAAGCGATCATCATCAGATCCTTTACACTTTATCTATTAAATCTATGTCTACAAGGATGGGTTATGATATTTACAATATGTACACTTATTTAGTTGCAGTGGTAATTAAACTGGTACAACTAGTCAAGATATGTAATTTTTGTGTTGAGATACTGATAGTGGTGATTGACCTTCCAGTTTGCTTGCTTAGTGTGATCATGGGACCAGGAAGCTTTTGTTTAAAATAAGTTGTTGATTCATTAAGGGGCTTTGTGACATCGTGGCCATGTAGCCCAATGTACTTGGGTGTGTCTGTATTTCGTCTGATAATCTGTGTTATTTTAATGTCTGTATTTGTAATTCAGATGAGGATTATGAGAATTAGGAAGGAGGCAGCCGTGGCGTTAATTTTAGGAACCATCCCGGTATTCGCCTAGAGTAGAAGTGGGAAACCACGGAAAACCACTTCCTGGATGGCTGAGGTGGGAATCAAACCCACCTATTTTACCTCGCGAAGCTGAGTGACCCCGTTCCAGTCCTCAGACAAGAATTACATTTCTTGGGAGAGCCGGGAATCAAACCCGGGCCTCCGCGGTGACAGCCAAGAGTACTAGCTACTACTCAACGAGGCGGATTGTTGAAAATAAGCTTAACTACTGCTTTTTTTTATCGTGTGACCTCCTGAGAGGCCGAGTGCAGGCCTTTCTAGTCGACACCTGTGGGCGACCTAAGCGTCGGAATGAGAGGTGAGATGAATGGATGAAAGTGGGCAAGGATGTCGAAGGAAGTGGCCGTGGCCTGTCAGAAGGTACCGTCCCAGCATTTTCCTGGAGTTGAAAATGGGGAAACCACGGAAAACCATTTCAAGGACGGCCGACGGTGGGGCTCGAACCCACATCTACCGAGTCAGCAGAGAGCTTGGCCCCATGGCCTAATGCTGGGCTTAGGCGGGCGTAGCCACCAGTGTCGGTTTTAACTACTGATAGACACTGTACAAACTCATCTCACTTTATCCCCGACGCTGTAGAAATGAGAATAATGAGGGGTAAAAGTGCATGAAACATATTAAATAATAATAATAATAATAATGCAATTTATTCGAAGCGCGTTGATTGATATGAAACATTTCCATTCACATTGTCTGATCATTGTAGTTTAGGAGGTTCGTTGATATCAGTCCCGTCAAGCAAAATAATCCACTGCAGGTGGTCCGCTTGTTCTTTTGACGCAATCAGCTGTTGTATCATTGCCATCAAAGAAAGTTAAATCTCCTAGCTAGACCATCTGTCTGTGCAAACGTTCTTCACGTGCCATTTAATTAATTATTCTAATTTTCAGGGAATTACATAACTGAAGTTTAATTTCTATTGCGCTATTATTATTATCATTATTATTATTATTATTATTGAACCCATGTGCCATAGGGTCCAAGGAGGTCGAATCCATGTATTTGGGGAAGAAATGAAAGAAACGTACAGTTTCTAATGTAACATAGAGAAAGATTTAGCCAGGATTCTAGCCTAACGTTGTGCAAGCGGCGAGAGCCAGGTGTTCGAGAGATGAGATCACCCCTCTTAACATTCAGAAGGAGCTGGTCATGAGTATTAATAACCGAGTGGAAAATTTCCGCTGTTAGACAAGGAGGCCTGACTCGGAAATCGAGCTTAGCTTGCTGGAAAACGACAACACCGCTTATGCGCCAGAAGAGGAATAATTAAATTTAACCCGTTTACGAGTATAAAAATAAGTAAACAATTACAGTACGGTGAATCATTTCGAATTAGAGATTTTTGTGTAAAGAAAAACCCTTTAATAATTGCACAGGAGAAAACTGCAAACGCAAGTAGACGTCATAGGGGATTTACCAAGGCCTGTGGAGAGGGGAGAATGCAAAAGAACAGCAACACCCACACAGTTGAGGACGAGAAATTAATATCTCCGAATTGCACGATCGATTCTTAAGCGCAATGAGATTATTTAACATTGAGAAGACGAGCTTTTTAAAGGTATAATTTTTATAATGGTGCAACCATTATTTTAAAAGTTGGGCACGGAAAGGGCTAGAGTCTTATCTTTTTGTAGCGAAAGAGTATAAAGCTCCTGGCATCACCAGGCCAAACATGCAGTTTCAAACAGTCCAGGGGACGTGACGCTGGAGCATCAGTACAAGCAGTTCCAAACAGCCCGAGGGGGCGTTGCTACGCATCAGTATTCAGACAGCCGTGTGGAGCGTTACTCTGCTTCACACCGAAGACAGTTTACCAGTACTCCTTGAGGGGAGAAACGCTGTATTACACCGCAGAATTAATATCCGATAGCCATAGGCGTCGCAGTATTAACAACTTGCGTGCCTCCATAAGGAGTTGTAAAGAAGGAATATTAAAGTATCGCCGTGTTGAAAAATTAGGAAAATCCTAGTTACAGGATTTAGGTCCGACAGTACACAAGTTTACAGTGAAAAGTTCGTAAAATATAGTCAGAGCAGGCTGCGAACGTTGGACTTAAGGCGATAGGTCTTTAAATAGACGAACGAAAAAAACATAACGTACGAAAGTACCGTAATAGAAAGATAAACAGTTATCTAATTTAAAGAACCCAAACAGGGAAAAACAGAGTAAGGTTCGCAACGTATTTCAAAAAGGTAAGAGTGCGAGAACCGAAGAAATAAAGAAGAACGGAGACTATAGACATTATCTCCAGAAAGCAGACGAACTATTCTAAAGCACTAGACTCGAGAAGTACTAGCTGCTATAAAATAAAGCCATCGATCATCGATAGGTTATAAAGGGGACCTCGATCCGAACAGACTTTTACTAGGATCGATAAACTAGACCTAAAAAGGAAGCCGTTCAAGCTAGAGAAATAGCCGGTCATCCAGAATAGGATTCGAAGAATTAGGATTCCAGGGAAAAGTAGATGATTCGAGACTTTCGTATTCTGCAGGATAGGAAGCCGACATTGAATAAATTTCACCCTTGGAAACGGGAGATTAAGAGGTCACGTGTGATAGGCTAGGAAAATACGGCCTAGTGATCAAAAGTTGTGAAGTGTAAATTTATCAAGATTGTGTGTTAAAATAATATTTTTTAGTGTTTATTGTGTGTTCTAAATGGATACACCAGTGTATTAAAAATGTTGTCAATGTTAAGTGTATTGAAGATGTGTCAAGAAGTGTTTGTACATGAGATGAATTTCTACAATATGAGTTAGATAATTAAAAGTGGGCCAAAATGAAACACCGCACAAGGATAAAGGTCATGAGACGACCTTAAAAACATGTGAGTAATGAATTTCATTATATTTTGGTGTCAGGAAATGGTTGTGTACAAATCCACCGGAGTTTTTGAGTAAAAGGGATGTGTTTAAATAAATAAATACTGAATAAACAAGAACGCGGTCTGAACAATAATAGAAATTTGAGAAACTATAAATAATTATGTAAAAGAATAAATCCAGTAGAGGAAATAAATGAATAAAATGTCAGTGTATTTGACGAATGTCAGAAGAGCAAGCGGAATATTAATAATTATCATGAAAGATATTTAAATAAAAGTAAATTTGAGTTATATGAAAGAAATAGCTTTTGAGCTTGTGTAAAGAATGAAGATATGAAATAATAATAATAATAACCAAGTAAGGAAATATTAAATAAAGATCAAATTAATTGATGTGAACATAAGAGCGTTAGAGCCTTAATAAAAAGTATAGACATGATATTCAAATGCATGTTCTTAAAAAGAGAGAACTTTATTGTCAAAGGAAAAGAATAATATAAATATTGAGATGTGTATCAATTATTAATATGGTATTATCAGTTCTTTGGATGACACTAGGCTTAAATATAAAGTATAGCGCAAAAGAGCGCAATTAAAATAAAATGTCACGCTAGGAACGCGTAAAAGTTAATATACTTGGTAAATTACTTATGAGAGGTAGTTGATTGTAGCGAATTGAGAATTGGTATAAGTCCTCTATTTGTGACGTAGTTTCACGAGCCCATAGTGTATTTTGTATTGAAAGGGAGCAAATGTATGGTATTGAGCGTAGGTCTTAAGCTATAGGCTGACCCCAAATCGCATTTTGTTAGTCCTCTATAAGGGAATGGTTCCCGAGGCATGTGAAGAGATTCGAACTCAGAATCCTCTTATAGTGAAAGCCCCTTTATTATTCGTCGTAGAATGTGTATATCTCTTTCCCAATCAATGAGGACCTTTCATAATTAATAAATGCCAAGATTACGAATGTGGTTTATGAGCCCAAGAATATTGTTGAATTTAAACGATGAGTAGAATGCCAGGTCTTCCCAAAGAATTGAGAATGAACGAAAAGCTGTTTGTAAAAGCATTAAAGAGAGCTCTATCTACAGACTAGACGGGAGGGTTCCCGCATAGTCATAAATAACTCTCAAGTTTCACGGTCAGACCCTCGGAGTAGGAGGGGTGTCTGGAGGCCGTCTTGTAAGGAGTAATGAATACACCAGGAGTGTTTAAAGTTGTTAACGACCCGGGCGTTGAACCGAGGTCCTTGTAGATTGATATTTCCGCTTGCCTGTTCAGATCGTAGTTTTTTTATGTGATAATGGTCTTATAAGACGTATGAGATAAATAACAATCCCTATTGTAATGTTGTATGGAAGTAGGATTCCATGAGTTAATTGAAGGCAACTAGGTTCCGGGAGTGACCATAGTTTTTTTGACTGTGTCAAGTATCTTCATACTCTGGAGTACACAAGTAATTTCCTGATTACCTTCATGTATTTGTAAATCTAGAGAGAGATGATAACAGCTGAAAAAAAGTGAAAATGCCCCAATATTGAGTTAGATAATTAACATGTAATTTTAAATGTAATTATACATTTGTTTTGATGATTAAGTAAATATAAAAAGGTAGTATTTGAGGTGTACAAAGAATGACACCATTATTATAGAAAGCATTGAGCCAAAAGAGCTCGGAGTTATATGAAACTTACAGTTGATGCTTTATGGAAGTAAAAATAATTAGGAATTGTTGGTTTATATGGAAACCATATGTTTTAATACAATATTTGTTTTATTATTATGTTATTCCTTGTTCATGTGGAACAAGTAGATGATTATGGGTCAGTAATTTAATTGTTTAATTGTTTGTAGCGCCATAATTTTGATTAATTAAATGTGTTAAAATAGGAGTTGATTTTGTTGTTATTTTTGCAAGTGTATCCTCTAATTAATCCAAAATATGTGAGTCACAGAGTGGGGGAACTTACCGCTGCCCCGAAAATCCCGAATTGAGCTACTCTGGTATACTGTGATTGGCATATTTCTTGCTAAAAGGGCACATGGGGGGCATAGAAGTAATGTGCTGGATTAATAACTAGAGGAACACTTAAGTCGGTCATATCATGTAAATTAAAGTAATGATAGGAATAGCTACAACGTAAAATATTAACTGACCGCATGGGTCCCTGGAAACTCATACCGAGCAGCCCTGAATTATATCATTAACCCCCCTGAGCAAATATACGATTTTGGCGCCCAGTACGCAGGGATGAGTTTTCCCAGGGAAAACCCGAGTTTTCCTCGAAAAATCAAAATTTTCATTTTTTGAAAAAAAATGGTTTTTCGAAATTTTGAATTTTAATACTTCCATAAAGGTTGTGAGTTTGAATAAAAGTTATCAAAAGGGTACGTTGTAGTAAATACCCGTACCAAAGTAAATTTTTTTGAAGAAATTGGGACACAATGGTTCAGAGTATCATCTTTCAAGCATGTACTAGTGTGGTGGCATGAGTGGCCCACTGTATTCTTATATTAGAAAAGATGGTGACGATGATGGAGTTAAAAGAGTGTTTGGATGAACATTTCCAAAAGAATAGGGACGAGATAGTAAAAATAAGTACAAAAAGTACGGAAGATGCAAAAAAAGAGAATAGGGAAGAGAGGCAGGAACTTTTGAACGCTATAAAAGCCGATAGCAAAGAAAAGTGGGAGACCATGAACAATAAATTGGGAACAATAGACAATACATTGAGTCTCCAAAAGGATGAAAATAAAAAAGAGTTCGAATCCATAAATGAGAGTTTGAATAAGTTGGACAGCCAACAGGAGGAAAATAGTCAAAAATTAGGATCCATGAATCAAAGTTTAGAGTCACTAAAAACTGATAGTGCTAACATGGGAACTAAATTAGAAGCTATCCAAGCCGATTGTATTAACATGAATAGTACATTGAAGGCTGAGATAGAAAGTAAGTTGGATAATATAAGGATAGAGAATACCGATCATTTTTCAGCGCAATCCAAGGATTGGGAGGATAAACTAGGAATAATGGAAGTGAAACTTGAAAATAAATTACATTCGTTTCAGGAGAAGATGATAGCCGATAATGTTTGGAAAAGTCAAGCCATGAACACTAAACTAGAGGCCATGGAGACTAAAATACAAAGTAATATAAATGAAAAATTAGAAGGGACAATGGATAACAAATTTCAAGCTTTTGACACTAAGTTTGGGGACAAGTTAACTGAATTAAAAGGGGAAATCACAAGTGAAATTAAACAGGAAAATAATGTACTTAAGTTAGAATTGCAAGACCAAATAAATGTCTTGAAGGAAAGTACGAAAAAATCCCAAGATAAATGTCAAGAAAATTTTGATAATTTAGAAGGTAATTTTGGGGCTATAAAAACTAAGTTAAATAAGATGGAAAAGTCTTGTAAAGAGAATGTAAAAGCATGTGAGGAGAAACTTGTAACCCAGATCCAAGGTGTGCAGACAGAATTGAAAGCTCAGATAGAATCTAACAAGAATATTTGTGAACGTTCCCGGGATGAGATAAAAGAAAGTTTTAAGAAATTAGGAGAAGAATTTAAAGGGGTAAAGGACAAAGTAGGAGAACTCGAGGGAAAGGTCGATGGAGTTCAGAATGAAGTAACTGAGATGAAAAATCAAAATCAAAAGGATGTACAGGGTATGAAAGGGCAGATGGATCATTTTACTAGGCAGGTAGATGAGACCTTAAAGAAGCATGAGAAAGGAATAGATAAAAGATTCGGTAAATACGAGGAGCATATCCAGGAAGAAAGAAAGCAACGAAATGAAGAAAATCAAGAGAAGACCCGGAAGATAGAGGAAATAAGCAAGGGTATTAATGAGGTCCAGGAAACTATCGAAAAATTAGAAGAGCGAGTAGGAAAAACAAATAATGAAGTAAAATTGATCAAAGATAAAGTGACGGAAGTGTCTAAGAGCCAAGAGAAAACTGAGGGAAAGTTGAAAGGAATTGAATTAGATATGGTCAAAGGACGAAAAGAAGTGGAGAAGCAAATAAAGGAGATACGAGAGGGCCTGGATACCATCGGTGATGTAAAGCCAGAAATTATAGACCAAAAGGTCATGGTCATTAAGAAAGAGGTAGAAGACCAACTAAATGAATTCAGGGATAGTTACAGGGATGAGAAATTCCAACTCAAAAAGGCAGAGGAAGATAGTAAAAGGAATCAAGAAAGAATTCAGAATGAATTAAGATCCCGATTGGAGAGGACTGAACATAAGAATAGTCAAATGGAAATCCAACTCATGGCTAATGAAGAAAGTGCCCGAAGGGAAAGGAAGTTAGAATTTGAGAATCAGGAGGAGTTTCCAAAGACAGGATGGGTAGATTCCCGTGAACAAGGCACAGATACGGAGAGGGACTTAGGAGGGGAGAGCCCTTATAAGAACCCAGGATATCCGATGGCGATGTCAACCCCGTACATGAATCAGACAAATGGCCAGATAATAAACATTATTAAATCGAATGAGGACAGACCAGTAAAGTTTACGGGTAATAACATGTCAATTACTCCAAAATACTGGCTAAAGGAAGTTGCAGAGTATTTAAACGAAATGAAAGTTCCTCAGGATCGGAGACTGAGAGCTATTGAAAAGCTGTTGGCAGGTGATTGTCTCACCTGGTTCAGAAGCTTCAGGTACACCTTTGATACGGTGGAAGGCTTTAGGGAAGCATTTTTAAAACGATATTGGGCAGCAGACGTCCAAGAGAATTTAAGGCTAGATCTGTACTCTAGGAAGTACAGCACAAATGCACCAACTAAATACTCGGAATTTTTCACCACTCAGCTGTGTAAATTCCGCGAACTTGACATTGCTCCGGCAGAGAACGACCTGTGTGCCGCCATTGCAAGACAACTTCCGTATGAGATTCAGAGGCTGTTAATCTCATCCAAAGCCAGAAGTGCTGTGGAAGTGGAGAGTGTATTACGTCAATTAGATATGACGACTTCGCACGTAACTCCTCGGCATCAAAGACAGACTGAGCAAGTACATATGGCCAGCAGTCAGGAAACCAGAGAAAAACCAGCGACCAGGAATCAGTCCACCAGCACGGATACTCAGGGACTGGGTCGAGAGTATGGGCACCAGGAGCCTAGAGGGATACAGCCATATTACAGAGGAGGATATCGAGGAAGAAATCCTAGGAATACAGGTTATAGGCAACAAGAGAGCCGACCCTATAACAATAACCATCAAAGGCAAGAAAACAGAAAAAAATGGGAGAATTATCCCAGAAGGAATGTAAGGCCAGAGGATAGGGATGATGAATATCGGGCCGAAATAGAGGAAAGATATCAGGAAAGTCTTCGTTATATGAACGAACGACCAGATGAACCTGATAGGCAAAAAGTCCGTTGGAGTGAGGCAATTAAGAACCGGAAATCACCCGACCGACTAGACGGAGCTCAAAGCTTGGAACTACAAGCTCAATTAAAGAATGAGGGGAAAGGAAGCCCTCAGGATAAAAAAAACTCCAAATTTAAATTGTCAAAAGTGGAAACATACCAGGAGCTGGGAGGAGGTAGAAATTGTGAATTGGATAGCAAGACCAGATGAGCTAATTAATGAGGATGTGGAAGGAATCCCACCTGTTAAAAGAGAACTACCTATAATTATGCTTAGGATAGAAGGATTACTGGTCAGAGCATTAATTGATACTGGATCCACAATAAGTCTAATTACACAAACCCATCTAAATGAACTGGAAACAAGGGGCCGAGTATTAAAGATTCCCACATCAAGTGTAAAGATTAAGGGGATTATCCCTGAAAAATCTTTAACATGTAAATTTCAGGTATATATCGATCTGATCATGGGTAACGCTGAAATTTCGCAGTGCTTTTTGCTGGTAAATCAATTACCGTATAATGTCATATTAGGTATTGATTTTATCCGTGAGAACAAGGTCATTATAGACCTAGCGCAAAACTGCATTAGAATCCAAAGAGAGGATGTGGATGAACAAAATATTAACCTACAGGAACAGGATGCGAAAATAGGAGAACAGGTATGGCATATGGAAGAAGTGATTGAGGAAGGTTATAAGGACATAGAAAAGATATTTGAAGTCCTCAACATAGAACTCGAAGATGATTTGGAAACTGAGTTCGAGACCAACCTGTCAGGAAAAGTAGAGGAAGCTAAAGTGAACCTCGAAAATAAGGAACAGTTAAAGAAATTATTATTGAATTTTAGGGACGTGTTTGATTCCAAGCCAGGGAAGATTGAAAATTTTAAATACGCGTTCCAAGTCAATGATTGGGCACCGTTCAGACAAAAACCATACCCGGTTGCGGAAAAACATTACCCACAAAGTAAGAAAACACTGCAGGAGATGATGAATGCAGGTGTTATAGAAAAGATGGCGACACCATATGTTAGTCCATTAGTGATTGTGAGTAAACCGGATGGCTCAGTAAGGGTGTGTCTAGATGCCAGAAATTTAAATGCAAAAATCATACCAGAAAATGATTCGGCACCACCCATAAAAAAATACTGAGGAAGTTCAAAGGCAAGAAGATTTTCACAAATATTGACATGACTTCTTCGTATCATCATCTCGAACTGGAAGAGAAAACCAGCTTGTTGACCGGATTTCAGTTCGACCAACAAACATATTGTTTTAGAAGATGTCCGTTTGGATTGAAGACCGCAGGATCTGCATTAATAAGAGCGCTTGATCGAAACCTGTCAGAGGAAGTGAAAGAGTGCACTATCCGTTATGTGGATGATATTTTGCTTACCTCGGAGAATATTGAGGAACATTTAGAAAAGTTGAAAAAACTCTTGGAAGATTTAAGGAAGGCTAATTTTAAAATAAATTTAAAGAAGTCAAATTTTTGTCAAAGACAAGTAACATTTTTAGGGCATGTGATTGACAAGGATGGTGTTAAACCAAATCCGTGCAAATTGGAATCGATAAGGGATTTTCCAAGGCCTTTGAAGGTGAAGAATGTTCGCCAGTTTTTGGGATTGATTGGTTTCTTCTCAGGACATTGTCCATCATACACAAAAACTGTTGCACCACTACAGGACCTTCTGAAGAAGGGGGGCAAGTGGAAATGGACGGAGGAAACAGAAAAAGCATTCGTGGAGGCCAAGGAAATGCTCTTAAATTACGTGAAGCTAGGATATCCTGATTTTAATCAGAGATTTATAATTCAAACAGATGCATCCCAGATTGGAATAGGGGCAATGCTATATCAGGAAAACCCGGATAACCCTGATAAGAAAAACTATCTAGCTTTCACAAGTAGGAGACTGAAACCACACGAGAAAAATTATACGATCAGCGAAATCGAGCTGTTAGCGATACTGCACGCGTTGCAATATTGGCGGAAGATCGTATATGGGTTTCAGGTCATTCTAAGAACGGATCATAGAGCCTTAACCTTTTTGATGAAGACTGATTTATCCAGTCAAAGTTTGATGCGTTGGGCTTTATACATTCAACAGTTTGATGTCAAGATAGAATACTGCCCAGGAAAGGAAAATATAGTTCCAGACTACTTAAGTAGACAGCCAGAGTCCAAAGAAGAGGAAGTGATGGCTATAGATTTGGAAGACAGGGATCAGCGTACTCTTAATGAGTTAAGGAGCATTAGTCAACGGCAACGTGAGGATCCATGGATGAACATGCTCATATCTTTCCTTGAGGGAAGTTTGATAAGGGGAACACCAGCGTACACGGAAGCTAATAAGATAGCTCAAGACTACACGTTTTATAATGGATTATTATATAAGTTTGTGGACTCTGACCATACAAAATTAAGGATTGTCGTACCTGCAATTTTGCAGAGGAAAATAGTATGGTTAGCCCATAGATCGTTCGGACATATGGGAGTCGACAAAACAGTCTCGATGCTGAAAGAAGCATTTGTATGGCCGAGACTGAGAGAAACTGTAAGGGACACGCTAAAGACATGTGATTTATGTCAAAGGATCAAACCTAATGCATTTCTGATGAGACAGAAGCCTATACCATTGTTGCCCGAAAGGCCAGGTCAAATCATTTCTATTGATAATTTTGGACCTTTGCCAAAGGCAAGAAGAGGAAATCGACACATAATGGTGGCTATGGATGTCTTCACTAAAATGGTTGTCCTTGCTCCCATACAGAAGACTAGTACCAAACAGGTGTTAAAACGACGAAAAGAAAAAGTGATACCGATTCTGGGAAAACCTGAGAATTTGTTGTCGGATCACGGCAGTTGTTTCACCAGTGTAGAGTTCAGACGAGAATTAGAAAGACTTGGAATACGTCAGATTTTTTCAAGTATTCGCCATCCTGAGGCAAATCCTGTAGAAAGAGTGATGAGGGAGACGGCCAAGTACTGTAGAATATACTGTGCCGAAGAAAATTGGAAGTGGATAGATATCTTGGATATTATCGAATTTTGTATAAATAATACAATCCATGAATCCACGGGAGAGATACCCATAACGTTACATCGGAATGAGCAACCAGAGAGACCTTGGAGTCTGGTAATTCCTAGGCCAGCAGACGCTCAGCCTGGAAGAGATGTACGTATTAGAAGAGCCTTTGAGCATCTAAAAGCTCAAGCCGACAGGAGGCAAAGAAGAAATAGGCATAAGAGGTATCATCGACCATTATTAGCAGGAGAAATGGTGTTAGTAAAAAGACCAGCCATTTCGGATCCAGGGAACCGTGTGTACAAGAAGTTCCAGAAAATGTACCACGGACCGTATCAAATAATCAGAGATTTGAGGAATAACGCATATAGAATTCGGCACTGTGAAACGGATCAAGAAGTGACCATGAATTCAGCAAATTTGGAATTATATTACCCTCCCGAAGATTTCGATGAAGCAAATGAACAAGCCCTGGTTATGGAACAATTTAGAGATGAATCCGCTTTTGACATAAACAAGAATAAGGAAGAAATAGAGAATAGAGCTCAAGCATTCGAGTGCGAATGCGAATTGGAGAAATTGTATTGGGAAATCAAAGAAATAATTGAGTTTATTGAAGAAGAAAATTTCAATTTAAGAAAGGAGAATGATGAAATAAGGAAACGGGTAGGGATAGACCAAACCCGTAAGGAAGAATGAGGTTCTGGAGATTTATAGCCCAGACGAATAAAGGAAAAGAAAGAAAGGGTAGGGACAGAGCATACCCGACCTACACAATTACCGGATACGACTTTAAAGAAATAAAAACAACAGAAGGTACGGACAACGTTATGATGGCTTCGACGAATAAAGAAAGATAAGATTAATTGAAATAAATTTCCTCAAAATTTTTCGAAAATTTATTTACCTAAGGAGGGGAGAGATGAACCCATGTGCCATAGGGTCCAAGGAGGTCGAATCCATGTATTTGGGGAAGAAATGAAAGAAACGTACAGTTTCTAATGTAACATAGAGAAAGATCTAGCCAGGATTCTAGCCTAACGTTGTGCAAGCGGCGAGAGCCAGGTGTTCGAGAGATGAGATCACCCCTCTTAACATTCAGAAGGAGCTGGTCATGAGTATTAATAACCGAGTGGAAAATTTCCGCTGTTAGACAAGGAGGCCTGACTCGGAAATCGAGCTTAGCTTGCTGGAAAACGACAACACCGCTTATGCGCCAGAAGAGGAATAATTAAATTTAACCCGTTTACGAGTATAAAAATAAGTAAACAATTACAGTACGGTGAATCATTTCGAATTAGAGATTTTTGTGTAAAGAAAAACCCTTTAATAATTGCACAGGAGAAAACTGCAAACGCAAGTAGACGTCATAGGGGATTTACCAAGGCCTGTGGAGAGGGGAGAATGCAAAAGAACAGCAACACCCACACAGTTGAGGACGAGAAATTAATTAATATCTCCGAATTGCACGATCGATTCTTAAGCGCAATGAGATTATTTAACATTGAGAAGACGAGCTTTTTAAAGGTATAATTTTTATAATGGTGCAACCATTATTTTAAAAGTTGGGCACGGAAAGGGCTAGAGTCTTATCTTTTTGTAGCGAAAGAGTATAAAGCTCCTGGCATCACCAGGCCAAACATGCAGTTTCAAACAGTCCAGGGGACGTGACGCTGGAGCATCAGTACAAGCAGTTCCAAACAGCCCGAGGGGGCGTTGCTACGGATCAGTATTCAGACAGCCGTGTGGAGCGTTACTCTGCTTCACACCGAAGACAGTTTACCAGTACTCCTTGAGGGGAGAAACGCTGTATTACACCGCAGAATTAATATCCGATAGCCATAGGCGTCGCAGTATTAACAACTTGCGTGCCTCCATAAGGAGTTGTAAAGAAGAAATATTAAAGTATCGCCGTGTTGAAAAATTAGGAAAATCCTAGTTACAGGATTTAGGTCCGACAGTACACAAGTTTACAGTGAAAAGTTCGTAAAATATAGTCAGAGCAGGCTGCGAACGTTGGACTTAAGGCGATAGGTCTTTAAATAGACGAACGAAAAAATCATAACGTACGAAAGTACCGTAATAGAAAGATAAACAGTTATCTAATTTAAAGAACCCAAACAGGGAAAAACAGGGTAAGGCTCGCAACGTATTTCAAAAAGGTAGGAGTGCGAGAACCAAAGAAATAAAGAAGAACGGAGACTATAGACATTATCTCCAGAAAGCAGACGAACTATTCTAAAGCACTAGACTCGAGAAGTACTAGCTGCTATAAAATAAAGCCATCGATCATCGATAGGTTATAAAGGGGACCTCGATCCGAACAGACTTTTACTAGGATCGATAAACTAGACCTAAAAAGGAAGCCGTTCAAGCTAGAGAAATAGCCGGTCATCCAGAATAGGATTCGAAGAATTAGGATTCCAGGGAAAAGTAGATGATTCGAGACTTTCGTATTCTGCAGGATAGGAAGCCGACATTGAATAAATTTCACCCTTGGAAACGGGAGATTAAGAGGTCACGTGTGATAGGCTAGGAAAATACGGCCTAGTGATCAAAAGTTGTGAAGTGTAAATTTATCAAGATTGTGTGTTAAAATAATATTTTTTAGTGTTTATTGTGTGTTCTAAATGGATACACCAGTGTATTAAAAATGTTGTCAATGTTAAGTGTATTGAAGATGTGTCAAGAAGTGTTTGTACATGAGATGAATTTCTACAATATGAGTTAGATAATTAAAAGTGGGCCAAAATGAAACACCGCACAAGGATAAAGGTCATGAGACGACCTTAAAAACATGTGAGTAATGAATTTCATTATATTTTGGTGTCAGGAAATGGTTGTGTACAAATCCACCGGAGTTTATGAGTAAAAGGGATGTGTTTAAATAAATAAATACTGAATAAACAAGAACGCGGTCTGAACAATAATAGAAATTTGAGAAACTATAAATAATTATGTAAAAGAATAAATCCAGTAGAGGAAATAAATGAATAAAATGTCAGTGTATTTGACGAATGTCAGAAGAGCAAGCGGAATATTAATAATTATCATGAAAGATATTTAAATAAAAGTAAATTTGAGTTATATGAAAGAAATAGCTTTTGAGCTTGTGTAAAGAATGAAGATATGAAATAATAATAATAATAACCAAGTAAGGAAATATTAAATAAAGATCAAATTAATTGATGTGAACATAAGAGCGTTAGAGCCTTAATAAAAAGTATAGACATGATATTCAAATGCATGTTCTTAAAAAGAGAGAACTTTATTGTCAAAGGAAAAGAATAATATAAATATTGAGATGTGTATCAATTATTAATATGGTATTATCAGTTCTTTGGATGACACTAGGCTTAAATATAAAGTATAGCGCAAAAGAGCGCAATTAAAATAAAATGTCACGCTAGGAACGCGTAAAAGTTAATATACTTGGTAAATTACTTATGAGAGGTAGTTGATTGTAGCGAATTGAGAATTGGTATAAGTCCTCTATTTGTGACGTAGTTTCACGAGCCCATAGTGTATTTTGTATTGAAAGGGAGCAAATGTATGGTATTGAGCGTAGGTCTTAAGCTATAGGCTGACCCTAAATCGCATTTTGTTAGTCCTCTATAAGGGAATGGTTCCCGAGGCATGTGAAGAGATTCGAACTCAGAATCCTCTTATAGTGAAAGCCCCTTTATTATTCGTCGTAGAATGTGTATATCTCTTTCCCAATCAATGAGGACCTTTCATAATTAATAAATGCCAAGATTACGAATGTGGTTTATGAGCCCAAGAATATTGTTGAATTTAAACGATGAGTAGAATGCCAGGTCTTCCCAAAGAATTGAGAATGAACGAAAAGCTGTTTGTAAAAGCATTAAAGAGAGCTCTATCTACAGACTAGACGGGAGGGTTCCCGCATAGTCATAAATAACTCTCAAGTTTCACGGTCAGACCCTCGGAGTAGGAGGGGTGTCTGGAGGCCGTCTTGTAAGGAGTAATGAATACACCAGGAGTGTTTAAAGTTGTTAACGACCCGGGCGTTGAACCGAGGTCCTTGTAGATTGATATTTCCGCTTGCCTGTTCAGATCGTAGTTTTTTTATGTGATAATGGTCTTATAAGACGTATGAGATAAATAACAATCCCTATTGTAATGTTGTATGGAAGTAGGATTCCATGAGTTAATTGAAGGCAACTAGGTTCCGGGAGTGACCATAGTTTTTTTGACTGTGTCAAGTATCTTCATACTCTGGAGTACACAAGTAATTTCCTGATTACCTTCATGTATTTGTAAATCTAGAGAGAGATGATAACAGCTGAAAAAAAGTGAAAATGCCCCAATATTGAGTTAGATAATTAACATGTAATTTTAAATGTAATTATACATTTGTTTTGATGATTAAGTAAATATAAAAAGGTAGTATTTGAGGTGTACAAAGAATGACACCATTATTATAGAAAGCATTGAGCCAAAAGAGCTCGGAGTTATATGAAACTTACAGTTGATGCTTTATGGAAGTAAAAATAATTAGGAATTGTTGGTTTATATGGAAACCATATGTTTTAATACAATATTTGTTTTATTATTATGTTATTCCTTGTTCATGTGGAACAAGTAGATGATTATGGGTCAGTAATTTAATTGTTTAATTGTTTGTAGCGCCATAATTTTGATTAATTAAATGTGTTAAAATAGGAGTTGATTTTGTTGTTATTTTTGCAAGTGTATCCTCTAATTAATCCAAAATATGTGAGTCACAGAGTGGGGGAACTTACCGCTGCCCCGAAAATCCCGAATTGAGCTACTCTGGTATACTGTGATTGGCATATTTCTTGCTAAAAGGGCACATGGGGGGCATAGAAGTAATGTGCTGGATTAATAACTAGAGGAACACTTAAGTCGGTCATATCATGTAAATTAAAGTAATGATAGGAATAGCTACAACGTAAAATATTAACTGACCGCATGGGTCCCTGGAAACTCATACCGAGCAGCCCTGAATTATATCATTAACCCCCCTGAGCAAATATACGATTTTGGCGCCCAGTACGCAGGGATGAGTTTTCCCAGGGAAAACCCGAGTTTTCCTCGAAAAATCAAAATTTTCATTTTTTGAAAAAAATGGTTTTTCGAAATTTTGAATTTTAATACTTCCATAAAGGTTGTGAGTTTGAATAAAAGTTATCAAAAGGGTACGTTGTAGTAAATACCCGTACCAAAGTAAATTTTTTTGAAGAAATTGGGACACAATGGTTCAGAGTATCATCTTTCAAGCATGTACTAGTGTGGTGGCATGAGTGGCCCACTGTATTCTTATATTAGAAAAGATGGTGACGATGATGGAGTTAAAAGAGTTTTTGGATGAACATTTCCAAAAGAATAGGGACGAGATAGTAAAAATAAGTACAAAAAGTACGGAAGATGCAAAAAAAGAGAATAGGGAAGAGAGGCAGGAACTTTTGAACGCTATAAAAGCCGATAGCAAAGAAAAGTGGGAGACCATGAACAATAAATTGGGAACAATAGACAATACATTGAGTCTCCAAAAGGATGAAAATAACAAAGTGTTCGAATCCATAAATGAGAGTTTGAATAAGTTGGACAGCCAACAGGAGGAAAATAGTCAAAAATTAGGATCCATGAATCAAAGTTTAGAGTCACTAAAAACTGATAGTGCTAACATGGGAACTAAATTAGAAGCTATCCAAGCCGATTGTATTAACATGAATAGTACATTGAAGGCTGAGATAGAAAGTAAGTTGGATAATATAAGGATAGAGAATACCGATCATTTTTCAGCGCAATCCAAGGATTGGGAGGATAAACTAGGAATAATGGAAGTGAAACTTGAAAATAAATTACATTCGTTTCAGGAGAAGATGATAGCCGATAATGTTTGGAAAAGTCAAGCCATGAACACTAAACTAGAGGCCATGGAGACTAAAATACAAAGTAATATAAATGAAAAATTAGAAGGGACAATGGATAACAAATTTCAAGCTTTTGACACTAAGTTTGGGGACAAGTTAACTGAATTAAAAGGGGAAATCACAAGTGAAATTAAACAGGAAAATAATGTACTTAAGTTAGAATTGCAAGACCAAATAAATGTCTTGAAGGAAAGTACGAAAAAATCCCAAGATAAATGTCAAGAAAATTTTGATAATTTAGAAGGTAATTTTGGGGCTATAAAAACTAAGTTAAATAAGATGGAAAAGTCTTGTAAAGAGAATGTAAAAGCATGTGAGGAGAAACTTGTAACCCAGATCCAAGGTGTGCAGACAGAATTGAAAGCTCAGATAGAATCTAACAAGAATATTTGTGAACGTTCCCGGGATGAGATAAAAGAAAGTTTTAAGAAATTAGGAGAAGAATTTAAAGGGGTAAAGGACAAAGTAGGAGAACTCGAGGGAAAGGTCGATGGAGTTCAGAATGAAGTAACTGAGATGAAAAATCAAAATCAAAAGGATGTACAGGGTATGAAAGGGCAGATGGATCATTTTACTAGGCAGGTAGATGAGACCTTAAAGAAGCATGAGAAAGGAATAGATAAAAGATTCGGTAAATACGAGGAGCATATCCAGGAAGAAAGAAAGCAACGAAATGAAGAAAATCAAGAGAAGACCCGGAAGATAGAGGAAATAAGCAAGGGTATTAATGAGGTCCAGGAAACTATCGAAAAATTAGAAGAGCGAGTAGGAAAAACAAATAATGAAGTAAAATTGATCAAAGATAAAGTGACGGAAGTGTCTAAGAGCCAAGAGAAAACTGAGGGAAAGTTGAAAGGAATTGAATTAGATATGGTCAAAGGACGAAAAGAAGTGGAGAAGCAAATAAAGGAGATACGAGAGGGCCTGGATACCATCGGTGATGTAAAGCCAGAAATTATAGACCAAAAGGTCATGGTCATTAAGAAAGAGGTAGAAGACCAACTAAATGAATTCAGGGATAGTTACAGGGATGAGAAATTCCAACTCAAAAAGGCAGAGGAAGATAGTAAAAGGAATCAAGAAAGAATTCAGAATGAATTAAGATCCCGATTGGAGAGGACTGAACATAAGAATAGTCAAATGGAAATCCAACTCATGGCTAATGAAGAAAGTGCCCGAAGGGAAAGGAAGTTAGAATTTGAGAATCAGGAGGAGTTTCCAAAGACAGGATGGGTAGATTCCCGTGAACAAGGCACAGATACGGAGAGGGACTTAGGAGGGGAGAACCCTTATAAGAACCCAGGATATCCGATGGCGATGTCAACCCCGTACATGAATCAGACAAATGGCCAGATAATAAACATTATTAAATCGAATGAGGACAGACCAGTAAAGTTTACGGGTAATAACATGTCAATTACTCCAAAATACTGGCTAAAGGAAGTTGCAGAGTATTTAAACGAAATGAAAGTTCCTCAGGATCGGAGACTGAGAGCTATTGAAAAGCTGTTGGCAGGTGATTGTCTCACCTGGTTCAGAAGCTTCAGGTACACCTTTGATACGGTGGAAGGCTTTAGGGAAGCATTTTTAAAACGATATTGGGCAGCAGACGTCCAAGCGAATTTAAGGCTAGATCTGTACTCTAGGAAGTACAGCACAAATGCACCAACTAAATACTCGGAATTTTTCACCACTCAGCTGTGTAAATTCCGCGAACTTGACATTGCTCCGGCAGAGAACGACCTGTGTGCCGCCATTGCAAGACAACTTCCGTATGAGATTCAGAGGCTGTTAATCTCATCCAAAGCCAGAAGTGCTGTGGAAGTGGAGAGTGTATTACGTCAATTAGATATGACGACTTCGCACGTAACTCCTCGGCATCAAAGACAGACTGAGCAAGTACATATGGCCAGCAGTCAGGAAACCAGAGAAAAACCAGCGACCAGGAATCAGTCCACCAGCACGGATACTCAGGGACTGGGTCGAGAGTATGGGCACCAGGAGCCTAGAGGGATACAGCCATATTACAGAGGAGGATATCGAGGAAGAAATCCTAGGAATACAGGTTATAGGCAACAAGAGAGCCGACCCTATAACAATAACCATCAAAGGCAAGAAAACAGAAAAAAATGGGAGAATTATCCCAGAAGGAATGTAAGGCCAGAGGATAGGGATGATGAATATCGGGCCGAAATAGAGGAAAGATATCAGGAAAGTCTTCGTTATATGAACGAACGACCAGATGAACCTGATAGGCAAAAAGTCCGTTGGAGTGAGGCAATTAAGAACCGGAAATCACCCGACCGACTAGACGGAGCTCAAAGCTTGGAACTACAAGCTCAATTAAAGAATGAGGGGAAAGGAAGCCCTCAGGATAAAAAAAACTCCAAATTTAAATTGTCAAAAGTGGAAACATACCAGGAGCTGGGAGGAGGTAGAAATTGTGAATTGGATAGCAAGACCAGATGAGCTAATTAATGAGGATGTGGAAGGAATCCCACCTGTTAAAAGAGAACTACCTATAATTATGCTTAGGATAGAAGGATTACTGGTCAGAGCATTAATTGATACTGGATCCACAATAAGTCTAATTACACAAACCCATCTAAATGAACTGGAAACAAGGGGCCGAGTATTAAAGATTCCCACATCAAGTGTAAAGATTAAGGGGATTATCCCTGAAAAATCTTTAACATGTAAATTTCAGGTATATATCGATCTGATCATGGGTAACGCTGAAATTTCGCAGTGCTTTTTGCTGGTAAATCAATTACCGTATAATGTCATATTAGGTATTGATTTTATCCGTGAGAACAAGGTCATTATAGACCTAGCGCAAAACTGCATTAGAATCCAAAGAGAGGATGTGGATGAACAAAACATTAACCTACAGGAACAGGATGCGAAAATAGGAGAACAGGTATGGCATATGGAAGAAGTGATTGAGGAAGGTTATAAGGACATAGAAAAGATATTTGAAGTCCTCAACATAGAACTCGAAGATGATTTGGAAACTGAGTTCGAGACCAACCTGTCAGGAAAAGTAGAGGAAGCTAAAGTGAACCTCGAAAATAAGGAACAGTTAAAGAAATTATTATTGAATTTTAGGGACGTGTTTGATTCCAAGCCAGGGAAGATTGAAAATTTTAAATACGCGTTCCAAGTCAATGATTGGGCACCGTTCAGACAAAAACCATACCCGGTTGCGGAAAAACATTACCCACAAAGTAAGAAAACACTGCAGGAGATGATGAATGCAGGTGTTATAGAAAAGATGGCGACACCATATGTTAGTCCATTAGTGATTGTGAGTAAACCGGATGGCTCAGTAAGGGTGTGTCTAGATGCCAGAAATTTAAATGCAAAAATCATACCAGAAAATGATTCGGCACCACCCATAAAAAAATACTGAGGAAGTTCAAAGGCAAGAAGATTTTCACAAATATTGACATGACTTCTTCGTATCATCATCTCGAACTGGAAGAGAAAACCAGCTTGTTGACCGGATTTCAGTTCGACCAACAAACATATTGTTTTAGAAGATGTCCGTTTGGATTGAAGACCGCAGGATCTGCATTAATAAGAGCGCTTGATCGAAACCTGTCAGAGGAAGTGAAAGAGTGCACTATCCGTTATGTGGATGATATTTTGCTTACCTCGGAGAATATTGAGGAACATTTAGAAAAGTTGAAAAAACTCTTGGAAGATTTAAGGAAGGCTAATTTTAAAATAAATTTAAAGAAGTCAAATTTTTGTCAAAGACAAGTAACATTTTTAGGGCATGTGATTGACAAGGATGGTGTTAAACCAAATCCGTGCAAATTGGAATCGATAAGGGATTTTCCAAGGCCTTTGAAGGTGAAGAATGTTCGCCAGTTTTTGGGATTGATTGGTTTCTTCTCAGGACATTGTCCATCATACACAAAAACTGTTGCACCACTACAGGACCTTCTGAAGAAGGGGGGCAAGTGGAAATGGACGGAGGAAACAGAAAAAGCATTCGTGGAGGCCAAGGAAATGCTCTTAAATTACGTGAAGCTAGGATATCCTGATTTTAATCAGAGATTTATAATTCAAACAGATGCATCCCAGATTGGAATAGGGGCAATGCTATATCAGGAAAACCCGGATAACCCTGATAAGAAAAACTATCTAGCTTTCACAAGTAGGAGACTGAAACCACACGAGAAAAATTATACGATCAGCGAAATCGAGCTGTTAGCGATACTGCACGCGTTGCAATATTGGCGGAAGATCGTATATGGGTTTCAGGTCATTCTAAGAACGGATCATAGAGCCTTAACCTTTTTGATGAAGACTGATTTATCCAGTCAAAGTTTGATGCGTTGGGCTTTATACATTCAACAGTTTGATGTCAAGATAGAATACTGCCCAGGAAAGGAAAATATAGTTCCAGACTACTTAAGTAGACAGCCAGAGTCCAAAGAAGAGGAAGTGATGGCTATAGATTTGGAAGACAGGGATCAGCGTACTCTTAATGAGTTAAGGAGCATTAGTCAACGGCAACGTGAGGATCCATGGATGAACATGCTCATATCTTTCCTTGAGGGAAGTTTGATAAGGGGAACACCAGCGTACACGGAAGCTAATAAGATAGCTCAAGACTACACGTTTTATAATGGATTATTATATAAGTTTGTGGACTCTGACCATACAAAATTAAGGATTGTCGTACCTGCAATTTTGCAGAGGAAAATAGTATGGTTAGCCCATAGATCGTTCGGACATATGGGAGTCGACAAAACAGTCTCGATGCTGAAAGAAGCATTTGTATGGCCGAGACTGAGAGAAACTGTAAGGGACACGCTAAAGACATGTGATTTATGTCAAAGGATCAAACCTAATGCATTTCTGATGAGACAGAAGCCTATACCATTGTTGCCCGAAAGGCCAGGTCAAATCATTTCTATTGATAATTTTGGACCTTTGCCAAAGGCAAGAAGAGGAAATCGACACATAATGGTGGCTATGGATGTCTTCACTAAAATGGTTGTCCTTGCTCCCATACAGAAGACTAGTACCAAACAGGTGTTAAAACGACGAAAAGAAAAAGTGATACCGATTCTGGGAAAACCTGAGAATTTGTTGTCGGATCACGGCAGTTGTTTCACCAGTGTAGAGTTCAGACGAGAATTAGAAAGACTTGGAATACGTCAGATTTTTTCAAGTATTCGCCATCCTGAGGCAAATCCTGTAGAAAGAGTGATGAGGGAGACGGCCAAGTACTGTAGAATATACTGTGCCGAAGAAAATTGGAAGTGGATAGATATCTTGGATATTATCGAATTTTGTATAAATAATACAATCCATGAATCCACGGGAGAGATACCCATAACGTTACATCGGAATGAGCAACCAGAGAGACCTTGGAGTCTGGTAATTCCTAGGCCAGCAGACGCTCAGCCTGGAAGAGATGTACGTATTAGAAGAGCCTTTGAGCATCTAAAAGCTCAAGCCGACAGGAGGCAAAGAAGAAATAGGCATAAGAGGTATCATCGACCATTATTAGCAGGAGAAATGGTGTTAGTAAAAAGACCAGCCATTTCGGATCCAGGGAACCGTGTGTACAAGAAGTTCCAGAAAATGTACCACGGACCGTATCAAATAATCAGAGATTTGAGGAATAACGCATATAGAATTCGGCACTGTGAAACGGATCAAGAAGTGACCATGAATTCAGCAAATTTGGAATTATATTACCCTCCCGAAGATTTCGATGAAGCAAATGAACAAGCCCTGGTTATGGAACAATTTAGAGATGAATCCGCTTTTGACATAAACAAGAATAAGGAAGAAATAGAGAATAGAGCTCAAGCATTCGAGTGAGAATGCGAATTGGAGAAATTGTATTGGGAAATCAAAGAAATAATTGAGTTTATTGAAGAAGAAAATTTCAATTTAAGAAAGGAGAATGATGAAATAAGGAAACGGGTAGGGATAGACCAAACCCGTAAGGAAGAATGAGGTTCTGGAGATTTATAGCCCAGACGAATAAAGGAAAAGAAAGAAAGGGTAGGGACAGAGCATACCCGACCTACACAATTACCGGATACGACTTTAAAGAAATAAAAACAACGGAAGGTACGGACAACGTTATGATGGCTTCGACGAATAAAGAAAGATAAGATTAATTGAAATAAATTTCCTCAAAATTTTTCGAAAATTTATTTACCTAAGGAGGGGAGAGATGAACCCATGTGCCATAGGGTCCAAGGAGGTCGAATCCATGTATTTGGGGAAGAAATGAAAGAAACGTACAGTTTCTAATGTAACATAGAGAAAGATCTAGCCAGGATTCTAGCCTAACGTTGTGCAAGAGGCGAGAGCCAGGTGTTCGAGAGATGAGATCACCCCTCTTAACATTCAGAAGGAGCTGGTCATGAGTATTAATAACCGAGTGGAAAATTTCCGCTGTTAGACAAGGAGGCCTGACTCGGAAATCGAGCTTAGCTTGCTGGAAAACGACAACACCGCTTATGCGCCAGAAGAGGAATAATTAAATTTAACCCGTTTACGAGTATAAAAATAAGTAAACAATTACAGTACGGTGAATCATTTCGAATTAGAGATTTTTGTGTAAAGAAAAACCCTTTAATAATTGCACAGGAGAAAACTGCAAACGCAAGTAGACGTCATAGGGGATTTACCAAGGCCTGTGGAGAGGGGAGAATGCAAAAGAACAGCAACACCCACACAGTTGAGGACGAGAAATTAATTAATATCTCCGAATTGCACGATCGATTCTTAAGCGCAATGAGATTATTTAACATTGAGAAGACGAGCTTTTTAAAGGTATAATTTTTATAATGGTGCAACCATTATTTTAAAAGTTGGGCACGGAAAGGGCTAGAGTCTTATCTTTTTGTAGCGAAAGAGTATAAAGCTCCTGGCATCACCAGGCCAAACATGCAGTTTCAAACAGTCCAGGGGACGTGACGCTGGAGCATCAGTACAAGCAGTTCCAAACAGCCCGAGGGGGCGTTGCTACGGATCAGTATTCAGACAGCCGTGTGGAGCGTTACTCTGCTTCACACCGAAGACAGTTTACCAGTACTCCTTGAGGGGAGAAACGCTGTATTACACCGCAGAATTAATATCCGATAGCCATAGGCGTCGCAGTATTAACAACTTGCGTGCCTCCATAAGGAGTTGTAAAGAAGAAATATTAAAGTATCGCCGTGTTGAAAAATTAGGAAAATCCTAGTTACAGGATTTAGGTCCGACAGTACACAAGTTTACAGTGAAAAGTTCGTAAAATATAGTCAGAGCAGGCTGCGAACGTTGGACTTAAGGCGATAGGTCTTTAAATAGACGAACGAAAAAATCATAACGTACGAAAGTACCGTAATAGAAAGATAAACAGTTATCTAATTTAAAGAACCCAAACAGGGAAAAACAGAGTAAGGTTCGCAACGTATTTCAAAAAGGTAGGAGTGCGAGAACCAAAGAAATAAAGAAGAACGGAGACTATAGACATTATCTCCAGAAAGCAGACGAACTATTCTAAAGCACTAGACTCGAGAAGTACTAGCTGCTATAAAATAAAGCCATCGATCATCGATAGGTTATAAAGGGGACCTCGATCCGAACAGACTTTTACTAGGATCGATAAACTAGACCTAAAAAGGAAGCCGTTCAAGCTAGAGAAATAGCCGGTCATCCAGAATAGGATTCGAAGAATTAGGATTCCAGGGAAAAGTAGATGATTCGAGACTTTCGTATTCTGCAGGATAGGAAGCCGACATTGAATAAATTTCACCCTTGGAAACGGGAGATTAAGAGGTCACGTGTGATAGGCTAGGAAAATACGGCCTAGTGATCAAAAGTTGTGAAGTGTAAATTTATCAAGATTGTGTGTTAAAATAATATTTTTTAGTGTTTATTGTGTGTTCTAAATGGATACACCAGTGTATTAAAAATGTTGTCAATGTTAAGTGTATTGAAGATGTGTCAAGAAGTGTTTGTACATGAGATGAATTTCTACAATATGAGTTAGATAATTAAAAGTGGGCCAAAATGAAACACCGCACAAGGATAAAGGTCATGAGACGACCTTAAAAACATGTGAGTAATGAATTTCATTATATTTTGGTGTCAGGAAATGGTTGTGTACAAATCCACCGGAGTTTTTGAGTAAAAGGGATGTGTTTAAATAAATAAATACTGAATAAACAAGAACGCGGTCTGAACAATAATAGAAATTTGAGAAACTATAAATAATTATGTAAAAGAATAAATC
This sequence comes from Meconema thalassinum, assembly GCA_946902985.2. Taxonomy (NCBI): domain Eukaryota; kingdom Metazoa; phylum Arthropoda; class Insecta; order Orthoptera; family Tettigoniidae; genus Meconema; species Meconema thalassinum. The sequence continues at coordinate 1,028,376,216 of OX336388.2, forward strand.
CAGTAGAGGAAATAAATGAATAAAATGTCAGTGTATTTGACGAATGTCAGAAGAGCAAGCGGAATATTAATAATTATCATGAAAGATATTTAAATAAAAGTAAATTTGAGTTATATGAAAGAAATAGCTTTTGAGCTTGTGTAAAGAATGAAGATATGAAATAATAATAATAATAACCAAGTAAGGAAATATTAAATAAAGATCAAATTAATTGATGTGAACATAAGAGCGTTAGAGCCTTAATAAAAAGTATAGACATGATATTCAAATGCATGTTCTTAAAAAGAGAGAACTTTATTGTCAAAGGAAAAGAATAATATAAATATTGAGATGTGTATCAATTATTAATATGGTATTATCAGTTCTTTGGATGACACTAGGCTTAAATATAAAGTATAGCGCAAAAGAGCGCAATTAAAATAAAATGTCACGCTAGGAACGCGTAAAAGTTAATATACTTGGTAAATTACTTATGAGAGGTAGTTGATTGTAGCGAATTGAGAATTGGTATAAGTCCTCTATTTGTGACGTAGTTTCACGATGCCATAGTGTATTTTGTATTGAAAGGGAGCAAATGCATGGTATTGAGCGTAGGTCTTAAGCTATAGGCTGACCCTAAATCGCATTTTGTTAGTCCTCTATAAGGGAATGGTTCCCGAGGCATGTGAAGAGATTCGAACTCAGAATCCTCTTATAGTGAAAGCCCCTTTATTATTCGTCGTAGAATGTGTATTTCTCTTTCCCAATCAATGAGGACCTTTCATAATTAATAAATGCCAAGATTACGAATGTGGTTTATGAGCCCAAGAATATTGTTGAATTTAAACGATGAGTAGAATGCCAGGTCTTCCCAAAGAATTGAGAATGAACGAAAAGCTGTTTGTAAAAGCATTAAAGAGAGCTCTATCTACAGACTAGACGGGAGGGTTCCCGCATAGTCATAAATAACTCTCAAGTTTCACGGTCAGACCCTCGGAGTAGGAGGGGTGTCTGGAGGCCGTCTTGTAAGGAGTAATGAATACACCAGGAGTGTTTAAAGTTGTTAACGACCCGGGCGTTGAACCGAGGTCCTTGTAGATTGATATTTCCGCTTGCCTGTTCAGATCGTAGTTTTTTTTATGTGATAATGGTCTTATAAGACGTATGAGATAAATAACAATCCCTATTGTAATGTTGTATGGAAGTAGGATTCCATGAGTTAATTGAAGGCAACTAGGTTCCGGGAGTGACCATAGTTTTTTTGACTGTGTCAAGTATCTTCATAATCTGGAGTACACAAGTAATTTCCTGATTACCTTAATGTATTTGTAAATCTAGAGAGAGATGATAACAGCTGAAAAAAAGTGAAAATGCCCCAATATTGAGTTAGATAATTAACATGTAATTTTAAATGTAATTATACATTTGTTTTGATGATTAAGTAAATATAAAAAGGTAGTATTTGAGGTGTACAAAGAATGACACCATTATTATAGAAAGCATTGAGCCAAAAGAGCTCGGAGTTATATGAAACTTACAGTTGATGCTTTATGGAAGTAAAAATAATTAGGAATTGTTGGTTTATATGGAAACCATATGTTTAATACAATATTTGTTTTATTATTATGTTATTCCTTGTTCATGTGGAACAAGTAGATGATTATGGGTCAGTAATTTAATTGTTTAATTGTTTGTAGCGCCATAATTTTGATTAATTAAATGTGTTAAAATAGGAGTTGATTTTGTTGTTATTTTTGCAAGTGTATCCTCTAATTAATCCAAAATATGTGAGTCACAGAGTGGGGGAACTTACCGCTGCCCCGAAAATCCCGAATTGAGCTACTCTGGTATACTGTGATTGGCATATTTCTTGCTAAAAGGGCACATTATATCATCATCATCATGATTATATATTATTATTATTATTATTATTATTATTCCTTCCGTTGAGGCCTCTCAGGGAACACGTGCCTATTTCAATGTCCCATCCTTTGGCGTTGTCTATTTCTTTCTTTCCAGGATTCTTTCATCATTTCACTGTGTTTTTAGCCTACTTTCGATTTTTGCAAAAAATGAAGGTAGACTTATGAGATCAACACAGGGCGAAAAAAGTGTGTCTGTCTGTGTGTGTGTATGTGTGTGTGTGAGTCTGTGTGTGTGTGTATGTGTGTGCGTGAGTCTGTGTGTGTGTGTGTCTGTGTGTGTGTGAGTGTGTGTACTCTGAATGTCTGTCCCCCCTATCAATTCGAACACGGTGAATGCGAATTGAACGAAATTTGGTACAAAGGTAGCACTAGCAAAGGACACCTCAGTGTCATGTTTTATATCGCCGCCATCTTTACTAAAACTGAATGGCGGCCACTCAAACGTTCAAAACGTAAAATCAAATAGCGACTAACCAAATTATCCGATCTCTACCAAATTTGGTAACAACATACCTTCGTATAGGACGTGTCTTGTGACCAAACTACAAGGTCGTCCGCCATACCATTTCAGGATGGCGGCCGTGCGAATTATGCAAACTTTATAATCCATATCATGGGACCCACCAGTTCCGATTATCGAGCCGAGAATCGTTTTAACTGTTCTAAAGGAAGAGGCACGTTCGAAATTAAAAGTTTATTTTGTAATACTATAGTGCAGACGTGATTTTAAAAAGCTGAGCCGATTCAGAAATAAGACAAGATGGCAGCGGATATCTTGTGCCTGACTTATAATGCACTAATTTGAATATTGCATGCAATATAGCGTACTGATACAAAATAAATAAACTTTCTATGAAATGCTTTATATATAAATAATATATTCCAGTGATGAAATCGTTTAGTATAAATCATTATTTGCTAAAAAGTTCTATGTAAGTCATTTTATATAGAACGATATTCGTTGACACAATTAGCTCAGTGGTAGAGCGTTAGCCTATCGATCAAATGCTTATGGTTCAAACCCGACCAGAGCTAGTTTTTTGCTTGAAATGTTATATGTTTATTGTTTTGTAATGACTCAGATGTTTTAAAATTAAGCGTTATATTGTGCATATTATGGTGTAAAATATATATTTAATTAAAACATAATTCGCCAGCAGATTTACTCGAGACATCTAGCTGCCAAAAAGGTAACTGCACACCGACCTACTTATTAACTTCCAGATTTTATTGAAAAGTTCCTTCTTCTGGCCGCTAGAATGCACTCGCTCTGTTAGGATTATATTGTTCGATATTTCACCACTAGATGTCACGACTAGTCTACGTGGGGCTCCATTGATTACTATACCATTGGCATTCTATGCGCATCGAATTTGAAGAATGACAAGATGATACTACGATACATTTTTACTTTTTATTTTAAAGGGTTTGTAACAGCCTATTGTGCGTTATTTGATAATGTTAATTGAAGTAAAGAACAAAACGATTTCACATAGTATCTGAACTCTACCGTTGGTGCTAGTTCAGGATATTAATTAATACTTTTATTTCAGCCAAATAGCAATCGAAAATATCCACATAGTTGGTATACACACGTCTCTGTAGGGTCATGGAAAGATTTGTTAATTCAATTAGGGTTGTGAAAGTCATACGCAGCCAGACGTGTAAAGACATGCCTCAACTCAAAGTTGGATGTTGCCCGCGTCAGGCCGATTATGTAATAATAATAATAATAATAATGTTATTGGTTTTACGTCCCTTTTAACTACTGTTGCTTTTAGAGACGCCGGGGTGCCAGAATTTTGTCCCGAAGGGGATCTTTAACGTGCCAGTAAATCTACTAACACGGCTCCCTCGCATTTGTGCACCCTCAAATGCCAGCTGACTGCGCCAGGATACGAACCTGAAACATACGGTCCAGCAAGCGAGAACGTTACTGCTGAGCCACGCCGCCAGTCCGGTCGATTATGTCTCCAGATCCATAACATTCTTTAGATACTTCTTATCTTTCTTTCTTCAATGATGGTAGCAGTTTTTATCTAGGTTGTGGCGTTTGGTAGAGGTAAATCGTTTCTAAGGTCTTCAACAAAGAATAGTTCTATTATACTCTTTGATAATAACAACGAGTTATAACTATACTCATACATTTAGGAGAAAGTAGGCTATATGTTCTTTACTGAACATCTTGTTTTTTCTCACTTCGGAAATATTTTGAGCCGTGTTCATTACCCTTCTGCCTTGGAACTTTCCATGTCTCACTTTTCATAACTCCTTTCTCTTATATCGCTCCGTCCATCTTGTGACGTAGTGGCTAGAATTGTTAGCTGTCACCTTTGGTCCGGGTTCAATTTCTCGAACCTGGACCTCCACGTCTGAGGGTTGGACCGGGGTTCAACTCAGCCTTGTGAGGCAGAACTGAGGAGAGGTAGGTTCGATTCCTACCTCAGCCAACCTTGATACGGTTTTCCGTTGTTTCCCATTTCTACTCCAGGCGAATACCAGGGGGAAATAAAAGTCAATATTTTGTTCAATTTTGCGAATTTTTTAATTCCCTAATTAGAAAAAGTGTCTTATTACTTGTTAAAAAGTTATTCTGCGCAATTCAAACTGTGTATGACCTTACAATGCTTCATTAGTGTCTAGATCTTGTTTTTCTTCCAGCCTTAACATACTCCCAGTATTTCTTGAGCCCAACGATCAGTGCCTTCTTTCGTGCTTCTGACAGAGGCCCTCTCGGTTTCCTTGGCTCAGAATCCACTTTAAAACTCTGAGAGTTTTTAACCATTTCTCTAAATTCAAATCTGCCCTGGATTTTCTTTTATGGAATACCAATTTACTTCTGGTCTTTCTCAAATTCTTGGAACCTTCTCTAGTTGGTTGCCTTTGGCTTTGTGAAATTCCAAATTTTCTTTATCAGTTGGTCATCAGACATACGGATGACGTGCCCGTAGAGCATAAAGCTTTTCTTTTTGATGGACGTCATTATTGGTTCTGTCTTACGAGGGAAGTATCAGGTAAAACAGGTCGAAACCTATCTTGAAAGTTTGTGGACTCAATCTTTGTACTATAAGAGGACAATGTGCGGAAAATCAGCTGCCAGATTGAACTGCAAGGCTCCTAAATCGTACCTGACATCCTGGTATGCAGGCATGACGGCTGGAGGAGCTGGACATCCATGTGGCACTCGAAGTAGTAGCGAGGCGGGGCGGGGCGTATATGCTGACTGGAGCGTGCTGCTCCTTCCCACAGGCCTTGAGTGCTTGGGCGGTCAGGGCTGTCCATTCCAACATGTACGGTACTCGCTACCTCCCATTGATTTATATGAGAAGTTCGCCACATGATTTCGGAGCCTTGCAATTCAATCTGGCAGCTGACTTTCCGCACATTGTCCTCTTATAGTACAACGATTGCGTCCACAAAATTTCAAGATAGGTTTCGACCTGTCCTAATTGATACTTCCCTTGTTAGTGTATACTGTATAGTTCTTCATTGTATTTCAACCGTACCTGTCCATCACCCCATCTGTTGCTTAATATTGAACCCATGGGCCATAGGGTCCATGACGGTCGAACCAATGTCCTTAAGGAAGAAATGAAAGAAAAGTATAGTTTCTTAACGGAACGGAGAGAGATTTTAAGCCAGGAATATAGCTTAACATTGTGCAAGCGGCTAGGGACAGCTGCTCCTTAGATGAGATCACCCCACTCAACATTTCAGAGAGGGCTGGTCACGAGTATTAATAACTGAGTGGAAGTTTCCACCGTGATAGAAAGAGAAGCCTGAATCGGAATTCAAGCTGACGTGGCTGGAAATTGACAACGTCGCATACGCACCAGAAGAGGAATAATTAAAATTAACACGTTTACGAGCATAATAATGAGTAAACAAGCACAGTACAGTGAACCATTTTGAATGAGAGATTTTTCAGTATAGAGAAACCATGTAATAATTGTGCAGAAATAAACTGCCGACGTAAGACGACGTCATAGGGGAATTACCTAAGCCTCTGTGGAGGGGAGAGAGCTAAAAGAATGCAACACCCACACAATTGAGGACGAGAAATTAATTAATATCTCCGAATTGCACGATCGATTCTGAGGTGCAATAAGATCATTAGACATTGAGAAGACGAGCTTCCGGAAGATATAATTTTTATATTTGTGGCACCATTATTTTAGAAGTTGACCACAGAAAAGGCTTGAGTCTTATTTTTTTGTAGTAAAACAGTATAAAGCTTCGGGCGTTTCCAAGCCAATCATGCAGTTTCGAATAGCCCGTGAGGGGCGTAAGGCTACATCACCGTATATGCAGTTCACGACAGACTCCTTGAGAGGAGCTGCTGTATCACGTCACGATCATCATTGAAAGCAGTTACAACGAGCACTCCGTGACCGGAGGTGCTGCATCAAAGTCTTCAAACGTATGAACCTCAGGGGAGGTCATACTGTGCAACAAGTATAAGCACCGAATGCAGTATTCAGACAGCCAGAGGTGCTGTATCACGTCACATCGCATACAGTCCTACGAGCATTCCGTGAGGGGAAGTGCTGCTCCACGACGTAGAAGTAATCATTCCGACAGTCCGTGAGGGGACGTAACTCTGCGTTACATCGATAACAGCTACCAATACTCCTTGAGGGGAGAAACGCTGTTTTGCATCACCGAAGTAAGATCCAATAGCCACAGGCGTCACAGTAGTAACGACTTGCTGGCCTCCATAAGGAGCATTCACGACGAAATTTTAAAGTATCGCCGTAGTGAAGTATTAGGAAAATCCTAATTATAGGATTTAGGCCGACTGTATACAAGTTAAAGTGAAGATTCGCAAGATATAGTCAGAGCAGGCTGCGAACGTCGGACTTAAAGGCGATAGGTCGTTAAATGTAACGAACAGACCATAACGTACGGAAGTATCGTACCAGACAGATAAACTGTCATTTAAGTTGAAGCAACCTAAAAAGGAAGAATAGAATAAGGTTCGAACGTAGGAGCGTTAAAACAGTTCAAATAAATAGAATAGGAGACTATAAGCATTAGCTCCAGATAGCAGGCGAACAATTCTAATAGTACTAGAATCAAGAAGTGCTAGCTGCTAAAATATAAATCTATAGGTCTTAGAGGAGACCTCGATCCATATAGACTCTCGTTAGGATCAATAGACAGATCTACAGAGAAGCCGTTCAAGCGAGATAATAGCCAGTTATCCAGGATAGGAATAGCAGAATTGAACTCCAGGGAACAGTAGATGTTTCGGGACCTTCGCACTCTTCAGAATAGGAAGCCGACATCGGATAAATCTCACCCTTGGAAACGGGAATTTAAGAAGATCACGTGTGTAGGCTCAGAAATACGGCCTAGTGATCGAGTCATTGTGAAGTGTAAAATAATCAAGATTGTGTGTTAGATAATATTTTTAGTGTTATTATGTGTTCAAAAGGGACACACCAGTATATAAAAATGTCGTCAATAATAAGTGTTCTAGATATAGGTCAAAAGTGTTTTTAAGTAAGATGAATACCTTCAATATGGTGTAAAAAGTTCGAAGTGGGCCTAGGAATGAAACACCACACCAGATTTAAGATCATGGGATGATCTGAAAATATGTAAGTACAAAATTCATTTTTATTTTGGTGTCAGAAATTGATTGTGTACAACTCACCGGAGTTTGGAGTGAAAGGGATGTGTTTTAATAAATAAATGCTGAATAATCAAGAATACGGTCTGAACAATAATAAAATAAATAGAGAAATTATGAATAATTATGTAAAGAATAAATTCCGTAGAGAAATATGTGAATAAAGGGTTAATGTATTTAACAAATGTCATAAGAGCAAGCGAAATATCATTTAATTATCATGAAAGACGTTGAATAAAGTAAAGTTGAGATATGAAAGAGATAGCTTTTGAGCTTATATAAAGAATAAAGATAATAATAATAATAATTAAATATGGAAATGTTAAATAATAATCAAATGAATTGATATGAACATAAAAACGTTAAGCCTTAACGTATGTGTAAGAAATGAGGTTCAATGGAATATTTTAAAATAGGGAGCGATTTATCGACCATGGAAAGATTAATATGTGAATTAAAATAATATGAATTGTTACTAAAGAGATTTACCAGTTCTTGGGAAGACATTTCGGCTTAAAATAATGCATAGCGCATAATGAGCGCAAATATAATATTAAAGTGTCACGCTAGGAACGCGTAGTGGTTAAATACTTGGTACATTACTTATGGAGGGTAGTTGATTGCAGTGAATTGATAATTGTGTAAGTCCTCTATTTGTGATATGGTATCACGAGGCATTGTGTATGTATTTAAAAAGGGAGCTAATATATGGTATTATTGAGCGTATGTCATTGGGCCACGGCCGACTCTAAATCGCATTTTGTATAAGCCCTCTGTAAGGGATTTGTTCCCGAGGCACCTGAAGAGATTCGAATGCAGGATCTTCTTATGATAAAAGCCCCTGAAATTCTTCGTCGTCGTATGTGTATTTAATCTTCCCAATCAATGAGGACCCTCTCATAATTAATAAATGCCAAGGATATGATAATGGTCTTTGAACCAAAGAATAGTTGTTTGAATGTTACGGTACAATAAAGCCCGGTCTCCCCAGAACTGTATGAATGGAAAGGTTTGTTTTGAAAGCCTTGAAAATAAGCTACTAAATGTTGGGCCAGACGGGATGTCTCCCCACCCTAACGTGTCATAAATCGCACCCCATGTAGTGGAGTCTAGCCTTCTTAAAGCGAGAAGGAACTGAGACCGTCTCGTAAGCTGTTTTAAAGAGAAACGAATACACCAGGAGTGTTTAAAGTTGTAAACGACCCGGGCGTTGAACCGAGGTCCTTAAAGATAGATATTTCGTTTGCCAGTTCAGATCGTAGTTTCTTATATGATAATGGTCTATTTAAGACATGAGAGATAAATAACAATCCCTAATGTAATAATGTATGGACGTGGGATTCCACGAGTTGATTGAAGGCAACTGAGTTCGGGAGTAACTATAGTTTTTTGACTGTGTCAAGTACCTTCACGCTCTGGAGTACACAATTGATTTTCTGATTACCTTAATATGTTTGTGAAATAAAGAGAGATGATAACAACTGAATGTGTGGACATGCCCAAAATATTGAATTAAATAATTAACAGAGATTTTAAATATAATTATATATTTGTTCTTGAGAAATAAGAAAATATAAAAGCTAATGTTTGAGGTGTACAAGAATGACACCGTAATAATGCAAATGCATGGAGCCAAAGAGCTCAGAGTTATGTAAACTTAATGTTAGTGCTTTATGGAAGTGAGACTAAGTGAGAATTGTTGGTTTATGTGAACCCACATTTTTTAAATAACATTTGTGTTATGTCATGAACTCCGTGTTTATTTGGAACCGGAGTAATTTTAATTTGTCTATTGGCTTCAACGTGGGGCTACTAGCAAACCTAATACTGGATTTTGGCGCCCAGTACGCAGGGATGAGTTTTCCTAGGGAAAACCCGAGTTTTCTCGAAAAATCAAAATTTTCATTTTTTGAAAAAAATGGTTTTTCGAAATTTTGAATTTTAAACACTTCCATAAAGGTTTTATGAAATTGAATAAGATTATCAAAAGGGTACGTTGTAAGTGAATACCCGTACCAAAGTAAAGATTTTAAAGAAATTGGGACACACTAATTCAGAGTATCATCTCTCAAACATGTACTAGTGTGGTGGCATTAGAGGCCCACTGTATTTTAATATGATGTTGTTAAGTGAAGAGAGGCGGAGGCTCTCTGAGAATGTAAGGGCCGAGAGCCCAGGGAAAGGTAAAAATACAGGTGAGAAAGAGTACCCAACCAAAGAAATGATAAATGTTTCTGTAGAAAGCATGCGTGTACCTGGAGACATAGTTACACGAAGAGATGGTAACATGTCTGCAGACAAAAGGGTAATAAATGTTGAGCCTTTAGAGCTCGGAAAGGAAACGGAAAGTTGTAAACCAATTCCAAGGGAAAATGTAATGGATATTGATAAGAATAAGTCTCACGTAGTAATGTCGGTCCAGGTAGGCTCCGAAAACGAAGGGGAAAAGAGCGATAGTACTGACGTTCAGGATCAGGAAAAGGTAGAAATGGCGAAATGGGATGAAATAAAAGAATTCTTGGATATAATTGTAGCAATACAAGACGAGCATTATCAGATGAGGAGTGAACTTTGGAAATTTAGAGATGTAGACTCAAAGGAGAAAGAGAAAATTAAGGAGCAAAGGGAAGGTATCTCCGAGGAAATAAAGAAGATATCTGAGCTCCGTGAAAGGGCCTGTAAAAATTGGTATAAGATATCTAAACAGGAATTAGAGGAATTGTGCAAAGAAATTCCTAATGTTAAATGGTCCTTAAAAGAAACGAAGAGGGAATTTGCGAAACGTATGGAGAAGGAAGGAAAAATAAAATTAGCTCCGTGGGAACAGATAAGTACATTTGTTGATGAAGTAAGTGAAATAGGGGAGAAATTATGGAAAATGAGAGATGCATGGGAGGAGATATGGTGGAAGATCCCTTGCAAAGAGCGCGACCGAAAAAAGTATGTTGAGGAACAGAAAGATTATATGGCAGAGGAAAAGAGTAAGATGTACTGGTTCGGTTTGGGTATGTATGATGAACGAGGGATAATCAGCGTTCAAGAGTTAGCTGAAGTAAGACAGGTCAAGATCCAGGAATACCAAGAGATATTAGAGGATGCTCAGAAAAGATATGAGGAATACATGTTGGAGCAAAATCGTCAGGCAAATGAAATAGTTGCCCAAGCTGAAAAACAGGCTGAAATTAAAGAAGAAGAAGTAACGGTGCCAAAGGAGCCCGAAATTTATATTAAAGAAGAGGAGCAAGAAATAGAAATCATCATGACTCCAGGGAAAATTGAAGAAAACTTGGAAATCCTTCCAGAGAAACCAATGGAAATTCAGGAAGAAATCGTAACTCCAGAACAGGAGGATAGCCAAAATGAAAATGAGCTCCAAATTGAAGAGACTCATTTTTATGAAAAGATCGAGCTGGAAAAACAAGAAATAATCTCGGAACAGGAGATACTAAAGGAATTGATAGTTGAAGAAACGGAAATGATAATTCCAGAAGAGATAGAGAAATTAAAGGAAACAAATATAGAAAATATAAATGAAACATCGATGGAAACAGAGGTTCACGATTTCACAGAAAGGGAAAAGGAAAACTTCGAAGAAATGCAGGACCAGGAAAATAAAAGGGCATTAAAGGAAGAAGAGGAAAAATTGAAAGCCCAGATCCTCGAATTAACGATTAAATGTCTAGATTGCCAAAGAAAGACTAGAGAAATGGAGGAAGGTGCTAATAAGAGCCAAGAGACCCTAAAAGAAAAAGATGAGATTGTTGGAAGCAATGAAAAAATAAGAGGAGACGTCTCTGAAGAAGAGCCAAAGGGAAGAAAACCGCCATTGATAGTTGGTGTACCAGGAGATGGATACCCCATGGAAACAATGAAAGGAGGCGAGATAACCAACGATGTCTTGGAGAAAGAGGATGCCCAGGCATATTTCAGCTGGAAGCATCGTAAGAAGAAAGGGAAGGATAAAAAGAAGAGAAAGAAAGGAGATTTGGAAAATCTAAAGAATTGGAAGAGTAGGAAAAAGAAATACTCTTGGAAAGTGCCATCTCAATACGAGGTGAAGGAAGAGAATTATCCCATAGGAACAAACGGGTAAAGATATCCGCAACCATCAAAGAATATGAGAAATAAGTGTAATATGTGCTGAAATACCATCTCAAAGAGAGATGAGGAAAAGGGAAGAGAACCAGAAAGAGTCAGGTGAAGTCAGACTGAGCTCTTAAAAATTTTAATTTAAGTGTAACAGACTTGAAGTCTGATAACTATAATGAAATAAATTACGGGTAAAGCTAATTGCACCCGCAAGATAATTAACATAAAGTCATTAAGTTGAAAAAATATAATGAATAAAGAACAGACCGATTTGAAGTCTGACCTGAGAAAGGAAGAAAGGGAACCAACTGTTGACTCAAGTTTGGAGGAGCTCGCCAGACGAGGGGAGAGAGTTGTAAACACTGAACGTGACAAGAGATTTATGGCCTGAGTGAAGACGTCCACTAGGGAATAAATGAATGAATGGGAACTCTTGGAGACCCAACCTAAACACAGACCAGAAAGGAAAGGAACTTTAAAGAAGTAATTGATTTTATTGAAAAGGAAATTTTAAGGTAATAAAGAAGAAAAGGGTAAAGAGTGAGCATACCCAACCTACATAATTAGTGGAAGGAACCTTAAGAAAATAAAATAACAGTAAATACGGATGACGTTATGATTGATTCGACGGAAAGGAAACACAAAATTAAATTGAAATAAATTTCCTCAAAATTTTCGAAAATTTATTTACCTAAGGAGGGGAGAGATGAACCCATGGGCCATAGGGTCCATGACGGTCGAACCAATGTCCTTAAGGAAGAAATGAAAGAAAAGTATAGTTTCTTAACGGAACGGAGAGAGATTTTAAGCCAGGAATATAGCTTAACATTGTGCAAGCGGCTAGGGACAGCTGCTCCTTAGATGAGATCACCCCACTCAACATTTCAGAGAGGGCTGGTCACGAGTATTAATAACTGAGTGGAAGTTTCCACCGTGATAGAAAGAGAAGCCTGAATCGGAATTCAAGCTGACGTGGCTGGAAATTGACAACGTCGCATACGCACCAGAAGAGGAATAATTAAAATTAACACGTTTACGAGCATAATAATGAGTAAACAAGCACAGTACAGTGAACCATTTTGAATGAGAGATTTTTCAGTATAGAGAAACCATGTAATAATTGTGCAGAAATAAACTGCCGACGTAAGACGACGTCATAGGGGAATTACCTAAGCCTCTGTGGAGGGGAGAGAGCTAAAAGAATGCAACACCCACACAATTGAGGACGAGAAATTAATTAATATCTCCGAATTGCACGATCGATTCTGAGGTGCAATAAGATCATTAGACATTGAGAAGACGAGCTTCCGGAAGATATAATTTTTATATTTGTGGCACCATTATTTTAGAAGTTGACCACAGAAAAGGCTTGAGTCTTATTTTTTTGTAGTAAAACAGTATAAAGCTTCGGGCGTTTCCAAGCCAATCATGCAGTTTCGAATAGCCCGTGAGGGGCGTAAGGCTACATCACCGTATATGCAGTTCACGACAGACTCCTTGAGAGGAGGTGCTGTATCACGTCACGATCATCATTGAAAGCAGTTACAACGAGCACTCCGTGACCGGAGGTGCTGCATCAAAGTCTTCAAACGTATGAACCTCAGGGGAGGTCATACTGTGCAACAAGTATAAGCACCGAATGCAGTATTCAGACAGCCAGAGGTGCTGTATCACGTCACATCGCATACAGTCCTACGAGCATTCCGTGAGGGGAAGTGCTGCTCCACGACGTAGAAGTAATCATTCCGACAGTCCGTGAGGGGACGTAACTCTGCGTTACATCGATAACAGCTACCAATACTCCTTGAGGGGAGAAACGCTGTTTTGCATCACCGAAGTAAGATCCAATAGCCACAGGCGTCACAGTAGTAACGACTTGCTGGCCTCCATAAGGAGCATTCACGACGAAATTTTAAAGTATCGCCGTAGTGAAGTATTAGGAAAATCCTAATTATAGGATTTAGGCCGACTGTATACAAGTTAAAGTGAAGATTCGCAAGATATAGTCAGAGCAGGCTGCGAACGTCGGACTTAAAGGCGATAGGTCGTTAAATGTAACGAACAGACCATAACGTACGGAAGTATCGTACCAGACAGATAAACTGTTATTTAAGTTGAAGCAACCTAAAAAGGAAGAATAGAATAAGGTTCGAACGTAGGAGCGTTAAAACAGTTCAAATAAATAGAATAGGAGACTATAAGCATTAGCTCCAGATAGCAGGCGAACAATTCTAATAGTACTAGAATCAAGAAGTGCTAGCTGCTAAAATATAAATCTATAGGTCTTAGAGGAGACCTCGATCCATATAGACTCTCGTTAGGATCAATAGACAGATCTACAGAGAAGCCGTTCAAGCGAGATAATAGCCAGTTATCCAGGATAGGAATAGCAGAATTGAACTCCAGGGAACAGTAGATGTTTCGGGACCTTCGCACTCTTCAGAATAGGAAGCCGACATCGGATAAATCTCACCCTTGGAAACGGGAATTTAAGAAGATCACGTGTGTAGGCTCAGAAATACGGCCTAGTGATCGAGTCATTGTGAAGTGTAAAATAATCAAGATTGTGTGTTAGATAATATTTTTAGTGTTATTATGTGTTCAAAAGGGACACACCAGTATATAAAAATGTCGTCAATAATAAGTGTTCTAGATATAGGTCAAAAGTGTTTTTAAGTAAGATGAATACCTTCAATATGGTGTAAAAAGTTCGAAGTGGGCCTAGGAATGAAACACCACACCAGATTTAAGATCATGGGATGATCTGAAAATATGTAAGTACAAAATTCATTTTTATTTTGGTGTCAGAAATTGATTGTGTACAACTCACCGGAGTTTGGAGTGAAAGGGATGTGTTTTAATAAATAAATGCTGAATAATCAAGAATACGGTCTGAACAATAATAAAATAAATAGAGAAATTATGAATAATTATGTAAAAAATAAATTCCGTAGAGAAATATGTGAATAAAGGGTTAATGTATTTAACAAATGTCATAAGAGCAAGCGAAATATCATTTAATTATCATGAAAGACGTTGAATAAAGTAAAGTTGAGATATGAAAGAGATAGCTTTTGAGCTTATATAAAGAATAAAGATAATAATAATAATAATTAAATATGGAAATGTTAAATAATAATCAAATGAATTGATATGAACATAAAAACGTTAAGCCTTAACGTATGTGTAAGAAATGAGGTTCAATGGAATATTTTAAAATAGGGAGTGATTTATCGACCATGGAAAGATTAATATGTGAATTAAAATAATATGAATTGTTACTAAAGAGATTTACCAGTTCTTGGGAAGACATTTCGGCTTAAAATAATGCATAGCGCATAATGAGCGCAAATATAATATTAAAGTGTCACGCTAGGAACGCGTAGTGGTTAAATACTTGGTACATTACTTATGGAGGGTAGTTGATTGCAGTGAATTGATAATTGTGTAAGTCCTCTATTTGTGATATGGTATCACGAGGCATTGTGTATGTATTTAAAAAGGGAGCTAATATATGGTATTATTGAGCGTATGTCATTGGGCCACGGCCGACTCTAAATCGCATTTTGTATAAGCCCTCTGTAAGGGATTTGTTCCCGAGGCACCTGAAGAGATTCGAATGCAGGATCTTCTTATGATAAAAGCCCCTGAAATTCTTCGTCGTCGTATGTGTATTTAATCTTCCCAATCAATGAGGACCCTCTCATAATTAATAAATGCCAAGGATATGATAATGGTCTTTGAACCAAAGAATAGTTGTTTGAATGTTACGGTACAATAAAGCCCGGTCTCCCCAGAACTGTATGAATGGAAAGGTTTGTTTTGAAAGCCTTGAAAATAAGCTACTAAATGTTGGGCCAGACGGGATGTCTCCCCACCCTAACGTGTCATAAATCGCACCCCATGTAGTGGAGTCTAGCCTTCTTAAAGCGAGAAGGAACTGAGACCGTCTCGTAAGCTGTTTTAAAGAGAAACGAATACACCAGGAGTGTTTAAAGTTGTAAACGACCCGGGCGTTGAACCGAGGTCCTTAAAGATAGATATTTCGTTTGCCAGTTCAGATCGTAGTTTCTTATATGATAATGGTCTATTTAAGACATGAGAGATAAATAACAATCCCTAATGTAATAATGTATGGACGTGGGATTCCACGAGTTGATTGAAGGCAACTGAGTTCGGGAGTAACTATAGTTTTTTGACTGTGTCAAGTACCTTCACGCTCTGGAGTACACAATTGATTTTCTGATTACCTTAATATGTTTGTGAAATAAAGAGAGATGATAACAACTGAATGTGTGGACATGCCCAAAATATTGAATTAAATAATTAACAGAGATTTTAAATATAATTATATATTTGTTCTTGAGAAATAAGAAAATATAAAAGCTAATGTTTGAGGTGTACAAGAATGACACCGTAATAATGCAAATGCATGGAGCCAAAGAGCTCAGAGTTATGTAAACTTAATGTTAGTGCTTTATGGAAGTGAGACTAAGTGAGAATTGTTGGTTTATGTGGAAACCACAGGTTTTGAATTCAATATTTGTTTATTTTATTTTGTGATCCCTTGTTCATTTGGGACAAGCAGTTGATATTTGGGTTAGTAATTAATTTGTTTAAATGTTTGTAGCGCCATTAATTTTATTAATTAAATATGTTTAAATAGGAGTTGATTTTGTTGTTATTTTTGCAAGTGTATCCTCTAATTAATCCAAAATATGTGAGTCACAGAGTGGGGGAACTTACCACTGCCCCGAAATCCCGAATTGAGCTACGCTGGTATACTGTGATTGGCATATTTCTTGCTAAATGGGCACAATATCTTCCGTAATATCCTTCGTTCTCGTTTTATACTCCGATTTACAAAAGATGCTCGGTGAAAACTGTCATCCGCATGATGGGTGAGGTGAGGAGTGGAGACGAGAGGGGTAACAGTCTCCATGGCAACAGTGAGCAATGTTGCAACGTATGCCGACACAGCAGTAAGCACATGGTTTGACTCAGTGTGTCTTCACTCGTCACGGTCATTAGAGCGCCAGGCAGGGGGCTAACTTACCATGTATTTGTGTGTTCCTGCAAGCCTCTTGGAATGTTATGAGTCATTATCTGCCTCAGTGGCAACGCAGCATTTCACCACGTGCTAGCTTTGACAGCTGTCAGCGAGCTTTATTGGTAATTCAGAGTATAGTAATTTTTCCTTGTCCTTACAAAGTCAAAGTCTCCGAGCCATACGGCGTCTCCGGTTTAAGAAAAATGTTATAATGCCTTAGCTTGGCACCTATACTTGTCGCCTTCTTATCAGAGATGTTTTTCGTCAGATGGCCGGATTATTTTCCAGATCCTGTCATTAATGGTTTCTTGTTCCAGTCCAAATTGTTGGTTTATTATTGTTATAATTATTAAAATAATAATCCAAAGAAATCGGTTCTATCTTAGGGTATACGGTACTGTACCCATGGTGTTTAGGTAACGCGCCTGCCTCGCACTCGGAGGCCCCGGGATCGATTCCCGGCTCCGTCAGGGGTTTTAGAAACTGACTTGAGGGCTGGAACGAGGTGCGCACAGCCTCGTGAGGACAATTGAGTAGCTGCCTGACAGTGAGGCAGCGCCACGGAGACCAAGATTAACAGCCGAGGGGACCCGACGTGCTCACCACGCGTCACCCCATATTCTGCAGGTTAAATGGCTGGGCAGTGGTCGCTTGGTAGGCGTAGCCCTTCATAGGCTGTAGTGTCACGGGGGTTTGGTTTCTTTTTCTTTAGGGTATAGGATATAGTTCTTCATTGTATCTCATTCGTATCTCAATAAATAATAATACCGTGTCCTTGGCAGGCACATTGTTGGCACACGGTGACCCGTGGGCGCGGATGCTTGTAACACCTTCAAACAGCTGGGCTATATCCATCCTGGTGGGCGTGTCTCTACTTCCCACCGGTGACCCAGTCCTAGCGTTATGAACGCGCTTCTCAACACGTTCTGAGGAGTATCTTACAACAAAGTCAGTGAACATCCAAACTGATTCACACCAATACGCCAGGTCGTTGGTATCATCAATGTTCACAGATCTAACCAGTTTTCTTTTTCGTAGAATTGCAAAATTTATTCCGTATCATTCATTTTCACGACAATATTTAATTAATATTATTTCCTCCATTAGACTCTCTAAGCCACGCTAAAGCATATGTAATTACTATTGCAATAGCAACGAGCATATTATATTCGAATATAAACGATTCTCAGGTTTCAGATTCGAACTTATCTCAGACAACCTCGAACTATTTTTTCCGTGGTTTTCCACTTACCCTCGAGGCAAGTACCGAGATGTTACCTAACTTAAGACCATGAACACTTTGTGTCTAATCCTAACCTCAATTACAAATGCACACCCTACTTTATACACCACAATAACGTAGGTTATCGGATAAATTCGACTAACACCAATTACACGAGGCTGATGGCCACAATGTCCTAGACCCTAACTAATACAACAACAAAAGCCGTCTGAACACCCAAATTCCTTTAACTCAGTGATGAACCTTTCTATCAATTTACACTATATATTCACACTAGCAGGTACCCGCGGCTTCGCCCGCGATCAAGACAATGGGGACGATGCATTATTGCTGATAATTGGTTTATTCTATTACAGCAATCGCGGCTATAGGTGGGTCCATTCTAATTCTGAATATTCTGATACACACAGTATATTGATATGAGCAGCAAAGTGGGAATTTTATAGAGTTGTGAAAGTCTGCAGGGTTCGATGTTACATTCTGTTAACACATTTTAAAATTACGTTTTTGGTTTTGCCATCTTCTGCTGAGACATAACGATTTTGTTGTCCGGATGCTCGCGGTCACGCCACATACAGTTGCTCATGGGAAAAAATGGTTTTTGTCTAAATGTACACGTGCTACTGTTAAGTGTGTGTCATTGCGCTTTGTTAAAGAAATTGCGAATATTGATTGAAGAGGGAACTGCACTCTTGCACACTGGAATGGCAAATCTATAGGAATATGGGGAATTAAAAGTATTCTTACTTAAGCTATTCTGGATGTAATTTGGCCATACTTATTGATGATTTGAACGTCAACATATCGCTATTAATAGACCTATAGTTAAATATCTCTCACCTTGGCCGCTGATGTACATTATGAAGTCTCTTCCAGTGTTACATCCCAGGGATTGAAATCTCCAACCACCCTTTTGCCTCACATTCTTCTCTAAGTAATTAAAATGCCTGATTGTTGTTGTTTGAGTCTTCAGTTTTTTAACTGGTTTGATGCAGCCATCCATGTCTCCCTCTCCTGAGCTAATCGTTTCTTCTCTACATAGCTACCACACCCTACATCCGAGGCAATCTGTTTAACCCTGGTTTACCCCTACAGTTCTAGTCCGCCACCCTCCCATCCGTAACTAAGCTTGCTATTCCTGGGTGTCTTAATATGTGTCCTACCCTCCTATCTCTTCTCTTCACTAGCAGTCGCCAGAAACATCTCTCCTCTCCCACTCGTCTTAATACCTCCTCCTTTGTTACCCTATCTACCCATCTGATCATCAATCTCCTGTATCACCACATTTAAAAAGCTTCAATTCTCCTCTTTTCTGCTGCACCATTAGTACATTCGTCCAACTCAGCAACTTTTCTAAGTTTAAGCCGTGCCTTGTGCGGGGATTCAATGGCCGTGAAAGACAAAATACCAACATTATTCCTCAGTAACAGTAATTAAGAAAAATAATAATTAACGTGACAGCCGGTAGAATACGACACATTCGACTGTCAATATGGGTTGCTGATCATGGTAAAAAACGAAAAAGAGCAGATCAAAATTGGCAAACAAAAATATTCCGTTAACAAAAATCAATAAAGAAAATTAAAGCATATCGTGCAAAATAGAAAGAATCTTAATATTGTAAATTAGAGTAAAGATCTGAAAGCTCGCTTACAATAACCAGCTCAAAGAGTATAAAATTAGACTCAAAATCACGATCGTTTCCGACCCCAAAAGCCACCACTATAAATAAAATATATCTCATTTTACGCGTGTCAATACGAGGGGCAATGTTCGTGGTCAGAAGTGGGAACCGAACCCGTTTTAAGGCCCTAAAACGAACGGTTTTCAAGATATTGCCAGAAAACTATCCCCGGTCTGGGAAATTTCAGCGGTTGCCATAGTAACGTTGATCTGTTTCTCAGAGGGAACACAGTTATTTGGGAATATCTCCGAAACCGTTCATTTTAGGAACTTAAAAAGTGTATTTCGGGGTCCCTACGGGACCTCCGAGTATTGTTTCTCGTATCTGGCGGCTTAAAATGAGCTAAATCCGACCTTTGTACCGACTGTCCTTGCTCAGTGCCAAAGGGCCGAAAAAAGTCACTTACAAATTGAATTTTCCAAAACCGTTTCTAAGTGGGCCACTACATACTCGGATCAACCAACATGCAAAATTTCAGCTTTCTAGGTCTAGTAGTTTGAGCCCTGCGTCGATGAGTCAATTTTGGATGGTCAATGCCAAAGGGCCGAGAAAAGTCACTTACAAATTGAATTTTCAAAAACCGTTCCTTAGTGAGCCTCTACATACTCGGATCAACCAACATGCAAAATTTCAGCTTTCTAGGTCTAGTGGTTTGAGCCCTGCGTCGATGAGTCAATTTTGGATGGTCAATGCCAAAGGGACAAAAAAAAGTCACTTAAAAATTGAATTTTCAAAAACCGTTTCTTAGTGAGCCTCTACATACTCGGATCAACCAACATGCAAAATTTCAGCTTTCTAGGTCTAGTGGTTTGAGCCCTGCGGTGATGAGTCAATTTTGGATTATATATTATAGATGAGACTTTCCAAGTCGATTTGCTCGTAGAAATATGGAATATAGCTCATTCTGCGCGTATCAATGCGAGGAGCAATGTTCGTAGTTTGCACTTCGTAGAAGTGGGAACCGACCCCGCGTTTTAAGGCCCTAAAACGAACGGTTTTCGAGATATTGCCAGAAAACTATCCCCGGTCTGCGAAATTTCAGCGGTTGCCATAGTTGCCACATTTCTGTTTCTTATAGGGAACACAGTTATTTGGGAATATATCCGAAACCGTTAATTTTAGGAACTTAAAAATTGTGTTTCGGGGTCCCTCAAATCAAATTTCCGAAGAGCCATTAGTAGAGGTGTTAGAAAGTGTTGTTATTTTTTTGAAGATTTGTTGATTTAAAATTCAAAAGGTGGTGTTTTGTGTTTTTATTATTTTTTCGGGGGATGACATGTTAAAATTTGGAAAGCGATAAGGTTTGTACAATAAGTACAGTTAAAAATATAAACAATTAATAAAACAAAGTAAAAAACAAAACAGCAAGGTAAAACGTTAAACATGGCTATGGAAGAATGAGATAATACTTATATGGAAGTCACATTTTTATTTTACATTCACCATCTCGAAACACATTTCAGTGAATACCTTTTTCAGTTTTATCCAAATACTGCGGTGAAATCACTGGAAGTAGATCATGGTTAAAGTCTCAGCATTTGCAGCTGTCAATTTTCGCCTCCTATCACTTACTATGAGACTGTATTTCGAAAATGACCTTTCAGAATCCACATTTGAACAAGGATACCACACACACTTTAATGCAGCTGTTGCATAGTCTCGGTGAGCAGGCCTTAATCCCATGAGGATCTCTGGAACATTCACATTATCTTCATGACGCAGTTGGTTCTCGATTGCAGTCAGGTAAATGCTGTGAGCCTCTAAAAACTGTTGAGACTCCATCTTCGTAAGAAATGGGGCATTCTTCTTAAATTGGAGCAGTTCTGTGGGAGATACGTTGAACTGAATTATATACTAGTGATTACAATGTGTATAAAAATTTGCTGCACCAAGTTTCATTGCTTTTGGATAATTGAATCGCGAGAAAAATCTATTTCTTAGGTGCATGCCGAGGATCAAACAATGACCCGATGGCTTCTACAGTCTTCCTGGCTGGATCCGTGGTCCTTAAAGTCCTGACTTTCACTAGAGCTGACTGAGCAACACACGTAAGCTTGGACTTAACCTTTATCTGCATCTTTTGAGGAAGCTGTTCCAAGTTCTGGAGGATCGTATGATTGAACATTCCACCATCGCCTAATAGCTTGAGCTTTACCTCAAGGTCATCTAGCTTCCCAGCCAGTAAGTGAATTGTTGGGTACTTAGATCCCTCCAAGAAATTAAGCAAGTCCATAAGTGAGGCACCAACAACAGAAACATACAATGCTTGTAATTGTATAAATTGTATTGTTGAAGTCGATGCTTGTTGGAAAATTTGACCCCAGTATTGGAATCTTCCAATGTTTTGAAAAATTCTACCAGATCTTCCACATGCGTGGCCATATACATTGCAGCCTTAAACCATGAATTCCATCTTGTACATACAGGCATTGGGAAAGCTAGAATTTCATTCTCTTTTTCTGTGTTTTCATATTTCTCCCTTAGAAATGCAACGTAATTGCTTTTTCTTTTTCGCGTATTTAAAAAGGCATTCTTTGTCTTTACTATAGACATGTTCAATTCGTCCAGCTCGTTTTCAAATACGCAGCCGATAAGATTGACTTTATGAGCCCAGCACTGGACATGACTTAATTCTTCAATCAATCCTTGAAGAGTAGTTACACATTTTGTCATGTAGCGTGCTGAGTCCGTAACTACTGCCACTACACGCTCCCGTTCAATTTCATAGGAATTCAAGGTGTCTAATATCGCATTGGAGCAATTTACGCTATTGGCAGAATCTAGAACAACAGAGGCAGCCAGATGGGTGTTCATTTCAGTTGATGGTACTGATGGACGAAAAAGAATGTTGAAAACACACCTACCATTCTTGTCAGTTGTTTCGTCACATAGCAGAAACACGTCTTTGTTTTTTATATCTTCCCTAATTTCTTCCCTCCTTCTTTCGCCAATCATGGGGATGTATTTCTGACGAATCTGATTTGCTGATGGTAAATCTCCACTTCCGCGAACGTACTTATTAAACCAAGTACGGATAGTAGGATTGTCTAGTTTCTCTACTGGTATATTAGCTATCACAAACGCAGTAGTAGTGTCCAAAATAAACTCTTCTTTCATATCCTTCACACGACTAGCATTTGATAATGTTTCTTTCAAGGTGGCCACTCTAGGAACACTAACTTCAAGATGCGAATTTTCTCGGCGTTTTGAATGCTTCTCCGATTTGCAATGTTTGTCTAATGCATCTTTCCTGCGATAATCTAACCGACAATCACAATATTTGCACATAAGAATGCCACAAGAAATTATAAATCCTTCATTCTTATATTCTTTAAGTCTGTCTGTGGCAGAAACAGCTACCTTCGGCATTTTTAAACTCAACTGAGTGATGCCCAGTAACAAACACTGTTATCACACGGTTGACTGTAGTCACACGCCAGTATAAATTCGTAACCACACGCAAAATTTATTTCTGAATTCGTGTCATAATATTTAAATTACGTCGCGTTCTCATCTTCCTGTACTGCTAAGTTCGGAACTAATACGACGAACACGTGGTCGCCAACTGATTCACGCAAATAACACACTAGCTTCGATGATAACGCACAATTTGCGCACTTTATTATTAAATTATATAGAATTCTCTACTATAATTTACACTCGCTACCGATGTAACAGGAGGCAAACGTAGTTTACATTATGAACAACTATCACATAACCTTTTGGAGGTAGTCGGCCAAACTATTCACGCCGCGATATAACAGCTGTTTACCACAGCGCTAAAATCCAACGAGTAACGAGAATATCGACAGTATATCGTAATATGACGTATATCGTAGTATTACCCCTCGCGAAACTATACAATCGATCATTCTCTCGAATTGAACACCAACCAAATTCGATTATCGGCTTGTGGACAAAAATGTTCGTATTGGTGTGGGGAAAAATATGAAAATTTGTTTTTATTTCGCAGATTGCGGTATTTGTGGTGTTATTCACAAAATTTGCGTTATTTCGCGATTTAATTTCACTCCTGGGCGGCACGAAACATGTAAATACGTGAAAATAAAACATCCTAACCTCTAAATATGACTTTTCGTTTTATCGCGAATTAACAAAAACTAACACCTCTAGCCATTAGTCTTTGAGCTTCCAGAATGAAACTCTGTAGTTCATGTTCATCATTGACACTTGTCACACAGTTGCCCACATAGAAACTAGTCAACAATGTTCGGACCGTGTTGCTTGAGTAAGCTGTCTTTGAGGATTCACAATCCCGGAGAGCTCCCTTAAGGTGATGCTCGATTACAGCTCCCAACAGAAATGGGCTGCATGAAACACCAAATACAACCCTTGTGTGACGGAACACTTTAACACACTCTTCGTTGTCTCTGTCCACCCATAAGAAACGCAGGAAATCTCTATCTTCTTTACATAAACTGATTTGCAGAAATGCCTTCCTAATATCAGAAATGACCCCAATTTTATTCATTCTAAATCGCAATAAAATAGATGGGATCATTTCAATGAGATTGATACCTTTCTCCAAACAGTGATTTAATGATGGACTGTTCTTCTCTCTCGCAGAAGCATCAATTACGGGTCGTAGCCTGGTTGTACTACCGACTTTTATTACATGACGGTGTGGAAGGTAATGACCCCAGTTATCCTTCTCTGATTCTGGCACTTCTTCTATGACCCCTTCATCAAGCCACTCGTTTAATACCTGGTGGTAAGCCTCGTAACAACCATCAGACTTTAATTTATGCACTGTTGATTTCAGCCTTTTCTTTGCAATGTTGTAATTGCTTGGTAATGGGGAGTGTGCTTCTACCCAAGGCATACGTACTTCGTAACGACCTTCTGAATTGACACACACTGTATCCAGGAAGTGTTTCTTTGTTGCAGCAGCCAACTCTTCTTTGTATTTCTTCTCCACAGGATCTGTAATTCCAAGTACATCTAAGCTCCATAAGTCTGATATGCTATCGTCTTTAACAAACAGAGAATTCACCATCATAGTAGTATTCTTAGCTCTCGATCCACTGGGCATCTTCCCCACTAAGGTCCAACCTAGACGAGTTTCAATGGCAACAAGGCCTGATGCTAACTCTTCACGACGACCTGTTAGTAATCTTCCTGCAACGTCTGCTCCTATAAGAACTGCTATCGGGTCATCAGTGCAGCCAACATCCGTCAGTGAAATGTCTTTCTTCTTTAATTCTGTCATCCATGGTCCATTTTCAACGGAAGGAATCTCTTGACATATAACAGGCTGATCTAAAGCCGTAAAGTTGCAAGAGAAACCTCCGCTAAGATTACCTAACCTTATCTGGTAACAATGATGTTTGCAACTTTCAGTATTTATACCCCCAAACAATGAATGGATTACAGCTTCTTTCCGTTGAGGTAAATACTGCATTTCTTTCGCAATATCCTTCAATATATAGGACTTCTGAGATCCTGTGTCAATGAGAGCCCGTACACAAGATTCTTGACAGTCAGATGCTATCTTTACCCTCAAAGTTTGTAAGAAAACTTCGGGACTGTGGGAGAAATTCGCCAATGCTACATTTCCGAAATCTGACTTGGTTGTTGTGTCAATATGAGGCTTCAATTCCTCACACATCAAAGTCACATGATGTTTTCCACACACACAACATCTTAAAACAACTCGACATTTTTTAGTTACATGCCCTGGCTTCAAACAAGAAAAACAACAACCTCTCTGTTTCAGTATTTTCTGCTTCTCTGCTACATTCATGCTTTGAACTGTGAAACAGTCAGAACTATTATGAGACTTGTCACAAAATATGCAAGTCTTCTTCCCTTCTTTAACATCTCCAGTTGACAATAATCCGGCTGCTGTAGGTACGTTCCCTTTAGGGTAGAATTTGGGAATTGAACTCCTATTGACACTAGTTTTAGCTTCACAGAGTCCTAAACCAAAACCAGTCAGAGCAAGTGCAATTCTTTTTGCCCAAACTGGAATTAAGAAAATTTGGAGGTGATGTAAGGGAATGGTTGCCTTTCTGGAGCCAGTTTCAAAAGATTGATCAAGATGTTGATATTGCACCTGAGGACAAATTCCAATACCTAATTTAATCTACTACACAGGGATCAAGAGCAAGAAAAGTTGTGGATAGTTTTCCTCCTACAGCTGAAAACTACTCCAAAGCAGTGACTAGTCTGAAATCGAGGTTCGGAAGGGACGACTTGTTAGTTGAGGTGTATGTCAGAGAAGTTTTGAAGCTAATTTTGTCTACCCATCAATCAAAGGAATCAATAGTTTTGGCTTCACTGTATGATAAACTTGAATCATATTTGGGCATCTGATTCTTGCAGTTCCGCGGCTCTTTCTTCAAGCACAGTAAAAGAGACTTGCACAGCAATCATATCCATCTGCGATGCTTCCATTGTATCTTTCAACTTATTTAAAGCTCTCGTAAAAGCCGCTCGAAAAGCTCTTCTCTGACGCACTAATCGGCCCATGTTGCTTCGTTTAATGTTATTTTACGTGCCGTAAAAGCGCCTTGTTACTGGTCGCCAATATGTTTGTATTACACTCACCGGTGTATCGCAGGTTCTTATCTTAATTTCTATAAGGAGAAGTTATCACTTCAAAGGGTACAATTTATTAATACTTCTGGATGCCATTTTACCTAGGGCCTACTATATAAACAACTAGCTGAAGTACCCGTGCTTCGCTACGCGTCATAAATAAAATAAAATGTGAAGGTGACAGTTAAAACAGGGGATAGGCGAGGTGCTGCGCAGAGGGAGATTAAGGATGGAACATTTTGTCCAACTACACCGCTCGGCGTGGACCGTGTTTTATAGCACAAATTAAGGTTTTACTCGCTAACGGTTGGAGATACCTTTCGGATAGAAAATGTAATTTTAAACCTCGTATATGCCATCAAAAGTTTGCTATTGCTTAGCGTTCTCTTTTTATTTGAAATGGAAATATGAAAGTTTGAAACCAAAGGGTGTAGTGACGTCACTAAAATGGTCGCCATTCTTAAATTGTGCAAAGTATTGAAATCAAAAGTAACCTATATGTTAACCAGGTAAATCAGCTATTTCCATGTAAAATTCATGTAAATCGGACCAGTGGTACTTGCGTGATTGAGTAATACACAGACACACACCATCTCATTTTTAGCCTCCCTTCGCTCGAGGCATAGTCGTGTCATATTGTTATTCAATGAAATGCAGGTTTAACCCCGTTAACACCCCTTTAGAACATGAATATCCAACAAGAAGTACCGTGAAGAGCTATACAGCCTACTTTTCATGCCAATGATTATTCTACAGTATATGAACCTATCTAGAATAATGACGAAATTAAGTTGGTATATCGAAATATCTAATTAGTTCAAAATATACCTGGTATAATGTAGCCTAATAGAGCACTACAGTTGGCAGCCCTGGTGACTGAATATATTCTTAGTTCCACCTCTTAAGGTACAGAATACAAAATTTGGTTGAAGTCCAATGGACGTTACATGCAGTTAGACACTGGATCTATCAGCACGCGTAAAAGCATATTGCCAACTATACCATGCGTGTGCTGGTCAGAAATAATCTGAATTATTATGATATCTTGTTGTGCCAATTTTTGATGAAATCCATTTGTTAGTATAGAAGTTACATGTATTTTAAAATTGGACATATCAGCAGGCATAGAATCATGTTGGCAGCACTGCCTTGTATTAATTACTCAAAAATTAATCTAGAATGTCAGGTGCTATACGTGTGCAAAGTATAGAGCTGTTGGCTTGCATACTTTCTGATATATTGATATTAGGGTAAAAAGAATATAGACAGCATTTATTAACAGTTGGCAGCCCTGATTGCTCTTAACAATACTTATAGTCATATCTGTTATGGTACACATATCACATACGAAATTTGGTTGAAATCCAACTGATAGTATAGAAGTTACATGTATTTAAAAATTGGTACTATCAGCAGGCTTATAATCATGTTGGTAGAACTGACGTATATAAGTTACTCCAAATTAATCTAAAATGTCAGAATATACGTGTGCATAGTTTAAAGCTGTTGGCTTGCATACTTTCTGATATATTGGTATATGGATAAAAAAATAGAGATAGCAATTATTAACAGTTGGCAGCCCTGGTGGTTCTTAAGAATACGCTCAGTCATATCTGTTTATGTACAGATATTACATACAAAATTTGGTTGAAATCCAATTGATAGTGTAGAAGTTATATGCATTTAAACATTGGACTTATCAGATGGCTTAAAATTATTTTGGCAACACTGTCATGGTTGGCCTCCTGGAAATTAAACTGAAATAGTATTATCTATATGTGTGCCAATTTTGGAATAGCTCCCATGCATACCTTGCAAGATATCCAACATGGAGCTCAAATTTCTAGTGCGTTTTTTCAGCAGTTGGTAGCACTGACATCATTTTCAAATATGGACGTGAGCTATTCCGGTGCACATCTTTACTCATACTAAATTTGGTTTTGATTGCTGCAGCCGTTTAGGAGTTGATAGGGACACACACACACACACAGCCAGACAGACAGAAGGACAGACAGACAGACAGAAGGACAGACAGACAGACAGACAGACAGACACACATTTTCCCGGATCGATCTCATAAGTCTACTTTTTCCTCATTTTTGCAAAATGTGAAAAGTAGGCTAAAAATCCCTCCTTAGTAGACGTTTTCGACACACAACAAACATATCCCCAAAATATCATTCTGCTAACATTAATAGTTTGGGTTGGTCGATGAGAGTAAACATACAAAAATCCTTCCTTAGTGGACGTTTTTCTTCCAGAATGTCACCCCTCCCCATAGGCCCCTTAAATTGGATTTATGAAAAAACGGTCGAACACCTATTTATTTTATTTATTTATTTATTTTTAAGCTGATTGATTTCCTCCGAGTTTCAAACTCCTCGCCTATGTCGTTTAAGAGATACACGCTCCGTTAAGAATTTTTCAACCCCCACTTTTCATCCCTTTCAACTCATAATATACACTACATCGAAAAACCATTAGACATGGATCAGCTTATTTTAATTGATTAGTATATATGCCAAGTATCACATCCCCAAATATTGTTATTCAATGAAATGCACGTTTACCTCCTTAACACCTATTTAGAACCTGAATATTCAAAACTCTTTCCTTAGTGGACGTTTTCGACATGCAACGAACATATCCCCAAAATTTCATGTTTCTAACTTCAATAATTTTGGCTTGGCGATGATGAGTGAGTGAGTCAGGACATTTTCTTTCATTTATTTTTGATAATTTCACCCCTCCCCATGAACCCTTTAAATTGGATTTATGAAACAAACGGTCGAACACCTATTTACTTATTTAAAGCTGTTTTCGCCCTGAGTTTGATGAGTGAATAAGTGAGTCAATCAGTTAGGACACTTTCTTTCCTGGTTTTTTTTCCAAGAATTTCACCCCTCTCCAAGGGCCCCTTAAATTGGATTTATGAAAAAACGGTCGAACACCTATTTACTTGTATTTTAAGCTGTTTTTCCCGCCGAATTTCAAACTTCTCGCCTATGTCGTTTAAGAGATACACGCTCCGTTAAGAATCCCTCAACCCCCAATTTTCATCCCTTTCACCTCATAATATACACCACATCGATAAACCCTTAGATATATGTCTGATTATTTTTAATGATTAGTTTATATACCGAATATTACATCCCCAAAGAAACAACTCATGCGATATCGTTATTCAATGAAATGCACGTTTACCCCCTTAACATCTCTTTAAAACCCGAATAAACAAAAAACATTCCTTAGTTGACGTTTTCGACGTACAGCGAACATATTCCCAAAATTTCATTTTTCCAACTTTTATAGTTTTCGCTGGGCGTGATGAGTGAGTGAGTGAGTCAGACAGGACATTTTCTTTCAATTATTTTTACCAGAATTTCACCCCTCCCCATGGGCCCCTTAAATAAATTTATGAAAAAACGGTCGAACACCGATTTACTTATTTATTTAGCTGATTTTTTTCGCTGAGTTTCAAATTTCTCGCCTATGTCGTTTAAGAGATAGGCCTACTCGCTCCGTTAGGAATCCTTCAACCCCCACTATTCACCCCTTTCACCTCATAATAATACACCACATCGAAAAACCCTTAGACACATGTCTGCTTATTTTTAATGATTAGTTTATACGCCGAGTGTCACATCCACAAATGAAACCACTCGTGAGATATTGTTATTCAATGAAATGCAGGTTTAACCCCCTTAAGACCCCTTTAGAGCCTGAATATCCAAAAATCCTCCCTTAGTGTACGGTTTTGAAATACAACGAACATATCCCCAAAATGTCATGTTTCCAACTTCAATATTTTTGGCTGGGCGATGATGAGTGAGTGAATGAGTCAGGACATTTTCTTTCATTTGTTTTTCTTCAGAATTTCACCCCTCCCGATGAACCCCTTCAATTTGATTGATAAAAAAAACTGTCGAATAGCTATTTACTTACTTTAAAGCAGTTTTTTCCCCTGAGTTTGATGAGTGAGTCAGTCAGTCAATCAGGACACTTTCTTTCCTGTTCCCCCCCCCCCGCCCCGAATTTCACCCCTCCCATGGGCCCCTTAAATTGGATTTATAAAAAACGGTCAAACACATATTTACTTATTTTTATGCTGATTTTTTTCCGCTTAGTTTCAAACTCCTCGCCTATGTCGTTTAAGAGATACACGCTCCGTTAGGAATCTTTTAATCCCTACTTTTCACCCCTTTCACCTCATAATATACACCACATCGAAAAACTCTCAGAAACGTGTAGAGTTCCATTCCTACCTTAGCCATTCTGGAATTGGTTTTCCGTGGTTTCTCCCTTCTCCTCTAGGCAAATGCCGGGTTGGAACTTAAACCATGGCCGCCTCCTTCCCAATCTTAACCTGAACTACAAATACACACATTACTACAAATACCACAGATTATCAGACAGTTTCTACATACTCCCGAGTAGGCTACACAGGGCTGAATGACCACGATGTCGAAGTACCTCAAATGAAACAAGAGCGACATTTTCGCGAGTAGAAAGAGGGACATACACAAAAGCTTTACATTTGGTTGATTTAGTGGAGGGTTCAACTTCGAGAAAATCTCGAATTTCAGCCTATTTATTATAGACAGAAATATTTGAAAGAATGATTCTGCATTTTTCTTCATTGTGTGTATCTTACCTGTTATCGTTCCAGTTTTGTCGTTAATTCATTTAGGTAACTTGGGTCACCTCAATCATCAGCCCCGTGTGATTGGGTGTGAATTTATCTTTTATTTATATGATGACTGTAGGGGTGGGTGGGACTGCATTAGGGAAAGGGATGGGGTAGGCGTCCCGGGACTTGAAGTGGTACTATCCCGGCATTTGGGTGAAGGGAGTGTGGGAAATCCACGGGGAGAAACCACACTCTGGATAGCCACTGTCATCGCCGGGTTTAGCACCTACGATCTCCCGACTTGCTGTAGCTACCTTCGTGGCCGAGGTGCAAGATTTGTACGTGTAAGGCTACGTCGCGGGATTCATTCCAGTTTCAATGGGCTTGGGGATGATGATCGATCAATTTCTAAGTGGCAGAGATGGAAGGAAGCGGTCTGTGGCATATTAGAAGGTACCGTCCCAGCATTTTCCTGAGTTTCAAATGGGAAACATCATTTTATTGACCGCTGTAAGTGGGGTTTGAACCACTCGACAAGTCCGTATATAGCTTAGTTTCATAGCCTAGAGCGGCGTTCTCAATTTTTTTGAGACTGTAACTACCACCATCATGCCATACCAAGTCCCCAAGCACCATAAAGCCCAAAATAATCATAATAATAGTAATAATAATAATAATAATGTAACAAGCATGCGCCTCTCATCTCTTTTCCTGTCTCTCTCTCCCATTGAAGTGCTGAAATATCTAGTGATTCTCCACTCACCAGGCAAGCTGCAACTGCTTGCGTGACTCATGAAGATAAGATCATTTACGTATGTACAGTCAAGTCGAATCAGCATCTTTTGCGTTACTCATAAAGCAGGGATGTCCAATTATGATTACTGATGATTAATAAATACTATTTTACAAGATAAAAATTGTCACTGTCAAACCTCCTAGTGAATGAATACCCTATTATTCATGTCCATACAACAGAATTTGAATTAAAGAATGGATCTCAGGGGAGGTTGTGCTCGCGAGCACTTTTTTTTTCTCGTATGACGGGAGTACCAAATGTCATTTAAGGAGCTCCGTGGAGCTCCCGAGCACCAGGTAGAACGCCTGGCCTAGAGCTTTGCGTTAGTGAATGCAGCTACCGCTGTTGGTGATAGATGATGACAAACACACATAATTAATATTATTACCATAACATGCAAACTCTCCTACAGTTGTCTCCCACAATAATAGCCGATAGGAATACAGCCTATAGGCCACAACTATTTCCTCTTTGGTTGATTGAGATTCCAGAGCTAATTCAATCGTTATAATCCAAAGAACTTACTATTTATTTAATTTGGGGAAGTTCTAAATAATACAGTGCAGCCTCAAGCTACGTCACCCTGCAGGTTGTTCAACTTTTCTTGTGTGACAGCGTATACTAGCTTGCTAACGCCTCCCCAGCCTCCCACCCTCATTCAGACAAAGAAATGAAGTTGTTGCCATTTTTAACCAAGCAGAAATACCTAGATTAATATTTTACAGTATACGATGCAATTGAAGTATTCTAATGTATGTGTGAATTCATTTATTTATTTATTTAGGCTATTCATTTATTTAACAATATTAAGGTAAATATCAACCATATCAAGTTCAAAAATACAAATTGCATGAGTATAGGAAAGAGAGAAAGATGATACACAATTGAAGGACAAAAACAAAAACTGCAAATGAAATTATGAAAGTATGCATTACAGATTAGAAGAAAATAATTTACAAATAAAAAATGTAAAAATAAAAACACAAACTTCTACAAAAAAAAAAGATAGAGAGTAAAGAGTATCCGGTATTTCACGATTAGATTTAGGTTGTTATGTGAACCTTAATTTCGAAAACCTTAATAAACAAGCATTAATTTATTTCTTGGAATAGAACAATTAAATGAATTAATGTACGGCTTCATTGCGTCAGTCATTTCATGAAGTGCCGAATCAACAAACACCGGATCTTCATGAAGTGCCTCGGCTGATAATGTAAAATCATTTCTTACACCATCTGCCTAAATCGGTCCGTCACTTCATGAAGAAACGCGTCAGATGGTGTAACTATCTCTTTTTACATCATATGCCGGCTTTTCATGAAGTGCCTAGGATCTTCATGAAATGACGGATTTCACTATCTGACTACGACATATGTCTATATACATATATATATATTTTTATTATTATTATTATTATTATTATTATTATTATTATTATTATTATTTTATTACGAGTATTATTATTAAGAGTCTATTTTAGTGAAAATCATATGCAGGGCACCTCCAATTTATGAAATGATAGCTGTAGAAATCTGTATTAGAAGATTGACAATTTTTCCAGCAATCAATTCAATATCATACGAAGTAGCCTAAGTGTTTTCAGAAATACACATTCACGTTATTTATAATTCATGAATGTAACATTTTTAATACGTTCTCTGAAGAAAACATAGACAACTTTCTTTGAAATTCAAGATTTCATATCTATTTCTGTTCATATTGTGCACTAAGATTCAACTCAACTACAGCAAGGTGGTCAAATGCATGGGCTCCCGCAGGGAGGGGCAAGGTGGGGCCGTGCCCCCACCTGGAATTCCGAGAGTGTTGATATTCGATTTGTCATAGTCACCAGTTTATTTCATAAATTGAAGTTTCTGATAATCAACTGACAAATGTTACAATAGAGACGTCTTTAATGTTGCTGACATTAGCCTATGTATTTATATTCAAAAATGTATAGTTCTAATGGTGTCATGCACTAGACCACCAATGGAAACATAGCTCCATTTTTCAATATGGTTATGACTAGTGTAAATACCGTATGTTTGCCTAACACTATCAAAAGTGGTTAGGCTGGCTACTACATTCGCCACTTCACTTTAGCAGTGACGATATGAAAGCACGTTCTGGAGATATTTTTATACATTGCAAAACCGATAGCGGATTTCAGCCCCTACAACGAGGTTTTCTTTGCTGACTAGTAAAACACTGGTCCCTTAAGGTCGCGCTTACAATATAGGGTCATTTACTGTATTCAGGCCCGTAATTACGGGGGAACAAACAGGGCAGCTGCCCAGGGTGGCAGGTTTGGGGGGCAGAAAAATAATCTGGAAAACTGTACAAAACCGCTTGGGCATTAAACGCCAAGTTATTAAAGTTTAACCCCCTCCACACACACACACACACACACACACACACACAAGAGAATTATTCATTGTCGCACATTTGCAATGTTGATTATTTAAGGACACACAAAACGGGATTGTGTGAGTCATCTTGGTGTTCTTGCTTTTGAATGTGACTTGAAAGTGGAATTGGACTAATGAAATCCTAATCTTGTTTGCAAATGACAAGGCATGAAGGAATCCCCTTGTTATTTAAATAATTGGTGTTTGTGATTTTTTTTCTTTTTTTCTGTATGGCTTTTAGTGCCGGGAGTGTCCGAGGGCATGTTCAGCTCGCCAGAGTTTGTAGCTGCTTATATGCGGACACCCATGGGGTGAGCTACAATTACCGTCACGTGTGGCGTGTTGTCTGGGGAGAAAAGTGTGAATGTAAGGACGAGGAATTGGAAAGTAGCGGCTGTGGCCTATAGTTAGGGACCAACCCCGGCATTTGCCTGGAAGGAAGATGGGAAACCACAGAAGACCATCTTCAAGGTTGCCGGCGGGGGGATTCGAACCTCCTCGCCTCCCGGATGTGAGCGACTGCCTGCAGCCACGTCATAACGGCCACGGCTAACTCACCCGGTTTTTTGCCATTGGATGTGGATGATATCTTTTAAAATGTTAATGTAATTTCTTTGTATTAGACTAAGTATTTTTAAATTTGTAATTTTAGTAAAATAATATTTAGAGTGTTTGCCACTCATAGTTAAATACACGCTCAGTTAAGAAACAGCCCCATATGTTAAGAAAACTTTAATAAATCTACATATTTTAAGTCGGGGGTAGCAAAGATTCTCTTTTTGCCCAGGGCTTCAGGAGCCCTAAATACGGGCCTAACTGTGTTGTACACTTGTCTAATTTTGCGTCGTTCTGCCTTACTGCGATCGTTATTTGTGATGCGATATGCCGTATATTTTTGTTCAAGGTGTACCATAGTGCAGTGGTCAATTTCTTGAGAACAGAGCAATTATTGCTACAAATGAACAGCAATCTACCGTTGCTTTAGATTCTTAACCTTTAGTGTTAAATCTTCTACGATCGAAGCAATTTACAGGCTAATAGTTAAATAGTTCTGCGGTGTTTTTGTACCGTTATCAAAGCGACTGAGATTTGCACTCTCAATCGAATGTGACGGTAGATCAGTTGAGACAAAATGGTGATTTCATTACTGATAGACTTCGTAATGTTGTAGGCTATATGATTCCAATGGAATCTTCTTGCAAGGCAATTTTCGATGCGCAACATGTAGCCTACTTATATGAGCGGAGAAGCTAATTTAATTCTAATTTAATTGGGATCATAGACTTATAGACCGACTGAAAGTTACAATTCAATATAGATCAATTAGGTGATAAAGCCAAAGTTCAAGGGGGGATGGATAATGATGGGCTTCTGAAAGAAGAAAATTACAGAACAGACATTGGCAGGCTCCTCAAGGAACATTTATGTGACATTCTTAAGTACGAATGTATAATAGTTAAATGATCCTCCGATGTTCGTCGTTATCAAAGCGACTAAGAAGTACATGATTTAGTGAGTTTTATATATTTTACTTAACGGTCAAATCAAATTTTAAAAATTCTTTCTAAAACGAAGATTTGCTAAAACCATGGGCGTCACAAGTACGAGTAACGCACTATACGAATTTATCACTTCGCACAAAATTCATTGTGCTAAGAAGAGCAATGCGAAGTATTCCTGATAGCTTGTGAATAAGAGAAAAAAAACGCGATGGATCCACAGCAACGGCCAGTACAAACTAGATATTTGGAAACAGTGATATTTGAATTATTAGGCAGATTCATATGTAGGGATATTTCCACAGTATAAGTTAACTCAGTAATTTCGAAATATCTGAAAATATGTCCTCCAGTTACCGTATTTAGAAAATAGGCGAACTGGATGTACATTAGAATTTTAATGAACTGCTTGAATTTTATATTATTGTCGATACATGGTGATACCTCTATATTTACCTGTTTTTAAGAACTGAACATCATGACAGTGAATCACAAAAGAAGAAACGCGAACTTCCATGGAAAAAACTGTGAACTAAAAACAAAACATTCCTCCCAATCTTGCCATAAAGCAGCCAACTGTTTCAGACCAGTCAAGTAATGAATTTTACGAAGCAAGTAAGAAATGAAACGAAAATGAGGGGGTTAATGAAATGAAAAAAATAACATGGCCCTCCTCTGGAAAAAATCCTGCGGGCGCCCATGGTCAAATGTATGTGTTAAATATCAAAATATCGCTGGAGAACCTAATATCATTTTAGTTCACAAGACTGCTTTTTTTTATCAAGTGTCTTATATGAATCTACTACCTTACCAATTTTCGTTCTTGAATTCACGCTGTGCGTCCTCAAACTGTTCACAATTTCTCTCTCAATTTACTCAAGACTTTTCTGCTCATAATTTCCAAATGCAGCCCCATAATCCGTAAAAGGTGACTTTGATATTCGCCATGTTACCGTATTTACATCTTAATAACTCCGAGATAAGTGTGCATAACAATAACCATAACTTCGTAATTATTCGTATTTAAATTTTAGGACAAAAAATGTAGGCTTAGGTTTTGTTGGATATTAGTTATAACGCTGTAGATTTATCTATACCCTGTATAATCAACTAGTGATTACTTCTGACCTCAAAAGCTTGCTTTGTTCCACCTGATAAATGCTGAATTATGAAATAAAATTATTATGATATAAAATATGGCACGCAGATAGGTGACTGACGACATGAGACTCTTTGTGGGCCCATTTAGGACAGATGACGGTATGGTAAGGAGGACCTGATATAAAGACGAAGCCGCCTTATTACTCATACACTGGGTCTGACTGGATCAGAAGGAAGGAGTCGTTAGCATTTTATGGGACGTCAAAGCAAGCCGAGCATGAAACCCTTTGCTTCTCTTATTCCAAAGCTGTGCCGATACTCTCTACCTAAATATCGATTAGCAGAGGTATAAATGGACCGGTCATTCGTGGCCGGTCACATGCTTGTGAGAATTTTAGAGCGAGTCTACATAATATCACGTGACATACCCTTGACAGTCTTCCAGCACGCCCGTCCGGCACATCGTCATGGCACTCAAACGTTACTTCAGTTTTCCGCACTGTCCGCTTGTTGTCTAAAGACAATTATCAAGGTGGTAAACTCGCCTAATATACAGAAGGCTACAGTACTTTCACTGCTTTAGGCACAAGACTAGTAAACTATTCAAGTTACCTCTATGCAGGGGCGAAACTAAGGTATATGGGAGGGGGGGGGGGGGGGTGGAATGCCAAGAATTTGCCGACTCGGTCATTTTGGAATCACTTTTTGCCGACTTTTTTTTTCAAAACTCAGGCATGCATTCGATACATACCTTCATTTGATAAATTAATCAGCAGACATGGTAACAGTAGCAAACACGTCTTTATGTACAGTATTTAACATAACAAACACATAGAAATGAAACGAAGATATAATACCAACTTGGAAAAAAGAAAAGAACACAGAAACAACAATTTAAAAAACAAACACGACCATTAGGTACCTATACATAATTGCTTAAATATTAATTCGCCGCTTCTTCAATAGTGACCACCTTTTAACAAGAACATCTAAGTTTATTTTAGCCGATAAATCTTTTTCACAATGCAAAACCATGAGGTTCGCTAACCTATCATTGTTCATTGTACTTCGTTTGAAATCTTTTACATTTTTCAACTTACTAAAACTACGTTCATTACTAGCTACTGATATAGGTGCTGTAACTGCGATTCAACAAATATAAATTGCTGCAGGCAACGCTTTTTTTTATTTCACTAATTCGCAAGATATCGCTCATGTTTTCGGCGTTTTCATATTGGTCGGAGAAAATTTCCAATTCACCTTTCACAGCTAAACTATGGGCAGCTGGGAATCAATTTCAAAACGTTCTCAATGCGTTCTATGGTACAAGATTCTCGGTCGAATAGTGTTTTGAACATTTCAAAAAGTGGTTTAATCAAGTCGATTAATACAGAATGGTTATCACGCGTCTTCTTGATCAACACATTCAGAACTTCTTTGAATTCTTTGCGATAAAATTGCTCCATATTTAAAACAGCCGCATTTTGAGGATTTACATCGACTTTTTTGCGGCGAATTCGTCTTCGATGATTTTTCATAAAATCGTTTTCATCATTCCTTCTACTTTAGATTCCGCCATGGTCCGTATTGACAAGAGATTATAAACCAATATAGTACAATATATTTCCGTCAATCAATACCAAAAAAATTATGTTAAATTGTATTAACACTCACATTCGTGGGACATGTTTCGGGGCCATGCTGCTCTCTTCTTCAGCCACTTCAATGAGGAGACTTCTTTAAGCTCAGTGCTTGTGATATTGTCTTATTATCATTAATCTACTTTAAATGTATTTCACATATGGTAATTGCATAAAAAATGAGTCGTTCAATTATTCATAATTTTGAAATCAGAAGTTTGTCATAATATTAATATTTCAATTGCATCATTTATACCTACCTGATCGTGAGTCGCACCATTTCATTTTTCATTTCAGTTTTCATTTTTTATTGTGCATGTAAAAGCGCCAATCTGATAATCCAAATCGTCTGGTTTTAATGGGCTGATCATTATGTTTCTTTTTTTTACGACGAGACACATAGTCATCTTCATAAACGTTGCCACAATCAAGACACTGAACTTTGTATCGCTTTCTAGATTTATTATTCTTATCCATATTAAAGTTTGAAATTAAAACATAAAACACAAACACAACTCGCAAGTAATTGGACAAAACATAAAAAGACGTTAAGAGACTCGCACAAAGAAGGTGAATAATAGTTTATAAATTATAAGTAGGAAACAAAGACCAGTCTTCACAAATAATTTGGTGAGGTTAGATTGACCAAACTCCAGCAATTGACAACTCGAACACTTGGAGAACAATTTCTGTGAATGCCCTCGCACACAAGACGCACACATAGCAGTCCAGCTATAACCATACCGGAGAACAATTTCTGTGAACGCATACATACAGTCTAGCTCCGTATGAAACATAACCGTACCGGACCGAACTCTGTCTTCTGTTACAAAAGTAACAAGGCTTATTTTTTTACTGGCAAAATTTCTAAGTCAGTTTGTTCGGCAATGATGGAACTATTAAAACATTTTGTAGATAAATGCCGAGTCGGCAAAAGCATTTCCAAGCAGGCAATATTTCCAATTCGGAAATTATAATTTTTGAAAACTTATTATTTTTACCATGTGTGAATGTCATCATCTGAATTGCCGACGTGAATAACAAACAAGTCAAATTTGCCGTTTTTTTTAGCTGCAACAAAATATTGGGGGGGTTGTTCTGACCCCCTATACCCCTCCCCCCTCCCCCCTCCCCCCTCCCCCCTCCCCCCTCCCCCACCTAGTTTCGCCCCTGCCTCTATGCAGAAGTATGTTATATGGCACGGCAGACTTAGATCCTTGTTTTAGGTAGATTTCATTAGAAAGCTAACTATTGCAATGGGTACCTTGTTTCGACTTTCGGAAAATGTCGACATATCTTCGCGTTTCACATCCCCCAGACACCAAAACCACCATCCGTTCAAACGTTTATATATAATTTATGTAGCCTATATATGCATATATGTACATATATATCAGTTTCTTGTGGACACGATAACTACCGTAATTTTGCACCAATCACTTTGAATTTTTTACATAGTATGTATCCCTTTAAAATCTCGGTCGAGTTCGTTAATGGGCAAAATCGGTTGAAGGGGTTGAAAAAGGAGGGCATTTTATGAAAAAGTGAAATATCGCTATAACTCTCTTAATACGTGAAATATCGAATCCATTCAAAGTTCATACTATGTGTCGGATAAGTGCCAAAAATGTATGTTTTTTATAGCACCAACCATTGACCAAAGGGGTGGAAAAAGTGGGTTTTTCGGGAAACATTAATCATATCTCTCGTAATAGGCACAATATCAAAACCGTACAAAGTGGACAATATTCCCCTAATAATTACCTAAAACTTTTGTCTGAAAAAATGTTTGATATGACCCACCATTACGCTAAGGGATGAGAAAAATGGTTTCGAAATTATAAGAAAATGCCAAGATCCATCAGAGGTTACCATGACAACGCCTCTAAATTGATGAGGGATGAGCTATCAGTGGTTACCATGACAACGCCAGCACGAGATCACATTCAGTTATCCATCTCACTCTGTGGGAAGCGGCTTCGGTGACGTAACTGGTAGCATGCTGAAATTCTATTCCCAAGGTCGCGGGTTCAAAACCGGCCGAAGTCGTCGGATTTTCAAAGAGCGCTAAAATTCCTCAGTATGCTTTCCTTCGGAGGGGAAATTCCAACGTTCGCTGCAAGTTGCTGGTTGCGGTGGCAACTAGTAGCCAGGGGGCGTGGTGGCGCAGCGGTCAAGCTGTATGCCTCTCACCAAGGCGGACCGGGTTCGATTCCCGGTCAATGCATGTGAGATTTTCGATGTGAAATGCCATGTCCTGTGGTTCGGATACCACGTAAAACGGAGGTCCCGTGGCTTATGATCGCGAGATTAACGGTCACGTTAAACTACAATCTTCCTTCCTTTTCCTTCATCTAGTAGCCAATTTCACAGCTAGGTATCGTTGACGGTAGTATTTGGTGCCAAAATTGAAATTGACCGTCTGCAGTTCTTACCTGAATTACAGACTAATACAATCATAATTAACACCATTTATCATACAGATTCTACACACACCCAGAGTACACGGGGTTACATGACCGCGTTGTCGTAGCCCCTAAACTGAGGAAGCAACCAACATCTCTGCGGGATATAAAATTTTTCGTGAAGAAGTAACAGACTGTTAGATAGTTACACATCAGTTCCAAACGTTGCATAAGGACAGTGTGACCACAAGTATAACAAGAAGTTCCGTGACGAACTAAAGAGCCTACTTTTCTTAAAATTTAAGATTCATGCCAATGATTTATCTAAATGGATCTCTCTAGAATAATGACGAAATTAAGTTGGTAATATAGAAATTTCTAATTAGTTCGAAATACTGTATACCTAGCATAATGTAGCCTAATAGAGAACTACAGTTGGCAGCCCTGGTGACTGAGTATATTCTTAGTTCCATCTCTTAATGTACAGAATACAAAATTTGGTTGAAATCCAATGGATAGCATGGACGTTCCATGCAGTTAAACATTGCATCTAACAGCGCGCGTAAAATCATGTTGGCATCAATGACATACATGTATTGGTCAGAAATAATCTGAAATAATATGATCTATTGTTGTGTCAATTTAGAGTGAAATCCATTAGTTAGTAGAGAAGTTACATGCATTTTAAAATTGGACCTATCAACAGGCTTAGAATCATGTTGGCAGCACTGGCGTAGGTCAATATTAGTTACTCCAAATTAATCTAGAATGCCAGGTACTATACGTGCGCAAAGTTTAGAGCTATTGGCTTGCATACTTTCTGATACATTGATATTAGGGTAACAAAAATAGAGACAGTATTTATTAACAGTTGGCAGCCCTGGTTGCTCCTAAATATACGCATAGTCATATCTGTTATGGTACACATAACACACACGAAATTTGGTTGAAATCCAAATGATAGTATAGAAGTTACGTGTATTTAAATTTGGACCTCTCAGCAAGCTTAGAATCATGTTGATAGCACTGACGTATATAAGTTACTCTAGATTAATATAGAATGTCAGGTACTATGCGTGTGCATAGTTTAAAGCTGTCTACTTGCATACTTTCTGATATATTGGTATTTGGATAAAAACAATAGGGAGTGCATTTATTAACAGTTGGCAGCCCTGGTGGTTCTTAAGAATATGCTCATTCATATCTGTGTATGTACACATAGTACATATGAAATTTGGTTGAATTCCAATTGATAGTGTAGAAGTTATATGCATTTAAAAATTGGACATATCAGCAAGCTTATAATCATTTTTGCAACACTGCCATGTATGGCCTCCTGGAAATTAAACTGCAATATTATTATCTACACGTGTGCCAATTTTGAAATAACTCCCATTCATACCTTCCAAGATATCCAACATGGAGCTCACATT
This sequence comes from Meconema thalassinum, assembly GCA_946902985.2. Taxonomy (NCBI): domain Eukaryota; kingdom Metazoa; phylum Arthropoda; class Insecta; order Orthoptera; family Tettigoniidae; genus Meconema; species Meconema thalassinum. Next base: position 1,028,418,294 of record OX336388.2, read on the forward strand.
TCAATAGCGATTTTTCAGCAGTTGGTAGCACTGACATCATTTTCAAATATGGCCGTGAGATATTCAGGTATAGATCTTTACTCCTACCAAATTTTGTTTCGATTGCTCCAGCCGTTTAGGAGTTGATAGGGGGGTACACACACACAGCCAGACAGACCGACAGACAGAAGGACAGACAGACAGACACACACACACATTTGCCCGATCTCATAAGTCTACTTTTTCCTCATTTTTGCAAAATGTGAAAAGTAGGCTAAAAATGGACCCCAAATGACAAGAAGGTTACCGTCCCCACAAGACAAGAAAATGTTAAAAATATGCATAGAAAGACGAAAAAAAAGTTAATTAAGCTCCAATTGTAAAATAAATTCTCGCAATAAATGAGGTCTGATCCTCACCAAGGTGGACTGGGTTCGATTCCCGGTCAATGCATGTGAGATTTTCGAAGTGAAATGCCATGTCCTGTGGTTCGGATTCCACGTAAATAGGAGGTCCCGTGGCTCATAATCACACGATTCACGATCACGTAAAACTACAATCTTCCTTCCTTCCTTCCTTCCTTCCTTCCTTCCTTCCTTCTACGAAAACCTGCATATTCTGCCTATTTTTGCCTATCCCCTTGTTTGCCAGGTGAAATCTACCTCCGCCTTCCGGCGTGCCGAGAGGATTTTTTTTATTATTATTATTGATAAAGACCATACGGGTGCATATTACTTTACTCATTGCGTTGTCTGTACCACCTTGATTCTACGGAATTGTATTGCATGATAAGGACAAGAGATGTTCTCTACTGAACATAGTTTTCCAGTTTGCATTATTTTAGTTAGGAATGAGCGCAGCTTAAGAATTGAGTGCACTTGGAACCACATCAAATCAAATGTTTTATTTGCGTGTACGGCTACTGCACTGGTGGAAAATACAGTTTATATGTGGGATTAGTAGTTTTACACAATTGATTATACGAGAGCAATTACCACTTAATAATAACACCCTGGAGATCATATCTACAAATAGACCTGCCTTTAACATGATCTACAGAGAGCGAATTAACGTTACTCCTTGTTCAGAGATAGAACATGTTCTGTGGGGAAAATTGACAGTAAAGTAAATGCAATGTGTTTGAATTTAAGGCACTTATCAGCACCAGAAACTCATGTTTACAGTATTCCAGGACAACAATGTCAGTCATTCCCTCACCTTTCACAAAATAAGAGGGTATAAAAGCAAATAAACTTCGTGAAGGAATATTCGACCCAATTTTTAAATAAATAAAAGTGTGTTCATATAAATCTTTTTAATTATTCGTATCTAGGTTTATGAGGACACACGCAATAAAGCAGCTGACGGATGAAGATAACTGAATGTTATGTCAACATGTTCTCTTTGCCAGGGGTGGCTCGAGACCAAATCCCTAGACATGCAAACATCTTTCTCGGTGCCACTCACAATGCCACGTATTTCCCCATCATCCTGACACCCCACGGCGTAGCTGTGCGAATTAAATCACTCACCACGACCGCGATAGAGAACTGCAATAAGACTGGAGGCTCGAATCCCTACGTTGGGAGCGGTCATCCACACTCCCTCCAGGAAAATGCCAGGATAGTACCTAATTTCAAGTCCTGGGTTAACTACCCTATCCCTGGCCCTAATACAGTTACACACACTACTACAGTAATCACATACATACAGGTTATCAGACAAAATGAACATACACCCAATTACACGGGACTGATGACCAAGATGCCCCAAGCCCCTATGATAAAGCTTCTCACCAACGTGGACCAGGTTTGATTCTCGGTTAATCCATGTGAGATTTTCGAAGCGAAATGTCACGTCCTGTGGTTCGGATTCCACGTGGAAAGAAAGGAGGGCCCGTATCTTAAGATCGCGAGATTTATGGTCACGTAAAACTAAACGCTTCCTTCCCTTTGACCCTTGAACGATTTAACATAAACAACGTATTCTAATAACGTCCATTCACCTGTCGCAATAGCTTACTACGTAAAACACTACAGAGCAATGAAACGCCCTGAATTCAAACAACAGCAAAATCTGCTGTTTGCCATCTCTTGATGAATGCAGTACTTTTGCATTTGTCTGTTGGCACGCGCTAGAGTAAAATGAGGCTTTTCGCCGATGTCTCAGTCTCATTCATGGCTGTGATTATATGGAAGCTAGTGAGGTATGGGTGGTGCTTAGTAATGACATTCAGGGCACAGTCAGTGCCTGTGGATGCTGTGAAAGGTTCTACGCATAGTCAGTACTGCTGTTCTGACTCAGTGAGGAAAGCAATGGCAAACTAGCTCACTCCTCATCTTGCCTAGTACGCCTCAATATAGGTCTGCCTTGGTTTTTTGTTGGTATCTACCCACATAACCTAACGGTGATACTTTTTGAGGATCCAACCAGCCTTCGGGCTGACTACCCAACAGGAAGAATACTATTGTACTTGAAGCGTAAGAGTTGAAAAGAAAGTCGTTCTAGTGAGAAACCCAAATTCCTTACAGTCTGATCACTACTTCTTCGAGTACCATATTGAAAATAATTTGACAAGGAAGGAAGCTTGTAGTTTAACGTGACCGTCAATCTCGTGATCATGAGCCTCGGGACCTCCTTTTTACGTGGAATCTTAACCACAGGGCATGGCATTTCAGGTTGAAAATCATTAAAAAGAAAACATTTGAAGTCTTCAATAGTGTTGAACGCTTTTGCGAAGTACATGAATTTGATTGTGTACTGTACAAGGAGCCCGGAGCAGCATACCTAGTGTTCCTATCAGGAGGGTGGTTGGGAAGGTCCTGCTCCCTAGACAGAGTGAGATACCACCCAACACAAATTAAAATATGCATTGCGCTTTATTGACTCAGTGTTATACAGTATTAAGGGTACAGGAAAAGCTTTAAAATGCTTTTATTTTGTATGTGAGTAAGAAATTCTTCTCTGGTATTAAACCATACCTAAGGTGGTTTTGGAAAGAGTGAATTATATCCAAGTACACGGGGAAAAGAAAACAGTGCACTGGTAAAGAAGGGGACATGTCTAGTGATCAGGGGATAAACGGGCTCTGAAACACGTCAACAAGTCAAAACGGGAAACACACTGTCTTACGGTTTCTTCACTGTCTTGTTCATTTTGAGAAGAGATTTGATTCAATCTTTGTGACTGATATGGAAATGGTTTGCACAACCCAAATGGAGCCTCCCGAGGAACAGTTCATCTTCCAGGATGCCAGGGCGTAGTTCGATATTCAAAGTTTATCTTTCTAACTACAGCATATAACGTTTTTACTCCAGATAAAAGTTTTTATATAGGAAGTAGGAAAGAGAAAATATATAACTGATTATTATTTTTGAAAATGAATTTGGTAAACAGTTAAACTCCCTTTAAGGGACTCCAGAATCGCTTATGCTGCCCATGTTAATTTTCCACTTTTTATTTACCTTTGCCTCAGAAATTATTTAGAGGAACTAATTGAATTTTTCCAGGGATATTTCTTGAAGCTCTCTCCTTACATTAGCACAGGTTTCTAGAAAATAAATATATTTTTGATTTTGCAATAATATTTTTAAATGATGTAATTGTAATATCATTTATCTTGAACATTTTAATTTTGAAAAGTCAAAAGTCAGGGGCAACAATAATTAACTAAGTCAAAAGTAAACTTCAGTAAATTTAAAAAACTGATGTATTAAAATACAACACAAATAAGAAGAAATTACTTCTAACCACTCCAGCTTTGTATCTTGAAATGTTCGGGAATAATGGTAATTTTTATATTAAGACATACATTTTAGCAATAAACAGGAGTCAATTTCTTTTCCACTAGCTGAGTAAACGATGACAGCTTAGGTTTTAGGATCGAGTACACTCCAACACCGCAACACCCGTTTGGTTTTCTTGTTTATTTAATAACTATTGTCTAATGGAGAGGAACATAAATATTCTACATGAGTGAGTATATTAATCAGACGCACGAGTGCGGGAAATTATAACGAAATCAGCCTTAGGAATGAGTTATGAAGAATTTTCAACATTTGCTGCACCATGTTTCACTGCACTCGGATGGTTAAATCGCGGGTAAAGTCTATTTGAATGCTTCAAATTCGCTTGGCCGCCATGTTCGTTTTGTATTTATCAGGTTTTTGAAAGTCACATAGGCCCTATGTAAACTTTTAGTAGTGCCCTTTAACACCGTACAAAATTTCAGGGTGATATCAGTAATAGTTTCGGAGATATAGAATGCCGGGGAAATATTTCGCAAAGGTAATAAAATTTTAAGAGCACGGTCGGGGTCGGACAAAATAGAACTATGTAATTACCGAGTTTCACTGAAATCACTCCAGCCGTTTAGATTTTATTAGGGACACACACGCACACACACACATACCCACACGCACACACACGCACACACACACAAACGCACACACATATACACACACACACACACGGACAAAAGGTGATCTCATAAATCTATTTTTACATAAATGAAAAGAGGCTAAAAATATTTTATTTTCGTCAGTGTGTTCTTAGTCAAAATGTAAAAACAAAGTTGTATTAGTAACATTTTATTTTATAAAATTAAAAAATGTTACGCGTGTTATTCACAGTTTTTAGCCCATTTTCATTTATGAAAAAATAGGCTTATGAGATCACCTTTCGTCCGTGTGTGTGTGTGTGTGTGTCTATGTGTGTGTCTCCTCCTAATAAAATCAAAACGGTAGCAGCGATTTCAATGAAACTCGGAAAGTATAAAAGTTCTATTCTTTCCGACCCCGACCGTGCTCTTCAAATTTTATAACGTCTCACCAATCCAACATGGTGGCTGTGCGAAATATTTCACTGGCATTCTATATCTCCGAAACTGTTTCTCGTATCACCCTGAAATTTTGTACGGTGATAAAGGACACTACTAAAAATTTACCTATGTGACTTTCAAAAACCTGATAAATACAAAACGAACATGGCGGCCAAGCAAAGTTGAACTATTTAAATAGACTTTACCCGCGATTTAACCATCCGAGCGCAGTGAAACATGGTACAGCAAATGTTTATACACATTGTAATGCACTGACATCTAATTTAGTTCAATTGTTCACATAACCTCAAGATGGCGGCTTTGCGAAATTTTAAAATAAAGTTTTAATTCTTGTGTCCTAATCATGCGATCAAAGTCAACGTATAAATGATTAACCTACGCAATAATCGTCGTCTATTAGTACATAATTCTATGGCCTACATACTAAAAAATCCAACATGGCGACCATCCGCAATATTTAGATGGTTCTCAATATCTACTAATCTATGACAGCAATATGAAATGTTGTATGTTGATATAGGTTATTAACATAAGTTCACCTATGAGGCTTTCAATTACCTTTTAAATGGACGTTTCTCGCGATTTAACCATCCGAGCTCAGTGAAACTTGGTACGGAAATGCTTATACAAACGTTAATCCACTGACATCTTTATTATTATTATTATTATTATTATTATTATTATTATTATTATTATTATTATTATTAAGAATAATCAATATTACATCCAGTAATACAAGAAAATATATACACACATAGCTTTTTAAGTATTAGGACTTACGTCCGTACATTGTTCAAGAAATCGCGTGTGCTATATACACATTGTCCTTTGCACTACAACATTGCATAAGTCACTTGTTCTCTTGATCACTGGAGTCCCGTTATATTAAATATGTACAATCTTCATCATATCGTAACTTTAGTCTATTTCTGATTATTATCTAAGTAAACGTATTGGTCTAAAAATGTACATTCTGAGATCTATGTGATGAATATCAAATTCAGCCGAGTTAGGGAAGAATACATGTAAGCTATACCACGTAAGGCAAGGCCTTGTGGGTGGCATATTAGGTCTACTTACCTAATTATAACGTTAAGTGTTCATGTTAAAAAATATATACATATACTGTATATATTAAAATAAGCGTTGTGAAACAGCTAGGCAGCAATGGTAAGTTAATGCTAATTTATAGCTTAAGCTACTTTAATATATCTTTAATGACATTTTCATTTTCTCGAACAAATGTCTTTGCGTTACGTATAAACTTTGTAGATTTATGTAACTGGTCTTTTATGGGTTTAGGAAGGATATTGTAAAATTTAGGAATAAAGTATTGAAAATTACGCTTTGCAATAGATAGATTTGGTTTCAAGAGGACAGACATATTTCCTGTTCTACCTCTTGTTTGGTAGGTGTGGCTCATGTTTATGACTGAATTTTTATTTTTATAGATATATTTATAGACTTCCGTCACGTAAAGTTGTCCTATATTCATGACGTTTGCTTCCGCATACAATTCATTCGTAGGATATAACCTTTCCTTTTTATACATGATACGCAACACCAAGTTTTGCATTACTTGAGCTATTTTTACAATAGTTTGATAAGCTCCTCCCCATGCAATTATTCCATACGTGAGAGTAGACTGAATAAGTGCAAAGTAGATATCTCTCAGTAGTTTAATATTGAAAATGTGTTTCAGACAATGAAATACATAAACTGTCCTCCTTATTTTCTTTGTGATGAAATTAATGTGCGATCTCCACTTCATGTCTTCATCAAAATAAATTCCTAGGTATTTTATATTTTGTGTGCGGTTGATTTTTATGCAGTTGCAGCTTGTATTACAGTTTTCCCGATGTACTGTAAGCTCGTTGAAGCAATTTCGATTGCTTTTTAATGTGAAAATAATAAATTTTGATTTATTTACATTCAGAAACAATTCATTATTTTCCAGCCATAATTTAATCCCTTTTAAAGCTTCGGTTGCTTCTTGCCTGACTATTTCCCTTGTAGCTTGCCACGGTGGGTGAGTGGATAGCGTGTCTTATTGCAGGTTCGCCCCTGACCGTGGTAAGTGATTTTTGAAAGGCGGCAAAAATACGATACGCATGTCATACGATGTTGGCATGTCAAAGAACCCATTTGAATTCAGTAGGCCGAGTTCATAATGGCAAAATTAATCTCGGGAGTTTCCGCCAGCACAAAGTTCCTCATTTCTCTACTAGAAAGCGCTATTGTGATCAAGGAGATTAGATATCTAACATCTAACCTCCTTGACTGTCATAGTCAAGGAACTACGAAATTCGACATGCAAGCTATCCTCTGGGTGTCAAATAGCAAAGCTTGCACCAGGCACCCGAGGCCATAAGATATTATTATTATTATTATTTCCCATGTATTCCCTTCAACAAATATAGTGGTGTCATCTGCATAAGTGATGATTGAACTATTTTTTTGATTATTTATTGATTTTTCTATGTCATTAATGTATATAATAAAAAATAGTGTTCCTAAGACTGTTCCTTGTGGTATGCCCCTTTTTACTTGCATCGGTGCACTCAATGTGTCATTTATTTTTACATATTGGAATCTGTCAGTAAGGTAACTTCCGATGAGATTAAGAGCTGTGCCTCGAATACCATATTTTTCCATTTTTTGGAGGAGAATATCATGTGATACAGTGTCGAAAGCTTTAGTAAGATCTAAAAACATCCCTAGTGATGGTTTGGAGCAATTTAATTTTTCTTGTATTTGTTTAGTTAGTGTTGCAATTGCATCCACAGATCTTCGACTTTTTATAAATCCATATTGCCTTGCTGATAGAATGTCATGTTTCAGTAAAAACTGGAAAATATTGTTCTTGATACATTATTCAAATATTTTTGCTATTATTGTAATCAGAGATATCGGACTATAATTTTCCATATCTATAGTATTGCCTGATTTTAAGATTGGTTTAACTATTGTTGACTTCAGTTGCTTTGGAAAATATCCTTCTGTAAAAGATTGATTTATGAGATTTACAAGCGGTTTCTCTAATGATACTATATTTTGTTTTATAACCTTTGCTGAAATATTGTCTATTCCCATAGCTTTACTGTCACTTATGTCACCTAGGATTTTTTTCAAATCAGTGGAATTTACCGGGGCCATGAAGCATGAGCTCTTATTGCGAGTTATATTAAGTGTGGGGTTTCCACTAATTTATTTCAATTTTTTTCATAACCTCAAGATGGCGGCTATGCGGAATTTTAAAATCTCGTTTTTATTTATTGTGTCCTAATCATGCAATTGAAGTTTGAATAATACACCTACGCAATAACCTTCATGTAATAGTACATAACTCGAGTGTCTACATTATATAAAAATCCAACATGGTGGCCATCCGAATTATTTAGATGGTTCTCAATATTTACGAATCTATTACAGCAATCAAACTGAAATGTTGCATGTTGATATAGGTAATTAACATAAGTATGATTTATGAAAATAGGATATTTAGTTCTTCGTGGAACTAATTGTTATACATTGCTAACGGTACATTTAAAATATCTCTCCTGCGGAATTGTTTTACCATAACCTTTCTACTCTGTTTTTTAATCACATTTTTCATGAATGGGTCGGAAAGACCCTTAGAGATTTTTTGTGGTAATAATGGACAAACAAGCACATAAGTGATTACTTTTTATTTTTTAAGTCTTTCGGGAACAAACGCCTTTTATAAAGTTTCTTTGCAAAATCAACTTACAACAGACAAGCACCAGGCCTCTCCGAAATCCATAAACCGTTAAATTATTACTATTATTATTAGATCACAAATTGTTCTTAACCTTCGTCCGGTCGCGCCCGCGGTAGATTACCGTCCTATTGAAGAGAACGCACGTAGAGCTCCTCTGATCGTTACAAAGTGCGCAAAAGGCACATGTATTCTCAATCTCCTTCGCTAGATGACAGAGGAGTAGCGGTTTCTGATGGCGACGTTTTCGCTCAGTTGTTCATCAAAGTGCCAAGAGCTCAGTCGAGCGGTAGACTACCGTCGCGCGCGACCGGAAGTGAATTCTTTTCTGCCGACCGCCCAAAACAAAATGTGAGTACAGTATTTATCACATATTTCCTCATTTCTAACACATTTCATTCACTATTGATAGCCCAGTTGCTCATTCTCCTCCCAACATCCACACACACGCATGCACACAAGACTATATTTAAAGCATTCATATAGTGGTATATTGGCTTTCACGGCCAGTGAATTAAAACTCTGCAATTCTACTAGGTTTGTGCCGTGTCTTGTGTGGGGTTTCGCCTAGGACACCAAGCTGGCTCATCGGCGGGCTCTTGGTGTCCCCGCCCGGACCCCACTGGAGTAGCGAACTGCGCGCCACCTCCCTTTATATAAGGTGCAACTGCACTTCTTGACTGCGAGAACTAAAAGCTCAAGCAGTCATAACCTCCCTATGAAGGCTTCCAAAAAGATGGTATATTGGCTTTCACGGCCAGTGAATTAAAACTCAGCAATTCTTCTAGGTTTGTGCCGTGTCTTGTGTGGGGTTTCGCCTAGGACACCAAGCTGGCTCATCGGCGGCTCTTGGTGTCCCCGCCCGGACCCCCACTGGAGTAGCGAACTGCACGCCACCTCCCTTTATATAAGGTGCAGCTGCACCTCTTGACTGCGAGAACTAAAAGCTCAGTCATAACCTCCCTATGAAGGCTTCCAAGAAGATGGTATATTGGCTTTTACGGCCAGTGAATTAAAACTCAGCAATCCTGAGTTTTAATTCATATAGTGCTTTTTCATTTTAGCCACCACCGTTGTCGCTCCTATTATGGATTTTTATTGAATAAATGTTTCTATATTTACACCTCTGTATGTCAATTGCATGTTCGATCAACCTCAAAGCCAGTCATATTGCCATTGAAAGTGAAAAAGGAACTCAGTCACAATTGAAAAAAAAACGGGAGGACGGTAGATTACCGTCGCATGCCCGCGTGTGTTACATGAAGGGGCGTGACCGCAAGAAGGTTAAACACGCTTCCTCTGATCTTTGGCAAATAGTAGTAACCAGCTGAAACTACCACAAGAAAATACAGAAGGTAGTAATACTGGACAGCTGTCATTTAGTCAGGAAATTCTAGAATACTGATTAATACCAGCAAAGCTTCGTGTGTAAAACCACGTACGGTTTGTCAAACAATCACGTGTAAGTTGACGTCCGTGGACAACCTACGCGTCGTAATGAAGATAAAATGAAAGCTAAAGACGTCACAAATGCTTCGGCCGTAAGCCAGGAGAATTAACCATTCGAAGTTGAAGTCCCATGACTCGGCTGTAAATCGAACCTGGGGTCTCCTCGAACTAAAATCTAGCGTAATCAATCAATTGGTCGATAGTAAAAGCTAACCTGCCTGAAAGTCCATGGAGTCGATATAAAATAGTGAGAGGAATCTGTAGGAGGACGTCGATGTCAAAATACACCTTGGCAAGTGCGACTGAAGGTCGGATATTGATAGCATTATTGTGACAGTGTGCAGGTATGCAGAACGATAGGAATGTGACTTCAATTATAATGTGGGCATGTGGTTACTGTTCATCAACGTCAAGATTGGACAAGTGCGCATTCCCGCCGCCAGTAGTCTCCCCGAACTATTTCAGCTCACTCACGTGTTATTCCTGCAGTTATTAAAAAGAGGTCGAGGTCAAGTTTAAGGCATGTGTAAACTATCAGACTAGTTTGTCCACTCCACATTTCTCATGTTCTGTCTTACTCAGTTCTCAGGCTGCCAATGGTGGCTCGAAGCTTACAAAGAATGGGATTGTGTTACAATTATTCTTCTTCTTCCAAGTGGTACTCCTGCATTAAGGCAGAATCCTCTTGCTCACTCATCCGCCTTAATTTGAGGTGATACAAGGCTTCTTTGAAGGAAGTATATACATATTCTATGTCCTGATTCTATGTAAAATTATTCACCAGTCAATCAACACGTAGCTTATAAGGGAAGAATCTGGCATTCTACCGATCGGAGCATGGAATCTTTGAAGTCTGACTGTCAGTGGAAGATTGCAAAACGTAGAAAGGAGAATGGACAGGTTGAGGTTGGATTTGATTGGGATTAGTGAAGTGCGCTGGCAGGAGAAACATGACTTTTGGTCAGGAGACTATAGGATCATTAGCACTATATCAAACAACGGCTTAGCGGGGAAGGTCTCGTATTGACTAGAAAACTTGGACAGCGGGTGGAATACAGTAGTATGAGCAATAAAGTGAACGAATTATTGTAGCAAAAATCGATTTTTAAAAAAAGGCTACTTGCACCACAGTAGTACAAGTCTATATGCCTACCATTCAAGCTGATGATGAAGAAGTTGAAAAGGCCTACGAAGATATAGATGAAATTCTGAGGTATGTAAAGCGTGACGAAAATGTGAGAGTAACGGGAGGATGAAATGCTGTGGTAAGAAAAGGAAGAGAAGGGAGATAGTAGGAGAATTCGGAGGAGGAGAAAGGAATGAACGAGGAAGCAGGTTGATGGAGTTCTGCACTGAGTACTGCGCCCGAATTTATTTAAGACCAATACCAAAGATCCAGACGGGATATGAACTGGGACCCAGGAAAAATAAAAGAACGAATTAAAATCTTTTATTCCTCAAAATTCGTGAGATATGGAAAACCTGAGTTGAAATAGTGTAATACTATGCATCATTAATAATTAAACAATTACGGAAGGCAAGAAGGAACGATTTAAATATGGTTGTATATTTATTATCTGAATGTAGGGAGGCCTACATTGTAAGAGTGCGTCACACCACGAGGAGTGAGAGAAACGTCATGCAGGGGGAGAAGGGATCAAGGTTGATGACACACTGAGTGAGGAGAAGTTTATGGAGCTACGTCACACCGCGAGAGGGGAGGCAGAGCGAGGAACTTGCCGTACACAGAGGGCAAGGACGAGGAGTTCTTTCCAAATTCAGATCGCGACGAGACAAGACCGCGAGTGGAGAAACAAGTAGTTTTCAGAATAGTGCTACGCATTACGAAGGTGGGAAAGACGAGTGTGAAGTACAGAAGGCTGTGACTTGCAGGGCAAGGAACATTCTAACCCAGACCAGCACAGCATATAGACCAGTGATTTTGAAACACAGCTTGATATTGTACAGTACCCCAGGGGTATGCACCCCTTGGAGACCATCCCCCCAGCATCTATCTAAATATCCTAACGGGCAACCCTCGTAAAGCCAGGCCAACATCCATCAACGCCGCAAGGACAGCTTGCCATTCTAGAAAGCAGCTCAATCCTTGCACAATTATTACACACAGCGACATATTATTAACTGGGGCAGCTATGCCATCACATTGCTGACAGCATAGCGCCCAAGAATATAAAAGGAGGCCTAAGGAGGTCACAAGGATCTCTCCATTATCAGTCTTTCAGTGGTGCGGCCGAAGGCTACGTTGGTGTCATCAGAGGTGAGTCAGTCGTGTTCAGATCTCCTACTTTTGTAACCTATACCCACAGCTTGTACTTTCACATTGTGAACATTGTTACATTCCCTACAAGGGACTCATACTTTAACATCACAGACCTATAAACACTTGGTCAACACTCTACACTCGCCTTACTGTTTATACGCCTCTTTACATCCCAACGCCCTTCCTTATTCCCGTCACGGTTAGACGTGACATACGGTAGTCTGACAGTGCTAGCTCAGATATCATTGTATTTCTCGCGGCGGCCCGGCTGCTAGGGAGCAGCCCGTGCCACTTAGCTGATACCAGCACGTTCAGTTATATAATAAGCCAGTCAGCTGAGCGACCAGCACAGTGACCCTTGCATTGAGTCCCATCCCCTAAAACACTACTACATTATTTATAGGAGCACCCCCTAGTTCCTAACACAATAACTCTTTCCTTTTAGATCCAACCACCCCCAAATAAGGGATCTAAAACAATATTACAGTATTCCAAAAACGAAGCTATTATACATCGCATGCAGACAGATGCAAACCTTTCACTTCTACAGAAGAGCTTCATTATTTCTACAATTTAGCTCATACTTGGAAATTACACCGAATGCAGTTCGTGAATTGTCAACGGGGAAGTTGTAAAAGTGTCATCATTAAAATGAGTATGACTACGTGCTAAGGTGCACATCATAGGGAAGTAGAAGCTACAAAAATGAAGAGCTGAGTCCCGAATTCCACAACATGGACGGCGCAGCGGAACATCTACGCGATGCGCAGAAATGCAGAACAAATCTCTACTTCTTAACACGAGTTCATATACATCCAGTATACTCTAAAAGACTTTTATAAAACAAACGAATTTCAACCTTGAGAAGCGATGTCGTCGCAGTGAAGGGGTATCGTCAGAAGATCCAGACAACGTGCGGGAGACGATCGAGGGAGTGCGGAACAGACATGCTGTTTCACGGCGAGGTCGCTAACCCAGTTATGTCACCGACCTTGTTCCACTGGGAGAGATGTCCAGCAGGCCCCGTCACAACCGGTTCGCATAGCTGTGGGCGGTGCGCTCACACACACACATTTGGCTTGCCAGACGAGACATGGTACATCTGAGACCGTCTTCAACTCAAGGTAGAGAAGAGATTGTTTTATATTTGGTAGAATTGTAGTCATGTTCTGTGTTTATCCTAAATTGACCAACCGTATAATTTTGTCAGTGTATTTAAAATTCTGTAGATTTTGATCTAGTATTTTTCGTATTTTCTTAGGAGTTATTTTTCATTGAAAATTTCCGTCACTTGGACGAAATTTTATTTGCGTATCGCAGTTGTTAACGTTAAAATCATTTCAATATAAAATCGTTTAGAATTATAGATACTTGCGTTGAAATAAATAAGTCTGTTTTATGCGCAGCGATGGAACGTATATTGAACAATTTAAGTACTGTATATTCAAAAAGTTATGTCACGAAGTGTCATATATTTCGACAACTCATGATGTTGATTCGAGTGTCAGAAATTTATTTTAAACCAATTGTGAACAAAAAATGGATTGTTACACGACACAAAATCTGATAAAAGATAGTCCAAATACTTGATAGATAATTAAATCAATGAATACCAAATTCACTGTAATGAAACAGATAGATATGTAGAACTATGATGTAACGTGATAAACCATATTTCCTAGTAACAAAGGTATTTCAAGAACCTTTATATATATATATGTCCAATAAAACATTTAGAGCATTAAAAAGCCTAGATAAACTTGTTAAACAAATATTCCACGAAGATAGTTAAGGCTTAAGTATTTTCACGAAAGGAGGACACACTTATATCATTTGTTAAATATGAATTCTTGCTGATAATTCTTTGAAAGTTGCAATAATGTAAAACCGAATTTAAATACGTGAAAAGGAGTTAAGAAAGTTAAATCACAGGGTGATATAAAAGTAACTGTACAGAAAGTAATTACAGAAGTGAAGTTATAGGCACGATGAAATTTTGTATAAGGATAGAGGAGATTGTTAAAGTTTGTTTCTTGAACAATATTCACAATGGACGTGGATAGTCAATAAAGTTACTAATTTTCTTTGCGTAGAGTGAGAAAATGCACTGAAATGGGAGTTTAGATTTGGAATACCGTGCAAGAAAGGAATCGTAGACTTAAATGAGTTACGTATTTTCACGAAAGGAGACTGATGAGTCTCGTTTTTCTAGTTTTGATCACAGCGAATGTGACATTGTTTAATTGTATTCAAGGAAAGTTCTGTACAGGGTGTTTAAGAAATTATGTGATTGTTGTATAATTTTGGAAGAGAAGTGTGTAATGAAGGTCAAATGCCATGCACTTCGAATATTCACGTTTATCAAAGAAAATGTAAGCCGAGTAAAGAATTTCAGGAATTTTTCGAGATTTAATGATCAAATGGGAGAAGACAAAGTAAGAACAGTGCTGAACTTAAATGTTTGTCACCTATGTTCTATTAATTCAGACTAGTATTTATACTTTCAACTGATAGAGTTACGGTGTTTGTTACGGAAGTTGAATGGTAAGGACTCATTTGTATTACACTGTTGAGTGTATATTTGTGCGAACCACGAATCATTGTATATATGGACATATTTAATACTGAGTAAATTTTTATTTTACATATTTAGATGTGGAACTACGGTTCAAATATGAAACGGAATGTATAATATAGGGTAATGTTTAAAATCACGCCGTTTCATAATTTTTCTTGTTATAATAGTGCCACGTTTTAGTTTCTTACAGTGTCAGGTAGACACTAATGATAGACATGCAGTCAGTATATGTCTGTATTTTTCTTAGCACAATAAACGTCAGGCGCTCTTTAGCGAATTAGCCAATTTTTATCTTAGCTGACATCGTTTTCATTTTGTCATCACCGAAAATAGTACTGCTAGGTAAGATACAGGCGCTCATTATAGACAAACCTTATCACCCCTCGAGATTGGAGTTTCTCGATTTGCTTTAATGTAAATGCTAGTAGGAATTTGTACCTACGCTAGTAGTATTATTTTCTTTTATAGATCTACCCTGCGTGTTCCTGGAATTCCCAATTTTTACTTAGCAGACAATGGTAAGTTTGTGAGCGGTGGGTAGATTATTGGCTGAGGAATAACCCACCCACTGAGGGAAGATGATTAAGAGAAGGAAGTAGATTTTGGATTGGAGAAAAAGGATAGAAAACTAGGAGGAGAGTCCCACAAAATTTATAAGTTTAACCTTAAACACACTTAGAGGCGGTTGCCACCGCAAATACGCTCTCGGATACCTAAAATGAGTAAGGGCTTGGTCTAAGCTGACTGGAGACACAGCTAGAACTTGGACGGTTTGCAAGAGAGTGGCTCTAGTATAATCCCTCTCAAGCATGTATAACACTACTATGGGGAAGAGTGATGGTCTGGCAAGACTGAGAGTAACAAATTTGTTGTATGTTTGTTCAAAGAAATTCGTTTTTTCAAAATAATTCGAAGAATGCCAATAGTTTAAATCAGGTTTGGTATTTCCAATTTTCAAAGTTATTGAGTTTCTGAAAAGGCGACCAAGTGCTTCCAAGAAGGAGAATGATGAAAGATTATACCCTGGGGAGTAATTTTGTTGAATGAACCAATGGTTGCATTTAGAAATAGCTAAGCTTTTACTCAGCGAGGAGCCGGCTAAAAGTTTAGACAAAAAGAAACACTTATCTTTTGGAAAACTGACCATAAGTTTTCGGAGAGGATCTCCACAAGCAGGTAGCTGGCGTAGCGAGCTTTACTTGCCTTACTGGCCAATTAGAATTAGCTATTAAAGCTAAAAGAATCTTTAGTGAGGTTACTACTAAGAGTTCTTGCTCAAATACAACGAGTGGTGAAAGCCCTATTAATGGTTTTAATGGCATTAAGTAGGGAGAGCCAAGGAAGACAGGATTTTGCCTAAACTTTGCATTAGAAAAATGAAAAAGCAAAAAGAAACGCTTAATTTATTTAACAATTCAAAGAAGTTTAAGGAAATTAACAAGTATGTAATATATTTTTTACAAACATAGTTCGTTTAAACTTTTTAACAAATGGGGTCGCAGACCTCCTCACATTAAATGGTTGCTCCAGGCAATTAACAATTTATGAGGTTTCAAACCTTATACATATTAAAATCTTAGTAAGATTTAAAAAAGACAAATAAAATGCTCAAAGTTTAAACATCAAGATGAGTACAAGGAGTGTACTTTAAGGAATTTACAAGTAATTATTTTAGAAGAAGTTACAACTTCGAAAATAACAAAAAAAAGGAAGCTAGTAAATGAAGAAGAAGTTCCTATTAGTTCTTATGTTTATGCTGAATTACTTATATTACAAATATACAAAGGAGGGAAGGTCACTTACGGTGAAACCTGAAGAAAAAGTCAAAAGGAAGGTTCTAGACTTCCCACTTTTAAGTAGGAATCACGAGCCAAAATGGGGCAGTTTCCAATTCGTGACACCTAGAAACAACTCACGCAAGAGTTGAAAGAATTGTTTTCCTTGCTTATAGGGAAGAAACAATGTAAGTTTAAGTCGTGTTTAAAACACGTAGTTACACAGTAATTAATTAATGTTAAACAAGAAAAATGGAAGGGCACTTCGAGAGTGACACCTTATAGAAAAGTTACAATTTTATTAATATGGGTTGTTAGTAGAAGGTTGAGGAAAGATCATTGGGATATAGGATCAATGTTCATGGCCTTATTTAATACAAACGGACGATCGCGACGCGGTAGAAAAGTGGAGCAAGCACTGGTTATCACTATAGTCTGTAAAGATGGATGCAAAGTTCACTGTAGAAACACGAAAGTTTATGAGAAAGAAAGTTATTGCAATGAGGAAAATAACTGATTGTACTAGATAGGCGAGAGTCTATTTCTTGAGAAAGTTGGGAGTTACAATTAAATGTGCCATAGAACATTCCAGCGGTTCCAACGGTGGAAGAAAGTTAGCTATTAAGCTTTTAATTCAGAAATTAGATTCTTCAATTTTAAATAGTATTCTCACGAGTGAGGAAAAATACATGACGACAGGACTTGTAGATCAAGTACAGAATCTGGAAGGTTCCAGAACGATTTTTATAGAAAAATGGGGTCAAGAAAATCCAACGGAGGAACTAGCTTGTTGAATTATAGACAGCGGGTATTAGATAATATCCCACGTAGTGAGAGGATTTCTCATTTGAATAGCTTAAGAAAGCTCTTTTTTGTAAGGTTGGCTTATACGAACAAAAGCTCAACATGGCAAATCCCACGAAGAATGATTTTTGCCCCAAAATAAATAATCTCACACTGTCTATAAAAGTGTCGTTAGAAGCACGTGAAAGTTAAAACCATGAAGATGAGGTTAAAACTTTAAGATGGTACTTATCTTGATTTCATGTTGAAGGTGAAGTTCCTTTTGACGATAACTACTTTGCCAACATGGCGTAGAAGAGAGTTTGCCTCTTGGGTTGAGGAGATTGGCTCTAGTTGAGCCCTGACTGATCGAGTCATCTGCCGACTTAGAAGTGAGACCTGCTCAACGGAGCACGGAGGGTCTTAGGAAGGGGAAAAGAGTGGAGGGTAGGAGACAAAAGGAGAACATATAAACATTGCCAACGTTATAACAAAAAATGATGATTTTCTCTTGATGAGCTGGTCTTCAAAGAGTTGATAACAGGCGATACTAGCGCAGCATGGTGAGTGAAAAAGTAGACGTAGTCCTCTTGCTCAAGGAGAAAATAGCTCGCGATGGTAACAAGATCTGGTGGCGAGATAGATAAATGAATCCTCTTGCACCAGGAAGAATAGAGGAGCTTCAGAGATTCGCTGCGAGATAACGCTAGGTGGGTCACAGAGGATATATATCTAGAACAGACTCATAAAAGATATAAGAGACCTGGTCAACACAGAGAAAATATAAGATCACTGTTGGTGTTTGGCAAAGAGGAAGGAATGAACATGCAAAGAGCATTAAAAATTGGATTCTCACGTACCGTGTATTCAAAGAATACACCATACTGGGAGGGGCTAACACCAACAGAGAACAAATAAACAGTTACACATTCAAAGGCAACGGAGCGATCAAAGACAGTGGTCTTGTGATCGGACCGTTAGTGGTCAAGATTTTGGCCACCCTGACTCTCCCATCTCTTCCAGGATAACACTTGGTCACTCTACCAGAGATCCATACTAGAGGGGGTGAAACATCCCTAACTAAGACCAAGTTCCCCACTTTAATATCGGGACTGGAAAGAAACCACTTCTGTCTCCTTTGCAAGGAAGTTAAATATTCCAAGTTCTACCTCTTCCAAAAGGAATTGCGGAGGGCTTCAAGTTTACGCCAAACAATAGGTAAATTAGAATCCCTGAAAGAATTGGGAAGAGGAGGAGGAGCAGAAAGAGAAGTACCGATAAGGAAGTGACCAGGTGTAAGTGGAAGCAGGTCATCAGGGTCATTGGAAAGAGGAGTTAAAGGGCGAGAATTAACAACACCTTCAATCAGAACGGACAGTGAATTGAATTCTTCATAAGTCAGAATGCGATTACCTAAGACTTTTCTTAAATGACGTTTAGTAAGCTTTACACAAGATTCCCACCTACCGCCGTGATGAGGAGCGTAGGGAGGTATAAAGCGCCATTTGAATCCCTTTGAATAAGAAAAATTAGAAATTTGTTCCATGGCAGGAGAGGAAGTGAGAGCTTTCTTCCACAGGGAAGCTGCGCCCTGAAAAGTGGAAGCGTTATCAGAGAACATCTCTGAAGGAACACCACGCCTAGCAGTGAAGCGAGAGACAGCTGATAAAAAGTAGGAAGTAGAAGCATTCGTTACTAGTTCCAAGTGGATTGCGCCAGTAACCATGCAAACAAATAGAGAAACATAAAGCTTACCAAACAATTTGCGTTTAGCTTCAGGAGAGTTTCGTTGATATTGGAACGGACCCATATAGTCCACACCAGTTAAAGCAAATGGGCGTATAGGAGAAGAGCGAAAAGAGGGAAGTTCGCTCATTAATTGAGTATTGATTTTAGGTTTCGCTTTAAAGCAAGGAATGCACTTATGAATTACAGAGGATACTTCATGAATTCCATTGATGATCCAATACTTTTCCCTTAAGAGGCAAAGCAGAGTGCGAGTGCCAACATGCAGATTGCGATAATGAAAGTCACGTATAATTAAAGAAGTTACGTGATGTTTAGAAGGCAAAATAACGGGATGCTTTTTGTCCTCAGAGAGCAAAGATTGCGAGAGCCTTCCACCTACCCTGAGTAACCCATGGTCATTAAGGAACGGAGCTAAAGCACGAAGACGACTGGATTTTGGGAAGATCCCTTTTAGAAGAAAGTAAAGACAATTCAGAAGAAAAGGCTTCTTGCTGTGTCAGTTGTAAAACCTTAATGGTAGCGAGATTCAATTCATGATTGGTAAGGTGTGGTTTGGGGAGAAGAGGTTGGTCAACCACAAGATATATCCATCTAAGGAGATAAGCAACAATTCGAATTAATTTGTGAAAGGAAGAGTAGCGAGACAACATGGGATGAGAAACGTTGGAAACAAAACACGAAGCAGTAGGTAAAGATACTTTAGCGTCAGGCACGTTGGAGTTTGTAGCTGGAGGTTTAGAAGGCCATGAAGAAGAGTCTTCGATTAACCACGAGGGCCCATGCCAGTACAATTGGGAAGCTGCCAATTGAGAGGGTAAACAACCACGAGAGATAATATCGGCTGGATTATCAGCACTGGGCACATGCCTCCATTGACATCCAGAAGAAAGAGTTTGAATTTTGGAAACCCTGTTTGCAACAAAGGTTTGCCAGTGAGAGGGGTTCTTGGCGATCCAAGAAAGGGTGATCATGGAATCGCTCCAGAGATGGATTTGCGAGAATTCGACCTTTAATACTTCCCGTAATTTCTTAACAAGTTCTGCAGCATTGAGTGCAGCGCACAGTTCGAGCCTAGGCAAAGTGATAGTTTTAAGAGGAGCGACCTTCGATTTAGCACAAACAAGGTTGGAAACTGAAGATCCATATAATGAACCGTGATAAACTAAATATGCGCAGCAACCGTAAGCTTTTTCGGAACTGTCCGCGAACACATGAAGGAAGAAGGGTGTATTAGAATGAGAGCTAATTAAATTCCTCGGGATTTCGATAAGGGAAAGATCCGGCAAATTGCTGCGAAACGAGAGCCAACGATTAAGAAAAGAAAGAGGGACAGTGTCATCCCATTCACATTTGAGCGACCACAGCTCTTGCATGAAGAGTTTGGCTATAACGATAACTGGAGCAAGGAATTGAAGTGGATCAAAAATGTTTGCAATTTCAGAGAGGATTTGTCTTTTTGTGTTAGGAAGCTCTTCTGCGAGCGAAACTTTATAGATGAGAGTGTCAGTACTAGTGCACCAGTGAACTCCTAGAGTTTTTATAGATTTGGAGTTTCCACAAATTTTGACAGAAGAAGGATCTACGTCTTCGATGGGAAACTGGGCGAGAAACTCAGGGGAGTTGGAATTCCACTTATGGAGTGGGAAACCTCCATTCCTTAGCAATGCTTGAAGTTCTAACGACACAAAAGAAGCTTCCTCCAAAGTGGTGAAAGACTGCAAATAATCGTCAACATAGAATGACGTAGTTAGTGCTTCAGAGGCTTTGGGATTAAATGAATGACCATCTTGTGAGGCTAGCAAGTGTAGGGACCGAATAGCGAGGAAAGCAAAGGGTTTTAAGCCATAAGTAACCGTTTTTAAGCGAAATACCTTAATAGGCTTACTGATTTCATCACGCCATAAGATTCTTTGAAGATCTCGTTGTTCCGGTTGAATTAAAACTTGACGGTACATCTGTTTTATATCGGCTATGACAGCTATGGGAAATAATCGAAAGTTTAAGAGTATAGCAGATAGATCTGATTGAATAGCAGGACCAGAGTAAAGAGTGTCGTTAAGGCTATTGCCATTAACGTCGGGTGATGAACCATTGAAAACAACTCGAATTTTATCTTTTACAGGGGGGTTTTTCCACACAGGATGATGATTTAGATAAACCGTTTCAAGTGGGGGGTGCAATTCATCCTCAGATTTGTTAACAACTTCCATGTGATCCAAGCTTTCATACTCGTCCATGAAATCAGTGTACTGCTGTTTAACAAGAGGTTCTTTCTTGAATTTGCTCTCGATAGCAAAGAGAGCTTTTCGAGCTTTGGGCTGAGAATTAATAAGTTTTGGAGGATTATGTAATCTTGGCATTTGAACAACCAACCGGCCATCAGAAGAACGAGTGGTAGTGTTCAAAAAAAGTTGCTCACAGAATTCATTTTCTGAAGAGGTTACATTAGGAGGATCAACACTTTCAAGCCTCCAGAACTGTTCCAGATCAGTATTGGAGAAGTAACATTGCGATGCGGATTGGGGAGAATAATGGGGAAGTTGACCTGTGACAATCCATCCAAAATTAGTGTCTCTGGCGACCACGTTTGAGGATAGCTTGCGAACCTGTTTACGTAGGCAATTCCAGAAGACATTGGCACTAAAGAGTATGTCAATAGGATTTTGCATGTTGAACAAAGGATCAGCTAGCCTTAAATGCGAGGGAATGTTTAACCCTGAAATATCCACAGAGTGACTTGGAGCGTCTTCTCCAATGCTATTGAGAATGAGACAATTAAGTTTAAAGAAGTTGTTTCTATGACAAATATCTCTTATGGTTAGTTTTGAGAATTGTAATGCTTGCGATTTTGAGCTGTTGATGCCCGACACATTGACAGAAGTGGGGTTTACAGGTAGGCCTAGTTTTCTAATTAAGGAATTAGACACAAAATCATGAGTTGCCGCTGAATCTAGAAGACCGCGTGCACGAACCCAATTGCCAAAGTTATCCTGAACTTCGATTTGGACAATGGACAGCAATACTTGGGCACCACGAATGGACTTGGCATTTTGAATATACGATGAAGCATTGGAATTGTTAGCATTATCACTTTTCTGAGAATAGATGCTGTCGATGACCTTGCCTGATCATGGCGATGTAGCAAAGTGTGATGAGCCTTTTCACAATGGAAGCAAAGTCTTGTGGACTTGCAATTAGAAGCAGAATGCGTAGGCGCTAGGCAGTTGAAGCAATGTTTGTTTTGGGAAACTAATTTTCTTCTGTCGTCGACTGACAGTTCTTTGAAGGATTTGCATAGATATAAAGCATGGGAATCTTTGCAAAGTATACACTTTAATGGTTCATTTAAACTCTTGCGAGGTTCGCTTTGAGTATTTAAAGCGATAGAGCTAGCAACACGACGTTCACTAGACCTAGTTGGGTAACCAGTAGTATTTGATTTAAATTTAGATGAACTGGACCCGGGTTTTTGGGTATTAGACGCTAAGCGATCGCTTTTAGGTTTGATAGACATTAATTCAAATTTGAAACTCGGGGAAGAGGGTTCACTTTGATTAGCTAAAGCGGTTAAGAGCTGGCATCTGGCATTTATGAAAGTGACCAAATGCTCGTAAGAATAGTCGTCTTCTTTAGAAAGTTCAATTTCCCAAGCTTTGAGAGTAGCAGGATCAACTTTAGAAACCACTAAATGTATTAGGAAAGTATCCCAGTGTTGGGACAAAGCCTTAACATAAAGTTGTGTAGTATCAACTAGAGAGCGCAAACTGGTGACGTCATTGTGCTGTGACGCAGGCAGATTGAAGAGAGCCTTCATATGGCGTTGAATACGTAACCGTAAATTTCCATATCTTTCTTTAATAAGTTAAAGGCAATGGAGTAATTTTCGGCACGTAGAGGAAGTGCTTCGACTAACTGCAAAGCTTGACCTCGAAGAATAGATCTCAAGTAATGAAACTTGTAAATGACTTGAATGTCTTCATTGTCATGAACAAGGAAAGCAAAATAATTCATAGAAAGAATCCCAAGTAGATTCATCTCCAGAAAAATGGGGTAAATCAATTTTCGGTAAAATTGGTTTGGGCTTGTGAGTACCATCACGGAAAGAAGTTTGTGGTTCGTGAAAGGAACCAAGAACAGAAGCGTCCTTTTTCTGCTCCTCTTCGAGTTGGCGTATTATTTTGAAAGCAGAACCTATACCTTCGTAATATTGGTTTTCTACTTCGACACGATCTTCGGTTTGATTGAGCATGCAAGTTTCTATTTCAGTTTGAATGTTACAATAATTTTCATAAGAACGTTCAAAATCCTTTACACGATGTTTCAACAAGTCTAATTGCGCTTCTGAGGGATCTAATTATTTTATGTACTTTCTGAATCGGGTAATTTGCCCTTTATAGGATGCTCGTTTAGAAGTAAGTTTTTCATCCTTATCCTTATCAGTAGGAGCCATGTTAAAGAAGGTAGATGAAAATGTAACTCACGAAACTGTGGAACCTTGGAAATGCTGTCAAGCTGGCAGCAGCAAATAAGTTGAAAGAACGGGACACACCAAAGGAGACAGGAGCGGCCTCTTTCCCCTTCACAGGCTTTGCACGATGTGGTTATAGCTGAAAGATTCAAAACAGATATTAATAATTTGCAAAATATTGCCAAACAGAAAAATGACAAATGGACTCTCCCGGGTTTCGGCACCATTTTTTGGGTAGATTATTGGCTGAGGAATAACCCACCCACCGAGGGAAGATGATTAAGAGAAGGAAGTAGATTTTGGATTGGAGAAAAAGGATAGAAAAATAGGAGGAGAGTCCCACAAAATTTATAAGTTTAACCTTAAACACACTTAGAGGCGGTTGCCACCGCAAATACGCTCTCGGATACCTAAAATGAGTAAGGGCTTGGTCTAAGCTGACTGGAGACACAGCTAGAACTTGGACGGTTTGCAAGAGAGTGGCTCTAGTATAATCCCTCTCAAGCATGTATAACACTACTATGGGGAAGAGTGATGGTCTGGCAAGACTGAGAGTAACAAATTTGTTGTATGTTTGTTCAAAGAAATTCGTTTTTTTTTTTCAAAATAATTCGAAGAATGCCAATAGTTTAAATCAGGTTTGGTATTTCCAATTTTCAAAGTTATTGAGTTTCTGAAAAGGCGACCAAGTGCTTCCAAGAAGGAGAATGATGAAAGATTATACCCTGGGGAGTAATTTTGTTGAATGAACCAATGGTTGCATTTAGAAATAGCTAAGCTTTTACTCAGCGAGGAGCCGGCTAAAAGTTTAGACAAAAAGAAACACTTATCTTTTGGAAAACTGACCATAAGTTTTCGGAGAGGATCTCCACAAGCAGGTAGCTGGCGTAGCGAGCTTTACTTGCCTTACTGGCCAATTAGAATTAGCTATTAAAGCTAAAAGAATCTTTAGTGAGGTTACTACTAAGAGTTCTTGCTCAAATGCAACGAGTGGTGAAAGCCCTATTAATGGTTTTAATGGCATTAAGTAGGGAGAGCCAAGGAAGACAGGATTTTGCCTAAACTTTGCATTAGAAAAATGAGAAAGCAAAAAGAAACGCTTAATTTATTAAACAATTCAAAGAAGTTTAAGGAAATTAAGAAGTATGTAATATATTTTTTACAAACATAGTTCGTTTAAACTTTTTAACAAATGGGGTCGCAGACCTCCTCACATTAAATGGTTGCTCCAGGCAATTAACAATTTATGAGGTTTCAAACCTTATACATATTAAAATCTTAGTAAGATTTAAAAAAGACAAATAAAATGCTCAAAGTTTAAACATCAAGATGAGTACAAGGAGTGGACTTTAAGGAATTTACAAGTAATTATTTTAGAAGAAGTTACAACTTCGAAAATAACAAAAAAAAAGGAAGCTAGTAAATGAAGAAGAAGTTCCTATTACTTCTTATGTTTATGCTGAATTACTTCTATTACAAATATACAAAGGAGGGCAAGTCACTTACGGTGAAACCTGAAGAAAAAGTCAAAAGGAAGGTTCTAGACTTCCCACTTTTAAGTAGGAATCACGAGCCAAAATGGGGCAGTTTCCAATTCGTGACACCTAGAAACAACTCACGCAAGAGTTGAAAGAATTGTTTTCCTTGATTATAGGGAAGAAACAATGTAAGTTTAAGTCGTGTTTAAAACACGTAGTTACACAGTAATTAATTAATGTTAAACAAGAAAAATGGAAGGGCACTTCGAGAGTGACACCTTATAGAAAAGTTACAATTTTATTAATATGGGTTGTTAGTAGAAGGTTGAGGAAAGATCATTGGGATATAGGATCAATGTTCATAGCCTTATTTAATCCAAACGGACGATCGCGACGCGGTAGAAAAGTGGAGCAAGCACTGGTTATCACTATAGTCTGTAAAGATGGATGCAAAGTTCACTGTAGAAACACGAAAGTTTATGAGAAAGAAAGTTATTGCAATGAGGAAAATAACTGATTGTACTAGATAGGCGAGAGTCTATTTCTTGAGAAAGTTGGGAGTTACAATTAAATGTGCCATAGAACATTCCAGCGGTTCCAACGGTGGAAGAAAGTTAGCTATTAAGCTTTTAATTCAGAAATTAGATTCTTCAATTTTAAATAGTATTCTCACGAGTGAGGAAAAATACATGACGACAGGACTTGTAGATCAAGTACAGAATCTGGAAGGTTCCAGAACGATTTTTATAGAAAAATGGGGTCAAGAAAATCCAACGGAGGAACTAGCTTGTTGAATTATAGACAGCGGGTATTAGATAATATCCCACGTAGTGAGAGGATTTCTCATTTGAATAGCTTAAGAAAGCTATTTTTTGTAAGGTTGGCTTATACGAACAAAAGCTCAACATGGCAAATCCCACGAAGAATGATTTTTGCCCCAAAATAAATAATCTCACACTGTCTATAAAAGTGTCGTTAAAAGCACGTGAAAGTTAAAACCATGAAGATGAGGTTAAAACTTTAAGATGGTACTTATCTTGATTTCATGTTGAAGGTGAAGTTCCTTTTGACGATAACTACTTTGCCAACATGGCGTATAAGAGAGTTTGCCTCTTGGGTTGAGGAGACTGGCTCTAGTTGAGCCCTGACTGATCGAGTCAACTGCCGACTTAGAAGTGAGACCTGCTCAACGGAGCACGGAGGGTCTTAGGAAGGGGAAAAGAGTGGGGGGTAGGAGACAAAAGGAGAACATATAAACATTGCCAACGTTATAACAAAAAATGATGATTCTCTCTTGATGAGCTGGTCTTCAAAGAGTTGATAACAGGCGATACTAGCGCAGCATGGTGAGTGAAAAAGTAGACGTAGTCCTCTTGCTCAAGGAGAAAATAGCTGGCGATGGTAACAAGATCTGGTGGCGAGATAGATAAATGAATCCTCTTGCACCAGGAAGAATAGAGGAGCTTCAGAGATTCGCTGCGAGATAACGCTAGGTGGGTCACAGAGGATATATATCTAGAACAGACTCATAAAAGATATAAGAGACCTGGTCAACACAGAGAAAATAGAAGATCACTGTTGGTGTTTGGCAAAGAGGAAGGAATGAACATGCAAAGAGCATTAAAAATTGGATTCTCACGTACCGTGTATTCAAAGAATACACCAAGCTGGGTAGCTACGTGTCTGCAATCCTTTACAGTGCAGCGGATATAGGTACTGATTGGTGAATTCGGGCGCATATAGATAGTAGAGAGTGAGGCCATATACGTTTTGAAATAAAAGAAATGCCGATCCCAAATTTAATGATTGTTGAGGTGAACGCAACATCAGCAGATTAGTGGAGTACATTACAGTTGTGAGGCATATTTCTAGAACCAGCTAACGACAATTTGTCATGTAATATTAAATTAAAGAATAAATTCATGTTGTTAAACATAAGTTAAGTCGGATGATAAAATGTAATGATGTCGGTTTAGTAAAATGGGACAATAAAATATACGTAATAACTCGCGATTTAAATAGATTTAAGTAGTATTAAGATGTTCAATGCATTCCATCACTTGTATAAAATGTATACGTTGGTCAATTCTGGATATCCACTTGTAGTTTTTGTAGTTGATACTTCCCTTAGTCTCAAGAAAGATGAAATTATGTCAGCGAACGACATGACGTTCATAAGAACGATGTTAGAAAGTATGAAAGAAGGTCAAAGTGTATTGACCAAAGACATTGAAGCCCTCCACCAATTAACACACTCTAACACTAAACAAATGAAAGCCGAGATTCAGAAATCTGTAGCTACTGTGAAATCCGAAGTCAAGGCCGAGTTGTCGGTTGCTCAAATGCTTACCAAGGCTAGTATAACGTTAGCACAGGAGGAAGCCAAGTTAACTTTAGAAAAGGCCAGAAAGGAAGATAGACTAGCTAGAGAAAAGGAAAGGGAAGAAACTAGGTTAGCACTAGAAAGAGCCCAAGAAGAAACTAGGTTAGCTAGAGAAAAGAAAAGGAAGAAACTAGGTTAGCTAGAGAGGAGGATAGAAAAGAACGTGAAGTAATCAGGTTAGCTCAAGAGAAGGCACAGGAGGAAATTAGGCTAACATTAGAAAAAGCACGAGAGGAAGACAGAAAGGTAGAAGAAGAGGCTAAAAGGATAAGAGCGGAGATGAGATTAGCTCAAGAAAAAGCTCGTGAAGAGGACCGATTGAGTCAGGAACAGGCTAGATTAGAAGATAGAAAAATCCAAGCCGAAATAAGAGCAGCGCTGGAAGAAGCCAGGAAAATTCATGATGAGGTTAGGAAAAATCAGGAAAAGGCTCAGAAAATTTTAGAAGAGGCAGGAAATGCACAGGAAGAATTAAAAACCTCATTTGACCAAGTCAAATAGGACATTAGTCTTACTAAAACAGAAGTAGGAATTTTAAGATCCGACATGATAGGCAAAGTATTAGAAGTGAAATTAGCTAACAGTAACCACATAATAGGGCTAGAGGAAAAATTACAGGCTAGTATTAGCTCCATTAAGGAAGAAAACACTACACATCATGTACACATTTCAGGGGCCCAGAACAGACTCAAGGAGCAACTTGACAGTCTAAATGATACTGTTGGTGAATTACAGGTCAAGTTGGAAGGTCAAAGGAAATTGATTGAAGATGGCATTAATGTAGACATAAATGCCTCTATTGTAAAGGCTGTTACGGACATGAAGGAGGAGGTCGTAACAGTCACCACTAAAATTGTATCTGAAATCCATCATAAATTATCTAATGATATTAAGGCCATAGAATTAAGTTCAAACATAAATGTTAGTAGAGTACGTGAATATCTATCCAAGCGGATAGACACGCTTCAAATCAATAACGTAGCCACGCTGACAGATATTGTAAATAAAACATATTTAAGTAATTCAGACGAACTTGACAGGGTCAAACGTACAGTCGATGACATAAACATAGAACTGGCGAAAATTAGGTCGAGGCAGGAAAAGGAAACCAGCGAATTGGAACAACAATTTAGGTCACTCACGATTGGGGACGCTACATTTTCATCTACGTTAAGAGCTGAAGTCAGGGAAGACATCAGGAAGGACTTAACTAGATTCTTTGAAGCAAGAGATGAGAAATTGAAGGAAGAAATCAGGAAATTAGAGGCTAGGACAGATAAGATAGAAGAGGATACGGAAAGCGTGGATAGTCAACAGCAGATTCCGAAATCCAACTTTTACTTCATTCGAGAGCCATTTCAAGCAGAAACAGGGGAACTTGGAGGAGACTTTGAACCTTTCCAGAGTAGGTCAAATGCGAACATTATCGTCATCAAGAGTAACGACGAAAAGCCCAATAAATTCAGCGGGGTTGGAAATATCACTGCTGTGGAATTTCTTAGAGACATGAGATCGTATCTAGAGGATAACAGAATACCTCGTGAACGACACATGAGGGTAGTAGAGAAATATTTGGACTCAGAGGCATTAGTGTGGCACAGAGCTTTTAGGTATACTTACCATACATTCTAGGAATTCGCTATTGCTCTACAGAAGCGATTCTGGAGCAAAGAACTTCAACAAGACATACGCGCCGAAATTTATTCAAAAAGGTATGCTTACTCTAGTCCGACGAAGTACGCAAGCTTCTTTACAAAACAATTAGCACGCTTGCAATATCTTCAACCTCCATTGGCAGAAGAAGACCTAGTACATGCTATTTCATGCCAGTTACCAACTGAAGTTAGAAGGCACCTCATTTCGGCAAACGTCAGAACATTAGAGGGGATGGCAGAAATTTTGAGGAGACTGGATCACACGTCCAATGTGTCCAACAACTCAACCGGAAGCCAGAACCAAAGAAGCAGAAATCCGGAACATAGAGAGATCCACACCATCCATGTTGATCAAACGCAGCAGACGGAAGACAATAAAAATGGAGTAGGACCAACTAGATCGAGAATTTATGGACAAAATCACTTTCAACCTGGTTATCAGAGACCTAGAGAAGGGAGACCATGCCAGAATCAGCGATGGAACGAAAATCAATGGAGAAACAGCTACCACCAAAGGAACAATGATTATCGCCGAGAGGGATACTACAATAGAGATAACCCGACGAATAATTACGGATATCGAGGATATCAAAACTGGAGCAACACAAACAACTATTCGAGACCGCAACAACAGCAGAATCAACAAAGCCGAGGATGGAGAAACAATAATAACGTGAGGAGGTATTACGATGATAGAGAGAGAGAAAGTCAAGAATGACTGAGGAACCTTAGAGAAAGGGAAGAAGGAAACGCAAGAAACCAAAATCAGGGACAGCGTAACCAAAATCAGGAATCTCAGCCCGGATCAAGCAGAGACCGGAGCAATGAAGACCCAGGAGGGGTACAAAAAAACTTCAAATTCCAAAAGTAAAGGAGGACGAGAACATCACCGTAACTAGACATGTAATCGAGATAAACGAGTTGTATCAAGCCACGAACGAAGATCTCCTGTATGAGCGAGAAGAACCGAAAACAGGAAGAGTAGCGAAGCTACCCATCATAGAAATAGTATCAGAAGGTGAATGCCTGAGAACACTCCTAGATACGGGTGCGACAGCGTCAATTTTGTCGGAGAACTGTTTTCACAGATTAAAAGACGGTAATTCACTCACAGCAATGCCCGTTTCAACTATCAAGGTCAGGGGTGTATTCAATGATAAGACCATGAAGTGTAAAGTCCAGGCATTAATGGAATTCTCCATCAATTAATATAAATACGAGCAGATATTCATAGTCTTGAACCAGATAAATTTCGATGCTATTCTAGGTATTGATTTTATAACGAAGACAGGAGCCGTGATTGACTTGCGTAACGGAGTCATAAAATTTAATGAAGGCCAATATCAGCCAGAAAACTCGAAGAAGGAGGAGAATGAGTGTAGTCTGATTGACGAAACTACAGAAGAAAATCTAGTAAGAATAGTCATGGAAGTCGAAGCAGAAGGGATACCTCACTATGGTAGGAAAATTGAGAACTTCGAAGATCTGAGAGAGAGATTAGAAGAATTGGTCACGACATTTGCAGATGTATTTAATGATAAACCGGGCATTATCAGAGGATATAAATATCAGATCAAGCTCGCAGACAACACACCCTTTCAAAAGAAATTGTATCCGATACCGGAGAAATATCAATCAGAAGTGAAGGAGCTAATAGAAGGCATGGAAAAGGACGGTATAATAAGAAAGCAAGCCACTCCTTATTTAAACCCTCTTACAGTCGTAAAGAAAGCAGATGGAAGTCTGAGACTATGCTTAGATGCCAGCGGCATTAATACTCTCTTGTTAAAAGAATACGACAGGCCACCAAAAATCAGGGAAATACTGAGGAGATTCAAGAATAAAACCTGTTACTCAGTGATTGATTTAACTGCCGCGTTTCATCAAATAGAGCTTACAGAAGACAGCAAATATTACACGGGGTTCATGTTTAACCAAACCTGTTACGTGTATCAGAGAGTACCATACGGGTTGGTAAATTCAAGCCCAGCACTCATTAGAGCCTTGGATGATAAGTTAAGTGATGAAGTAAAACAATTTGCCATTTGCTACGTGGACGACATTATCATATCTTCAGAAACGCCAGAGCAACATTTCATGCATTTGAAAAAGCTATTTGAAAACCTCAGAAGTGCGAACATCAAGGTAAAATTAAATAAATGCCATTTCTTTCAAGAAAAGATCAACTTTCTTGGACATACGATAAACAGATTCGGTTACCACCCGAATGAAGACAAGATAGAAGCAATATTAAAGTTTCCCAAACCCAAGAAGATCAAAGACATCCGAGATTTTGCGGGTCTTTGCTAGTTCTTCAGTAGTCATTGCCCACGTTATTCAGAAATTATGGCACCATTACATGAGCTCCTGAAGAAAAACAATAGATGGAAATGGGATGCAGCAGCCGAGAACGCCTTTAATCAAGCAAAGGAAATGCTCAAAAACAACATCAAATTAGAATACCCAGACATCGAAAGATCATTCATAGTAGAAACTGACGCTTCACGAATTGGTATTAGCGCAGTTTTGTATGAGAAGGATCAAGACGGCAACCATCACTATATTTCCTTCAGCAGCAGGAAGTTACGCACGCACGAGTTAAATTATTTCACGACGGAGCTTGAAGCTTTAGCCGTAATAAATGCCCTACAACAATGGAAAAAATTATTGCTGGGACACAAGATTGTAATCAGAACGTATCACAAAGCATTGGAGTTCATGTTAAAGTCCGACTTGTCAAGCGATCGGATGACCAGGTGGACTATGTTTTTACAACAATTTGATGCCACGATAGTCCATGTTCCTGGAAAAGGCAACCTACTGGCAGATATTCTTTCCAGACATCCGACTCCTGAAAATAATGTAAGAATTAACGTTATCAAAACGGACGCAGAAGATCAGGAAACGTTGGGTAAACTAAGGAGGATTCCACTCTTTCAAAAGAAGCATGCACCATTTAGGAACATTTATAGATTCTTGTCAGGAAGAAAGAGAAAAGACATCGAGGGAAAGAGAAGAAAGGGACTCTAAAAAGACAGAAGAAAAGGAAAGAGATCCAAGGGAAGGACATTTCAAGGTAGATACAGTCTACGGTAACAATTGCTACAAGATCGTAAGGATTGAAGACAACAGATCCATTAGAAAATTTAACCACTCCAAATTAAAGAGATTTTACCCAAAGATTCAGTAATTAAATAAATTCAGTCCCAAGAACAGAGAAACCAACTGTTATTAAAGAAAGTACAGGCTATACTTTACTTTAAATAGGCAACGGGGAATTGCGCCCGAATTTATTTAAGGCCAATACCAAAGATCCAGACGGGATATGAACTGGGACCCAGGAAGAATAAAAGAACGAATTAAAATCTTTTATTCCTCAAAATTCGTGAGATATGGAAAACCTGAGTTGAAATAGTGTAATACTATGCATCATTAATAATTAAACAATTACGGAAGGCAAGAAGGAACGATTTAAATATGGTTGTATATTTATTATCTGAATGTAGGGAGGCCTACATTGTAAGAGTGCGTCACACCACGAGGAGTGAGAGAAACGTCATGCAGGGGGAGAAGGGATCAAGGTTGATGACACACTGAGTGAGGAGAAATTTATGGAGCTACGTCACACCGCGAGAGGGGAGGCAGAGCGAGGAACTTGCCGTACACAGAGGGCAAGGACGAGGAGTTCTTTCCAAATTCAGATCGCGACGAGACAAGACCGCGAGTGGAGAAACAAGTAGTTTTCAGAATAGTGCTACGCATTACGAAGGTGGGAAAGACGAGTGTGAAGTACAGAAGGCTGTGACTTGCAGGGCAAGGAACATTCTAACGCAGACCAGCACAGCATATAGACCAGTGATTTTGAAACACAGCTTGATATTACAGTATTCCAAAAACAAAGCTATTATACATCGCATGCAGACAGATGCAAACCTTTCACTTCTACAGAAGAGCTTGATTATTTCTACAATTTAGCTCATACTTGGAAATTATACCGAATGCAGTTCGTGAATTGGCAACGGGGAAGTTGTAAAAGTGTCATCATTAAAATGAGTATGACTACGTGCTAAGGTGCACATCATAGGGAAGTAGAAGCTACAAAAATGAAGAGCTGAGTCCCGAATTCCACAACATGGACGGCGCAGCGGAACATCTACGCGATGCGCAGAAATGCAGAACAAATCTCTACTTCTTAACACGAGTTCATATACATCCAGTATACTCTAAAAGACTTTTATAAAACAAACGAATTTCAACCTTGAGAAGCGATGTCGGCGCAGTGAAGGGGTATCGTCAGAAGATCCAGACAACGTGCGGGAGACGATCGAGGGAGTGCGGAAGAGACATGCTGTTTCACGACGAGGTCGCTAACCCAGTTATGTCACCGACCTTGTTCCACTGGGAGAGATGTCCAGCAGGCCCCGTCACAACCGGTTCGCATAGCTGTGGGCGGTGCGCTCACACACACACATTTGGCTTGCCAGACGAGACATGGTACATCTGAGACCGTCTTCAACTCAAGGTAGAGAAGAGATTGTTTTATATTTGGTAGAATTGTAGTCATGTTCTGTGTTTATCCTAAATTGACCAACCGTATAATTTTGTCATTGTATTTAAAATTCTGTAGATTTTGATCTAGTATTTTTCGTATTTTCTTAGGAGTTATTTTTCATTGAAAATTTCCGTCACTTGGACGAAATTTAATTTGCGTATCGCAGTTGTTATCGTTAAAATCATTTCAATATAAAATCGTTTAGAATTATAGATACTTGCGTTGAATTAAATAAGTCTGTTTTATGCGCAGCGATGGAACGTATATTGAACAATTTAAGTACCGTATATTCAAAAAGTTATGTCACGAAGTGTCAAATATTTCGACAACTCATGATGTTGATTCGAGTGTCAGAAATTTATTTTAAATCAATTGTGAACAAAAAATGGATTGTTACACGACACAAAATCTGATAAAAGATAGTCCAAATACTTGATAGATAATTAAATCAATGAATACCAAATTCACTGTAATGAAACAGATAGATATGTAGAACTATGCTGTAACGTGATAAACCATATTTCCTAGTAACAAAGGTATTTCAAGAACCTTTATATACAGTGCCGGAAAAATTAATAGCAACTCAGTGCTTTTTTAATTTGTAATATGCTATTTCATGATTCATTTAGACAGGTATGCACAAAGTACCACAATCCATATATTTTTTGAAATCTTGTTTCATTTCAGCTCTAATCCAGACAAAACTTAAATGTATTGCTGTTTACATGTCAGATTGTGTAGAATTTGTTAATCGAAGACACAATAGCCAAATTTTACACCTCATGGAATAGTTTCTTATCGTTGCACTAGTACTTTGTAAGATAGGCTTTTGACCTCACAACTTCTTGTCACCTTCTTGGCATGAAATCTACTAGATTTTGGAGAGTTTCAACGGGTATTCCCTGACACCTAATGTTTACAATTGTCTCGATCAATTGCAGTTTTGTTCTGGGCCTCCTTTCTCTTAATTTCTTCTATCAATATCATCCAAATATTTTCTATGGGATTTAGATCCAGTGAATTGACAGGCCAAGACAATGCTGTGACATTTTCCTGCTTAGTTAGGAAGTCTTTGAACACGTGTGCACGATGGCAGGGTGCTGAATCGATCTGAAAATGAATGGTTGTCCTGGAAATAAATCCCGTCCTGACGGCAAGACCATCTTCTCCAAAATTGTGTTGTACATGGCTCCATTAACGGTAGATTCTATGACATGGATACGCCCAACACTGTTGTATGAGAAACACCCCCAAAGCATAAAACTAGTTTGGAACTTAAAAGTTTTCATAGTACAGGCTGGATTTAGTGCTTCACTAGCTTTCTTGAACACTCTACAACCCCCATCACTTCCACCAATGTTGATTTTTGATTCATCACTAAATTTACTTCACTGTTCGGCTGACCAGTGCTGATGTTCTTTAGCCCACTGTACACACTTCATACATTGTTGTTTGGTGAGCATTGGTTTATTGACTGGCTTCTTAGACACCAAATCAAATTTTCGCAATCTGTTCCTTTCAGTTCTAAAACCAACATTAACCCCAGAAGTTTCCCTCCATTTCTCTGCAAGTTCTTCCGAGGTAGCAAATCTGTCTTCGAAACATAATTGACGTAAAACATTCTCACATCTGGGTGACGTTTTCGGTTTTCTGTCACATTTTCCCACTTTACCACCCATAACATCACCCCTATCTCAAAAATTACGCAACTGTCTCTCAATGACCTTTTATGCACACCCACAATTTCAGCAATTCACTATTAGCTTTAACACATTCACAATCTGTGTAGCCTTTCTTGGCGTTATATCACATTTTCTACCCTTTTCTGAATTAGAATCTGTCAATCAAACTCCCTCAATCACAAAACTCAACAGGTAGTCTCGAGAAATGTCTAATGATCATTCAAAGGGTTAATTAATAGACAAGAAGTAGGATTGCACAACACGAAGTAGTAATTAGCAACAGAGACATCTGTAGACAATGAATACAATTTCCATGAGCATTTACTGAAATCTGTTGGCAAAATACACACTAACACGTAAAATGCAAAATTTTGCTCTTGTGCTTTCAATTTACAAAACCTACACAAACTGCCATGTACATAACATAACTTTAATTTGTTACCTTGCAATAGAGTGGTAATTATACAGGATTTCAAGAAATATTCGGAAGGTATTCATTAGGAAACACCTGTCACTCTGAAACATGAAATAACTTAAAATAAAGAGGAAACTCACAGAGTTGCTATTAATTTTTCCGGCACTGTATATATATATATATATATTGCACCCTTCAATAAGGCATGGTTTTGTCGAGAGTCGTCTACGGGGTCGTGTTCAGTCCTGACTGCGTTACACAGCAAAGTTCGCTTAAAACAACATGCTCTAATGAATAGAAAGGTTCATGACAGAGGCTATACTAGAAATAAAATGAATAACAAGTAGAATAAAAGAAATTTAATGACTGAAAGTTATGTGCATAATAATGATAATAAATAATAACAAATCATCCCTGACTTTCACCCCCTTAATAAATAATAATAATAATAACACTGAGCGGTAGGAACTCGCTCGTCACAACAAGACAATGTGAATTAAGCTTCACATAAATAAAAATCATAACATACGCGTTTGAAAGGTGAGAACACACTCGTCAACATAAGGATACACGTCCATTATTTTCTGGTCAAGAAGTTATATAACGTGTGGTGTACTGCTCGTTAATAAGAAACTGAGTACTGATGCGAGTCCGTTTACAATTGAAACAGCCATGTTGCTTACGGAGTGCATCTTTTAAATCACACTACGACTATGGGACCCACCCTTAATTAATACACCATAATTAATACTGACACATGCAAGATCTAATAATATTAACAGAATGAAGAATCTCCCTGAGATCCTAGCTGGTGCCAGAGCACACGGAATAAAAAGAGCATGCCAGAAATAGGCCCATAACCGCTCTCATCATAACTTGGGAACATAGCTTCGCGCACCCTAACTTGACACCGGTCAAGAACGCGTCAAAAATAAACACACCAATAAATTGAACCAACAACAACAAAATACAAGTCTAACGGCTGAAAAACGATGTTTACATTTATATAAAACGCCAGACAAACACGAATCTCGGAAGCTCCCTTACAACTATGGACAACACCCATTTAATCAACAATACTCATTATAACCGATCAGGTTTTGTGAATTTAAACAACATCTTAAATTGCAGTACAGGAAGCAAACCTGTTACTAATGACTAGTCACGTTATCTGATTTGAGCGCGCCCGTCTTGTATGAGTCAACACTGCCTCAAATATCTCTCTCAGTTCGGCAAGCTCGGTGCAGTTTCACTCTGGGAACGTCAACAGATCTCGCCCATCCCCTTGGATGACGAGAAACACAAATATATACAAGTCCAGCCTCGCGAGGACATGAACTGGGTTGACGTGGAGCAAGTCAGAATAATCGCCATGATATATTCTCGCTAGCACATCATAAAAATCACATTACGCACCCATAGCTTGGACTGACTCCCATACACACACACTGGGTCGGCTCAAAACAGATCAACAATATTGCGTCCATAGACACATTAACAAAAATACACAACAAAACTCGGGTGCAAAGTGCCATCCCGTTCAAATCTGCTGGAAAGCAACTATCAAAATAATCCTGATCCGTCATAAAATTCTACTCACAAATAATCTTTTACCCTGCAAATTCTATTTTTAATCTCAAAATTAATTCAGTTCCATTTTTGTTGTAAGGCATATCTCCGAATAATAATGCTTGACCGCGATTTACGCAAGCGAAAGCGAGCATCGGCTGCGCGTCCCCGCGTAAAGTTAAACCAAATACAATCACAAAATATATATAAATCCCGCAACGCTCGGCTAGTCCCATATTTAATGTGTCAGTAAAACAAAAACTAATAATCTACATTACCAAGCAAGCAAACAAATATTTACAACAAAAAAGTATCCCATAACACCGTAGCTGATTTAATAAATAAATAAATTTATTTGGTACTCAATCCTTTAAGGCTGTGCGGTCAAAAATTGAAATTTTATTTTTATTTTTATTTTTACTCTTAATCTCTAATGTAGGTCTTTGTGAGATATTATATGCGTTTTGAAGAAAATAACGACGGCTCGTTTGCTGAGGACATGGCTTCAAAGTGGCTATTTTGAGCGTTAAAGGTACAATCTCCACGACGAAACTAATAATCGGAAGACACCGAAATTTATGTACAACAACCCCTGTAGTAGTACCTGCAATAGGAACAATTCTTATTACGAAATTCAAATTTTGTATTAACCTCTTCAGATTTGAATACCATTTTTAGTGAGAAAAAATTGTTATATTAACTTCAAAGTTTTATTAATTTGATGTGGCTCTTATTCTGAGCAGTAGAAAAGTTCGATAAAGAAATTTGGTTCAGCGATATACCCGTGGTGATTGTACCTTTCAGACTCTACAAAACGCAGGTTGAATCAGTCACACACACATACACACACGCGCGCACACACACAGCGGTAAGACAAGGTCTTGGGCAAGAGCGCGCTCGGGCACCTGCCTTATCCTCTCCTTCAACACCTTTGCTATCGCAGCTTCCGCCTCCCTCCCGCCCTGACTCATCATGCCAGTCCACACGACCACAGACTAGAGCAGAGTTTACCAACCTTTTGAAGTTCACGGCACCCTTGGGAATAACATTAAACACTAGGGGCACCCTTCCTTGAATAAAAAAAAAATTATGTTTCATATGTAAATTTATTGAAATATTTTATAATAAGTAACGTACACCATAACATAATACAGTCTACTTTACTACAGTCAGTGAGTAAAAATACATCAACATTTTGTTCGATAAATCATTAATATGAAACTTGTGATTGATGCTTAGAGCACAGGTACGTGATATCGGGCCTTGCAGTTGACAATGAAACACTCAAATCATCCTCAAGGTTATTCAGTCTATTTCTTGCTTTGGATTTTATTGTCACCAGAGCAGAGAAGGCTTGCTCGCATAGATAGGATTTTGGAAAGGGCGAAAGTGTGTTAATTGCTTTCTTCATTAGGTTAGGATACTACTCTCTCCGCTGAAGCCCAAAAGTAGCCACCGACGCCTCACTCTTGGTGGACTTACTTTTGAGTGTGGAATCGGCACAAAGATCAATAAATTCATCTCGTTCGCAACCAGTGAAATCTATTTCCTCGCACTATCTATGAAATCAAATGATGAGACTACCCAGTTGACATTCATAGTGAAAATAGATGGAAAGTATGTATCTATTGCTTCTTGCAATCTTGATAAGTGATCACAAATGCGGTCTTTCAGCTTACCCAGATCGTTATCTACTGCCTGATGAAGAAAGTTTGAAAGATCTCCTTTCTGAACTGCAGACGTCCAAGAACTAAGTTTTCTTTTAAAATCTTTCATTTTATTGGTTGAGGAAATTATTGTTTCCTGTCTAGCCTGCATTGAAACATTCAGTTAATTCAGTTTATGAAAAATATCTGCCAGATACGACAGTTCCAAGCACCAAGAATCAGTTAGTAACAGCTCATAAAATGTATCTTGATTTTCATCTTTAAAAAGAGTTTTCACCTGTTCTCTAAGTTCAAGAAACTGCTTCAATACACGACTCCGCGACAACTACCTTACTCTGTATGAAGTAACAAAGAGGTATGAGGTGCATCCGTTGCGAGACATAACTGTTTAAAAATCCTACACATTAAAGGTTTGTCTTCTTTATGTTGAATTCGACGGTTCGGGAGTAGGAGCCGACTGCTCACTTTCACTCTCCAGGCGTTTACGTTTAACAATGAACTTGTCCATAGCTAAACACTGCTACTGTAATCAACGCCAAGAAAACATGTTAAAGTGGCGTAGGAACGGGTACACTTTTATATATTTATATATATATGTAAGTGACTGATGTGAAACAGCTTTTGTCAAAGCATTTCGGCCCTGAGTTGCACAACAGAGGATCTAGGCTTCTACCGAGACTTGCTACTATGTGGCGAAGACATAGCTCGACAAAATGTATCTGAAGTAGAAGAAGAAGAAGAAGAAGAAGAAGACCCCATGGAATGACGTTGCTGTGCAGTCCAATGGACTCTATTTCGCCTAGTTTGAAAAGCTGTGAGCATATTGTGAATGGAAATTTAAGGTTGAAAGGTTACTTTTATTGTATACTGGGTAGTTTCTTAGAGAACTTTCAAATATAGCAATAATTTCACTTTCACATAGAAACCATAATTACTGACTTAATGAAACTAATCCAAAACTACTTAAGTCCTAGATCCTGTAACAAAACTGCTTAAGTGCAATATATTTTCTATTATTACGTAAAAACTGCTTTTACTGTATTTTTAAAACATACATAAAATGAAAACTAATCGTATTTTGTAACTATTATACAAACTGTTTCTATTTAAACGCGCACGGATAACTCAAGACAGTTTTTTGCCCTTTCTCACAAATTTCATGAAATTGACTTAGGTAGTTCTGGAATTGGACGACTCACATACATATCTTTATAACCTCTGTTATTTATTTTATTTGTTATTTAATTTCCAATGAATTTGTTATTATTAAGTCCCTTTTTTTTTGTTAAATTTTATTCTTTGTTTTCTTACTGTCAATACTTTATATTGTTATACAGTCAGTATAAAATGGTGTACTTCGTACCTGTATCAGATTATTACTAAAAAAAGATGTTTCAATATAGAACAATATGATATGTAAATGATTTTTCAAAATCTGAAATAATAAAATTTATTTTCATGAGAATATTTGCTCATAATAAAATATGTGTGTGTTTCGTTTACAGAATGTTAAAAATTATTTATGAGTTACTTTATAAAATTCTGTAAGTTATATTCGCAGAATAAATCATGTTTAAGATCAATAGAACTTTATAGGCCAGGCGACAGGTCGAAAAACAAAAGCCTCAATAAGGAAATAATTAGTGGAAAGCTGGAAATTGCTTTAATCGCTTTATTTTGACCCAGATATTACTCTCCCAAGTTTTCCCCCTCAAGCGAAGTCGGCGTTGGCCCTTCTGGCCCTAAGAAGGTACCATTTTTCCTTTTTTTTTTTGCTAATATCTCCCAAACCATCAACTTTATCAACAAAATGCCTATTATGAAAATAACCTAGAGTACATTTTCTACAAAAGTGCTCTGTACCTTTTGTCTCTAATGTGAACTGTTACGATGCTACGACCATTCAAATTGGAGCCCTTTTAGATTCTTGCGGAAAAGCTATGGAAATGATATGCCATATCAAAGTTTCTACATATTATAAAATATTTGTCAGCATTCCAGGTGCACAAGCTGTTAACTTGTTACAAGTATAACAGATTTTCAATGTAAACAGCTGTGGCCTCAATTTCTCCGTCATCGCTTTCATCGTCTGTATCGGTACTTTTGTCCGACGTCACAGGGCGCTCAAGATTAACATCGATGTCTCCGTCACAATCATCCATATCATCTTCCTCGGCAGCATTTGTACATGACCGTCCCATACAATTCATGCAGATTCTGGAGCATCGGAGGCCCGTTTTCCTGCAACCACAAGCTGTGTTACATCCTTCCGAACATTTGCTGGACACTGTGTTTAGAAGCGTTTGTGGCACCGGATCTCTCGTAGGTATGGGAGCCAAACCACATTGAGAATTTTTCCAGCCCCAATCCAGTGGATTTGTATCATTTCCATACCATGTTTGGATTTGATATGTTCTTAAAGAGTGATCACGTGCCGCTGATTCGGTGGGAGGTAAGCTTGCGAGATTAAATCGATGTTTGCTTAGAGATTTTTCAAACAGTTGGAACCGCAGCTCATTCAGGGTATTTCCCGTGGTTTTGTTGTCATAAAGCCCAGCCAAAACCAACTGGCCCGCTTTGTCAATTTCATCGGGGTTTGCGTTCACGTCTCGGAAAACCCTAACAGCTGTCTGCAGTTCCTCATTACTCTTCAGCAGTGTTACGAATTTCATTTTGCACTGCCTGTGAAACGAAGACGTTATATCGCACCCACTAAACGCATGCAAAAAGAGGAAGTTTTCTTGCACACATGTTGGGAGATTGAAACTTGTTGTGCAAAATAGTTGTTGTTTGGTTGAACCTTGGCCGGGTTTCATAAAATACATTTTCGTGGAGGGTGGCACACAAGCCGCCAAGATGACCAGGATATCTATATCTTCAGCCACTATAATGACTGAATTGTCGGGCCGAGATAACTCGAGTGGGGTGGTAACGATGAGCACATCGGCATGTGGAGCTTGTCTGGTTTCGATTCCTTCGCTTTCGAATTTGACGCGCAACAAGTCGATCAATCTTCGTTTGTTTGTGACATTAGACAAAAAGTTTGCTTGTGGCATAGGTGCCGTCATGGACTCATAAAAAAAAAAAAAAACATTAGCAGCTTCATGCTTTGCGATCGTCGAAGACGTTCAACGGACTTGGTACTGCGAGCTGCTGGGTCGTCAGGATACCCAACGAAAATAATGACACTGTTTTTAAAGTATCTTTTAACGTAACTCGCATATTTGGCACTAATGTCGACAAAAGTATCGGTTTGGTGCCAAATTACACGGTGCAGAAGATATCCTCCGTCGAGAACATGATGTAGGTCCTCAAATATGAGCTCATCGGTAACAGGATCGAATAATTTATAGAACACAGACTTTTGCGTCTACGCATTCCCGCTTTATCAAAGATCGCAACCGGATACGGAGCTAGTTCAAACTGGAAATATTGTTTCAATTCTGCATCGGATTTCTTTGCAAGGCAAATGCATTGGAAAAGCACAAGAGGATCACCAGGAATATCCGTGTTGCGGATTTTTAGCCTATTTTCAATTTTGAAAAAATAGGCTTATGAAATCACCTTTTGTCCGTGTGTGTTTGCGTGTGTGTGTGTCTAAACGACTGGAGCGATTTCAATGAAACTCGGTAAGTTCATGGCGCTATTCCCGGCGACCTCGACCGTGCCCTTCAAATTTTGTTACGTCTCACCAATCCAACATGGCGGCTGTGCGAAATATTTCACTAACATTCGATATCTCCGAAACTATTACCGATATCGCCCTGAAATTGTGTACGGTGATAAAGGGCACTACTAGAAGTTCACCTATGAGACTTTCAAAAACCTGGTGACTACAAAAAAAACATGGCGGCCAAGCGAAGTTGAGACTTTTAAATAGACTTTTCTCGCGATTTAACTACCCAAACGTAATGAAACTGGGTACAGCAATTGTTTATACACATTGTAAAGCACTGGAGTCTAATTTAGTTCAATTGTTTACATAACCTCAAAATGGCGGCTGTGCGAAATATTTCACTGACATTCTATATCTCCGAAACTATTACAGATATCACCCTGCAATCTTGTACGGTGATAAAGGGTACTGATACAACTATGTATATTTCATAAACCTGTAAAGTACAAAACGAACATGGCGAACAAGCGAATTTGAAATATTTTAATAGACTTTTCTCGTGATTTAACTCTCTGAGCGCAGTGAAATGTGGTACAGTAAATGATTTTGCAGATTGTAATGCACTGCCATCTAATTTAATTCAATTGTTTACATAACCTCAAGATGGCGGCTGTGCGAAATTTTAAAATTATGTTTTTATTTCTTGTGTCGTTATCATGCGATTGAAGTGAAAGTTTGAATAATGAACCTAGGCAATAATTGTCCTTGAATGGTACATAACTCTATGGCCTATACATATAACAATCCTAAACGGCGAGCTTCCGAAATATTTAGACGGTTCTCAATATCTATGAATCTTTTACAGCAAACAAACAGATTTTTTTTATGTTCATAGAGACTATGAACATATGTTCACCTATAGGACTTTGAGTAACCTGGTGAGCACAAATCCAACATGGCGGCGACGCGAAGTATAAATATTTAAATGGACGTTTCTCGCGAATTAACTATCCGAGTGCCTTGAAGCGTTTCACGTTAAATGCTTATTCAAATGTAGATCCACTGGCATCTAATTTATTTCAATTGTTTGCATAATCACAAGATGGCTGCTGTGCGTAATTTTAAAATATCGTTTTTACTTCTTGAGTTCTAATCATGCGATTGAAGTTTGAATACCACACGACCACAATAATCTTAATGTAATAGTACAAAATTAAAAATCCAACCTGGCGACCATCTGAAATATTTAGACGGTTCTCAATATCTATGAATCTGTTACAGCAATTAAACTGAAATTTTGTAAGTTGATAGAGGCAATTAACTTGAGCAGGATATATGAAAATAGGCTGTATAGTTCTTCACGGAACTACTTGTTATTTTCGAATTTACCGCGCGGAGAGGCATCACGCCATTTTTTCTAAGGAACTTCACATCGTGAAAATTGTTGCCGGTTATGCCTTTTTGTGCTGCTATTCCAATTTCATAGGTCATATGACAAGTGATTTGTCCATCCCCGACAACTCCTGTGCTTAACGAAACAACGTGTTGTCCACGAGGAAAGGGCTCTTGAGTTGATAACCATCCAACAAATTTTCTCAAGTCCGCATCATCCCGCGAGATCCGCGCACACCGTGCATCCACATGGTGTTCTGTAGTCGAAAACTCAATATTGCAAAATGATACTAATGGTAGGTATTTTTCCACAGCTGTTTACATTGAAA
Organism: Meconema thalassinum; assembly: GCA_946902985.2. Classification (NCBI taxonomy): domain Eukaryota; kingdom Metazoa; phylum Arthropoda; class Insecta; order Orthoptera; family Tettigoniidae; genus Meconema; species Meconema thalassinum. Next base: position 1,028,462,673 of record OX336388.2, read on the forward strand.
ATCTGTTATACTTGTAACAAGTTAACAGCTTGTGCATCTGGAATGCTGACAAATATTAAAACATGTAGAAACGTTGATATGGCATATCATTTCCATAGCTTTTCCGCATGAATCAAAAAGGGCTCATCTTTGAATGGTCGTAGCATCGTAACGGTTCACATTAGAGACAAACGGTAGGGAACATTTTTGTAGGAAATTTACTCTAGATTATTTTTATAACAGGTATTTTGTTGATAAAGTTGAAGATTTGGGAGATATTTGCAAAAAATTGAAAAATGGTACCTTCTTAGGGCCAGAAGGGCCAACGCCGACTTCGCTCGAGGGAGAAACTTGGGAGAGTAATATCTGGGTCCAAATAAAGCGATTAAAGCAATTTCCAGCCTTCCACTAATTATTTCCTTATTGAACTACCTGTCGCCAGGCCTATTATGCGAGTTGTAATCTTCAATATATATCAAAATAATATATATATTACAATTTGCCTTACGTCGCACCGACACAGATACTGTAGGTCTTATGGCGACGATGGGATAGGAAAGACTAGCAGTGGGAAGGAAGCGGCTGTGGCCTTTATTAAGGTACAGCGCCCATTTGCCTGGTGTGAAAATGAGAAACCAGGGACAACCATCTCCAGGGCTACCGACAGGGGGGTTCGAACCCACTATTTCCGGAATGAAAGCTCACAGCTGCACAACCCTAACCACAACCTCACTCCGTGAATCATATCATACTATATCAAAATATAATCATAATAGGCCTATATCATAATATATTCTTTTTTATTGGGCTGGACGGAGGGAGAATACCTACTGTCGACCAAAGTATTATGTGCACTCGAGTTTGAAGGGTGTTTGTGAAGTAACCAATAGACCTACATAAAATCCAATACCATCATCATTTTCGCCGTTCTATTTTACGTGAGTCCATGTAGGTTTGGAATTTTTAGTTTATATTTTAATATTTTTTATCGCAGTTGGAACACAAAAAGTGCCCGTTTTTAAGCGTGTTTCAACCATGCGTCACATTTAAGAATTATTATCTCACAAACCCTTCATTGTATCGAATCCAAATTTTAACACAATATACATTGGAATGTTGTATAACCGGTTTATTAATTTCAAAATTTTGTGTGTCCAAGAAACAAAGTTGTTATCATTTTTGTAAGGTAACTTTTTCTCGGTTCGGGGTGGTTGGAAAATATCGCTCTTGGTCGCGTTGTAATCCTTATACATCAAGAAGTTATGCTGTATGACTGTGAAATACGTAAATTAATTCACTTATTTTATATCGGTTTGCATTTGTTCGTGGAAATAAGGCATGATTCACCTGCCAGCCGCTCCGGGGTAGGCTGTACAGCGTTGCTGAGATGGAGCCCATCACTGCCGAGCGAGGCGAGGTCGTATTTCCCCGTTCAAATATAAACCGATATAAAATAAGTGAATTAATTTACGTATTTTAAAGTCATTCAACATAACTTTTTATGTATAAGGAATATAACGCGACCAAGAACTACATATTCCAACCACCCCAAGCCGAGAAAACGTTACCTTAGACAATAGATAACAACATTGTTTCTTGGACACGAAAATTTTTGAAATTAATAAACCAGTTATACAACATTCCAATGTATATTGTGTTAAAATTTGGATTCGATACAATGAAGGGTTTGTGAGATAATAATTCTTAAATGTGACGCATGGTTGAAACACGCTTAAAAACGGGCACTTTTTGTGTTCCAACTGCGATAAAAAATATTAAAATATAAACTAAAAATTCCAAACCTACATGGACTCACGTAAAATAGAACGACGAAAATAATGATGTTATTGGATTTTATGTATGTCTATTGGTTACGTCACAAACAACCTTCAAACTCGAGTACACATAATACTTTGGTCGACAGTAGTCCACAAATTGGCAATACGGCTCGAAAAGCAAGTCTGGTTTGTTTTTCAGATGCAAAGCAACGCTATCAGTGAGAGAGAGAGAGAGAGAAGACATTGAGTGACGAGGAGAAGCGGGGGGAGTAGGGGCGGAAGGAGGTGATAATTGAAGGGTAGACACGTCACTAACACAAATGCAGCGGCTGCTATCGGTGATACAGTAGTGCTGCCATCTCTTGCCATGCGATTGACGGCGGTGGAGATCGCACAGCCTTAAACAGCGCCAGGAATACGTCTGCAGCCATCTCCTTTAAGATGTTTATCTGGTCATTGACATCTTCAGGCAAATGTCCTGCTGGTTCCCAGATCCATTCTCGTTCTTAGACGTCATCTCGTGCTGAATTAAATAAAGTTTTTTGTCAGATACACACGCGATATAATTCCTAATATATTCACCTATCAAGTTCTATATTCCTTGACAGTCTATTTGGTGAATTACTTCGATGAACTGGTTCTACTGATAGTGCTGGGACTATAAATAAATCACTGAAGTGACATTTATAATTTGACGACACTGTTCCATGTTTACAAACATGAAAATATGCAGAGTATGAATCTTACGTCCACAGACGTACAAAATGAGTGATCTGTGTTACATCCTCAGACGCACAGAAATAAGTAATGTGTGTTACGTCCTCAGACGCACAGAATAAGTGATGATCCTCGAAGCATCTTGGATCCTTATAAATGACACTGACTAGGGTAGGTGTGGAAGGGGATATATTAAAAAATATTCCATAATAACTATCAGACTAGCATGCGATCGGTATTATTGAGTTCGTAGCATTTTGGAGGTTACGAATATGCTGTAGCCGGCTTGAATCGATCGTGGAATTAATCTGTAGATAACTCCCGCGTTAATTTACCAATGTGCGTTACCAAGCCGAGTTGCCGCTCAAACAAGGCGTCTTGATATTATTGGCCCAGACTGTTGTATGTCTTTGCGCGTTTTTACATACATTTCTGCCGTAGGGAGTGGTTCACATGATGATAGACCAATTACCTTGTAGCATTCGATTTTCATCTTGGCGCCAACCTTCCTAGTAACAAGGCATATTGTGCGTGCCCACGCCGTCTTCCGCGCTAAAAGTTGCACCTGTTCTATGTCCCAAGAATATATATGCTTCTCCCTAAAATACCACAGGAGCTTAAACCATTGTGTCCTCTTGGCCACTGATTTCTCAATATATCCCATCATCGTCTGGCTCTCATATCTGTTGTCTGTAGAAATGTATCAAAAGATGATGAATAATTATTAGAATCCTTTATACAGCCTGTGGATAAAGGGTTCACAATCCCCCTGCATGGAAAAAATCGAACATAACAAATAGTCGATTTTTTTACAAATACATAACATCTGTAATCCATTTCTGCCAATCCTAGAGAAATCTCCCTCTCTTCAGTCTAGTGTAGCCGCCACTGTCGTTGGAGTCACAACACGTGCTCGTGTTTACATCCAGCTTCCTCATTCATTCAGACATTCCGCAAACCAGCCTGCTTGACTGATCGCCTAAGGCTAGTATCTCCCCTTTCCAATGTCCTTATCGCTCTCGCTCGCTCTCTCGCTGTGTCATCACCGTCAGAGCTCATTAGTGTCTGACCACAGCAGACTGTTCTCTACTTTCTCGTTCCACTGACGTACTCACTGACCCACGTATAGTTGGATGTGCAAAAAAGGACGTCCATATATTCAATTTGCAGCATTATTTCTGCGTTCCTAAGGTTCGCTAGTAAAATACAATTTTAAATTCGCCGCGTTATAGACAGACATTGTACCTGTACTCAATTCTTTCACTCTGTATGCGTTGTTACCGAGATTACGTACAATACAGAAGGGGCCAATAAATTTTGGACTGAACTTGTTAAATACCTTCTTCTCTGGATCAGATGTTACTGGCTTCCGTACTAATACAAGCTCGTTGACTAATAGTTCTCTGTGATACCTCTTATTTCTGACACGACGTAATCTGCGATCCGCCTGGTTTCTCATATGGACTCTCGTTCTCTCAATTCTCAACTCATGACCAACCATGGGATCTTGTGGGCAATTGATGATGTTGCTCCACGATCTTACTGGATATTCGTTCATGTGCAAGACCATGGGAATCTGGCCTGTTGACTCATGTCTAGTTGTATTCATACAGGTCTCTACATCTTTGATCCTGTCTACCCACTTGTGATGTTCATTGGGAATGAAGATCCTTAAGTATTTGGTAATACATTTTATGGCGCGTTCGCTTGGATTAGCTTGGGGGTGGCGAATGCTACTAAGCATGTGTTTTACATCCAAGTCTTCCATACCTTTCTTGAATTCGGCACTCGTAAAATAGCTTCCGTGGTCCGACAATATGAACTCTGGTTTTCCAATGATTGGAATAACTCTATTTCGAATACGACTGAGTACTTGTTTCGATGTAGTTTTCTGAATGGGGCATAATACGACAAACTTAGAAAACACATCAATACACACTAGCAAGTGACGGCAACCTCGCCTACCTTTCGGGATTTGACCAAAACAGTCCAGGGCCACAAGCTCGCAGGGTTTCTGAGGTAGCAATGGTCTAGGATACTGCCTCATTAGGTAATTATTCGGCTTCGTCCTCTGACACGGATCGCAAGTCTTTATTACGTCACAAATGGTAGTCCTCATTTCGCGGCCACGTAAACGTTTCTCCAATGGTCGCCTGTGCCTTGTCTAATCCCACGTGACCGAAGCTTTCATTTATGTGCCAAGTAAGTCCTCTTTGTAATGATGCAGGTACCATAATACGTAATTTGGTGTGTTCTTCATCTGTCCATTTATGCAGTAAATTGTTAAGCTAGACATATCTTCCTTCTCTGGCTTTTGCTTCTCTGTAGGCCGGGGTTCTTGCTGGTAATTCCTTCTTAAAGTACTGGATCATTTGGTACATCCACGGTTCTGCTTCCTGCTCTCGTCTTATTTCCCGTAATTCCTCCAAGAATGCATGGTCCTTTGCTGTTATCTCAATATGCTGTACCATCGCTGTTTCTTCGGTATCAGGCTCGGGGTTCCTGCTTAATACATCCGGAATTACATTCATTTTTCCTGGGCAATGCTCAATTTCGATGTTAAATTGTTGTATGTAGATGGACCAACGTGTCACACGCTCGCTAGCCATAGATGTCTGGAACAAAAACGTTAGTGCTTTGTGGTCTGTTCTAATAACAATGGGGTAACCATACACAATTCGTTTCCATTGTTGTAACGCATGAAGTATTGCCAACAATTCGAGTTCCGTGACCGTATAGTTGCGCTCGTGTTTACGCAATCTGCGGCTCACAAATGCTAAATAATCACGACGTTGAAGGTTAGCTCCTATACCAACCATGGAAGCATCCGCTTGGATAATAAATTTCCGTTGAAAGTCTGGATAACCTAGTTTGATACAATTTTCCAGTAATAATTTTGTCTCTTGAAATGATTTCTCACACTCAGCGTTCCAAAGCCATTTGTTGTTCTTCCTCAGCATTTCCTGCATAGGTGCTACGGTTTCAGTATATCCCGGGCAGTTTTCCTGAAAGAAACCCGTCACGCCAAAGAAAGCTCTGATATGTTTCACTCTCCATGGTGTAGGGAAATTCTTTATCGCCTCTACCTTGGCAGGGTTTGGTCTCACTCCCTCCTGGTCAATGATGTGCCCCAAGTATAAAACCTCCTTCTTGAAGAAATGGGATTTCTTCAAGTTGACTTTAAAATTTGCAGTTCCAAGGTTGTTCAAAAGCTTATCCAAATTTTCCATATGTGTCTCAATGTTATCTGACGCCAAGAGTATATCGTCAATATATCGTACCGTCATTTCCTTCACTTCTTCAGTCAGGTTCCGATCCAAGGCTCGAATTAATGCGCATCCAGCAGTTTTAACGCCGAAGGGCATGCGGACGAAGCAATATGTCTCATTATCGAACAAGAAGCCAGTAAGAGGCTGTGACTTCTCATCCAGTTCGAGATGGTGAAACGAACTCGTCAGGTCTACTGATGAATAGATGCTCTTGTTCTTAAATCCTTTTAAGACGTCTCTGATGATTGGCGCTCTGTCATACTCGGGAAAAATAAGGCGCATGTTTAGATTTCTGGCTTCTAGACAAAGTCTAATGGATCCATTTGGTTTTGTTACTGCCAAAATCGCATTTAAATAAGGTGTAGGAGTCTTCTTAATCACTCCAGCTTGCAACATATCATCAATAATCCGTTTTACTTGCTCCCGATGTTTTTCTGGTATAGGGTACAATTTGCTTCGAAATGGGGACCAATCCTCAATCTGCATAGAATACTGAAAGTTTATTATCTTCCCTGGAACTGTGTCAAACACTGCCTTGTGTCTTCTTAAGATCTCCTCAAGTTTCTTCCTATGTTCCACCCCTAGTTGTATGTCACTGAGCCGCTCCTGTAATAGTTCTTCAAACTGAGTATCGCCGTCCTCTCCTTCTGCTAGTAAGGCCCATATCTCCTGAGAGTCACTCTCTTCATTTAATTCCACAACAGCCACATCTATAAGGTCATCTTCCGCCTTTCGTGTCTCCTCTTCTGTCTCTTCTGCTATTGCCTCCAATGCCCATGATCTCACGTCTTTCCCTGTAGTGATTTCATCCATGTGTAAGCCCACATCCTTCAGTTTATCAAACTCCTTAAAACTGACTGTATTATTGTGCAAATCTATGACTGCCTGGTAGTCACGAATGAAATTTGCACTCAGAATAATGTTAAAATTCATTTTAGCCATTATGATGAAAGTCTGTCCAAATATATGGTCTAATATATCCAATTCTATAAATGCCTGACGTTTGCAAGTGACGGTGCGTTCAGGAATAACGCCCCTCACCTTGAGTTGCGGTACTGGAATCACAGGAATATTCTGACTCCGTCCCAACTCTCGAACCAAAGCCTCCGATACAAGACTGATTTGTGACCCCGTGTCAACTAAGCATCTCACGTTAATTCCACCAATCTTGGCATAGATAATAGGTAATTGTTTGATATCATCGTTCCGTGGTTTTACAATCTCCTCCAGGCAATCTTCCGGCAAAGCTATCCATTCTTGTATGTGTGCCACGACCCATCCTTCTTCACGATCCGGCTGCTGCTCTCTCAGGGTGAGTCCTTTTTCACTTATTGGGATTTTTTTTACAACCCCCGCGACTACCATCATCCTTCTGTCGCGTATTTCCCTGGCGTTCTTCCTGCTTCAATAAACTCTCGGCCCCCTCAATGTGAGTATCTGGATTTGACCTCCTATTTATTGCATTTTCCCAATGTTTTTGTTCGTCCCCTCCATTAGCGTGTAACTCTTCCAGGTAGCGCTGCGATTCGGCGTGCCTGTCATTTCTATAATTCTGATAGTCCCCCTGGTTCTGATATCTTCTTTCACGCCACTGTCGATTATCTTTATTGTTATTTTCATAACGTCTGTAGGGTCCCTCATTTCTCGTATTATTTCTCCATTGTTGGTATCCTCGCTGCTGATACCTATTGTTGCCCTGTGTCTGTCTATCATTGCTATTTTCATGACGCTGGTGTGACCTATTTTCGTCACCCTCCTGACCTCGTCTTGGCGTTGTTGACACACTTGTATTTGTGGCCTGCGACCTGGTGTGTATTTGAGCGGGTTTAACCACCTCCGTTGTGTTTACAAGTTCCAGCTGTCGTCCCCCTCTTTGCTGCACGTGAGATGTTGTCTCGTCAATCTGACGTAAGATTTGTTCGGCTCGAACCGCTGTGTCCACGTTTGCAGCGACTAACAACTGCTGAACATTTACTGGCAACTGCCGTGCAATCGTCATAACCAGATCCGATTCTTCTAAAGGGTGATCCAGATCCCGAAATTTTAACAATTGTAGCGAAAAGAAATCTGAATATTTTGTCTGCTGAGTCGATTGATATTTTCTTGAATAAAGTTCCATTCTGAGACTTTGTTGTAGAGAAGCCGACCAGTACTTTTTAAGGAACGCAATCTTGAAATCATCCATCCCTCCGAAAGTGTACTTGTAGCTCAAGAACCACGTAAGTACATTTCCCGAAAGAAATCGTTCCATCAGTCTTAAACGACGCGCGGGCGGTATATTATTATCATTAAAATAGTGATCCATCTCTTTAAGATACGATTTCGGTGTGACACCAGAATTTTCTGTGAATTTGTTAGGTTTAAATTCATTTGATCGAATTACTTGTACGACTTGAGGGTGCTGAAAGCCATGTTGAGGGGTAGAAGTTCCTCCAACGTTGTTGTGAAATCCCTCTGTGTTAGTCGTTAATGGGCTGCCTGTCAGTCCGTGGCCACTTTCCGCGCTAATTGCCCCCTGGCTCGTTGTGTCAACTCCCTTATCTTTAGTGTGCTCTGTCTGAAATAACGTGTTCTGTCCTAATGAGCGCAACTCTGCCTTTATGATTCTGTCCGACAGTTCTTTCATTTTATTCTTGATTTCTTCCTCAAGTGCTTTAATGCGCGTATGATTATCACCGACGGTCTTTATGATTGTCAACCGTTCTTCTTTAGATTCGCTGCTCATCTTACGCCAATCCTTTCTGATGCTATCTTTAATCGCTCCCAGTTTTTCTTCCATCTGCTGTTTCGTGTCCTCCTGATTCGATTCTATCTTCTCAAGCCTGTCTTCTAGACGTAGATTATTCTCATCTATCGTACTCTTTAAATTATCCTGGTCCGATTCTAGGTTTTGCCATCGCTCTGCTGATTGTATTTCTAATTTATCCATGTCCTTTATTAAGCCCGTAATGCTTTCATTTACTGCTGACAATTGTCCCTGGATAAACGTAGAATCCTCCTCCATTTTATCAAATCGCTTTTCAAGACCATCCTGTGCCGTTTTAACCTCACTGTTATTTGCCGTGCATGCTAATTCTATCTGAGCTAGTTTTGCTAATACAGTTTCGTCCAAATCATTTAATTTACGGTTGAAGGTTTCCTCTAATTTTTGTATCTGACCTAGCTGTTTGTCATTATTCTTACTTACATCAAGCGCGAATTGAACCATCTGCTGTGTAGTGTATTCTTTCATATCCGCAGATAATGTGGCTAACTGACTCATATTTCTATTTTCTTGCGCTTCTAATTGTTTGTTTATATTTTCATTTACTTGCGTTTGTAATGAATTACCCTGTTCAATTAATTGTGCCTTCTGTTCAGATAATTGTGATTTTATAGTGTCATTCATCTGAGCTTGGAATGACTCATTTTGTTCTGATAATTGTATTTTTATAGTGTCATTCATTTGAGCCTGGAATGACTCATTTTGTTCTGATAATTGTATTTTTATAGTGTCATTCATTTGAGCCTGGAATGACTCATTTTGTTCTGATAATTGTATTTTTATAGTGTCATTCATTTGAGCCTGGAATGACTCATTTTGTTCTGATAATTATATTTTTATAGTGTCATTCATTTGAGCCTGGAATGACTCATTCTGTTCAGATATCTTAGTGTCTATTTTTTCATTCTGTTCGGCTAATTGTGCATTCTGTTCAGATAATTTACTGTCTAATCTTTCACTTTGTTCTCTTAATAGCTACTGGGTTCGTGCCGTAGTACTTTCAATGATCGCCTGGATATCTGCGACTGTCGCCATTATCACACACAAAAATATATATCACTAAGAAAACAGGAGTATGGCATGCAAACGTCTCCCTGACACACACATATATAATTCTTGACATGCATGTACTTCATTTGACCACATTCAGTTCATTTAAATTTATTCCCTTTACTCCCGCAAATCAATCATCACTGAATGGTTCTAACTTTACTTAATAAATGTTTAACCCCGCACATATTCAGTCATAAATTACTATCCAGATCTGATGTTAACACTGATTAATTAACAAAGTATTAATTGTCATTTAAGGCTACCAGCCTCCTAACATATTCATGAGTTTGACTTTCTAAACAAATCTAATTTTATATTTAATCAATGGGCGCCCGATTTCACGTACATTACTTTACTAATTACATCAATAAACAAAACGTGAATCGTATTTTAACTTGCAAACTCGTGATTCTACTGTATATTCCATTTTCTTGGCGGTACTTCCCTTCGCCGTATTTACGTTAACAAAATATCACTTCCGGTGATCTCCAACAGTCAAAAACAGCGAAACACCACATGTAGGGTATCAGCTTGTTTATGATCAGCTAGAAAAGCCCAAAAAAACGAAACGCTCCACGGTATGACACCAGCTTATCTATGCTGTCTATCCCCCGTGTTCTAGCAGTTAACTAGCAACGAACTAGCCCCACTTGGCGCGCCAGCTTGTCTATGCACCCTTCAATAAAGCATGGTTTTCTCAAGATTCATCTACGGGGTCGTGTTCAGTCCAGACTGCGATACACAGCAAAGTTCGCTAAAAACAACATGCTCTAATGAATAGAAAGGTTCATGACAGAGGCTATACTAGAAATAAAATTAATAACAAGTAGAATAAAAGAAATTTAATGACTGAAAGGTATGTGCATAATAATGATAATAAATAATAACAAATCATCCCTGACTTTCACCCCCTTAATAAATAATAATAATAATAACACTGAGCGGTAGGAACTCGCTCGTCACAACAAGACAATGTGAATGAGCTTCACATAAATAAAAATCATAACATAAGCGTTTGAGCGGTAAGAACTCACTCGTCAACATAAGGAAACACGTCCATTATTTTCTGGTCAAGAAGTTATATAATGTGTGGTGTACTGTTCGTTAATAAGAAACTGAGTACTGATGCGAGTCCGTTTACAATTGAAACAGCCATGTTGCTTACGGAGTGCATCTTTTAAATCACACTACGACTATGGGACCCACCCTTAATTAATACACCATAATTAATACTGACACATGCAATATCTAATAATATTAACAGAATGAAGAATCTCCCTGAGATCCTAGCTGGTGCCAGAGCACACGGAATAAAAAGAGCATGCCAGAAATAGGCCCATAACCGCTCTCATCATAACTTGGGAACATAGCTTCGCGCACCCTAACTTGACACCGGTCAAGAACGCGTCAAAAATAAACACACCAAAAAAATTGAACCAACAACAACAAAATACAAGTCTAACGGCTGAAAAACGATGTTTACATTTATATAAAACGCCAGACAAACACGAATCTCGGAAGCTCCCTTACAACTATGGACAGCACCCATTTAATCAACAATACTCATTATAACCGATCAGGTTTTGTGAATTTAAACAACATCTTAAATTGCAGTACAGGAAGCAAGCCTGTTACTAATGACTAGTCACGTTATCTGATTTGAGCGCGCCCGTCTTGTATGAGTCAACACTGCCACAAATATCTCTCTCAGTTCGGCAAGCTCGGTGCAGTTTCACTCTGGGAACGTCAACAGATCTCGCCCATCCCCTTGGATGACGAGAAACACAAATATATACCACAAGTCCAGCCCTGCGAGGACATGAACTGGGTTGACGTGGAGCAAGTCAGAATAATCGCCATGATATATTCTCGCTAGCACATCATAAAAATCACATTACGCACCCATAGCTTGGACTGACTCCCATACACACACACTGGGTCGGCTCAAAACAGATCAACAATATTGCGTCCATAGACACATTAACAAAAATACACAACAAAAACTCGGGTGCAAAGTGCCATCCCGTTCAAATCTGCTGGAAAGCAACTATCAAAATAATCCTGATCCGTCATAAAATTCTACTCACAAATAATCTTTTACCCTCCAAATTCTATTTTTAATCTCAAAATTAATTCAGTTCCATTTTTGTTGTAAGGCATATCTCCGAATAATAATGCTTGACCGCGATTTACGCAAGCGAAAGCGAGCATCGGCTGCGCGTCCCCGCGTAAAGTTAAACCAAATACAATCACAAAATATATATAAATCCCGCAACGCTCGGCTAGTCCCATATTTAATGTGTCAGTAAAACAAAAACTAATAATCTACATTACCAAGCAAGCAAGCAAACAAATATTTACAACAAAAAAGTATCCCATAACACCGTAACTGATTTAATAAATAAATAAATTTAGTTGGTACTCAATCCTTTAAACAGCGCCAGGAATACGTCTGCAGCCATCTCCTTTAAGATGTTTATCTGGTCATTGACATCTTCAGGCAAATGTCCTGCTGGTTCCCAGATCCATTCTCGTTCTTAGACGTCATCTCGTGCTGAATTAAATAAAGTTTTTTGTCAGATACACACGCGATATAATTCCTACTATATTCACCTATCAAGTACTATATTCCTTGACAGTCTATTTGGTGAATTACTTCGATGAACTGGTCCTACTGATAGTGCTGGGACTATAAATAAATCACTGAAGTTACATTTATAAGTTGACGACACTGTTCCATGTTCACATACATGAAAATATGCAGAGTATGAATCTTACGTCCACAGACGTACAAAATGAGTGATCTGTGTTACGTCCTCAGACGCACAGAAATAAGTAATGTGTGTTACGTCCTCAGACGCACAGAATAAGTGATGATCCTCGAAACATCTTGGATCCTTATAAATGACACTGACTAGGGTAGGTGTGGAAGGGGATATATTAAAAAATATTCCATAATAACTATCAGACTAGCATGCGATTGGTATCATTGAGTTCGTAGCAGTGTGGAGGTTACGAATATGCTGTAGCCGGCTTGATCGATCGTGGAATTAATCTGTAGATAACTCCCACGTTAATTTACCAGTGTGCGTTACCAAGCCGAGTTACCGCTCAAACAAGGCGTCTTGATATTATTGGCCCAGACTGTTGTATGTCTTTGCGCGTTTTTACATACATTTCTGCCGTATGGAGTGGTTCACATGATGATAGACCAATTACCTTGTAGCATTCGATTTTCATCTTGGCGCCAACCTTCCTAGTAACAAGACATATTGTGCGTGCCCACGCCGTCTTCCGCGCTAAAAGTTGCACCTGTTCTATGTCCCAAGAATATATATGCTTCTCCCTAAAATACCACAGGAGCTTAAACCATTGTGTCCTCTTGGCCACTGATTTCTCAATATATCCCAACATCGTCTGGCTCTCATATCTGTTGTCTGTAGAAATGTATCAAAAGATGATGAATAATTATTAGAATCCTTTATACAGCCTGTGGATAAAGGGTTCAATATGTCCAATAAAACATTTAGAGCATTAAAAAGCCTAGATAAACTTGTTAAACAAATATTCCACGAAGATAGTTAAGGCTTAAGTATTTTCACGAAAGGAGGACACACTTATATCATTTGTTAAATATGAATTCTTGCTGATAATTCTTTGAAAGTTGCAATAATGTAAAACTGAATTTAAATACGTGAAAAGGAGTTAAGAAAGTTAAATCACAGGGTGATATAAAAGTAACTGTACAGAAAGTAATTACAGAAGTGAAGTTATAGGCACGATGAAATTTTGTATAAGGATAGAGGAGATTGTTAAAGTTTGTTTCTTGAACAATATTCACAATGGACGTGGATAGTCAATAAAGTTACTAATTTTCTTTGCATAGAGTGAGAAAATGCACTGAAATGGGAGTTTAGATTTGGAATACCGTGCAAGAAAGGAATCGTAGACGTAAATGAGTTACGTATTTTCACGAAAGGAGACTGATGAGTCTCGTTTTTCTAGTTTTGATCACAGCGAATGTGACACTGTTTAATTGTATTCAAGAAAAGTTCTGTACAGGGCCTTTAAGAAATTATGTGATTGTTGTATAATTTTGGAAGAGAAGTGTGTAATGAAGGTCAAATGCCATGCACTTCGAATATTCACGTTTATCAAAGAAAATGTAAGCCGAGTAAAGAAATTCAGGAATTTTTCGAGATTTAATGATCAAATGGGAGAAGACAAAGTAAGAACAGTGCTGAACTTAAATGTTTGTCACCTATGTTCTATTAATTCAGACTAGTATTTATACTTTCAACTGATAGAGTTACGGTGTTTGTTACGGAAGTTGAGTGGTAAGGACTCATTTGTATTACACTGTTAAGTGTATATTTGTGCGAACCACGAATCATTGTATATATGGACATATTTAATACTGAGTAAATTTTTATTTTACATATTTAGATGTGGAACTACGGTTCAAATATGATACGGAATGTATAATATACGGTAATGTTTAAAATCACGCCGTTTCATAATTTTTCTTGTTATATTAGTGCCACGTTTTAGTTTATTTTGAGTTTATTTCTTACAGTGTCAGGTAGACACTAATGATAGACACGCAGTCAGTATATGTCTGTATTTTTCTAAGCACAATAAACGGCTGGCGCTCTTTAGCGAATTAGCCAATTTTTATCTTAGCTGACATCATTTTCATTTTGTCATCGCCGAAAATAGTACTGCTAGGTAAGATACAGGCGCTCACTATAGACAAACCTTATCACCCCTCGAGATGGGAGTTTCTCGATTTGCTTTAATGTAAAGGCTAATAGGAATTTGTACCTACGCTGGTAGTACTATTTTCTATTATAGATCTACCCTGTGTGTTCCTGGAATTCCCAATTTTTACTTAGCAGACAATGGTACGTTTGTGAGCTGGGTAGCTACGTGTCTGCAATCCTTTACAGTGCAGCGGATATTGGTACTGATTGGTGAATTCGGGCGCAGTACGATTTGGCCATAGCTAACACCTTATTCACAATAGAAAATACCACATTAGAAAATACGCACATGGATGAAACCAGGATACACAGGACATTACCAAATCAACTTCTTCATTATGGTCAAGCAGAGATTACGAAACCAGATTTTGGATTGCAAAACATCTCCCAGAGCTGGCATAAACTCTGACAACAATCTGATTGTTATGAAATACAGATTACAGTTGAAAAAAAGTGACAGTCAGTCTGAAAGACTAGACTTTGTATCATTAAAAAATCCTACAAATGCTGAAAAATGCTAGAAAGGATGGAGGCTATTCGCTTCGCTCGAAGCCAAAGACTCTTGACAAGTTAGAAAATTATCTGCATAATACTTATCTTGCTTATCTTGTTTCAAATTACTCGCAAACGGCAAGTGCGAACTAAGGGCAAAGCAAGGTAAAGCGCAAGGGATGCCGTCACGCTCACCAGAGCGCGCGGGGACGTGCCCCTTCCATTCAGTCTAAAAACACTTATAGTGGGCGATGTATTGAAGATAGAGATATGCTCTCGCGGACTTTTTTGTAGAACTTTTTTCATGCTGACCAATTCTTACGCTCATAGTATATTGATATTTTTAACGGTTTGCCCAGCGTAAGCTTAAGAAGCGCACGGACGCCAAGTTTGTTTTCGACTTTTTCACTGAAATCGTTACTGCTTGGCTTCCTTTGATCATACATAAATTATTTTCTACAAAATCTTTCCTCGAGATATCCTTTATAGAATGGTGAAACCCGCATCAAAATCCATCCTGTGGTTCTCGAGATTACCCGTGACATCCAAGAATCGGGGATTTTTGTCTTATACTAACGAAGTAGAGATTGTCGGGGAAAACATGCACCAAGCGGTACTATGACGTCACACACCTCAGTGCATCTGGGTACATTTCATCCCGTCACCGTAACGTAACGCCAGACCCCAGCGTAACGACGAAGTCGACAAGATCATTTAAAATGATAAAACTGAAGAATAGTCCAAAGTAAAAAAGGTAGGCAATAGACAAACTGAAAGAGAAGGACGTGAACGAAAAATGCAAGATGAGTATAAGGGAAGGACTAGTAACACAAGCTATCAGGCAGATTCAACATACCATATTCTCTAGTGCTCGGGTCTGCTGACCACGATATTCCAAGCACCTAAGAACAACAACATTCTCTCAAGATCGTGCCCAATGATTCGTTGTTGTTATTTAATTTCAAGAACTTGAGACATCTTGTTCATCAGCTCCGTGCACTTGGGCGTATGTTGAATTTCTCTGATGACTTGTGATTCTGTGCAAACTGTTATTATTATTATGTGATAGCTACCGTGGAACTTGGAATAAGGCAGTATCCGGCATATTCCTTCAGGATGTGGAAAAATCAATAGCTGCTGTCAACGCCGGGATCGATCCCCGGACTTACAGTTCTCCCGTGCGGTAGTTTGTTCGTTGTTGTTAGGGGTTTTGCGATATCGTGGTCATGTAACTCCGTGTACTTTGGTGTGTGTAGAATTTCTCTGATAACCTGTGTCATTGTGATGCCTGTACTAGAGCGTGTATTTGTAATTGAGGTAGGATTTGGGTAGGAAGCGGCCGTGGCCCTAGGTTAGGTACCATCCCGGCATTTCCTGGAGTAGAAGTGGGAAACAACGGAAAACATTTCCAGGTTGGATGAGGTAGGGAATCGAACCCGCATCTTCTCAGTTCTCCTAACGGGGTTGAGTGTACCCAGTTCTAGCCCTGAGGCCAGAATTAAATTTCTTGGCAGAGCCGGGAATCGAACCCGGGCCCCCGCGGTGACAGCCAAGAATGCAAGTCACTACGCAACTAGGCAGACTGTGTGGTAGTGGTACGTAACTTTAGTGAGGGGTGTGTTCACTAACATACCGACATTTAATTCCAAATCACTCCTCGCACTTCTACTGCCGTATGTTATTGATTCCCAGCGCGCTCTCGCGAAATCCTTACGTTTGCGATGTAATCTTGTGTATACAGTTAGAAGTGGTCCAAGTGTCATCACTTCTGCCGCCTGGATTCTTTTCATGTCACAGTTTATTGATGTGGCGTTTATATCAAGATCTCTCCCTCTTTATCCCTGACACCGTTTCTCTCTGTTAGTATCTGTTATAAGTGCTGGCAGTAGTTCAGGTTTTGATTCTCCTGGCACCTGACTGCAAGGAAAACAGACCATACCAGTGACAGTAACCATTTTAAATATTAATTCTTGGAGCAATACTTTCTTCGGCTTAGGCCTATCCCAATTATTTGGGGTCACCGGAGCCAATCAGGCTCATTTTGGTTTTGGCCGGGCATTTAAGACTGGATGCCCTTCCTAACGCCACGCGATTTTTGGGGTGAAAATTCCACCGGGATTCGATCTCCTGCCGTCCGGGTGAAAGACGAGCAGCTAAGCCACTACACCATCACCCTCCCAATTCTTGGAGCAAAAATGTTCTAAATACTGACACTCGCCACTATTACACACGTGGCTATATTAGAATAATAATAATAATAATAATAATAATAATAATAATAATAATAATATCGTATGGCCTCGGGTGCCGGGTGCAAGCTTTGTTATTTGATACCCAGAGAGTAGCTTGCATGTCGAATTTCGTTGTTCCTTGAAACACTATGAAAGTCAAGGAGATTAGATATACAAGCTCCTTGAACACTATAGCGCATTCTAGTAGAGAAATGAGGAACTTTGTGTTGGCGGAAACTCCCGAAATTAATTTTGCCATTGCGAACACGGCCTACTGAATTCAAATGGGTTCTTTGACATGCCAACATCGTATGACATGTGTGTCGTAATTTTTGCCGCCTTTCAAAAATCACTTACCACGGCCAGGAGCGAACCTGCAAGCTTGGGGGATAGTAGACCGACACGTTAGCGTAAACTAATATGCGTAAATGACCAACAAGTAGGCTACTCTGCTGTGATTATGGTAAAAAGCTAACAAATGTTGAAATGGCAATAATTCTTTTAAAATCATATTCAAAATTGGCCCCCAATCCTGCTATAAATATTGCTAGAGTTTGTGGTTTTGAGATTGCTTTTAATATTTATTTTTAAATACAGTATACAGTGTGGTCCACCAGCCCTTTTTTTTTTTTTTTTTTTTTTTAGGAAGGCAACCCAACTAACGCGTATATCACAGTCATCCTAAAAACATTAGTACCTGCTCCTTTACGTCCATTGTACAACTTTACCGGTGAGTACATCCTCGCGAATATAGTAGAAATCAATGCCTTCAATCAAATCTTTCAATGACCTCAAATATAATGCATGATTGAAACGATCAGAGTTCCGAATAACACCTTCTTACGTTTGGACAGGAAGTGTCTACGAATAGATTCAATAAGTGTCAGCATTTCACCATGGTTTTCGGTAGCTATGGTGGCTAATTCAAGAATTGCTAGAGTAGTGTCAACGAAGTCGCGTTGTAGCAAGTTCGAACCTTGAACTAGTACTTTTTTTTTTTTTTGCTTAATGTCGTTTATTGTGGATGTATTATGGACTCATCTCTATCTGTTCCAAAGAGTGATTTTTTATTTGGTCCTCAAAAGCACCGTACTTATCCGATGGTACGCAGCCAGATTGGACGGCGACATAATGATCTGTAGAACGAAAGCAAGGTATCCTGTATATCAATGTAGCAAGTGTTCGAAATTTTGACCACCTTTGTTTAAAGGAAAACTCCGACTCACTGTTATGTGGGTAGGCTCACGAATAAATACATCAGACCGAAACTATAATTTATTTCAACGGCGTCTGTGCGAAAAGCGCTTGCTATACTCTTACAATAATAGTTAGTTAGTGAGGTTTTAAGGGACGGAACTACGAGGACATCTGCCCCAAACATACAGTAAATACAGATAATTATAACATTATTGGTTTTACGTCCATTTTAACTGCTCTGGCTTTTAGATACGCCGGGTTGCCGGAATTTTGCTCCGAAGGGGATCTTCAACGTGCCATAACACTGACACGGCTACCTCGCATTTGTGCACCCTCAAATGCCAGCTGACTGCGCCAAGAAACGAACCTGCAAGCGAGAACGTTACCGCTGAGCCTCGCAGCAAGGCAGTAATTACAGAACGTGTCATTATTATAAATATTGAACTCTTAAAATTCTAATTGTCACGAATAGAGTCGCCTCCTTTGCGTAGTGGTCAGCGTGATTAGCTGCCACCCCGGACGTCCTGGGTTCGATTCCCGGCTCTGCCACGAAATTTAAAAAGCGGTATGAGAACTGGGACGGGGTCGACTCAGCCTCGGGTGGTCCAAATGAGTAGAGGGGGTTCGATTCCCACCTCGGCCATCCTCAAAGTGGTTTTCCGTGGTTTCCCACTTCGCCTTGGCAAATGCCAAGATGTTACCTACCATACGGTCATGGCCGCCTCCTTCACTCTTCCTTGCCTATCCCTCCCGATCTGCCCCTCCCTTCCCATCCCTCAAGAGGACCCTGTTTGCTTTTCAGGTGAGGCCGCCTGGGCGAAGTGTTGATCCCATCTCCCCAGTTGTATCCCCCAGTTGAGATGTTTCAAGCTCCAGGACACTGCCCGTAGATGCGGTAATGATGGTATCCCTCACTGAGTCCGTGGGAAAACCGAACCTGGAGGGTAAAATCGACTAAAAAATTATAATTATAACGAATAGTATCCATCCATGGTTTTGAACAGTATTTAGGGAAAATAACCATTTAAATGAGACAAGAAAATAACTTTCCCTATCGTCTTCGTAGATAATGTGAACAAAACCAAGTTGAAATCTTGCTGTACGAGGTAGGGAGGGTATAATAAAATAGTTAAAAAGAATTTAATAAATCTGCCGTTGGATAGTCTTGAACCCGGTATCTTCAAAAGAGCGAGCGGACGCAATAACACTTGCACACATTTCCAACACACTCTGGAGGTTTTTATTGCGCTTCTTATTAACGCGTATGGTAAAATAATCAATTATTACAGTTAGATCTTAAATATTGATTGGAATGCATTCATTCAGTATCTGGCATGTTTTATATTTTACTTAAAGCAAGGTTCGCGACTGCTTTACCTTAATAAGGCGACAGAACTGTAAATAATACCCTCAAACGACAGCCCTTCGGTTTTATTTCATACAACGTAGCGTACAAAATGTTAGCGTGCGATACACTTCGGTCATACATGCAGGTGTACTGACGAAGAGAACAGAATCATACTGTACAGGATTTTGTACCAGCGATCACAGCAGCTTCCTTACCAGCGAGTGTCATGTGATACGGGCCTAAAGATATGCTATGACTTTTTGTTAAAATTTAATAAATAAACAAGATGTTCGGTAAAGAACATAGATCCTACTTTCTCCTAAAAGCATGGGTATTGTTATAACTCCTCGTCCTTTTCAAGGAGTATAATTGAATGTTGGTTGTAGTAGCGTCTTGAAATACAACGTGTTATACGGATATTAAACATCAATATGATGTGCCCTTTGCTAGTGCTACCTCTGTAAAAAAAAACATTCAATTCGGTTTCACCGTGTTTGAATTGATATGAGGAATCGATTTGCACACATACATGGCCACTATCTGCAAACTATTGGGATGATGACCTTGTAGTCCAGTCAAAAGATGCTTAACACAAAAAGGTATGTTGTTGAAAAAATTGGTAGAGATCAAATGAGTAGGTTGGTCGTAATTTAATTTAGGCTTTTAACATTTGGGTGGCCGCCATTCCGTTTCCGTTAAGATGGCGGCGATATAAAACATGACACTGAGGTGGCCTTTGCTAGTGCTACTTCTGTACCAAACTTCGTTCCATTCGGTTTCACCGTGTTGGAAAAGATAGGGGTAATCGATTTGCACACATACATGGCCGCTATCCGCACATTATCGGCCTGATGACCTTGTAGTGTGGTCAAAAGATTATCTATACATAAAGGTATGTTGTTGCAAAATTTGGTAGAGATCAGATAATTAGGTTGGTCGAAATTTGATTCAATTTTTTAACATTAGGATGGCCGCCATTTCGTTTTCGTCAAGATGGCGGTGATATAAAACATGACACTGGAGTGCCCTTTGCTAGAGCTACCTCTGTACCAAATTTCGTTCAATTCAGTTTCACCGTGTTTGAATTAATAGGGGGAATCGATTTGCACACATACATGGCCGTCATCTGCAAACTAATGGGCTGATGACCTTGTAGTTCAGTCAAACGACGCTCGCCATACAAGTATATGTTGTTGAAAATTTGGTAGAGATCAGATGATTAAGTTAGTCGTAATTTGATTTAAGCTTTGAACATTTGGGTGGCCACCATTACGTTTCCGTCAAGATGGTGGCGATATAAAACATGACACTGAGGTATTCTACGCTAGTGCTACCTCTATACCAAATTTCGTTCAATTTGGTTTCACCGTGTTCCCAATTTCAGCCCTCAGACAAGTATTACATTTCTTGGCAGAGCTGGGAATCGAACTCGGACCTCCGGAACAACACTTCGATATGTTATGTTAATATTGATGCCAGTTTTTTAATGTTCTGCCATTACAGGTCACGTGGCATAACGTACCAATTCAATCGTATTCTCTTTATAAATCATCAAAATTCAACGTACTCTTCACAAAAATACGTCGTAAGGCAATAAATGTGGCAATGTAGTTAGTTACATCCCAACTAAAATGGAATGTGGGCTTTCGTTCAAAAAAGTATGCACACTACTGGATTCGAAGCAGCATTCTACCGCTCGCGCCCACCACGTACGGTCTTGCTTTAACCCTCTTTTTTTTATTTTTATTTTTTTATTAGCTCTTTACAGAATTACAGAATTTTCAGATATGATAAATACCATACTATTACATCACAAGAAAATCCAGATAGTGTCCATATTTATCGTACAATTGTCCACTTTCACTAAGCTTCCAACGCTCTTTCTGCAGGTGATACCTGAGATCCTGGAACGAGAAATGTTGATCATTGTCCATCACGAAGTGTACATATTGGCCCATTATCCACACAATGGCAGTCTGTTTAATTTGGGGGAAGGCGGTCACCGACAAACGAATCAACTTCCTGTCATCAAGGTCATCCGTGGGCACATTTAATAGTTGACATACTTTTCCCTTACACCACAGCCACGTGGAGGCAACTCGCGTGCATGATGTGAAGCGATGTATCGCCGTATCAGTTTGACCACATCACAACCACGGGCTGTGTTTCGAATATCTTTGTATAGCGCTTTCGTAAAAGTGTCATGTTGGGAAAGAATGGTGATGAGTAAGCTTCAAGACGGATGGTATATCGCCGTAGAGCGGTTGGGATGAGATCGTTGAGGAAGATAAAAACCTGGGAGTGTACAGCAGAAGAAATGGTCATAGCCCCAAAATTTTTCCAAACAGTGGGCCAATGGACGTAGAGGGTGGTGGCCTCGATTCGCGGTTTGGAGTGTACCACTTGCCGCAACATGTTATAAATACTTTTCGTCGTTGGAACAGTCCCTGAAGGCATTTGGCGAACAGTTTCCAGAAGGTGCTGTTGATTGTCCCTAAATATCTTCGGCACAGCTCTATCACAACCACGGGCTGTGTTTCGAATATCTTTGTATAGCGCTTTCGTAAAAGTGTCATGTTGGGAAAGAATGGTGATATCGTTCTTGCAGAGGAGTGCACGGCATTTCATGCCATGAGCTGTTAGCCCTAGCCCGCCTTGCCGGGATGGGAGATACAACTGTTCCCGTTGTAATCGGAACAAAAATCCTTGCCATATAAACCAACCTGTATATTTTGCCAATTGGCTCTCAAACATTTTGGGAAGTGGGAAAAGTTGAGCGACATACCATATTTTAGAGAGCGCAAACACGTTGAGGACCATGGCCCGTTGCACTATATTGAGGTTTCTTTGACCAAATTGGATCAGCACTCCCCTAACTTTGGCAATGACCTTAGTCCAGTTTGCTTGCACTGTGTCCAGAAGCGATTGCTTCCAGGTAATGCCAAGAATTTTCACCTCATTTACTATCCGGAACCAGGGCTGTTGGGTAATCACTGAGTTAGTATTGAGCGGAAGCAAAGCAGTTTTCTGGGGGTTCGATTGTGCTCCAGAGGCGATATGGTAGAGCTGAAGGACGCTATCGATGTGGGAGATGTCTTCATTATTGCGGATCAATATTGATACGTCATCAGCATAGGCGCACATTCCAAAAACATGTGTGGACAGTTTGTAACCCTGTAGCTTCACCTGGGTAGTCCGAATGAACGGTTCAAGGCCAATGACAAAAAGTAGCATAGAAAGGGGACATCCTTGCCTAACTGATCGTTGTATTGGAATCAGAGGGGAAAGAAAACCGTTGACGAGCACTCGAGACGTAGCATTACAATTTATCATACGAATGTAGTCAATAAGGATTTCAGGAAATTCGAAGTGTTGCAAGACCATGTACAAGTATTCATGACTGATGCGGTCGAAAGCTTTATCAAGATCTAAGGTGAGAAAACTCATTGGCTCAGTGGGGAGCATTTCGGCTTTTAGGTGTAGGTCCCGTAGTATCGCTAAGTTTGTTAACAGAGTTCTTCCAGGAATACTGCAACATTGTTCATCACCAATGATATCATGTAGAACAGCCTTCAATCGGCATTCAAGTACTTTGGTAAGGACTTTATAATCACTGCAGAGCAGAGTAACTGGTCGGAAGTCACCAACTGCCATGGGAGAGGATGTTTTTGGTATGACTATGGTACCCTCGTGATGTGATTTACAAAGAGCACGACGTTGGAGAATGGTACGCAAGACATGGCAAAATTCTTTGCCAATGAGAGGCCAGAAGTGTTTATACATTTCATATGGCAGTCCATCAATGCCAGGTGAGCGGTTGTTTGGGAGGTGCTTAACCACAGAGTGAATCTCTTCATCCGTAATATCCGCGTTGAGCAGAGTTTTGTTGTCCGGAGATAGTTGGGTACTGCAAGATGAAAGCAATAGGGTCGCCTGCTGTGGATCAATTGGAGCCTTAGCGTAGAACCGTTGATAAAATAATGATATTTCACTACGTATAGCGTCAGCGGAGGTGACGACACTTCCAGTACTGGTGCGGAGGCGGTGGATATATTTACGTTGCCGCTCACGTTGTCCTTTGGCGATATGGTATACACTTGCACTTTCGTCCGGGAGCACTGTACGATCTTTTAAAGCCACGTTTATATGAGCGAGCGTTCGTTGCTGTAGAGACAGGAGCTTGGTTTTAACTTCCCGAATCTGGTCATATATACGCTCCCCAGCATCAGATCTTTGCTGGAGCTGGCGAAGAACTCGATAGCAAAATTCAACTGTATCCCGTCTTTCCCGACCTCGTTGGTAGGATATGTTCTTAAAGACGCGGCGGATCCCTGGTTTAACTAAAATATCCCACCAGTCTGCACAGTCGCGAAATTTGCATTTTTGTTGGACCCAGCGAGTCCAGTGTTGTCTGAAAATATCTTGGCATTCCTCCTCCAGTAACAGCGAGCAATTCAGTTTCCAATAACCTCTTCCTATGTGAAATATGGGATGGGGGTAAGAGATTGTACATACGACAGCATGATGGTTAGTGAAACTGGCAGGTATCACTTGATATCGTCTAGGCTGGATAAGTTCCTGGGAAAAGTAGATGCGGTCAATTCGTGATGAGGAGTTGTGACTTATACAGGTGTAATGGGGCAGGGGCACCCTTAAACTATCCACAGCATCAATGAGGTGTAGGGAGGTAAGAAGGGTCCTGAGAGCCGGGTTGACACCTTGGTATGGACTAGTAGAATCCTCTGGGCGTTGAATACAATTGAAATCCCCTGCAAGAATAAGTTTTTCCTTAACGTCGTGCAGATGAGGCAGTATACTCTGTTGAAAGAACATTTTCCGTTCCACACGTTTATTGGACCCGGATGGGGCATATACATTTATCAGGGTGGTATTGTTTATGTGTCCAGATATTATGCGTCCTGATGGATGACATAGCACACCTTCGAGTGGGATATCATGTCTTATGAGGAATCCGGTCCCTCTATTCGTATTACCGGTATTGATGTATTGTTTGTAGAAGGCAGA
The DNA here is from genome assembly GCA_946902985.2 of Meconema thalassinum. Lineage (NCBI taxonomy): Eukaryota > Metazoa > Arthropoda > Insecta > Orthoptera > Tettigoniidae > Meconema > Meconema thalassinum. Next base: position 1,028,487,289 of record OX336388.2, read on the forward strand.
TATGGGCAAACAGGGTATAGCAACTTCTTGAATGAAGGCAATGTCAATGTCTGCATCTCGAAGGAATCTCTCCAACAGTTGAAATTTCAGAAGGCATTCTATTACATTGATATTCACAGTGGCCACAGTGATAAATTGCGCCATTAAGATAAGTATAAAAGCTGTGCTAGACATACTGGAAGGTGGACTCGAGAAAAAAAACAAAAAAGACACAGGTGAGAAATATACTGGTGCACTATGTCAAATTAGGTTGAGATAGTTCCTTATGACTGCCATTCATAGGCCATCTGTCAGCGTTTGAGAGCGTTCGTGGGTCCCTAGATGACGTAGAATGAAGTTTTTGTTTCTTTTTCACAGCTGCGGGAACGTTTGTAGAACCAGTTTGATTCTTCGGGGCTGGTACGGCAATCGAGGCATTTGTTTTAATCTTCTTAGATACGTTCTCGGATCCCCGATCAACCTGCTTAAGTGAGTCGGTAGGTACCAGAGAAGGTGGGGGCAGTGAAGACAAAATTTCTGTGGCAGCCTGTAGTGACGGCAGAGTTGGTTCCAAGGCTGCGATACAGGTTGCCGATAGCACAGGGGCACTCTGTGGCTCGCTGATCTGGTCAGTGCAAGGTACCAGTTCTGCGTCATGTGTGTCCGAGGCCACTTCTGGTGTTGTCCCAGCTGACTGATCAATAAGCATGTTTTCATGTGACGTTTGCTGTGTCACAACTTCCGAGTATTGGACACGTCGTTGTTGTGTAGGAGTTATACCGAGGGGAATCATTTTCTTTGGGCAGTTGATACGTAGATGTGTGTGAGCATTGCAAATTAAACAGGTCTGTGTCTGTCCATTATACGATATATAGCCAGAATGGCCACCAAAAGTCTCAGTGGAGGGGATATCTTGTTTGATTTCCATAGTGACTGCACGTATTCCATTATACACCGGGAACTGATAAGCAGAAGACCATTGTTCTTTCCTGACGTCACTCACAGTGCCATATTTCAACAGGACGGATTTGAACATTTCAGGGGGAACTTCGAGTGGGACATTAAATATACGCACTGTGGTAAAATTGGAATCCGCTGTGGAGAGCTTAACATTAGTCATTTCGCCTGAGTCATACTGAAATTTAATAGGAGCTGCAAAAGTATTTAGCAATTTCTGATCAGTAGATATGCTGATTACCTTGATGTACATGGTTCTTTCTTGCGCATTTAACTGGATGGCTTCTACTTGGTCGACAGTCAACCGGGGGGTATCGCTAATCCAGCGGTGAATTTCTCCTGGTGTGGGGCGAGAACTCTGCCTGTCCCATTGACAGCGTACGGTGTTTTACTCTGGTATCCGGACATGATTTTCAGCGGGGTTTTCTGGGTTTCTGGTTTTGTTGTCCTATCTGGAACACTACTTGAAAAAGTATTGTCCGAATGATACACGGAAGGTCAGTACACCCGTGGAACTATCGGAAGCACCGGTATTAGGAAACGTACACTCTTCCAATGCGGTCACACAGCGCGCACACACACCCTCTCAGCCACCAACATATGGTAGATACTGCACGCTAAACGTGCTGTAGTTACTGTAGCCGTCCCACCTCAAACGTTTAAGTCCATCTCAACGTCTTCAATCACGGTTTATGGTGTTGATTTAACTTTCTACTATTACAGATGACGTGGCGTAAGCTATTAATTCGATCGTATTACGTGTATGTGTGTTATTTCAAGGAGCAGTAAGTCATATGTTAGTAGAATGGGTCATAGTATTTGGCGGGGGAAAGTTTAAGGTCGTTTTTTTTTTGCTAGACCCATGACCCAATTACATTGCTGTCACACAGTCAGAGCGCAGAGCAATATCGACCATCGGAAGAATTGAGAAGTTAGTTGGGTTTCATAAAACTAAATAATAAGGGGCGGGTGGACCACACTGTATATACTCTTGAATTATTTTTTAGAATAGTATTTTGTTTGCCTACACCTCTGGGTGTCAAATAACAACGCTTGCACCCGGCACCGAGGCCATACGATATTTTTATAGTTTACAAATCTACAGTAGTTACGGTGTCACAGCAATAGTAGCTCGCTTGACGAGCGAAACATACCATCCTTAGTTTTAGTTAGTTATTGTTGTTTTAAGGGGCGGAACTACGAGGTCATCTGCCCCTATCCTTAGTTTTCTCCTTCTTCAAAAGTTCATAACAATACATATAAATCGATTATTTCATCGATTATTTGGGGGAAGAAGACCGTTTTGTTGATGGGATCGTAATTTCTAATTTTTGCAACATTAAAATAAATAGTTCTTTTTTAGGGTTCTTGATGACTAAATACAGTATTTATCAATATTCTAATAGTTACCAAACTTTTTTATTTTGGAAGGGCAAAGACTGTCAGTGGGTTTCACTGCAGTGTTTTGTATAAATATTCGTCTTGTAGATTTGGATCTGATGATGCTCGCTTCTTCGAAAGTTCATAACAATATATATACATCTTAATCACATGTAATTTATTTCAGGTATTTCTTCGCTTATTCCAGTAATTGGAATAATTTTGTGTTGACGACTGAAAGTTGTTCACAATGTATGTTGTTAACCCGGAAGCTGGTTGAATCCTCAAATCGCACCGCCTACGGTTAGGTGGGTAAAGACACACAAAACCAAGACTTGTCACGAGAATGAGATGCGAGTACCTATGACCTTGGTTGCGCCAGTGTTTGTTGGATCATAGCACTTGTTGTCTAGCGGGGTAAAGGGGAAATGCAGCGCCAATACAATCTCTGCATCGGCTTCGGTGTCGTAGTCGGTAGCATGCGAAACTGCTACGCCTAAGATCGCGGGTTCAAACCCGGCCGAAGTCGTTAAAATCCTTCAGTATGCCTTCCTTCGGAGGGGAAGTAAAGCCAGTAAACCCATGTCATAAATTTAGGCATGTAAAAAGAAACTACCACTACAATTAGTTTTTTTTGTTGTCGTGTGACCTCCTGAGAGGCCGAGTGCAGGTCTTTCTATTCGACGCCCGTGGGCGACCTGCGCGTCGGGATGAGACATGGAATGGATGAAGATGAATGAAACTTGGCAAGGATGTGGAAGGAAGCGGCCGTGGCCTGTCAGAAGGTACTGTCCCAGCATTTGCCTGGTGTTGAAAATGGGAAACCACGGAAAACCATTTCAAGGACAGCCGACGGTGGGGCTCGAACCCACGCGTCTACCGAGTCAGCAGAGAGCTTGGCCCCATGGCCTAACGCAGCGCTTTAACCAGCGTAGCCACTACTGTCGGTACTACAATTAGTACTGTGTAGCAAAATGTGTAGGTTATATTAGGCTGGTTAGAAACGCTCTATCAAGTTCCAACGTTCGCCGCTAGTGTTAGTGACAGTAGCATCTGGTAGTCAAAGTTGGAACTACTTGAAATTGAACTTGTTGGGAGCCCTCGGACGTTCAATTAAAATACCCTGCTATGGCTATTCGTCTGTACTTCATATGTTATTATTATTATTATCTTTATTTACTCAACTTGCAGTCGGTAACATGACTCATATCGGTACATTACGTACAAGTAAATAACACTTAAGCCTATAGCATTCATTTTCGAACTATACGGTATAACATAGACGTTTGACAGTCAATTCTCTTTTCTCTTCTTATCTTCCACGTCTCTTTTTCACAAGAGAAAAATCCTAATGTGTATTCAAAAACCCTCTAACGATGCTGCAGGTTTTCAGAATTGCAGCCTTTTGTGCAATAGTGTGGGTGTATATGCGAAGATTTAGTGTGGCTAGATTTACTGAAAAGGATTTAGGTGTCAGGCCAGTGGAAGAAAGGAGGAAAGGAAGAATCGTCACATTTTTTGTCTTCGGATTCTAGCCACCTCCATAGCTAGAGGAGTATATTTATCAATATTCTCTCTGTACTTATGGTGGATATTATGGTCATTCGGAACAGATATGTCAATCGAGTACGTGTGATGGTTCTTCTTATCAGTTAAAGTTATGTCTGGTCTATTATGAGGTGTTGTTTTGTCTCTTTGAATACAGCTTGTAATCCTCGTTTTCCAGCACACTTTCTGGCGAGTATTTGTAATAAGGCGTCCTGTCGTGTATGAGTGATCGGGTTAGGGCGAGTTCTTGATGAATGACGTTGGCAACATCGTTATGCCTCTCAGTGTAAGATGTTGGCGCTAGAATTCTGCAGCTGCTGGTAATATGCTCTATGGTTTCTGGGCCAGTATTGCACTTCCTGCATTCGTCATCTATCACAGTCTGATCTTTCAGGATGTGTTTTCTGTAACTTCTTGTGGTGATAATTTTGTCTTGTATCGCCTGGTTAAATCCCTCAGTTTCTGGAAACAGCTCTCCCCTTGACAGCCATGTGTTCGAAAGCTGTCTGTCAATATTCTTGTCATTGTACTGGTTGTAGAATCTGCCATGAAGTTATTTTCCAGCCCATCTCTGCACCTTCTCTCTGTTCAGTGTGTTCTTGTCTTTCATGACGAAATTTTCTTCATGGAGGTTCAAAGGAGTGTGGTTGAAGTCAGCTTGTGCTACCGCTCGATGTAAAACACTGGTATCTTTCCGAGAATGAAAGTAATTCCTTAGATGTATAACTTGTTGATTGTGCAGAGCTATAGCATCAAGAATACCTCTGCCTCCTTCATTTCTGGGCGTTGTTACTCTCTCTATACAAGCATTGGGATGCAACATTCTGTGTTTCGTAAGCATAGTTCTTATTGTGCGATTAATGTCTGTTTCAGACCATTTTAAAACACCAAACGAATACATCAGCACAGATATAGCATATGAATTGATAGCTTTTGTTGGGTTATGAGCACTAAGCTTGGTTTTCAGGAGAAGTCGAAGTCTATGATTAAATTTCTGGTAGAGGTTCTCCTTCTCAGATTTACTGTCGATTCCAACTACTTGCTCAAATCCTAGATATTTATATGTTTCATATTTCCCCATGCTGTCTATTCGCTCATCAGCTGTTATGCTTATTCCCTCTGTTCTATACCACTGTCCTTATTATTATTATTATTATTATTATTATTATTATTATTATTATTGTATAAAACTTTATAAAATCTTTTATTTCACTCAATGGATGCAAATTAAGTAGGATTAAACAAAACGTAGTCTATACATAGCTGTATGTAATAATCCTCCGTAGAAAGCATAAACAATTTGCATTAAAAATCGCATATGGTAAATGTAACTTACTGAATAAAATAATCTTCACGGCTCCTAAAGAAGAGAAGCACTGAAAATTGTCAACATACGGATTCGGAAAGCTGTCTAAAGCTGTAACTGACAGTAGATTTGTGTGTTCTGAAATGGAATCTCGCTGTATTTATTTTTCTACGTGCGCATAACGTGGGAATAAGCGACTGGAGCCTTATCGCTAACAGATCCAGAATTGAAAACTGCATGAATCTCTGCTGTCTCAAGTCCTCCGAGACCATCAATCACAGGACTAGTTTTTTCAAGCCACAGATCAATCACAAGGAGTTCCATTAGGGAAGCTTCTGCACGCCCACTGCAGTGTACACATCCAAGAGTTTAAACTGCTCTTCAAAACGTATAGGCTCTCTCTAAAGTAAAGTCACTGTTCTATTGAGCTGGAGATTTAAGAAAAATAAAGAGATTTAATGTGCATTCTGTTTGAGGAGACAATACACTATATTTTTTGGAATGTTTTAGCTTTCGCAGCTATGGAATTAACTATAGAAAATTCTTCTAGATGCTCTGCATTGGGGTTTCACCCATATGTACCGATTCAATCTATTTTGGTTCCTCCATAGGGAGAAATATAGAGCTAAAGAAGCTCTCATCCCCTTTAACCTACGCTTCATAAAATGGGACGTAGCAAGTAGTTGCAAGAAAGTTTAAACAATTTTTAAAAACACATACTTTCGTTGGAGAAGACACTCACTATGTTTCATCCGCCTCATTGCGTAGTGGCTAGCATTCTTGGCTGTCAGCGCGGAGGCCCGGGTTCCATTCCCGGCTTTGTCAAGAAATATAATTCTGGTGTGAGGGCTGGAACGAGGTAAGCACAATTTTCTTTGCAGAGCCTGGAATCGAACCCGGACCTTCGAGGTAACAGCCAAAAATGCTAGTCAACTCTGCCTTTAAAAATCATTGCTCTTTTGATTTTAATAGGGTTTACCATACACTATGTATTACGATACGTTTATAAATTAGCCACACGATATTAATTAATTAATTAATTAATTAATTAATGTAATGTTATATATATATAGGGGGAAGTCCTGTAGCACCGGACGGCATGTAGTACCGGACACACTATAGTTCACGAAAATCTCGCTAGATGTCAGCATCACGTAGAGTGCATTTCAAAGGTTTCTTCCAGTGTACGTCAGCGCAAGCAGTGTGAGTTTGTCACTCAAGCAGTAGCCACGCTACGTGGTATTTTCTGATTTCCTGTGTTCATTCATGTGTCTCAAGTAAGTTTTGGAAGAGCATTGTACTGAACTAGGTAAGTGAATTAATACTGTACTGAGAGTAGTTGTTTAATGTGGTCATAATAACATGTTCACAAAGTATAAATTGAAAATGAAACGTATTTAGTTAATGGCAGGTGTTTCTTTAGATGCATGCTTGTCCTGTAAGACCGGACAGTACTATGTCCTGTACCATCGGACACGTAATTAGCTGTCATATTATTATTTGCAGGTTGAATCGCAAATAAGAACATGCCAAAATACGACAAAAATGGGAAGAGGAGGGGAACGTGGTCCGAAGACGGTATGAAACTGGCAGTGAACAGCGTGCTTGCTAATAATTTGAGTGTTAGGGAAGCTGCAAGTAGTTTTAGTTTTCCAAATAGCACTTTGCAGGACAGACTAATACAAATAAAGAGTGGAGGAGAAATTCAAATTACGCCGAAATTAGGGCGCTTCGAGAGAACATTTGCAGACAATTTTGAAGAACAACTAGTCGCCCATATCAAGCTGTTAGATGGCATGCTCATGCCCCTTACCAGAAAGGAGTTCCTGAAACTTGCTTATGATTTAGCTGCAACTTTAAAGCTGCCTCATAGGTTCAATAAGGACAACAAAATTGCAGGGAAACATTTCTATTACAGCTTCATGAAGAGACATCGTGAACTTGCACTGAGATCTCCAGTTCTTACCATGTTTTAAAAATAAAAAAGTCTCTTTATTTTAGGGCCATAATATGTCCATAGATCTCAAGTATGAAGCTCCTATAAGACACTATCATATCAACTACCACATCCTTTGATAAGACCATAGATATGCATAGAATTTACAGCATTCAAATAACAATCCGAAAAAGTTCTAAACTGTCCGATACTACAGGCCAGTCTTAATAACAGGGGAAAAAGCCACAAGTACGTTTATTTAAATTCCCAATAATCTTGCCACTGTTGAAAATTATGCTATCAAGAATATTGTTTTATGTTACATGAAGGATGTCACACATGTTTTACTTGATTTTTAAACTCAAATACACACATCAAAAAAAGTTTTGCATCACCTCGGTTCCAAGAGTTCCGGAACCGTTAAATACAAAGGGAATAGAGATCAACACAAACAACATTTCAGCTCGTTTTATTGCTCATGAGACCCACACATTGCATGTTGTACCATCATACAGCTAGACTTTCAGCATTTGTGGTCCAGATTGCAGTACACACCACTACCTCTAATACCCAGTAGCACGTCCTCTTGCATTGATGCATGCCTGTATTCGCCGTGGCATACTATCCACAAGTTCATCAAGACACTGTTGGTCCAAATTGTCCCACTCCTCAACGACAATTCGGCGTAAATCTCTCAGAGTGGTTGGTGGGTCAAGACGTCCATAAACAGCCCTTTTCAACATATCCCAGGCATGTTCGATAGGGTTCATGTCTGGCGAACATGCTGGCCACTGTAGTCGAGCGATGTCGTTATCTTGAAGGAACGCATTCACAAGATGTGCACGATGAGGTCGAGAATTGTCGTCCATGAAGACAAATGCCTCTCCAATATTCTGCCGATATGGTTGCACTATGGGTCGGAGGATGTCATTCAGGTATCGTAAAGCCGTTTCGGAGCCTTCCATGACCACCAGTGGCGTACGTCGGCCCCACATAATGCCACCCCAAAACATCAGGGAACCACCACCTTGCTGCACTCGCTGGACAGTGTGTCTAAGACGTTCAGCCTGACCAGGGTGCCTCCAAACACGTCTCCGACGATTGTCTGGTTGAAGGCATATGCGACACTCATCGGTGAAGAGAACGTGATGCCAATTCCGTGGGGTCCATTCAGCATGTTGTTGGGCCCATCTGTACCGCGCTGCATGGTGTCGGGGTTGCAAAGCTGGACCTCGCCATGTACGTCGGGAGTGAAGTTGCGCATCATGCAGCCTATTGCGCACAGTTTGAGTTGAAACACGACGTCCTGTGGCTGAACGAAACGCATTATTCAACATGGTGGCATTGCTGTCAGGGTTCCTCCGAGCGGCAATCCGTAAGTAGCGGTCATCCACTACAGTAGTAGCCCTTGGGCGGCCTGAGCGAGGCCTGTCATCGACAGTTCCTGTATCTCTGTACCTCCTCCATGTCCGAACAACATCGCTTTGGTTCACTCTGAGACGCCTGGAAACTTCCCTTGTTGAGAGCCCTTCTTGACACAAAGTAACAATGCGGACGCGATCGAACTGCGGTATTGACCTTCTAGGCATGGTAGAACTACAGACAACATGAGCAGCGTACCTTCGTCCTGGTGGAATGACTGGAACTGATCGGCTGTCGTACCCCCTCCGTCTAATAGGCCCTGCTCATGCATGGTTGTTTACATCTTTGAGCAGTTTTAGTGACATCTATGAACAGTCAAAGGGACTGTATCTTGGATACAATATACACAGTCAACGTCTATATGCCGGAGATCTGGGAACCGAGGTGATGCAAAACTTTTTTTGATGTGTGTATATCAGCAGTTTTGGCAAAAAAAAGTAATGTGTCCGGGGCTAGAGGACTCTCTATATAAATATATATAAAAATGAATGTTCGTCTTTTATGCGTTCATAAACCATTCATCCGATTGCGATCAAATTTTGGTGAGTTGTTGTAAACACTTCCGGGATGGTCATAGGCATAGTTGATCCATTTCACAATAGATAGCGCGCGAGTAGTTTAAACAAATGCGTAATGGCGATGCGTTCATATACAATTCGTCCGATTGCGATCAAATTTTGGTGAGTTGTTGTGCACAGTCCCGGAAAAGTTATAGGCGTAGTAAATCCAATTTACTAGAGATGGCGCGCGAGTAGCTTAAAAATATGGCGTGCGTTTGTTTCAAGAAAGTCTCAAATACCATTCATCCCATTGCGATGAAACTTGGGTGAGACGTTCTGTACACTTCAGGTAAGGTTTCTGGCTTAGTGAATCCACTTAACAATCGGTAGCGCACGAGTAGATTCAACAAATGAGCGACGACGGGCGAAGCGTTCCAACAATGTCCTGTATGCGTTCACATACTATTCGTCCGATAGCGATGAACATGGATGAGAGGTTGTGTACACTACAGGCAAGGTTTCTGGCTTAGTAAATCCATGCTATAATGGGTAGCGCACGAGTAGATTCAACAAATGAGCGACGACGCGCGAAGCGTTTCAACAAAGTCCCGTATGCGTTCATATACCATTCGTCCGATAGGGACTAAACTTGGGTGAGTTGTTGTGTACACTCCAGGGAAAGTTTCAGGCTTAGTAAATCCATTTTACAATAGGTAGCGCACAAGTAGATTCAACAAATGAGAGAAGACGCACTAAGCGTTTCAACAAAGTCCGTATGCGTTCATATACCATTCGTCCGATAGCGATTAAACTTGGGTGAGATGTTGTGTACACTTCAGGGAAGGTTTCTGGCTTAGTAAATCCACTTTACAATAGGTATCGCACAAGTAGATTCAACAAATGAGCGACGGCACGCGAATCGTTTAAACAAAGTCCCGTATGCGTTCATATAGCATTCATCCGATTGCTATGAAACTTTGGTGAATTGTTGTGCACACTCCAGGAAAGGTTTCTGACTTAGTAAATCCTTTTTACAATAGGTAGCGCACGAGTAGATTCAACAAATGAGTAAAAGCGCGCGTATCGTTTAAAAAAACTCCGTATGCGTTCATATACCATTCATGCGATTGCAATGAAATTTGGTGAAATGTTGTTTCCACTCCCGCGAAAATTTCTGATTTAGAAAATCCATTTTACAATTGGTAGCGCACGAGTAGATTCGACTAATGAGCGACAGCGCGTGAATCGTTTCAACCGAATCCCGTATGCGTTCATATACCATTCATCCGAGTGTGATAAAACTTTAGTGAGCTGAGTACAATTGGGTAGTTTATTGGCTGAGGAATAACCCACCCACCAAGGGAAGATGATTAAGAAAAGGAAATAGATTTTGGATTGGAGAAAAAGGATAGAAAAATAGGAGGAGAGTCCCACAAAATTAATAAGTTTAACTTTAAACGCACTTAAAGGTGGTTGTCAACGCAAATCCGTTCTCGGATACCTAAAGTGGGTACGAGCTTGGTCGAAGCTGACGGGAACCGCAGCTAAGACTTTGGCGGTTTGCCAGAGAAAGGCTGTAGTGTATTTCCTCCCAAGCATGCATAAAAGTACTATGGGGAAGGGTGACGGTCTGGCCAGACAGATAGTAAAAGCTTTATTGAGTATGAACGAGGGCATAAACCTAGGAAGAGCTAGGAAAGCCAGGATCTTGCCTAACTGTAGTATCAGAGAAATGATGAATCCAAAAACAAATTCGCCCTTTATAGGATGCTCGTTTAGAAGTAAGTTTTTCATCCTTATCCTTATCAGTAGGAGCCATATTAAAGAAAATAGATGAAAATGTAACTCACGAAACTGTGAAACCTTGGAAATGCTGTCAAGCTGGCAGCAGCGAATGAGTAGAAAAAACGGGACACACCAAAGGAGACAGGAGCGGCCTCTTTCCCCTTCACAGTCTTTGCAAGATGTGGTTATAGCTGAAAGATTCAAAGCAGATATTAATAATTTGCCAAGTATTGTCAAACAGAAAAATGACAAATGGACTCTCCCGGGTTTCTGGGACCAAATGTTGGGTAGTTTATTGGCTGAGGAATAACCCACCCACCAAGGGAAGATGATTAAGAAAAGGAAGTAGATTTTGGATTGGAGAAAAAGGATAGAAAAATAGGAGGAGAGTCCCACAAAATTAATAAGTTTAACTTTAAACACACTTAAAGGTGGTTGTCACCGCAAATCCGTTCTCGGATACCTAAAGTGGGTACGAGCTTGGTCGAAGCTGACGGGAACCGCAGCTAAGACTTTGGCGGTTTGCCAGAGAAAGGCTGTAGTGTATTTCCTCCCAAGCATGCATAAAAGTACTATGGGGAAGGGTGACGGTCTGGCCAGACAGATAGTAAAAGCTTTATTGAGTATGAACGAGGGCATAAACCTAGGAAGAGCTAGGAAAGCCAGGATCTTGCCTAACTGTAGTATCAGAGAAATGATGAATCCAAAAACAAATATTTAATTTATTAAACAATGCAAAGAGGTTTGAGGAAATTAACAAGCATGTAATATAATTTTGACAAACATAGTTCATTTAAACTTTTTTAAGAAATGGGGTCGCAGACCTCCTCACATTAAACGATTGCTCCAGGCAATTGACAATTTATGAGGTTTGAAACCTTACATGTTTCTAAAATCTTTATAAGAAAATAAAAGACATGTGTAGTAATTAAAGTTTTAACATTTAAATTTAGTACAAAGAGTGTACTTTAAGAAATTCTTGAGAGAATGTTCTAGAGAAAGTGACAACTTCGAAAATAACAATAAGAAAAACATGAAGAATAAGATGGAAGTTTCTACAACTTCTTATATTTAAACAGAATTACTATATGAGAATTATACAAAAGAGGGCAGGTCACTTACTGTGAAACCTGAAGAAAGTTAAAAGGAAGGTTCTAGACTTCCCAAGTTTGAGCAGGAATCACTAGCCAAATGGGACAGTTTCCATTTCGTGAAACCTGAGCATGACTCGCTCAAGAGTTTAAGGAATTGTTTTCCCTGATTATAGGAAAGGAACAATATGAATTTGAATCGTGTGTCGCACACGTAATTATACAGAATTTAATTAATGTTAAACTAGCAAAGTTGGAAGGGCACTTCGTGAGTGACGCCTTATAGAAAAGTTACAATTTTATTAATATGGGTGGTTAGTAGAAGGTTGAGGAAAGATCATTGGGATATAGGATCAATGTTCATGGCCATATTTAATGTAAACGGACGATCGCGACGCGGTAGAAACGTGGAGCAAGCACTGGTTATCACTGTAGTCTATAAAGATGGATGCAAAGTTCACTATAGAAACACTAAAGTTTATGAGAAAGAAAATTATTGCAATTATGGAAATAACTGATTGCACTATATAGGTGAGAGTCTATTTCTTGAGAAAGTTGTGAGTTACAATTAAATGTGCCATAGAACATTCCAGCGGTTCCAGCGGTGGAAGAAAGTTAGCTATTGAGCTTTTAATTCAGGAATGATATTCTTCAATTTTAAATAACATACTCACAAGTGAGTGAAAATTTCAACGGCAGGACTTGTAGATGAAATACCGAATCTAGAAGGTTCCAGAACGACCTTGGTAGAAAAATGGGGTTGAGAAAATCCAACGGAGGAACTAGCTTGGTGAATTATAGACAGCGGGTATTAGGTAATATCCCACGTAGCGAGAGGATTTCTCATTTGAATAGCTTAAGAAAAGCTCTTTTTAGTAAGGTTGGCTTATATGAACAAAAGCTCAACATGGCAAATCCCACGAAGAATGATTTTTGCCCCAAAATAAATAATTTCACACTGTCTATAAAAGTATCGTTAAAAGCACGTGGAAGTTAAAACCATGAAGATGAGGTTAAAACTTTAAGATGGTACTTATCTTGATTTCATGTTGAAGGCGAAGTTCCCTTAGATGACAACTACCTTGCCAACATGGCGTAGAAGAGAGTATGCCTCTTGGTTTGAGGAGGCTAGCTCGAGATGAGCTGCCGATTGCGAAGTGAGACCTGCTCAACGGAGCACGGAGGGTCCAAGGTAGGGAAAAAGAGTGGGGGGTAGGAGACAAAAGGAGAACATATAAACATTGCCAACTTTAAAACAAAAAATTGATCTCTTGCTGAGCCGGTCTTCAAAGAGTTGATAACAGATGATACTAGCACAGCATGGTGAGTAAAAGAGTAGACGTAGTTCTCTTGCTCATGGAGATAATAGCTGGCGATGGTAACTGGATCTGGTGGCCAGATGGAGAAGGAATTCCTCTTGCACGAGGAAGAGTTGAAGAGCTTCAGATATTCGCTGCTATATGACGCTAGGTGGGTCATAGAATATATCTCTGGAACAGACTCATAAAAGATATAAGCGACCTGAACCCCTAAGAGAAAACAGAAGATCACTGTTGGTGTTTGACAAAGAGGAAGGAAAGAACATGCAAAAGCATTGAAAATTATAATCTCTGGTACCGTGTATTTTAAGAATACACCAACAATCCTGCGAAGGTGTATGAATTAGTAAATCCGTTTTTCAATGGGTGGCGCAGAAGTAGATTCAACAAATGAGTGACGGCGCGCGAATCGTTTAAACAAAATCCCGTATGCGTTCATATGCCATTCATCCGATTGCGATGAAAATTTGTTGAGTTGTTGAGCACGCTCCCATGATTTATTTTTTTGAGATAGTAAATCAATTTTGCATAAGTTTAGAAGTGGTTAACGGAAAAAGAAAAAAATATTGGGAATCCAAATGCACTTCAAAAAGAAAAGTTACAACGCCAACACTTTCTTTGATTGGCATTGCAACGCATGCCGGGTACAGCTAGTAGATCAATAAATGTGTAGCCTACAACCAAAGCCCACTCCGATATAATATCCTATCTACATCATTTCCATTAATCGCGCACCAAGCTAACGCATTTGTTCTCCGTGATTTTACTGGTTAGAGCCAACACTGCATCATGGGTGAATGGTATACCGTAATGCTTGGTGACTGACATGAACGTTTAACATTCAATCAATACGCTTCATATTTCCCGGAGTAGAGTTGCATAGTCAACTCTGTCTTGTAATTGCAGCATTCATTGATCGTAGCTAATGAAGCAGTATGCCTCGTTTCCATAGCTAGAAGTGGAACAAGCATGTTCTTTTGTTTAGGATTGTATTCGTATCCAATATTATTCCCACTATGAAGGGGCCAGGACTAATTATAGTTATTGTTGTTTTAAGAATCAGAACAGAGAGGTCATCTACCACAGTCGGGACTGAGGTGAGATGAGCATCTGTTTTGATGAATAGTTTTACGGTCTGATGCTCCTCCTGACGCACTTATCACAGGAGATAGCGAGTATTTATTATGAATGGTAGGCTACATTGGCTTTGACAGCAGTAACTACGCTCGCTAACTCGCAGCGCTAGGTCATGGGGCCAAGCTACCACCGGACTTGGTAGACGTGGGTTCTTACCCCACCGTACGTCAGCCGTTTTTGAAATGGTCTTCCTTAGTTTCCCATTTTCAACTCCAAGCAAATGCCAGGATTGTACCTTCTAATAGGCCACGGTCACGTCCTTCCATCTCCTTGCCCAGTTTCATTCATCTTCATTCAATTCATCCCGCATTGACTCCTTGACTGGCTGCGTGGCGCAGCGGTAACATTCTCACCTTCTGTTCCCAAGGTTGCAGGATTGAATCCGACCGCAGTCAGTTGCATTTGAGGGTGCGCAAATGTGAGGGAGCCATGTCAGTAGATTTACTGGTACCGTACGCTAAAGATCATCTTCGGGGCAGAATTCCGACACACCGGCGTGTCTAAAAGCCTCAGTAGTTAAATGGGGCGTAAAACCAGTAATATTATTCCTATAATAATAATTATTATTATTATTATTATTTCTGTCCCGTGGCGTAGCCGTGCTCGTTAAATCGTGCACCACGACCGCGTTGGCAGTTTCAGCAAGTGCAGAGATCGTAGGTTCGTATCCCAACGCTGACAGCGGCTATCCTGAGTGTTGTTTTCACCGGTTGTATCCGCACTCCCTCTAGGCAAATGCCAGGATAGTACCTTATAGTCCTGGGGCATCTACCTCATCCCTGTCCCTAATACAGCACACACTACTACAGTCATCACATCAGACACATTCAACACACACCCGACAACACGGGGCTGATGACCAAGATGTCCCAAGCCCCTAAATTGAACTAACTACAAGCAAAAAACAACTGTCATTATTTCTGGAGTGTGTTCTCCGAAGAGGTCTAGTACAGATGATGCGGATAAAATGACGAAGACGTCACAATGACCTTGTCCCGATTCAGAGAAATCCACTATAAAAGCATAAAACTCCACAGACCAGCCGAGAATCGAGCCCGAGGACCTTCGGATCAAATACTAGTGTGCCACCCAGCCGGACATTGGCTCATACAATATATATATGGTACTGTGCAAATTCAACCTCGTGGGGTGTCCAGAACAGTAAACCTCTTCACACCAATCGAATTATACGGCAAATTATCCTTGCTACGAGCACCTTGTAGTGTAGCAGCTAGCGTTCTTGGCTGCCGCTCCAGAGGTCCGAGTTCGATTCCCGGCTCGGCCAAGAAATTTTAACTCTGGTGTGCAGGCTGGATCGGGGTCCACTCAGCCTCGTAAGGCAAAACTGAGAAGAGGTGGGTTCGATTCCCACCTCAGCCAACCTGGAAGTGGTTTTCCGTGGTTTCCCCACTTCAACTCCAGGTAAATGCTGGGATGATTCCTACCTTGAGGCCACGGACGCCTCCTTCCCTATCTTAT
Organism: Meconema thalassinum; assembly: GCA_946902985.2. Taxonomy (NCBI): domain Eukaryota; kingdom Metazoa; phylum Arthropoda; class Insecta; order Orthoptera; family Tettigoniidae; genus Meconema; species Meconema thalassinum. The sequence continues at coordinate 1,028,503,128 of OX336388.2, forward strand.
CCCCATTTAAAAATACACCCCATACAGCCATCACAATAACACAGGTTATCACACATATTACACGCACACACCCAAAATACACGGGGCTATATGACCACGATATCGCAGCCCCTGAAATAAGCAACAACAACTCTCCTTGCTACAAAAAGAATGTGGGAGAGCTACCGTAAAAATACATGATGGTGGTTTCAAGTAATTTCACTGCATGATGGGCCGTACCGAGAGGGGGGTGGGGTTGGCAATGTTAACCCCCGTCAAGGGCGCAGGCATAGAGGGGGCGCAAAAATTACAATTAAAACAAGAAAGAAAGAAAGAAAGAAAGAAAGAAAGAAAGAAACAAACAAAAAAACAAAGAAAGAAACAAATAAACAAATAAAGAAACAAAGAAAGAAGTTTTAAGATTTACATTGGTAAGATCTACTATGTAAACAAGATGTTCAGTAAAGAACATATAGCCTACTTTCTCCTAAATGTATGGGTAGAGTTATAACTCTTTGTCTTTATCAAGTAGTATAATAGAATCATTTCTTGGTTGAAGACCTTAGAAACTCTTTACCTCTACCAAACACCAGAACCTCGGAAAATCTACTAAGACAAGACATACCTCAAAAATTTTATGAAACTGGAGACATGATCGGCCGAATGTGGGCAACATCCAACTTTGAGTTGACGCATGTGTTACACGTCTGGCTGTCCATGGTTTTCACCTTATTTATATTAACAAATCTTTCCATGACCCTACAGTGACGTGTGTATGTCAAGTACACACATCAAAAAAAAGTTTTGCATCACCTCGGTTCCAAGAGTTCCGGAACCGTTAAATACAAAGGGAATAGAGATCAACACAAACAACATTTCAGCTCGTTTTATTGCTCATGAGACCCACACATTGCATGTTGTACCATCATACAGCTAGACTTTCAGCATTTGTGGCCCAGATTGCAGTACACACCACTACCTCTAATACCCAGTAGCACGTCCTCTTGCATTGATGCATGCCTGTATTCGCCGTGGCATACTATCCACAAGTTCATCAAGACACTGTTGGTCCAAATTGTCCCACTCCTCAACGACAATTCGGCGTAAATCTCTCAGAGTGGTTGGTGGGTCAAGACGTCCATAAACAGCCCTTTTCAACATATCCCAGGCATGTTCGATAGGGTTCATGTCTGGCGAACATGCTGGCCACTGTAGTCGAGCGATGTCGTTATCTTGAAGGAACGCATTCACAAGATGTGCACGATGAGGTCGAGAATTGTCGTCCATGAAGACAAATGCCTCTCCAATATTCTGCCGATATGGTTGCACTATGGGTCGGAGGATGTCATTCAGGTATCGTAAAGCCGTTTCGGAGCCTTCCATGACCACCAGTGGCGTACGTCGGCCCCACATAATGCCACCCCAAAACATCAGGGAACCACCACCTTGCTGCACTCGCTGGACAGTGTGTCTAAGACGTTCAGCCTGACCAGGGTGCCTCCAAACACGTCTCCGACGATTGTCTGGTTGAAGGCATATGCGACACTCATCGGTGAAGAGAACGTGATGCCAATTCCGTGGGGTCCATTCAGCATGTTGTTGGGCCCATCTGTACCGCGCTGCATGGTGTCGGGGTTGCAAAGCTGGACCTCGCCATGGACGTCGGGAGTGAAGTTGCGCATCATGCAGCCTATTGCGCACAGTTTGAGTTGAAACACGACGTCCTGTGGCTGAACGAAACGCATTATTCAACATGGTGGCATTGCTGTCAGGGTTCCTCCGAGCGGCAATCCGTAAGTAGCGGTCATCCACTACAGTAGTAGCCCTTGGGCGGCCTGAGCGAGGCCTGTCATCGACAGTTCCTGTATCTCTGTACCTCCTCCATGTCCGAACAACATCGCTTTGGTTCACTCTGAGACGCCTGGAAACTTCCCTTGTTGAGAGCCCTTCTTAACACAAAGTAACAATGCAGACGCGATCGAACTGCGGTATTGACCTTCTAGGCATGGTAGAACTACAGACAACATGAGCAGCGTACCTTCGTCCTGGTGGAATGACTGGAACTGATCGGCTGTCGTACCCCCTCCGTCTAATAGGCCCTGCTCATGCATGGTTGTTTACATCTTTGAGCAGTTTTAGTGACATCTATGAACAGTCAAAGGGACTGTATCTTGGATACAATATACACAGTCAACGTCTATATGCCGGAGATCTGGGAACCGAGGTGATGCAAAACTTTTTTTGATGTGTGTATGTGGACAAGCATGTGAACGCTACAACTTATGAAGCTCTGTAGTAAAAGAAAACAATCAATCAAAGACTATGCAATTCAAATCGCCAGAGCGCAATTTTAGTGTACATGTTCATTCTTTATTTTCGATTGCTATTTGGCTGCAATAAACGTATTAATTAATATCCTGAACTAGCGCCAACAGAAAGAGTACAGATACTATGTGGGAAAGTTTTGTTCTTTAGTTCAAATATCATTTTCAAATAACACACAATAGGCTATTACAAACGCTTTAAAATAAAAAAATAACGTATTATCAATTTGTCATTCTTCAAATTCGATGCGTATAGAATGCCAACGGAAAGCAAACCAATGGAGTCCCACATACAGTAGGCCAGTCATGACATCTGCCGGAACAGTTTCCCATAAGATAATCCTAATAGGGCGAGTGCATTCTAGCGGCCATAAAAGGAAACTTTTCAATTAACGCTGTTCCAACGTGCAGGCCGGTGCGCAGCTCGCAACCAGATGGCAGTGATTGTCACCCTCATAGTTCATGTGGTTGCTGTTAGATGTCTCTCGTGCAGATCCGGTAGTGAATGTTGTTTTAAATGAATCTTTTTTTCCATTGTAATATGCACAATATCTTCTTCTTCTTCTCTTAGCCGTTTACCCTCCAGGTTGGTGGAACCCACTGACTCAGCGAGGGAACTCACCACTACCGCCTCTAAGGGCAGTGTCCTAGAGCTGGGAACATCTAATCGGAGTGGATACAACTGGTGAGGTGTGATTGGTACCTCGCCCAGGCGGCCTCACCTGCAAAGCGAACAGGGGCCTCATGAGGGAAGGTAATGGATGGTCAGGATGGATAGGCAAGGAAGAGAGAAGGAGGCGGCCGTGGCCTTGAAGAAGGTAATGTACCCGTTTAAACCATTTGAGCTGCTTGTCGTATCCGAAGATCAGCTGGATTGCAGAATCTCGAGGTCCCCGGCTCAAAAACCTGGAAATCCTACCAACAATAGCTAAATGGGGGGTGCACACTTTCTAAGATCATGTTTTGGTAAAGCAAAATGGGTGTATCAACTAAATAAACGAATAGCTCGATAAACTAACTATTCTCGGTTAAGTGGGCGAAATTAGTGGTTCAATAAAACCTGAAATGCACCAAAACATAATCCTCCTTCATAACTTAAATAAATCATCAAAACGCAGTTACGAAACTAACAAATAAATTTATTAACGAAGTGATAATAAATAAAATTGAATTAACAAATATTCCTATAACAATTACATGTAATCCGCAAATGATTCTGCGAAAATTCCTATAATAAGATTATGAAATTAAATCATCGTCCCATGGACGTTAGAAGTACTCCTCTTCTTAAATAAAATTAAATAAACAAATTATCAAACAGCTGTTTGCACAACAGCTCTTAAATTTTACTCTTGTTCTCTAGTAATATGTGAACAAAGATCGGTTTTAATACATCCAATGTCTTCCCATGACACTTCTACTTACTATTCCAATGTCATCCATTGGTAAAATTAATATAAATTAATTTTATACTGATCTTCCATAAGATCACCTTTACACAACAGTAAACAACCTTACTGTATTTAAAGAACGTCGTCACGTTCTTTAAACGTCACCCCAATTTATGGTTTAAACGTTTAAACGTTTAAAAACATTAAAAATAAATTAAACTTTCGTTTAATTGTCAACTAAGGTTCCCAAAATTATTTATTGATTAATGATAGAAATTATTATTAAATAATTTAATTAAAGACTATTAATATTTCTAAATTATTAATTAAGTTTGTAAAATGTTCGCTATTCAAACGTTTATTAATTATTAGAAATAATTATTAATCATTTTAATACAAATAATAAACCATATTATTATTATTGTTTTAGGATCAGATGTTTATTAAGAAAGTTATTCAGTTAACTTTATTATGTCGTTAAATTCTCTTAGTTATTAATAATATTATATTTAAATATTGTTAACAAATATCTTATGTTATTTACATCACTCGTGATGATTCTCAATCATCCAACCTTCCTTCTCTGGCCAACTACTGACAATCCCAAATTTTTATGCTCTTAAATAAAGTGTCACTGTTACAATTTCATATCGCTATCATCATAATAAAGATGTTTCGTTTCATAATTGGGCATACAAACATCGCCGAACGGTTAATTAAAGCTTATATAATTAATGTCTTATCCTTGATAATATCTTAATAATAATTAACAACATTTTTTTTTTTACTTTCAATCCGTTTCCCAAATATTTTCCGCCAATAGAACTAATCAATTCAACTGAGAGTCGTTTTACAATAATACTATATATTTACTTATAATTTCCAAATAAACGCTCACAACGCGTATAACGACCTTCCCTTCTCTAATATATTGAACAAATATCCACAGAATACTTACAACAACAACTTCTTTCAATTACATAGGTAAATTCCGTATAACATTTTCCTCAGCTTGATATTAAACAAATATAGCTGCTATAATTCTTCACTTCAATCTCTTAATACAGTATTCTGCCATAACAACTTATTTAAATCGCATATAATGCCTTGTTTTCATAATATATTTACATATAATAATTACAGCGTATAGCTCTTTCAGATGTTGTGAAAATACATAATAGTCGACTCTAATAAACAGTGATGACGTAATGGTTTACTAGTATAAGTTACTTTAGATTTCAAATAATTGTTGTTAACATTTAATAAATATAAACATTCGTTACTTCTCTCTGGTCTTTCCAAAATATTGCGTTAATGCAATCAAAGTCAATAACAATCTCCAAGAGTGTTGCAAAATTTCGTACAATACTCAAATGTGCTAATTTGTCCGAGCAGATAAGATCTCTCAAATAAACTAAAAGTATTTATCCACAGATAAATTATTATTAATTATGACTGGCTAAAGTGGAATGTCCAAATAATGTTTCATCCTTCCACCAATTCAAAATTTTTGATTAAATAATTACTTGAGCGAAGTCAGACTCGAAGATAACTATAAAGTCTTGGAAATGTCCAAATAATAATTCATTTCCAAATAAATATCCTTTTCAAAGTCTAAGTTGCTTGGGTAAAGTAATACCATTTTCTAAAATGCTGAATAATATTCAAAGAAATTTCAATAATATTCCAATAATGCTCAATAAACTTCATAAAATTCCAATAAAATTCAGTAAAATTCCCAAAGATACGTGGATCGAAAGAAATTCGATAAACGAAATTATTAATAAAATGAGCTTAAATCTCAAAACCTATAAGTCAAAAATCCAAATGTTACTATCCGAAAATCTCACTAAAAGAAAATTAATATTTAAATGTCCAACGATGAAAAATAATTTCTGGGCTTAAACTACTGTATTTCACACACAACAAAATAATTTAGCGTTGAAATGGTGCCATGCTCTCTGATATTCTACCCTACAACTAACTACAAAAAGAACCAACAGCTACTAACGAGGATTTCTGTTTCTACCTTGCGATGACATCTTCTAGAAGAAGTATGGAGGGAATTACTAACGACACCAGTAATTCCACACTTACTAATCTTCATCCTCTTTCTTCGGAAGACTGCCTTGTTACGACTCGAACCCTGCTCTCCGATCGTTAATCTCCCTGGCTGGCTTCGAACACGGAGCTTGCCTCGATCAGCGATACCGCAAGAATCTCCCAGTCTCGAAGTATGATGAACTGCTTCGCTTCGGGTCTGATAATATCTAGCCATGACGCGGTAATCAAGTTCCATCTCGTAACGTTGGATTGTAGCCTTGTAATCGTTACACCACATCTTATAATTTTAAGATTAATGTCGGTTGCCCGGTATTCCAGTCCAACAGTGTAACATCACGTTCCCTGCGCATAACTTGGCTTAGTTCATGATCACGACTGCGTTAAACACAATGTTAACTGTTCCCCTTAACGCTTGCATGTCGAACATTTCGATAAAAAGCTTGTCACTAAACAGAGACTTGCTATTAATGAGTGCTGCTGTCATACAAATGTATTAGCACAGGCAGATAACGGGCCTTCCCTTCACGCCTGTATAGCTGACACGCACCAAGCGAAACGTGCTTCTTTAATGAAAGTGCTTTCAACAAAGAAAACTATCTTATTATTTCGAATGTCGTCTTGAAACTTTCATGTAATGTGCACACGACGTTTCTCTTTAGTTTAGTCAAACTCGCAATACTAGTTTCACACAAGAACTGATATTATGACGATATTCTGTTTCCCACATCTTCACCGGACTTCCCATGTTAATTTCTGACCGACGGGATCGCCTTCCTCGCCGACAAACTATGTTCGCGTGAGACCCCTATCTCGCACACGCTAGTTTCAGGAACTCAAGTGTCGCAGGTCCGTTCTTCTCGTCACCTCAGCACAAAAGACCTCGATCGGCAGCGCGTCACCACGCACCTCAAAACCAATCGACTGGCGCGTCATGAGAAAAAGCGGCAAACTAATCATTGCTTATATCTTCTTACAGGATTTTCAAAATTCCATCTCTGGGCGACTATCATAATTCCTTTTAATTTAGATCCTTACTCAATAGTTTTAAAAGTGTAGATTCTCTCTTCTTTAATAAATGGCAGTTTATAAATCGACGAAGCTTCTCATCAAGCGCGCTCATTTCTCCTTCCCTTACTGATTCTAGCAATTGGATTAGCCAATCAACGCATCTCTTCGAACTCTACAAGTTGCTATGGGCGGCCTAGCGAAAATACTACGCAGCATTGCCCAAGGGCGGCTTCTCTCGCCATTTTGTTGTTGTCAAACACAATCTGAAACTTCCTTTCATATTAAAATTTTAAAAATATCGTAATTCCTCCAAAAATACCGCAATCTTCTCCAAATTTCACCAAAACGTCCTAAATAGCATCCTGTCCATCCTGAATCATTTAGAATTCGAGTTCGTTTTCCCCTTAACGCTTGAATCAAAGCGTGACCAATGCTTTTATTCGGGTTCCATAAAACAATCCTTGAAATAGAATTCTAAATTCATTTGTTAATCCACTCTTTCATAAAACTTCTTCATCTTGGTATTAAATCTACCATATCTTTCTCTAGATCTGTCATCTCCTCATCTCTATTCTTCTGGTTCTTCTTTGTCCTTAGTTCGAAAAAAAAATTCATTATTCGTGACATTGTGATATGACAAGTGACCTTCATTTAATTGCGCTTCGTGATTGGAGTTTTTTTTTTTTTTTTTTGTTCAGGGGCTGTTTCTTCAGCTCTTCCCTGTTGACTAGTGCCTGGTTTAGGGTCAACTTCACTCCTGTTGTTATTTCTGGAATCTGGAGTTGTATTCCCCTGGTTAGCGTTTCTAATGTACTCCTGACCTTCACGATACCTCTCATTATACTGCTGTCTAGAGAATACATCATCGTCATAGTTTTTATAGCGGCTATAACCTCTACTATTTCGATTATTCTGATCATTTTGTTGGTTGGAGTTGTAGTTCCTATAATTGTTATTATTATAGTTATTGTTATTGCGGAAATAACCTGTCCTTCTGTTATTTTCTCCATTTCTACGCTCCTCTTGCTGGTAAGGTCTACCTTCTCTAAATCGGCGGTACCATAGTTCATACCGTCTGTCTCTAAAGTAATTGTTCCTATCAGGACCTGATTTATTTTGAACTTGATTCGTTACTTCTTCCGTTTGTTGGGTCTGATCAATAACTATCGTATTCACCTCTCTACTACCCTGCCTGTTTCTAGGAATCACATTAGGCATGGAGCTTGTGTAGTGAAGTCTACGAAGTAGTTCATCCATCTTGGCAAGATCATTGACTCCTGACGATATTAAATTACGTCTGACATCAACCGGAAGCTGCCTAGAAATAGCTTCTATCAATTCTGTTTGTGTCAAAGGGGGTTGAAGGTAACGTAGTTTCGCTAATTGCATATTAAAGAAGTCAGCGTACTTAGTTGGGAGAGTACCTAAGTATTTCTTAGAATAAACCTCCGCTCTCAAATCTTGCTGTCTTTCCACACTCCAATATCTTCTGACTAGAGCTTCGGCAAATTCCTCAAAGTCTCCGAACGTATACCTGAATGCACGATACCACTCCAAAGGTGATCCTTCGAGATAGCGTCCCACGATACGCATTTCTCTATCTTGAGATATATGATTTTCATAAAAATAATCACGGAGATGCTTAACGAACTCAATTGGCGTAAGACCATCTTTATCATTAAATTTTCGTGGTTTTTCTTCAAAATTTCTAATGATAGTGACATTAGATGCTCTGTTCGAAGGGTGTACCTGTCTTAGACTTCCTATCCCGAAATCATTCTCTCCTATATCTATATCTTGTTGCATCGAAAGTCCTATCGGAGTTTGTTTCGTTCTAACATCTCTAATTTCATCTTCTAATCGTGTCATCCTAGCTTGATCTGTTTCCTTTACTTCGTTTTCGGTCTCGACCTGATTTCCTATACATTCCTGAATCTCCTTCCTAAGTTCGTCCTTTAATGAAATCTTAATAGCTTCTGCCGTTAATGCATCGCCTAAGTTAATATTTTGAATGCCCCTTTTAATTTCCTCAAGCTCAATTAACCTCCTTTCCCTATCGTCCGTCAAGTCATTATCCATTCGATTCACTTTATCCCCTAAAGACTTGGTTTCATTCATTTCTCTATCGAGATCTGCTCTTACTCCTGACATATCATCACTTTGAGTTTTCTGTACAAGACTGATTATTTTAATTAAATCCTCCCTTGCTTCAGAAACATCCTTGTTTAATCTAGCTTCAGTTGAAACTATCTTGGTTTCCATATCACGTTTGATGCTTGAAACATGATCGGAACTGAGTTTCTTCCAATCATCTTTCAATGCTTCCAAACTTTTTTGACAATATTTTCCACATCTACATCAATTCCATCTTTCAACAATTTACTGTGATCCTGTACTTGTGTTTTCAAACTGTCAACAACTATTTTAAGTTCTGTTAACCTCATGTTAGTTTGTGATGTGTTTCCCTCAGCTTGTTGTTTATTGAATTCCCATTCTTTTCTGATTTCAGTCTGGAAATTCTCATTACTTGTTTCTAATTCTTTAAACTTGTGTTGCATGTTGGACTCAATTCCACCTAATCTTGATTGAACTTGTTCTGTGTTAGACTCTACACTACCTAGTCTAGTTTGTAAATCGACGGTGTTGTTCTGAATTTTAATGACTCTTTCTTTGAGTAATGTAGACTCATCTTGGGCCTTTCTAACATTTCCCTGTATCTTGTCAACGTTTTCCTGCATCTTGTCAACGTTTTCCCGCATCTTGTCAACATTACTCTGTATCTTGTCAACGTTTTCCTGTATTTTGTCGACTGTGTCCGTGACTTGTGTAGAGCTATCTTTCAATTTATTAACATCGCTGCTAACGGAAGTAGCACTGCTTTGTAATTTCTCCAAAGACTCTTGTAATTCACCTAGATCTTGTTTAATACTGTCTTTAACACTTTCCTTTACTGTGTCAGCAATGTTTTCTACTATAGTGTCCCTAACACTTTCTTTAACAGCATCTACCTCTGTTTTAACGCTTTCAATTACAGATTCTTTAATAGTGTCCCTACTTTTCTCTACTTCTTCCCTAACAGACTTAAATTTCTTTTCAGCGTCCTCTTTAGCATTTTTAAAACCTTTTTGGGTGTACGTGCGAACACCTTCCACATCTTTTGTCAGATTGTCCATCTTATTTTGGACATCTGAAAACATCTTATATACCTCTTCAATCTTCATTGCCATTGCAACAATTACAAATATTTCAACTGCTACGGGAACATGACATACACTGCAGAACTAGAACACCAAAGAGCAACCATTTTCAACTTAATATTTGGGAATTTTATTGTTTACCAGACTTATGCTAAACCCTAGAGTAATTATGTTAATGATTCAATTAAATCATGAAGTCCTAATTCTATTATTATTAATTAATTTTAATCATTTACGTTACGTGACTGTGACTGAAATGTCAACAACCGGATTATCAAACCATCAGATTTAGATTATAAGTCAGCTTTTTGTTTCTCGACTTATTCTTCCTTAAAAAGGATTTCTTTCAATCTAATCTTCCAAAATTAAAACAATTGCACCCAATCACGCCCAATTAAGCCTCAACAAGCCTAATCGTGCCTGACATCACGAAATACGTCGCTACGAACCACAGTTCGAGCCTAAACGTTGGGCTGCCATTTAATGTGTACCCGTTTAAACCATTTGAGCTGCTTGTCGTATCCGAAGATCAGCTGGATTGCAGAATCTCGAGGTCCCCGGCTCAAAAACCTGGAAATCCTACCAACAATAGCTAAATGGGGGGGTGCACACTTTCTAAGATCATGTTTTGGTAAAGCAAAATGGGTGTATCAACTAAATAAACGAAGAGCTCGAGAAACTAACTATTCTCGGTTAAGTGGGCGAAATTAGTGGTTCAATAAAACCTGAAATGCACCAAAACATAATCCTCCTTCATAACTTAAATAAATCATCAAAACGCAGTTACAAAACTAACAAATAAATTTATTAACAAAGTGATAATAAATAAAATTGAATTAACAAATATTCCTATAACAATTACATGTAATCCGCAAATGATTCTGCGAAAATTCCTATAATAAGATTATGAAATTAAATCATCGTCCCATGGACGTTAGAAGTACTCCACTTCTTAAATAAAATTAAATAAACAAATTATCAAACAGCTGTTTGCACAACAGCTCTTAAATTTTACTCTTGTTCTCTAGTAATATGTGAACAAAGATCGGTTTTAATACATCCAATGTCTTCCCATGACACTTCTACTTACTATTCCAATGTCATCCATTGGTAAAATTAATATAAATTAATTTTATACTGATCTTCCATAAGATCACCTTTACACAACAGTAAACAACCTTACTGTATTTAAAGAACGTCGTCACGTTCTTTAAACGTCACTCCAATTTATGGTTTAAACGTTTAAACGTTTAAAAACATTAAAAATAAATTAAACTTTCGTTTAATTGTCAACTAAGGTTCCCAAAATTATTTAATGATTAATGATAGAAATTATTATTAAATAATTTAATTAAAGACTATTAATATTTCCAAATTATTAATTAAGTTTGTAAAATGTTCGTTATTTAAACGTTTATTAATTATTAGAAATAATTATTAATCATTTTAATACAAATAATAAACCATATTATTATTATTGTTTTAGGATCAGATGTTTATTAAGAAAGTTATTCAGTTAACTTTATTATGTCGTTAAATTCTCTTAGTTATTAATAATATTATATTTAAATATTGTTAACAAATATCTTATGTTATTTACATCACTCGTGATGATTCTCAATCATCCAACCTTCCTTCTCTGGCCAACTACTGACAATCCCAAATTTTTATGCTCTTAAATAAAGTGTCACTGTTACAATTTCATATCGCTATCATCATAATAAAGATGTTTCGTTTCATAATTGGGCATACATACATCGCCGAACGGTTAAGTTAAGCTTATATAATTAATGTCTTATCCTTGATAATATCTTAATAATAATTAACAACATTTTTTTTTTTACTTTCAATCCGTTTCCCAAATATTTTCCGCCAATAGAACTAATCAATTCAACTGAGAGTCGTTTTACAATAATACTATATATTTACTTATAATTTCCAAATAAACGCTCACAACGCGTATAACGACCTTCCCTTCTCTAATATATTGAACAAATATCCACAGAATACTTACAACAACAACTTCTTTCAATTACATAGGTAAATTCCGTATAACATTTTCCTCAGCTTGATATTAAACAAATATAGCTGCTATAATTCTTCACTTCAATCTCTTAATACAGTATTCTGCCATAACAACTTATTTAAATCGCATATAATGCCTTGTTTTCATAATATATTTACATATAATAATTACAGCGTATAGCTCTTTCAGATGTTGTGAAAATACATAATATAATAAATAATAATAATAAATATAGCCTAGATAATCCCATAAGGGCAAAGGCCTCCTGCGAACAGGGACGTGCTCTGGTTTAAACTCGTTAGGCGAGCAAGTCCTAAGGAGTTGTGTAGAAGTTTTTACTCCACTTGCTACACTTCACTGTAGTTCACTTCACTAACACTACATTTCACTTCGATTTACGTGCGTTGTTTGGCTTGTTACAGGTTGCAGAATTGTATCCTTCATGTCATAGGTGTGCTGTCTACCAGGATCTTTCATTGTTGAAGCTCTCCTTCTCTTCCCTTCTTATAGTTCCATACGTCTCCATTCTTGTCTCTCCCGTGCTATCCTCGTCCAGTGTTTGCCTGTCTTCCTTACGATTGAGTCATCCCAGCGGGTCCTCTGTCTACCCACGTTCCTTCTTCCTGTTCTGGGGTCCCATACCGTTAGTTTGTGCGTCCATCGATCGTCTTTCATTCTGGCCACGTGGCCTCCCCACTTCCATTTTAGCCTGTCATCTGTTGTCACGGCATCTTTCATGGCAGTTCTTCTTCTTATCTCCTCGTTTCGTAATCTGTCCCTCAAGGAAACTTGAAGGATCTTCCGTTCCATTTTGCGTTGACATACCCGGATTGTTTGCCTTTGCTTCTCTGTTAACGCCCAGGTTTGACAGCCGTATAGCAGTACCGGCATTACACACTTTTCTAGCACTTCTGACTTTAGACTTATTTTCTGGGATTTGTCCATCAATATAAATGTTAAGGACCAGAACTTCTTCCATGCTTGTCCAACTCGTCTCTTGATTTCCTTCTCCTGGGAGCAGTCAAATGACAGGTTTTGTCCAAGGTAGACGTATTCCTGTGTGTACGCTAGTGGTTTGCCATTGATGAGGATTTGTACTTCCAGTGAGTTGGTCATCAGTTTTGTTTTTTGGGGGTTCATAGATAGACCTACTTCTTTACTGACAGTACATAATAGTCGACTCTAATAAACAGTGATGACGTAATGGTTTACTAGTATAAGTTTCTTTAGATTTCAAATAATTGTTGTTAACATTTAATAAATATAAACATTCGTTACTTCTCTCTGGTCTTTCCAAAATATTGCGTTAATGCAATCAAAGTCAATAACAATCTCCAAGAGTGTTGCAAAATTTCGTAGAATACTCAAATGTGCTAATTTGTCCGAGCAGATAAGATCTCTCAAATAAACTAAAAGTATTTATCCACAGATAAATTATTATTAATTATGACTGGCTAAAGTGGAATGTCCAAATAATGTTTCATCCTTCCACCAATTCAAAATGTTTGATTAAATAATTACTTGAGCGAAGTCAGACTCGAAGATAACTATAAAGACTTGGAAATGTCCAAATAATAATTCATTTCCAAATAAATATCCTTTTCAAAGTCTAAGTTGCTTGGGTAAATTAATACCATTTTCTAAAATGCTGAATAATATTCAAAGAAATTTCAATAATATTCCAATAATGCTCAATAAACTTCAATAAAATTCCAATAAAATTCAATAAAATTCCCAAAGATACGTGGATCGAAAGAAATTCGATAAACGAAATTATTAATAAAATGAGCTTAAATCTCAAAACCTATAAGTCAAAAATCCAAATGTTACTATCCGAAAATCTCACTAAAAGAAAATTAATATTTAAATGTCCAACGTTGAAAAATAATTTCTGGGCTTAAACTATTTCACACACAACAAAATAATTTAGCGTTGAAATGGTGCCATGCTCTCTGATATTCTACTCTACAGCTAACTACAAAAAGAACCAACAGCTACTAACGAGGATTTCTGTTTCTACCTTGCGATGACATCTTCTAGAAGAAGTATGGAGGGAATTACTAACGACACCAGTAATTCCACACTTACTAATCTACATCCTCTTTCTTCGGAAGACTGCCTTGTCACGACTCGAACCCTGCTCTCCGATCGTTGATCTCCCTGGCTGGCTTCGAACACGGAGCTCGCCTCGATCAGCGATACCGCAAGAATCTCCCAGTCTCGAAGTATGATGAACTGCTTCGCTTCGGGTCTGATAATATCTAGCCATGACGCGGTAATCAAGTTCCATCTCGTAACGTTGGATTGTAGCCTTGTAATCGTTACACCACATCTTATAATTTTAAGATTAATGTCGGTTGCCCGGTATTCCAGTCCAACAGTGTAACATAGCGTTCCCTGCGCATAACTTGGCTTAGTTCATGATCACGACTGCGTTAAACTCAATGTTAACTGTTCCCCTTAACGCTTGCATGTCGAACATTTCGATAAAAAGCTTGTCACTAAACAGAGACTTGCTATTAATGAGTGCTGCTGTCATACAAATGTATTAGCACAGGCAGATAACGGGCCTTCCCTTCACGCCTGTATAGCTGACACGCACCAAGCGAAACGTGCTTCTTTAATGAACGTGCTTTCAACAAAGAAAACTATCTTATTCTTTCGAATGTCGTCTTGAAACTTTCATGTAATGTGCACACGACGTTTCTCTTTAGTTTAGTCAAACTCTCAATACTAGTTTCACACAATAACTGATATTATGACGATATTCTGTTCCCACATCTTCAACGGACTTCCCATGTTAATTTCTGACCGACGGGACCGCCTTCCTCGCCGACAAACTATGTTCGCGTGAGACCCCTATCTCGCACACGCTAGTTTCAGGAACTCAAGTGTCGCAGGTCCGTTCTTCTCGTCACCTCAGCACAAAAGACCTCGATCGGCAGCGCGTCACCACGCACCTCAAAACCAATCGACTGGCGCGTCATGAGAAAAAGCGGCAAACTAATCATTGCTTATATCTTCTTACAGGATTATCAAAATTCCATCTCTGGGTGACTATCATAATTCCTTTTAATTTAGATCCTTACTCAATAGTTTTAAAAGTGTAGATTCTCTCTTCTTTAATAAATGGCAGTTTATAAATCGACGAAGCTTCTCATCAAGCGCGCTCATTTTTCCTTCCCTTACTGATTCTAGCAATTGGATTAGCCAATCAACGCATTTCTCTTCGAACTCTACAAGTTGCTATGGGCGGCCTAGCGAAAATACTACGCAGCATTGCCCACGGGCGGCTTCTCTCGCCATTTTGTTGTTGTCAAACACAATCTGAAGCTTCCTCTCATATTAAAATTTTAAAAATATCGTAATTCCTCCAAAAATACCGCAATCTTCTCCAAATTTCACCAAAACGTCCTTAATAGCATCCTGTCCATCCTGATCATTTAGAATTCGAGTTCAGTACTGTCCCCGTTTACCTGGATAGTAGGCTGTCAGATATCCGCCCCCTCAATCGGATTGCCAATTATCAATCGCACCGGCATAGTTACATCAATGAAAATGGCACTGACAGATACTATCGAGATAAGAGCACAGAAGTTCACAGGAAATCATTGTGGAACACACCAAAATAGACGGGGGGTTCATACTTACCGTTACTTACCTCTTAATTATCTCGGGGTTTGAGTTGACAACAGGATCACTAAAGTCTGTTCACACAATAACCTCCACCATGACATTTAAAAATGAACCATAACGAAGACGAGAACTTTGAACTGTACAAAAGCTTTATTTCTAATAAAGGGTATGATTTTGATAACACAACAAAAACAACGTGGCTATCAGTAGCCCAAGTCAATTTGACTACGTCCTCCTGAAGGACTTGCAAAAATTATCATACAACATGATATAGAACATTCTAGCTCCCAAGGGCTCCAAATAACGTAATATTCATAACACTATTGGATTGGAAAAGGACGTCAGGATGTGACATATATAGAGCATTTGGTTTCCTTTTAATAAACATGGCAATGGTATTTATAGTCGCAAGGCCAGAGTGTGGACGACCTCACTCTCTGAGAACCAGATGTTGGCACAGCTGCGGGCTACCCTCCAGCCTGTTGCATACTGGTCAAATGCACTCCCTTCTCACATGCTATGTTACGTAAGAATACAGCTTGTTCTCTCAAACTTTTAAATGTCTACAAGACAACTCACATTATATTTACGCAAATCTTTCAAGTACTTTGCTCACATCCTATTGGATCATTATATTAATTTCTTAAACTTGTTAACTTCAATCCAAATGTTTAATTAGCTCTTAAATGTTTATAACAAAATCACATAAATTATTTATAACAATTAGAAATTGTTTATAATATTTGTCAAAGACAATAAAAATATTATAAGCACGCCTTTAACATCACTCTCGTTCCACATTATTTTCAAAAATATTTACAGCAATTATTTACAATATTAACATTTAAATTGTTTAAATTATTAATTTAAGAAATACATTGACCACATGTTCATTCGGTTGGTAATTTTCATAATCGTGTTTAATATAATCGACCAATGAAGGTTAGTTATACATGTTAATGTCACAATCTAGTTTAATAAAGTTTTTAATAATGATTTGTGACGGCAACCTTCATTCAAAATCTTATCTCAAATTCTTTCAAAACTCGTGTTAATTATAACAGTAACTCACTTGATTAATTTTCAACGAACTATGACAATCTTACTCCAGCGGAAAATCCTTCGCTAACAAGTTAATGCACAATCTGCATTAAAAATATGCCCAAAATCATCATATATTAATCTATATGGCATTAAAAACTTCCACATAACTTACAAAACTTCCACAAATAATTCTTTAACATTAATTCCTGTGGGAACTTCCTTCATATTCAAGGGCATTATACCTCAGCGACTTTCAACACGCGCTGCACTAGCGATTATACATTCATAGTTCCACTTAAAAATTTTTATAATCATTAATTGTTTCAAAACTGTTTTTTTTATTTAACCTTCGTGGATTTCATTCATGAACCGAAATGAAGTCAAAACTTGCCAATCACAAACAAATTTAATAGTGAATACGCTCATATACGCCTATCTGGTCTATCAAAATTTAAGATTAACATCTTAAAAAAAATTGTAGTATGAAAATACTATCTTCAAATAAAGTGCGACTAAAATGCAAAGTAGTCGAATAGAATCCAATTAGACTGGGGAATGCAAACATCGTTATATAAATCTCTAATTGAGAAAAACTCCTAACAAAAGTACTTGACTTTAATGCATTCAATAATTCATTATTAAAGTTACTCTTTCACAAAAGTGTCTATAATGCAATGTTCATTCATAACTGACGATAAATGTCTGTGTTGCAATCAATTCAAATAACGACTAGTATTTCCAAGATCGTCGACAACGTAAGAGATTTTAACGCTCTAAAATCATTTAAATGTTCTTCCTTCTTGATGATGACAGAAAATTGGTCAAAGTAATTAAACTGGGGTAGAATTACTTTAATAAAATGACACGCTGTCTGAATTTAAATCTGCCATAAAAATCATTAACTTACAGTCAAATCGTGACTACAAAAATATTAATTACTGAAAAATCCAAATATCAGTCTCAACTGATTCAAAATCGTTAACTATGCCCATGACATAACAATGTCTTAATAAAACGTCGAAAAAGGCATAACTCATCAAGATGTACTGAGAATAAGAATCTCAACAAGAAAATAGGGCAAAATACATGAGGATAAAAATATGGGAAAAATGGTTGCTCAAACATCATTAGTAAACTCAAATACAATAAACGTTCACGACTACCTTATCTGCCGATTGACGTTCCAGAGGAAAATTCCCCAAAGAAGACTGCTGATGGATCCATTTCACCAAGTTAAAGTTGAGCTCCATCCTCGAAATAGGAAATAGCACCCTCGGAGAATCGAACTGCTTCCTTCTCCGTGAATCGCTCTGCTCCTCGAAGACGAATAGACATCCTTCCGGCAATAATCTTCTTTGTGAGTCGGGACACCCCTGACCTCTCTTGAAAAATTCCCTGAAGTTCCAGTAGACAGTCGCCATGAAGTTTTGTAGAAATTTCCGAAGAAATTATTCATATTCAGAGTATGAAATTGTTTCTATGCCTGTTCGATGGTATTCAGCCTTTAATTACGAAACATGGGTGTAGATGGTATTCACCGCATGTTCGCTTGTGTGGAATAGCAATTAGCGAAGTTCCATGTCGCTATCTTACTCCGTTGAAATATGTCCCAATTGCAATAAGCCCTTTAGCCTTCCATCTGCTCTTCGGTTGTAGTATTAGAAGAACAAACTGCCGTATTCAATTGCTCCATTATACTGGTATCGTTCTGTAACCAAGCAATCTGAAGTCTTTCTATTCCACTCGCAGCGTCAGCCGTTGCGTTGATTCTGGCTATACAAAAGTGCTTCTCTTGTGGTGAGATAATCACTTTTGTCAGTCGTATAAAACTGCTGATATCTTTCAAATTAATCGGTCGAAATTGTTCAGCTTTTCTCTATAACTGCATGTAGCACTGCACAATACAATTAGCTTATCGGTGACCGCTAACTGTTCAAAGCTAAACTTGTAGAAGCTTTCTAAGGTCCGTTTCAACTTCACCTAGTTTGACATGGATCTCGTTAATATAGTGGCCTCGCCACGCGTTATAAAGACGATTCTTTTCACTGCTGTTCACTTCGACGTCTCACTATAATGAATGTATAAGAAAAGAACTTTCACAAATATACTTCGATGATCTGAGAATGAGATCTCAGAATGATCAGAGAACGAAAGAGAGGCTCCTCTCTTCTGCGCAAGCCCTTTTATTAACTTCTCGAGGGGCGTTTCCATCCCTTCCAAAGCGTGATACTACGTCATCGCTAAAACTTCCAACTTCGTTAATACATGACGGATTTTCAAAATTCAAAAACTGAAAATAAATTTCACCAAAATTCCAAATCAATGCTTTTACTGCAAATGGATTTCCACAATTCTGCATTCCAAAAGTAATAAAAATACCATAGTTTCAGCAATCTCCGTCTTCCTTTAAACTATCGTTGATTGGTTCAAGCCTCTCCTCCAATAGCATAGTTTCTTCCTCAGCAGAATTCCTCGTTTCCTGCGACTGCGTCGTAAATCTTGGAACATTCTCGACAAAATGCTGACGTCACTGAGAATCTCAGCTCAAGTAGCCTGCTGGCATAACATTTTCGTCATCCGTGCTTACGTCATGACTACCCACGTCATAACTATGACAGCCATAACTCTCCTTATAATTTCAAATATAGCCACCGTGGTCTCTATATAATTCAATTACGGGGGCATTCTCCTCTCACCACGTTTTAAAAACAGTTGCAAATTGTTTTTAAACTCAGTGTTACAAGTATCTCAACTCTCTTGAACACGAAATTGAATTATTACTGGCTTACTCTAGTATGATATTTCCTCTATGTTCCTTAATCATAAATTTCTTCTACTCTGTGTTGTGTGTGGTTAATGTATTCTTTCCTCTCTACTTTCTCTTCTGACCAGTATTTCTATTTTCTAAGTTCTGCTGGCTCGTAGAAGGACCAGGATCGATTACAACATCCTGCCTTTTCTTTTGATTGTCAGCTTCTTTATCCCTTAATTCTTTTAAGTATTGCTGGCTTTCCTTCTCTCTTTGCTGATACTGATCAGGTGTCATAACCTGACCTTGAGTATTCTGGTTTCTATTTTGGTTTTGGTTATTCCTATTATAGTTACGGTTATACCCATTATTGTTGTAATATCTGCCTCTTCCATTGTAGTTTCCTCGGTTGTAGTTCCAACCTCTTCTCTGTTGATACGGTCGGTAACCTTGTGATCTGTAATTTCCAAACTGATTATTCCTGTGAGGACCTACATTGCCAGTTTTCTCCTGCTCTGGCTTGTCAGTTTGTTGGACTTGGTCCATATATACCGTATTGATTTCTTTAAACTCCTGCCTTTGACCTTTCTGGACTACGTTAGGCATTGGACTTGTGTAGTCTAACCTTCTCAGTAATTCATCCATGCTGGATAAATCCCTGATGTTGGACGAAATTATAAGTCTCCTCACCTCAACTGGCAGCATACGAGAAATCGCATCTATTAGTTGCTCCGTGGACAATGGGGGTTGCAAAAATCTCAAGCGGGACAACTGACTCGTAAAGAAATCAGCGTACCTCGTTGGAAGAGTACCTGAGTATTTTCTTGAATACACCTCCGCTCTTAACGAATTCTGCGCTTCTATGGACCAAAATCGTTTGATTAATGCCTCTGCAAACTCGTCAAAGTTACTGAATGTGTATCTAAATGCGCAAAACCATTCAAGGGGTCCTCCAATCAGATATCTCTCTACTATCTTCATCTCTCTCTCTCTCTGGGAATGTGAGCTTCGATGAAATAATCTTCGAGATTCCTTACATACTCTATAGGTGTCAAACTATCAGTGTTACTGAATTTTTGTGGTTTGTCTTCGAAATTCCTAATGACCGTCACGTTCCTCGGATATGAATCCGGATAGTTTTTCCCACTATCTCGATAGTTCCACTCAGGTTCCATATTCCTCTCGTCATCCTCCTCTCTGAATCTGGATACACGTTCTTCAGGAGTCACGTCTCTTTCTTCTGGCTCTAGGTTATGTCTTCTAGTATAATTCCTATTCAATTCGCAAGCTAAGCCTTCTGTATCCTTGTCGGTGATTTCTGTTAAGACTTTCTTGACTATCTCTTCTTTGTAGTTCTCCATTAAACTAGCATCTCCTAACTTCAAATTTTTCAGTTTACTCGTCGTTTCATTTACGTCAGAGACAACTTTATGCATCTGTTCCTCTAATGTGGATTTTAAAGTTTGCATATCCTGATCTAGTTGTGTTCTATCGTCAACTTGTTTTTCGGATAGCGAATTTATCCTGACGCTTAAATCTTTCCTAATCTGTACTACTTCATTGTTAATTTCTATCTGCGTACTGGCAAGTTTTCTTTCAATCCTTTCCTGAATTTGGGTTACATGTTCCCCACTTGACTTATTCCACTCGTCTTTCCATACCGCTACGTTTGCTGTTAACATTTCGGCTATGTCTACTTCGATATCCTCTTTTAATACTCTATTGTGTTCTAATACCTGGGTTCTCATGACCTCTACATCATACTTCAACTCTGCTAAAGACGTTGTTGTTCTAACTGATTCATCAACTAGTCTAGTCGCTAATGCAGTTATATTACGCGTACAAAGAGTTTTTGAGTTTTCGATTTCTTCCCTGACTTTATTTACATCAGTTTGGACTTTAGTCATATCTACGAAAACTGTGTTGACCTCTACCTGAATCTTAGTTATGTCACTTTGCACCTCAGTTATATCCGCACGAATGTTATTAATGTCTACCTGAACATTGGATACATCAGTTCTAGCTTTTTGAATTTCTTTTTGGACTTCCTCGACCTTGTCTTGGACAGTCGCTACATCATTTTTGACAACAACTACTTCGGCTCTAGCACAAGAAATATCCCCTCGGACATTAGCTACATCTAAATTTAACATTGTAAGGTCTTTCTGTACCTTAGACACATCAAATTTAACATCATCAACACTTTTATGCACAATAGACACATCTTTATGGACATTAGACACGTCTGTGCGCATGTCCGTTACAGTATTCTCAATTCCTAGGGTATTAATCTGTAAACGCGACATATTATCCTCCAAATTAGCAGCACTAGTTTGAAGAACCTTCAAACTTTCACCCATGCTAGCATTCGACTAGTATTCCTAGCTTCCATCTCCTTCATACTACTATTCAAATTAGCAGACATATTACTAGCATTCTCCTCCATCCTTGCATTCAAATTAGCAGACAAATTACTAACATTCTCCTCCATTCGACTATTATTCTCCTTCATGCTTTCATTCAGCATCTGCTTCATACTACTATTCATGCTAGCTTTCAAGTTAGCAGACATCTCCTCTAGCATCAACCTCAAACTTTCATCTGCCATTACAATATTATTCAAAAATGGATTGCTGTAGGGACATACACCAAAAGAGCAAAATAACAACATTTGAGCAATACTTTTCACCATATATAAATTTGATCAATTTTCTGTCTTAAATCTAACTTATAACTACCTTATAATTAACCTTCGAAGATACTTCATGTTGAAACAAACTCAAACACATGTTCAAATTTCCCTGGCTCATTTTAAAATATCCTAACACAAATAATTTACATTTACAATCCAAATACTTTAATTTTATCTTTAATATGACTGAAATGTCATAAGCCGGTCAAATAAAATAAGATTCCAGATTATAGGCGATTTTTCTAAGTTTTCAGCCTATTTAACCTTTCTCAAGTTGTATAAGATCTGATCTTTTCTGAGTGTAATTTTCCTAACACAATACAACATTTAATTCCTATATAATCACACTCTTAAATTCTACAATTGGCCTAGACATCTAACAAAGAATCAACCTCTTTATTTGAGTCTAATCGAACCTCACGTTTTAGGTTTGCCACTCTTTCTGGCGTTCAACCTGGTAATCCAGTTATGTTGAATCGAGCCCCAACGTTTTAGGTGCGCCAATCTTTCTGTTGACTCAGCCCCACGCTCTTGGGTCGCCAATCTTTCTATTGTTCAACCTGGTGATCCAGTGTTGTTGAACATGCCCCACACGTTGACTGCGCCAATCTTTCTGTCCCCGTTTACCTGGATAGTAGGCTGTCAGATATCCGCCCCCTCAATCGGATTGCCAATTATCAATCGCACCGGCATAGTTACATCAATGAAAATGGCACTGACAGATACTATCGAGATAAGAGCACAGAAGTTCACAGGAAATCATTGTGGAACACACCAAAATAGACGGGGGGTTCATACTTACCGTTACTTACCTCTTAATTATCTCGGGGTTTGAGTTGACAACAGGATCACTTAAGTCTGTTCACACAATAACCTCCACCATGACATTTAAAAATGAACCATAACGAAGACGAGAACTTTGAACTGTACAAAAGCTTTATTTCTAATAAAGGGTATGATTTTGATAACACAACAAAAACAACGTGGCTATCAGTAGCCCAAGTCAATTTGACTACGTCCTCCTGAAGGACTTGCAAAAATTATCATACAACATGATATAGAACATTCTAGCTCCCAAGGGCTCCAAATAACGTAATATTCATAACACTATTGGATTGGAAAAGGACGTCAGGGTGTGACATATATAGAGCATTTGGTTTCCTTTTAATAAACATGGCAATGGTATTTATAGTCGCAAGGCCAGAGTGTGGACGACCTCACTCTCTGAGAACCAGATGTTGGCACAGCTGCGGGCTACCCTCCAGCCTGTTGCATACTGGTCAAATGCACTCCCTTCTCACATGCTATGTTACGTAAGAATACAGCTTGTTCTCTCAAACTTTTAAATGTCTACAAGACAACTCACATTATATTTACGCAAATCTTTCAAGTACTTTGCTCACATCCTATTGGATCATTATATTAATTTCTTAAACTTGTTAACTTCAATCCAAATGTTTAATTAGCTCTTAAATGTTTATAACAAAATCACATAAATTATTTATAACAATTAGAAATTGTTTATAATATTTGTCAAAGACAATAAAAATATTATAAGCACGCCTTTAACATCACTCTCGTTCCACATTATTTTCAAAAATATTTACAGCAATTATTTACAATATTAACATTTAAATTGTTTAAATTATTAATTTAAGAAATACATTGACCACATGTTCATTCGGTTGGTAATTTTCATAATCGTGTTTAATATAATCGACCAATGAAGGTTAGTTATACATGTTAATGTCACAATCTAGTTTAATAAAGTTTTTAATAATGATTTGTGACGGCAACCTTCATTCAAAATCTTATCTCAAATTCTTTCAAAACTCGTGTTAATTATAACAGTAACTCACTTGATTAATTTTCAACGAACTATGACAATCTTACTCCAGCGGAAAATCCTTCGCTAACAAGTTAATGCACAATCTGCATTAAAAATATGCCCAAAATCATCATATATTAATCTATATGGCATTAAAAACTTCCACATAACTTACAAAACTTCCACAAATAATTCTTTAACATTAATTCCTGTGGGAACTTCCTTCATATTCAAGGGCATTATACCTCAGCGACTTTCAACACGCGCTGCACTAGCGATTATACATTCATAGTTCCACTTAAAAATTTTTATAATCATTAATTGTTTCAAAACTGTTTTTTTTATTTAACCTTCGTGGATTTCATTCATGAACCGAAATGAAGTCAAAACTTGCCAATCACAAACAAATTTAATAGTGAATACGCTCATATACGCCTATCTGGTCTATCAAAATTTAAGATTAACATCTTAAAAAAAATTGTAGTATGAAAATACTATCTTCAAATAAAGTGCGACTAAAATGCAAAGTAGTCGAATAGAATCCAATTAGACTGGGGAATGCAAACATCGTTATATAAATCTCTAATTGAGAAAAACTCCTAACAAAAGTACTTGACTTTAATGCATTCAATAATTCATTATTAAAGTTACTCTTTCACAAAAGTGTCTATAATGCAATGTTCATTCATAACTGACGATAAATGTCTGTGTTGCAATCAATTCAAATAACGACTAGTATTTCCAAGATCGTCGACAACGTAAGAGATTTTAACGCTCTAAAATCATTTAAATGTTCTTCCTTCTTGATGATGACAGAAAATTGGTCAAAGTAATTAAACTGGGGTAGAATTACTTTAATAAAATGACACGCTGTCTGAATTTAAATCTGCCATAAAAATCATTAACTTACAGTCAAATCGTGACTACAAAAATATTAATTACTGAAAAATCCAAATATCAGTCTCAACTGATTCAAAATCGTTAACTATGCCCATGACATAACAATGTCTTAATAAAACGTCGAAAAAGGCATAACTCATCAAGATGTACTGAGAATATGAATCTCAACAAGAAAATAGGGCAAAATACATGAGGATAAAAATATGGGAAAAATGGTTGCTCAAACATCATTAGTAAACTCAAATACAATAAACGTTCACGACTACCTTATCTGCCGATTGACGTTCCAGAGGAAAATTCCCCAAAGAAGACTGCTGATGGATCCATTTCACCAAGTTAAAGTTGAGCTCCATCCTCGAAATAGGAAATAGCACCCTCGGAGTATCGAACTGCTTCCTTCTCCGTGAATCGCTCTGCTCCTCGAAGACGAATAGACATCCTTCCGGCAATAATCTTCTTTGTGAGTCGGGACACCCCTGACCTCTCTTGAAAAATTCCCTGAAGTTCCAGTAGACAGTCGCCATGAAGTTTTGTAGAAATTTCCGAAGAAATTATTCATATTCAGAGTATGAAATTGTTTCTATGGCTGTTCGATGGTATTCAGCCTTTAATTACGAAACATGGGTGTAGATGGTATTCACCGCATGTTCGCTTGTGTGGAATAGCAATTAGCGAAGTTCCATGTCGCTATCTTACTCCGTTGAAATATGTCCCAATTGCAATAAGCCCTTTAGCCTTCCATCTGCTCTTCGGTTGTAGTATTAGAAGAACAAACTGCCGTATTCAATTGCTCCATTATACTGGTATCGTTCTGTAACCAAGCAATCTGAAGTCTTTCTATTCCACTCGCAGCGTCAGCCGTTGCGTTGATTCTGGCTATACAAAAGTGCTTCTCTTGTGGTGAGATAATCACTTTTGTCAGTCGTATAAAACTGCTGATATCTTTCAAATTAATCGGTCGAAATTGTTCAGCTTTTCTCTATAACTGCATGTAGCACTGCACAATACAATTAGCTTATCGGTGACCGCTAACTGTTCAAAGCTAAACTTGTAGAAGCTTTCTAAGGTCCGTTTCAACTTCACCTAGTTTGACATGGATCTCGTTAATATAGTGGCCTCGCCACGCGTTATAAAGACGATTCTTTTCACTGCTGTTCACTTCGACGTCTCACTATAATGAATGTATAAGAAAAGAACTTTCACAAATATACTTCGATGATCTGAGAATGAGATCTCAGAATGATCAGAGAACGAAAGAGAGGCTCCTCTCTTCTGCGCAAGCCCTTTTATTAACTTCTCGAGGGGCGTTTCCATCCCTTCCAAAGCGTGATACTACGTCATCGCTAAAACTTCCAACTTCGTTAATACATGACGGATTTTCAAAATTCAAAAACTGAAAATAAATTTCACCAAAATTCCAAATCAATGCTTTTACTGCAAATGGATTTCCACAATTCTGCATTCCAAAAGTAATAAAAATACCATAGTTTCAGCAATCTCCGTCTTCCTTTAAACTATCGTTGATTGGTTCAAGCCTCTCCTCCAATAGCATAGTTTCTTCCTCAGCAGAATTCCTCGTTTCCTGCGACTGCGTCGTAAATCTTGGAACATTCTCGACAAAATGCTGACGTCACTGAGAATCTCAGCTCAAGTAGCCTGCTGGCATAACATTTTCGTCATCCGTGCTTACGTCATGACTACCCACGTCATAACTATGACAGCCATAACTCTCCTTATAATTTCAAATATAGCCACCGTGGTCTCTATATAATTCAATTACGGGGGCAGTACCATCGAGGCATTTGCCTGAAGACGAAGTGGGAAACCACGGAAAACCACTTCGAGGATGGCTGAGGTGGGAATCGAACACCCTCTACTCATTTGGAACACCCGAGGCTGAGTAGACCCCGTTCCAGTCTTCATACCACTTTTCAAATTTCGTGGCAGAGCCGGGAATCGAACCCAGGACCTCCAGGGCAACAGCTAACCGTGCTGACCGCTACGCTACGGAGGCGAATATATGCACAATATAACGCTTAATTTTATAACGCCTGAGTAATAATTACAAAACAATAAATATTAAAAACTTCAAGCAAAATAAAACCAACTCTGATAGGTTTTGAACCCCAGCCATATGGGTAAAAGACTAACGATTCACCACATAGCCAAATATGTCCACCGAAATTCTTCGTTATCAATTGACTTACATACAACGTCTTACCAAATAATGATTTGGACTAAACGATTTATTCAGTGGAGTATATTCTTTATTATAAAGCATTTCATATAAAATTTATAAAATTTCTATCATGCAATACTCAAACTAGAGAAATATAGGTCAGGCACAAGATATCAGCTGCCATCTTGTCATGTAACAGAGACGGCTCGGCTTTTTAAAGCCACTGCTACCGTGTATAGTAAAGCCATCATAACTTCCGACTTGACGTTTCAGTGCTAAGGTAGAGTTTCGATCGCTAAATCACGTCATCGAGAACGTAACTCAATTTGTCGTGATATATCGATTTGAATGACTGTCTGTGATTGTCTGGTTAAAGTGATTTTCCTTCTGACCTCAAGATAACTCTAGGGTAACACTGAAACGTCAAGTCGGAAGTTATGAAGGCTTTACTATAATATTATAATATGAACTCAAAATATCGAACGGGCCACGTCCTGTAGGACAGTTTAAACCATTCCCGGCTCGATAATCGGAACTGGTGGGTTCTAAGTTATTGATTATAAGGCCTGCAATATTCACACGGCCGCCATTCTGAAATGGTACGGCTGATGACCTTGTAGTCGTGTCCCATATGAAGGTATGTTGTTACCAAATTTGGTAGAGATCGGATGATTAGTTTAGTCGTAATTATATTTTACGATTTGAACGTTTGAGTGGCCGCCATTCTGTTTTTGTAAATAAGGCGGCGATATAAAACATGACATAGAGGTGCCCTTTGCTAGTGCTACCTCTGTACCAAATTTGGTTCAATTCGGTTTCGTCGTGTTTGAATTCATGGGGGATGGACAAATATACTCTCTCTCTCTCTCTCTCTCTCTCACACACACACACACACACACACACAGACTGACAACTTTTAACTCGAGTAGATGTCATAAGTCTACTTTCAGTTATTGCAAAAATCGAAAGTAGCCTAAATAAATGAATTATTAAAATGTTACCGGGTGAGTTAGCCGTGTTGGTTACTGCATGACTGATGGCAGTCGCTCACATCCGGGAGGCGAGGAGGTTCGAATCCCCCCACCGGCAACCTTGAAGATGGTCTTCTGTGGTTTCCCATCTTCCTTCCAGGCAAATGCCGGGGTTGGTCCCTAACTATAGGCCACAGCCGCTACCTTCCAACTCCTCGTCCTTACATTCCAACTTCCCTCCTTCCCTCCCCAACGGTACTTGTAGCTCACCCATTGGGTGTCCGTCTCGAAGCAGCTACAAAACTGGCGAGCCGAACATGTCCTCGGACACTCCCGGCACTAACAGCCATACGCTAAAAAAAAAAATGTTAAAAATATTAAAGTGAAATTAACTTATTATTAAAGCAATTCCTTGGATGGAACATTTTCCACTAACACTCACAAAAAGCTATTTATAGCTTTTCAGCCTAATGTTACAGAGAACGAGGCTCAAAACTTTTCTACGTAAATTCCCCTTAATTTTCAAATTAATTCTAATCAGTTTACCTAGAACTTCAGAACAATTACACCACTCGGTCGTTCCAAATACCTAGAATACCTGAATAACGAGTATTTTGATTTCTTTAACATTTAGAAATAATAGAATATCATTTGATATTAATATAGCCTAATTAATATAAGCTGCCATAAACCATAAGATATAGATTTTGTTTTACTTTCAGTTCTGTCTGTTCATGTTTTTGTTCTTTGATTTCATGAATTGTATATTGTAATCGCCAAATAGCCCAGTCAAATGGTAGTTTTGGCAAAAAATTAGGGTAGAAGGTTTCTCGACGGATTCTTATGTTTTTCGGTGTGCTGAATCCGAATCTGAAGTTTGCCAACAAAAAAAATGACGGCTCCACAGTGAAAATAGCAAAAAAAACCTAAAAATTTCGGAACTTTTTCACAAAATCGCTTATAAGTTGAAAAATATGCAACCTAGTGAATTTCTCATTATTTACAAAATTAAAGTAGACAAAATTTCTGTTAAAATGCACTGGGCACATTAGTTTTTGAGTGCAGCGTACCTACGCTAGAGCGCGCTGAAAAAGAGCGACGTTTTGGCACTTAGCAAAAACGAGAGAAACTCAGCCCTTCCCCGACACTTTCTAATTGTGTTTCCTCCATGAATACGTGTTTTATTCATGTTCTATGGTGGTACAGTAGAGTCTCGCAAACTCGGCACTCGGTAACCAGGCACTCCGGATTTCTCGGCCACCCTGACAGGAGAAAAAAATCATGATTTTTGTTTGTTTTTGTGGTTCCGCACAGAGCGTTATTATCTTTTCTTTCGTCTTCCCCATCAATGGAATTATCGACAGTTAAATATGACGCGAAACAAGTTGACCTTCAGTTAATAGTAAGAAGAGTAACGACGAACATATAAATACAGGTACAGTACAGTACTGTAAATGCACAAACTGTTGGCAGTAAGAAGTAAACAAACGGTTCTCGCGCAGAGCCACAGATTAATGCGCAGAGCGTTGTATTTATTTGATTGCGCATTCTCCTCAATTCTGTTTCTTCGTCGTCTTCGTGACGGGGCTTCAAGAAACAGGTTTCAAAGCGAAAAGAAAAGAACATTACTTACTTTTTTTGCGAAAAAGTAAATGGTAATTTTCATTAAGTGAACAAACGATTTGCCTACGGGAATTGTTTTGTACATATGCAAGTACTGTACTTGTAGTGGCTTAATCATTTTAAAACTTGTGTTTCTGTTAAAAAATGTACTGCATTGCATTACTTTTAAACGAAAACAAACAGCTTATTTCGTCTTTTTAACACATTTCCCGATAAACCGGCAATTTCGCGAACTCGGCCACCCTTCGGTCCACATTAGGCCGAGTTTACGAGACTCTACTGTAGCATGATTAAAAGTTCGTTGTAAAAAAAATTGAACAAGAAGTTCCGTGACGAACTAAAGAGCCTACTTTTCTTAAAATTTAAAATTCATGCCATTGATTAATCTATATGGATCTATCTAGAATAATGACAAAATTAAATTGATAATATAGAAATTTCTAATTAGTTCGAAATACTGTATACCTGGCATAATGTAGCCTAATAGAGAACTACAGTTGGCAGCCTTGGTGACTGAATATATTCTTGTTTTCATCTCTTAAGGTACAGAATACAAAATTTGGTTGAAGTCCAATGGATAGCATGGACGTTACATGCAGTTAAACATTGGATCTAACAGCGCGCTTAAAATCATGTTGGCAACAATGACATACATGTATTGGTCAGAAATAATCTGCAATAATATGATCTCTTGTTGTGTTAATTTAGAATGAAATCCATTTGTTAGTATAGAAGTTACAGGCATTTTCAAATTGGACCTATCAGCAGGCTTAGAATCATGTTGGCAGCACTGACGTATATTAATTACTCCAAATTAATCTAGAATGTCAGGTACTATACGTGTGCAAATTTTAGAGCTATTGGCTTGCATATTTTATGATATATTGATATTAGGGAAACAAAAATAGAGACACCATTTATTAACAGTTGGCAACACTGGTTGCTCTTAAGAATACGCGTAGTCGTATCTGTTATGGTGCACATAGCACACACAAATTTTGGTTGAAATCCAAATGATAGTATAGAAGCTGCATGTATTTAAAGTTGGACCTCTCAGCAGGCTTAGAATCATGTTGGTAGCACTGACGTATATAAGTTACTCCAAATTAATACAGAATGTCAGGTACTATACGTGTGCATAGTTTAAAGTTGTCGGCTTGCATACTTTCTGATATAATGGTATTTGGAAAAAATAAATTGAGAGCATTTATTAACAGTTGGCAGCCCTGGTGGATCTTAGGAATACGCTCAGTTATATCTGTTCATGAACACATAGCACATACGAAATTTGGTTGAATTCCAATTGATAGTGTAGAAGTTATATGCATTTAAATATTGGACCAATCAGCAGGCTTATAATCATTTTG
The DNA here is from genome assembly GCA_946902985.2 of Meconema thalassinum. Taxonomy (NCBI): domain Eukaryota; kingdom Metazoa; phylum Arthropoda; class Insecta; order Orthoptera; family Tettigoniidae; genus Meconema; species Meconema thalassinum. The sequence goes on from OX336388.2 coordinate 1,028,534,106, forward strand.
GCGACACTGCCATGCATGGCCTCCTGGAAATTAAACTGCAATATTATTATCTATACGTGTGCCAATTTTCAAATAGCTCCCATTCATATCTTCCGAGATATCCAACATAGAGCTCAAATTTCAATTGCGATTTTTCAGCAGTTGGTAGCACTATCATTTTCAAATATGGCCGTGAGATATTCAGGTATAGATCTTTACTCCTACCAAATTTTGTTTCGATTGCTGCAGCCATTTAGGAGTTGATAGGGGGGGGGGGACCCACACACACAGCCAGCCAGCAGACAGACAGAAGGACAGACAGACAGACAGACAGACAGAAGGACAGACAGACAGACACACATTTGCCCGATCTCATAAGTCTACTTATTCCTCATTTTTGCAAAATGTGAAAAGTAGGCTAAAAATTAATATATTCAAGTTAAGGTCTAGATCTCCTCTCTTCTTGCTCAAGACCACTGTGTCAGTGAAAAGACGGAGAGTATCCGGAATGAGATTCTCATGGCCATCCAGGAAACTTGCCGATGGGGGGTAATGACTTATATCATTTACTTGTGATCGTATATCTTCAACAATTATGGTAGCTGCTGCTTGAACAATACGACGCATTTCTTCTCTTTCCGGTAATTTCTGCACCTCTCGAAACCATAGCTCGTTAATTGCTCGGTGGCCAGTTGCTTTAAAACACACGATAGAAGGTTTGGTAGTTGTGATTAGTATGTCATCACCATACTTAGCAAGGAGACGACTTCTTACTGTTACTGACTGTGGGCGAAAGTCACCTAATACTGCCTCAAGTAATTCTTCAATGGTAAATTGACATTCCTCATTGCTCTTTTTAAGGAAAGTGAATATTGAGTTCATGGCTGCATCAACGTTATCATCGAGAGGTCTGCCTGGTGCGTGTTGCTTCGTTTCGGGCTTGTATAACATTTGCATGCATCGCAAATGGTACTGAACATCAGCAGCTACCAAGTCATTAACTCGTTCATCACGACGTACAATAGCATTTCCAAATTCATCCTTACGATTTTTTGCGAGTATTAGCACTGATTCCCTCACTCCCAACGTTATCACAGGGTACACTGGATTGCGTTTTGGGGGAGCCTTCTTCACTTGCTTTTGAGCATGGTCTAGTGACACAAGTTCTCCACACAGAAAACAGTGAGTTAGGAATGAAAAGGGCGGTGAACACGAACGCGATGATCTTCTGGTGCTGACTCTTGAGATTTCTTCAAGTAAGCCGCAATCATTCTTTCATTCACGTACTGTTTCCTACATTTATCGTGAACTTCAACTTCTGTGTTCCTTTTGAATAAAACAACCTTACCATCCGGTCGTTTTTTACTAGTTTCAATGAATGAGTTCAGCCCCTCTCTTTCACAACAGCAGTTCGAGTCTGATCATCCAGAGGCTCCTCACAAATTGCACATTCACGACGCGACATTTTCGTCCCTCACATATTCACTAATAACAACATCAGTTCACTTGAAAACACTGAACGAACGGCAGAAACCCGAAGAAGAATGCTTAGCTGTCCCACGAGGAGGAGAAAGCAAACTAAACTAAACTCGAATGGCAGAGGAGTTGACCGGAGGCTTGGAGGGGGACCTGTCAAGGACAGATGTGTCGGCAAAAAAGGGACCCTTCCTATTGAGGGATTGAGGGTGAACATTTCACACAAAGGGGAAACGACTCCGGTTTCACACTATCAATATATTAAATACACACATCAAAAAAAGTTTTGCATCACCTCGGTTCCAAGAGTTCCGGAACCGTTAAATACAAAGGGAATAGAGATCAACACAAACAACATTTCAGCTCGTTTTATTGCTCATGAGACCCACACATTGCATGTTGTACCATCATACAGCTAGACTTTCAGCATTTGTGGTCCAGATTGCAGTACACACCACTACCTCTAATACCCAGTAGCACGTCCTCTTGCATTGATGCATGCCTGTATTCGCCGTGGCATACTATCCACAAGTTCATCAAGACACTGTTGGTCCAAATTGTCCCACTCCTCAACGACAATTCGGCGTAAATCTCTCAGAGTGGTTGGTGGGTCAAGACGTCCATAAACAGCCCTTTTCAACATATCCCAGGCATGTTTGATAGGGTTCATGTCTGGCGAACATGCTGGCCACTGTAGTCGAGCGATGTCGTTATCTTGAAGGAACGCATTCACAAGATGTGCACGATGAGGTCGAGAATTGTCGTCCATGAAGACAAATGCCTCTCCAATATTCTGCCGATATGGTTGCACTATGGGTCGGAGGATGTCATTCAGGTATCGTAAAGCCGTTTCGGAGCCTTCCATGACCACCAGTGGCGTACGTCGGCCCCACATAATGCCACCCCAAAACATCAGGGAACCACCACCTTGCTGCACTCGCTGGACAGTGTGTCTAAGACGTTCAGCCTGACCAGGGTGCCTCCAAACACGTCTCCGACGATTGTCTGGTTGAAGGCATATGCGACACTCATCGGTGAAGAGAACGTGATGCCAATTCCGTGGGGTCCATTCAGCATGTTGTTGGGCCCATCTGTACCGCGCTGCATGGTGTCGGGGTTGCAAAGCTGGACCTCGCCATGTACGTCGGGAGTGAAGTTGCGCATCATGCAGCCTATTGCGCACAGTTTGAGTTGAAACACGACGTCCTGTGGCTGAACGAAACGCATTATTCAACATGGTGGCATTGCTGTCAGGGTTCCTCCGAGCGGCAATCCGTAAGTAGCGGTCATCCACTACAGTAGTAGCCCTTGGGCGGCCTGAGCGAGGCCTGTCATCGACAGTTCCTGTATCTCTGTACCTCCTCCATGTCCGAACAACATCGCTTTGGTTCACTCTGAGACGCCTGGAAACTTCCCTTGTTGAGAGCCCTTCTTGACACAAAGTAACAATGCGGACGCGATCGAACTGCGGTATTGACCTTCTAGGCATGGTAGAACTACAGACAACATGAGCAGCGTACCTTCGTCCTGGTGGAATGACTGGAACTGATCGGCTGTCGTACCCCCTCCGTCTAATAGGCCCTGCTCATGCATGGTTGTTTACATCTTTGAGCAGTTTTAGTGACATCTATGAACAGTCAAAGGGACTGTATCTTGGATACAATATACACAGTCAACGTCTATATGCCGGAGATCTGGGAACCGAGGTGATGCAAAACTTTTTTTGATGTGTGTATATCTCTTTAGGAATGTGTGAGATATGTGTGACATGGTGAGATAACCAACTAACCCAACCCCGTGGCACTACGGCCCATGAAGGGCCTAGGCCTACCAAGCGACCGCTGCCCAGCCATATGGCCTGCAGATATTGGGGTGACACGTGGTCAGCGCGTCGGGTCCCCTCGGCCGTTAATCTTGGTTTTCGTGACCGGGGCGCTGCCTCACTGTCAGACAGCTACTCAATTGTCCTCACTAGGCTGAGTGCACCCCGTTCCAGCCCTCACGTCACTTTCTAAAATCCCTGACGGAGCCGGGAATCGAACCCGGGGCCTCCAGATGAGAGGTAGGTGCGCTACCCCTACACCACGGGGCCGGCTGTGACATGGTGAGATGTTGAGTGAAAAATCACTAAAACTGTTTTACATTACTCACCTCATTACTTTCACACTTTACCATTAGATGGGTAAGTACAGATGGACATACTCCACCTTAACTTGAATATATTAATTTATATGTTTTTTTCCAACGAACTTTCAATCATGTTACCACCATAGAACATGAATAAAACACGTATTCATGGAGGAAACACGATTAGAAAGTGTTTGGGGCTAGTTAGGGCTGAGTTTCTCTCATTTTTTGCCTAAGTGCCAAAACGTCGCTCTTTTTCAGCGCGCTCTAGCGGTGGTAACCTGCACTCAAAAATTAAAAGTGCCCAGTGCATTTTAACAGCAATTTTGTCTACTTTAATTTTGTAAATAATGGGAAATTCACTAGGTTGCATATTTTTCAACTTATAAGCGATTTTGTGAAAAAAAAAGTCCAAATTTTTTTTTTGCTATTTTCACTGTGAAGCCGTCATTTTTTTTTTTTTGTTGGCAAACTTCAGATTCGGATTCAGCACACCGAAAAACATAAGAATCCGTCGAGAAACCTTCTACCCTAATTTTTTTTTTGAAACAGGCACTTCTGGGCACCAAATGACTGGGCTAAAATGTGATACGACAGATATTTTGCGTATCCATGGATTTTTGCCACCCTTCTAAAAATCCGGCTTTCTCGGTCGGGAATCGAACCCGCGATCTTGGGATCGTGAGGACGATACACTACCACTGATCCAGAGGGAACGCTTTAATATGTATTATGCGTATGTATCTCCCGATTTTCCTCAATTGCACCAAGTCGTGTCTTATTAGAGTGGGTTTTAAGTGATAATTATTTTCCAGCTAGCAACACAAAGAAATCAATAAAGGAAAATCATAATATTGGAGCTTTAGTACTTCCACACTGCTCTCTTTGACCAATAATAGCTTTTCCCGGTTCCTGAAAAGGTCAGAAAGTTGGCTTATTGCAGTTGAACCCACCTTATCAACTGATAGAGCGTACCGGTACTAAATAGCAAAAGAAATCGATAACCCCGTCATGTGAATAGCAAATAATTCAGTCGTGTCCTTGCTGAAAATAGGTCATTACAATGTACTCTTTTAGATACTAGATATCTGACACTAATAGGGGGCAAGTCACAAGAAGGTAACAGTGTTATTCATTGCACGATGAGCACATAATAAATATTCCACATGACATAATTGGCTCCCGGCCAATAACCAAAATACTAGCGTGAAACTAAAGTGGACGGCTCCCATCTGCCTGCCACGTAATTTGTATACAAGCGAGGCACACACATTGTGTTCATCCTAATGCATACGATCGTTTATGTTCGACGATGTCGAAATGTAAATATTATATGTCAGAAAACTGTATTATAATGAGGCTCATTATAATACAAGTTTTCATTATGGGACAGTTTCTCCCACCAATCAGAGCTCAAGAAACGGTTGTTTGACCAATTAGGTAAGGATAGCATCGCACCTGCGCTGAGTTCCAAGGCCTTCTAATTTAAATTTCACTAGTAGTGGGATGAGGGGGTAGCTGCACCACTTCTTTTTGAACCCTCCTCGTATTTGCCCCGAACTTGATATCTCGCTAACCAAACATGGGATTAGAACATACAGGGTGTCCTAGCACTGCTAGTAATGCCCCCTACTTTCCTATAGCCTCTTTATTTAATGAAAAGACCAAAACTAAAAGGTCATTCGCGAGTAGTGGGGTAGTGTTGGTTTCCTGAAGTCGCGCTCGTGCTTGAACATGTATGCCTATGTTGGGAAAGGGTTAGGTGGTGGGGGAGGAGTAGGGTCGAGTGAGGGGTCGTTTAGATGGTATTTTTTCCGCTCTAGATGATGGTGAGGTTATTTTTTAAAAATGGATGGAATTGGGAAACGCCATTTGGGGTAAACATGTTGTTTTTTGACATTTTGGCGATGAATGTTTTTTATACGCATGCGCACTTGAGGAGTTTTGTAAGAGGGCGGGCTTTTTAAATGATGATTTATTAATGAGTGTTTTTAATATGTATTGAAATAAACCATAAAAACTAATAGGTCATTGGCTTTTTACTATCTCGCTAACCAATAATCGGATTTAAACCTATGAGGTGTCGTAGGACTCGTGGTGAACTCTCATTTTCCATGGACGGGGTATATCCACACTAAAATAAAAACTACCCTTACCCGGGGGATGAAATAGTAATTTATTTTTGTATACCTACGAACTTGGCGGTTTTTGTAAAAGAGCGGGCTTTTTAAATGATGATTTATAAATGAGTGTTTTTTTAATATGTATTTAAATAAACCAAAAAAACTAATAGGTCATCGGCTTTTTACTATCTCGCTAACCAATAATCGGATTTAAACCTATGGGGTGTCGTAGGACTCGTGGTGAAATCCCCTTTTCTATGGACGGGGCATATTCACTCTAAAATAAAAACTACCCTTACCCGGGGGGTTGAAATAGTAATTTATTTTTGTATACCTATGAACTTGGCGGTTTTTGTAAAAGAGCGGGCTTTTTAAATGATGATTTATAAATGAGTGTTTTTTAATATGTATATTTAAATAAACCAAAAAAACTAATAGGTCATTGGCTTTTTACTATATCGCTAACCAATAATCGGATTTAAACGTATGAGGTGTCGTAGGACTCGTGGTGAACTCCCCTTTTCTATGGATGGGGTATATTCACCCCAAAATAAAAACTACCCTTACCCGGGGGGGTGAAATAGTAATATTTTTTTGTATGTGTGCGCACGGACGGGTTTTGTCAAAAGGATTTAACTACACGTTTGTTAATATTTTCTGAGCCCCTCATGGGATTTTGCCATAGGCAGTATTCTAACCCTGGGGGTGACGCCCCGTTTTTGAATGTAGGATTCATTCTTGTTAAAAGGACCTAACGACAGTTTTGTTCATATCTCGCGAACCAATCATGCTAGGGACTTGTATGAGGGGTCCTAGCACTTGGGGCAACATCCCCTGTTTGGGGGTGAAACTACCCCCCCCAAATTGAAAAATCCATATCTCGGAAACGAAGAAGCCTAAAATTAGGTGTGATAGCTTAAAAAATAGGGGATGATTAGGGCTTTTACCTCGATTGATCATTTCACCCCTAAAACAGTAAATAGTCATGTTATGGGGAAAAAAACGTGTTAAACACCTAAAAATGATAAATGAACCTAAGATCTTTTGTTTTTGATGAAAAATAGCAGGGGGGTGAAACTACCCCCCAAAATTGAAAAATCCATATCTCGGAAACGAAGAAGCCTAAAATTAGGTGTGATAGCTTAAAAAATAGGGGATGATATAGGCTTTTACCTCGATTGATCATTTCACCCCTAAAACAGTAAATAGTCATGTTATGGGGAAAAAAACGTGTTAAACACCTAAAATTGATAAATGAACCTAAGATCTTTTGTTTTTGATGAAAAATAGCAGGGGGATGCAAACAACCCCCAAATTGAAAAATCCCTATCTAGGAAACGAAGAATCCTAAAATTAGGTGTAATGGCTTAAAAAATAGGTCATGATATACGCTTTTACCTGGATAGGTAATTTCACCCCTAAAACAGTAAATAGTCATGTTATGAGGAAAAATGTGTTATACACCTAAAAGCATAAGCATCTTTGTGAAACCATGCTTTAATGGACATGTGTATGGAGAATGATTGTTATTATTATTATTATTATTAGGTAATTATGGATTAATGTGTGTATAGATAACTAATCTGTGGGGAGCGTGATGGCGCAGGTGCTTAGCTGCTCGTCTTTACCCGGACGGCTGGGGTTCAAATCCCGGTGCCAGCGGGGGTTGGAATTTTCACATGAAAAATCACGTGGCGTCAGGAAGGGCATTCGGCCTTAAATCCCCGGCCAAAATCAAAATGAGCCTGGTTGGCTCTGGCGACTCAAACTAATAGGGAAAAGCCGAAGAAAGAAAGGTAACTCACCAGTAATAGTAAACATTGGTTGGAGGTGTTGAAGAAGTCAGGATGGCCAATCCTTGCCATGGTTCACGAATGGACCCCAAAAAGTTTTACCTGTCAAGACTCAGTATATCCTGTTGCAGCCTTTAGAAAAAAAATCGAACCGGGGCCTCTGTGGTGACAGTGGACTTATATTCATGATGATTTTTAAACAAACGTAGGCTTGCCTACTACCGCTGGCTTGAATCTGCACAGAGACACTGGCTTTGGTTTGTCTTGTGTGCCTTGGCGATAACAGCACAGCGACCTTGTCAGTAAGTTTCATATTACTCATTTGCTTGATAGCGGACGTGCTCTGCACATGACTAGATTGTTGTTAGGTTTGACAAAGGCTTAGTGAAGCTTATTGCAACCTTGAAATGAATGTCATGGTATAGTCGGGGTTGGAAGCCAAGACCTTAGGGTTGACAACCAAGTAGGTTAACCACTACACGGTGAGATGGTCAAATAATAATGTAACAGAACATATAGAAACGTTTTCTATAGTTTAACGAATTGGCATACCATGAGAGGTGTAGGTAATGGAAATTGAATCCTTAGCTGATGATTATACTACTTTCCATGCGCACGTATAAGCTATCATGTTAGAAAAAGAATGGTATGGCTTGTTTTAAACGGAGAATAATAATTGTGTTTACTGTGAAACACAAATCTGAATTTAAAATTAATTTAAAATAATTAATAATTTAAAATAATTAATTTAAAATTAGTATAGTACGCTGAAGTTAAAATGAATAATGATCACGTTACAGACAGCCAGTTTCAAAGCCATGAGAACTAAGTGAACAAAGTATAAAATTCATGAGCCAGTGAGGAATTCAACATGCTGTCCTTTGGACAAGAGAGAAGCGTTCTACAGCGATCCTCAATGGTTTGGGTCATTGTAAATATGAAAATTAAATCTAAGCTATATACTAGAAGAAGAAATGGAAAACAAATGGTCAAATAAAGGACAGAAGGAATAAAAAAATGGCCCTCAACCCTCAAGCATAAGGATTGAGGGAGTTGGAAGGAAGGAGAGCCATGAAAGGCAGATAAAAAGTATACTAGGAGTGGCTTTGCCCCAGAGGTAATGGAGGAAAACTGGACTCAGCTCAGAAATCCCTTGGGGTCGCCAACTTCCAAACTGATCAGCCCTTGAGGGTGTAGCCATATGCAGAGTGCACCGCAAGTGGTGGGGCTAAATACACCCTACCTTCTTGAGGGGGCTTGAGCAAAAGACAGGAAATAACATGAAAATAAAAAAGCAAGGCTGCCTCCTCACACTAGTAGGATATCAGAAAAATAAATAAACCAGGGCCAATGAAGTTGCAAAAGGAAGAGACTCTCTAGGCCTCGGATACCCTAATCATGATGGGGTCGGTAGAGAACAAGAGTTGAGCAAGTGTGGTCGACAGGAAATAAGACAGAGAGGAGCCTAGCACAAGTTAGTGGAAGCAATGACGGTCTCAGCTGGGACTCCGTGATCGTCAACCTACATGACACTAGATATGATGCCCAGGGTTGGAATTAAAGACCTCTTTTTGTTTTATATCACTGGCTTTTAAGAACGCTAACACATGGCATGCCTTATAATGCAATACTGGTCCTAGGGTATGCAAAAATTGTATTAGAAACTCAGCTAATTATAGTGTGCTTGCCCATGATTTACCTTAAATTTTCCTAAAATTCACTACATTTTCCGCAAATTGACCAAATGACACAACATTCCAGCAAAATTCAACAAATGACTACCAGATTTATTGAAATTCCATTGATTTACCTAAGCATGGTTTAAACTACCTCAAATTCATATAAAATTAGACGAATATAGATGAAAATTCACTAAAATTTACTGAATTTAGCCAAGTGGTGTACAAACCATGACATGTATCCAATTTTTATTAAAATTGACTACATGTACTCGAAAATTCCATAATATTCCCTTTACATGTATGCTTTTTGTTGTTGTTGTTGTTGTTGTTGTTTCGTTTACCACACTCCCTGTAGACAAACACCTCAACATGACTTTCTCCTAGACTAGGAGATCCACATTCGACATGATAGCTGAGTTTCATTTCCCATAAACTTGTCTCTGAGGTGGGTGTCAGGAAAAGGCATTCAGCTGTAAAAACCACACCCTCACGTAGACTTTCATAACCTCTTACGTTGAGGTTCCTTACACTAACGACATTAAATGATTGAACGGTTTCCTTTTCACAATTCCTGTCTATACTTTCCTCTTTAAGGTTGCAAGATTCCTAAAATGCAATTAAATTTAATAAATACCTTAAGATGGTTTCATTTGTTTAATGATATGATGTTGATGGTGGATATATACGTTAAGACTAATTTTTGTTAGGTCTTGACTGGCCTTGCAATTAGAAATTGACAAACCAAACATGGGTTATCTACCAGGGGAACACTTTGACCACTATATTGGTTATTGACCAGTAAGTACAGTTCTAGTAATGAGACAGAAATCCAACACAAACAATGAGCGCGCAATGCGGTGGAGATTGGTACCACGATGTACTGTCGGTTATGTAGCTATGTGGAATGTACATCACATATGGTTTACTTGAAGGTTTGGAGGTTTCATTAAAGATATTTCTACAATAAACCATTTTCAAATGGCCATTCGTTGGTGTGAAAATATTTATTATATGGTATTTTATGAAAACAATTATGATTTATAAAAAAAATTATATGTTTACTGTATTCTTATTTAATGTAAGCACTGGAGGCACTATCGACCAAAATACAGCACTATCTGGAATGTATATTGCATACTTGAAGGTTTGGTGATCCCATTAAAGGTATTCCTACAATAAATGATTTTTAAGTTCTCGTTTTATGGCATGATTATTTAATATATGCTATTTGCTAATAGGATTTGACACTGGAATTATTTTACAAGTAGTTATTTTAATGACCAACAGAGTTTAATGTTAACAAGGCACAGCTCTATTTGAAATTTTGAATAACATGTTGCATGTTATACATTATATGCAACTACTGTAAGGCTTGTGATTTATTTAATGCCTTTAACCCTATATTAAACACTCAGTTTGCAATACTGATAACTGCAATGTTACTGAAAAAAAAAAATTGAAACAAAACAAAAATCAGCATTGAAAAACCAAAAAGTGGTTGAGCATATATATAGTGGGGAAAAGAAAAGTTTTGTAAACACTAATGTTCAACAAGACTAATTAAATCAGTAACTGTCAGGGTGGCCGAGTGGTTAAGGCGTTTGACTTAAGATCAAATTTCCAAATATTTAAGGAAGCAAGGGTTCGAATCCCTTCCCTGACATAACTATTGCTTGAACATGCAAGAAAACAAGAAATATACACAAGCTATGTTTATCAATTTAATCATTTTTTTTTTACAAGAGATAGACACACAGAATACAGCTCTTTTGGTTTATCAGTTCTTTTAAACATAACACTTGTTGAAAATTATATTTTAGGGGATGGGGGTGTTGCTACGTTGACCCATCACACAATAATAGCAGCTTTACGAAGTTCACTTTCTATATTTAATAGCTCTTTCTCATAACCAATATGACCAAGCTGTTTACAGGCATGCAAGAGCTGTAGACGTTCGACTAATATATTAGGATCGTTCCATTTACTATTTTTTATGAATGGTTTCAGAATCTCGGGAAGCAGTTCATCATTATCACCATTAATATGATTATCATCCTCATTATTATAATCATTTTCATAATGATGATCATTATCATCGTTATCATTACCATGATAATTTCCACCTGTGTCCACAGTCTGTTCAATGGTTTGAGTTGTCTTTGAGAGTGTTGAAAGCTTCTTTTTAGATGTGCTAGAATGCTTTAACATTGTTATGTTATTATTACCACTATTGCCTTTCCCCACTAACTTTTTGATGGGGTATATTGTCTCTGATAGGATTGAGGGCTTTTGAGATGTGGGTGCATGTCTGAACATGGGCTTTACAGGAGGTGTTAAAGGTTTCTCATTAAACAACTCGCTAACAGCATGAGTGCGTTGTAGTGTATTAAACTTGAGGTTAATATTATCTTGAGCAGTACTATCTTTCTCTTGGACTTGGTTTCTTGCTTTGGTTTGGGTTTTCCTTACATTTAGACTAGCGTGATTATTAAGTTTACATTCATGATTGTTTGAAGAAAGTACGTCCAATTCGTTTGTTTTAAGCATTCCTCGACACTGTTTCGATCGTTGCTTTGAACAGCGCCAAATAACAGTTCCATTTTTATTGCTTCGTTTCACAATATATGAATATCCTTTATAGTATGCATAAGGCTTACCATACCTAGTCACTGATACTTCCATATCAACTGTCAAGCACAAACTAATCTCTAGTAAAGACAACTTGGTAATAACAACAATAGTTTAATGTGGGAGCATATATATATATATGCAAAAAGTGGGAGCAAAGGTGGGGGGGGGGGTAAAAAGTGGGAGCAAAAGTGGTAGCAAATGTGGGAGAAAAAAATAACTGTGAGCAAAAAGTGGGAGCAAATATGGGATCAAATGTGGGAGCAAAGCAAATATAAAAAAGTGGAAGCAAATATGCTAACAAATATGTCAACAAATATACCAGCAAAAGTAAATACACAAGTCAAGATAGATTAAAGTGCAAAGAAAATATGGAAGCAAATATGAGAGCAAAAATGGTGTTTTTTCTAAAACAACTAGACATAACAAACTTAGTCATAACCTAACCTAACCTAACCTCACCTAACCTCACCTAACCTAACCTCACCTAACCTAACCTAACCTAACCTCACCTCACCTAACCTAACTTCACCTAACCTAACCTAACCTAACTTAACTTCACCTAATCTAACTTGACTGAACTTTACCTAACCTAACCTATCATAACTTCACCTAACCTAACTTTTCCTAACCTAACTTTCAACTCACAGATCAAAATTAAATTCTAGGCATAGTTGAGTTGGAACCCAAGACTTCAGGGGTAACACACAAGTATACTAGCCACTACACCGCAAAATGGGCAAATTATCATGCAACACAACATAAAGTAAAAGTTTCCTGTAGTGTAACTCATTGGCTGTCAACCATAGTTTGGGAATTCAAACCCAAGACCTCAGGACTTTGGAAATTACGCCCTGAAAAATATCAATCCCCTTGATTTTTTTTAAACTGTTAATATTATTATTATTATTATCCAAGTCGCTTTACTAAAATTTAATTTATGTGTATTAGTTGATATGAAAGTCTCTACAACCAGGCATGCTTGCACCCACGTTTTGCTTTCACTTTTGCTCCCATATTAATGCCAACTCTTATAACTATAAGCAACAGCAAAATGTAAATGGAATAATATTTCTGATAATGTTCAAAACAAAAGTCCTGAGGTCTTGGGTTTGAATTCTCAAGTATGATTGTCAGCCAATGAGTTACACTACAGAAAACTTTTTATTTTTATGTTGTGTTGCATGATAATTTGCCCATTTCGCGATGTAGTGGCTAGTATACTTGGGTGTTATCCCAGAGGTTTTGGGTTCCAACACGACTATGGCCAGAATTTAATTTATGATCTGAGAGTTGGAAGGTTAGGTTAGGTGAAATTAGGTTGGGTGAAGTTAGTTTAGGTTAGGTTAGGGGAGATTGTTTTAGTAAAACACCACATTTGCCCCCACTTTTTACTCACACATTTTGCTCCTACTTTGTGCAATCACTTTTGCTCGCTCTTTTTGCTCCCACTTTTGCTTTCACATTTGCTCCCACTTTCTGCTCCCATATTTGCTCACACTTGTTTGCTCCCACTTCTGCTTACACGTTTTCCTCCCACTTTTTGCTCCCACATTATTATTTTTTTTGCTTTCCATATTAATGCCAACTCTTATAACTATAAGCAGCAGCAGCAAAATGTAAATGAAATAATATTTCTGATAATGTTCAAAACAAAAGTCCTGAGGTCTTGGGTTTGAATTCCCAAACTATGGTTGACAGCCAATGAGTTACACTACAGGAAACTTTTACTTTATGTTGTGTTGCATGATAATTTGCCCATTTTGCGGTGTAGTGGCTAGTATACTTGTGTGTTATCCCTGAAGTCTTGGGTTCCAACTCAACTATGCCTAGAATTTAATTTTGATCTGTGAGTTGAAAGTTAGGTTAGGAAAAGTTAGGTTAGGTGAAGTTATGATAGGTTAGGTTAGGTAAAGTTCAGTCAAGTTAGATTAGGTGAAGTTAAGTTAGGTTAGGTTAGGTTAGGTGAAGTTAGGTTAGGTGAGGTGAGGTTAGGTTAGGTTAGGTTAGGTGAGGTTAGGTTAGGTGAGGTTAGGTGAGGTTAGGTTAGGTTAGGTTATGACTAAGTTTGTTATGTCTAGTTGTTTTAGAAAAAACACCATTTTTGCTCTCATATTTGCTTCCATATTTTCTTTGCACTTTAATCTATCTTGACTTGTGTATTTACTTTTGCTGGTATATTTGTTGACATATTTGTTAGCATATTTGCTTCCACTTTTTTATATTTGCTTTGCTCCCACATTTGATCCCATATTTGCTCCCACTTTTTGCTCACAGTTATTTTTTTCTCCCACATTTGCTACCACTTTTGATCCCACTTTTTACCCCCCCCCCCCCCCCACCTTTGCTCCCACTTTTTGCATATATATATATATGCTCCCACATTAAACTATTGTTGTTATTACCAAGTTGTCTTTACTAGAGATTAGTTTGTGCTTGACAGTTGATATGGAAGTATCAGTGACTAGGTATGGTAAGCCTTATGCATACTATAAAGGATATTCATATATTGTGAAACGAAGCAATAAAAATGGAACTGTTATTTGGCGCTGTTCAAAGCAACGATCGAAACAGTGTCGAGGAATGCTTAAAACAAACGAATTGGACGTACTTTCTTCAAACAATCATGAATGTAAACTTAATAATCACGCTAGTCTAAATGTAAGGAAAACCCAAACCAAAGCAAGAAACCAAGTCCAAGAGAAAGATAGTACTGCTCAAGATAATATTAACCTCAAGTTTAATAC